>JASDDO010000012.1:109307574-110697574 GCA_030015575.1 Agapanthus africanus | reverse complement strand
CGGAGGGCTACGACTGGTTTTGGCAAAAACCATGAACGTAATGAACTTGATATAGTCGAAGGAACCATGAAAACTTTTAAAAAGAGTGGTTTACGCTCAGCATTTAAAAGTTGTTTTTCAAGAAAATCGAGTGGTTTTGAAATTGTTCCAATGATTTAACTTTGGTTTGTTTTCTTTGCATTAATCAATATTAATGCGGTCCCATCATTAAACCCTATCATTACAGAAAAAAACGAAAATAGAATGTACACTTATGCCATCCGCATTCGCCACGGGGCCCGTCATGCACCGTTAGGTTACTTAATTAACGGTAGAGCGGGGGTTGGACTAGTGCGGGTGCAAAACATAAGCAACGTTTATTATATACAATATATATAGATATCCATTCGTCTCACGCAATAATAGGCATTTCAGATTACAGATCATAGTAACACAGATGAATATATTGGATATACTATGATATCCGTGTTTTGTTTTAGCTTAGAACGAAAAACGGATTCCACGGTCATGATGATTATACAAACCCCACCCTAGACCCCTACGGGCATAGAAAACTACCCGCTAAATTCCCGAAGTGAAGCAACCTCCCTTAATGAAATGAGTAAGCTACTCGGCACTTCAAGAACCCGGTAGTTTGTGCACCCGACCTTGGGTCTATCCTAGGTGTAAGAAAAAATAAATGAAATAATACAACGGTGGCTACAACCTCAATCCGGATGTGCCCCGCAAAATAATATTACATCAATTTACAAATATACATAAATGAAAGAAAAGAACACTCTTCTCACATCCCCCGGCTATTCATTCACGATGATCCAATACTTCATATCCACAAGCCATCAACAAGATACTAGATATGTACAAACCCCACTAATCGACATATAGCAATTAGTAGACGTTTAGCAACATATATACAAACTGAAACGAATAAATGATGTTAAAATTTCGACTTCGAAATACTCCGTATTGTCCCAACACAAAGATAAAAAAAATATGAAATCTGGGAAAAAACAAACAATAATTAAAATCCTAAATCCAAGAGTACAGAACACCACAAAAAACCTAAAATCAAACTCCAACAGTGAACCGGCGAGGCCGGGAAAAGTGACAATTCCGCCAGCCAAACTTTTGAGTTTCGATCTTGTTTTTCTATGGTGTTCTAGTTACTTCAAGAAGAGCAACGTGCAATTGTGTAAAAAAAATTAGAGGCTCTGTAAAATTCAAAAGAAACTTGGACTTGATTTTAATCGTTTCGAAGTTATTTCGGTTTCGTAACTTTAAATATCGTCTAAACAAGCAAGTTAAGGTTTAAGTAGACTCTGATATCATGTAAGTCGATTTCGCGCACCCCACAGGGTTTGTGGGGAGGCGGAATTTGCAAACAATAATTTTATAGTGAGCAACATCGACTCAACTTCAGGATCTTATCGAAAACCCTAACTAGCAATACTAACAAAGGTTCTAATCTACTATGAAGTGGTTTATACCATCGCGTCCAAGTCCTTCCGGTCTTCTTATCCTCTTCTTAAGCTCCTTGTTTGTACGGATCGAGCTTAGTTATCGGCCTCCCCGTGTCGAAGAAGATCCACCCGAAAGTATATGGTTCAAGCGCTAACCTCTAGAATGAAGTAATACCTAGTTTGCTAATCTAGGTAGCTTAGGAAATGTAGAGAATGTTTATTGGATTAGTTTATCTCATTAACCCTAGGTTTCTCAACTCATGAGAGTGTTTAGGGTTTGAGGAAGAAGAAGATAGCAAAAGAAGAAAGAGAGTGTTGAAGTGAGAATGATATGAAGAATGGCTAAGAGTTGATGACTATGAGCCATATCTTTAATAATAATAACAACAATAATATAACCATGCTTCAATAGTCATCCAAAGTGAATGATTCATCAAAGTAGCCATGCTTCAATCATGTTCAAATAACACCTCATTTCTCCACCTTATTATCCATTTGAATAAATGGACTAATCACAAATGAGGTGTCTTCTTCTAAAAGCACTCTTGTGAAAATTACAAGAAAACCTCTCACCGTATATACATACCCGTATTCGTACTATGAATATCAAGAGATGAAAATAATCCAATATTATAATACTAGAATGCGGCTTAATCCTAAGCCCGCTAGTATTATCCGTCCGATCAAAAATACGTGTAGCTAGTACACATATATAATCGAAACCCTGCATGTAAAACCATACGGCCTCTACATCGTTTCGCCTAAACCAGGGAAACCCTCTGTGTGGGACTCTAAAGACTCGACAGCACACTGGCAGTAGGTTTAACTACAAGCTCGTCAGTGGCACTAGCTGCACGTAACGGCTACCATGGTATCTGTTGGAAAGAAGGCCGACGAGCAAACTCGTTCGAACTCCTACTGAGCATGTCCGTGACAATCTCCATACAGTCCGGTCTGTTCGTCTGAGAGTATTTCATGCCAGGTCTAGGGGGTGGAAAACGTCAGACCCCTAATAACCTGACAAGTCATGCCGATGTGGCTCAAGACCATTCGAGAATCTACTGATCTAACTATCAATAATTCTCAATCCGCCCCGGCCAAGAACTTATGGTGTTGGCCAACCAAACACAGCGCGATATCGACTCCCTATACCAGGAGAGACGAATGCCCAACAATCACTCACCACCTCCATATGGAAAGAGACTGTACCCAACTAAAACCTGTTTGCACGACTCAGTAGAGCCGTGGTAGGGTAGTAATCAAAGCACAGTGGGAACTCACACGAGACAAATGATGATCTCAGGTCGACAGACTATCTATACTCATGTCACCTAAGAACTATTATCTGACGCTAGGTATAATACCATCTAGCCAGTTCTCGGCGAGTCCGTCCAGTGTACTCACTGTTTCTCCCAATCAGAGCAAAGCTCTGTTTTGAATTTCAAAATTCAAAAATTGAAGCAACGCTTTAGATCCCGTGCGCTGCGCGCCACGTGTCAAATGCAGACACGCCAGTGCCAGGAGCGCTGCGCCCTAAGCAGCGCACCCCCAATCATAGCAAAGCTCTGTTTCAAAATTCAAAAATTTAAAAGTTGAAGCAACGCTTCAGATCCAGCGCTCTGCGCTGCGCGTCACGTGTCAAACACAGGTGCGCTAGTACATTTGCACTGCGCTCTGCTTTGGGTGCCACGTGTCAAGCACGGGTGCGCTAGCGCAGTTGCGCTGCGCTCTGCTTTGCGTGCCACGTGTCAAGCATGGGTGCACTCACATGTCAAACACGGGTGCGCTAGCGCAGTTGCGCTGCGCTCTGCTTTGCGTGCCACGTGTCAAGCACGGGTGCGCTAGCGCAGTTGCTCTGCGCTCTGCTTTGCGTGCCATGTGTCAAGCACGGGTGCGCTAGCGCAGTTGCGCTGCGCTCTGCGTTGGGCGCCACGTGTCGAACGTAGGTGCGCTAGCGCAAAGTGCGCCAGCGCTGGAATTAAAGAATTCCCCACCGTTAGATCAAAAGATCTAAAAATAATAAATTATTAATTAATCAGAATTAAAATTCTGTTATGGAAAGATTTTTCAATCTTATTAAAATAAGAAGATTATCTTCTGTAAAACAGAAGCCTTAGGATCAAAGATCCAACGGTGGGAAATATTCCCAAATCAATCAAAGAAAGATCTCTTAAACTGATTTAACAAATCAATTGGCCCTATATAAAAGGCCCCAAGACTTCAAGTCTAAAAAAAAGCAAAAAAAACCTCTGAAAACTTTGAGAAAAACTCAAAGAGAAAAAAAGGCAAGCCTTTAGAAGAAAGAAGATCATTTCTTCATCTTTAAGGTAAAGAATTAATTCTTGAACAACAGAGATGAAATCATCTCGTAAAAAGAAGAAATATCTTCTAAAAAGACCAAGGTCTTTGATTAAAAAGAAAAGATCAAAAGATCTAATCATAAAAATATAAAAAGAAGTATTTTACTTCATTCACAGATCTTTTGATCTATAAAGGCAGAGCCTTTTTATAAAAACAAGAACTGTTGTTCTTGGATCTTGAGGCAAAGCCTCCTTTGAAGAACGTAAATTTGTTCTCTGATCTTAAAATTGATCAAAATGCGCTTTGCGCTATTAGAAAGTGCTTTGCACTCATGAACTGCGCCATTGCGCTCCTTGGATCGGCGCTCAGCGCCAAAACATGCCACGTGTCAACCATAGACACAATCGGCGGTTTGCGCTCCTGAAAACAGCGCACTGCGCTCTTGGGTTGGCGCTCAGCACCAAGCGCACCACGTGTCACTCACTAGCGCACCCATAAACTAGTGCAGCGCACTCATAAATTAAAAGCGCAGTGCGCTAACAAACTAGCGCTTAGCGCTAAGCGCGACACGTGTCCTCCTCGTGTGCGCTAACCGACAGAAGCGCAATGCGCTCTTTGACTGGCGCAAATCGCCTAGTGCGCCACGTGGCGCGCTGTCAGAACATACTTTGTTCTGATAAATGCTATGCATTCAATATAAGACAAAAAATGTCAGAGCCCAATACTTGGCATTATTAAAAGGGCAGAGCCCAAACAAAGGCCTAACAGGAAGAACAAAAATAAAATGTTAAACATTTTTAACTGGACTTAGCCCAATTCTGGCCATAAGTCCTTAATTTAAATTGAACTGAGCTCATCTGCTCTTCCAATAAATTTACACCCGGTTCGAGGGTACATCTCTTCACTCCTTTGATATTTGTCGTTGTAATCCCTCAACGTCGTCAGAGAGGTGGCGGGTCCCGACAACCACACATTACTACGGACTATGGGGTCCTTAAACTCATAGACTATGATGTCCTTAACCTCGACCGTGATGTCTTCAAAATAACATCGGACTGTAGGGTCCTTAAACTCATGGACTATGATGTCCTTAACCTCGACCGTGATGTCTTAAAACTAACATCGGACTGTGGGGTCCTTAAACTCATGGACTATGATGTTCTTAACCTCGACCGTGATGTCTTAAAACTAACATCGGGCTGTGGGGTCCTTAAACTCATGGACTATGATGTCCTTAATCTCGACCGTGATGTCTTAAAACTAACAACGGACTGTGGAGTCCTTAAGCTCACGGACTATGATGTCCTTAACCTCGACCGCGATGTCTTAAAACTAACAATGGACCGCAATGTCCTTAAACTAATTATCGACCGCAACGTCATTAAACTAAACAATAGAGCCCAATTGCTCTTTTGTTGGATCTAAACGATCCCGTTAAGTTGATCTTAGTCTAAAATTAGACTAACATATCCTTAACAAACGTTTAAGTTGATCTTAGTCTCAAATGAGACTAACGTATCCCTAAAACCAAACCCCCCCACCAAACCCAAATCTAAGAAAGATACGGATTTGGACTAGTCCACGCCCTACGGGCAACAACAAAACTTAGTCTCCGTATACAATCCACGGGAAACCACAAACAAAACAAACACCCACGATATGAAGTGACCATCTGGAGAAGGAGAAAGTTGTTATCGCGATGCGGTAGCGTAATTAACTGTCCCCACAATCAAAAAACCTCTCAGATGAGGGGGAATCTGACGAAGTCTGCTACATCGGCCGCATCCGTTTAAACCTTCGATACATCGTGCCATAAATCAACTTGGCATCTTCGGAGAGGTGGAAAGATAGCACCAATTAGCATCTGCCTCGAATTTCAGGCAAGACAGACCTACGCGGCCGCGTCCCGGTTTTCGGTAGAGAACAGATTCTGGCACGCCCGGTGGGATCTTTTCCTCTTTCCGCTCCACACTTCGTGTGTCGTGTTCGCGAACGAATCGCGGTTTGATATGGTTACCCTTGGGTTCGAGGTACTAAGATTTGGTTTTTCTCCCGTGCAGAAAACGGAACATCAATGGCCTCTAACTGCTCCAGCTGCAACTGCAACTCCCGTTCCGCCTCATCTGGAGGTGTAACCTACGGGCCCCAAGTGGCCTCCCTTTTCACAATGCCAGTGGAGCAGGTAACTCAAGCAACCACTGTGCTATTCTTTGGGACCATGCTCCCACCGATGAGCTTCAGCGCTCCTTTACTATCGCAAGAAGCTCCGAAGGAGTCGGTCTTTGATCGGCTTGCAACAACTGCGGCCCCTCTCAACGGGTCGTCCAGCTCCAGCGCCTCGGTCTTCGCCAGATTGGGCCAAAGTTCCTGTGGGCCCATGATGAAGCCTGCAATTCAAGAAAAGGCTATTCCGAAAAGGATAGCCATCCCCGCTCCCGAAGTCATCAAGACGGCTTCTCCTACCAAAGGGCCGGTCTTCACAAGACCGACTGTTCCGGCTCCCACTCCAGCTCCCATTCCTGCTCAAAAGTCTGTCTTTGACAGATTAGACATTGCTGCTCAATGAACGTCGGTCTTTAAGAGGATGGTACCAGCAGCACCTCACCTGATAAGGGGGCATGACGAAGTCACCCTTCAAGCTGAAACAATCCCAACGGCTCGACACGCTCGACGTCGCCACTGGCGTCGAGTAAGGAAAGCTGTGGGCAACTCCCCTCTGGGCTAACTCCACCAGCCCCAACGGTGGAAGTCAATGTTGTTGTTCCAACCGGGAACAGCTTTGAATTGCTGAACAAGGTGCGCAGGAACTCTCCTACCGCCGTACTGAAAAGATCTCCTCCACCCGTCGAGAATGTCAAGTACCACACCAGATGTTGTTTTTGCACTAGATGCGATAAGTTTATATTAATCCAATCCTGAAGAAACAAAAGGAAGCAGTTTTAGAACATAAGTGTGTGTTCTACGGATTTGATAACGGCAGCCTCCTTCGGGAGACGATTAACATTCCAGGCTTCAAAGGTGACATGGATAACAGAGTGATTGTCAGAGTTATAGTTTTCCCTCTGACGAAGGGGGCAGTATTATGGACAGGTGGTCCAAGAGGATACTGTGGGAGGCATAGTGTTGGACACTGATTAGTTTCAGTTGTTGATACAGTCTAAGAAGTTTGGATTTGGAGTTCATTTATGAACTAGGTCCCATCAGATATCCAGACATATTCTAAGACAAGTATTACTCAATTCGGGAGATGGCTTTCTCCGCGAACTTGAGATTAAGAGAGACATAGAAAGAAACATCAGGGCGGATCCACTCATTGAGGCTATTTCTCGAACACGAGAGTTTTACAAACGGGCTTTGTGAAACTGATTAGTAGAGGAGTTGGATGTTCGGTATCACACGGGCTGTGAGTATGCGACATCGCAATAATTAGCCTTAAGTGCAAGTGGGAGATTGTTGGATATAGTGCCCTCAAAGTCAATTATTGGATCGCAGGCACGTGATTGTAATGATTGAGGAGGACCTATACCGGTAGGACAGTCTTACTCGAGATGATAGTATGCTATCTGGTTTGCCTTTATCAGTCGTGTATAGGCTCAGGTGACTGATCGCTATTACACGTTGATAGAGCCCTTAGGATCTTGCTTGACTACCAACAGTATGATGGCGATCATATACGTGAGAGTTGGGTAGTCTATAAGCACATCCTTAATTGTGGTCCCTAGTCGTGGGAGTTTCAAGACAGGGCATCGATACTCCGGAGTAGACTAGTGTATACAGTCGAGACTCCGACGAGGGGCGGTGGCCGGTCACAAGCCACTGGTGTCAGTTGGATCACCTAAGATGTATACAGGTGCTCATTGGGTTATGAGTACACCGGACAGGACTCGCCGGGAACCTGCTAGTTGGTATTATACCTATCGTCAGATAGCAGTTCCCTGGTGACATGTGTACAGGTTAGTTCATCGACCTGAGGTCGTCATTTGTCTCGTGTAGGTTCCTACCGTGCTTTGATTTCTACCCTACCATGGCTCAAAGGAGTCGTGCAAACAGGTATTTTTTGGGTACAGTCCCGAGCCACATGGAGGCAAGTGGGCGGATCGGCAGGGGATTCGTCTCTCCCGGTATTGGAGGTGAGATCGCGCTGTGTCTAGTAAAGCCATTACACCAAGTCCTTGGCCAAGGCAGGTGAGAATTACTGGTAAGTATTCCAGTAGTTTCTCAGGGTGTTCAGGGCTTGTCTCCGACACGACTTATACCGCTATTGGGGGTTTGATGTTACCAGCCCCCTAGGCCCGATATGCGATACTCATAGACGAACGGACTGGACTGTATGTATATTGTCACTGTTAGGCTCAGTAGGGTTTCAGGATGAGTTTGCTCATCGGCTACCCTTGAGGTCAGTACATGGGCAGCCGTTACTCACTGCTAGTGCCGCTGACGTGCTTGTGGTTAAATCCACTGCCAAGGTACTGACGAGTCATTAGAGTCCCCCACAGATAGTTTCCTAAGTTCGGACGAAACGTTGTAGAGGCCGTATGGTTTTATGGCAGGGTTCGGAAAATGCACGTGCGTTTACGCACGTGTCATATTTCAGGCAGAAAATACTGGTGGGCTTTGGTTTAAGCCGGATCCGAGTATTATACTTTGTAGATATAATATCTTTGTCTCTGTTGCATTTGTATTCGGTCGTAATACAAATGCGGGTATATTTATACAGTTACGGGGTTATCCTGAAATTCGTTTCGGGATCGCTTTTGGAAGTTGCCAGTTTTCTATCACCCGTCTTAAACATTCGGTTTAATACGGATTTATCTTTTTTTGAGAGTGAGTCATGAGTGTGGATGGTTCTAGAAGAGGTGACTTGGTTTATGATTTATTGTTTTGCATTAATGGTTGATGATGTGTTATTAGTGAGTCACCTTTTCAATTAATGCCTTTTGTTTACATAAAGGATATTTTGTGTTGTGATAAGCTTCACTTATGGTCACCCCACCTTGCTCCTACACTCACCCCCACCTCTTCATATAGTGGCCGGCCATTCCATGGAGAAATGATGGTTGTTGATTAAAAAGATTATGATAGATTTGGTTCATGTAAATTAGATTTGCTCATTTTCTCATTTACCCGATTCAAAAGGCAACTTCATTAACCGTTCATCCATGGCTTTGGATGAAGCGAGACAAAGTGTTCTACTCATTCTCTACATCAATCCTGGTCATCTCTTCTAGCAAACTTGATGACCGAGTTGCCTCGGTATAGAGGCGGGAGCCCGTTTAAAGATACGTAGAGGTGGTGCCACCTCGACGAGGAGCCAGGAGATCGGAGCAGCCGCAACAGAGCGTGGGATGATGGTTAAAGAACGAAGGACTCGGATCGTTCGGTATAACCTTTCTACCCACTTTGTAGTTTGTTAGTTTAGCGTTAATGGCAGATCCGGGTTATAGTATGCGATAGCGCCAGTTATAAAAGTTTTTGTTCTGCATTTGGCGTCTGAAAGACGGCCGGGGCGCTACCGTAGACTTACATGGTATCAGAGCCACGCCATTAAGCTTTAATAACTTGTGCTAACGCGTTTAAAATATCGATCGAACGGAATTTCGAAAACTACAATTTTCTGTACAAAGTTTCTGTCGAATTTTTAAACAGGGCTAAAAATCATTTTGAGCATCTCAGAAAATCGAGCAGGCTTTTTTAAGAACACTGAAGAAAAATGATCCCCTGACTCGACCGTATGGCCGCGGAACCGCCGCCAAGGCCTAGCTTTGGCCGCGGATCCGCGGCCGTCTTGGTGCTTTAGTGGGCCAAATTTCTTCTGGTGATTCTTCACAGTGAATTGTGGTTTCTGGAATATTTCTTTTGGGCCCAGATTTTATTACTGTACAGCAGATGTACGTGGGGCCCACTTCAGGAAGTTTTGTCGATCGAAATTTAAACGTGTTAGTTTACAGTACTTACATTATATCTCCGACCGTGAATGTCATTCGAACGGTAAATTGCGTCTAATTACTATAGTTCTTTTAGACGGATTTACGAACGTGACATTCGCGTTGATGTTCTGTGTTATGCTGTGATGTTGCGGATTTGTCGTGATGGATAGCAGTGTGCAATGATAGTGCAGTTTGAGTTTATTTGTACATTTGATATTGCGGGGTGAGCGTCCAACATGTGGACTGCCATCTCTGCCTGTTTGTATAATATTCTTTTGGGGCACGACCGGGCTGAGGTCGATGTACCCGTTGTACATATTTTTCATTTCTGTACTAGGTTTACCCCGCGACGGAGTGCACAGATAGCCGGGTTCTGGAGGGAAACGGGTCCGCATCTCATGGCTTTGAGAGGCAGAGGGGCCTCACTCTAGAATTGGCAGACTATTCGCCGCACTCGTAGGGGGTACAGGTTGACCCAAGGAGGGGTGCTCAAGTTACCGGATTCCGTGAAGTGCAGGGTGGTCCATTCACTTTGTTGTAGGGGGCTGCCTCGCTTCAGGTTTTGGCGGGTAACTTGCCGCACCCGTAGGGGTCTAGATTTCATTGCACAGGATATCCACACGACCAGGGGAACGTCGGGTTTCAGCAGTGGCTCTGTGAAACCCGGAGATCCCAGATTATCTGTATTGTTCTGTAATGCTTATTGCTTTTCTGTAATGTTGCATATTATCACGCCTGGAGCGATTATTGTATATTGGTATATATACCAGTAGATGTTGTATATGTTTTACACCCGCGCTAGTCCAGTCCCCGCTCTGTCGTTAGTTAAGTAACCTAACGGGTGATGACGGGACCCAGTGACGAATGCGGATGGCATATACATACATTTTATTTTCGTTCTTTTCTGGTGTGATTAATTGATGGGACTGCGTTGATTTTGATCAATGCAAAGGAAAACAAACCTGTTTGGATGTTGTTGGAACAGTTTTAAAAGGTGTTATTACAAAGACGTTTTCTTTTGTCTTGCATAGTGGTATTCAGTTGGAATATCCTGCACCTCATTCGACGAGGCAAGGGCCGAGATCCCTTCACTGGGAGTGACCCCTTAGGCAGAAGTTTGTGTCAGGGTAATAACTTCACTATAGTCGATTACATGTTGCTTTGCATCGCGGTATTCAGTTGGAATATCCTGCACCTCATTCCACGAGGAAAGAGCCGAGATCCCTTCACCGGGAGTGACCTCTTTAGCAAAGGTTTTCGCCACTATATTTTTATAAAAAATTATCAGGTTCCTTCAACGAGATCAAGTTCATTATGTTAAAGGTTTTTCGCCAAAAACCAGTCGTAGCCCTCCGTCATTTCTTATGGATGGTCTGTAGTATTCAAGCTATGTTTGTTGGCCTTCGTCAAGGCATAGTGTTTGGTAGCTGCTGGGGTATTCATTTGTTGCATAGATAGATGAGTTGGTTTGGGACAGTCGTATTACCTTGTTGGCCTTCGTCAAGGGTATGTACGGGTGGGTTCGAATTGATAAGATAATGACGGGCAGAACTTGTCATGTGACTTATGATTTGTTGGCCTTCGTCAAGGTCATAAGAACATGGGGTAAAAATCATATCGGGAGTTTCTAAAGAAACTGAAACTTGCCAGGCATGCGCATACCTTCTGGAGTGTGATAACGTAAGTGGATTCCGTCACGTTATCATGCGATGAGAGTTGGATCCCGATTCCCACTGATGAGTTGGTTTACTCTTCGGGTGATCCCGATTGATTCTTCTTTCAGGTTTGGAGGAGAATTTGACAATACAGTGGGAGGTTTCCTGATTCGATAAAGTGATAACCATTCTGATCTAGGTTAGAGTGCACGCAGAGTGTTTCTTTTCTCTCTCTCTTTGGCAGCGACCTTTGACCGACCCTAGACTATGACTCAGTGACCAAGTTGACCGAACTTTCTTAAAATACTGGTTTTTGGATTGTCTAAGTTGCATAAGTCATTGCCACTCCTTCTTTTACCCTTTGCATTTCTCAGAACACCCCGTATTACTACGGACATCCACTTCCATTGGATAGATCCATCGTATGGTTATATACGAACTCGAAGCGACTTCTTCGAGGATGGATCCAGGTTCAGGAGAAATAGAATTGGTTTATTCAGTTGTCTTTTATTATCACCTTCTCTCAGGTTGCGAGGGCTCCTTAGTTTAGGAGAGTACACCTATTACGCTTATTGGATAGTCTTCTTCCAAACCATAGGAAGGTGCCGAAAGGTAGGGAATGAAGAAAACCAATTAGCCTAAGTAGGGTGTGCAGAAGGTAATATGTAAAGACAAAATAAAGGGATTAGAAAGAGGGCAAAGTAAATTGCGACTGCTATCATTCACGACCAAACCGCGTACTTCATCGCCACTCCTATTTCACCTTTGCTTTTTTCCCCAGTTCGGGAGAAATATAATAAGGTATTATTCAGTTGTCTTTTATCATCACCTTCTCTCAGGTTGCGAGTACTCCTTGGTTTAGGAGAGTACACATATTATGCTTACTGGATAGTCTTCTTCCAAACCATAGGCTGGTGCCGAACGGTAGGGAAGGAAGAAAACCATTTAGCCTAACGATGGTGTACAGAAGGTAACGACTAATGACAAATAAAGAGATTTGGAGAGATGGCAAAGAAATATACGGTTATAGTCATGAATTGGATTATGAAAGAGTCATTACTAGGAATACCAGGATACCCTTACGAAACATTTTCATGTTTCAGTTTCACTGTGCATTGTTAAAAGGAAAACTGATTTCCCGATTAGATACTTACTCCAGGGTATGTATTTACCATGTTTCATTCTCATATCTGTATGGTTTTACAAATGATGACTGGGAGTAGGTTATTGGGAAAATGGTGATCATTCTCATTATATTGGAATTCGTTGTAATTGGTGATATTTGAGGACATCGCCTGAGTTTATGCCAGACGGCAAGTATTTGGTTTTGAGTATCCATTGTTGTGCACCAATTTCAAAATGATATATCTGTACGTTTATTTTTATAAAGTGAGATATAACTTTTTGAAATTATGTCAGTGACATTTACCTATATCAGTTGACGATAGGGTAAGGAGCATTGAACAGCTGCGTAGTTCTTAACCATAAGTACAGTTTTCAACCTACGAAGCACAGGTTCTGAGTTATTCAAATCAGGGGACTCATACAGAGTATTGTATGTTGTCCAGTGTCCATCAGGACAAAGGGGTTGGTCCCCGTACTATGTTCTGTTTACTTGTGACTTCTCTGGTTTTTAGACAAGTGTTTCATAGAAATACAAGGTCTAAGTTTTGAGAAGTTGTGGGTATAAGAATAAAGTAGAGAACCAGATATCGCAAGTATCGAGATTCTTCAAAGAGATCGAAGATGTAGATTCGTGTGATTGGTATTCAGTTGATAGTGATGGTTTTGAGAAACTTGTTTCTCTTTCAGGTTACTCATAATTGGATGTATTCCTAAGTTGAGTAATGCTGATTAGCCTCTTTCCATTAAGTTGATATGCACTGGAGACAGCTGCATGGTTAGAATCTGGTTCCAATTAAATAAGTGCCAAAGTTTCTATATTGAATATAGAATGGTTCATATCTTAACGATATTAAGGTACGGGGAGTTGTCCGGCTTATGCTTAAAACCAGACTCTGGATAACTCAAGGCACGTTTCTGTAATGGCAGTTTGTGGGTTGGCCCAAGCTATGACGAGGGTTGACTTTCTACCATCTGGAAGATCAATGGTGATATTGTTCTTGACTCGCCACAGTTTTAGTAAAATGGATTTTTTCAGAAAACAGTAGTGGGAGTATGGTAGAACTGGAAGAGATTCCAGAACCGCAAACGATTACGGAAAATTTAATAGGACCTAAAGATTCAATCGGGTTTGACATTCCATTAGCCACTCCACAGATATTATGGGTAACCTCAGACACCCGAGAGGTACTCCGGTAGCCTCAAGGACGGTAACAGGGAGGTTCTTGTTTACCCAGACTTGACACTACTGTTGTTCCAGGCTATGAGACCCAGCAGGAGGTTAAGTATAGCGTCGTTCTAAACTTCCTTTAGAAGTGCACGTATATATTATTCTGCCAGAGGGTTGTTGTGGTCAGTGGGAGCAGCGGAAGTATGGTGGGCAAGTAGCTTATGTCTATTTATAGACTAGAGCAGATATAGCAGAGATAGATCATCTAATTTTGATGTGACAGTCATGGCTTTGACTTCATCAGAATAGAGGATGGATCTATTGAGAAGGTAGTAGGGTGTGTGATGTCCTGGTATTTGGATGACATACATAGAGTAGGAAGTAAAATTCCTATGCTACGATCGGTTATACTGTGGTCGTCACACAGTTGTTTCTCCACACAAAGGATATGGATATAATATCTGACATTCTGGTTACTAGATCTATGGTTTTAGATCTAAATTTGGGTGGTTTCCCAATGTGGGTGCTTTGACAGTATTCTGATAGTTTTTAGAATAAATGACTCCTGGCATGGTGGTGTACCTGCAGGTGATGGAGTCACCCTCTCTAAAGGTGTCTTACAGACAAAAGGGGAGAGGGATGCGCATGATTGGAAAATCACTTTCTTAGGCAATTGAGTCAATCGTGAGATGTCAAGTACCACACCAGATTTTGTTTTTGCACTAGATGCGATAAGTTTATATTAATCCAATCCTGAAGAAACATAAGGAAGCAGTTTTAGAACATATGTGCATGTTCTATGGATTTGATAACGGCAGCCTCCTTCGGGAGACGATTAACATTCCAGGCTTCAAAGGTGGCATGGATGACAGAGTGATTGTCAGAGTTATAGTTTTCCCTCTGACGAAGGGGGCGGTATTATGGACAGGTGGTCCAAGAGGATACTGTGGGAGGCATAGTGCTGGACACTGATTAGTTTCAGTTGTCGATACAGTCTAAGAAGTTTGGATTTGGAGTTCATTTATGAACTAGGTCCCATCAGATATCCAGACATATTCTAAGATAGGTATTACTCAATTCGGGAGATGGCTTTCTCAGCGAACTTGAGATTAAGAGAGACATAGAAAGAAACATCAGGGCGGATCCACTCACTGAGGCTATTTCTCGAACACGAGAGTTTTACAAACGGGCTTTGTGAAACTGATTAGTAGAGGAGTTGGATGTTCGGTATCACACGGGCTGTGAGTATGCGACATCGCAATAATTAGCCTTAAGTGCAAGTGGGAGATTGTTGGATATAGTGCCCTCAAAGTCAATAATTGGATCGCAGGCACATGATTGCAATGATTGAGGAGGACCTATACCGGTAGGACAGTCTTACTCGATATGCTATCCGATTTGCCTTTATAAGTCGTGTATAGGTTCAGGTGACTGATCGCTATTACACGTTGATAGAGCCCTTAGGATCTTGATTGACTACCAACAGTATGATGGCGATCATATACATGAGAGTTGGGTAGTCTATAAGCACATCCTTAATTGTGGTCCCTAGTCGTGGGAGTTTCGAGACAGGGCATCGATACTCTGGAGTAGACTAGTGTATACAGTCGAGAACCCGACGAGGGGCGGTGGCCGGTCTCACAAGCCACTGATGTCAGTTGGATCACCTAAGATGTATACAGGTGCTCATTGGGTTATGAGTACACCGGACAGGACTCGCCGGGAACCTGCTAGTTGGTATTGTACCTATCGTCAGATAGCAGTTCCCTGGTGACATGTATACAGGTTAGTTCATCGACCTGAGGTCATCATTTGTCTCGTGTGAGTTCCCACTGTGCTTTGATTTCTACCCTACCACGGCTCAAAGGAGTCGTGCAAACAGGTATTTTTTGGGTACAGTCCCGAGCCATATGGAGGCAAGTGAGCGGATCGGCAGGGGATTCGTCTCTCCCGGTATTGGGGGTGAGATCGCGCTGTGTCTAGGAAAGCCATTACACCAAGTCCTTGGCCAAGGCAGGTGAGAATTACTGGTAAGTATTCCAGTAGTTTCTCAGGGTGTTCAGGGCTTGTCTCCGACACGACTTATACCGCTATTGGGGGTCTGACGTTACCAGCCCCCTAGGCCAGATATGCGATACTCATAGATGAACGGACCGGACTGTATGTATATTGTCACTGTTAGGCTCAGTAGGGTTTCAGGATGAGTTCGCTCATCGGCTACCCTTGAGGTCAGTACATGGGCAGCCGTTATGCACTGCTAGTGCCGCTGACGTGCTTGTGGTTAAACCCACTGCCAGGGTACTGACGAGTCATTAGAGTCCCCCACAGATAGTTTCCCAAGTTCGGGCGAAACGTTGTAGAGGCCGTATGGTTTTATGGCAGGGTTCGGAAAATGCACGTGCGTTTACGCACGTGTCATATTTCGAGCAGATAATACTGGTGGGCTTTGGTTTAAGCCGGATCCGAGTATTATACTTTGTAGATATAATATCTTTGTCTCAGTTGTATTTGTATTCGGTCGTAATACAAATGCGGGTATATTTATACAGTTACGGGGTTATCCTGAAATTCGTTTCGGGATCGCTTTTGGAAGTTGCCAGTTTTCTATCACCCGTCTTAAACATTCGATTTAATACGGATTTATCTTTTCTTGAGAGTGAGTCATGAGTGTGGATGGTTCTAGAAGAGGTGACTGGGTTTATGATTCATTGTTTTGCATTAATGGTTGATGAGGTGTTATTAGTGAGTCATCTTTTCAATTAATGCCATTTGTTTACATGAAGGATATTTTGTGTTATGATAAGCTTCACTTATGGTCACCCCACCTTGCTCCTACACTCACCCCCACCTCTTCATATAGTGGCCGGCCATTCCATGGAGAAATGATGGTTGTTGATTAAAAAGATTATGATAGATTTGGTTCATGAAAATTAGATATGCTCATTTTCTCATTTACCCGATTCAAAAGGAAACTTCATTAACCGTTCATCCATGGCTTTGGATGAAGCGAGACAAAGTGTTCTACTCATTCTCTACATCAATCTTGGTCATCTCTTCTAGCAAACTTGATGACCGAATTACCTCGGTATAGAGGCGGGAGCCCGTTTAAAGATCCGTAGATGTGGTGCCACCTCGACGAGGAGCCAGGAGATCGGAGCAGCCGCAACGGAGCGTGGGATGATGGTTAAAGAATGATGGACTCGGATTGTTCGGTAGAACCTTTCTACCCACTTTGTAGTTTGTTAGTTTAGCGTTAATGGCAGATCCGGGTTATAGTATGCGATAGCGCCAGTTATAAAAGTTTTTGTTCCGCATTTGGCTTCTGAAAGATGGCTGGGGCGCTACCGTAGACTTACAAAAACAGCAGGGCTACCGGCGAGTTTTGTGAAAACCTGAAAGGGCGCAATCTCGTTAAAAGACACTTGCAAGGTCCTCTTGTCCTTGTAAGGAGAAATTACCTGCGTGAGATCCTTACGACTCACAAGGGAGCAACACACTTAGGGATATCCACGATTCCTAAGGAGAAATTACACTTACGAGATCCTCACGACTCGTAAGGAGAATTCCCCTTTGAGACCTTCACGGCTCACAGGGTTCAAAAGCCTTAAGCTACAGGGATCAAAACATGTTCTTAAGCCATCACAATCTCCAATGCTTCCCTACAAGCGGTTCAATATTGACCCTTGTATACAATCTACGGGCACAAATGAACATTTCCCTAACAGATTCCCACCAGCGACTAGGGATATGCTCACACCATGAACAAACACTTGTAGGTCCTCTCGACTTGCAAGGAGAAAATACTCTTGTAAGATCCTTACGACTTATAAGAAAACACACACTTAGGAATCCTCACGATTCCTAAGGAGAAAACGCACCTACGAGATCCTCACGACTCGTAGGGAGAAACACCTTTATGAGACCCTTACAGCTCATGAAGTCAAAAGTCTTAGAAGACGGGATCCAAACCCTGTTTGCTAAGCCACCTTTGTTCGACATCGACAGGGGCAAATGATGATTCGCTCCTGGCAATATCCCATTTGTAGCGATGCTGATGCCTAAATCGGTATCAAATTCCAAGTCCTTTCATGGCAAATGATGATTCGCTCCTGGCAATATTCCAGTCACAGCGATGCTGATGCTGAGATTGGCACCAGATTCCAAGTTCCAAACTCGCGATAAAAAATCAGCGAGCATGCATATGAAATAGCCGAAATGATGGGGCAACTTGCAACGAAATCAGCAAGTAAAAATGTATGCATACAAAAATAGCCGAAATGATTGGGCAACTCGCAATAAAAAGCAGCGAGTAAAAAGAAAAATAGCCGAAATGATTGGGCACCGCGAAAATTAGCCGAAATGATTGGGCAATCGCGATTTTCGTGATATAAAAAGCTGAAATGATAAAGCATCGCGGAAAGAAAACAAAAAAACATATAATGAAACTTTTTGCCCTGCAGGTGAGGTCACATTGACCCCTGTATACAATCCATGGGCACAAACAAGAAGGGAACTATATCGTCCCACCAGGCTTCATCGAAGCGAAGCCGAATCTCGACGGTTCATAGACAACCTAAAAACAATCTCAACATTCGTCGCAATATTGCAGACATAATGTCAACAAACGAAGCGAAGAAAGATCCCTAGCTTCAGGGTCTCGACGTCAACATCGACAACTTAGATATCAACACCGGCATTCTTCCTCCCTCCAATCGGATGTAGACGCAACATCAACAAGCGAAGCCATGGCAAAGTCCCCTAGTTCCAAATCTCGACGGTTCACAGACAGCCTAGAGACTATCCCGGAACTATGGCAAAGCCCCCTAGTTCCAAATCTCGACGGTTCACAGACAGCCTAGAGATCACTAACGACGTTTCTCCTTACTCCAGCAGGATGCAGATGCGACGTCAACAAATGACCCCAGGGTCAAAACAACGGAACCATGACAAAGTCCCCTAGTTCCAAATCTCGACGGTTCACAGACAGCCCAGAGATCACCAACAGCGTTCCTCCTTATTCCAGCAGGATTCAGACGCGACAATCAACCTTGGAGCCATGGCAAAGTCCTTGTTCCAAATCTCGACGGTTCATCTACAGCCTAGAGACGAACAACGGTGTGCCTCCTCATTCCAGCAGGACACAGATGTTACACCATCAATCGGAACCACGGCAAAGTCCCCAGTTCCAAGACTCTACGGTTCACAGATAACCCAGCGTCATCAAATGACCCTGTCTCGCATACACGTGAGCAAATGACCCCGTCGCGAAAACACGTCATCAAATGACCCCGCCGCGGAAACACGTCATTAAATGACCCCGTCTCGGAAATACGTTATCCAATGACTCTGTCTCGAAAACAAGTCAACCAACCCCAGGGAAATCAGTGTCCTTGGCAAAAACCTCGAGTCAGGGAAATCAGCGTCCTTGACGAGAGCATCTTGATTCGCGTCGACCCGCAAGGAAATCAGTGTCTTTGCAGGAATACCTCGATTCGTCTCAACCCCAGGGAAATCAGTGTCCTTGGCAACTTCCTTGATTCAGGGAAATCAGCGTGCTTGACTAGAGCATCTCGATTCGCATCGGCCCGCAGAGAAATCAGCGTCTTTGCAGGAATACCTCGATTCGTTTCAACTCCGAGGAAATCAGTGTCCTTGGCAACCACCTCGATTCAGGGAAATCAACGTCCTTGACGAGAGCATCTCGATTCGCGTCGACCCGCAGAGAAATCAGCGTCTTTGCAGGAATACCTCGATTCGTTTCAACTCCGAGGAAATCAGTGTCCTTGGCAAAAACCTCGATTCAGGGAAATCAGCGTCCTTGACGAGAGCATCTCGATTCGCGTCGGCCTGCAGAGAAATCAGTGTCTTTGCAGGAATACATCGATTTGTCTCAACTCCGAGGAAATCAGCATCATTGGCAAAAACCTCAATTCAGGGAAATCAGCGTCCTTGACGAGAGCATCTCGATTCGCATCGACCCGCAAAGAAATCAGCGTCTTTGCAGGAATACCTCGATTTGTTTCAACTCCAAGGAAATCAGTGTCCTTGGCAAAAACCTCGATTCAGGGAAATCAGCGTCCTTGACGAGAGCATCTCGATTCGCGTCGGCCCGCAGAAAAATCAGTGTCTTTGCAGGAATACATCGATTCGTCTCAACTCCGAGGAAATCAGTGTCCTTGGCAAAAACCTTGATTCAGGGAAATCAGTGTCCTTGACGAGAGCACCTTGATTCGCGTCGACCCGCAGAGAAATCAGCGTCTTTGCAAGAACACCTCAATTCGTTTCAACTCCGAGGAAATCAGTGTCCTTGGCAACAACCTCGATTAAGGGAAATCAGCGTCCTTGACGAGAGCACCTTGATTCGCGTCGACCCGCAAGGAAATCAGCGTCTTTGCAGGAACACCTCGATTCGTTTCAACTCCGAGGAAATCAGTGTCCTTGGCAACAACCTCGATTCAGGGAAATCAGCGTCCATGATGAGAGCACCTTGATTCGCGTCGACCCGCAGAGAAATCAGCGTCTTTGCAGGAACACCTCGATTCGTTTCAACTCCGAGGAAATCAGTGTCCTTGGCAACCTTCTCGATTCAGGGAAATCAGCGTCCTTGACGAGAGCATCCCGATTCGCGTCGACCCGCAAAGAAATCAGCGTCTTTACGGGAATACTTCAATCCGTTTCAACTCCAAGGAAATCAGTGTCCTTGGCAACCTCCTCGATTCAGGGAAACCAGCGTCCTTGACGAGAACATCTCGATTCATTTCGACCCGTAGAAAAATCAGTCTCTTTGCAGGAATATACGACGTCAACAATGCGGAGCTGCGGCAAAGTTCCCAGTTCCATGACTCGGCGATGCTCAGATGACCGAGAGTCAAACCCCGACTCCGTGAAATGCGGATAAAGTCAACCCTCCTGGTTACGTGGAACGCGGCAATGACCCAGTGGGAAACATCCAGAGCGGATCCTGGTCCTCGCAGAGCACGGCAATGACCCCGAGTGAAGCATCCAGAGCGGAGCCTGGTCCTCGCCGAACACGGCAGTGAACCCGTGGGAAGCATCCAGAGCAAAATTCCTGGCTACGTAGAACGCGGATTATGTCACTTCTGACCCCGTGGAAAATGTCCAGAGCGGAGCCTGGTCCTCGCCGAACACAGCAGTGAACCCGTGGGAAGCATCCAGAGCAAAATTCCTGGCTACGTGGAACGCATATTATGTCACTTCTGACCCTGTGGAAAACGTCCAGAGCGGAACCTGGTCCTCGCCGAACATGGCAGTGAACCCATGGGAAGCATCCAGAGCAAAATTCCTAGCTACGTGGAACGCGGATTATGTCACTTCCGACCCCGTGGAAAACGTCCAGAGCGGAGCTTGGTCCTCGCCGAACACGGTAGTGAACCCGTGGGAAGCATCCAGAGCAAAATTCCTGGCTACTTGGAACGCGGATAATGTCACTTCTGACCCCATGGAAAACGTCCAGAGCAGAGCCTGGTCCTCGCCGAACACGGCAGTGAACCTGTGGGAAGCATACAGAGCAAACATCGGACTGTGGTGTCCTTAAATCCACGGACTATGATGTCCTTAACCTCGACCGTGATGTCTTAAAACTAACATCGGACTGTGAGGTCCTTAAACTCACGGATTATGATGTCCTTAACCTCGACCGTGATGTCTTAAAACTAACAATGGATCGTAATGTCCTTAAACTAATTTTACCTTGGTTCAAGGGTATATCTCTTCACTCCTTTGATATTTGTCATTGTAATTCCTCAACGTCTTCAAAGAGGTGACGGGTCCCGACGACCACACATTTCACGGATTGTGGGGTCCTTAAACCCATGGACTATGATGTCCTTAACCTCGACCGTGATGTCTTAAAACTAACAATGGACTGTGGAGTCCTTAAATCCACGGATTATGATGTCCTTAACCTCGACCGTGATGTCTTAAAACTAACAATGGACTGTGGAGTCCTTAAATCCATGGACTATGATGTCCTTAACCTCGACCGTGATGTCTTAAAACGAACAATGGACTGTGGAGTCCTTAAACCCATGGACTATGATGTCCTTAACCTCGACCGTGATGTCTTAAAACTAACATTGGACTGTGGAGTCCTTAAATCCATGGACTATGATGTCCTTAACCTCGACCGTGATGTCTTAAAACTAACATCGAACTGTGAGGTCTTTAAACTCATAGACTATGATGTCCTTAACCTCGACCGTAATGTCTCAAAATTAACATTAGACTGTGAGGTCCTTAAACACATGGACTATGATGTCCTTAACCTCGACCATGATGTCTTAAAACTAACAACGGACTGTGGAGTCCTTAAATCCACGGACTATGATGTCCTTAACCTCGACCGCGATATCTTTAAACTACGGTATCCTAGAAAACGTCTGACTCCGTGAAATGCGGATAAGGACAACTTCACCCATCACTTGCGAGTCCTCACGACTCGTTAGGGAGTAAATTCTCTTGTGAGATCCTTACGACTTTCAAGAGAAAACGCACTTAGGAATCCTCACGATTCTTAAGGAGAAATTACACCTGCGGGATCCTCTCGACCGGTAGGGAGAAAATTCTTTATGAGACCTTCACGGCTTACAAAGTTGAAAAGTCTTAGGTGACAGATCCTAACCCTATTTTCTAAGCCATTACCACTCTATAAAGAATCCAAGACTGACAGCTATATGCCATCTACAGACCGCGCTTGCTAAAATCACACGGCAACAAAACAGCAAGGAGAAGAAAGCAACAGTATAACAAAAAACGTGTCTTTATTCATAGACTCAATTGAATACAAGATACATCATATAAAAGAATAAAAAATGGATACATATTATTCAAAGATTACAAGTGTTCAACCTATATAAAAGCAGCTATTGGGAGGGAGGCACCTTTAATAGACCGGTTAGCTGCTCGCGCACTTTTCTCAACTCTTCCTCACGATCAGCTGCCGCGGCCAGCTCTGCTTCAACTTGAGTCCGTTGCTGCGAACAAGATAAGAGTTTCTGATCAACTTCCTGTCGGGAAGCCTCCTGACTCTGCGCGACCTGCTCGTTAAGATAAAGCTTCTTCCTCAACACCAGCCCGTCCGATATACATCGTTGAAGGTTTTCAAAAATGGTGTTCAGCTGGGCAGCATTAGTTGCAACCTCAGCGCGCAGTTGGGCAGATTCAGCAGCAGTCGCCTCACATTCCTTTCGCTTAAGAGTTGCCTCTCGTTCGAAATAACGAAGGAACGAAACACTTCGCTTAACCCATGCGGCCCATTGGGAGTTCAAAGCCTGGGTCTCAGGGGCAGGACGCATAAGTTCAAGCTGATGCAGACAGGCCTCAATCTTCCTGCAGTGACTAACCCAAGACTCGACGACGCCTTCATTATGGAAATTTACAAGCGTCGCCAGCATCGGATTGACCTCGGCAGCAAAATCTGCGGCGGATGTAGGAGCTTCCGCGTCAAGCTCCTCGACGTATTCGCTCAACATGCACAGACTCGTCACAGCACCCTTTGAGGATGGACGTCTGGAGAAAGGGCATGCCGGCATCATAATGCGAGATTTGAAAGAGGCCGGAGTTGAAGCGACCGCTGCAAAACAAATCACAATCAGATGATGGAATCAAGAATTATAAGAGATTCATGAACAATGGGATTTACTATACCAGTTGCAGCAGGTGGCGAAGCCGGGAGGACCGGTGGCGCAACTGATCTCTTATCTCCTCTTTCAATCCGTAGCACTACAATCAGGGCAAAGAAGAATCAGAAATAATTTCATTATCGGTAAAAGAAAGAGCAATAATTGAAAGCTGTATTCACCAGTGCCACTGGATGAAGCAATCTCCGACGGGAAGGAGAAGTGGGGATGCAGCACCTGGTACAGGTGGTCAAAAAGGACTCCTGCAAAAACGCAATAACGCAGCGTCAGTACATGAATTGTACAGCCGAAAGATAAGACTAATGGGTCACAAATCCATACCTTCCAGCATTTGCGATGGTACAAGAGAAGGTAAAGAGGTGGTCACCGTCAGGGCGGTAACTGATGGCACTGTCTCAAGTAGCTCGACATCAGCACTAGCCGCACCTGCATTGGGAACGAGATAAACCTTGTTAAGAAAGACTGCAGAATAAAAAGAAGGACGGTAACCTAAAATCTACCTGAAGTCGCCAGCCGGAGCCGTGACGAGGGCGTCACTTGATTCAACAACGGCGTCTCCCTCCTCCATCGGGGTGGCCTCACCTCCCGTTGCCTCGTCCCCTGACTCCACGAGAGCCGTCGTCACGCTTGCGGCACCAGGAGACGATAACGAACCATAGATAGGAAGAGCGATGATCGGAGCGGTGCCCGACTCTTGAGAAAGAGTGGCCACATCGGACCCAGCAATTGCACCCGTTTCGCTCGCCACCACCTCGGGCTCAGTAATTACAGCTGTCTCATCCACCGCTGCTCCAGGCTCGGCCGTGGTAGCCGTCTCGTCGGCCACTACCTCGAGCCCGGCAATTGCAACCACATCTCCTGCCACCGCCCCGGGTTTAGGAATAGCAGCTATCTCCTCTACCGCTCCCTCAGGCTCAGCAGTCGCCGCCACTTCTTCAGGAAGACTCGGCCATGCAAAAATAAGATATATGAGAACTGATAATTTAAAACTTTGACAACGGAGCCTCAAGGCACATTACCTGGAGTTGATTTACCGTTCGCTTCCCGAGCCGCACGTGCCGACCGTCTGTGAGCAGTAGACAAGGCAACCGGAAACTCCTCCGAGGGAGTAGCAGCAGGGGTAATGGCGCTCGAACCTTCTCCCGCAGCTAAAGCAGCACCACGCTCCCTTGCTGCATGCCTCAGGCGCTTCCTTTCTTCCCGAGCCGTCAGAACAGACCTCTTAGAAGCCTCCTTCAACAGGACGTCTTCGTCCGCATTCAGGGTTACCTCTGGAGCCGTCAAGGCTTCCGTCATCGATTTTTTAAGTAAGGCCTCTTGCGGCAGTGCCGAAGAGGCCGGGACTTCGGTAGCTGATCTGGGAAGAGTTTCTGCATCAGCTTGCGGGATCGGCATTGTGGTCCCTGCGATAAGACAAAGAAAGGGTCAGATTACTCATAAGAAACGGGAGCAGGAACATGGTGAACCGAAATGTAACGATGCCTAAGGATGCTCGAAGTCGTTCCTCTTCCTCAAAAGTCTTGAGAGAAGCAGCAAGAGCTTCTTCGGTGGAAATGCCTGTTAAAGAAGAAAAACATCAGTCGCAACACAATAATAGAAATACGATGCGACGGTGAAAAATACAGCTAATAAGTACCTGATCGCGCCAGGATAGCCAACCCCTCTTCGTGGCTGGCCAATTGTTTAGAAGATGCAATGGAAGCCGCCAGATCAGTATCGTCTGGCGGCATGAATAAGCCCCCGTTCATCCCATACTCGCTTGGGCCTTCGCCGTAAGGAGCGTGAGGCTCCTGGCCAAGTACAATGTCGATAGAAAAGATCGACTTCTTTTTCTTCTGTGAGCAAGCTCCGGTCGCAGCCAAAACCAGCTTGCACTTCGTGGGCACTTTGGGACGGCGAGTCCCGATATCCGAGCCCACGCCAGATTCGGGTGAAGCTACAGTTACCGTCTCCACGGGAGCGTGGGGCACCGAGGGCACGTCCACCGTCTCCACAGGAGCATGGGGCAATCCATGCGTAGGGCTTAGCACATGTGGAGGCTCAACTGCAGCAACCCCTCTTAGCGGAGGGGGGGGCAGCTATCCGTCGCTTCAAAAAGACGTTGCGATCACTGGCAGGAGGCGCACTCTTGCGATCGAGCAGCAGCTGCCTCTCTTCCCTGATGACAGCACACATCGTGTGCTGATACTAGGCCCCGTATACGTTAAGGGCCCTCGGGATACAACTTGGCTCACTAATGAAGAAGTGGGAGCCCGTATTCAAGCGCATAAAGTGATGCAGCGCACCCCGTATTCCCTCTCTGGTGGCAGCAGGTTCTTCCAAAAAAGCCTCCAGTGGAACCCCCTGGTTATAACTTAGCTGCTGGGCGAAATGATGGGGGTTGTATCTCATAAAAAGCGCCGCATCATTTTTCCTGAATACGAGGAAGCCCGGCCTGATGGAGTATAGATGTAAAATTTCCCGAGCTTTCAACACGGAGGCCCCGTCCTTAAAATTGTCGTGCAATGCCAGCACCGCCTTGGTAGTTTCCTGACCGATTGTCAGGACTTTGTCCGTGAAAGAGATACCAGCCCCGACCGTGCGCGGACGAAGAAGCAAGCCCCTAGCTTCCCGCGGAGACGGATTCACGATAGACGCGTCAACCAGTCGCATAATTCGCGGGAGCTTGCACTTCTCATAAAATGAGGGTCTTTTATGAATGCCAAATACCCCGAGCACGTGCATTTCCATCCACGAAGTAAAGTAGTGCATCGGGAAATTGGCAGCTTGTACCCCTGGTTCAGTTGTATCCGCCGCCACGCTAAGACCCTGGTACAGGTGGGCCAGTCCGGCAATCCCGATGGCCACTTGTATTCCGGCCATCATTCGATGTGCTGGGTAGAAGATGGACTGCCTCATATAGCGAGGGTGCATGGGGAGTGCAAACCAACACAACCATAGCTCGAGAAACCCGAGAAAGAAAGTTTCCTCGTCAATGCCCGGAGCGTCAATTTCTGACAGAGGAATGATCGCGGCATCAGGAAGATAAAAGCCCTTCTGATCATCTTCCAGTGCTGGTCGACGGTCCAAGCCAAAGCCGAAGGGATCGTCGAGCTTGGCAAATTTTTCTCCTCGCTGAGATAGAATCTCCGAGCGAAGAAACCGGGCAATGAAGTCTGCGAAGCTGACCCCCCTGGCCTCCGGATTCCAAGAAAAGACTCTCGTACATATTCAGCACCTTTATCAGACTAGGAAACTGGTGCTGGATGGCATTCTCCGGTGTTAGGCCCATCACCACTGGCTTGGTGGCGAAAACGTATTCGTCCAGAGGAAGCAGCTCCTCGTAGTGTTCCTCCCTAACCGGCAAACCGGAAATCTCAGCAAATTCTTCTAAGGAGATGGAGACTTCTCTGTCCAGTAGAAGAAAGGTGTGGGTTGGGATGTTCCATTGCTCCAAAAATGCCTTAATCCACCATGTCGGAGGAGCAGAATACTGGAACAGCGAGGCGTAAACCGCAGGATATAGACCGATCTTCAGCAGGTGCGCCTTCTTCGCTGACAAAATGTACATGGCCCACTGGAAATACCCGGCCGAATGTAGAGGGGTCAACCGGATGTTGTAAGATTGTCCCCAAGGTCGCGACTCGCCCTGGCATATGCGCCGCCCCAAAGTATCTAAAGCTGCCGGCAGCTGCATGGGTATGGAGGCAATCGAAGGTTGAAGAAGACCCTCCAAAGTCCAATTAACGACCTCCACGGCATAGTTCACCGGGGGTACATCTGCATACGAGATCGATGAGATCAGCTCTGACGGCGTCGCACAAGAGAAGCTTCGGCGACCTTTGATAATTTGGTCGTACCACCTACCCGACAGGTGAAGGTTTTTGCATTCCGGGTCATAGTCTCTAATGAGCGCAAGAACCTCCCGGTCCACCGGTGCCTCAAGGAATCCTCCCTCTGAACGAAAAAACGGGAAAGAAAGATCGGAAGACATGTCTCCTGCGAGAAAGAACGGAATTCAATTATCAGTGTCATAATTTAATTTTAAAAATCCCGACGCTCGACACTTTAAAATTTGTACCACACTGCAATACAGTGGAGAGGGGGCCAAAGGGGGACCCACAAAATCCAGATGACAATGCATCAATTAATAAAACAGCCTCAATATTGGATGAGACTGTCAATTAATGAGGAAATCCTCAAAGAATATTCTCGTTGAATGAGAAATCCCTCGGGAGAAGGAGAAAATCTCCCTTTCAGAGCAAAGCTCTATAACAGAGTGACACTTGTCAAACTCTGGTCACGAGAGAATAAAATTCCTTAAAGAGCCTAGCTCTGTCATGATGATGGAAAATCCATCAAAGATTAATGAAAATTAATTCTTGAGAATTAAAATTCTGGGATCTTAAAGATCCATGAAAAAACTTTTAAGAGTTCTTCATCAAAAGATCAAAAGATCTACATATTATCAAAAGAGAAGAGCTCTGACTCATGGGCTAAGAAACCCTAAGAAAAGATCTGTTTAGATCTATGGGTTCATGAGAGCAAGGCTATGTTTATGAAACTCTAAAGGGGTTTTCTTTAGATCAAAAGATCTATGAAGAGCATGGCTCTGTTAATGGGTAAAAACCCTAATTTATTAAAATTAATTTAATTTAATTTTACCTAAATTTAGTAGAGTTTTAACTTTTGAAAGTTCTTGAGCAAAAGAGCAAGGCTCTAAATATAATTTTTAAGAAGAAGATGGAAATTATCTGAGAACCAAAAGGTCCTATTTATAGGCGCTGAACCGCCTCCTCAACTTCTGAGTTGATCCAAAGGCTCAGGTGTTGCCACCGCTGCACTCACGTGTGCGCCACGTGAGCGCAACGGTGGGGGGGCATTTGTTTCCCCCAATCAGAGCAAAGCGTTGTTTCAAAATTCAAAAATTGAAGCAACGCTTCAGAACCCGTGCGCTGCGTGCCACGTGTCAAAAGCAGACACGCCAGCTCCAGCAGCGCTGCGCCCTAGGCAGCGCACCCCCAATCTGAGCAAAGCTCTGTTTCAAAATTCAAAAATTTAAAAGTTGAAGCAACGCTTCAGATCCAGCGCTCTGCGCTGCGCGCCACGTGTCAAACACAGGTGCGCTAGCGCAGTTGCGCTGCGCTCTGCTTTGCGCGCCACGTGTCAAGCACGGTGCGCTAGCGCAGTTGCGCTGCGCTCTGCGTTGCGCGCCACGTGTCGAACGTAGGTGCGCTAGCGAAAAGTGCGCCAGCGCTGAAATTAAAGAATTCCCCACCGTTAGATCAAAAGATCTAAAAATAATAAATTATTAATTAATCAGAATTAAAATTTTGTTATGGACAGATTTTTCAATCTTATTAAAATAAGAAGATTATCTTCCGTAAAACAGAAGCCTTACGATCAAAGATCCAACGGTGGGAAATATTCTCAAATCAATCAGAGAAAGATCTCTTAAACTGATTTAACAAATCAATTGGCCCTATATAAAGGCCCCAAGAAATCAAGTCTAAAAAAAAGAAAAAAAAAACCTCTGAAAACTTTGAGAAAAACTCAAAGAGAAAGAAAGGCAAGTCTTTAGAAGAAAGAAAATCATTTCTTCATCTTTAAGGTAAAGAATTAATTCTTGAACAACAGAAATGAAATCATCTCGTAAAAAGAAGAAACATTTTCTAAAAAGATCTTAGATCTATAAAAAGACCAAGGTCTTTGATTAAAAAGAAAAGATCAAAAGATCTAATCATAAAAATATAAAAAGAAGTATTTTACTTCATTCACAGATCTTTTGATCTATAAAGGCAGAGCCTTTTTATAAAAACAAGAACTGTTGTTCTTGGATCTTGAGGCAAAGCCTCCTTTGAAGAACGTAAATTTGTTCTCTGGTCTTAAAATTGATCAAAATGCGCTTTGCGCTATTAGAAAGTGCTTTGCACTCATGAACTGCGCCTTTGCGCTCCTTGGATCGGCGCTCAGCGCCAAAACATGCCACGTGTCAACCATAGACACAATCTGCGCTTTGCGCTCTTGGGTTGGCGCTCAGCGCCAAGCGCGCCACGTATCACTCACTGGCGCACCCATAAACTAGTGCAGCGCACTCATAAATTGAAAGCGCAGTGCGCTAACAAACTAGTGCTTAGCGCTAAACGCGACACGTGTCCTCCTCGTGTGCGCTAACCGACAGAAGAGCAATGCGCTCTTTGACTGGCGCAAAGCGCCTAGTGCGCCACGTGGCGCGCTGTCAGAACATACTTTGTTCTGATAAATGCTATGCATTCAATATAAGACAAAAAAATGTCAGAGCCCAATGCTTGGCATTATTAAAAGGACAAAGCCCAAACAAAGGCCTAACAGGCAGAACAAAAATAAAATGTAAACATTTTTAACTGGACTTAGCCCAATTCTGGCCATAAGTCCTCAATTTAAATTGAACTGAGCTCATCTGCTCTTTCAATCAATTTACACCCGGTTCGAGGGTACATCTCTTCACTCCTTTGATATTTGTCGTTGTAATCCCTCAACGTCGTCAGAGAGGTGGCGGGTCCCGACAACCACACATTACTATGGACTGTGGGGTCCTTAAACTCATAGACTATGATGTCCTTAACCTCGACCGTGATGTCTTAAAACTAACATTGGACTGTGGGGTCCTTAAACTCATGGACTATGATGTCCTTAACCTCGACCGTGATGTCTTAAAACTAACAACGGACTGTGGAGTCCTTAAGCTCACGGACTATGATGTCCTTAACCTTGACCGCGATGTCTTAAAACTAACAATGGACCGCAATGTCCTTAAACTAATTATCGACCGCAACGTCATTAAACTAAACAATAGAGCCTAATTGCTCTTTTGTTGGATCTAAACGATCCCGTTAAGTTGATCTTAGTCTAAAATTAGACTAACGTATCCTTAACAAACGTTTAAGTTGATCTTAGTCTCAAATGAGACTAACGTATCCTTAAAACCAAACCCCCCCCCCAAACCCAAATCTAAGAAAGATACGGATTTGGAATATTCCACGCCCTACGGGCGACAACATAACTTAGTCTCCGTATACAATCCACGGGCAACCACAAACAAAACAAACACCCACGATACGAAGTGACCATCTAGAGAAGGAGAAAGTTATTACCGCGATGCGGTAGCGTAATTAACTGCAGGGGCTTGCGCCTGCAGGGAAGAGCGTCCCCACAATCAAAAACCCCTCAGATGAGGGGGAATCTGACGAAGTTTGCTACATCGGCCGCATCCGTTTAAACCTTCGATACATGGTGCCATAAATCAACTTGGCATCTTCGGAGAGGAGGACAGATAGCACCAATTAGCATATGCCCCGAATTTCATGCAAGACGGACCTACGCGGCCGCGTCCCGGTTTTCGGCGGAGAACACTCACCCCAGTGAGCACATGTATACAATATTAGGTGCATCACACCAATGGCTGCGGGACCAACCATCGCCCCTCGTCAGGGTCTAGAAATGTATACACTAGTCTACTCTAGAGTATCGATATCCAGCCTTGATACTCTCACGACTAAGGAAATTTAAGGATGTGCTTATCGACTACCCAGCTCCCACAAGTATGATTGCCATCATAACGCTGATAGTCAAGCAAGGATCCTAAGGGTTTTATCAACATGTATAAGCGATATAAAATAACAAGAAAAACATATCACATGTTAAGATAAAGGCAAACCAAATAGCATACTATCACATTGATCAAGATTTTCCTGTACATGCATATCCCTTGTATCCTATACATTGAAGGCCTCTAGGGCATACATATCCAACAATCTCCCACTTGCACTAAGGCATGTTATTGGCGTATTGAGTACCCAACGTCTGCACTAGAGCCAGTTGCTGGCGTACCGCATACCCAACATCTCGAACAGTCTTTCAAAATGGACTTGAGGGATGGCCTTGGTGAATGAATCTACTGTATTGTCCTTTGTATCTACTTTTCGTACCTCGATCTCCCGGCGATCCACGATCTCCCTGATCAGGTGATACCGCCTCAAGATATGTATGGATTTCTGATAGGACTGTGGTTCCTTTGCCAAAGCCATGGCTCCATTGTTATCACAATACAAAGGTATTGGATCAACAATGGACGGAATAACCTAAAGTTTAGAAACGACCTTCCTCATCCAGAATGCCTCTTTTGTAGCATCGTTAGCAGCTATGTACTCAACCTCCATCGTCGAGTCTGCTACGGTGTCCTGTTTGGAGCTCTTCCAACAGACTGCCCCTCTGTTGAGAGTAAACATATAACCCAAGATGGATTTAGAGTCATCTTTCTCACTTTGGAAGCCAGAGTCGGTAAAAGCCTCGATCTGGAGGTCCCCATTACCGTACATCAAGAACATCTCCTTAGTCCTTCTCGGGTACTTAAGAATGTTCATTACTGCTATCCAATGTTTCTCACCGGTGTTGGACTGATACCTGCTTACGACGCTGAGTGCGTAAGCTACATCTGGTTTGGTACACAACATCGCATACATTATCGACTCTACCGCCGAAGCATAGGGCATAATGCTTATGCGAGCCCTCTCCTTATCAGTCTTGAGAGACATCTCTTTTGAAAGGGTGATTCCGTGACAAGCTGGTAAATTACCGTGCTTAGAATCTTCCATACTAAATCTGTTTAGTACGGTGTCTATATACCTTGACTGTGAAAGTCCCAACATTCTTTTAGATCTGTCACGATAGATCTTAATCTCCAGAATGTATAAGGAATCACCCATCTCTTTCATAGAGAACTTCTGTGACAAGAACAGCTTAGCCAATTGTAGCATAAGAATATCATTTCCTATCAGGAGAATGTCATTTACGTATAAAACGAGAAATACCACAGTTCTCCCTACAATCTTCTTATAAATATAAGTTTCATCTGCATTTTTGATAAAGTCGAATTCCTTGACCGTCTTATCAAAGTAGATGTTCCAACTCCGCGATATCTCCTTTAATCCATAAATAGATTTAAGCGACTTGCACACCTTTCCGCTGCTCCCGCTGTCTATGAAACCCTCTGGTTGATCCATATAAACACACTCTTCTAAACGTCCATTTAGAAAAGCGGTTTTAACATCCATCTGCCAAATGTCATAGTCATGGAAGGAAGCAATGGCAAGTAGGATCCGAATGGTAAGTATAGCCACTGGTGAAAAAGTTTCGTCATAGTCCAATCCTGGTCTTTGACGAAAACCTTTTGCAACAAGTCTAGCTTTGTAGATTTCTACTTGTCCATCTACACCAATCTTCTTATTGAAGATCCATTTGCATCCAACGGGTTTTACCCCAGGAGGAGCAACATCCAAAGTCTATATATTATTAGTGTACATAGATTCTATCTCGGATCTCATAGCATCCAGCCACTTCACCGAGTCTCTACTCGTGATGACTTGCTGAAAACTAGTCGTCTCATCATCATCAATGATGCAATCCTCTCGATCCCCCTCTACGAGAAAACCGTAGTATCTCTCTGGCGGATGAGACTGCCTACTAGATCTGCGGAGTGGCGTAGGTACGTCCGGTTCCATTGAAAGCTCAGGTTCTATTAATCTTCAGTAATAGTTTGTGGTTCTGGAATTTCTTCCAGCTCTATTGCGCTCCCACTAATCTCTTTTTCAAGAAATTGGGTTTTCATAAAGCGTGCATGATGGGAAACAAAGACCTTTTGTTTCTCAACGTAATAGAAATAATACCCCGTAGAGTTCTTGGAGTATCTCACAAACTTACACAATATTGAACGTGCCTCGAGCTTGTCCGGATGAACCTTTTTGACAAAAGCAGGGCAACCCCATATCTTAAGATATTTAAGATATTGTTTCTTCCCACTCCACATTTCATATGGAGTGGTCGGCACAGACTTAGTTGGAATCTTATTCAATAAGTATGCAGCAGATTCTAGTGCATAACCCCAGAAGGATGGCGGCAACTCAGCATTACTCATCATGGAACGCACCATTTCAAGCAGGGTGCGATTTCGTCGTTCTAATACACCGTTATGTTGTGGTGTGTATGGAAGAGTAAGCTGAGAGAGAATTCCATTCTCTTTTAGATATTCCAGGAACTCGGTACTTAAGTATTCACCACCCCGATCAGATCGGAACATCTTTATACTTTTGCCGGTCTTCTTTTCCGCTTCATTCTTATACTCCTGGAATTTCTCAAAGGCCTCAGATTTATACTTTATTAAGAATACATGTCTATACCTTGAGAAATCATCGGTAAAAGTAATGAAATAGGAATAACCACTTTTTACATGTGTAGACATTGGCCTACATATGTCGCTGTGTATGAGTCCCAGGAGCTCAGTGGCTCTTTCTCTGTGTCCAGTGAATGGAGTTTTGGTCATCTTTCTTCTGATACATGATTGACAAGTTGCATATGATTGATACTCAAACGGATCTAAATATCCATCTTTATGTAATTTAGTTAATCGTGTTTCATTGATATCTCCAGGTCTACAATACCATAAGAAAGCTTGATTTGATTCTGATGCTTTTCTTTTTAGCGTGTTTTGGACGTTGAAAACTTGATGTTGATTGAGAACATATATTCCATTATTTAGTGCACCCGACCCAATCATTTCATGATTTAGGTGAATGTTTATAACATTGCTTTCAAGTGCAAAATTATATCCTTCATTAGATAACAAAGATACAGATATAATATTACAGATCATACTGTGTACACAAAAGTAGTTATGTAACAACAAAATATGTCCACTCGTCAATCCAAGGTGATATTCTCCTACTGCAACAGCATCTACACTGGTTCTGTTGCCGACCGGAGGACCAATCCGAGAGACTACTGATCTAACCATTAGTAAATCTCAACTGCCTTGTCCAAGGTCTTATGGTTCTGGCCAACCGGACACGGTGCGATATCGACTCCCACGAGACAAATGACGATCTCAGGTCGACAGACTAACCTGTACTCATGTCACCTGAGAACTGCTATCTGACAATAGGTATAATATCATCTAGCATGTTCCCGGCGAGTTCGTCCAGTGTACTCACCTCCAGTGAGCATATGTATACTATCTTTAGTGACTAACTGACACCAATAGCTGTAAGACCGTCCATCGCCCCTCGTCGGGGTAAAGAAACGTATACACTAGTCTATTCTGGAATATCGATGCCCAGTCCTAATATTCCCACGACTAGGGACATTTAAGGATTTTCTTATAGACTACCAAGTTCTCACAAGTGTGATTACCACAATAACCCTGGTAGTCAAGAAAGAATCATATCTAAGTCTATGTCGCTCACCCCGCAAGCTAGCGAGGAGGCGGAACAAGTAAAAATCGAAACTTTCTTACATAGAAACATAGACTAAAGCTAAAGGATCTTTGCCAAACCATTACTAACGAACTACGGAGGTTTAATCTACTGTGTTGTAAAGATTATACCTCATGAAAACTATCCTTCGGTTCTTTTCTCCGCTGTCCTCCTCGTCCGTGCGAGCTCCGAGGATCGATCGGATCTTGGTCACCTCCGCGGCCTCCTAGAGTCGAAGACAATCCACCCGTGATTCTATAGTCCGAGCTCCACCCCAAGCCGAGGTAACTAGGGCAACAAGTTTGCTATGCTTGATGTCCTAGGTGATGTAGAGAAAGAAGATGGATTTGTTTGTCTATTTTATTTCTATTTTTCTCAATACATGAGAGCTATAGAAAAAATAGAGAGGAGGAAGAAGGAGGAGCCATGGGCGCTTTCTTTTGGATGAGAGAGAATGAGCAAGAGATAATGATCCATATAAAATATATTTAGTAATCTTTTATCATGATAATTTTGATGGCTACCCTTGATTTGACCATTATCATCTCAAAGATAAATCCAAATGAATAAGAAGAATCTAGAGCTCACAAAATATCTAGGTCAACAATAGTCAACTAGGTCAAATGGTCAAGCATGGTCAAATGGTCAAACCAATTAGCCATAACACAATTATCATTAAAAAGATTAGTAAATATTTTCCTCCACCTCATAATGGTTTTGACCAAGTCAATGGTCAAAACCCTAATGAGGCACCTCCTTCTTCGCTCCTCGCAACCGTGCATACACACCCGCATCCGCATTCCGTAGAACACGAATACACAGAAGACAAAACTAATCCATCTGTACAATACTAGGATCCGGCTTAAACCAAAGCCCACTAGTATTGTCTGCCCGAACATCATACGCGCACAAGTGTACGTAAGTGATCGTAGCCCTGCCGTAAAACCATACGGCCTCTACACCTTTTGCCCAATGCAGGGAAACTCTCTGTGTGGGACTCTAAAGACTCGACACTACGCTGGCAGTGGGTTTAACCACAGACCGCAAGCGGCACTAGCTGTATGTAACGGTCCCCAGGTAGATGTCGATAAGAAGGCCGATGAGGTAAACCCATCCGAACTCCTATTGAGCCTGAATGTGACAATCTCCGTACAGTCCGGTCTGTTCTTCTAAGAGTATCGCATGTCGGGCCTAGGGGGCGGTAAACATCAGACCCCTAATAGCGGTACAAGTCGTGCCGGAGTGTAGCCCAGAACACCCTGAGAAACTACTGGAAACACTACCAGTAAATCTCGCTTGCCCTGACCAGGGACTTTGTGTAATGGCTCTCTTAGACACAGCGCGATATCAACCCCAAATACCGGGAGAGACAAATCCTATCTAACCGCTACTTCCTCCAAGTGCTTCGGGACTGCACCCAACTACTACCTGTTTGCACGACTCCTTTGAGCCGTGGTAGGGTAGTAATCAAAGTACAGTGGGAACACACTCGAGGCGAAGTAGCAGTGTCAAGTAGACGGACTAAGTTGGACTCATGTCACCTGGGAACTGTTATCTGACGATTGGTATAGTACCAACCAACAGTTCCCGACGAGTCATGTCCAGTGTACTAGTAACCTCTCGAGCACCCGCATACTATCTCCAGTACGACGTACTAATGACTGTGGGACATACCATCTCCCTTGCTGGGATGAGAAGCGTATACGCTAGTCTACTCCGGATTATCGATGCCCTGTCTCGATAATCCTACGACTAGGGACCTGTATAAGGATGTGCTTGTAGATTACCCAGCCCCCACAAGTGTGGCTGCTATCACAATGCTGGTAATCAAGCAAAGATCCTAAGGGCTCCACTAATATGTATAAGTGATATGCTAAAAGAAACATATGCACATATTGAAGTAGAAACAAACCAAGCAACATACTACCATTTTGAGCAAGACTGTCAATACAACTGTGAATATCCCAAGCTTCCATTAAGTAATATACAAACTAGTATGATATAGTAATGGCCTCTGGGGCATATACACTAACATCATATGCCCTCTATCAATATGTAATAGTGATCTATAATACCACATTATACATGTACATGACGATAGAGATCAACCAGATAGCATACTATCATCTCGAGTAAGACTGTTCTACCCGTATAGGTCCTCTCTCAATCATCATAATGGCCTGCCTGCGATTACAATAATTGCCTTGAGGGCACTATAGCCAACAGAATCATCAGCACACACATGCTCTGAAATAGGAGAGTCATCTTATTCATATTGGCAGACGTTTTTGCTGCTTCCTTTTCTTTCCTGTCGAAAGCGCCCTTCAAAGATTCGAGCTCCGATCTCGGCTCTGTTGAATCATCTTGTTCGTCCTCCGTGCTTGCTCTGAGCGAGGGACTGGCGAGCGCTACCGCTTCAGCAGCAATTTCATCGGCCTTTGTTGTTTTTGAGCAAAGGTCAAGGACCTGGTTGCCAGTTGATAACAGGTAGAAGTGTTATTTTCACTTCCATTGTTCATCATATACACTGTGTGCACTATCATGCCCCCATGCTTGGGGCGCTTAAGATCTCGCCCCTTGGGATTTTCCTTGGGCGGCTGAACTTTCTCTGACCTCTGTCTTTTGTAAGAAGCCACATTAGGTTGAGACCCCTTAGATCTAAAAAAGGAGTCAACAGTTTTTGGTTGACTCTTGATTTTCTTTGCCTTGGGATACAGGCTATCGCTAATAATAGAGAGTTTAACTTCTATCAGAACATTATAGATTGTTGAGGAAAGCCATTAAGACGAACGGGCCATCTTTGGTTCATTCAGTCTTTCGACAGAAGGGGAGATTTCTTAAGAACGGCAGTTGGCGAGTTACGTCGAACCCTATTCAGCAGCTCGAAGTTGTTCCCAGTTAAAACAGCAGCATGAATAGTCTTCATCGATGGAGTCAGCCTAGATGGAGAGCTACCCCCAGCTTGTCTCTTCCAATGCCAGTAGCGACGTCGAGCTCCTCTCGAGGAAGGAACTTCTTCAGTTGCGGGAGCCTCATGGACTTGCCCCATGTGTGACCTTAAGGTTTCAGCAGATGTTAGTCATTCAAAGACTGAGGCATTCATTGAAGCAGGAGCTTGGAGTGACAGTCTATGGAAGATGGACTGTCTAAGAGGTGAAGTACCCTTTTGCGCCTCAGGAGCAGCAGGATTTGAGAGTGCCAACCCTTTGAAGACCGACTTCTTCTAGATCGTGGGCATCTTTGCCTGGCCCATAGAGCTTGTGTTCAGCCTCTCAAAGACTGAACCTTCGTCTTTGGCAGGCTTTTTAGCAGGGCCTGCAGCAGTGGTTGTCAGTCAAAGACTAACTTCTTTGACACTTCCTCCTTCGGCACTGGAATGCCAAGGGTAGGAGGTGGAAGTATCGTCCCAAAGAAGAGCACATTTAGTTCTTGGGCCACTTGAGTCATAGGGATGCAGAGCACAGAATCCATAGCTTGCCCTGACCAGGTTATCCCTGTTAGAGCGGTGTTCGAACCAGCATTGCGGTTGCGGTTGTTGCAAGATGAGGCCATTGATCTGCATGGAGATGAAACACCAGCTTTAGTATCCCAAAACCAAGAGCAATCATAAACATAGTATACCGTGATTTTTTTCACGAAAACACGACACACAAAGTGTGGATTGGAAAGAGAAAAATGGTCCCACCAGGCGTGCCAGAGTCTGTTTACTGCCGAAAACCGGACTTAGGCGCGGGGAGCATGTCTAGCCTGAATCTGGGGGTAGATATTATTTGGAACATATCTATCCACCTCTCCGAAGATACCAAGTTTATTTATAGCACCGTATATCAAAGGTTTGGATAGATCCGACTGATATAGCTGACTTTCAGATTCCCCCTCACAAGTGAAGGCTTTATTGATTGTGGGAACGTATTTTCCTACAGGCGTAAACCCCTTTAGTTAATTACGCTATCATGAATGATAACGATTTTCTACTTCTCCAAACTTCGTTTCGTGTATCATGTTTTAGGTTTTTATTCATCTAGGTTGCTCTTGAATTGTATACGGAGACTAATTTATGTCGTCGCCCGTAGGGCGCGGATTAGTCTAAACCTGTACATATTAGATTTGGGGCATTTTTGAGATCCACATTGGTATCTTGGTTTACCAACGGGATTGAACTTAGGTAGCATTTCTCACATTTGTGAGGTCCATCAGTTCAAAAAAGTATATGTGTTTATCTAAGAATCGTTAGTTTTGTTTTAGACTAAGATCAACTTAAACGACAAGATCATATTTTGAGAATATGCTTTCAGTTGATCATTTGATCATATATGAAGCCTAAGCATACATACATAGTTTATTTTACTAAGTCTTCAGGTTTTGGCTTAGTTTCAGATGCGCATGAGCACTATGGACACGCATGGCATTAACGCATGTGCATAGCACGAGGTGCGCATGCTTCTGTGCGGTTCTTTATAGGACTTGACTTCATTTAAATTCAGTGCGTGAAAAGTTTTCTGCATGTGTACGCATAGCACATCTGCTGCTGATTTGTGCGTACGTACTTTGCACGTGTCGCATCGCATGGTTGGGTGTGGTTGACTAGAGCGCACGTGCTTATCGCGTGTCATATATCTTAGGGTTGTGCACCAGGTTAGGGTGCGATTGGCTTGTGCACACATGCGTATTACATGCCGCATATTTCAGGGGATGCGCACCAGGTTAAGGTGCGTATCACGTATCATATATTTTAGGGGATGCGCACCAGGTTAGGGTGCGCCCTAATTTCAATGAAATTTAATAACTTCAAGAAAACTCTCGGTTTTAAAGGAGTCGAAACTCAAAAGGAAGCAATAGTTTCAGTACTTTATATGTCGAAACACTTTCTGATGGAGTATTAACTCACAAAGAAGCAAAACCTTCGGTTTTTATGTTCTTAGATTTTAAGATCGATCCCTTTATGAAGATCGAAATCTTCGTAAAAGGGATAAACCCTAAGATCCTTTGATCTCATATGTAAGAGTCGAAACTCGAGAAAGCCGAACCTTTTTAATGTATCAAAAGAGAGAATTTTACTCTTTTTCCTTTTCTTTACTTATTTGATGTCTAGGGTTTTGTCGACGAAAAAAATAGTGGAGGCTTTGAGTTTTGCTCGGTTAAAAAAGGAGCACAGTGGGGGTTTTTATCTCAGTGTTGTGTACCTCCTTTTTTATTTTCTCCTCTAAGGCTCTATTTATAGGAGAAGCATTTGTTAGGGTAAATCCCTAACAAATCAATTTAATTTGACACACATCAATTTAGGGTGCGTGCGCACCGTTAGATCATTGATCCCATATCAATTTTGTTTGATTTGTTAAGTTTATTAACAACAAAAGATTTTCTTCTAATAATAGATTCGGCTCAATAGGGTGCGCTTGTGCATTGCTAGAGGTATGCGCACGTGCTTTGCATGGATCGCATCATAGCCTATCAAAGGTTTTGCCTTTGTGCACGTGCTTTACACAGTCTTCATCGCATGCGATGGTTTGGGTCATGCGCACGTGCTTTGCACGTGTCGCATCGCATGCGATGGCTTCTGCCATGCGCACGGGCTTCATCGCATGTGATAGCTTTGGTCATGCGCACGTACTTTGCACGGGTTTCATCACATGCGATGGCACTTCTGACAAGTGCGCATATAATGAATGTGTCCATAATTAGGCAGGAACACACCCTCCACGATTTTTTTCGACGATCGGCACCCATCTTCATCATCGTTATTATGTAAGATGTGGATACAGTAAATTTCACGTGATTCCACAACTTTTTCACCATTGGATTAGTAATGTAAAAAGTTCTATTGTCGGTAAACCATTAATTTTGCACCCACTAAATCAATGGTGAAAATGTGATGGAATTACATGAAATTTGATGTATCCACATCTTACATGATAACGATGATGATGATGAATGTCAATCGTCGAAAAAAATCATAGAGAGTGTATTTTTTTGACATGATAGGTGGAAATTTCGTCATATGACACCTTTCCTCCATTACACACACACACATAAAGCTCGAAGCTTGTTTTCTCGTTTTTGGATAGTCTTGGTGACACGGAACAGGAACGTTAGAGTTGTGTGCGGATGCAAGAAAATGATCAAATAAGCATTTGAGATGCAAAATTCTAATACACGCTAAATTGATGCAACACATACACATGAGAGATCCAAAATCAATAGTCGCAAAAATAAATAAATTAAAAATTAGAAAGCGAAAATTCCCTATTGAATGTCTAATTTAAAGATTCCAATTTGTCTCGATATTGGGTTATCCTTGGAGTGTCAATGGACTAAACAATCTTCGCACCAATGTCAAATACTATATTTCAAGAAAACTAAGCAAAATGACCCGAAATGGAGATGTTCATATTAATTCCTATCTTCATGTTCATGAGAGCAATTGATAACCGAACTACTAAACCAAATATAAATCAACTCATACCTTTGTAGGTTCCCTGTTGGACACAAGTAACTCATGAAATGATTCTAAATATATTGATGTTGGATACGGTGGTGTGATGATGATGATGATGTGGGGACGACAGAATCGACGACGACGATGACCGTAACCACGGACCACACTCACTTTCTAGAGGAATCACTCCTCGCGCCGAATCGCACGGCTTTGCAAAGAACTCTTAAAAAATTCTCAAGTATCACATATATTTTCAATGGCAAAATTTTCAATAATATTCATCAATCCTCTCAAAAAAAAGTTTCTAGGGTTGGTTTTCTCATGTAGCAAAATACTAATTTCAATTACAAAATAAAACCACATAAAATATAAAATTGCAAAACTAAACTAAAAAATAACAATAATCAAATATATCCTAATGAAATAAAATATTTGTTTATTGGTCCCTCGTCATTCTCCACAGCTTCGAAGATTTCACCACTTGGTGAATGATAAAACTGATCAAACTCTTATGGTACGTAGAAGTCGAGTAAATGAAAACACTGCTCGGTCAAGAAATATGGACTGTGATGAAGCTCTCATATGAAAACTCTGAAGGGTGCAGGCAAAACTGTCGCTCAAGAATAATAGCAGGAACTTCATTGGCTCAAGAAATGGATCAAGTTCTCAATATTGAACATAATCAAAATATCTAATCTAGAAATTTGACCCAAATTTACAAAAAATATAATACGAATCTATACTTTAAATATTAGTTTCACTACCTCTTTATATGAACATTTATCAACACTCTTCTCCTACTTTAAATTTTTAGTTTGTATGTAACTATTAGCTGTAGTTTTATAAAATTTATTTGTCACAACTGTCTACTGTCGGATCTCAATATGCAAACACATAGATGTTGTGAATAAAAATACAGGCCGGCTCTAAATTCGCACCCTAAGGATACGACTCGAATGGTTTATACTAGACGTTTTGGATAAGGCAAACATTAGCATTAACCATTCAAATACCGCATCTTTATGTTTAGATGCACGATGATACCCACACGAATGAAAGAATTTATGTTGTACTATATACTCAACCGATAACTTAGCAAACATGTATCGTGTAAAAGTGGGTAACTGTAACATTTTGGAAAATTATAAATATTAATTTATAATTTTAAATATAAAAATAATGAGTTTATAAAAGTGATATCACATACAACTTTTGGTATCGGAATTATATCCGTAAAAATGTAGTTATTTCGGTGAATATGAATAAAGGTGCGTGATGTCATAAAAATAATATTCTAATTATTTTAACATGACATTGTATTTTTCAACTAGCTAATGACATTTAAGTGATAGATTTATCATTTCATATCTTTAATGCCGTATGGATTTAGATTTATAATATGAAAGTTTTTCTTTATTGTTGGATTTCTTTTAATCATGGTTGGCATATGATATTCTATACTAAACCTTCACACAACACCTCATCTTCACCCTTGCTCATAACCCTCCACCTCCTCCTTCTTCTCTTTACACCTCCTCCTTCCTCCATGCCACTTCCACCTCTCAACATCCACCTCATGCTTTCTCTACATACATCCTCATCCTAATTACACATATTATTTCTCCTTATCTCAACTGAACAACATACTTCTTCAGCCCCAAACCAAGAAAATTCCTAAGTGTTCATACCAAAAGAAAGAGAGTAATGATTTCCTTCATCAAGTGTGCACTTCTTCAAACTTAAGATACTACAAACCATAGGTGCTCCCACACAAAATTCTTGAGCTGGTGTTTCATTGTGTATAATCTCCATAGGTATAATTCATTTTCATCTTTGCAAGTTCAGTACAATTTCATATCTTTTTTTAGTGTGTAGTATAGGAAAACAGTGTATTTTATGATGTTAATCCTACTGTAAATGAATCTGGGACCAATAGGTGTAACCACTAGAAAAACTAGCAAGACCAAAAGTATAATAAGACAGCTAGGAGACTTCACTTAAAGCCCGAACCCCAAACTCCACACTTGAACCGGCGACATCCATCATTTGTCCGAGCTCGCCGGCCCGCCTAGGCTATATGGTATTGATGTTTCTTCTATAGCTCTATTAGGGTATGTTACAAGCTAGGGTATTGTTTGATTTGTCCCAATATTCATACAGAAAAATCTGGGAATGTTAGTTTGGGTTTTATTAAAGTTTCTGATATTTCGCTATGATTTTCCGTATTTCAGTACTGCAACTGAAACGTTGACGTTCGTACGTTAAGTTCAGAGGTATTTGATCGTCTTTGGGGTAAGTAAGCTGTAGGTTCTAACCTACGTGTGCTTAGATCGTTATTTTGGTTTTCAATATGATATTTACATCGATGTGATTTTAAATACGATTATAGGTATGATTCCAAGGAATTCCGAGACGGAGTTGGTGGATATAGCAGTGTGGATATCAGCAAGTCATCAAGTTGGTGAGTAGATTTATATCTACGGGGGAAGTCGGGTGGATGGCGTATAGCACCCCCGCAACCTTATAAATAGTATTATGATATCAAGTTAGTTTAGTATTTATTCAAGATATTGATATTGAAGGTAATTTGCATCTAGCATGATATTCAATTGCATGTAGTTTATTTATGGTTTGGTAAGTTAGTACGAAGGATTTTGCCGTACTAGAGATGGATTAGACATGGTAATACTGTGAGGTTTTATACGAAAAATTATACGTATTGGAAATGATGAGATTCGTATGCCGAATAACGGCCAAGTTTTCCTTTAAACTCGTAGAGTTAGATTATATTCCGTTTTAGGATGTAATACTTGTGTGGGCTATATTCTTTTAAAAACTACGATTCGTTTCTATTTTAATGATAAAATACAAGGATGCAGTGCCAATTTCCAAAACGAATATCTATTTTAACCTAAGGCAGCTTCCTTATCTCAAAACCAACGTTTCGTTCCATTTTCAAAGATAATGGTATAGCTCATAGCAGGTAATTACAGTTATTAGTTACGCTTAGATTTACTTTACATGTTCGCGTTATATTTATCGATGGTATATATTTCCGTAATACGAACACTCTGATAGAACATTGCACAATTACCAATGAGTATTATGTTGCACAAGCACATACATATATGTTACACTACACCTCATTGGTACTGCCATGTCACTGTAGAACCGTTCTGTTATATAATGCATATATATATAGGTTAATATGAATGGGTTATTACACCTGTAGAACACTTGCACAAATACTAATAATTGCCATGCTGCATGAGCATAAATGCGTATGTTACACCACACATCATTAGTATTGCCATGACACAGTAGGATTGATACGTTTATTTGCTTTTATGATTTATTTACGCACTTTACCTTATTATCTATTAAGCATTGTGAATACCAGTACTATAGATGTTTATATTTGATTTTATGAGTTTTCTGGAGGTTTTACTTTTGATGATATATATCAGTGGTATGGGGGCGCTGTTATATATATATATATATATATATATATATATATATATATATATATATATATATATATATATATATATCATCAGGATAATCTATGCAAGTATTCTTATTCTTTACTTGATATTTCTGGATATGATGAGTTGACGTCCACCATGGGTTTAGTGTTTTCTGATTTTTATTCTGAACCGAGTGGGGGGGCTATACGGTTGCGGATTTATACATTATCCAGACTGAGTGGGGAGGATATACAGTTGGATACATGGTGGACCCGGTCGAGATCGAGGGGCAGGAAAGACGCATTTGAGGCAGGGAGCCTAGCGAGGATACTCGATACCGGAGATAGAGATGAGCACGGTAGATATCCCGGGGATACTGATCGGGGTTCGATTGGACACGACTGATATCCAGGGAATACTGACCGAGGCCAGGGATATCGGGTAGCGATCATCTGTTGAGATGGTGTCGACGGTATCTGCATTTGCATGTCGGTGATGGACATGAGAGATTTGAGGATTTGTGTGTCGGTGATGGACATGAGAGACTTCTGATTTTGGGTGTTGATACTGGACATCCATATATATTAATATGTTGTTATCATATGATACACAGTTAGATTACAATTATTGTAGCCGACCAGGACTAATCCGGGAGATAGTACCTGTATATATTTGTACGGGCATTCATATAAATAAAAAGGATTTCAAAATTGAGCTATAGCCTCACTATTTTGACGTGTCTAAGATGACACTGAAATCTTTTAAATTGTAAACCTCTTAACACTATTCATTAAAATAGCAGGACGTATATCGTAAATAAGATATCTATTATATTTCATACTATCACGTCTGCTCTATGCCAAGACATATCTATTTCGCGGCTATTTTAAAGAAGATGTTTATATATATATATTCGGTTACATTGTGCTTATACATAGATACAGGTCATTTACAATTGATATATTCTACTTGGAATTGCATGATAGTTAGTGTTGCATTATGATACATACCCATATCATATTATATTAGTACATATTATGATAGTACTATACTTATGACTTAGGTATCGTCGTGCATTTCGATATCTACCATTAGATGTACTTTTATTCACTGAGTTGGCAACTCATCCCCGTTGTGCCACAGTTCTTGCAGGTTTTACCGCTTGGATTATCAGCGGCTTGGCACACATTCTTTTCAGTGATTGGTTGGTAAGTGGGTTACTATTGTATCGTACTCATACTTGATTATTCATATATTCTTGTATCTTGTGAAAACACCATCAACTTAGAAAGGGTATATTGTGGACTTAGAAGCGAGACTTAGAATTGTGTGTTGTGATATCGTACTCATTGGAGTCGACCATTTTAGATTGTTGATTTTGTTTTGCTTTTCTTTTATTCGCCATTGTGCGTCGTATATTTTTTGCTTGGTTGCTCCGCCATTTGGGCGTGGAAGCTAGCTCCCGTTGGGATGCTATTTTGTTATTATGTTGAATCAGGTTTTATACAAAATCCAAAAGAGGTGTTGTAAACTTTCAAAACGCCATAAATGCTTTTCAAACATACTTAGTTAAATTCAAATGGTATTTAAATTGATTCCATCTGATGACTATTTTAAACTCATCTCCAATATTTTTTTTCAAAAAGGGTTTAGATTCCGGGTTTCGGCTTACTTGAACCGCGTCGACGTCTTTAGATGTCACGTGATTTAAGTGCCGGTCACGTGCCACATTTAGGTCGTGACAGTAACTTAAATCGGCAAGTTTTCTTTGGCGAGAAAAAGAATGTATAACCAATGGAATGAAACTTCGTCCTAGCAATATGCAACTGCTCCACTAATTCTATGTGGCGACTAAGAACGTCGTAATCAGTTGGATTCATCTGAAAATAAGGAATAACATCAAGAGATGATCCAACCCTGATACTAGTCTCAGATGGAATATCGACGATAGGCGGAAGATCGGCAGGAATCATAGGGATATCCTCAACAACGGATTGCGCAGATTCGGTGTATTTGTCATGTAATGGAAGAGCATCAATCGTATTGCCAGACTTGATGGAAACTAGAGAAATCTCTACAGAATGATCGGGAGACCGAAGGAAACTCGCTACATGCACATTATCAACAAATGTCTCTAGAGACTCCTGAAAAATATCACTAATAATGTTGACAAGATTGGGTTTCTTAAAAATCTCGCAAGTGGGCCTAGACTTCTCTGCTCTAGACGGTTTAAAATTGTTATCATTAAAAGACACGTTATTCCTAGATGGCGAAAATGACCTTTTAGGAGTAGGCTTGATTCGGATAGGAGAATACTTTTTTAACAAAACATCTATCATTTCTTTCCAAGACGCACCAGACTATTGTCTATGATTTTCAAATTGATGTTTAGCATATTCCAATAAATTCTAGCTTCCGTTTACCCACTTTAAGACCTCTAAAGAATGAATGTTCAGAAAAGGCAGAGTTTAAACAAAACAAGTATTTGAGTTTTAAAAGTTGACCAGAAGGTCTTGGAGTTCGAAACTTCCGATAGTACAAGCACACATCGTTAATTATACTCTATAATCTCAAACAAAAGTTTAGACAGGATACCATACTAGCCTAGCTTAAATCACATCATACTTAAAGAAATTGAATATGTATACATTCAAATATTTTCAAATAGAGTCAAAATGAATAGTATTTTTTTTTATTAACAATATTCATATTTGTATACTTGTCGAATGTCAATTACATCAATTTTAGACAAAAGAATGTAAATACATGTACAACCTTCCTTTAAATACTTAAAGTTACATTTGGGGGTATTTTAATGTCAAGTTGGACATATATGCATGGGCACTATCCCATATGGGTCTACATGATGGTAAAAAGATAAGGAGATGGGGCCTCTCTAGGTGGAGGCCACCATTCCTGTAGAACAAACATGATGCATGCATGTTTAGGCATGAAATGCGGACCTCCCGAGTTCAGGAGAGGGTCCCTACCTGATGGATCTCTGGATCTCTTTCAGATGTTACCTTCCATTGATCTGCAGCGAGTGGAGATGAGCGGCTGAGATTGAGTTGGGAGGTTGCCACCTAAAGCGTGTGGATCTCAATGGGCTTGAAGTGGTTGAAGCTGAGCTACCTGTAAGGAAGTCCCGGGGTGGTTGTGCCACCGAGGACCCTCGGACGATCAAGTTAGACAGGCAAAATAGGCAGAGTAGCGGCCTATTGGGGTCAAAATTGCCTTACCTGAGTCGTCTGAAGAGGGGTTTATATAGTGGTAGACATGGGCTGGCGGATGCGAGATTCACGCCGGCCGTTTCGCCTCTGGCATTGCGCCTACGTGAAAGGCGGGATTCCCCATTAATGATGAGATATGCCCGTTAATGGGGGAACGCGATGGCGTGGAATGCGGGATCATGGGCGGCAGATTTCTCGCGTCTGGCGAGATTCGCGGAGACGCCTGTGATCTGTGCTGTGGGTCAATCGATGAGACCGAGGAAACTAGGCTCAGCGGGAGGCTCGGGAACGAGCAGGAGGCCGAGCAAGCTTGTTGCAGCGATAGCTCAGAGGCAAGCTAGGAAGGCTAAGGGAAATCAGCGTGCGGGAGGGCTCGGTGGCGAGCCAATGGGTGTTTGTAAGGCGGGCACAAGAGTGGTCTGGGAGGCCACCGAAGGTCGGGAACATCCTCGGGTCGACGGCCCGAGGTATGCTTCCACTGTTCCTTTCTTGCTTCTTTCTCGTACGTTTGGGGATACGTTGTAGGGTTACTAGGCACTCTCACAAGGTTCTACAAGGCATCAACCATGCCCGATTTAAATTTTAGACGTGCCGAACAACCCTAACCAAGATCTTAGACTAGAGATTAGGCGAAACAAAGCAAGTATACAACTTTACTTCTAAGAGTTAGGGATTACAACCTTGTAGTCCGTTCCTTCATTTCAAAAGCTCCGTGTTGAGGTCCCTTCGCTGTGATCATCGTGTACCCAGACTCTAAAGAGGCTCCATGAAGAGAAAGATGCAAGCTTGCTTCCGATCTTCGATAACAAAGATGATCTATCTTGAATAAACTCAAACCCATGCTCTTGTTTTGATAATCAAGTATTAGCAAAGCAAACACCCTAATCTAAGTGGCTAGAATAGATTAGGATGATGAAGTAGGAATTTAGCTCTCATTTGTTTTCTTTATCTCACTCATTTTCATCACTTCTTAAAAGGCTAGAAAGCTTTTCAAGCAAGAAGAAATAAGAAGAAGAAGCTAACTCCTTTTGTGATGAATAATGAATAACTCAAGTGTGAGGTTAGAAATGCAACCATGGTTTAAGTGAGAAGACTTAACCCTTGTAGAGATTTAACTATGGTGAAGGGTTGGGTTGGGTTAAGGAAATATCTATGCAAAATATCAAGGTCAAAGTCAAAGCTTCAAGAAGCTTCTTGAAAGCTTCAAGAAGCTTCATGAAAGCTTAACCCTAATCCAAACCCTAACCACATTTATTCTCCACAAAACATGTTGCATTTATAACCCTAACATGTTATAATATTATATATCACATATACAATATTTATTGTAACAAAATAAAATAATACAATTAACATATATCACATATATATCAATGTATTACCCGAGTGAGAAAAAGAATCTTTAAGTGAGCTTATATTAGTTAATGTAATTTAATATATCAAATATATAATTATAAATTAAATTATCAAATCAACACTTGATCTGATAATCCGGCTATTTCATAAATAACCGACTAATATAATCTGTATCAGTTCATCGAATCAATACTTGATCCGATGACCCGGCTATATCACATATACCCGGCCGATATCACATATCGCGAGAATCTAATACGGTATCACATACACGTATTGTTCTCGGTCCCGCACATATCACATATGTGCACCTACTCCGTTTTGCCTGAGCCGGGAAACCTCTGTGTAGGACTCTAAAGATCGTCAATACGCCGGCAGTAAGTGATGATCATATCAAACACCCACAAGCTGCAAGCGGTCAGCTAAACGTAACAGCCACCCAGGTAATGAGCGATCAGAAGATCAACAAGCAAGCATGTACATTCTCCTGCGAATCCAATCGGTAACACTCTCGTACAGTCCGGTCTCTTCGTCTGATATGTCGCATATCTCGCCTACGGATGGTAAACGTCAGACCCCAGTAACTTGAAAAGTCGTGTCGATACGAGGTCTATAACTGTTCGAGAAACTACTGATAACACTTACCAGTAAATCTCAGCAACCCTGGCCAGGGATTTCCAGTTATAGCCAATCGAACACAGCGCAACATCAACTCCCTATACCGGGAGAGACGAATCCCCTTCTATCGCTCATTGCCTCCATGTGATTCGGGACTGTACCCAAAAGCCACCTTTTTGCACGCCCTCTTGGACGTGGTATGATGGAAATTAAAGCACAGTGGGAATCACACAAGACTCTATGACGATCTCGGGTCTACAGACTAACATGTACCAGTGTCACCAGAGAACTGCCATCTGACGTGAGGTATAATACCATCTGGGAGTTCTCGGCGAGTCCGTCCAGTGTACCCAGTCTCCACTGAGCACCCGTAAACCTTCTCTGATGTCAAACACCAATGGATATGGGATCATCCATCGCCCATCATATGGGTCAAGAAGCGCATACGCTAGTCTACTCTGGAGTATCGATGCCCTGTCTCGGTACTCCCACGACTAGGAACATTTGAAGGATGTACTTGACGACTACATTGTCCCCACTAGTATGATCCGCATCATAGTCCTAGTAGTCAAGTACTCATCCTAAGGGCTTTATCAACATGTAACATAGAGACAATCAGAATACATGTTAAGATAAAGAGCAACCAGATAGCGTACTATCATGTCGAGCAAGAAAGTCCTCCCTATATATGTCCAAGCATCCACTACAATATATATCGTATGTACAGTAATGGCCTCTAGGGCATACATAAAACTAACAATCTCCCACTTGCACTAGGGCCATCTGTTGTTGTATCGCATACCCAACAATCAGCTGTGGTTGAAGTATCTCATACTCAACCATCCCATAAAAGTCTCTACTGGGAAATAGGCCTTTGTGAGTGGATCCGCACTGTTGTCCTCTGTGTCTACTCTCCTAACCTCGATCTCCCTGGAGATCAACCATCTCCATGTTCAGGTGATACTGCCTAAGAATTATATCTGGATTTCTGATGGGACGGGGGTTCCTAGGCCAAAGCCATAACTCCATTGTCACACAATGGTTGGAACGAAGTTCATCTCATAAACTTATATATATATCCAGACTGCCTCTTTGGTAGCATCCTTGGTAAAGACGTATCTTGCCTTTAATCGTCTAGTAAGTCACGGTATCTAGCTTGGAACTCTTCCAACATACCGTCTCTCCACTAAGGGTAAAGACAATGCCTGCGACTGACATTCAGTCGTCCTTATCACCCTGGAACCTTTTCCAGTGATTATCCCCAGGATCGATTGATACCATCTCACTACAACTAGTGAGAATCCTAACATCCATTTCATAGATATAAAACCTAGGATTTAGGAGGTATCATCTTGATCCTATATGGAGAATCCTTGTGATAAGCGGAGATTGACCGAGCGTAGCATAGGAAACTCCTTCCCTATCAAGAGTATGTCATCCACGTACTCTACGAGGATCACCACCATACTCCCTACTACCTTTTTGTATATACAAGGTTCATCTACCATTTTGATGAAGTCAAACTCTTTGACTACCACATCAAAACAGATGTTCCAACTCCACGATGCCTGATTTATCACATAAAATATCTTGCACACGTTTCCGCTGCTCCCACTGTCTATGAAGCCTTCTGGCTGTGTACTTATAGACTCTCTCTTCTAAATCATCATTTAGAAAAGCAGTCATGACACCCAACCGCCAGATATCGTAGTCATGGTATGTAGCAGTGGCAAGTAGGATCTGGATGGACTTAAGCATAGCTTTGAAAGTCTCAACTTTTCTATGTACACCAAGTAATCTTCTCAAGATATACTTGCTCCTGATGGGGATTTAACCCTTCAGATAAAGCAACCAAAGTCCATACTTTGTTGGTGTATAAGGATTCCATCTCAGATCGCTAAGCATCCTGTAGGGTTCCCAGGCACACTAATGAAGTCTTACAAGGCATCAACCATGCCAATTTTTAAATTTATGAGTGCCGCGAAACCCTAATACGGATCGTCGACTAGAAATTTAGGCGTAAAACGAAACTAGTTAACATCTTAACTAAAGGAGAGAGGCTACAACCTTTGTAGATCCGGTTCTCCACTTCCTTAGCTCCACGTAGGCGTCCTCTCGCTGTCCATCTCGAATCCCGAACTCAATCGTCGGCTTCATCGGCGAAATGGGCGGACTAGGTCGTCGGCTTCGTGCCGAAGATGATCTACGTCGAGGCATCACAAGTTCAAGCTCCAACTTCACCAAGTTGTGAAACTTGTGAAGAAAACACCCTATACTACTTGGCAAGAGGTAGAGGGTGAAGAAATAGGAGATGGGTTCACTTTAGAATTGGATTTCTCTCACTTTTGCTCAAGTTGCCATTGATGGACTTAAGCTTTTCTTGAAGAAGAAGATGATGAAGAAGAAGAAAGAATATGATGATTCTATTAAAATGAAAAAGAAAGTGAAAACTTATCATAATCTTAACCATAGTTAAGTGTAGAGAATGAACTAGGGTTAGTTCAAATGGTTAGGGTTAAGCATGGGACAAGAATGGTGACTAAGTCAAAGCTTCATGAAGCTTCAATAAGAAACAAAGAAAGCCACCATTCTCATCTTTATCTTTTCCAAATAAATAAATAAACAAATAAATAAATAAATGAAAAGGCAAAACCCTAATCATCAACTTAACCATGGTTTAATTCTATACACTTAACCAAATGAGCAAGCATCATCAAACATGATACAAACATGTGCACAAAAGTATATCACATATACAACTTGCACATCAAGTGAGAAAATCCATTTAAAGTGAACCAATACTAGTTAATGCAAAGTAATATATCAAATATATAATTATACATTAAATCATTAAATCAACACTTGATTTAACAATCCGGTCATATCGCATATAACCAACTAGTATCATATGTATCGGCTTATCGAATCAATCCTTGATTCGATATCTAGGTTATATCACATATAACCAAACGATACATTCATCGCGAGAATGAAATACGGTATCACATACACGCATTATTCTCGGTCCTGCACATATCTCATATGTGCTCCTATTTCGTTTCTCTTGAGCCAGGAAACCTCTGTGTAGGACTCTAAAGACTCGTCAATACGCCGGTAGCAGATGATGATCATATCAAGCACCCACAAGCCGCAAGCGGTCTGCTAAACGTAACGGCCATCCAGGTATTGAGCGATCAGAAGATCGACGAGCTAGCCCGCTCACACTCCTGTGAATCCAACCAGTAACACTTATCGTACAGTCCGGTCTGTTCGTCTGATACGTCACATATCAAGTCTAGGGGTGGTAAACGTCAGACCCCAATAACCGATAAGTCGTGCCGATATGAGGCTCATAACGGGTCGAGAAACTACTGGTAACACTTACCAGCAAATCTCTGATCAGCCCTGGCCAGGGACTTCCCTGTTACGGCCAATCGAGCACAGCGCAACATCAACCCCCAATACCGGGAGAGACGAAACCCCTCCTATCCCTCATTGCCTCCATGTGACTCGGGACTGTGCCCAAAGACCACCGTTTTGCACGCCCTCATGGACGTGGTAAGGTGGAGATCAAAGCACAGTGGGAATCACACAAGACTCTATGACGATCTCGGGTCTACAGACTAACCTGCACAAGTGTCACCTGAGAACTGCCATCTGACATGAGGTATAATACCATCTGGGAGTTCTCGGCGAGTCCGTCCAGTGTACCCAGTCTCCACTGAGCACCCGTATACCATCTCTGATGTCAAACACCAATGGATATGGGATCATCCATCGCCCATCTCATGGGTCGAGAAGCGTATACACTTGTCTACACTGGTATATCGATGCCCCGTCTCGATACACCCACGACTAGGGACTTCGAAGGATGTACTTATGGACTACCATGTCCCCACTAGTATGATCTGTATCATAGTCCAGGCAGTCAAGTACACATCCTAAGGGCTTTACCCACATGTAACTATAAGACAGTATAAAGAGACTAGTATACATGTTAAGATAAAGAGTAACCAGATAGCATACTATCATATCGAGCAAGAAAGTCATCTCTATATATGTCCAAGCATCCAATATAATATACATCATCTGTACAATACTGGCCTCTAGGGCATACATACAACTAACAATCTCCCACTTGCACTAGGGCCGGCTGCTGTAGTATCGCATACCGAGCATCCCGAAGAGTCTCTCAAACTGTATCTGGGGAATGGCCTTCGTGAGTGGATCCGCCGTGTTGTTCTTCGTGTCAACTCTCCTGACCTCGATCTCCCGGCGATCAACTATCTTCCGGATCAGGTGATACCGCCTCAGAATATGCCTGGATCGCTAATGGGACCTGGGTTCCTTGGCCAAAGCCACCGCTCCATTGTTATCGCAATACAAAGGTATTGGATGCTCAATGGATGGAACCACTCCAAGTTCAGTAATGAACTTCTTGATCCAGACAGCCTCTTTGGCAGCATCGTTGGCAGCGATGTATTCAGCCTCCATCGTCGAGTCTGCCACGGTTTCCTGCTTGGAACTCTTCCAGCTAACCGCCCCTCCGTAAAGGGTAAAGACAAATCCCGACTGCGACTTAGAGTCGTCCTTATCACTCTGGAAGCTTGAATCGGTAAAGGACTCCACTTGGAGTTCTCCGTTACCATACACCAAGAGCATCTCTTTAGTCCTTCGTAAGTACTTGAGAATGCTCTTCACAGCTGTCCAGTGACTCTCTCCAGGATCAGCTTGATACCTGCTCACTACACTTAGTGAGTATGCAACATTGGGTCTGGTACATAGCATCGCGTACATGATAGAGCCTACAGCCGAAGCATAGGGTATCCCTTGCATGCGAGCTCTCTCCAAATCAGTCTTGGGAGACATCTCTTTGGAGAGAGTGATTCCAGAGATCGTGGGCAAGTTCCCACGCTTGGATTCTTCCATACTAAACCTCTTTAGTATGGTGTCAATGTACCTGGATTGGGACAATCCCAATATCCATTTGGATCTATCTCTATAGATCCTAATCCCCAATATGCAGGAGGCATCACCAAGATCTTTCATTGAGAATCTTTATGATAAGAAGAGCTTGACCGATTGCAGCATAGGAATATCATTTCCTATCAAGAGTATGTCATCCACGTACAATACGAGGAAGACAATCTTACTCTCTGCCACCTTCTTGTAAATACAAGGTTCATCTGGGTTTTTGACGAAATCAAACTCTTTGATAACGACGTCAAAGCAGATGTTCCAACTCCGCGATGCTTGCTTTAATCCATAAATGGATTTAAGCAGCTTGCATACCTTCCTGCTGCTCCCACTGTCTACGAAGCCATCTGGCTGAGTCATGTACACGCACTCTTCTAAATCACCATTTAGAAAGGCGGTCTTAACATCCATTTGCCAGATTTCGTAATCATGATATGCAGCGATGGCAAGCATGATCCGGATGGATTTAAGCAAAGCCACTGGAGAAAAGATTTCGTCATAGTCCACACCTGGTCTTTGACGAAAACCTTTTGCAACAAGTCTAGCTTTGAAAGTCTCCACTTTCCCATCTACACCAAGTTTTTTCTTGAAGATCCACTTGCTCCCAATGGGTTTTACCCCTTCAGGAGCAACTTCCAAAGTCCATACTTTGTTGGTGTACATGGATTCCATCTCGGACCGCATAGCATCCAGCCATTTCACTGAGTCCCTACTCGTGATGGCTTGCTCGAAGCTAGTTGGGTCATCATCCTCCATGATGCAATCCTCGCTTCCACCGTCAATGAGAAAACCGTAGTATCTCTCAGGTGGACGAGATACCCTACTAGATCGGCGGAGAGGCTGGGGTTCGTCGAGTTCTACTGAATCCTCTGGTTCTACCAAGTCTTCTGTTATAGTTTGTGTCGCTGGAACCTCTTCCAGATCTACCTCAATGCTACTTGTCTGTTTCATAAGAAAACTCTTTTCTAAGAAAGTGGCATGTCGAGAAACAAACACTTTTTGTTCCTCGGAGTGGTAGAAGATATACCCTCGCGAATGTTTGAGATATCCAACAAACTTACATAGAACAGACCTTACCTCGAGCTTGTCAGGATTTTGTGTTTTAACATAGGCCGGACAACCCCATATCTGAATGAAATTAAGACATGGTCTCTTGCCATTCCATATCTCATATGGAGTGGTAGGCACTGATTTGGTTGGAACTCTATTCAATAGGTATGCAGCAGTCTCCAGTGCATATCCCCAGAAGGAAATAGGTAACTCAGCTGCACTCATCATAGAGCGCACCATATCTAATAGGGTGCGATTTCTCCTCTCCGATACACCGTTGTGCTGTGGTGTATAAGGAGGAGTAAGCTGAGAGATAATCCCATTCTCTTTTAGATAATCTCTGAATTCGTTACTTAAGTATTCTCCTCCTCGATCAGATCGAAGGATCTTAATACTTTTGCCTGTTTGGTTCTCTACTTCTTGTTTATATTCTCTAAATTTCTCAAAAGCTTCTGATTTGTGTTTCATCAGGAACACATATCCGAATCTAGAGAGATCGTCAGTGAATGTAATGAAGTACGAAGAACCATCCCTGGCATGTGTAGACATGGGACCGCATACATCACTATGTATCAGTCCCAAGAGTTCGGTAACTCTTTCTCCGTGTCCCGTAAACGGAGTTTTGGTCATCTTGCCTTTGAGACACGACTGGCAAGTGTCATAAGATGAAATTTCAAACGAATTTAAATATCCATCCTTATGCAACTTAGCTAGTCGTGTCGTATTGATGTGACCCAGTCTACAATGCCACAAGAAAGATTCGTTCAGTTCAGAACTCTTCCTCTTGTGTGTATTTTGTAAATTGAGGACTGTATTTTGATTGAGAATGAATATGCCATTATACAACGAGCCTGATGCAATCAACTTTTGATCTAGGAATATGTTCATAACATTATCCTTTACTACAAAATTATATCCTTCTTTACTTAATAAAGAAACTGATATAATGTTGCACATCATGTTCGGTATATAATAGCATTCATTTAGAATCAGTGTATCACCACTTGGTAATACTAGGTGATATTCGCCAACTGCTTTGGCTGCAACATTTGCTCCATTCCCAACTTGAAAGGAATGATCACATTTTCCCAGTTCTCTACCTTTCCGCAGCCCATGTAACATCTTACATATATGGGATCCTGATCCGGTATCTAATACCCAGGACGTAGGGTGAACTGAGAAACAGTTCTCAATGACAAACACACCCGAAGATGATGCATCAACATGCATGTTCTCCGTTTGGGCGGTGTGAGAATCCATATATTCTCCTGTTTCTTGTTCATTCTTATAACACTTATAAGATAGAACGGGTTCAACGTTCCCCTGCATAGTATAACATGCGGGTTCGGTCAATACATCCATATTATTATCTTGATTAGGGCATGACATGGTCGCTACCTGGAGAGAGAGAGAAGAAAACACTTTAGCGTAAGCTCGTGCAAGATCAGATTGGTTATTATCTTATCTAATCAGGATGGCTCCCACTGGTTTTTATCAAATCTTCCTTCAAACCCTAAAAGGAAAGATTAGCCGGGATTAATTACACACTACAAGTTCGCCAATCTTTCAGCCAGGCCAGTGTTAGTACTTTGAGGGAGGTCCCCCGTGCTTTCGCACGAACCTAATTAATGTAAACCTCGTTTTCCCAGAGGCGTAACCTCGTTAACACCTTTCTAGACACCTACTTGATCGGCTAATTGTAATGTATAAAACTCTCCCAGGAGTAACTCTTACTCGCAGCGGGTATCGGGATCCAACTATTTCATAGAAGGTATGCAATCTCATTGCAAATTTCAACACTTGAAATTCCCGATAATGCTTTTGCCCCTAGCGTCCCATGACCTTGACAAAGGCCAACAAATCATAGCATGCTAGTCAAGTTCAACCCGTCATTTCTTGATTGAATCAAACCCACCCGCACGACCCTTGACAAAGGCCAACAAGGTCGTACGACTACCCTGAAACAATCTGCATCACATGCATAAGCAGATAATCACTATTCAGCTACCGCACACTACGCCTTGACAAAGGCCAACAAACGCAGCACGAATACTAAACAGTTCTTATCTGAAATGACGGAGGGCTACGCAGGTTTTTCTGAAAACCATAAGCGTAATGAACTTGATATCGTTGTAGAATCAAATGAAGTTTTAAAATGGAGTGATTTTGAGGCTTTTTCTAGTTTTGCTAAAGGGGTCACTCCCGGTGAAGGGATCGTCGGCCCTTTCCTCGTCGAATGAGGTGCGGGATATATCATATATATCACTGTGCAAAGAAAAATTCAAAAGCAATCAAAAGTCAAACCGAGTGTGTAGCATCTGCCAGTTATTGCTAAAGGAGTCACTCCCGGTGAAGGGATCTCGGTCCTTTCCTTATCGAATAAGGTGCAGGATATATCACATATACTGTTGTGCAAAGCAAGAACTGTAGCTACCTGTTTTATTTAAAATTTGATTCTACAACATCTTAGGTTTCTTTTCTTTCATTAATCACATTAATGAAGTCCCATCATTTAAGTCACCTAAACATCACAGATAAATACGACGTACACTTATGCCATCCACATTCGCCTCGATGTCCCCTCGTGCACCGTTAGGTTAGGTAACTAACGACAGAGCAGGGCAGGGCTAGCGCGGGGGTAAAATATAAGTAACGTCTATATAATATATCATATATACTATATACTGTATCTATCACAGAATATCACATGATCACATCACAGATATCGCAGCAGAAAATATCATATGAAATATTGGATATACTAGGACGTCCGTGTTTTCAATCCGGGCCAGTATAAAACACGGATTCCACGGTCGTGATGAATAGCCAATCCCACACCCCTAGACCCCTACGAGAGCGGCAAGCAACCCTGCCAATTCTAAGGTTAGGAGACCCGGACTCGACTCCTCGAGATGGTCTCCCACTGGACCCCAGAACCCGATTACTTGTGCTCCCCTCCTTGGGTCTATCCTAATGCGGAAAAGTAAATAATATACAAAGGGTGACAGCTTCCGCTACCTGGAAGTGCCCCAAATAAAAGAATATTACATACAAGTTTTTACATGAATGAAAATGAAAAACACTCATCTCACATAAAAAAAACCCGGCTATTCGAACACGACGATCCAATATAACATATCCAGCAACACATAACATCACATGTCATCAACGTAAGTAAATATGCGCATCCCAATTGTTGTTGACATATAGCAACGAAACCGGCGATATCACATATTACACTTACGATCACAGAAAAGAAAGTGTAAAACTACAACAGTTGGAATCCGCAACCTCTTTAGACATCGCATGCCTAATCAAATGAAATACTTAGACATCACATGCCTAACAATTATAAACCCCGCATTTTAGTCTCATTATCGAAAACTCTTTTCAATATCAATTGAGACTAAACCGCTAGATTTATAACATTCATTCAGTTATCTCATAACTGTTTGTGAATTCCAAATATTGTATCCCATTCCGGATAAATAGAAAATATTAAACTTTCCGATCGAACATTCGAACACCCAAGTTTTCCCGAAACCGATCAACACATGAAATAAGTTCAAAGACATTCACTTCATGCCCCAGTACCAACGGTCCAGCCGTAGAAGGGTCAAGCCAACGCCTCACATGTGGCACGCCGTACTGCCCCAAACCCGAAGGTTCAAAGGGCAGTTCAAGACGGTCACATAATCGAGTTAAGGTTTGTTGTCTTCTAGAGGGACCATCGCGTTACTTGCACTACTCAGAACGTCATTAAACTACGGAAAAGTCCAACAATTGGAAATTTCCCAGCAAGGGAAAGATTGGGTATTTACATCCAGTCGAAACTTTTAACATATTCTAAATATCCGGAAAACCACATCGACAAAATCTGATAACCCGATCGAATCATCGAATCCCCAAAACAACACCAGAAAATTCAACTCTTGAATAAACATTAAAATATCCCAGAAATAAAGCACTAAATTATAGGAATTACTGTGCAAAATATATGACAAGATGTCGCTTTATAGCCGCGTAACCGCCGCACATGGCATGCATTTGCCGCGGTTCCGCGGCCAATTAGTCGATTCATGCTCACGTGCTTCACAGTAATTCTTACAATTCCCTGCTTGTTTTTCTGCATATTTTTAATTTGGAAAAATCCCCGTTTTTAGAAAATGTACAGAGAGCAATTTGTTTTAGGGTTTTGATGTTCATTCGGGTTTCAAACGTCGTCTAGACTTCACCTAAATCTCTAGCTAGGCTCTGATACCACTGTAGGGTTCCTAGGCACACTAATGAAGTCTCACAAGGCATCAGCCATGCCAATTTTTAAATTTATGAGTGCCGCGAAACCCTAATACGGATCGTCGACTAGAAATTTAGGCGAAAAACGAAACTAGTTAACATCTTAACTAAAGGAGAGAGGCTACAACCTTTGTAGATCCGGTTCTCCACTTCCTTAGCTCCACGTAGGCGTCCTCTCGCTGTCCATCTCGAGTCCCGAACTCAATCGTCGTCTTCATCGGAGAAATGGGCGGACTAGGTCGTCGGCTTCGTGCCGAAGATGATCTACGTCGAGGCATCACAAGTTCAAGCTCCAACTTCACCAAGTTGTGAAACTTGTGAAGAAAACACCCTATACTACTTGGCAAGAGGTAGAGGGTGAAGAAATAGGAGGTGGGTTCACTTTAGAATTGGATTTCTCTCACTTTTGCTCAAGTTGCCATTGATGGACTTAAGCTTTTCTTGAAGAAGAAGATGATGAAGAAGAAGAAAGAATATGATGTTTCATTTAAAATGAAAAAGAAAATGAAAACTTATCATAATCTTAACCATAGTTAAGTGTAGAGAATGAACTAGGGTTAGTTCAAATGGTTAGGGTTAAGCATGAGACAAGAATGGTGACTAAGTCAAAGCTTCATGAAGCTTCAATAAGAAACAAAGAAAGCCACCATTCTCATCTTTATCTTTTCCAAATAAATAAATAAACAAATAAAAAAATAAATGAAAAAGCAAAACCCTAATCATCAACTTAACCATGGTTTAATTCTATACACTTAACCAAATGAGCAAGCATCATCAAACATGATACAAACATGTGCACAAAAGTATATCACATATACAACTTGCACATCAAGTGAGAAAATCCATTTAAAGTGAACCAATACTAGTTAATGCAAAGTAATATATCAAATATATAATTATACATTAAATCATTAAATCAACACTTGATTTAACAATCCGGTCATATCGCATATAACCGACTAGTATCCTATGTATCGGCTTATCGAATCAATCCTTGATTCGATATCTAGGTTATATCACATATAACCAAACGATACATTCATCGCGAGAATGAAATACGGTATCACATACACGCATTATTCTCGGTCCTGCACATATCTCATATGTGCTCCTATTTCGTTTCGCTTGAGCCAGGAAACCTCTGTGTAGGACTCTAAAGACTCGTCAATACGCCGGTAGCAGATGATGATCATATCAAGCACCCACAAGCCGCAAGCGGTCTGCTAAACGTAACGGCCATCCAGGTATTGAGCGATCAGAAGATCGACGAGCTAGCCCGCTCACACTCCTGTGAATCCAACCAGTAACAGTTACCGTACAGTCCGGTCTGTTCGTCTGATACGTCACATATCAAGTCTAGGGGTGGTAAACGTCAGACCCCAATAACCGATAAGTCGTGCCGATATGAGGCTCATAACGGGTTGAGAAACTACTGGTAACACTTACCAGCAAATCTCTGATCAGCCCTGGCCAGGGACTTCCCTGTTACGGCCAATCGAGCACAGCGCAACATCAACCCCCAATACCAGGAGAGACGAAACCCCTCCTATCGCTCATTGCCTCCATGTGACTCGGGACTGTGCCCAAAGACCACCGTTTTGCACGCCCTCATGGACGTGGTAAGGTGGAGATCAAAGCACAGTGGGAATCACACAAGACTCTATGACGATCTCGGGTCTACAGACTAACCTGCACAAGTGTCACCTGAGAACTGCCATCTGACATGAGGTATAATACCATCTGGGAGTTCTCGGCGAGTCCGTCCAGTGTACCCAGTCTCCACTGAGCACCCGTATACCATCTCTGATGTCAAACACCAATGGATATGGGATCATCCATCGCCCATCTCATGGGTCGAGAAGCGTATACGCTAGTCTACACTGGTATATCGATGCCCCGTCTCGATACACCCACGACTAGGGACTTCGAAGGATGTACTTATGGACTACCATGTCCCCACTAGTATGATCTGTATCATAGTCCAGGCAGTCAAGTACACATCCTAAGGGCTTTACCCATATGTAACTATAAGACAGTATAAAGAGACTAGTATACATGTTAAGATAAAGAGTAACCAGATAGCATACTATCATATCGAGCAAGAAAGTCATCTCTATATATGTCCAAGCATCCAATATAATATACATCATCTGTACAATACTGGCCTCTAGGGCATACATACAACTAACACATCCAGCCATTCTTACAGAGTCCCACTCCTGATGGCCTGCTCGAAACAAGTTGGGTCATCATCTCATGATGCAATCCTCGCTCCCACTGTCATAGAGAAACCGAAGTATCTCTCAGGTGGGTGAGGAACCCTACTAGATCGGCGGAGAGGCTGAGGTTCTTTAGAAACTATTGAATCCTCCGGTTCTACCAAATCATATGCTGCAGTTTGTATAGCTGGAACTTTTTCCAGTTCTATCTCATGACCACTAATTTTTCACAAGAAATTCCCTTTCACAAAGGTGGCAAGCTGAGAAACAAAACATCTTTAGTTCCTCGGTTTGGTAGAAGATATTCCCTTGCGAATGCCTTGGATATCCAACAAACTTCCACAGAACTGACTTTGCCTCGAGCTTGTCCGGATTTTGCTTTTAGACATAAGCCGAACAACCCTAAATCTTAACATACTTAAGATATGGGCTCTTCCCATTCCATATCACATATGAAGTGGTGGCAACTGATTTGATTGGAACCCTATTCAATAGGTATGCAGCTTCTCAAGTGCATAACTCCCAAAAGGAAATAGGAAACTCAGTAGTACTCATCATAGAGCACACCATATCAAATAGGGTGTATTTGCTCCGCCCCGATACACCGACGCGCTGTGGTGTATACGGAGGAGTAATGCTGAGAGAGAATCTCATTCTCCTTTAGAAAAGTCCAGGAATTCCGTGCTCAAGTATTCTCCTCCTTGATCTCATCAAAGGACATAATACTTATACCTGTTTTGGTTCTCTGCTTATAACTTATATTCATTGAATTTCTCAAAAGGTTTAAACTTGTGTTTCAACAGGAACATATGTCCGAACCTTGAGAGATAATCAGTGAATGTAATAAAGTATAAAGAACCAGTCCTGGCATGTGTAGACAGGGGACCTTACATACATCAGCATGTATCAATCCCAAGAGTTCACTAACTCTTTCTCTATTTCTAATAAACAGAGCTATGGTCATCTTATCTTTGTGACATGACCAGCAAGTTTCACAAGATGTAAATTCAAACTAATTTAAATATGCATCTATATGTAACTTCAGCTAGTCGGGTCGCATTGATATGACCTAGTCTACCATGCCTCAAGAAGGATTCGTTCATTTCTGAACTCTTCCTCTTGTGTGTGTTCTGTATGTTAAGAACTGTAGTTTGATTTAGAACGTCTATGCTTTTAGATAACGTGCCTGAACCGATCAACTCTTGATATAGGAAATGTTCAAAACATTATCCAACAATACAAAATTATATCCTTCTTTACTAATAAAGAGTCTGATATGATGTTGCATATCAGGCTCGGTATCTAATAACATTCGTTCAGAATCAATGTATTCTGGTAATACAGGGTGATAACTACCAACAGACTTGGCTGCAACACTTGCATCATTTCCAACTCTTGAAACTTATCACCCGTTCTCAGTTCTCTACCTATCTGTAGCCCATATAACAAATTACATATGTGGGATCCTGATCCGGTATCACATACCCAGGACGTAAAGGATATTGAGAAACGGTTCTCGGTAATGAACACACCCGAAGAAGATGCATCAACATGCACTTTCTTCGTTTGGGCGGCACGGGAATTCTGGTAATCCCCAATTTCCTGCTCTGTCTTATAACAGTTATAAGTTGGAGCGGGACCAACATTCCCTAGCGCAGTATAACAAGCGGGTTCGGTCAATACATCTGTATTATTATCTTGATTAAGGCGTGACATAGTCGCAACCAGGAAAGAGAGAGAAGAAAACACTCAGCGTATGCTCTTGCAAGATTATATTGGTTATTAATATATCTAATCAGGATGTCTCCCACTGTTTTAGTCAAATCTTCCTTCAAACCCTAAAAGGAAAGACTAGCCGGGAATAATTACACCCTACAAGTTCGCCAATCTTTCAGCCAGGCCAGTGCCGGTACTTTGAGGGAGGTTTCCCGTGCTTTCGCACGGACCTAATTAAAATAAACCTCGGTTTCCCAGGGGCGTAACTCCGTTAACACCTTTCTAGACACCTACTTGATCGGCTAATTGTAATGTATAAAACTCTCCCAGGAGTAACTCTTACTCACAGCGGGTATCGGGATCCAACTATCTCATAGAAGGTATGCAATCTCATTGCAAATTTCAACACTTGAAATTCCCAATAATATTTTACCCCTAGTGTCTTATGACCTTAACTATAGTCAACAAATCATAAGCACTAGGCAAGTTCTACCCGTCATTTCTTGATTAATTAGACCCACTCATATAACCCTTAACTAAGGTCAACAAAGTCACATGATTGTCCTAACTAATCGCATTATATGCTATATAAGAAGACATCACTTAGCTACCGTTCACTGTGACTTAACTAAGGTCAACAAACACAGCACGAATACTAAGTACTCTACTTCCTAAAATGACGGAGGGTTACGACAGGTTTTTAAGAAAACCCTTTGCGTAATGAACTTGATATCGTCGTAGAATCGAGTGATTTTGAATGGAATGTTTTTAAGGCATTTTCTATTTTGCTAAAGAGGTCACTCCCGGTGAAGGGATCGTCGGCTCTTTCCTTATCGAATATGGTGCAGGATATTTCACAAATACCACTATGCATAGTAAAAACTATAGAAGCAATCAAAAGACAAACCGAGTGTGTAACATCTGCTAGTTTCGCTAAAGAGGTCACTCCCAGTGAAGGGATCTCGGCTCTTTCCTTATCGAATAAGGTGCTGGATGATCTACAAGGAACACCTCTATGCAAAGCAAGAACTAGAGCTACCAGTTTTTAAACAAGTTTCTACAACATCTTTAGGTTTCTTTTATTTCATTAATCTCATTAATGAAGTCCCATTTTAATTATGCTTCATAAGCATCAGATATGAAATGAAATCAAAAATATATAATATATATCTCATATATATAACATAAACATTCGTCTCGGACAGAAATATGATATCATCACAGAACATTGCAGCAGAAGAACATATATGAAATATTGGATATACTAGGATTTCCGTGTTTTATGCGAGCCTGTATAAAACGCGGATTCCACGGTCGCGATGAATAGCCAAACCCACATCCCTAGACCCCTACGAGAGCGGCATGCAACACTGCCAATTCTAGAGTTAGGAGACCCGGTCTCGACTCCTCGAAATGGTCTCCCACTGGACCCTAGAACCCGGTTACTTGTGCTCCCCGCCTTGGGTCTACCTAATGCGGAAAAGTAAATAATATACAATGGTGACATCATCCTCAGCCCGGAAGTGCCCCAATAAAAGAATATTACATACAATGAATTTTACATGAATGAAAAAGAAAAAACTCTCATCTCACATAAAACCCTCGGCTATTCAGAACATGACGATCCAATATAACATATCACAGCAACACATAATATCTCATATCATCAACGTAAGTAAATATGCGTACCCCAATTGCCGTTGATGTATAGCAACGAAACCGGCGATACACCACATATTACACTTACGGTCGCAGAAAAGAAAGTGTAAAATTACAACAGTTGGAATCCGCAACCTCCTTAGATATCGCATGCCTAACCAAATAAATTCCTTAGACATCGCATGCCTAACAATTATAAACCCCGCATTTTAGTCTCGATCTCGAAAACACTTTTTAATATCTAGTCGGGCAATTCAACAAGATTCCCGACAACCTGATCGAATGCTCGTCAAAAACTTTAGTAGACGGCCGCACCCCCGATACCGTCGACGAAGTGCACTAAGGCGGAACACCGCTGCCGCGAGCACCCGAACGGATGCTTTTGGCGACGGGGTTCTCCTACAGTCACTTGGCCGGGGCTATGGGGCGTGGCTGTCTATTAAGTTTACCCGGCGAGTATCCGCGTACGCTACGTGATTGCGACGGACTTTTGATCGCATCAAAATCCCGTGGCAACCGATCATCCGAGACTAAACTGCTAAATTTATAACATTCAAATTAGTTATCTTATAACTACTTGTGGATTCCAAATATTGTATCACATTCCAGATAAATAGACAATGTTAAACTTTCTGATCGAATAAACAAACACCCAAGATTTCCCAAATAGCTCAACACTTGAGCGGAGTTCAAAAAAATATCCATCGCATGCCACAGTACCAATGGTCCAGCCGTAGAAGGGTCAAACCAACACCTCACATGTGGCAACGCCGTACTGCCCCAAACCCTAAGGTTTAGAGACGGTTCAAACGGTCACATAATCGGGTTAAGGTTTGTGTTCTTCTAGAGGGTCCACCGCATTACTTGCATGACTTTCCAAAAGTTTCAAACTCGAGAAAAAATCCAACACTTGAAAATTTTCCGTCATGGGAAAAAATGAGTTATTGATATCCGTTCGAACTTTTTAACACGTTCTAAATTACCCGGAAATACTTAAACGAAGTTAAACTTTCCGATCGAATCAACGAGTTTCCAATACATCCCAGAAAACTCAACACTTGAGTAGAATTAAAAATTCTCAGAAGCATGCAAGAACACCTACGGATGTTACTGTAGGAAAAACTAACCATAATTCGCCTGTACGGCCGTGCGACGCATGGTCGTGCCGCGGTTCCGCGGCGCTTTAAGCGAATTACGATGTCGTTTTTTACAGTAATCCATATAATTCCCTGCTTATTTTTCTGAGTATTTTTAATATGAAAAATGTCAACTTTTGGAAAAAAAATTCCAGAAACTAGGTTTTATCGGGTATTCGGAATTCGATCGGACTTTAAACATCGCCTAGACTTCGCCTAAAGCTCTAGCTTGGCTCTGATACCACTGTAGGGTTACTAGGCACTCTCACAAGGTTCTACAAGGCATCAACCATGCCCTATTTAAATTTTATACGTGCCGAACAACCCTAACCAAGATCTTAGACTAGAGATTAGGCGAAACAAAGCAAGTAAACAACTTTACTTCTAAGAGTTAGGGATTACAACCTTTATAGTCCGTTCCTTCATTTCAAAAGCTCCGTGTTGAGGTCCCTTCGCTGCGATCATCGTGTACGCGGACTCTAGAGAGGCTCCACGAAGAGAAAGATGCAAGCTTGCTTTCGATCTTCGATAACAAAGATGATCAACCTTGAAGAAACTCAAACCCAAGCTCTTGATTTGCTAATCAAGTATTAGCAAAGCAAACACCCTAATCTAAGTAGCTAGAATAGATTAGGATGATGAAGTAGGAATTTAGCTCTCATTTGTTTTCTTTATCTCACTCATTTTCATCACTTCTTAAAAGGCTAGAAAGCTTTTCAAGTAAGAAGAAAGAAGACGAAGAAGCTAACTCCTTTTGTGATGAATAATGAATAACTCAAGTGTGAGGTTAGAAATGCAACCATGATTTAAGTGAGAAGACTTAACCCTTGTAGAGTTTTAACTATGGTGAATGGTTGGGTTGGGTTAAGGAAATATCTATGCAAAATATCAAGGTCAAAGTCAAAGCTTCAAAAAGTTTCTTGAAAGCTTCATGAAAGCTTAACCCTAATCCAAACCCTAACCACATTTATTCTCCACAAAACATGTTGCATTTATAACCCTAACATGTTACAATATTATATATCACATATACAATATTGTAACAAAATAAAATAATACAATTAACATATATCACATATATATCAATGTATTACCCGAGTGAGAAAAAGAATCTTTAAGTGAGCTTATATTAGTTAATGTAATTTAATATATCAAATATATAATTATACATTAAATTATCAAATCAACACTTGATCCGATAATCCGTCTATTTCATAAATAACCGACTAATATAACCTGTATCAGTTCATCGAATCAACACTTGATCCGATGACCCGGCTATATCACATATACCCGGCCGATATCACATATCGCGAGAATCTAATACGGTATCACATACACGTATTGTTCTCGGTCCCGCACATATCACATATGTGCTCCTACTCTGTTTTGCTTGAACCAGGAAACCTCTGTGTAGGACTCTAAAGAATCGTCAATACGCCGGCATTAGGTGATGATCATATCAAACACCCACAAGCTGCAAGCGGTCAGCTAAACGTAACAGCCACCCAGGTATTGAGCGATCAGAAAATTAACAAGCAAGCATGTACATTCTCCTGCGAATCCAATCGGTAACACTCCTGTACAGTCCGGTCTCTTCGTCTGATATGTCGCATATCTCGCCTACGGGTGGTAAACGTCAGACCCCAGTAGCTTGATAAGTCTTGTCGATACGAGGTCTATAACTGTTCGAGAAACTACTGATAACACTTACCAGTAAATCTCAGCAACCCTGGCCAGGGATTTCCAGTTATAGCCAATCGAACACAGCGCAACATCAACTCCCTATACCGGGAGAGACGAATCCCCTCCTATCGCTCATTGCCTCCATGTGATTCGGGACTGTACCCAAAAGCAACCTTTTTGCACGCCCTCTTGGACGTGGTATGATGGAAATTAAAGCACAGTGGGAATCACACAAGACTCTATGACGATCTCGGGTCTACAGACTAACCTGTACCAGTGTCACCAGAGAACTGCCATCTGACGTGAGGTATAATACCATCTGGGAGTTCTCAGCGAGTCCGTCCAGTGTACCCAGTCTCCACTGAGCACCCGTAAACCTTCTCTGATGTCAAACACCAACGGATATGGGATCATCCATCGCCCATCATATGGGTCAAGAAGCGCATACGCTAGTCTACTCTGGAGTATCGATGACATGTCTCGGTACTCCCACGACTAGGAACATTTGAAGGATGTACTTGACGACTACATTGTCCCCACTAGTATTGTAACGTCTTCAAAATAATAAAATATGATTTTTGGGAAATTTTATAATTTAATATTATTTTAATGAATATTTTAATATTCTGGTATAATTAAATACAGATAAATGGGGAAAAATTATGGAAAATTCTAAAATAAGGTATTTTAAGGAATTGCTTCGTTTTCTGTGCATGCCCCCCCATTTCCTCTAGTTTTGACCCTGAGTATGTCTAGTTTTGACTGATTCCATCTAGGGTGAAATCTGGGTTGATTTTCCTATGTTGGTGTATAATTTGGGACTTGTTTTAGCATGGATTTTGGTATTTGGTGATTCATTCCTGTCGGGTGGCGTTTGGACGTCAACGACAAGTGGATTTTGATTGTGTTTACATGCGAGTCGATAGGTTTTTACCTATGCGGGTAGCGTATGCTATTTTGGTTTCCGATGTGATTTTCATGTGCTTTAGCATTGTGATATACTTGTAGGTACCCCGCGTGATGTTGAGGCAAAGGAGGTGAAGATAGCGACATCGGCTTTGGCACACGAGAAGCAATGTGAGTAGATTTATATCTGTGGGGAGAAGTCGGGTGGATGGCGTATAGCACCCCCGCAGTCCGTGGTGATGTATACGAATACGTATACACACGAATATTTATTATGTGTTGTTTAGGGTTATTGATGGTAATAATGATATTTTGATGATAAGAATATATTGGTTTAGTTTAGTGCGAACCCTAGAGTAGTGGTTGCACTCACACATACATTTACACACATACTTGCATTCATTCTTTCATTTATTAGAGTGCATATGATGGTGCGTATATCTACACATGGGTATGGGACTATGTGTTTATATACTGGATTTGAGGATAGTATTTGGGATTTGAGATGAGTCGATGAGATTGGGCTTGAGGCCAGGAGATCGGTGATGTGATTTGGTTCGTATTGAGATACGACACGATGTTTTAGCGGGTCTTTTGACGTAGTGATTCTTACACCTGCATGCATACATAGAGGGTATCAATATTGTACTAGACGTAGATCAGTACCCCGATCATGACATTTGATAAAGAGGATACCAGATAAATAGTATGATGAATGTGATATTGACCCGTACCCAGATTTGGGATGCCGTACGACGGATTTACGTACAAGCTATATTTTGATGATTGATCCGCACTCTTGACTTGGGATGTCTGATTATAGATAGGGTATCGGATATGATATTATTGAGGCGGGATCACCGACTAATATATATACATGTATGTATATGTATCGACTCAGATGTTAGGCGGTTTCCTCACCCGTAGCTCTACTTGTTAGTTCAGCCGTATAGTTTAGGATGGTTGTTAGATTAGATTAAACTCCTACCTATTTCAAAAACTAACGAATCGTGGGTATTTTAAAAGACAGCCCAAGGGATCCTACGGATATTTCAAAAGACGTATCTTTTCATAAAAACACCGTAGCCCCTATTTTCAAAACCCCATGATTCGTGTTATTTCAAAAGGCACCAATTGTAGAGGTTATTTTAGATTAATGCAGATTAGTTATAGTTGCGTCTAGTATTCAGCTTCCGCTCATTATTGTGGTTCGCATCGCATCGCATGCTTATATTATGTTTCATACTCCTTTATTGATGTTATGCTGTTAGGACACCAGCACCATTACCGATGATGCGTATGTACCACGTACACTTACTTGCCGGCTCACACACATCTTCATCGGTAATTGCCATGTCACGTACACCTTAGAAAATATTATTGCATCGACATAGGTTGTTAGCTAATAATTTAGACATGATATTAGTGTACTTGCCGTATATGCTAGATTAGACATTGTAATTATTAGTTGTTACATCATGCATGTTATTATTCATGGATTTTTATGCCTGTATGCACTGTTTACATGCTATTGAGGATTGGATTCGGATTTCCATGAGATTTTCTGGATTTGGGGGAAAACCGCAAAACTTATATAAACTTCTTTTCTCTCTTTAAAATAAAAAGTGCGGTTTTCCCATGATGTATGAGTCGTCCACCATGAGTTTGCTGATGGATTTGGAAACCCGATTCGAGGAGACGGATGAACCGTTTCGGGTACATGGTGGACCCGGTAAGGTGCCCCGGGGCAAGAAGCGCGCGGTGATGACGATGTGAGCCTGGCAGGGGAGCACTACCTACCGGTGATTTTACCCGACGCGTCGGATATCCGGAGGATACCGTCGTGGTCTTGAGATGGATGGTAGGGGCCGGTCTGGACTGACGGCGCCCTAGATATTATGATTGAGACATTGGGATTTCGAGATTTCGAGGTACAGAGACTGTGATACAGAGATATCGAGATATTGGGATTACGTTTTGTGCCGATGCTAGGCACTGTTTTATGCTGATTTCATTATGATACCTCAACTAAAAATACAAGGGAAATCTCACTAAATTATGAAAACAGTTTCTTCATTTACATGTATTCTGCTTTCATGCATTCATACCTCATATTCATGACATACTATTACCTGAGGCACTAGCACGAGCACTTGGCACTACATTCACGTATAGAGATTACATTGCCAGTTTAGCATGCTTCAGCTTTATTCATATTGAGGTTTCTTTATATCTGATCGTATTGACCTAGGTTGGGTCATGCATTCGATCTCTGCTTGTAGATATCTTTCTATTCACGAGTTGGCAACTCACCCCCGTTGTGCCCCAGTTCTTGCAGGTTTGCCGTACAGTTCTATAGCGGCATTTCTGGCACACTGCTTCCTTTTGGGTGATTTGCTTGGATAGGTGGGTTCTTTTGTATCAGAACCGCCGTTGTATTTATATTATTCATTGTATCTAGAATATCCATCAACCAAAACTCGTATATTGTTTCAGACCTAGACTAGTGATGTATTATTCGACCATAGAGTCGCGCTTAGTAGTGTTGCGGTTTTCTTGTTGCTTTTGAGCTTTCTTTTGGATTTGATCCTCGCCACTTGGCGTTGTATATTATTGTTGCATGTGTGGTGGTGACCGTCGATTGACGAAGAGCTAGCTCCCGCTTGGGGATGCCTTTATCATTGCATATATTGTTATCCTTGTTATACCCCATTCGGGGCCAGTTTTACAAAAGAAACTCTGCCGAAATTCTTAGAAAAGACTGTACTGTTTTTAAAAATGCATATTCGGCTTAGTTATTTAAAAACCTTGATTTCAAACATGTTTTTCTTCACTTCTTTAAACCAGTTTCTTTACTTATTCTTAAAAATGGTTTTAGATTTCTGGGCTTTTGGCTTACTTGGATCAGATGGAGTCCTATAGACTTCATATGGTTCAAGGGCCAGTCACGTGCTCTTTCGGGTCGTGACAAAGTTGGTATCAGAGCGCTAGGTTGACCTTGGTTCGAGTCTAAGTTTGACTATGTGGAGCCTAGGGCGTTTATATTTATACGGAACTTAAGCTTGACCTTACGGAACTTAGACTTGGTCGAGGGGGTATTAGACCCGAACTTTCGTCGTGTAGGATGACCCTTGGTTGATGGAATAGGTAACTAAAGTAGAGTGACGTACCGTTGGTATGTTCCGCGGCATACTTACGACACGCCACTCCGCTTAAGGAACCTTAGGATGTACATATTTTCGAGATCAGTGATCCTCTTTATATCCAGGATTATACATCCATTTGAGATCCCCGATTCTATTAGTTTCATGATCATACCTTTATTGATGCTGTTCCTTCCCATGATCATGTATCCACTTTGGATCTGTTGTTTCCTTTCTTGCCATTGATGTGCTCCCCTTGATACTCGATTGAGGTTCCTGTCACCATGTTTGAGGGCAGTTTGGGCTGCTGCTAGGGTTACGGCCGGTGTGAGCTCGTTTGGTACGAGGGCCGACCATTGTGTTTTCTGGTGACATGGGAACGTCTCGAGTTAGTGTTGGTGATTGTGACCTCTAGTGGAGGCGAGTGCTTGGTCTTGCACCGGATGATCGGGCCATTGTTAGAGCTGCCAGTTGAGAGAGGACTGTTGATGTACAGCATACCTCAGAGATTGTGATGTCGCCTACCGTGCAGACAGATGGACCAGCTGTTGCTGAGATTGACAGGATGTCGCTTCCGAAGCTTACGAGCTGAGATTGCCGTAGCTTTCAGGCAGATATGAGACAGATGATAGCTAGTCTACCCGATTTGAGAGACGAAGGTGATTCGTCCGATTTTGCGCCGGAGCGGGCCCTGATGAGTTTAAGATTTCCAGTGTGGAGAGTCTTACTCAGATCTAGAGCAGACCGACTCAGAGATGAACGCCTATGTATTGCCTTTCCTGGAGGATTGAGGCGCTGTTCGGCGTACAGGCGAATAAGCCAGTTGCTGCTGCAAATGACGAGATGTCGCCCAGATGGTTGGAGCTACTGCAGCGTGAGCATATACTTAGAGAGATGATAGCGAGTCGCTAGTCACCTGAGGATGAATGACTAGAACAGGTGGTTCGTTTGTTTACCGATGCGAGGTCATCAGATAGATTGTTTCCAGCTAGAGACGACTTCACGCAGGTTCGTTGAGAGTCGATAGAGACGATCGAATGTCAGGAGCCCATTTTCCAAGTTTAAAATATACGGAAAGACATGCAGGTGATTCTATGGACTCTCTAGAAGAATGAAACCCTAACTCGACTTAATGACCGTGTGAAAGCCTTTGAACCTTCGGGTTTGCGGCGGTTCCTCGGCGCCATTAGTGAGGCTTGGGTTTGCCCTTCTACGGCTGGACCACCGACGCTGTGGCATGTACTCGATACTATTAAACTGTACCCATGATGTGATCTCTTGGGGGATTATGAGGATCTGACGAGTCGATCGGATGGTTCGACATCTTTCGGATATCGTGATGGGACACTGCTTGGGAGACTCCAGATGCGAGCGTAGCCGTCGGAGCGCAGTTCGTGTAGCCACGATGAGTTAAGTCCGAATCAGTCGACATTGAGCAAGGTGGAGTAAAGAGTTCGTACGAGATTTCGACGAGATGACGTCCCACTCCGCTGACATTAGAGATGTGATATGCACCCCAAGGCGTGGTATATGGATGTATCTTCCAGAGAGAAGCGCGATAGGTATGCAGCCGTTCCGGAATAAGCTTTAGCTTCAGCATTGGATGATGACTTTCGGGCATTTCGGCAGGATTGAGATTTGAGAAAGGAACCTCGACAGGACCTTTCTGGAGTACGTTACGAGAAGACCTAGACCAGGAGTGGTCGTATTGCGCACACCCAGCAGGACAGAGTTCGGCATTGTCGACGAGGTAGTTGACCATGTTCGGATAAAGGAACTTACCAGATGCGTTGCAGATTGATCAGGGACGGACGAGTGATGAGTATTCCTCCGATGGTTGGGACGTGTTCCTGAGGACCTGTTCGGCCTGACATCCTCTACAGAATGATGAAGCTACAGAATATGCGATTTCGAGTCCGTGCGAGAGACTTCAGATTGACCGTGGCCGAGAATAGTGCAGTGCGTAGTAGCTTGGCGTGACGTCATAGTGGACGACGATAGAGACAGTTGGAACAAGAGGTTCGTGTGAGACACTGATGAGCTGTCATTGCTTCCCGTCGAGACTAGAGACCTGATATGCTTACAGAGACGTTGGAATGTGACCAGTTTCCGAGAAAATATTGTGCTGAGGACACAGGTGTTTTTGAGCGAGAAGAGGTTGTGCAGGAAGCCAGCCTCTGTACAGATCGGCATAGGCATGATCGGAAGAGACCTTGAGCAGGATTCCTTCCAGGACATTGCTGCAATGATGTTTGCACCCAGGATCAGATGTGTGACGTGCTTTCAGAGAGCCAGAGGCCGACGCCAGTGATACGCTGCCTTACGAGCGGTCGTGAGGATTGACCGAAAGGTGACCAGGAAAGTGCCAGAACGGAATCGTTCCTGTCAGTACTCCTGACCGGGCCGATGAGCCGATGGATTGCGAGATTGGTAATCTACAGGAAAGATCAGGAACCAGAGGCAGAGGACGCCAGCCGCGAGCAAGAGGCAAGTAGATATCTTGCGCAGCTAGCATCGGATGTTCCGGTAACTTCTCGACCCTGAAGGATGGTATACCGACGACGGTAATTATGATTTGTGATTTTGTGATTTGATTATCACGTATCCGTTGCTTTGGATTTCGGTATTTTGGGCGATCTATTCACATGATTTAGTCTTGATGACTGAGTTTCATGATATTTGATTTTGTGCACCATGGTTGCATCTACTGGGTATTTATACCTTGTACATAGTTATTACTCTTGAGCTGTTGATTGCGATTTCATGCCTATTTTATGCTGGTGATTTGATTTACGCTTCCAGCAGAGTTTCATGTAATTTTAGTGTTTTGATTTTGCACTCGGTATAGCTTATATGTGCTTGTAGTGTATCGATATGTGTTTTGTGCCCGCAGCTGCACACGTTTATGATTTTCTTCATATCTGGATACACTTGGTGTTGCTGCTTACGTATTTGAGTTATTGCTTGGTATTTGTGCATGGGATGCACCAGTTCTATACTTCGTGCATTTGTCGCACCAGTTTTATGTTTCTTGCGTTTATCGCATCAGATTTATATTTCGTGCCTTTGTTGCACCGGATTTATATTTTGTGCATTACGATTGCACCTGACTTCGATTTGATGCCTTTCGGTATGTCGATTTTGATTGTGATATTGATGTGGATTCTTGCACTCCGTGCTTTTGACTGGACTTACGCATATTCGACGTTGCTATTGGATTTTGTGATTCCGTGCATATTGAGTGCGCAGGGTCTAGATTTTCATTCGTGCATGATGGATGCACCGATTTGGATTTTCGCGCATGTTGGGCGCATGTTTTGAGATACGATTTTGGGGCACACCAGATGCACTAAATCGAGATTCTTCATGCATGTCAGATGCACCTGTTTTGGCTGCCAGGCACACGTTGCCTATGACAGATGCTTCGTGCACACCCGTTGCACCTAGATGTTGTTTTGTGCACATGTTTAGCACATATATGGATTTTGATTTCCGTGCGCACCAGACGCACAGGGTGGTGTTATGTGATTTTTGGGATTTATTCCTTTTGGAGCAGTACATTTTTATGATGTTGGATATTTGCTTTCATACTGAGCAGGACTAGTCAGTGGGCAGTACCTGGATATATTTTGCATGCATCGATAGTTATCGAAGGGATTTCCGAAAAGCGAGCTATAGTCTCAGTATATACCTACGTGTCCGATATGACACGAAACGTTTTAAAAACAAGGAAACCCTTCTAAACTGTTTTCAAAACGGCGGAACGTACCTATTAAACAAAGGATATATATACACATATATAGTTATTTTCTTATGAGAAACGTCCGCCACTGTGCAGTGTTACGCGCATCGCACAGCGACTTAAAAAGATTTGGCATACATTTGCATCAGCCATTTACATGTATAGATTGGATGTCTACATGTATAGTCTTGGTCCATATCATATTGATTTTGTATTGGATTTGACATTGTGTCGTTACCATGACTCCGATGATTGCGGATGCTTGATGGAGTGTTGCTTTTGAGTTATCTGCTCAGTACTCATGCGCATGCATTGCGCTATGATGTTTTATGTATAGATGATTTCGGAGCCCCGATGACTTGGAATTTGTATTGAAATATTTTAGTATTTGGGGGTTTAAATTTAAATTCGGGGACCGAATTTCTTTAAGGGGGGTAGATTGTAACGTCTTCAAAATAATAAAATATGATTTTTGGGAAATTTTATAATTTAATATTATTTTAATGAATATTTTAATATTCTGGTATAATTAAATACAGATAAATGGGGAAAAATTATGGAAAATTCTAAAATAAGGTATTTTAAGGAATTGCTTCGTTTTCTGTGCATGCCCCCCCCATTTCCTCTAGTTTTGACCCTGAGTATGTCTAGTTTTGACTGATTCCATCTAGGGTGAAATCTGGGTTGATTTTCCTATGTTGGTGTATAATTTGGGACTTGTTTTAGCATGGATTTTGGTATTTGGTGATTCATTCCTGTCGGGTGGCGTTTGGACGTCAACGACAAGTGGATTTTGATTGTGTTTACATGCGAGTCGATAGGTTTTTACCTATGCGGGTAGCGTATGCTATTTTGGTTTCCGATGTGATTTTCATGTGCTTTAGCATTGTGATATACTTGTAGGTACCCCGCGTGATGTTGAGGCAAAGGAGGTGAAGATAGCGACATCGGCTTTGGCACACGAGAAGCAATGTGAGTAGATTTATATCTGTGGGGAGAAGTCGGGTGGATGGCGTATAGCACCCCCGCAGTCCGTGGTGATGTATACGAATACGTATACACACGAATATTTATTATGTGTTGTTTAGGGTTATTGATGGTAATAATGATATTTTGATGATAAGAATATATTGGTTTAGTTTAGTGCGAACCCTAGAGTAGTGGTTGCACTCACACATACATTTACACACATACTTGCATTCATTCTTTCATTTATTAGAGTGCATATGATGGTGCGTATATCTACACATGGGTATGGGACTATGTGTTTATATACTGGATTTGAGGATAGTATTTGGGATTTGAGATGAGTCGATGAGATTGGGCTTGAGGCCAGGAGATCGGTGATGTGATTTGGTTCGTATTGAGATACGACACGATGTTTTAGCGGGTCTTTTGACGTAGTGATTCTTACACCTGCATGCATACATAGAGGGTATCAATATTGTACTAGACGTAGATCAGTACCCCGATCATGACATTTGATAAAGAGGATACCAGATAAATAGTATGATGAATGTGATATTGACCCGTACCCAGATTTGGGATGCCGTACGACGGATTTACGTACAAGCTATATTTTGATGATTGATCCGCACTCTTGACTTGGGATGTCTGATTATAGATAGGGTATCGGATATGATATTATTGAGGCGGGATCACCGACTAATATATATACATGTATGTATATGTATCGACTCAGATGTTAGGCGGTTTCCTCACCCGTAGCTCTACTTGTTAGTTCAGCCGTATAGTTTAGGATGGTTGTTAGATTAGATTAAACTCCTACCTATTTCAAAAACTAACGAATCGTGGGTATTTTAAAAGACAGCCCAAGGGATCCTACGGATATTTCAAAAGACGTATCTTTTCATAAAAACACCGTAGCCCCTATTTTCAAAACCCCATGATTCGTGTTATTTCAAAAGGCACCAATTGTAGAGGTTATTTTAGATTAATGCAGATTAGTTATAGTTGCGTCTAGTATTCAGCTTCCGCTCATTATTGTGGTTCGCATCGCATCGCATGCTTATATTATGTTTCATACTCCTTTATTGATGTTATGCTGTTAGGACACCAGCACCATTACCGATGATGCGTATGTACCACGTACACTTACTTGCCGGCTCACACACATCTTCATCGGTAATTGCCATGTCACGTACACCTTAGAAAATATTATTGCATCGACATAGGTTGTTAGCTAATAATTTAGACATGATATTAGTGTACTTGCCGTATATGCTAGATTAGACATTGTAATTATTAGTTGTTACATCATGCATGTTATTATTCATGGATTTTTATGCCTGTATGCACTGTTTACATGCTATTGAGGATTGGATTCGGATTTCCATGAGATTTTCTGGATTTGGGGGAAAACCGCAAAACTTATATAAACTTCTTTTCTCTCTTTAAAATAAAAAGTGCGGTTTTCCCATGATGTATGAGTCGTCCACCATGAGTTTGCTGATGGATTTGGAAACCCGATTCGAGGAGACGGATGAACCGTTTCGGGTACATGGTGGACCCGGTAAGGTGCCCCGGGGCAAGAAGCGCGCGGTGATGACGATGTGAGCCTGGCAGGGGAGCACTACCTACCGGTGATTTTACCCGACGCGTCGGATATCCGGAGGATACCGTCGTGGTCTTGAGATGGATGGTAGGGGCCGGTCTGGACTGACGGCGCCCTAGATATTATGATTGAGACATTGGGATTTCGAGATTTCGAGGTACAGAGACTGTGATACAGAGATATCGAGATATTGGGATTACGTTTTGTGCCGATGCTAGGCACTGTTTTATGCTGATTTCATTATGATACCTCAACTAAAAATACAAGGGAAATCTCACTAAATTATGAAAACAGTTTCTTCATTTACATGTATTCTGCTTTCATGCATTCATACCTCATATTCATGACATACTATTACCTGAGGCACTAGCACGAGCACTTGGCACTACATTCACGTATAGAGATTACATTGCCAGTTTAGCATGCTTCAGCTTTATTCATATTGAGGTTTCTTTATATCTGATCGTATTGACCTAGGTTGGGTCATGCATTCGATCTCTGCTTGTAGATATCTTTCTATTCACGAGTTGGCAACTCACCCCCGTTGTGCCCCAGTTCTTGCAGGTTTGCCGTACAGTTCTATAGCGGCATTTCTGGCACACTGCTTCCTTTTGGGTGATTTGCTTGGATAGGTGGGTTCTTTTGTATCAGAACCGCCGTTGTATTTATATTATTCATTGTATCTAGAATATCCATCAACCAAAACTCGTATATTGTTTCAGACCTAGACTAGTGATGTATTATTCGACCATAGAGTCGCGCTTAGTAGTGTTGCGGTTTTCTTGTTGCTTTTGAGCTTTCTTTTGGATTTGATCCTCGCCACTTGGCGTTGTATATTATTGTTGCATGTGTGGTGGTGACCGTCGATTGACGAAGAGCTAGCTCCCGCTTGGGGATGCCTTTATCATTGCATATATTGTTATCCTTGTTATACCCCATTCGGGGCCAGTTTTACAAAAGAAACTCTGCCGAAATTCTTAGAAAAGACTGTACTGTTTTTAAAAATGCATATTCGGCTTAGTTATTTAAAAACCTTGATTTCAAACATGTTTTTCTTCACTTCTTTAAACCAGTTTCTTTACTTATTCTTAAAAATGGTTTTAGATTTCTGGGCTTTTGGCTTACTTGGATCAGATGGAGTCCTATAGACTTCATATGGTTCAAGGGCCAGTCACGTGCTCTTTCGGGTCGTGACAAGTATGATCCGCATCATAGTCCTAGTAGTCAAGTACTCATCCTAAGGGCTTTATCAACATGTAACATAGAGACAATCAGAGTACATGTTAAGATAAAGAGCAACCAGATAGCGTACTATCATGTCGAGCAAGAAAGTCCTCCCTATATATGTCCAAGCATCCACTACAATATACATCGTATGTACAGTAATGGCCTCTAGGGCATACATAAAACTAACAATCTCCCACTTGCACTAGGGCCATCTGTTGTTGTATCGCATACCCAACAATCAGCTGTGGTTGAAGTATCTCATACTCAACCATCCCATAAAAGTCTCTACTGGGAAATAGGCCTTTGTGAGTGGATCCGCACTGTTGTCCTCTGTGTCTACTCTCCTAACCTCGATCTCCCTGGAGATCAACCATCTCCATGTTCAGGTGATACTGCCTAAGAATTATATCTGGATTTCTGATGGGACGGGGGTTCCTAGGTCAAAGCCATAACTCCATTGTCACACAATGGTTGGAACGAAGTTCATCTCATAAACTTATATATATATCCAGACTGCCTCTTTGGTAGCATCCTTGGTAAAGACGTATCTTGCCTTTAATCGTCTAGTAAGTCACGGTATCTAGCTTGGAACTCTTCCAACATACCGTCTCTCCACTAAGGGTAAAGACAATGTCTGCGACTGACATTCAGTCGTCCTTATCACCCTGGAACCTTTTCCAGTGATTATCCCCAGGATCGATTGATACCATCTCACTACAACTACTGAGAATCCTAACATCTATTTCATAGATATAAAACCTAGGATTTAGGAGGTATCATCTTGATCCTATATGGAGAATCCTTGTAATAAGCGGAGATTGACCGAGCGTAGCTTAGGAAAATCCTTCCCTATCAAGAGTATGTCATCCACGTACTCTACGAGGATCACCACCATACTCCCTACTACCTTTTTGTATATACAAGGTTCATCTACCATTTTGATGAAGTCAAACTCTTTGACTACCACATCAAAACAGATGTTCCAACTCCGCGATGCCTGATTTATCACATAAAATATCTTGCACACGTTTCCGCTGCTCCCACTGTCTACGAAGCCTTCTGGCTGTGTACTTATAGACTCTCTCTTCTAAATCATCATTTAGAAAAGCAGTCATGACACCCAACCGCCAGATATCGTAGTCATGGTATGTAGCAGTGGCAAGTAGGATCTGGATGGACTTAAGCATAGCTTTGAAAGTCTCAACTTTTCCATGTACACCAAGTAATCTTCTCAACATATACTTGCTCCTGATGGGGATTTAACCCTTCAGATAAAGCAACCAAAGTCCATACTTTGTTGGTGTATAAGGATTCCATCTCAGATCGCTAAGCATCCAGCCATTCTTACAGAGTCCCACTCCTGATGGCCTGCTCAAAACAAGTTGGGTCATCATCTCATGATGCAATCCTCGCTCCCACTGTCATAGAGAAACCGAAGTATCTCTCAGGTGGGTGAGGAACCCTACTAGATCGGCGGAGAGGCTGAGGTTCGTTAGAAACTATTGAATCCTCCGGTTCTACCAAATCATCGGCTGCAGTTTGTATAGCTGGAACTTTTTCCAGTTCTACCTCATGACCACTAATTTCTTCACAAGAAATTCCCTTTCACAAAGGTGGCATGCTGAGAAACAAAACATCTTTAGTTCCTCGGTTTGGTAGAAGATATTCCCTTGTGAATGCTTGGGATATCCAACAAACTTCCACAGAACTGACTTTGCCTCGAGCTTGTCCGGATTTTGCTTTTAGACATAAGCCGGACAACCCTAAATCTTAACATACTTAAGATATGGGCTCTTCCCATTCCATATCACATATGAAGTGGTGGGCAACTGATTTGATTGGAACCCTATTCAATAGGTATGCAGCTTCTCAAGTGCATAACTCCCAAAAGGAAATAGGAAACTCAGTAGTACTCATTATAGAGCACACCATATCAAATAGGGTGTATTTGCTCCGCCCCGATACACCGACACGCTGTGGTGTATACGGAGGAGTAATGCTGAGAGAGAATCTCATTCTCCTTTAGAAAAGTCCAGGAATTCCGTGCTCAAGTATTCTCCTTCTTGATGTCATCAAAGGACATAATACTTATACCCGTTTTGGTTCTCTGCTTATAACTTATATTCATTGAATTTCTTAAAAGGTTTAGACTTGTGTTTCAATAGGAACATATGTCCGAACCTTGAGAGATAATCGGTGAATGTAATAAAGTATAAAGAACCGGTCCTGGCATGTATAGACAGGGGACCTTACATACATCAGCATGTATCAACCCCGGTATCGAGTATCATCATTAGCACCCCACTCTCATCTCGACCCATTATTGGGTCGGGTCGAGAGTGGTCTGACCGATCACCCGGGGTAATCCCTTATTTAAAGATGTCGTCGGTGCGAATTCCCGGGCAATTGATTGTATTTTCTTGGTGACTTCAGCAGATCAGGGAAGAGATCTCGCATTAAAGAGGATGCGCTGATTCGGGCATACATTCATCAGAGCGCCAGGTCACGTGTCCGATGCTGGTTGGCTGATTTGACGGGCCGCTGGTGTTCTCACGCCCGATGCGCTTGTGACAGGTGGAGCATCGTCGGCCGTTGAATGCGAAGTGCCATTTTGGCGGGAGACGATCGGTGCCGCTGGATATGTTTGCCGATTGCTATAAATAGAGGTGGAATTCCCCCGAGGGTCCTTCTTCGCTATAATTTCCTCTTCCCTCCATGTGTTAGCTCGGCGCTCCTCCCTCTAGGTTGGATTTCCTGCGTTCTTCTCTCGGACGTCCCCTTCCTCTGCTCAGGTTAGATGTCTTCCTTTGAGGAGTTTGTCGAGGTAGTTCGGGCAGAGTCTAGAGAGTCTTCTACAGCTTCCTCCTCTTCGTCCAGGTTGGATTCTTCCGGGGAGGTTAGGGTTAGTCGCGCTTCCCGGGGTCATGCGGTGGGGATGGTCCCCAAAGCACAGGTCAGGGGCGTCCATGACGCATCATCCATATTGAGTCATGCAGACGATCTTGCCACCATCCGGGCTTGCTTCTACATTCCTCCCGGCTACTCGGTTCGTCTGGCCGACGAGGGGGAGAGGGCAGACCAGGTACGGGGTAAGGAGATTACCTTATACCTGGAAGCCTTTTGGGCTGGATTGCGCCTGTCCTTCTCCCCCGAGGTGAGTACAGCGTTGAATTGTTTTCAGTTAGCCCCAGACCAGTTAATGCCGAACTCTTGGAGGATTCTCCTTGGGTTCCTGGTCCGGTTGAAGTTGCGAGTGATCCCTTTCAGTCTGTGCCTTCTCCTTTCCTCTCTCTGCTACAAAAACTACCCCTACCCTCGTAAGGCCGAGCCAAGATAGGTATACATTTCTTTTAGAAAGCACCGGGGAGGTGTTGCAGGGTCGGGGGTCGTCGTAGTACCTTCTTCCATCCATGAATGGAAGAAGAAGCTTTTGTTTGTTGGGCTACCCGAGGGTGAGGACTGGCATGTTGCCATCCAGTGGCACAGGGCCAACTGCCCGCGGGTGAGGCGGTCAAATGATCCCGACGCGGTAGCGGTGGCGGAGTGGGAGCCCCTCCACTGAGCGGATGTGTTGCTGTCTGAGCAGGCCCTCGGTTGGTCCGGGCTTAGCCCCGCTCAGTTCGCGGGTAAGTTAAGAGTTTTTAGGCGACCTGTTTAGACTTGTGTATTTTTCCACTTTTTCTGGCATTGCTGACTCCTTCTTTGTATTTTCGTCTTATGCAGAACCCATGGACCTAGCTAAATTTCGGGCAGCCCTGGTCGAACAGAAGAAGGGGAAGAAGGCCGGAGGTGCCGGCCCCTCCCGCCCATCGTTGAGTCTGGATCCACCGGCAGGCACTCGAGCACGCCCCGGAGTCCAGCCATACGTCGAACCGAAAACGCGCTCGGGAGCAGGAGCCCCGGGTTTTGGGGGTGGGAGGCGAGACTGGTTCTCCTGCGTCTCTCCTCAAGAGGTACCACGGGACGGTGCCCCATTCTTCGGCTTCCCCGATCATCGTGGATGAAGGGGAACTTCACTTCGAGATGCCCTCGGGGATTTCTGTTGCTGACAGCCTGCTCTCGGAGATGGAAAGGTCGGTCGGGGGCAGAATCCCTCGGGGGACCCTCATAGCCCAAATGGCGGCCATAGCCCAGGGGTCGTGCAGGTCAGTGTTCGCACCTTGCTCGGGTCTTCATTCAGTACTTTTTGTTCACCAGATCGGGTGCCCCTTTCTCTTTTTAACCCCTCCCTTGTTTTCTTCTGGTCCTCCAGCACTGCACCCTCGTCATCAACATGGAAGACGAGGAAATTGCCCCGGCGATGCAGATCGCGGGCGAGTCCTCCTCGCGGGAGGAGAGCTCGAGACTAGAGCTGCAAACGGCGATGGAAAGGGTCGCCGCCCTCGAATACCAAGTGGCTGCCGGGGATCGGGAGATCGCCAACTGCCGAGAGGCCGTCCGAGCCACCGAAGCTAAGTTGGAAGATTCCAGGGTGCTTGTCGCCACCCAGAAGAAGATGGAGAACACCCACTGGAGGGAGAACGAGGCAGCGAAGGAAGGAGCGAGGCGCGCCGGCCTCCGAGCGTCAAAGGGGGTGGAGAGCTACAAGAAGTCGGACAAGTATTACGCCGACCTCGCTGAAGCCGCTGCCTTCATTTGGCAAGAGGCCCTTGACACCGTCAAGGCCCTGATGCCGGGGTTTCCTGATGGCGAGCTCATGGGTGAGTACCCCCTCGGGGGCGAGGCGCAAAGGAATGCCTCTGGAAGCGCTGTCGGAGGAAAGGCCCCTGGTGGGAGCGTTAGGGAGAAGTCGGTCGCCCCGGCTCCCAGCGCCGAGGCTCCTGCGGTAGGCGCCGACCTTCAAGACGCCACCCTGGTCATGGTGGTGGATGCGGAGCTCATCAAGGTTCTCCCCGGCTTCGAGGCCTGAATCTCCTCGCCTCTTTATTTTCTTTTGCGCTGAAATTTTGTAAGCCTCCGGGCGTTTTTGTAAGGCTGGAGAGCCCATAATACCCCTGTAAAGACTTCCGACTTTGTGAATGAAATCTTTTTGCAGTGTTCTTTGCATACATATTTTCCCTTTGTTTGTGGTAAAAAATTTATTTGCGCGGTACTGATTTCATGATGCGTTAGGTCGGAGATCGGTTTTTCATCTAGCGATCGCACGTCGAGTTGAATTCAACAATTTTCCAAGTGTGCAAAGACCGGTGCAAGTTCAGTGTCTCCATGGCCCCGAAGTCGAGGTGGGGATCGCTTAGTAAAGACGTGCAGGAAGTCACCCTCTAAAGATGGATTGCTGCTTGGTGGCCTCTTGATGAGGGCTTCGATCCTTAGCACGGGAGGGCGAGGAGTTTCCTGCTAAGGATGGACCGAGCAGATTTGTTGCTCGGTTGCCTCTTGATGAAAGCTTTGATCCTTGGCGTCGTTGGGTAAGAGATTACCAGCCATGGATGGACCAAGCAGGGAATATGCTCGGTGGCCTCTTGATGAGGGCTTCGATCCTTAGCGCGGGAGGGCAAGGAGTTGCCTGCTAAGGATGGACCGAACAGGGTTGCTGCTCGGTTGCCTCTTGATGAGGGCTTTGATCCTTGGCGTCGTTAGGTAAGAGATTACCGGCCATGGATAGACCGAGCAGGGAAGCTGCTTGGTGGCCTCTTGATGAGGGCTTCGATACTTAGCGCGGGAGGGCAAGGAGTTGCCTGCTAAAGATGGACCGAGAAAGGTTGCTGCTCGGTTGCCTCTTAATGAGGGTTTTGATCTTTGGTGTCGTTGGGTAAGAGATTATCAGCCATGGATAGACCGAGCAGGGAAGTTGCTCGGTGGCCTCTTAATGAGGGCTTTGATCCTTAGCGCGGGAGGGCAAGGAGTTGCCTGCTAAAGATGGACCGAGAAAGGTTGCTGCTCGGTTGCCTCTTGATGAGGGCTTTGATCCTTGGCGTCGCTGGGTAAGAGATTACCAGCTATCGATAGACCGAGTAGGGAAGCTGCTCGGTGGCCTCTTGATGAGGGCTTCGATCCTTAGCGCGGGAGGGCAAGGAGTTGCCTGCTAAGGATGGACCGACAGGGTTGCTGCTCGGTTGCCTCATGATGAGGGCTTTGATCCTTGGCGTCGTTGGGTAAGAGGTTACCAGCCATGGATTGACCGAGCAGGGAAGCTGCTCGGTGGCCTCTTGATGAGGGCTTCGATCCTTAGCGCGGGGGGTAAGGAGTTGCCTGCTAAGGATAGACCGAGCAGGGTTGCTGCTCGGTTGCCTCTTGATGATGGCTTTGATCTTTGGCGTCGTTGGGTAAGAGATTACCAGCCATGGATAGACCGAGCAGGGAAGCTGCTCGGTGGCCTCTTGATGAGGACTTCAATCCTTAGTGCGGGAGGGCAAGGAGTTGCCTGCTAATGATGGACCGAGCAGGGTTGCTGCTCGGTTGCCTCTTGATGAGGGCTATGATCCTTGGCGTTATTGGATAAGAGATTACCAGCCATGGATGGACCGAGCAGGGCGCGTTAAGGATCGAAGCCCTCATCAAGAGGCCACCGAGCAGGGTTTCCTGCTAAGGATAGACCGAGCAGGGTTGCTTCTCGGTTGCCTCTTGATGAGGGCTTTGATCCTTGGCGTCGTTAGGTAAGAGATTACCAGCCATGGATAGACTAAGCAGGGAAGCTGCTCAGTGGCCTCTTGATGAGAGCTTCGGTCCTTAGCGCGGGAGGGCAAGGAGTTGCCTGCTAAGGATAGACCGAGCAGGGTAGCTGCTCGGTTGCCTCTTAATGATGGATTTGATCCTTGGCATCGTTGAGTAAGAGATTACCGGCCAAGGATGGACCGAGCAGGGAAGCTGCTCGGTTTTGCGAGGTTCGGTCTAACCTTCCTTGGTGTGTGAACATCGGGAAGAGTGACCGTTAAGGACGACACGTGTCAGGAACGCATGGGGAAGGTGAAGCATTTCGAAGAGCCACGTCAATTCCGTCACGTGGCGGTGCGGAGTTGGAGTAATTTGGGTGAATCCCAGGATTCGCGCCCATGCGCGCGCGAATTTGGGTCCTTAGGGATTTTGTTTGAGATTATAAATAGAGAAGGAGACGGCAACTCTTCAGTGTCGCTTTTTGAGATGACTAGTCCCATGTATTCGATCAAAGAGATCATCACCTTCGACGATGTCTTCATGTATGACCAGACCCTGGCTGGGGATAGGTACCGGGATGTGGTTCAGCGCCTCGAGGGTCACGTCGGCCGGCTTCTCTCTCAGCGGTCGCCCCTCCTACAGTTGCTGATGTACGCAATTTGGAGGAGGTCCCTAGGGTTGTACAACCCCCTCTCTGAGGAGTTGCTGGACGAGGCGCTCGACAAGGTGCGCTCAATCTATATGCTCGGCCTCATCTCAAAGGCCAGGCACGACCGATCCTTGGCCCTTCATTTTAGATTGCTTCCAAAAGAGGTACATTATGAGCCAGGGCGCGGAGAGCGGTGCACCAGGTGCTTCTGTGGCGTCCCGGGTTCGCGCGGAGCATTGGCGGGAATGGGCTGCAGGGGCTTGGGCCTGGTTGGCGGAAATTTACTCTGAGTATCACCAGGAGTACTTCCTCGATCTCGTTCCCCTCTGTTGTAAACTTTTCTTTTGATGTAAGGATGAGGAGCATGTTCCCCGCCGAAACACGGAGACGCGACCGCGCAGGTCCGTCTTGCCTGAATTTCGGGGCAGATGCTAATTGGTGCTATCCGTCCACCTTTCCGAAGATACCAAGTTGATTTATGGCGCCGTATATCGGAGGTTTAGACGGATGCGGCCGATGTAGCAGACTTCGTCAGATTCCCCCTCATCGAGAGGTTTTTGATTATGGGGACGCTCTTCCCTGCAGGCGCAAGCCCCTGCAGTTAATCACGCTACCGCATCGCGGTAACCACTTTCTCCTTCTCCAGATGGTCACTTCGTGTCATGGGTGTTTGTTTTGTTTTTGGTTGCCCGTGGATTGTATACGGAGACTAATTTATGTTGTAACCCGTAGGGCGTGGATTAGTCCAAATCCATATCTACTTAGATTTGGGTTTGGGGTTGGGTTTAAGGATACGTTAGTCTCATTTGAGACTAAGATCAACTTAAACGTGTGTTAAGGATATGTTAGTCTAATTTTAGACTAAGATCGACTTAACGTTTGTTAAGGACACGTTAGTCTAATTTTAGACTAAAATCAACTTAACGGGATCGTTTAGATCCAACAAAAGAGCATTTGAACTCTATTGCTTAGTTTAAAGACATCACGGTCCAATGTTAGTTTAAGGATATCTCGGTCCAATGTTAGTTTAAGGACATCTCGGTCCATGGGTTTTAAAGGACCCCACAGTCCGAGGTTAAGGACATCATAGTCCAGGGGTTTTAAAGGACCCCACAGTCCAAGGTTAAGGACATCATAGTCCATGGGTTTAAGGACCCCACAATCCAGTTTAAAGACGTCATAGTCTATGAAATGTATGGTTGTCGGGACCCGTCGCCTCTTTGAAGACGTTGAAGGATTACAACGACATATATCAGAGGGGTTCAGAGATATACCCTTGAACCAAGGTTGGTTGGGAGATCTGTAGTCCAATTTGGGACTAAGGTCGTGAGCATATGGGCTCAATTAATCTGAGCTGAGGACTTATGGCCAATCTTGGGCTAAGTCCAATCAAGTTAAAATGTTTAACATTTATTTTAGGCTTTGGAGCCTTTATTTGGGCTTGGCCCTTTAATAATACTGAGCATTGATTTTCATTCTGACAATGTTTTGTCTTTTATTGAATGCTGAGCATTCATCATAGCTCTGGGCTTATTAAAGAACAATTTATGCTCTATCAGCGCAACACGTGGTGCGCTTGGCGCTTTGCGCCAGTCAAAGAGCGCAGTGCGCTTCTACCGAGTAGCGCACACGTGAGGGACACGTGTCGCGCTTGGCACTGAGCACCAGATGATGGGCGCATTGCGCCAGTTGATGAGCGCATTGCTCTAGTAGTTTAGTGGCACACACATAATTGACACGTGGTGCGCCTGGCGCTGAGCGCCAGCCCATGAGCGCAGTGCGCTATTTCGAGAGCGCGAAGCGCCAACTGTTAAGTGGCGCACACGTGAGGGACGCGTGGCACATTTGGCGCTGAGCGCCGGTCCAAGAGCACAGAAGTGCAGTTTAAGGGCGCAAAGCGCATCTGATCAATTTTTATGATCTGAGAAATAAACTCTCGTTTATAAGAGACTTTGTCTCAAGATTCTAAGAATAAAAGTTCGTATTTTGTAGGAGATGTTTTAATCTCTTATATTAGTGAAAGGCTTTGCCTTTATGGATCTATGATCCTAAGAGAATTGAATAATTCTCCCCCTCCTTGAGATGTATTGCTCTCATTTTGTAAAAGACCTTAGTCTTGTAGATCTATGATCCGTGAGAAGATTTATATTCTTCTTTTTATTTTATGTTGAGATCTTTTGATCTTTTTTGAAATGACCTTGGTCTTTATAGATCTATGATCTTTAAAGAAGTGAGTTCTTCTTTCTTAATTATGAGATGATTTCATCTCTATGTTCATCATCATTCATTTTTTTTACCTTGAAGAAAGCTTTCTTCTTCTGAGAGCTTGCTCTTTTTCTTTGAATTTCTCAAAGTTTATGAGGAGATTCCTCTCTATGCTTCTGTCTCCGAGACTTGAAGTCTAGGGGCCTTTTTATAGGGCAAGCTGATCAGTTCAATCAGTTAAGTTGATCTTTTCTCCAATTGATTTGGGGGATTTCCCATCGTTGGATCTTTGATCCAAAGGCTTCTAATTTGTAGAAGGCAATCTTCATGTTTTTAACAGGATTGGGAAATCTTTCCATACATAATTTATTCTGTATTTTGGTAATTTTTAATCACCATTGGATCATTGATCCAACGGTGCTCTGATTTACAGAGCGCGATCTTGTTATTTGGAAAGATTTTGAGAAATCTTTTCTTAACAGAATTTAATTCTGATCAATTAATGATTTATTATTATTATCAGATCTTTGATCTAACGGTGGGGAGCTTTTAGTTCCAGCGCTAGCACACCCGTGCTTTGCACGTGGTGCGCTGCTTAGAGTGCAGTGCACTTAGCGCTAGCGCACCCGTGCTTTGCACGTGGTGCGCCGCTCAGAGCGCAGTGCACTTAGCGCTAGCGCATCCGTGTCTTACACGTGGCGCGCTGCTTAGAGAGCAGCGCACCTAGCGCTAGCGCACACTTGCTTTGCACATGGTGCGCTGCTTAGGGCGCAGCGCACTTGGCGCCGCATCTGAAGCGTTGCTTCATTTCAAAATTTGAATTTTGAACAGAGCTTTGCTCTGATTGGGGGAAACAAGTGCCCCCCCCACCGTTGTGCTCACGTGGCCCACATGTGAGTGCGGTGGTGGTAGCATCTGCGCCCTTGGATCAACTCAGAAGTTGAAAAGGCATCTCAGTGCCTATAAATAGGACTCTTGGCCCTTAGGATAACTTATGTTCATCTTCTTTCTTGTTTTCTGAGAATTTTTATTCTCCCATAGAGCATAGCTCTTCATTTTAAAAACTTTCTTAAGGACAGAACTCTACCAAACTAAAGCAAAGATTAAATCTTTTCAAAAGACCTTTTAATAATCTCTTTTGAATAACAGAGATTTGTTAATCTCTTATGAAGAACTCACAGAGTTTGTTCATAGATCTTAGAGATCTCAGAATTTTTCATTCATGTATAGAAATTGATTTCAATTTTTCTGATGGATTATTCCATCATTTTTTCCAGAGCAAGGCCCTTGAGGAATTTGTATTCCTTCATCATTAGAGTTTGACAGATGCCACTCTGTCCCAGAGCACTGCTCTCAATGGGAGATTTACTCCTTAGCCCGAGGGGTTTTCTCATTAAATGAGAATCAATTGAGGATTTCCTTATTTAATTAACAGTCTCATCAAATGATGAGGCTGTTTTATTAATGATAAAACGTCATCTAGATTTTATGGTTCCCCCTTTGGTCCCCTTTTTACTGCATTGCAGTGCGGTACGAATTTTAAAGTACCAAGTGTCAGAGTTTAAATTATAGCACCGACGGTTGACTTTGTTCTTTTTTCGCGCAGGTGGCATGTCTTTCGACGCTTCCTTTCCATTCGTCCGCTCAGAAGGCGGATTTCCTGAGGCGCCCGTAGACCGAGAGGTTCTAGCGCTGATCAAGGACCATGACCCGGAGCACAAGAATCTTCACCTATGGGGTAGAAGGTATGATCAAATTATCAGAGGCCGCCGGAACTTTTCTTGTGCAACACCCTCGGAGCCTATCTTTGTGATCTCTTATGCAGATGCACCCCCGATCAATTATACTGTGGAGGAAGTAAATTGGACTTCAGAAGGTCTTCTTCGGCCTTCAATTGCCGCAGTACCCGTGCAGCCGCAGTGGCTTTGGACACCCTAGGGAGGCGCATATGTCAGGGCGAGTCGTGCCCTTGGGGACAGCCCTACAACATCGGACTAACTCCCCGTCATCCGGACGGATACTTACAGTGGGCCCGATATATCTTATAGGCAAAGAAATCGCAGCTGCTGAAGCTTGGCTTATACCCTGCGATCTACGCTTCCTTGTTTCAGTATTCTGCACCTCCCACATGGTGGATCAAGGTATTTTTAGAGCAGTGGAACATTCCGACCCACACCTTCCTCCTATTGGATCGAGAGGTCTCCATTTCCCTGGAGGAATTTGCCGAGGTCTCTGGTTTACCAGTTAGGGGAGAGCTCTACGAAGAGCTGCTTCCTCGGGATGAGTATGTTTTTGCCACCAAGTCAGTGGTAATGGGTCTTACCCCAGAGAACGCCATTCAGCACCAGTTCCCAAGTCTGATAAAGGTGTTGAATATGTATGAGAGCCTCTTTCTTGAATCCGTAGGCCGGGGGGTCAGCTTTGCGGACTTCATTGCCCATTTTCTTCGCCCAGAAATTTTGTCGCGACAAGGTGAAAGTTTGCTAAACTTGATGATCCTTTCGTCTTTGGCTTAGATCGTCGGCCAATATTGGAAGTCGATCAAAAAGATTTCTTTCTTCCCGACGTCGCGATCGTCCCCCTGTCAGAAATTGCCGCTTCGGGCATTGATGAGGAAGCGTTCTTTCTCGGGTTCCTCGGTTTATGGTTAAGCTGGTTCGCACTTCCTATGCACCCTCGCTGCATGATGCCTTCTGTCTTCTACCCTGCACATCGAATGGTTGCCGGAATACAAGTGGCCATCGGGATCGCCGGATTAACCCACCTATATCACGGCCTCAGCTTGGCAGCGGATACCAGAGAACCGGGGGTGCATCCCGCCAACTTCTCAATGCATTACTTCACTTCATGGCTAGAGTTGCACGTGCTTGGGGTCTTCGGTATCCACAAAAGACCTTCTTTTTACGACAGATGTAAATTCCCTCGGACAATGCGGCTGGTCGACCCTTCCATCGTAAATCCGACACCGTGGGAAGCTAGGGGTTTACTCCTTCGTCCGCGCACGGTTGGAGATGGTATGTCTTTCACTGACAAAATCTTGACGGTCGGCCAGGAATCTTCAACGGGTGTGCCATTGCAAGATATTTTTAAAGATGGGGCCTCTGTATTGAAAGCTCGGGAGATTCTTCATCTGTACTCCATCAGGCCGGGCTTTCTCGTATTTAGGAAAAATGATGCAGCGCTATTCATGAGATACAATCCTCATCGTTTCACCCAGCAGCAGGGCTATAATCAGGGCGTTCCGCTTGAGGCCTTCTTGGCAGAACCCGCTGCTACCGAAGAAGGGATGCGAACCGCGCTGCATCATTCCATGCGTCTGAACATGTGGTCCAACTTCTTTATTAGTGAACTGAGCTGTGTTCCGAAGGCCCTCAATGTGTATGTGGCCTGATATCAACATTCAATGGGCACCGTCATCAGGGAGGAGAAGCGATTGCTGCTTGATTGCAAGGGCACCACTCCGGCTGGTAATCCGAATGTTCCTCTGAAGCGACGGACCATTGTCCGTCCTCCTTTAAGAGAGGTTGCTGCGGTCGAGGTCCCGCATGATAGGCCCGAGCTACCGATACCCCGTGCTCCCGTAGAAACGGTGACCGTAGCTTCCCCCGAGTCTGGCGTGGGTTCAGATATCGGGACTCGTCATCCCAAAGTGCCCACCAAGCGTAAGCTTGTGCTAGCGGCGACCGGTGCTCACTCGCAGAAGAGGAAGAAGAAGTCGATCCTCTCTGCCGATGTTGCATTCGGCCAGGAGCCTCATGCTCCTTATAGTGAGGGCTTGGACGAATATGGGACCAACGAGGGTCTATTCATAGCGCCGGACGATACGGATCTGGAGGCTGCTATTGCAGCTTCTGTACGATCAGCAAGCCACAAAGCAGGAATGATCATCCTTGCTGAGTCAGGTAATCTTTAGTTGCATCTTTTTTGCTGTTATATATTTTTCTATTATCATGCCTTGACTAACACCTCATCTTTAACAGGCATTTCCACTGAAGAAGCTCTCGCGGCTTCCCTCAAGACCTTTGAGGATGAGGAGAGGATTCGCGCTTCACTGGGCGTTGGTATATTTCGGCTCATTGTGCCTTCATTCGCCTTTCTTGTGGACAATCTAACTTCTTTTATATTATTGCAGGGACTATAATGCCAATCCCACAGGATGATGCAGAGATGCTTCCAAGGCCGACTATCGAAGTCCCGGCCTCCTCAGTACTGCCAAAAGAGGTTTCACTTAAGAGACCGATGACGGATGCCATAACGGCTCCAGAGGTAGCTCTTGGCGTGAACGATGACGTCCCATTGACGGAGGTCTTGAGAAGATCCGCTCTCACGGCCCGGGCGGAAAGGAAACGTAGAATGCGCGCAGAAAGGGAGCGCAACGTTACGTTGTAGTGCGCTTAAAGGACTTCTCGACTTAGGTCGTGACTATATGTCACGTATAGCGCGCCTAAGTGAGGGGATTGCGTTTGTTTGGTCGGGGTTCGTTTCAAGATGTTTGGCGAAGAGAAGCACAAGGGATTTCTCCGTCCCTCATACCACCTTCCTTAGCCTTAACAAGAGGGAAATTATTCACACATCATAAAAGAAGAGAAAGCAAAACAAGAAGGAAGAAAAGAGGAAAATACGGTTTTACAAGTGAAGCAAGCTAACTATTGGGTCCTCACCTTAGCAAGGAACTCCGTCAAGTATCATCGCTTGAAAATACGGATAAAAGAAGAAAAGAAAAGAGAACAAGAAAAGAAATAACAACAACTAGTTAACAACAAATAATAAAATTACAATACAAGATAATAAAATTACAAGACAATAAATAAAAGAGACAAGATAAAAATAACCCTCATCTTCATTGATCTTCCACTCAAAAAGCTCTCACTACAATTTTCATGGAGGAAAGAATGAAGAAGAAGAAGAAACTAAGCTAAATCCTAACAAAGACGGAATGGAAATCAAGACATGAAGAAGACCCTTGGCTTGCGTAAAACTGGGCTATTTATAGGCTGCGTGCTGAAACCCTAGGGCAACATTCTGGCCCTAAATGCAAAGACCAAACTACCCTCAAAATTTGGTCAGATGATGACACTAAACCGCGGCGGATCCGCCGCGAAAACCCACATTTGGCGGCGGTTCCGCCGCGGTTTTGTAGAATTGGGATCTCGTATTTTTTGGGTTTCCTTGTGTTGCTATCTTATGATGTTCTATATGTCCCAAATTGCAAAATGCCTTCACAATTTCTTCAGATCTGCACAGTCCAAACATAGCTTAACTTTTGATTGATTTGACCTTTCTCCCTCGAGCTCCGCGCACCCATTGATTCTTGTGCTGCCTCCCTCGTGCTTTGTGCTTGTCCGAGACACGAATGACCACTGTCATTTGTCTTGTCTCTGGAACTGGTACGCGGCACTGGACGGATACGGATGATCGGAACCCGGCTTTTATCTGCTGGCAACAGATGTTCTAGATTTTGGCGTAACAGTGGAGATTTTATATCATTTGCGTTATTTTGGACTAGGAACCTGTAGACTGTAAATATGTAGCAAACACGGATTAAAAGCACCTACCTATAAACAAACGAGCATAAGAATGGGCAATATTAAATGCAATATTCTGTGATGAACAAATACCCCCAAACTTAACTTTTGCTCGTCCCGAGCAAAACTAATTTATTCACAAAAAGTCCTAACCTCACTTTCGCAGGGAACGCGATTGCACTGAGCTCGTGCAACAAGCCGTTAAACCTCTAGGTGTCCCTAGTAGGAGGAGTGTTGTCTCCTGAGGGTTTTCAGCGGATTACACTCACAAAATCCCGTCAAGCTAGTTTCATAAGTTAACATCGATTCTACCCTTACAGTTCAGTATTTACGTTAGAAATTCTATCATCCTAAGTTAGAAATATCCAACCCTAATGCTTCACACCTCCTTTCTATTTAACCCTAGATTATATACGTTCCAAAAAAGTTTAGAAAGATGTTGGTATCTCCTGAGTTTTCCTTCTAAAGTGCTGTCTCAAATCATGGATTTTTATCAATTTTACAGAAAACATAAGTCTTATTCTTCATTTCTATCTTTTATCCAAACATCGATTGTATACCCCTACGTGTGTGTAAATTTGCACCCCTACACTCCAGAATTCAATTCAAGCTATAGTACCCTTGCCCTAATACCTAATACTACTTCTTTTCATTAAGTGATGGACGGATTTGCTCACACACCTTTCATGCGACTATCAATGCTTCTTGAGGCACTAACGGCCGATTACTGAATGTGTGAGCTTAAAGCATAAATAGCAGTTTCCAGGTCTTGACTTTATTATATTTTTTTCTTTTTCTTTTTTCTTTTTCTTTTCAAGACCGGATATATTTTTCAATATACTCTTTTAGTGTTTAGCTTTAAATACCGTTTTTTCTTTCATACTAGATTTTCAGGCAAGAGTATTTCTAGGTATCCTCTACTATCCCAAGTTTCAAGGTGCGTGTAAGTGCAGTTTGTAGGGTATATACTTTCTAAATTTGAACTTAAGAAAAGAAACTATTTTTCAGACTTATTTTTTAGTAAAACTTCAATACTTTCCCTTCATCTTGGCTTAACTCAAGAACTGAACTCAAGATTACCTATTTCTCAAAAAAAAACTGTAAGGACGTATAATCACCAAGTTTAAACAGAATGAAGGTTATTTTTAGGGTTTGCAATTCCTAAGCCTAGGATTTTGTTGTTTCTAACGTATCAACTAAGCTTTCGGAATAAAAATCTAAGTTACCCTATTAGCTAACTTGACGACAAAGTTTTTATGTTTTGGAAAAAATTTCGATTTTTTATGGGGTTTTTAATAAGGTATGCAAATGCAAAATATACAAATGAATGCGAAGGAAGAAAGCTTACCGAGCACACCCCCAAACTTAAACTTGACGGTGCCCTCACTGTCAGGCTATACCAAGAAGGTCAAAATTGTCGGCGCTCCCTAAAAACAAATTATATACAAAACAAAAAGGAAAACAAAAAATATATACAAAAAAGGTGTCCCCCCCCCCAAACTTAAGTAAAACAGTGTTTCCACTGTTAAGCGTTGAAGTTCAGGATCGGGGGGGAAAGAATAGTATCAACTATACAAGGCCTTACACAGGCCAAAAGTTAACACCAACCATTCAAAAATTCTATCTCTGTAATATGCGGGTTGGTGAAAGAAGGTGAAGAGAAAAGAAATGGAGAATACGCGAGACCGTATGGAGATAGAAGCGGGATACGGTCTCGGTATATGAGAAGAAGAATGGCGGAAGGGAGAAAGAAATGGAATACGAACTTGAGGGTGGAAATGGAGTGAATAGATTAGCACAATTTGTGATGACCGATGTGTAAAAAGCGATTGTGCTAATCTATTAACCCGTCGAGAAATGCGGTCAAATCCCTCAAGATTCATGAGAAACCATGGGTACGCCGAACTCGGTAAACCAGACAATGGAAATGGAAGTGATACGGTTTCCTGCCTGGTCGGAATGATGGAAATGATGGAGGGAAGTGGTTGAGGAAGGTTATCGGTTAAAAGTTCAGGAGGGTGTACACAGTCAGTGGAAGGGATAGGATGAATTGGAAAATCCGACTCATCAATTAAAACTGGTTCATCCTCAAAGCTATCCTCAAAATTCTCCTCAAAATTCAGCTTATCCATGCAATTTTCATCAAAATCAAGACGCATATGGGGTTCGGGAAAAACAGTTAATGACTCGGGATGATGAACTGGAGAGAAAAACTCAGCCAAATCTGCGGGTTCATCATCCAAAATATTCCCAGCGTCAATATCCTCAATCAAGTGAAAGTCAATTTTCTCAGACACCTCATCAAAAGCATGGATTTCAATCAATTCAGGTTCTAGAGTGGAGGTGTAGAGGTCAAAAGGATTGGGTGTGGTTTCACTTGGCAAGGTCCCTTCACAATCGGGTAAATCAAACACTGCAAAGTCGCACAACTCATTAAACATTCTATCTTCAATTGATAATTCATTTGGGACACTTGATAGACTTTCAACACGGGAGTTGTGGGATTCAATTTGTGGTGTGTAGGTTTAATTTGGAAGGGTATACAGCTCACTCTCTCCACTCAAATTCACAGCCTGTCCCACCGCCTCTTCATACATTGGAAAATTAGGAGCTAGTTGGAAACTAGCTACCGGGTCAGTATGGTGTATGAGAGCGGCCATGGACGCATTCAAATCCATCATCTGTTGGCTTGACGCTACCCTAAAGTCTTCCAACGACTGTTCCAGACTAGATATGGGTTGTGAAGGGGTTTCAGTAAAAGATTCAAAGTTGTATGGATACTGAAAACTCCCAAATGGCGGTTCAGTAGCAATGTCTAGGGAAGGTGTAAAAGTTGGGTAGGATTGATAGGAATTGAATGGCTGGACAGGAGCAGGATCAACATTTGGATAAGAAGGTGAATGGAATTGTTGATCCCAAGAATCTGTAGTGGTGAAAGGAGTGAAAGATCGGCTACAAGATTGTTCAATATATTCAGCGATGGACAAAGGACGACTTGCAAAAGGGGTATCAACATAAGAGGGTGGGGAAGGTTGAAAAGGTTGATACAAAGTGGATTGCGGAGGGCAAGTATTTGTCCTAGACGCGTCTATCCGATCTTTCAAAGAAATTTTGGGCATGGAGGGGTCGTTCGAAGTTCGGCCAAAGCAAGAACCGTAAGAAGTAATGTCTGGTTGTGGGTACCAAAGTTCGGCAAGAGTTTTGCAAGGTGGGGTACCCATGATATGGAGAGAGAGAAAGAAAGGAAGAGAAAAGGAGGGGAAAAGAATGTCGATTTTTTTGTTTTTTTTTAGTAAGATATTAACAAAAGAATGAAATATACAAACAAAAAGAATCTGGACAAAAAAAATCACGACACAAAAATACCACACACCTAATTGGTCTAGGGTTCACCTAGGTCAACTAGACCTGCTCCAGAACTTGATTGTCGAAGTAAAACTGTGTCGAGAAACGGGCTCAAAATACACTGATCACGAAGCCAGGTAAGTGTAAAGATAAGGGGAGGTTTTCCGACGCTTTCACGAAGGTCCTTAATTAAATAACCCTTTCTCTTTTGGCCGTTTCGCCGTTAACACTTTCCTAGACACCCCGTAAACAATATACCGTTAAGCGAGGTTCTAAACACAGTTAACTTCTCCTAGTGAGCGCGAAGTCCTTAAGGCTTAAAGTCTAATTTCTTTTAAAGTTTGTGCGGGTAAACGTTATGCTCAAGTTCGTGATTTGTGGGCCATGGAAAAGGTGATGAAATCCTTTACCGTATGTTGTGGGGTTCGCTTGCCCTTAAATCCGTATTAATGTATGCAATGCGCAATTCAATAAAAATACTGTAAAGAATCAAACAATTGTTTTTTAGTTTAAGCACGGCACTGCAACAAATACGGGTTAGTCAATTTTTAGCGTTTGCTAGCGAACTTGCAAAGAATCCTGCAAAGAATAGTATATTGGATGCGTCGGATTTGAGAAGAAGGAGTTAGTAAAGTACGTACCGTTAAGTTTTTGGGTTAGGAAACCCCCGTTGAATCAATTCCGGGAAGCTTGAGAAGTTCGCTTGCGCGGGTCAAACTACCCGGATCTTTGCCACTGTACTTTGCAATCATCTTTGCCTTGAACGTACACTTTGCTCCCCACAATCGCAGTTCGCAAATCCGCAAAAATCTGCAGAAAATACAGTATAGTGGAATTCACAGAGAAGATAAAAGAAAAAAAAGGGGTGGAGAAAAATTAGGCACAGAGGCCTCAATGGGACAGCGGAACCGCCGCTCAAGGCACCTTTTTGACCGCGTTTCCACGGTCAAAATGTTGACTTGGGGATTTGTCTTTGGTCAACGAACTCCACTTCTTCTCTTTTCCAAAATAAAAACTTCTGTTTTCTTTTTGGATTACTGTACTTGCTCCAGATTAACCTGCACATTTGCTCACAAAAATTATCAAAAAAAACAAAAAGATTTTTTTTAAATTTTTTTTTATAAATATATACAAAAAGAATATTAACCCGAATAACAAGAAAGAAAATACGTTACCGTCTCCTCGGCAACGGCGCCATTTGATCGCACGCTGCGTGTCGGGTCTTCAAAGTTCTAAAGTTATAACCGCGATCAGGACGGTGTCGCTTCGCAGCTAGCCGGTTGAGCACGGGTCGATCCGTAGGGAGATGGTTGTATGTCCGTTCGAGTTTTAGACGAGTCAATAAAGAATGTGTATATGTATGTTCAATTCTATCCTAAGTGTTCGTATTTATGTTCAAGTAAGCTTGTTAAAGTTAAGGTTGGTTAGTAGAGTTAGGATTAGTCTTGTACTTATCTTTTGCCATTCTTAAAACGATATTGGGATAATCGAAAGTAGCGGGGATTAGGAAGACATAGGAATGGGATTTGCGAGTTTAAGCAAGCTTTCCAACGCTAAATCCATTCCTAGTGCCCCTTGTCCGTCCGCTAAATACGCTTATTTCCAACCCTCGGCCAAACACCCGCAACCATGTATCCAATTAAGTCACAACTACATGTCACGTTGTAGTGCGCTTAAAGGACTTCTCGACTTAAGTCGCGACTATATGTCACGTATAGCACGCCAAAGTGAGGGGGTTGCGTTTGTTTAGTCGGGGTTCGTTTCAAGATGTTTGGCGAAGAGAAGCACAAGGGATTTCTCCGTCCCTCATACCACCTTCCTTAGCCTTAACAAGAGGGAAATTATTCACACATCATAAAAGAAGAGAAAACAAAACAAGAAGGAAGAAAAGAGGAAAATACGGTTTTACAAGTGAAGCAAGCTAACTCTTGGGTCCTCACCTTAGCAAGGAACTCCGTCAAGTATTATCGCTTGAAAATACGGATAAAAGAAGAAAAGAAAAGAGAACAAGAAAAGAAATAACAATAACTAGTTAACAACAAATAATAAAATTACAATACAAGATAATAAAATTACAAGACAATAAATAAAAGAGACAAGATAAAAATAACCCTCATCTTCATTGATCTTCCACTCAAAAAGCTCTCACTACAATTTTCATGGAGGAAAGAATGAAGAAGAAGAAGAAACTAAGCTAAATCCTAACAAAGAGAGAATGGAAATCAAGACATGAAGAAGACCCTTGGCTTGCGCAAAACTGGGCTATTTATAGGCTGCGTGCTGAAACCCTAGGGCAACATTCTGGCCCTAAATGCAAAGACCAAACTACCCCCAAAATTTGGTCAGATGATGACACTAAACCGCAGCGGATCCACCGCGAACACCCACATTTGGCGGCGGTTCCGCCGCGGTTTTGTGGAATTGGGATCTCGTATTTTTTGGGTTTTCTTGTGTTGCTATCTTATGATGTTCTATATGTCCCAAATTGCAAAATGCCTTCACAATTTCTTCAGATCTGCACAGTCCAAACATAGCTTAACTTTTGATTGATTTGACCTTTCTCCCTCGAGCTCCGCGCACCCATTGATTCTTGTGCTGCCTCCCTCGTGCTTTATGCTTGTCCGAGACACGAATGACCACTGTCATATGTCTTGTCTCTGGAACTGGTACTCGGCACTGGACGGATACGGATGACCGGAACCCGGCTTTTATCTTGCTGTGACAGATGTTCTAATTTTGGCGTAACTGTGGAGATTTTGTCTTAATTTCCAATATTTGTACTGGAAACCTGTAATCTGTAAATATGTAACAAACACGGATTAAAAGCACCTACTTATAAACACACGAGTATAAGAATGGGCGGTATAAAATGCAATATTCTGTTATGAACAACTTTTAATCCATTGTGGCTCTCCGATACGAGATCGGTGAAATTGATGTACTTCTACAGATGTATCTTGCTTAGACCAGATGCAAGTCGTTCGAGAAAGAGATCGTGCAGTAAGTTTTCCTCCAACGAATTTGGGACGAGTCTTCGAAGGTGAGATTAGCTAGATTCTTCTACAGAGTATCAGAGATGACGGATTCATGTTTCCGAGTTTGTAAGACTCCGAGTTTGGTCATAACCAAGTATGACTTGCAATTCGCGTAACTATGCAGATACGTTCCTTAAGTGGTTGATATTGAAGATTTGATGACATGTACGACTACACTTTCAGGAGGGAATCAAAAAGGAATGACAATGGTTATTAAAGCGAAAATAGGTTAAGAAATGAGTGTTAGTTCCGAGCAGGCTGGATAAATGACTTTAGCAGGAGACTTGATGGATTCTCTCCCAGGAGTTTATAATAAATAAGATTGGACTAGAATTAGTTGTTAGCACATAAGTTGAGGACAGAGATTTCCGTTATCAACCTGTTCCGTTACAAGAGACTGGACCACTGGTCAAGAAGGTGTTATGGGATGTATCCGCAATAAGACGAATGGTGTCGTTGCTACTCACCGGACGATCGCATAAATAAGCTATGGTATTAGAGATCCGCAGGACGAACCTGAATTCAGAGACAGAGAACGTTAGGACGTAGCAGATGACAAGTAGTAATTCTTGCGATGCCAATTCCGGTGGTGTAAACACCTTCCGACATTGAAGAGGTTATGCTTCGATGTCCTTTAAGTTCGATTTACGTTTTTATACTCTAAAACATTCATTTTCAAACGTTGGAGAAAGGACAACTCGATGTCCGTGATTTTGATATATGTATTTCAAGGATTTGAGGATCAATTTAGTTTTGTGCACTCTGATGCACATGATTTTTAGTTTTGTGCACTCCGATGCACTTGAGATTTAATTGTGCACCCTGATGCACTTGGATTTGATTTTTGTGCACCCCGATGCACTTGGTATTATTTTGTATACTTTTCCATGCACAGTGGATGCAGTGGATATCGTTTCATGCACGCCTGTTGCACTTAGCGCTGTTGTTTTCATGCACACCGTGAAGTGTGGTTTGAGACTTACGTGCAAACCCATTAGGGTTGATTTTGTTTTCGTGCTTTGCACTTGATAGGAAATGAGATAGATTTGATTTTTATATTTTCGTTTTGTCGTGTACACTGATATTGCACTGCGATCATAGCATTGATTTTGTGTACTTAGGATACACGATGGTTTTCGTATTTGACAAAAATTTTGTCATAACTGGAGTAATTCTTATAGCAACCGCTAGAGTTACAGTTATGAAAGATTATATATTTTGAGTTTTCACGCACACGGTTGCGTTGTGATGCATTTTAGCTCATATGGGACTTTGGAGTCTTGTGATATCGAGCAAATTTTATGTTTTAAAATTGGACCCCGGGAAATTGTACTGAAATAAGTTGATTGGATTAAGAAAATGTTTACGAAAGAGGTTTAATTTAAATTCGGAGACCGAATTTCTTTAAGGAGAAGAGAATATAACATTTTGGAAAAAATTAATAATATTAAATTATATTTTTATTATAAAAATAATAAAATTGATAAGTTTGCAAAAATGATATCGCTTATGAAATTGAGTATCGGAATCATATCCGAAAAATGTAATTATTTTGATAATTATGAATAAAGTGGGTGATATCAAGAAAATGATATTTTAATTATTTTAATATGACATTGTATTTGTCATTTAGCTAATAATAATTAAGTGATAAATTTATCATTTCATATCTTTTATGAAATTGATTTATGATATGAAGGTTTTTACTTATTGTTATCATGGATGGCATATATCATTATATATTAACCTTCACACAAACACCTCATTTCACCCTTAATTATAAGCTAACCTCCTCATTATTATCTTTCCACCTCCTCCTTCATAACTTGCCACCTCTTCCTTGCATGAATGCACCATGTCTCATCCTCATGACACATCCTCCTTCCTCCTTCCTCCATGCCACCTCCTCCTTTCTCTACCACAAATTCTCGCATCTATTCTTATCTCCTAAATAAAACACTATATCTCAAACTGAGCCAAACACCCCATTCCCCAAATTTAAATCCTTCATCAAATCTAAGGGAAGAAAAGGAAAGATGAGACTAAGTACTAAGGTCACTACCACCACCATCAAGCTAGAATAGATTGAGGTTGTGCATCTTGGAGGAAGCCTTTCTAGTGGTCTTTCAGTAGGTATAACTTCAAACCCTGTAATTTAAGTTAGTAATGTTTTGTTTAGAAATCGGATATCATATTTTAGGCAAAGTTTAGCTCTGTGAAGATCTGCTATAGTTTAAATGATAAATAAATTGATCAAACAGTACCTTGATCTTATAATCTAGACATAGAATTAACCATAAGAAAACGAACCCCAGTGCTCGGATTTTGGCCGGCGACCATCAAGCAAAATCCGATCTCGCCGGATTTTTAGAGTAATTGGATGTTGTGGTTTTTAGGGTAGCTCTATATATGTGTATTAATCTATTTTGTATTGTTGGTTTAAGTTGTTTTAGCAGTATAGGAAATCAGGGAGCAAATATCAGTTTTGGGGTTAAGATCCTTAGATACGACATGGAAATCGTACCATGAGTTCTGTTTTTATATGGCATGACCAGGGAAGGGTTAGCTCAGATTAACTTAAGTTCTATAACTCATGATATCATCACATGGCATGTTTAGTTGTGCAGTATCATTAACTAGGTTTTTGTGTTATCTAGTTCACTGTAAATGAATCTGGAACTAATAAGTATAATCACTAGAAAATCAAGCAAGACCAAAAGTATACTGAGACTATTAAGAGACACCACTTCAAACATGAACTCCAAACTCCCTAGAAAATCCGGCGAGCCACCCCAAAATTCCGGCGACGCCGGCCCCGTTGTAACCTTTTGTGTTAGTTTTTCTTCTGTGGCCTATTTTGGGTATTTGATAAGTCTCTGTATTGTTTGGGTTGTCTAAATATTTATACAGTAAAATCTGGGAACGTTTTAGAAATGGTTTTATCAAATTTCAGATATTTATGATACGGAGTTTTCGTATTTTGATGTTGCAGCTGAACCGTTGACGTTTATACGTTAACGACAGAATTATGTTGTTGTTTTTGGGTTAAGTGTGCTGTAGGTTCTAACCTACGGGCGTTTAGCTTGTTGTTTTGGTTTTCGATATGATATTTATATTAATGCGATTTAAATACGAATATAGGTACGATTCGAGAATTCCGAGACGGAGTTGGCGATGTAGCGGCATGGATTCAGTGAGTTTTTAAGTTGGTGGGTAGATTTACATCTACAGGGAAAGTCGGGTGGATGGCGTATAGCACCCCCGCAACCTTATAAATATTATTATGATCTCTAGTTAGTATAGTAGTTATTCAAGGTATTGATATAATATCGCATCTTATATGTCCTTCATTTGCACAAAGTTCATTTATGGTTTTAAGTGAGACATGTACGTGATGTTAAGATCCGTACGACATGGATATGATTTGATGAGTTTGTACGAGGGATCATGCCGTACTTAAGATGACACGGATATAGCGATATGATGAGATATAATACAAGGATTTATACGTATTGGAAATGATGAAATTTGTATGCCGAATAACGGCCAATTTATCTTTTGACTCGTAGAGTTAGGTTATATTCTGTTTTAGGATGTAATACTTGTGTGAGCTATATTCTTTTAAAAAGTACGATATGTTTGTCTTTTAAATAAAATACTAGGATGCGTGCCAGTTTCTAAAACGGATATCTATTTTAAATCTAGGGCAGCTTCCTTATTTCAAAGTTAACGTTTCGATCATTTCTAAAGATAATGGTATAACTCATAGCAAGTAATTACAATAGTTACGTTTAGATTACTTTACATGTTTGCATTTTCCATATTGTACGTTTCTGCGTTATGCACACTCTGATAAAACACTGCACAAATACCAATGAGTACAATGCTGCACAAGCACGTGAATATATGTTACACTACACCTCATCGGTACTGCCATATCACTGTAGAACCGTGTTGTTATATATGTATTTAAATAGGTTGTTATACCATAGAACACTTGCACAAATACTAATGATTGCCATGTTGCAAGAGCACAGACACGTATGCTACACTACACATCATTAGTAGTGCCATGACACAGTAGAATTGAGATCATTACGCTTATGTGATATAATTACGTAGTCTTTTCTTATTTCGTTGTTGATTACGAATATTAGTACTATAGATTCTGTATTTGATTCTTATGGATTTTCTGGATATTTTACTCCTGATGATATATATCGGTGGTATGGGACACTGTTATATATGTATATATATATAATATATCATCAATATAATCTATGCAAGTATTCTTATTCCTTACTTGATATTTTTGATATGATGAATTAAACGTCCACCATGAGTTTTATGTTTTCTGATTTTGATTCCGGACCGAGTGGGGTAGCTATACGGTTCCGGATTTGTGAAATACCCGTACTGAGTGGGGTAGCTATACAGCGGGATACATGGTGGACCCGGTTTGAGGCCGAGGGGCAGGATGGCCGTATTATAGGCGGGGAGCCTAACGATGATACTCGATACCGGAGATTGAGATGAGCACAGCAGATATCCAGGGGATACTGACTGGGGTTCGATTGGGCACGGCAGATATCCAGGGGATACTGATCGTATCCAGGATATCGGGTGGCGATCATCTGTTGAGATGGTGTCAACGGTATCTGCATTTACGTGTCGATGCTGGACACGAGAGATTTCGGATTTCGATGTCAATGCTGAACATCTATATGTATATTGATATGATCATTATCATGAGGTACATAGTTAGTTATTATTTATTGGATTCAACCAGGACTGATCCGGGGACAGTACCTGCATATATTTGTACAGACATTCATATACAAAAAGGGATTCCAACACGAACTATAGATTCATGATTTTGACTCATATGACATTGAGATATTATACTTGGGATTGCATGATAGTTAGTATTGCACATATGCATATCATATAGTATATTGGTACAATTATGATAGGACTATACTTATGACCTAGGTATCGTCATGCATTTCGATTTCTACCTTTAGATGTACTTTTATTCACTGAGTTGGCAACTCATCCCCGTTGTGCCACAGTTCTTGCAGATTTTACCGCTTGGATTATCAGCGGCTTGGGCATACATTCTTTTCGGGGATTGATTAGTAAGTGGGTTATTACTGTATCATACTCACTCTTGATTATTCATATATTCTTGTATCTAGTGGAAACTCCATCAACTTAGAAGTGGTATATTATGGACTTAGAAGCAAGACTTAGAGTTTATGTGTGTTGATGTCGCACTCTTTGGAGTCGATTTCTGAATTAGATTGTTGGTTTCTCCATCGTTTGGACGTGGAGACTAGCTTCCGTTGGGAGGCTATTTTATGGTTATGTTGTATCGGGTTTTACAAAAATTGTAAAGGAGGTGACGTAAAATTTCAAAACATCATAGATGCTTTTCAACATACTTAGTTAAATTCAAATGTTATTTTTTAAATTGATTTCATAGGATGACTAATTTAAAACCCACCTCCAATAATTTTAAAAAGGGTTTAGATTCCGGGTTTGGGCTTACTTGAACCGCGTCGACGTCTTTAGATGTCACGTGTTTTAAGTGCCGGTCACGTGCCACATTTGGGTCGTGATAGTGTTGCTGCATCAATTTAGTGTGTCTTAAAATTTTGCATCTCAATTGCTTATTTGACCATTTTTTAGCATCCACACACAACCTTAACGTTCCCGTTCTGAGAATAACGGTTATAAGAATTTTTATGTTTATAATAATCCTCACGATCAAAATCGTACTCCCTATTATCATTATATATCGTGCTTCGAGCACTCGCCTTAAAATTCTCGTTGTGATAATACATCTCTAAAATCTAAGCTCTGATACCAAACTGACACTGACGGATGTCGGATCTCGTCAAGATTTTACCTTCCGTAGATCTGCTGCGAGCGACGATGGACAGCTGAGATTGAGTTGGAGGTTGTCTCCTGAAGCCTATGGATCTCAATTGGTTTGGGGTGGTTGGGGCCGAGCTACCTGCAAGGAAGTCCCGGGGTGGTTGTACCACCAAGGACCCTTCGACGATCAAGTTAGACCGGATATTTAAGCAGAGTAACGGCCTAGTGAGGAAAGAATCACTTCCCTCGATCGTCTGAGAGGGGGGTTTATATAACGGCAACGATGGGTAGGAGGGCGCAAGAATCACGCCGGCCGTTACGCTCCCGACGTCATGCCCGCATGATAAACGGGATCCCGCATTAATGGCGAGACAAGCTCGTTAATAGGGGAACGTGATGGCGTGGCACGTGGGATTGTGGGCGGCGGATATCTCGCGCATGGCAAAATTCGTGGAGCCGTGGCGTGGGAGCCTGTGATCAGTGCTGCGGGTCGGTCAGGATGAGACCGAGGAGGATGAGCTCGGCGGGAAGCTCGGGGACGAGCGGGAGGCCGAAGTATCCTGGTTTTGCTAAAGCCCAGAGACGAGCTGAGAGGGCTGAGGAGGCCAGTTGTACAGGGGGCTCGGAGGTGAGACAACGGTTGTTTGTAAGGCGGGCACAGAATTGGTGTGGTCGGTCGCAGAAGGTCGGCCACGTCCATGGACTGCAGACCCGGGGTATTCTACCGACGTACCATTCCTGGTCCTTTCTTGCTAGCTTCGGGACACGTCATCTTCCATGTGTCACGATCTGGGAAATCGACGACATCGAGCATCATCATTAGCCCCCCACTCTCGTCCCGACCTGTTCACAGGTCGGGTCGAAAGTGGTCTGTCGGGTTAGCCGAGATGAGCTCCTTTTCGTAGATATCGTAAGCGTGCATTCCCGGGCAATCAGCAGTATTTTCTTGATGACGTCAGTGGATTAGGGGCCAGATCTTGCATTAAAAAGGATGCGCCGGATCGTGCGTACGCTTACCGAAGCGACAGCCTACATGTCTGGCGCTGGTTGGCTGACGCGACGGGCCGCAGATTTCCGGCGTCTGATGGGATGCGATCCATGCGCGTGTGACAGGTGGAGCGATGGTGGCCGTTGAATGCAATGAATCGTTTCGGTGGGAGATGACTGTCGCCGTTGGATGTGTACGCCAGATGCTATAAATAGAGGTGGGGTCCCCATCTGGGCCCATACCTCTTCATAATTTCCTCGTCCAGAATCTCGTTAGCTCGACGCTCTCCTTTTTAGGTCGAATCTCTGCGTTCTCTCTTCCGAGGACTCATCCTCTCCATTAGGTTAGATGTCTTCTTGTGAAGAGTCTATAGAAATAGATCGGGTAGAGTCTAGGGAGCCCCCTATAGATCCTTTCTTTTCTTATTCTGTTTCTTCTTCTTCTTTTGAGTCGAGCCTGTTTCCCTCCTGGCAGAACGAATGGACCGATCCAGGATTCTTGCTGCTCTCGGTGCCCTGTCCCAGAAGAGAGCCGGCGGCATGGCCGTGCCTCGGGCTGACCCGAGTTCCACACCAAGGGATTCGCCGGTGACGAGGCCATCCGCCTCGACCCGAGCCCCCGATGATTACCGCGGCAGCGGCCAGAGGCGTCCGCGAGTTCCCGAACCCCGAACGAGGGAAGCGGAAGAAGACGAAGACGAGGTTCCTCTTAAGAGGAAGAAGACGGTCTCTCGCTCGCCACCGATTGAGATTCCCGAAGGGATTCCTGTGCAGGAGAGGGACGCCTGTTTTGTGGTCCCGTCCGGGCTTTCCATTGCCGCCAGCCTGCTCGCTGATATGGAAAGTCGACCGGAAGCAAGATTCCGCGGGGGACCCTGAGGGCCCAAGTGGCAGCTATAGCTCAGGAGGCGGTGCAGGTACGTACTCCCTTATGTGTTATTTTGAGCATCCTTTTCTCAGTTCGAGCGTCTCTAAGTCTCTCTGTTGTTTTTCATCAAGTCCTTCAGCACTGCGCCCTCGTTGCTAGCATGGAAGCCGAGGAGAATGCCCATGCTATGAGGTTGGCGGGGGAGTCTTCTTCAGAGGACGAGGACTTGCGACTCGAGCTGCGTCTGGAGAGGAAGAGGATGGCCGTCCTTGAAGCCCAAGTGGCCGCTGGGGAGCTCGCCATCTCAAAGTGCCGGGAGTCCTATCACCGGCTAAGTGAGTCCCACCGAGCCATCGAGGCTAAGTTGGCGGAGTTGGCCGATCGCTATGCAGCAGTGAAGAGGGCGAGGGATGCCAGCAGACGGGATGCCGAGGCTGCGCTTCAGGCGGCGAAGGTTGCCGAGGTTCGAGCTCTAAAGGCGGTGACTAATTACAAGGGGTCAGAACAGTTTTACACTGACCTCGACAAAGACTCTGCCATTGTATGGCACGAAGCTCTTGATGCCGTCAAGGCGCAGTTTCCGGAGTTTGCCGACGGTGAGCTCCGCACTCGGGTCCCCCTTTCAGTGGTCATGCCTCCGGCAGATGGTGATGAGGGAGGGGCTGCTGCTGGAGCGGAAGCCCCGGCTCCTGGGGATGGTACCGAGGAAGGTGAGGTCTAGGCGGGGCTTGCGGCCTGAACTTTTTGGCTTTCCCTTTTTCTCTTTCTTTTTGTATGCCTCCAGGCAATTTGGTAAGGCTAGGGAGTCCAGAGTACCTTGTAAAAGATTTTGGAAGTTTGAATAAAACTTAGTCTTTTTCTTCTGCGTGACAATGCTTTCCCTGTGTGAGTACTTGAGCTTATCAGTTCTGAGCTCGATGAAGTGTTAGGCTGCAGGTCGATGGCCCGTGTTTTAGATAACGATCGCCCTTCGAGTGCTTGTCGGTTAACCGTTGTGAAAGAAGGTCGGTGTCCTCCATCCCCCGGAGTCGAGGTGGTGATCGTTTACTTGAACAGCTTGGGGGAACCTTTGTTGCAGGAAGGTTGGTGCTTTCTAAAGAAATGGTCGAGCGTTGTTGCTGCTCGGGGCCTCTTGGCGAGGATTTTGATCCTTAGCTCGGGTTGGACCGTAAGAGGCTTGCTAAAGGCGGACCGAGCAGTGTTGCTGCCTGGTTGCCTCTTGGTGAGGGCTTAGATCCCTGGCGTCGTGGGGTGGTGAACTACCATCCAGGGATAGCCGAGCAGGGTAGCCGCTCGGCTGTCTCTTAGTGAGGGCTTCGATCCTTAGCGTGGGAGGGGCCGTAAGAGGCCTGCTAAGGATGGACCGAGCAGGGTTGCTGCCCGGTGCCTCTTGATGAGGGCTTTGATCCCTGGCGTCGTGGGTTAGTGAACTACCAGCCGGGGATGGCTGAGCATGGTAGCCGCTCGGCTGCCTCTTGGTGAGGGCTCCGATCCCTGGCGTTGTGGGGTAGGGAACTACCAGCCAGGGATAACCGAGCAAGGGCGAGCCCGATTGCCTCTTGATGAGGGCTTTGATCCTTAGCGCGGGAGGGGCCGTAAGGAGCCTGCTAAGGACGGGCCGAGCATGGGTGCTGCCTGGTGACTCTTGGCGAGGGCTTTGATCCTTAAGGACGGGCCGAGCAAGGTTACTGCCCGGTGCCTCTTGGAGAGGGATTTGATCTCTAGCGTTGTGGGGTAGGGAACTACTAGCCAGGGATAACCGAGCAAGGGCGAGCCCGATTGCCTCTTCATGAGGGCTTTGATCCTTAGCGCGGGAGAGGCCGTAAGGGGCCTGCTAAGGACGGGCCGAGCTGGGTTATTGCCTGGTGCCTCTTGGCGAGGGCTTTGATCCTTAAGGACGGGCCGAGCAGGGTAGCCGCTCGGTGCCTCTTGGCGAGGGGTTCGATCCCTGGCATTGTGTGGTAGGGAACTACCGGCCAGGGATAACAGAGAAAGGGAGAGCCCGGTTGCCTCTTGGCGAAGGCTTCGATCCTTGGCATTGTGGGGTAGGGAACTACCGTCCAGGGATAACCGAGCAAGGGCAAGCCCGATTGCCTCTTGGTAAGGGCTTCGATCCCCGACGCTTCAGGATAGGGAACTACCAGCAAGGGATAACCGAGCAAGGGCAAGCTCGGTTGCCTCTTGGTGAGGGCTTCGATCCCTGGCGTTGCGGGGTAGGGAACTACTAGCCAGGGATAGACGAGCAGGGTAGCCGCTCGGCTGCCTCTTGGTGAGGGCTTCGATCCCTGGCGTTGCGGGGTAGCGAATGTAGGTCTATGTCGCTCACCCTGCAAGATAGCGAGGAGGCGGAACAAGTAAAAATCGAAACTTTCTTACATAGCAACATAGACTAAAGCTAAAGGATCTTTGCCAAACCATTACTAACGAACTACGGGGGTTTAATCTACTGTGATACAAAGATTATACCTCACGAAAACGGTCCTTCGGTTCTTCCCTCCACTGTCCTCCTCGTCCATGTGAGCTCCGAGGATCGATCCGGATCTTGGTTACCTCCGCGGCCTCCTAGAGTCGAAGACGATCCACCCGAGAGTCTATAGTCCGAGCTCCACCTCAAGCCGAGGTAACTAGGGCAACAAGTTTGCTACTCTTGATGTCTTAGGTGATGTAGAAGAAGAGAATGGATTTGTTTGTCTATTTAGTTTCTATTTTTCTCAACACATGAGAGCTATAGAAAAATCTATAGGATGAAAAAGGAGGAACCATGGGAGCTCTCTTTTGGATGAGAGAGAATGAGCACAAGATAATGATCAAGAGAAAAATATATTTACTAATCTTTTATCATGATAATATGTGATGGCTACCCTTGATTTGACCATTATCATCTCAAAGATAAATCCAAAAGAATAAAAAGAGTCTAGTGCGTGCAAAATATCTAAGTCAACAATGGTCAACTAGGTCAAATTGTCAAGCAAGGTCAAATGGTCAAACCAATTAGCCAAAACACAATTATCATTAAAAAGATTAATAAACATTTTCCTCACCTCATATTTGTTTTGACCAAGTCAATGGTCAAAACCCTAATGAGACACCTCCTTCTTCGCTCCTCACAACCGTGCATACATACCCGCATCCGCATTCCGTAGAACACGAATACACAGAAGACAAAACTAATCCATCTGTACAATACTAGGATCCGGCTTAAACCAAAGCCCACTAGTATTGTCTGCCCGAACGTCATACGCGCACAAGTGCACGTAAGCGATCGTAGCCCTGCCGTAAAACTATACGGCCTCTACACCTTTTGCTCAGTGCAGGGAAACTCTCTGTATGAGACTCTAAAGACTCGACACTACGCTGGCAGTGGGTTCAACGACAGACCGCAAGCGGCACTAGCTGTACGTAACGGTACCCAGGTAGATGCAAATAAGAAGGCCGATGAGGTAAACCCATCTGAACTCCTACTGAGCCTGAATGTGACAATCTCCGTACAGTACGGTCTGTTCGTCTAAGAGTATCGCATGTCGGGCCTAGGGGGACGGTAAACGTCAGACCCCTAATAGCGGTACAAGTCGTGCCGGAGTGTAGCCCAGAACACCCAGAGAAACTACTGGAAACACTACCAGTAAATCTCGCTTGCCCTGGCCAGGGACTTTGTGTAATGGCTCTCCTAGACACAGCGCGATATCAACCCCCAATACCGGGAGAGACGAATCCTGTCTAACCGCTACTGCCTCCAAGTGCTTCGGAACTGCACCCAACTACTACCTGTTTGCACGACTCCTTTGAGCCGTGGTAGGGTAGTAATCAAAGTACAGTGGGAACACATTCGAGGCGAAGTAGCAGTGTCAAGTCGACGGACTAAGCTGTACTCCTGTAACCAGGGAACTGTTATTTGACGATAGGTATAGTACCAACCAACAGTTCCTAACGAGTCATGTCCAGTGTACTCGTAACCTAACGAGCACCTGCATACTATCTCCAGTACGACGTACTAATGGCTGTGGGACAGACCATCTCCCCTGCTAGGATGAGAAGCGTATACGCTAGTCTACTCCGGAGTATCGATGCCCTGTCTCGATAATCCTACAACTAGGGACCTGTATAAGGATGTGCTTGTAGATTACCCAGCCCCCACAAGTGTGACTGCCATCACAACGCTGGTAATCAAGCAAAGATCCTAAGGGTTCTACTAATATGTATAAGCGATATGCTAAAAGAAACACATGCACACATTAAAGTAGAAACAAACCAAGTAGCATACTACCATTTTGAGCAAGACTGTTTATACAACTATGAATATCCCAAGCTTCCATTAAGTAATATACAAACTAGTATGATACAGTAATGGCCTCTAGGGCATATACACTAACAATCCCCCACTTGCACTAGGGCAATGTACTGGCGTATCGAAGACCTATCATCTCGATCAGCCGCTCGAACTGAGTCTGGGGTATGGCCTTTGTGAGTGGATCTGTAGTGTTATTCTCCGAATCTACTCTCTTCACCTCGATCTCCCGGCGATCTACGATCTCCCTTATCAGGTGGTACCGCCTCAAAATGTGTCTGGACTTCTGATGGGACCTGGGTTCCTTCGCTAAAGCTATAGCGTCGTTGTTTTCGCAATACAGCGGTATTGGATCAACATTGGTAGGAACCACCTGAAGCTCCGTGAGGAACTTCTTCATCCAGACAGCTTCCTTTGCGGCATCGCAAGCAGCTATGTACTCCGCTTCCATCATTAAGTCAGCAACGGTTTCTTGCTTGGAGCTCTTCCAGCAAACCGCTCCTCCATTGAGGGTAAAGACATAACCCGACATGGACTTGGAGTCATCCTTGTCACTCTGGAAGCTGGAGTCAGCAAAGGCCTCGATCTGGAGGTCTTTTCCGCCATACACCAAGAACATCTCCTTAGTCCTTCTCAGGTACATGAGTATGTTCTTTACTGCTATCCAGTGTTTCTCCCCTGGGTCAGACTGATATCAGCTTACAACGCTCAGTGCGTATGCTACATCTGGTTTGGTACACAATATCGCATACATTATAGAGCCTACCGCAGATGCGTAGGGTATAGATGACATGCGAGCCCTTTCCAAATCAGTCTTTGGAGACATCTCTTTAGATAGGGTGATTCCGTGACAAGCCGGTAGGTTACCGCGCTTTGAATCTTCCATACTGAATCGTTTCAGTATGGTGTCGATGTACCTGGATTGCGAAAGTCCCAACATCCTCTTAGATCTATCACGATAGATCTGGATCCCCAGAATGTAGTTGGCATCGCCCAGGTCCTTCATGGAGAACCTCTATGACAAGAATCCTTTGACTGACTGTAGCATAGGAATGTCATTTCCTATTAAGAGAATGTCATCCACGTACAAGATGAGGAATACCACAGTTCTCCCTACAATCTTACTGTAAATGCATGGTTCATCTAGATTTTTGATAAAGTCGGATTCTTTAACAGTATCATCAAAGCAGATGTTCCAACTCCGCGATGCCTGCTTTAGTCCATAAATGGACTTAAGCAACTTGCACACTTTACCGCTGCTCCCACTCTGAATGAAACCCTTCGGCTGTTCCATATAGACGCACTCTTCCAAATTACCATTTAGAAAAGCCGTCTTTACGTCCATCTGCTAGATCTCATAATCGTGGAAGGCAGCAATGGCAAGGAGGATCCGAATGGATTTAAGCATAGCCACTGGAGAAAAGGTTTCGTCATAGTCCGAACCAGGTCTTTATCAAAAACCCTTTGCAACAAGTCTAGCTTTATAGGTTTCAACCCGCCCATCTACACCAATCTTCTTTCTGAAGATCCATTTGTAGCCTACGGGTTTTACCCCTTCTGGAGCAATGTCCAAAGTCCAAACTTTGATGGTGTACATGGACTCCATTTTCGGTCCCGCAATTGCATCCAGGCATTTTACTGAGTCACGGCTCTGAATGGCTTGCTGGAAGCTAGAAGGCTCATCATTTTCAATGATGCAATCCTCTCGTTCCTCGTCTATGAGAAAAACCGTAGTATCTCTCGGATGGATGAGACTGCCTACTACTTCTACGAAGTGGCGCTGGAATGTCCGGTTCTTCTGAAACCTCTGGTTCTACCAAGCTTTCAGTAATAGCTTATGGTTTCTGGAATTTCTTCCAGTTCTATTGCACTCCCACTTATCTGATTTTCTAACATTTCAGTTTCCAAGAAGTGGGGATGCTGAGAAACAAAAATCTTTTGTTCCTCTGCGGAATAGAAAAGATTACCCCCGGAGTTCTTGGGGTATCCCATAAACTTACACAGTACTAAGCGTGCCTCGAGCTTGTCCGCATGCTGCTTCTTTACAAAAGCTGGACATCCCCATGTCTTAAGATACTTAAGACAGGGTTTCTTCCCACTCCACATCTGATATGGTGTGGTAGGCACAGTCTTGGTTGGAACCTTGTGCAAAAGATATGCAGCTATTTCTAGTGCATAACCCCAGAAAGATCGCGGTAACTCAGCCTTACTCATCATGGAACGAACCATATCTAATAAGGTTCGATTCCGCCTTTCCAATACACCATTGTGTTGTGGTGTGTATGGAGGAGTAAGCTGAGAGAGAATCCCATTCTCTTTTAAGTAGCCCAGAAACTCGGCACTCAAGTAATTCACCACCTCGATCAGATCTCAGTGTCTTGATACTTTTGCTTGTTTGTTTTTCCACTTCATTCTTGTATTCCCGGAATTTCTCAAAGGCCTCGGATTTATGCTTCATCAGAAAGAAATTTCCATTACCTAGAGAAATCATCCATAAAAGTAATGAAGTATGAATAACCACTTTGCGCATGTGTAGACATTGGGACCACACACATCGCTGTGTATGAGTCCCAAGAGCTCGCTCGCTCTTACTCCGTGTCCAGTGAATGGAGTCTTTGTCATCTTTCCCATGAGACAAGATTCACAAGTAGCATAAGACTGATACTCGAACGGATTCAAATATCCCTCTTTATGTAACTTCGTTAACCGTGTCTCATTGATGTGACCCAGTCTACAATGCCATAAGAAAGCCTGATTTGTTTCCGGAGACTTTCTTTTAAGTGTGTTCTGAACACTGAAAACCTGAGCTTGATTTAATACGTATATTCCATTTTCTAATGTACCTGACCCAATCAGAACTTGATTTAGGTGGATGTGGACCATATCGCTTACAAAAGTAAAATCATATCCTTCCTTAGAGAGTAAGGATACAGATATGATATTACATGCTAGACTGGGTACATATAAATAGTTACGTAAAATCAATATCTTCCCACTTGTCAATCCTAGGTGATATTCCCCTACGGATTCAGCGTTCACGCTCATTCCGTTCGCAACTCTGAGAGTCATATCACCTACCCTGATAACTCTACGGTTTCTCAAAGCCTGTAATGAATTACAGATATGAGATCCTGATCCGGTAACTAGTACCCAGGAAGTAGAGTTAATTGACATACAGTTTTCTATTACAAACACACCCGAAGCCGAAGCCACAACATGCTTCGAATCCTGGCTGATGGCTTTGCTAGCCCTGTAATCCCTCTGCCAATGTCATTTCCCGTAACAATAGGAACGTCCCTCCGTTACCATATCTAGTCCCGAAACTTTTGCCATTCCCTTTCCTTCTACTTCCCTGGTTTCCTTCAGGGTGTATGTAGAGGGCAGAGACTGTAGAATCAAGTCAGTATTTGACCTGTTCTTCAACATAGTCTTCAGGTCCGTGAGCTCATCAATATAGCTAGTCTCTGTAAGGACGTTGTCCCCTACAGATAACCCGACAGCCAACCTCGCTTGAAGCAATTCGTTCGAGGTCTCATATCTTGCGATACGAGATTGCTCTCCATATAAATCTTTGTTATGGAGGAAGACAGAAACTAAGTCCATCTTCTCGTGCTGCCTCTGGTATGTACCATCAACTGAGGCCAACATGATGCACTTGGCATTCGCACAGTCTTGTTCCGATGTCTTGCGGATATCAGTATCCGTGATGATGGAAACTGGTCCTGAGACGGCAGGGGCTTGATTAGTGAAGAGGTGTCCCAGTTTGTCATGGGTAATGGACATCTGGACAGACCTTTGTCGGTCATTACAGTCAGATTCAGTCATTTTATTATCTAGATGTAACCTATGCCTGGTCACTGGGTCGATGCAATTAAGAGAGAGAGAAGAAAACACTTAGCATGATGCTCTTGCAAGTTTAGATTGGTTTTTAATTTATCTAAACAGTATGGCTCCCACTGTTTCTCGAATCCTTCCTCAAACCATAAAAGAAGAATTAGTCAGGATTAATCTTACCGTACAATACTTGCTTAACCGTTCAGCCAGGCTAGTGTCGGTACTTCAAGGGAGGTTTTACGATACTTTCGCGAAGTTCCTTAATTAAATAACCTCTTTTCCCTGGAGGCGTAGACCCGCTAACACTGTTCTAGACACCTACTTGGTTTATAGCATTGATCGTTAAGTGAAAAAATCTTCCGAGGAGTAGCGGATACTCACAGTAGGATCGGGATCCAAATATCATTGTGTGATAATGCTGAAAGAATCCTACCAACATTATCAAACTCCAAATGGTATGCAGCACTAGCAAGTTTCAATTTACTTAGAAACTCCCGATGTGGATTTTTGCCCCATGCTCTTATTATCTTGACGAAGGTCAACAAATCATAAGTCACATGTCAAGTTCTACCCATCATTGTCCAGGTTAATTTGAACCCACCCTATATACCCATGACGAAGGTCAACAAGGTAATACGACTGTCCCAAACCAACGCATCTATCTATACTACATATGAACACTCAACAGCTACCAATCACTATGCCTTGATGAAGGTCAATAAACATAGCTTGAATACTATTGAATACACATATAAAATGACGGAGGGCTACGAATGGTTTTGGCAAAACCGTGAACGTAGTGAACTTGATATAATCGAAGGAACCTTGATAGCTTTTAAAAGGAGTAGTTCAAGCTCCGCGTTTTTAAAAGTTTTTCTGTTTTGAAAAAACCGAATGATTTTGAAATTGTTCCAACGATTCAGATTTTGTTTGTTTTCTTTACATTAATATAATGCGTCATGTTCCCGCTAAAAATTTCTGCGCAAAAGAGCCCAAGGTATCAAATTGCAGCGATACGCTAAAGAAAATGCAAACCAGTATTTTTCGGGCTGTTTTTGGACAAACTCTCGAATGTGAAACAGATAAATTCTGATGGTATTGAAAGCATCTCAAAAAAAACTTCGATTTGATATATTATGGGCCTCATATTTCATCCGGGATCAAAAGTTATGAGCAAATGTGCTATACACATGTGATCTAAGGAAGAAGATGCGAACCAGTATTTTCTGAGCTGTATTATAACAAACTCCGGAATGAGAAACAATTAAATTCTGATGGTAACGAAAGAATCTCGAAAAATCCTTCGATTTGAAATATTATGGGCCTCATAATTCATCCGGGATCAAAAGTTATGAGGCATCACGTGCTCACACGTGACCGGGCATCACGTGCAGACACGTGACCTACAGGCAAAGCCTGTAGGCACTGAATCAAATAATCAATCAATGGGGTCACGTGCTAACACGTGATAGACCTTTTAAACCCACTAATAAGAATTAAAAGTATAATAAAATAACAAGGAAAAACCCCAATGGGGCATCACGTGCCAACACGTGACCAAGGGTCACGTGCTGACACGTGATAATTTCTGAGTGCTTTAAAAAATAACATAATTAAATTCTGGCTAAAAGCTAAAACAGTAGGATCACGTTCTCACACGTGATAGGCATCTAAACCTTCTGAACTAATAGAATTAAATTCTAAATTAAGGGAAATCAAAAAAACCCTAATATTTATTTAGATCTTTCCAAACAAAAAGATTGCGCTCTTTAAAGAGGAGCACCATTGGATTAAAAATCCAATGGTGATTAAAAATCACCAATTTATGGAAGGATTTTATACAAGGAAAGATTTCCCTGAAATTCACCAAAAATAACAAACAGAATATCTTTTGGATTAAAAATCCAATGGTGAATAAAATTCACTGAGTAATCTAAAAGATCATGTTGGTTACAAAATCAATTAAACTCTTTCAATGAAAGATTCACTAAACAAATTGATTCTTTTCTTTCTCCTATAAATAGGAGCCAAGAAGAGAAGAGAAGGGATCTACTTTTTTTGAGAGAAGAACAGAGAAGAAAAAGATAGGAGAATTTAAATCTCAAGAGAGAAAAGATGATTTCTTCAAAAGAGAAAAGAAACCCTAGGTGAGAAAGGGGAAAGAGATCTAAGCTCCATAAAACAAAAAAGAGAATTTAATTCTCAATCTAAGAGTTTAACTCTTCTGCAAAAAAAACTTAGTTCTTCCTCTGCTTGAAAATCTGTAGAAGCAAATCTCCACATAGGTTGAGAATTTAATTCTCAACGGGTTGAGATCCTGCCATGCAGATCCAAAACTTAGAGGGAGAATTGAGTTTAAAGAATTTAATTCTCCCAAATGTACAGGAATTTAATTCCTTCAAGATAAAACTAGGGTTTAACCCTATTTGAGAATTCAATTCTTCCAAAATTATAGGAATTTAATTCCTTCAGAACAGAACTAGGGTTTAACCCTATATAAAGAATTTAATTCTTCTACATACATAGGAATTTAATTCCTCTAAAACATAATTAGGGTTTAACCCTACAGAGAATTTAATTCTTAAAATAAAGAGACGTGAAAGATTTCCATGCACATAAAGAACATTGGTCACGTGATGACACGTGACCCCAATCCGCAGTGATCAGAAAAGAAGGAATAAAACTAGGTCACGTGTCCCCCACGTGACCCCTAAACAGATTCCCTAAAAATGAGAAGAAAAAGCTTTGAGGCGATGCCTCACGTGCTCCCACGTGACCTCCAAAACAAAAGAAACAAAGCAAAGGCAGAACCATTTTTGGGCGCCCTCACGTGTCCCCACGTGACCCCTAAACAGATCCCCCAAAATGAGAAGGGAAAAAGCTTTGAGGCAATGCCTCGCGTGCTCCCACGTGACCCTCAAAACAAAAGAGAACAAAGCAAAGGCAGAACCATTTTTGGGCACCCTCACGTGTCCCCACGTGACCCCTAATAAAACGCTTTAATAATCAATGCCTGGAAGCCCATCACGTGCGTGATGGCCTGTAGACCAAAAGTGTTTAACACTTAGCTGAATATTCTGAGAACAAAATGAAGGAGGTCTGGCCCCATTTCAGGCTCCTCACATGACCCCACGTGACCCCTTTCCTTTCTAGTGTTTAACACTATTTTAAGCATTTTGTCTCCGGTGTTTAACACTGTTTTAAATACATCACGTGAAGACACGTGACCACCAGATGTCCTTTAGTGTTTAACACTATTCTAAAACCAGCTTAGTCCAAATTGGCTAAGTTTTTCAGAGGCAAATATCTCATTCAAATGAGCCTTAAAATCCAGAGCTATAATGTTTAATGCTCAAAGACAAAATGTTCTCACAGCCCTCAAACTCTTGTTTAGCATTGCTAAATAATGTGGGGTTGAACTCAGACAAAGTTTCAACAGGCCAACAAAGGGCCAACATTCCAAACTTAATTGGACTTAGCCCAAATTGGCCATAAGTCCTCAATTCAAATTTAAGTGAGCCAATGTGCTCACAATCTAATTAATTGATCTTAGTTCCAAATTGGATTACAGATCTCCCAATCAACTTTGGTTCAAGGGTACATCTCTTCACTCCTTTGATATTTGTCGTTGTAATCCTTCAACGTCTTCAAAGAGATGATGGGTCGCGATAACCAATCATTCCATGGACTGTGGGGTCCTTAAACTCATGGACTATGATGTCCTTAACCTTGACTGTGAGGTCTTTAAACTCACGGACTATGATGTCCTTAACCTGGACTGTGGGGTCCTTAAACCCATGGACTATGATATCCTTAACCTTGACTGTGAGGTCTTTAAACTCACGGACTATGATGTCCTTAACCTTGACCGAGATGTCTTTAAACTAACATTGGACTACCGTGTCCTTAAACTGGCGATTGACCGCAAAGTCCCTAAACTAGAACAATAGAGCCCAAATGCTCTTTTGTTGGATCTAATGATCCCGTTAAGTAGATCTTAGTCTAAAATTAGACTAACGTGTCCTTAACAAACTGTTAAGTTGATCTTAGTCTAAAATTAGACTAACGTATCCTTAACAAACGTTTAAGTTGATCTTAGTCTCAAATAAGGCTAAAATATCCTTAAACCTAACCCCCAAACCCAAATTTAAGAAAATACGGATTTGGACTAATCTACGCCCTACGGGCGACAACATAAATTAGTCTCCATATACAATCCACGGGCAACCAAAAACAAAACAAACACCCACGACACGAAGTGACCATCTGGAGAAGGAGAAAGTTGTTACCGCGATGCGGTAGCGTAATTAACTGCAGGAGCTTGCGCCTGCAGGGAAGAGCGTCCCCACAATCAAAAACCCCTCAAACGAGGGGGAATCTGACGAAGTCTGCTACATCGGCCGCATCCGTTTAAACCTTCGATACATGGTGTCATAAATCAACTTGGCATATTCGGAGAGGTGGACGGATAGCACCAATTAGCATCTGCCCTCGGAATTCAGGCCTTGACATCCCAACGTCCCGGTCGCGTCTTCCGGCGGAGAACACATTCTGGCACGCCTGGTGGGACCTTTTCCTCTTTCCACTCCACACTTCGTGTGTCGTGTTCGCGAACGAATCGCGGTTTGCTAATGGTTGCCCTTGGGTTCGAGGGACTGAGATTTGGCGTTTTGCTTGGTGCAGAAAGCGAAGAATCAATGGCATCAACTTGCGCGAAGTGTTCCAACTGCAACCCACGTTCCGCCTCATCTGGAGGCATAGATTACGGGCCCCAAGCGGCTTCTCTGTTCATGATGCCGGTGGACCAGGTGACTCAGGCCACCACCGGATTGTTTTTCGGGACTATGCTCCCACCGATGAGCTTCAGCACTCCTGTACCAACACCAGAAGCTCCCAAGAAGTCGGTCTTTGATCGGCTTACAACTACAACGGCCCCTCTCAACGGGTCGTCCAACTCCAGCGCTTCGGTCTTCGCCAGATTAGGCCAAAATTCCTGTGGGTCAATGGTGAAGCCTGCAATTCAAGAAAGGGTTGTTCCAAAGAGAGTAACCATCCCTGCTCCCGAAGTCGTCAAGGCGGTTTCTCCTGCCAAAGAGTCGGTCTTCACAAGACTGACTGTCTCAGCTCCCGTTCCTACTCCAAAGTCTGTCTTTGACAGATTAAATACTGCTACTCAACGGACATCAATCTTCAAGAGGCTGACGCCAGCAACAACCCTTGTCCAAAACAGGGGGCAAGACGAAGTCACCCCTCAAGCTGAAACAATCCCGACAGCTCGACACGCTCGACGTAGCCACTGGCGCCGAGTAAAGAAAGCTGGGGGCAACACTCCCTCTGGACTGACTCCACCAGCTCCTACGGTGGAAGTTGATGGTGCTGTTCCAACTGGGAACAGCTTTGAGCTGCTCAGGAGGGTGCGCAAGAACTCTTCAACTGCCGTGTTGAAAAGGTCTCCTCCACCCCCTGAAAATATCACAAAGGCGAAGCTGGAACAGCCCCCTCAACGGCTATCTTCTAAAATCTACAAGGTCTGGCGTCAAGTCCAAGACTCGGTAATTGATCAAGATTATCCCCGCCGATAGAAAAAGGTGAAAGTTCAGCGAGAAGAGGACCGTCCTGTCAAGCCACAAAAGGCGACAGCTACTTGGGTGCCCACCACAACGTCCCCCTCAACTTCGACCGCCCACGAAAAGAGGAGGCCGGAGAAAATCCCCGTATCTGCGACAAATGTCAAGGGCACTATGCCTAAACGCCCCAAGTCTGGAGGCATGGTGGTGCACACCGTCTACATGGCGTCCGGGAAAGAGGACAGCCGAATTTCCACAGGTCATCGATCGCCTACGCGATCTGTAACAAGGGCCTAGGAGCAACAACAGAAGCTTCAGGAAATGTTGACGCAGATGGCCGTACTCACAGGGCCAACAGAGAGCCTGGAAACGTCATCAGAGCAACGTCAAGAAGAAGAAACTGATACTGAGTTCCTTCGCAGAATCCTCGAAAAGAATGACAAAGAGGCAGCAGAACAAGCTGCCAACATAAAACGAATGGCGTTCTTATTTCAAGACATGGTCGGGATGATGTTACAGCCGGATCCTCCAGCTGAAGATCATCTGATTATCCTCGAAGACGACCGAAGGGAGACATCAAACCCTCCTCCGGCTCTTTCAGCAGCCAAGGAAGAGAATATCTCCAGGGCCACTCTGGATGATTACATCACTCAGCAAATACGAGCTCACCGAGCAAACGAAACGGCCGGCCAAGTTGTTAAAACTGGGCGACCATATCCAGGCTGGTATGACCAAATAAGTTACCCGCCGGGATATACGATCCCCAAATTCCATGTGTACAAGGGGATAGGCAATCCCCATCAATATGTCGCTCAGTTCATGGCTCTTTGCGGCAATACTGGATGTGATGATAAACTTCTACTTCGCCAGTTCGTCGGTAGTTTAGCAGACACAGCTTTTGAATGGTACTCGGAGCTTCCCGACGACTCCGTTAAAATGTTTACAGAAATGGAGTTGCTATTCACTCAACGGTTCGCAAGCGCCAGCGAACGCACCCCGATCACGGCATTGATCAACGCCAGAGTGAAGCCGGGAGAGACGTGGGTGCAATATGCAATCCGGTGGCGGAACCTATGGTCGAGATGAGAACAACGCATAGAAGAAGCTCCTGCCGTGGGCATGTTCGTGGGTACTCTCGACCCTCAAGCGACCGTCTCCCAATTCATGATGTTCTTCAAGCCGACCACCTTCCAGGCCTTGATTGACAAGCTGATCCAAATGGACCAGATGAGCCATAGGTCTTCCTCTTCAAAGACAGAGCCTTGGAATGAAAAGGGCAAAGGTAAAGCAACCTTCGTTGCCAATACTCAAGAACGGCCGAGCAACTTAAAGCCGGTTGTTCGCCAAAACAACGTGTGTCCACGCCCATCCCTCGAGGAGAGACTGGGACGTCCTTACTCGTTTCCCCAGGATAAAATGAGGAAACTGTTCGAGCTGGCAGTGCGCAACAAACTCATCAATCTGCCGGATCCAAAACGTCCGTTGTAGCCAGGCGATGTCAACAATCCTAATTACTGCCCTTACCACCAAGCAGTAAGCCATCCAATCGAAGATTGTTTCGTCTTCAAAGGTTGGATGGAGGACCAATACCAATAAGGCAAGTTCGCATTATCCGAAAATTGGAAGGTGAACCCACCACAACCTCACGCCCCTAAAAAGGTGGACATGCCGGGGGCATCGTGCTCATTCATAAGGGAAGCCCCATGGGAGGACATTCTTTCAGCCAAGACGAAAAGAATGCTGAAGGATCTCCAAACATGCCCGGCGATCAGGTGGAAAAATCCACTGGAACCCGAGATCATCGAGGGAATGCTGAAACCGCTCCCAACTCCAAAAACTGGTGGTGATGGTCAGAGCGCTCACACCCAGCCGTCAAAGTCTTCAAAGAAGAAGAAGAAGACCAAAAAGCCCATGAAGCCTGGTGACAAGCGCACGGACCTGCAAAAACAGATTGACGTGTTGGAAGAATATAATCAGAAGGCGCGGACCCCAGTCACACTCCAAGAATTTCTCACCCACGTCCTTGTGGACAAAGATGATGACAATGGAGAAGACTCGTCGGATGAGTCTGGGGATTATGTGGCAAGCTGTCATGTAATCTCTCACTCGTTAATAAACGGTGAAGAAGCTTTGGATGTAGAAAAACCAGGGGCAAATCCTGAGCCTAAACTTCTAGGACCATCAGACGAAATGATTGATGCATTCCTAAACGAAGCCCGTCAGGAAAGCAAAACCAATCGAGAGCGTAAACTGGCTATATTTGAAAGTGCCAAACGCCGATGACTGGAAAAAAAGGTCGAGACACCCCGACTGGAGCAAAGCATCCCTATCGCCAGCAAAAGCAAGCTTAAAGTAAGGAATCAATTCGCTAAGGCCCTGGCAATAGGAATGAAGTTGCCCTCTCTCAAAGGAAATTCCCCTGGCAATATACGTCTTGATGAAGCGGACATACATCCTAACTTCTGCCTATACCATCAGAGGATTGCACACCCCACCGAGGAGTGCATAGCCTTTAAAAACTGGTGGCAGGGATATGTTGCCCATCGACGACACGTTTAACGAGTGAAGCGCAAGGCTCGTCGGGAATAGAAAAGCACGACAGATGAGCGCGAAAGAGCTGCTGGCAACTGTCACATAGCCGACACCAAGGGATCGCAAGTTATCACCTTTGGAAGTGACTCTGACGAAGAAATCGCCCTCAGCCCTCTCTTCAAGGAATCCACCTCCGGCACAAAACATGCGAAGATTTGCGGAAAAATCTAGCTGCGTGATCGTACGTTGACCTATGACCGAAACGTCGTTAAACTACTACCAACCCGCGGCATCCCCAGGCTGACGTGGTAAAAAAAAAGGGTACGTCCACAAGCAAGAGGGGCACGGATGAAAACCCGAAAGGGCTCCGTGAGTAAAAACAGCAGGACTACCGACGATGTTTGTGAAAACCCGAAAGGGCGCAGACTCGTAAAAAAAAGGGTGCGTCCACAAGCGAGATGGGCACGGATGAAAACCCGAAAGGGCTCCGTGAGTAAAACCAGCAGGACTACCGACGATGTTTGTGAAAACCCGAAAGGGCACAGACTCATAAAAAAAACGGTATGTCCATAAGCAAAATGGGTACGGATGAAAACCCGAGAGGGCTCCGTGAGTAAAAACAGCAGGGCTACCGGCGAGTGTTTGTGAAAACCCGAAAGAGCGCAACCTCGTTAAAGGACACTTGCAAGGTCCTCTCGACCTTGTGAAGAGAAACCACCCGCGTGAGATCCTTACGACTCACAAAGGAAGCAACACACTTAGGAATCCCCACGACTCCTAAGGAGAAATTACACTTGCGAGATCCTCACGACTTGTAAGGAGAACCCTCTTATGAGACCCTCACAGCTCATAAGATTCAAAAGTCTTAAGTTACAGGGACCTGAACCTGTTCTTAAGCGCCCCCCCTCCCCCCACAACCTCCAATACTGCCCTACAAGCGGTTCAGTATTGACCCTTGTATATAATCCACGGGTGCGAATAAAGATTTCCCTAACCAAGTCCCATCCGTGACTAGGGATATGTCTACATGGTGAACAGCCCTTCTAAGTCATCTCGACTTAGAAGGGGAAAATACCCTTGTAAGATCCTTACGACTTATAAGAAAATATGCACTTAGGAATCCTCATGATTCCTAAGGAGAAAACACACCTACGAGATCCTCACGACTCGCAGGGAGAAATACCTTTATGAGACCCTTATGGCTCATGAAGTCAAAAGCCTTAGTCGACAGGATCCTAACCCTGTTCGCTAAGCCACCTTTGTTCGACATCGACAGAGGCAATTGATGATTCGCTCCTGGCAATATTCCAGTTGTAGCGGTGTTGATGCCGAAATCGGTGTCTAATCCCAAGCTTGCAGCGAAAAGCCAGCGAGCTACACATGCATACTAAATAACCGAAATGATAGGGCAACTTGCAACAAAATCGGCAAGTAAAAAAATTGTATGCATGCAAAATAGCCGAAATGATTGGTGACTCGCAATAAAAAGCAGCGAGTAAAAATAAAATAAATAGCCGAAATGATTGGCGCCGCGAAAATAGCCGAAATGATTGGGCAATCGCGACCTTCACGATATAAAAGCTGAAATGATAGAGCATAGCGGAAAGAAATAAAAAAGAATGAATGAAATTTATGCCCTACAGGTGATATCACATCAATCCCTGTATACAATCCAGGGGCACAAACGAAAAGGGAACCATACCTTCCCATTAGGTTCCATCCAAAAGAGAGCCAAGTCTCGACGATTCACAGACAACCTAGAGACCATCTCAGCATTCATCTCGATACAGCAGACGAGATGTCAATGACGGCGTTCCTCCGCAGTCCAGCAGGATGCAGACGCAACGTCAACAAAAGACCTCACGGTCAAAACAAAGCGGAGCGATGGCAAAATCCCAGCTCCACCTCAGCATTCGTCTCGATACAGTAGAAGAGATGGCAACGACGGCGTTCCTCCGCAGTCTAACAGGATGCAGATGCGACGTCAACAAAAGACCCCATGGTCGAAACAAAGCGGAGTGATGGCAAAATCCCAGCTCCACCTCAACATTAGTCTCGATACAGCAGACGCAATGCCAGCAAATGAAGCGAAGGCCAAATTTCTAGCTTCAGGGTCTTGACGGTAACTCATATAAAACCTGAAAGACTATCGGAGATCATCCCACATCAGCGCGGAGTGGTCACCACCTTGACATTTGTCTTGATACAGCAGACGTAATGCCAGCAAATGAAGCGAAAGACAAATTCCTAGCTTCAGGGTCTTGACGGTAACTCATATAAAACCTGAAAGACTATCGGAGATCATCACACATCAGCGCGGAGTGGTCACCACCTCGACGTTCGTCTCGATACAGCAGACGAGATGTCACTACAGCGCCCTTCCTCCAACAGGATTCGGATGCGTCAGAACAAATGAAACGAAGGCCAAATTCCTAGCTTCAGGGTCTTGACGGTAACTCATATAAAACCTGAAAGACTATCGGAGATCATCCCACATCAGCGCGGAGTGGTCACCACCTCGACGTTCGTCTCGATACAGAAGACGAGATGCCACTACGGCGTCCTTCCTCCAACAGGATTCGGACGCGCCAAAGTAAACGAAGCGAAGGCCAAATTCCTAGCTTCAGGGTCTTAAAGGCAACTCATATAAAACCTGAAAGACTATCGGAGATCATCCCACATCAGCACGGAGTGGTCACCACCTCGACGTTCGTCTCGATACAGCAAACGAGATGTCACCCCAGCGTTCTTCCTCCAACAGGACTCAGATGAGACAATCAAACAACGGAGCCATGGCAAAATCCCTAATTCCAAACCTCGACGGTTCACATGCAACCTAGAGACAACCGCGACATTCGTCTCGATACAGCAGACACAGTGCTAGCAAACGAAGCGAAGGCCAAATTCCTAGCTTCAGGGTCTTGACGGCAACTCATATAAAACCTGAAAGACTATCGGAGATCATCCCACACCAGCGCGGAGTGGTTATGATTCATCGGGGCTCTCCAAAATGAGCCTAACCTTAAGTAAAAAGCGGATGGCAAAATTCCTAACGCTTGCTCTTCCGACGGTCAAACTGCCTAGGAAGATTGCTTGAAGACGTCTTGTCCAGCCCCCGAAAGGATCAGAGACACGACAGTCGCAAGGCTACTCGAACAGCAAGATTGCCTATCGAGAAATACATCAGCCAACGCGACGGTACGACGGGCAAAACCCTAGTACCACAGACCCTAACAAACCTCTGTCGTAAAGAGCAGAGGTTAACTGTGACGTTAGGACATTCTTGCGAGAACTTCTCGATTCATCTCGACTCGTAAGGCAAAGCCTTAGGAAATGGGGATTTTTTTTTTTAAAAAAAAACCTGTTTCCAAAGCACTGGGGCCCTACAAGTCAGTCCAAAATAGACTCTTGCAAACTATTCACGGACCACACTCTCCAAAGTCGAATCTCGACAAGAAGGGAAACAACCACTTACGAGTCCTCTCGACTTGTAAGGGGGAAAATTCTCTTGTGAGATCCTTACGACTCTCAAGAGAAAACGCACTTAGGATGTAAGTCCGCAGCGGCGCCCCAGCCGTCGATCTGACGCCGGAAATGCGGAAACAAAAACTTTGCAAACTAGCAAACCGGCACTACCGCGCACTTTTCATACGGATCGGGCCATTAACCTAGCTACTAGCAAACAAGAAAAGAGTAGAGAAGTTATACCAAGCGATATGTGTCCTTCGGTCTTCGTCTCCACTCCGATCTCCCGCGGAATCTCCGTCCATCACGTCCTCGTCGGAAAGGGCACCACGTAGCCGGATGCTTTTACGGGCTCCCACCTCTGGACCGAGGCAACTCGGGCGCGAAGTTGGCTAGCTGACGCGTCCAAGATTTGCTGTAGAATAATGTAGTAGCCATTGTCTCTTTGGGGTTTAGTTGCCATGGAGGATGGAGGAAGAGGTTAAAGAAAATTGGTGCTTTCAATTTTCTAGCAAGAAAAATGAGATGAAGAATAATGCCACCACTCCAAATGAAATTCTCTCATACAAAATGAAACTTCTCTCTCTCTCTCTCAATTTGTGGCCGGCCCCTATATGGAAAAATGGTGGAGAGAAAACAAGAAGGGAGGTGAGTGTAGGATAGCATAAGGGTGGCCATATCCAAAAAGGCAAGCCTCACATCATACACTAAATCAACTCTAATCTCATTAATGCATGTAATGATGCATGAAAAGAAAAGATGCCATCATAATCAATGCATATGCAAGAAATCCCTCCACAATGAGTTATTTGCAACCCCCTCCATCACAAAAGTCCGGCCGTGAAGGAATAAAGAAAAACCGGCCGGAACGGAAAGCAAACTGGCAACTTCAGAATACTGATCCCGTAATAAATTACAGGAAAACCCCGCTACTGCATATACATGCTCGCATTTGTATTCCCACTTAACACAAATGCAAAGAGACAAAATCTACACTATCTTATACTAGGATCCGGCTTAAACCAAAGCCGGCTAGTAAATTCCGTCCGATCACGATCCGTGCAATACCGCACGTATCTGATCGAACCCTTCCATATCTCCATACGGCCTCTACAGCGTTTCGCCCGAAACCTGAGTAACTGTGTGTGTTGTGGACTCTAAAGACTCGTCAATACTATGGCTGTGGATTTAACCACTAGCACGTCAGAGGTATTAGCCATACGTGACGGGCCACTAGCTATTGACTAAAAGGGACGTCGATAAGCGAACTCATCCTGACACCCTACTGAGCCTGTCAGTGACAATATCCGTACAGTCCGGTCTGTTCGTCTATGAGCATCGCATGGCGGGCCTAGGGGTTTGGTAAAAGTCAGACCCCCAAAAGCGGTACAAGTCGTGTCGGAGTGTAGCCCAGAACACCCTGAGATACTACTGGAATACCTACCAGCAAATCTCCTGCCTTGGCTAAGGAATTTTCATGTTCTGGCTCTCCTAGATACAGCGCGACCTCACCCCCAATACCGGGAGAGACGAACCCCTGCAGATCCGCTCACTGCCTCCATGTGGCTCGGGACTGTACCCAACTAAAACCTGTTTGCACGACTCCTTTGAGCCGTGGTAGGGTAGTAATCAAAGCACAGTGGGAACTCACACGAGACAAATGACGATCTCAGGTCGATGAACTAACCTGTACACATGTCACCAGGGAACTGCTATCTGACATCAGGTATAATCCCAACTAGCAGGTTCCCGGCGAGTCCTGTCCGGTGTACTCATAACCCAATGAGCACCTGTATACATCTTAGGTGAACCAACTGACACCAGTGGCTTGTGAGACCGGCCACCACCCCTCGTCGGGGTCTCGACTGTATACACTAGTCTACTCCGGAGTATCGATGCCCTGTCTCGAAACTCCCACGACTAGGGACCTTTTAAGGATGTGCTTATAGACCCAAGCTCCCACGTATATGATCGTCCTCATACTGCTGGTAGTCAAGCAAGAATCCTAGGGACTCTATCAACGTGTAATAGCGACTCGTAAAGTCACCTAAAGCAGTACACGATGATAAAGATAAACCAGATAGCATACTACCATCTTGAGTAAGACTGTCCTACTGGGACAGGTCCTCCCCTCAATCATTGCAATCACGTTCCTGTGATCCAATAATTGACTCTGAGGGCACTATCTCCAACAATCTCCCACTTGCACTCAAGGCTAATTATTGCGATGTCGCATACTCACAGCCCATGTGATACCGAACACCCAACTCCTCTACTAGTCAGTCTCACAAAGCTCGTTTGCGAAACTATTGCGTTCGAGGAATAGCCTCAGTGAGTGGATCCGCTCTGGTGTTTCTTTCTATGTCTCTCTCTATCTCAAGTTCGCGGAGAAAACCATCTCCCGAAATGAGCAATACCTGTCTTAGAATGTGTCTGGATGTCTGATAGGACCTAGCTCATAAGTGAACTCCAAATCCAAACTTCTTAGACTGTATCGTCAACTGAACTTAATCAGTATCCTGCGCCATGCCTTCCCTCAGTATCCACCTGGACCACCTGTCCAAAATACTGCCCCTCGTCAGAGGAAAAACTATAACTCTGACAGCCACTCTGTCATCCAGGTCACCTTGGAAGCCTGGAATGATAACTGTCTCCCGAAGGAGAATGTTGTTATCATATCCCTAGAACATCCACTTATGTTCTAAAACTGCTTCCGACTGTTTCTCCAGGATTGGATCAATATCAACTTATTGCATCTACTGCAAGAACAACATCTGGTGTGGTACTTGACATCTCATGATTGACTCAATTGCCTAAGCAAGTGATCTGCCAATCATACGTATCCCTCTCCCCTTTAGTCTGTAAGACACCTTTTGAGAGGGTGACTCTATCACCTGCAGGTACACTACCGTGCCAGGAGTCGTCCATTCTAAATACTCATAGAATGCTGTCTAAGTACCCAGATTGGGAAACTACCCAAATCTAGATCGAAAACCATAGATCTAGTAACCAGAATGTACGATATAAGATCCAATTCCTATGTGGAGAAACTACTGTGTGACAACCAAAGTATAACCGATCGTACTATAGGAATATTACTTCCTACTCTGTGTATGTCATCAAATACCAGGACATCACACCCTACTACCTTCTTAACAGATCCATCCCCTATTCTGATGAAGTCAAACCTATGACTGTCACATCAGAAGTAGATGATCTATCTCCGCTATATCTGCTTTAGTCTATAAATAGACATAAGCCTGATGTCCACAAATGCTTCCGCTGCTCCCACTGACTACGACAACCCTCTGGCAGAGTCATATAGGCGTACACTTCTAAAGCTAGTTTAGAACAACGCTATACTCATCCTCCTGCCGGATCTCACAGTCTGGAGCAACAACAATGGAAAGTTTGGGTAAACAAGAACCTCCCTGCCACCGTCCTTGAGCATACCGAAGTACCTCTCGGGTGCCTGAGGTTACCCACCATATCTGCGGAGTGGCCAATGGAATGTCAAATCACATTGAATCTTTAGGTTCTTATCAAATCTTCAGTAATCGTTTGCGGTTCTGGAATCACTTCCAGTTCTACCATACTCCCGCTACTGTTTTCTAAAAAAAATCCATTTTTTAATTAAAACTGTGGCGAGTCAAGAACAATATCACTATTGATCTTCCAGATGGTAGAAAATCAACCCTCGTCATAGCCCGGGTCAACCCACAAACAGCCATTACAGAAACGTGCCTTGAGTTATCCGGAGTCTGGTTTTAAGCATAAGCCGGACAACTCCCTGTATCTTAACAACGTCAAGGTATGAACTGTTCTATATCCAATACAGAAACAGAGGCACTGATTTAATTGAACCAGATTCAAATCATGCAGCTGTCTCCAGTGCATGTCAAGTAAATGGAGAGAGGCCGATCAGCGTTACTCAACTTAGGAGTATTTCCAATTATGAGTAACCTAAAAGAGAAGCAAGTTCTCTTAATCATTACTATCAACTGAATACCATATACAAGTATCCACATCTTCGATCACCTTGAAGAATCCCGATACTTGCAATACATAGTTCTCTACTTTACTCTTATACCTATAACTTCTCAAAACTTCGACCTTGTGTTTCTACGAAACACTTGTCTAAGAACTAGAGAAGTCACAAGTAAACAAAATATAGCACGAGGACCAACCCCTCTGTCCTATTGGACACTGGACAACATGCAATACTCTGTATAAGTCCCTTGAGTCAAATGACTCATTCACTGTGTGTCGTAGGTTGAAAACTGTACTTATGGTTAAGAAGAATTACACCGCTGCTTAATGCTCCTTACCTAACCATCCACTGATATAGGTAAATGTCATGAACATAATCTCAAAAGGATATATCTCACTCTATGAAAATAGACGTACAGATATATCATTTTGAAATTGGTGCACAACAACGGATATTCAAAACCAAATATTTGCCGACCGGCAAACAACCCAGGTGACTTCCTCAAATATCACCAATTACAACGAATCCCGATATAATGAGGATGATCACCTAATTCCCAATAACTTACTCCCACTCATCATCTGTAAAACCATACAGATGTGAGAATCAAACCTGGTAAATACATACCCTGGAGTAAGTGTCTAATTGGGAAATCAGTTTTCTTTTAACAGTACACAGTGAAACTGAAATATTGAAATGTTTCAATGGGGTATCCTGGTATTCCTAGTAATGCCTCTTCCATTATCCAGATTCACAACTATAACCGTATTTTTCTTTGCCACCTCTCCAAATCCCTTTATATGTCTTTAGTCATTACCTTCTGTACACCCCTTTAGGCCAAATGGTTTTCTTCCTTCCCTACCGTTCGACACCAGCCTATGGTTTGGAAGAAGACTATCCAATAAGCATAATGGGTGTACTGTCCTAATCCTAGGAGCACTCGCAACACGAGAGAAGGTGAGGATAAAAGACAACCGAATGAACCTTATTCCTATTTCTCCTGAACCAGGATCCATCCCCGAACTGGAACAAGTTCCTTTCGAGTTCGTATATAACCATACGATGGATTATCCAATAAACTGGGATCTTCGTAGTGATACGGTGTGTCCTGGAGAAATACAAAGGTGATTTAGGATTGGCGAAGAATACTTGGTTTGGTCGTGAATAGCAGTCGCAATTTACTTTGCCCTCTTACTAATCCCTTTCTTTGTTTTAACTTAATACCTTCTGCACGTCATCGTTATGCTAATTGGTTTTCTTCATTCCCTACCGTTCAGCACCAGCCTAAGGTTTGGAAGAAGACTATCCAATTTGCGTAATAGGTGTACTACTCCTAAACCAAGGAGTACTCGCAACCTGAGAGAAGGTAAAAAGAAAAGACAACTGAATAGTCCTATTCGTTTTCTCCAGAACCGGAAACCATCCTCGAATTCCTTCGAGTTCGTATATAACCAGACGATGGTTTTGTCCAATGGAAGTGGACGTTCGTAGTAATACGGGGTGTCCTGGAGAAAAGGGTAAAAGTAGGAGTGGCAATGAGGTTTGCAACTCTGACAATCCAAAAGCCAGTGTTAAGAAGATTCGGTCAACTTGGTCACTGAGTCATAGTCTAGGGTCGGGTCAATGGTCGCTGCCAAAGAGAGAGAGAAAAGAAACACTCAGCGTGCACTCTAACCTAGATCAGAATGGTTATCACTTTATCTAATCTGGGAACCTCCCACTATAACGTCAAATTCTTCACCAAACCTGAAAGAAGAATTAGCCGGGATAACCCGAGGAGTAAACCAACTCATCAGTGGGAATCGGGATCCAACTATCATCGCATGATAACGTGACGGAATCCGCTCACGTTATCACACTCCAGAAGGTATGCGCATATCTGGCAAGTTTCAGTTCTTTTGAAACTCCCGATGTGGATTTTTACCCCATGCTCTTATGACCTTGACGAAGGCCAACAAATCATAAGTCACATGTCAAGTTCTACCCGTCATTGTCAAGGTTAATTTGAACCCACCCGTACAAGCCCTTGACGAAGGCCAACAAGGCTATACGACTGTCCCAAACCAACGCATCTAGCTATGCAGCAGAAAGGTAACAAGCAGCTACCATACACTATACCTTGACGAAGGCCAACAAACATAGCATGAATACTACGTGCTACCCGTCTGAAAGACGGAGGGCTACGAATGGTTTCTGGCGAAAACCTTTAACGTAATGAACTTGATATCGTTGAAGGAACCGGATAGCTTTTAAAAATATAGTGACGAAAACCTTTGCTAAAGAGGTCACTCCCGATGAAGGGATCTCGGCTCTTTCCCCGTGGAATGAGGTGCAGGATATTCCAACTGAATACCACGATGCAAAGCAAAAGAAATCGGCTATGAGGAAGTTATTGCCCTGACGCAAACTTCTGTCCAAGGGGTCACTCCCGGTGAAGGGATCTCGGCCCTTGCCTCGTCGACTGAGGAGCAGGATATTCCAACTGAATACCACTGTGCAAAACAAAAGTGAACGTCCTTGCAATAACAGCTTTTTGAAAAAAAAAAGTGTTCCAACAACATCAGAATAGGTTTGTTTAACTTGCATTGATCCGAATCAACGCAGTCCCATCAATTGATCACACCACAAAAGAACGAAAATAATGATGTACGTATATGCCATCCGCATTCGCCACTGGGTCCCGTCATCACCCGTTAGGTTACTTAACTAACGACAGAGCGGGGACTGGACTAGCGCGGATGCAAAACATATACAACATCTACTAGTATATATATAATATATAATTTTCGCTCAAGGTGTGATAAAATGCAACATCACAGAAATGTACAGCATCACAGAACAATACAGATATCTGGGATCCCCGGGTTTCATAGAGCCGCTACTGAAACCCGACGTTCCCCTGGTCGTGTGGATAGCCTGTGCAATGAGAATCCTAGACCCCTACGGGCGCGGCAAGTTACCCGCCAAAACCTGAAGCGAGGCAGCCCCCTTCAGCAACGTGAATGGACCACCCAGCACTTCACGGAATCCGGTAACTTGGGCACCCCTCCTGGGTCAACCTGTACCCCCTACGAGTGCGGCGAATAGCCCGCCAATTCTAGAGTGAAGCCCCCTCCGTCTCAACGCCATGAGATGCGGGCTCGTTGCCCTCTAGAACCCGGCTATCCGTGGACCCCTCCGCGGGGTAATCTTAGTACAGAAAGTAAAATATACATACAACGGGTACATCGACCTCGACCCGGTCGTGCCCCAAAAGAATAATACAAACAGGCAGTCACGGCAGTCCACATGTCGGACGCTCGCCCCGCAATATCAAATGTACATATAAAACAAAACTGTACTAGCATTGCATCCAGGCTATCCCCCACGACCAATCTGCAATAACACAGCACAACACAGAACATCAACGTGAATGTCACGTTCGCAAATCCGTCTAACCGGGCTATAGCAGTTAGACAGGATTTACCGATCAAGTGACATTCACGGTCGCAGATATAATGTAAATACTGTGAACTAGCATGTTTAAAATATCCGATCGAACAAATTTTATCAAGTGGGCCCCCAAGCATTACTGTAGCACATAAAGAAAATCTGGGCACAAAAAGAATATACCAAAACCCCTATTTCCAGCCCAGAAGCCCACTGAAAAAATTTGGTGCGTTGACAAGTCAAAAGCGCGGCGGAACCGCGGCCCAAGCATGGGTTTGGTCGCGGTTCCGCGGTGGTATGGTGAGATCTCGCGACCAAATTTTCATAGATTGCTTATATTTCCATGCACAGTATTCTGCAACAACCTGAAAAATTTTTGGAGCCAAAAAAAATTTCGAAAGAAACTGTGAATTTTGAAAACGCGGGTTTTGGAATTTTGTTCGATCGAGTTCTAAACATACTAGAGCAAGCTAGGCATGGTTAATGGCCTGGCTCTGATACCAATGTAAGTCCGCGGCGGCGCCGCGACCGTCGATCTGACGCCGGAAATGCGGAAACAAAAACTTTGCAAACTAGCAAACCGGCACCACCGCGCACTTTTCACCCGGATCGGGCCATTAACCTAGCTACTAGCAAACAAGAAAAGAGTAGAGAAGTTATACCAAGCGATCCGTGTCCTTCGATCTTCGTCTCCACTCCGATCTCCCGCGGAATCTCCGTCCATCACGTCCTCGTCGGAAAGGGCACCATGTAGCCGGATGCTTTTACGGGCTCCCACCTCTGGACCGAGGTAACTCGGGCGTGAAGTTGGCTAGCTGACGCGTCCAAGATTTGCTGTAGAATAGTGTAGTAGCCATTGTCTCTTTGGGGTTTAGTTGCCATGGAGGATGGAGGAAGAAGTTAAAGAAAATTGGTGCTTTCAATTTTCTAGCAAGAAAAATGAGATGAAGAATAATGCCACCACTCCAAATGAAATTCTCTCATACAAAATGAAACTTCTCTCTCTCTCTCTCAATTTGTGGCCGGCCCCTATATAGAAAAATGGTGGAGAGAAAACAAGAAGGGAGGTGAGTGTAGGATAGCACAAGGGTGACCATATCCAAAAAGGCAAGCCTCACATCATACACTAAATCAACTCTAATCTCATTAATGCATGTAATGATGCATCCATCATAATCAATGCATATGCAAGAAACCCCTCCACAATGAGTTATTTGCAAACTAGCAAATAACCCCCTCCATCAAAAAAGTCCGGCCGTGAAGGAACAAAGAAAAACCGGCCGGAACGGAAAGCAAACTGGCAACTTCAGAAAACTGATCCCGTAATAAATTATAGAAAAACCCCGCTACTGCATATACATGCTCGCATTTGTATTCCCACTGAACACAAATGCAAAGAGACAAAATCTACACTATCTTATACTAGGATCCGGCTTAAACCAAACCCGGCTAGTAAAATCCGTCCGATCACGATCCGTGCAATACCGCACGTATCTGATCGAACCCTGCCATATCTCCATACGGCCTCTACAGCGTTTCGCCCGAAACCTGAGTAACTGTGTGTGTGGTGGACTCTAAAGACTCGTCAATACTATGGCTGTGGATTTAACCACTAGCACGTCAGAGGTATTAGCCATACGTAACGGGCCACCACCTATTGACTAAAAGGGACGCCAATGAGCGAACTCATCCTGACACCCTACTGAGCCTGTCGGTGACAATATCCGTACAGTCCGGTCCGTTCGTCTATGAGCATCGCATGGCGGGCCTAGGGGTTTGGTAAAAGTCAGACCCCCAAAAGCGGTACAAGTCGTGTCGGAGTGTAGCCCAGAACACCCTGAGATACTACTGGAATACCTACCAGCAAATCTCCTGCCTTGGCCAAGGACTTTTCATGTTCTGGCTCTCCTAGACACAACGCGACCTCACCCCCAATACCGGGAGAGACGAACCCCTGCAGATCCGCTCACTGCCTCCATGTGGCTCGGGACTGTACCCAACTAAAACCTGTTTGCATGACTCCTTTGAGCCGTGGTAGGGTAGTAATCAAAGCACAGTGGGAACTTACACGAGACAAATGACGATCTCAGGTCGATGAAATAACCTGTACACATGTCACCAGGGAACTGCTATCTGACATCAGGTATAATCCCAACTAGCAGGTTCCCAGCGAGTCCTGTCTGGTGTACTCATAACCCAATGAGCACCTGTATACATCTTAGGTGATCCAACCGACACCAGTGGCTTGTGAGACCGGCCACTGCCCCTCGTCGGGGTCTCGACTGTATACACTAGTCTACTCCGGAGTATCGATGCCCTGTCTCGAAACTCCCACGACTAGGGACCTTTTAAGGATGTGCTTATAGACCCCAGCTCCCACGTATATGATCGCCCTCATACTGCTGGTAGTCAAGTAAGAATCCTAGGGGCTCTATCAACGTGTAATAGCGACTCGTAAGGTCACCTAAAGCAGTACACGATGATAAAGATAAACCAGATAGCATACTACCATCTTGAGTAAGACTGTCCTACTGGGACAGGTCCTCCCCTCAATCATTGCAATCACGTGCATGTGATCCAATAATTGACTCTGAGGGCACTATATCCAACATAGGAGTCCTCACGACTCTTAAGGAGAAAATACACCTACGGGATCCTCTCGACCTTTAGGGAGAAAATTCTTTATGAGACCCTCACGGCTCATAAAGTTGAAAATTCTTAGGAGACAGATCCTAACCATGTCTCTTAAGCCATCGCTGCCCTATAAAGAGTTCAAGAGGAACTGTTATCTACCATCTATGGGCCACACTTGCCAAAGCTACATGTCACTGAAATGGAGAAGTTACTCATGAGCATATAAACTCCTTCACACCAGAGTAAGACATAAAGAAATAGAAGGGTGCAGCTCATGGGGCTGAGGGTTTGGAACCATATCCCTTAATAGTTGAGATTTGAGTCAATGATAAATGACGATACTTATGTCCGCTCGTTATCTTCCCAGATCAACATTCTGAAAGTTATATACCAACCCGAAACTGGTCATACACCATGCATAACTCTGCACTACTTCACCCACGTACATACTTACGTGGGCAAAGTAGTGGGGGGCATTTGTTCCCGCCAAAAATTTCTGCGCAAAAGAGCCCAAGGTATCAAATTGCAGCGATACGCTTAAGAAAATGCAAACCAGTATTTTCCGGGCTGTTTTGGACAGACTTACGAATGTGAAACAGCTAAATTCTGATGGTATTGAAAGCATCTCGAAAAAAACCTTCGATTTGATATATTATTGGCCTCATAATTCATCCGGGATCAAAAGTTATGAGCAAATGTGCTATGCACATGTGATCTAAGGAAGTGGATGCGAACCGGTATTTTCCGAGCTGTATTATGACAAACTCCAGAATGAGAAACAGCTAAATTCTGAAGGTATCGAAAGCATCTCGAAAAATCCTTCGATTTGATATATTATAGGCCTCATAATTCATCCGGGATCAAAAGTTATGAGGCATCATGTGCTCACACGTGACCGGACATCACGTGCAGACACGTGACCTACAGGCAAAGCCTGTAGGCACTGAATCAAATAATCAATCAATGGGGTCACGTGCTAACACATGATGGACCTTTTAAACCCACTAATAAGAATTAAAAGTATAATAAAATAACAAAGAAAAACCCCAATGGGACATCACGTGCCAACACGTGACCAAGGGTCACGTGCTAACACGTAATAATTTCTGAGTGCTTTAAAAAATAACAGAATTAAATTCTGGCTAAAAACATAAACAGTGGGGTCACGAGCTCACACGTGATAGGCATCTAAAACTTCTGAACTAATAGAATTAAATTCTAAATTAAGGGAAATCAAAAAAACCCTAATATTTATTTAGATCTTTCCAAACAAAAAGATTGCGCTCTTTAAAGAGGAGCACCGTTGGATTAAAAATCCAATGGTGATTAAAAATCACCAATTTATGGAAAGATTTTATACAAGGAAAGATTTCCCTGAAATTCACCAAAAATAACAAACAGAATATCTTTTGGATTAAAAATCCAATGGTGAATAAAATTCACTGAGTAATCTAAAAGATCATGTTGGTTACAAAATCAATTAAACTCTTTCAATGAAAGATTCACTAAACAAATTGATTCTTTTTTTTCTCCTATAAATAGGAGCCAAGAAGAGAAGAGAAGGGATCTACTTTTTTTGAGAGAAGAACAGAGAAGAAAAAGAGAGGAGAATTTAATTCTCAAGAGAGAAAAGAAGATTTCTTCAAAAGAGAAAAGAAACCCTAGGTGAGAAAGGGGAAAGAGATCTAAGCTCCATAAAACAAAAGAGAGAATTTAATTCTCAGTCTAAGAGTTTAACTCTTCTGCAAAAGAACTTAGTTCTTCCTCTGGTTGAAAATCTGCAGAAGCAAATCTCCCCATAGGTTGAGAATTTAATTCTCATCGGGTTGAGATCCTGCCATGCAGATCCAAAACTTAGAGGGAGAATTGAGTTTAGAGAATTTAATTCTCCCAAATTTACAGGAATTTAATTCCTTCAAGATAAAACTAGGGTTTAACCCTATTTGAGAATTCAATTCTCCCAAAATCATAGGAATTTAATTCCTTCAGAACAGAACTAGGGTTTAACCCTATATAAAGAATTTAATTCTTCCACATACATAGGAATTTAATTTCTCTAAAACATAATTAGGGTTTAACCCTACAGAGAATTTAATTCTTAAAATAAAGAGACGTGAAAGATCTCCATGCACATAAAGAACATTGGTCACGTGATGACACGTGACCCCAATCCGCAGTGATCAGAAAAGAAGGAATAAAACTAGGTCACGTGTCCCCACGTGACCCCTAAACAGATCCCCTAAAAATGAGAAGAAAAAGCTTTGAGGCAATGCCTCACGTGCTCCCACGTGACCTCCAAAACAAAAGGAACAAAGCAAAGGCAGAACCATTTTTGGACGCCCTCACGTGTCCCCACGTGACCCCTAAACAGATCCCCCAAAATGAGAAGGGAAAAAGCTTTGAGGCAATGCCTCACGTGCTCCCACGTGACCCTCAAAACAAAAGAGAACAAAGCAAAGGCAGAACCATTTTTGGGCGCCCTCACGTGTCCCCACATGACCCCTAATAAAACGCTTTAATAATCAATGCCTGGAAGCCCATCACGTGCCTACACGTGATGGCCTGAAGACCAAAAGTGTTTAACACTTAGCTGAATATTCTGAGAACAAAATGAAGGAAGTCTGGCCCCATTTCAGGCTCCTTACATGACCCCACGCGACCTCTTTCCTTTCTAGTGTTTAACACCATTTTGAGCATTTTGTCTCCAGTGTTTAACACTGTTTTAAATATATCACGTGAAGACACGTGACCACCAGATGTCCTTCAGTGTTTAACACTATTCTAAAACCAGCTTAGTTCAAATTGGCTAAGTTTTTCAGAAGCAAATATCTCCTTCAAATGAGCCTTAAAATCCAGAGCTATAATGTTTAATGCTCAAAGACAAAATGTTCTCGCAGCCCTCAAACTCTTGTTTAGCATTGCTAAATAATGTGGGGTTGAACTCAGACAAAGTTTCAACAGGCCAACAAAGGGCCAACATTCCAAACTTAATTGGACTTAGCCCAAATTGGCCATAAGTCCTCAATTCAAATTTAACTGAGCCAATGTGTTCACAATCTAATTAATTGATCTTAGTTCCAAATTGGACTACAGATCTCCCAATCAACTTTGGTTCAAGGGTACATCTCTTCACTCCTTTGATATTTGTCGTTGTAATTCTTCAACGTCTTCAAAAAGGTGACGGGTCGCGATAACCAATCATTCTATGGACTGTGGGGTCCTTAAACTCATGGACTATGATGTCCTTAACCTTGACTGTGAGGTCTTTAAACTCACGGACTATGATGTCCTTAATCTGGATTGTGGGGTCTTTAAACCCATATATTATGATATCCTTAACCTTGACTGTGAGGCCTTTAAACTCACGGACTATGATGTCCTTAACCTTGACCGAGATGTCTTTAAATTAACATTGGACCACCATGTCCTTAAACTGGCGGTTGACCGCAAAGTCCCTAAACTAGAACAATATAGCCCAAATGCTCTTTTGTTGGATCTAAATGATCCCGTTAAGTAGATCTTAGTCTAAAATTAGACAAACGTGTCCTTAACAAACTGTTAAATTGATCTTAGTCTAAAATTACACTAACGTATCCTTAACAAATGTTTAAGTTGATCTTAATCTCAAATAAGGCTAACGTATCCTTAAACCCAACCCCCAAACCCAAATCTAAGAAAATACGGATTTGGACTAATCCACGCCCTACGGGCGACAACATAAATTAGTCTCCGTATACAATCCACGGGGAACCAAAAACAAAACAAACACCCACGACACGAAGTGACCATCTGGAGAAGGAGAAAGTTGTTACCGCGATGCGGTAGCGTAATTAACTGCAGGGGCTTACACCTGTAGGGAAGAGCGTCCCCACAATCAAAAACCCCTCAAACGAGGGGGAATCTGACGAAGTCTGCTACATCGGCCGCATCCGTTTAAACCTTCGATACATGGTGTCATAAATCAACTTGGCATTTTCGGAGAGATGGACGGATAGCACCAATTAGCATCTGCCCTCGGAATTCAGGCCTTGACGTCCCAACGTCCCGGTCGCGTCTTCCGGCGGAGAACACGTCCCATCAATTAATCCTACCATTGCAGAAAACAACGAAAATATGACGTACGCTTATGCCATCCGTATTCGCTACTGGGCCCCTTCATCACCCGTTAGGTTACTTAACTAACGACAGAGTGGGGGCTGGACTAGCGCGGATGCAAAACATAACCAACGCCTACTAGATATCATATATAGATATATACATTCGTCAGATGCAATGATAGCCATTCCAGATCACAGATGAACACATTGGATATACTAGGAATCCGCGCTTCGTTTGAGCCTGCAACGAAAGACAGATTACACGGTCGCGGTGAATAGCCAAACCCCACCCTAGACCCCTACGGGTGCGGCAAACTACCCGCCAAATACCCGAAGTGAAGCAACCTCCCTCAACAACGTGAGTAGGCCACTCGGCACTTCAAAATACCCGGTAGTTTGTGCACCCCACCTTGGGTCTATCCTAGAAGCAAAAACAGTAAAAGAAATAATATACAATGGCGGCTACAACCTCAACCCGGATGTGCGACCATAAAATAATATTACATCAAATTTACAAATTTTACATTGAATGAAAAATGAAAACCCTCATCTCACATACCCGGCTATTCATCACGACGATCCAACAAGTTCATATCCACAAACCAACATCACAGATTACAGATATGCACAACCCCCACTAATCGATGTATAGCGATTAGTAGACGTTCAGTACATATATCATTTCACAAACACAGAACATTAAACGACGTTAAAGTTACGACTTCGAAACACCCGCAGTGCTACAGTGAATAACTTTCAGTAAAATCAAAATCGGCGAAAGCAAATACCTCCTAAAACCCAAGATATAAGTCAAAAAGCCAAATACCAAAAACGAACCAATTCCTCACCCACAAAACCGGCCTGGCCGGAAAAAATGCCTATGTGGCCGGCCCATTTACCGAGGAGTTGTTCCATTTTTTTGTCTGTGGTCTTTTTACTGCTTAAATGACACTCTGCACTTGTTTAAAAAAATTTCAGAGGCCAATAAAATTTCGACAGAAACTACAATCTTGGGTCCGTTGTTTTCGGGCTGTTTCAGTTTGGTAAATTTAACGCGTCGTTTAAACAGTCAGTGATGGTTTAGCGAGGCTCTGATACCACTGTAAGTCTATATCGCTCACCCCGCAAGCTAGCGAGGAGGCGGAACAAGTAAAAATCGAAACTTTCTTACATAGCAACATAGACTAAAGCTAAAGGATCTTTGCCAAACCATTACTAACGAACTACGGAGGTTTAACCTACTGTGATACGAAGATTATACCTCACGAAAACGGTCCTTCGGTTCTTCCCTCCACTGTCCTCCTCGTCCATGTGAGCTCTGAGGATCGATCCGGATCTTGGTCACCTCTGCGGCCTCCTAAAGTCGAAAACGATCCACCCGAGAGTCTATAGTCCGAGCTCCACCTCAAGCAGAGGTAACTAGGATAACAAGTTTGCTACTCTTGATGTCCTAGGTGATGTAGAGGAAGAGGATGGATTTGTTTGTCTATTTAGTTTCTATTTTTCTCAACATATGAGAGCTATAGAAAAATCTAGAGAGGAGGAAGAAGGAGGAACCATGGGAGCTCTCTTTTGGATGAGAGAGAATGAGCACAAGATAATGATCAAGAGAAAAATATATTTACTAATCTTTTATCATGATAATATGTGATGGCTACCCTTGATTTGACCATTATCATCTCAAAGATAAATCCAAAAGAATAAGAAGAGTCTAGTGCTTGCAAAATATCTAAGTCAACAATGGTCAACTAGGTCAAATTGTCAAGCAAGGTCAAATGGTCAAACCAATTAGCCAAAACACAATTATCATTAAAAAAATTAATAAACATTTTCCTCACCTCATATTGGTTTTGACCAAGTCAATGGTCAAAACCCTAATGAGACACCTCCTTCTTCGCTCCCCACAACCGTGCATACACACCCGCATCCGCATTCCGTAGAACATGAATACACAGAAGACAAAACTAATCCATCTGTACAATACTAGGATCCGGCTTAAACCAAAGCCCACTAGTATTGTCTGCCCAAACATCATACGCGCACAAGTGCACGTAAGCGATCGTAGCCCTGCCGTAAAACCATACGGCCTCTACACCTTTTGCCCAGTACAGGGAAACTCTCTGTGTGGGACTCTAAACACTCGACACTATGCTGCAGTGGGTTCAACCACAGACCGCAAGCGGCACTAGCTGTACGTAACGGTCCCTAGGTAGATGCCGATAAGAAGGCTGATGAGGTAAACCCATCCGAACTCCTACTGAGCCTGAATGTGACAATCTCCGTACAGTCCGGTCCATTCGTCTAAGAGTATCGCATGTCGGGCCTAGGGGGCAGTAAACGTCAGACCCCTAATAGCGATATAAGTCGTGCCGGAGTGTATCCCAGAACACCCTAAGAAACTACTGGAAACACTACCAGTAAATCTCGCTTGCCCTGGCCAGGGACTTTGTGTAATGGCTCTCCTAGACACAGCGCGATATCAACCCCCAATACCGGGAGAGACGAATCATGTCTAACCGCTACTGCCTCCAAGTGCTTCGGGACTGCACCCAACTACTACCTGTTTGCACGACTCCTTTGAGCCATGGTAGGGTAGTAATCAAAGTACAGTGGGAACACACTCGCGAAGTAGCAGTGTCAAGTCGACGGACTAAGCCGTATTCCTTTCACCTGGGAACTGTTATCTAATGATAGGTATAGTACCAACCAACAGTTCCCGACGAGTCCTGTCCAGTGTACTCGTAACCTAACGAGCACCCACATACTATCTCCAGTACGACGTACTAATGGCTGTGGGACAGACCATCTCCCCTGCTGGGATGAGAAGCGTAAACGCTAGTCTACTCCGGAGTATTAATGCCCTGTCTCGATAATCCTATATAAGGATGTGCTTGTAGATTACCCAGCCCCCACAAGTGTGACTGCCATCACAACGCTGGTAATCAAGCAAAGATCCTAAGGGCTCTACTAATATGTATAAGCGATATGCTAAAAGAAACACATGCACACATTAAAGTAAAAACAAACCAAGTCGCATACTACCATTTTGAGCAAGACTGTCTATACAACTGTGAATATCCCAAGCTTTTATTAAGTAATATACAAACTAGTATGATACAGTAATGGCCTCTAGGGCATATACACTAACAATCTCCCACTTGCACTAGGGCCATGTATTGGCGTATCGAAGACCTATCATCTCGATCAGCTGCTCGAACTGAGTCTGGGGTATGGCCTTCGTGAGTGGATCTGCAGTGTTATTCTCTGAATCTACTCTCTTCACCTCGATCTTCCGGCGATCTACAATCTCCCTGATCAAGTGGTACCGCCTCAAAATGTGTCTGGACTTCTGATGGGACCTGGGTTCCTTCGCTAAAGCTATAGCGCCGTTGTTGTCGTAATACAGCGGTATTGGATCAACAATGGTAGGAACCACCTAAAGCACCATGAGGAACTTCTTCATCCAGACAGCTTCCTTTGCGGCATCGTAAGCAGCTTTGTACTCCGCTTCCATCGTTGAGTCAGCAACGGTTTCCTATTTAGAGCTCTTCCAGCAAACCGCCCCTCCATTGAGGGTAAAGACATAACCCGACATGGACTTGGAGTCATCCTTGTCACTCTGGAAGCTGGAGTCAGCAAAGGCCTCGAGCTGGAGGTCTTTTCCGCAATACACCAAGAACATCTCCTTAGTCCTTCTCAGGTACTTAAGAATGTTCTTTACTGCTATCCAGTGTTTCTCCCCTGGGTCAGACTAATACCGGCTTACAACGCTCAGTGCGTATGCTACATCTGGTCTGGTACACAACATCGCATACATTATAGAGACTACCGCAGATGCGTAGGGAATAGATGACATGCGAGCACTTTCCAAATCAGTCTTTGGAGACATCTCTTTAGATAGGGTGATTCCGTGACAAGCCGGTAGGTTACCGTGCTTTGAATCTTCCATACTGAATCGTTTCAGTATGGTGTCGATGTACCTGGACTGCGAAAGTCCCAACATCCTCTTAGATCTATCACGATAGATCTGGATCCCCAGAATGTAGTTGGCATCGCCCAGGTCCTTCATGGAGAACCTCTGTGACAAGAATCCTTTGACTGACTGTAGCATAGGAATGCCATTTCCTATTAAGAGAATGTCATCCACGTACAAGACGAGGAATACCACAGTTCTCCCTACAATCTTACTGTAAATGCATGGTTCATCTGGATTTTTGATAAAGTCGAATTCTTTGACAGTATCATCAAAGCGGATGTTCCAACTCCGCGATGCCTGCTTTAGTCCATAAATGGACTTAAGCAACTTGCACACTTTATCGCTGCTCCCACTCTGAATGAAACCCTCCGGCTGATCCATATAGACGCACTCTTCCAAATTACCATTTAGAAAAGCCGTCTTTACGTCCATCTACCAGATCTCATAATCGTGGAAGGAAGCAATGGCAAGGAGGATCCGAATGGATTTAAACATAGCCACTAGAGAAATGGTTTCGTCATAGTCCAAACCAGGTCTTTGTCGAAAACCCTTTGCATCAAGTCTAGCTTTATAGGTTCAACCCGCCCATCTACACCAATCTTCTTTCTGAAGATCCATTTGCAGCCTACGGATTTTACCCCTTCTGGAGCAATGTCCAAAGTCCAAACTTTGTTGGTGTACATGGACTCCATTTCGGTCCGCATTGCATTCAACCATTTTACTGAGTCACCGCTCTGAATGGCTTGCTGGAAGCTAGTAGGCTCATCATTTTCAATGATGCAATCCTCTCGATCCCCGTCTATGAGAAAACCGTAGTATCTCTCGGGCGGATGAGACTTCCTACTACTCCTACGGAGTGGCGCTGGAATGTCCGGTTCTTCTGAAACCTCTGGTTCTACCAAGCTTTCAGTAATAGCTTGTGGTTCTGGAATTTCTTCCAGTTCTATTGCACTCCCACTTATCTGATTTTCTAAAAATTCAGTTTCCAATAAGTGAGGATGCTGAGAAACAAAAACCTTTTGTTCCTCTGCGGAATAGAAAAGATACCCCTAGAGTTCTTGGGGTATCCCACAAACTTAAACAGTACTGAGCGTGCCTCGAGCTTGTCCGCATGCTACTTCTTTACAAAAGCTGGACATCCCCATGTCTTAAGATACTTAAGACAGAGTTTCTTCCTACTCCACATCTGATATGGTGTGGTAGGCACAGTCTTGGTTGGAACCTTGTTCAAAAGATATGCAGCTGTTTCTAGTGCATAACCCCAGAAAGATCGCGGTAAATCAGCCTTACTCATCATGGAACGAACCATATCTAACAGGGTTCGATTCCGACTTTCCGATACACCATTGTGTTGTGGTGTGTATGGAGGAGTAAGCGAGAGAGAATCCCATTCTCTTTTAAGTAGCCCAGAAACTCGGCACTCAAGTATTCACCACCTCGATCAGATCTCAGTGTCTTGATACTTTAGCCTGTTTGTTTTTCCACTTCATTCTTGTATTCCCGGAATTTCTCAAAGGCCTCGGATTTATGCTTCATCAAGAAGACATGTCCATACCTAAAGAAATCATCCGTAAAAGTAATGAAGTATGAATAACCACTTTGCGCATGTGTAGACATTGGACCACACACGTCGCTGTGTATGAGTCCCAAGAGCTCGCTCGCTCTTACTCCGTGTCCAGTGAATGGAGTCTTTGTCATCTTTCCCATGAGACAAGATTCACAAGTAGCATAAGACTGATACTCAAACGGATTCAAATATCCCTCTTTATGTAACTTCGTTAACCGTGTCTCATTGATGTGACCCGGTCTACAATGCCATAAGAAAGCCTGATTTGTTTCCGGAGACTTTCTTTTAAGTATGTTCTGGACACTGTGCTTGATTTAATACGTATATTCCATTTTCTAATGTACCTGACCCAATCAGAACTTGATTTAGTGGACCACATTGCTTACAAAAGTAAAATCATATCCTTCCTTAGAGAGTAAGGATACATATATGATATTATATGCTAGACTAGGTACATATTGTTGGAGATAGTGCCCTCAAAGTCAATTATTGGATCACAGGTACGTGATTGCAATAATTGTGGCAGGACCTATACCAGTATGACAGTCTTGCTCAAGATGATAGTATGCTATCTGGTTTGTCTTTATTATCGTATACATGCTTTAGTTCGCTATTGCATATTGATAGAGCCCATTGGATTCTTGCTTGACTACCAGCAGTATGATGGCGATCATATACGTGGGAGCTGGGGTCTGTAAGCACATCCTTAAAGTGTCCCTAGTCGTGGGAGTTTCGAGACAGGGTATCGATACTCCCGAGTAGACTAGTGTATACAGTCGAGACCCCGACGAGGGGCGATGGCCGGTCTCACAAGCCATTGGTGTAAGTTGGTTCACCTAAGATGTATACAGGTGCTCATTGAGTTATGAGTACACCGGACAGGTCTCGCCGGGAACATGCTAGTTGGTATTATACATATCGTCAGATAGCAGTTCCCTGGTAACATGTGTACAGGTTAGTTCATCGACCTGAGATCGTCATTTGTCTCATGTGAGTTCCCACTGTGCTTAGATTACTACCCTACCACGCTCAAAGGAGTTGTGCAAACAGGTTTTAGTTGGGTACAGTCCCGAGCCACATTGGAGGCAAGTGAGCGGATCTCGGGGATTCGTCTCTCCCGGTATTGGGGGTTGATGTCGCACAGTACACGGGTGACCATCACTAGAAACTCTCGGCCGAGGTAGTAGAGAATTACTGATTTGGATCAGTAGTTTCTCAGGTGGTGGTGGGCTTCATACCGACACGACTTATCGCGTTATTAGGGGTCTGACTTTATCCACCCCCTAGACTCGATATGCGATACTCATAGACGAACGGACCGGACTGTATGTATATTGTCACTGTTAGGCTCAGTAGGGTTTATGGATGAGTTCGCTCGTAAGCTTCCCTTCCAATCAACACATAGGCAACCGTTACGTACAGCTTGTACCTCTGACGTGCTAGAGGTTATACCCAGTGCCAGTACGTTGATGAGTCATTAGAGTCCCCTACAGACACTTTCCCAAGTTCGGGCGAAACGTTGTAGAGGCCGTATGGGTTTATGGCAAGGTTCGAAAAATGCACGTGCGTTTTCGCACGTGTCATTTTTCGGACAGATAATACTAGTCGGCTTTGGTTTAAGCCGGATCCGAGTATTATGCTGTGTAGATATAATATCTTTGTCTCAGTTGAATTTGTATTCGGTCGTAATACAAATGCGGGTATGTTTATACCGATACGGGGTTATCCTGAAATTCGTTTCAGAATCGCTTTTGGAAGTTGCCAGTTTCCAGTTTTCTATCAGCCGTATTTTGTCATTCGGTTAAATGCGGATTTATCTTTTCTTCTCTTCGGTGAGTCATGAGGGTGATGTGTGTGGAAGATTCTAGGGTTTGTGAGGTGTTCTTTGTTCATTGGTAGCATTTAATGAAATGGTGACTAAGGTTTATGAGTCACCATTTGCATTAATGCATTTTTGTTTGTGCTTAGATTTTTTCTTCATAAGCTTTGCTTACACTCACCCCCCTCTCTCCTACACTCACCCTCCACCTTATATGGCCGGCCACCTCTCTTGGAGATTTGATATGGTTGCTAGAAAAAAGATATAGTTATTTTTGGTTCATGGAAATTAAGCATACTCATTTCACATTTCCACCCGTTCCAAAAGGCAACTTTTATAACCGTTCGTCCATAACCTTGGACGTAACGAGACAAAGTGTTCTACTCATTCTCTACTTCATCTTGGTCGTCTCTTTTAGCAAACTTGACGATCGAGTTGCCTCGGTTCAGAGGCGGGAGCCCGTTTAAAGATCCGTCGACGTGGTGCCACCTGGACGAGAAGACTGGAGATTCAGGAGATCGGAACAGCCGCAACAAAGCGTCGGATGATGGTTGAAGACCGAAGGACTCGGATCATTCGGTATAACGTTTCTACCCCCTTTGCAATTTGTTAGTTTAGCTTTAATGGCAGATCCGGGTTACGGTACACGATAGCGCCAGTTCGTAAAAAGTTTTTGTTCCGCATTTGGCGTCTGTTAGTCGGCCGGGGCGCTACCGTGGACTTACAGTGGTATCAGAGCCTCACCATTAAGCTATACTAACTTGTGCTAACGCGTTTAAAAGATCGATCGAACGGAATTTCCGAAATCACAATTTTCAAGTGCTTAAGTTTCTGTCGATTTTAAACAGGGTCTAAAAATAATTTTACATATCACAGAATATTAAGCAAGGTTTTTTAAGCATACTGATGAAAATTGGGCACGTGATCCCACAAGAGCACCGCGGATCCGCGGTCAAACCTAGGGTTTGACCGCGGAACCCCGGCTCTTTAGTGGGAACAGTGCATCAATTTTTCACAGTGAGCTTCTATGAGGAAATTGTGGCTTTTGGGAATATTTGTTTGGGCCCAGATTTTGTTACTGTACAGCAGATGTACGTGGGGCCCACTTCGGGATATTTAGTCGATCGAAATTTTAAATTTGTTAGTATGCAGTACTTACTTTATATCTCCGACCGGGAATGTCATTTGATCGGTAAACCGCGTCTAATTGCTATAGTTCTTTTAGACGGGCTTGCGAACGTGACATTCGCGTTGATGTTCTGTGTTATGCTGTGATGTTGCGGATATGTCATGGTGGATAGCAGGGTGCAATGATAATGCAGTTTGGATTTATTTGTACATTTGATATTGCGGGACGAGCGTCCAACATGTGGACTGCCGTCACTACCTGTTGTATAATATTCTTTTGGGGCACGACCGGGTTGAGGTCGATGTACCCGTTGTACATATTTTTATTTATGTACTAGGTTTATCCCGCGAAGGAGTGCACGGATAGCCGGGTTCTGGAGGGCAAAGGGTCCGTATCTCATGGCTTTGAGAGGCAGAGGGACCTCACTCTAGAATTGGCAGACTATTCGCCTCACTCATAGGGGGTACAGGTTGACCCAAGGAGGGGTGCTCAATTTACCGGATTCCGTGGAGTGCCGGGTGTTCCATTCACTATGTTGTGAGGGACTACCTCGCTTCAGGTTTTGGCGAGTAACTTGTCGCACCCGTAGGGGTCTAGGTTTCATTGCACAGGCTATCCACACGACCAGGGGAACGTTGGGTTTCAGCAGCGGCTCTGTGAAACCTGGGGATCCCAGATTATCTGTATTGTTCTGTGATGCTTATTACTTTTCTGTAATGTTGCATTTTATCACGCCTGGAGCGATTATTGTATATTGGTATATATACTATTAGATGTTGTATATGTTTTACACCCGCGCTAGTCCAGCCCCCGCTCTGTCGTTAGTTAAGTAACCTAACGGGTGATGACGGGACCCAGTGGCGAATGCGGATGGCATATATGTACATTATATTTTCGTTCTTTTCTGGTGTGATTGATTGATGGGACTGCATTGATTCTTATCAATGCATGGATAAAACAAACCTATATTTGATGTTGTTGGAACAAATTTTAAAAGGTGTTATTACAAAGATATTTCCTTTTGTTTTGCATAGTGATATTCAGTTGGAATATCCTGCACCTCATTCGACGAGGCAAGGGCTGATATCCCGTCACCGGGAAAAACCCCTTGGGCAGAAGTTTACGTCAGGGTAGTAACTTTAATATAGTCGATTACAAGTTGCTTTGCATCGCGGTATTCAGATGGAATATCCTGCACCTCATTCGACGAGGCAAGGGCTGATATCCCTTCACCGGGAAAAACCCCTTGGGCAGAAGTTTACGTCAGGGTAGTAACTTTAATATAGTCGATTACAAGTTGCTTTGCATCGCGGTATTCAGATGGAATATCCTGCACCTCATTCCACGAGGAAAGAGCCGAGATCCCTTCACCGGGAGTGACCTCTTTAACAAAACGTTTTCGTCACTATATTTTATAAAAAGCTATCAGGTTCCTTCAGCGATATCAAGTTCATTACGTTAAAGGTTTTTCGCCAAAAACCAGCCGTAGCCCTCCGTCATTTCTTTTGGGTATTCAGTAGTATTCAAGCTATGCATGCTTGGCCCTTAGTCAAGGCATAGTGTTTGGTAGCTGCTGGGTATTCATTTGTTGCATAGATAGATGAGTTGGTTTGGGACAGTCGTTCTGTCATACTTGGCCCTTAGTCAAGGGCATGTGCGGGTGAGTTCAAATTGACCTGGATAGTGACGGATAGAACTTGGCATGTGACTTATGACATACTTGGCCCTTAGCCAAGGTCATAAGAGCATGGGGTAAAAATAACATCGGGAGTTTCAAATATACAGGAAACTTGTCAGGCAAGCGCATACCTTCTGGAGTGTGATAACTTGAGTGGCTTCCATCAAGTTATCATGCGATGATAGTTGGATCCCGATTCTCACTGATGAGTTAGTTTACTCTTCGGGTGACCCCGACTAATTCTTCTTTCAGGTTTAGAGGAGAATTTGAGATTACAGTGGGAGGTTTCCTGATTAGATAAATTGATAACCATTCTGATCTAGGTTAGAGTGCACGCAGAGTGTTTCTTTTCTCTCTCTCTTTGGCAGCGACCTTTGACCGACCCTAGACTATGACTCAGTGACCAAGTTGACCGAACCTTCTTAAAATACTGGTTTTTGGATTGTCCAAGTTGCATAAGTCATTGCCGCTCCTTTTTTTACCCTTTGCATTTCTCAGAACACGCCGTACTACTACGGATATCCACTTCCATTGGATAGATCCATCGTATGATTATATACGAACTCGAAGGGACTTCTTCGAGGATGGATCCAGGTTCAGGAGAAATAGAATTGGTTTATTCAGTTGTCTTTTATTATCACCTTCTCTCAGGTTGCGAGGGCTCCTTGGTTTAGGAGAGTACACCTATTACGCTTATTGGATAGTCTTCTTCCAAACCATAGGCAGGTGCCGAAAGGTAGGGAATGAAGAAAACCAATTAGCCTAAGTAGGGTGTACAAAAGGTAATAGCTAAAGACAAATAAAGGGATTAGAAAGAGGGCAAAGTAAATTGCGACTGTTATCATTCACGACCAAACCGCGTACTTCATCGCCACTCCTATTTCGCCTTTAAAAGAATAAGGTGTTATTCAATTGTCTTTTATCATCACCTTCTCTCAAGTTGTGAGTACTCCTTGGTTTAGGAGGGTACACCTATTATGCTTACTGGATAGTCTTCTTCCAAACCATAGGTTGGTGCCGAACGGTAGGGAAGGAAGAAAACCATTTAGCCTAACGATGGTGTACAGAAGGTAACGACTAAAGACAAATAAACGGATTTGGAGAGATGGCAAAGAGATATATGGTTATAGTCATGAATTGGATTATGGAAGAGGCATTACTAGGAATACCAGAATACCCCTACGAAATATTTTCATGTTTCAGTGCATTGTTAAAGGAAAACTGATTTCCCAATTAGATACTTGCTCAAGGGTATGTATTTACCAGGTTTCATTCTCATATCTGTATGGTTTTACAGATGATGAGTAGGAGTAAGTTATTGGGAATTAGGTGATTATCCTCATTATATCAGAATTCGTTGTAATTGGTGATATTTGAGGAAATCACCAGGGTACAGTTTTCAACCTACGATGCACAGGTTTTGAGTTATTCAAACTCAGTGGACTTATACAGAGTATTGTATGTTGTCCAGTGTCCGTCAGGACAAAGGGCCAGGTCCTCGTACTATATTCTGTTTATTTATGACTTCTCTAGTTTTTAGACAAGTGTTTCGTAGAAATACAATGTCTAAGTTTTGAGAAGTTGTGGGTATAGGAATAAAGTAGAGAACCAGGTGTCGCAAGTATCAGGATTCTTCAAAGAGATCGAAGATGTAGATTCTTGTGAATGGTATTCATTAAATAGTAATGGTTTTGGGAAACTTGTTTCTCTTTCAGATTACTCATAATTGGATAGATTCCTAAGTTGAGTAATGCTGATTAGCCTCTCTCCATTAAGTTGATATGAACTGGAGACAATTGCATGATTTGAATCTGGTTCCAATTAAATTAGTGCCTATGTTTCTATATTGGATATAGAATGGTTCATATCTTAACGATGTTAAGATACGGGGAGTTGTCCAGCTTATGCTTAAAACCAGACACTGGATAACTCAAGGCACGTTTCTGTAATGGCTGTTTGTGGGTTGACCCTGGCTTTGACGAAGGTTGACATTTCTACCATCTGGAAGAACAATAGTGATATTGTTCTAGACTCGCCACAGTTTTATTAAAAATGGACTTTTTTAGAAAACAGTAGTGGGAGTATGGTAGAACTGGAATTGATTCCAGAACCGCAAACGATTACGGAAAATGTAATAGGACATATATATTCAATCAGGTTTGACATTCCAATAGCCACTCTGCAGACGTGGTGGGTAACCTCAGACACCCGAGAGGTACTCCGGTAGCCTCAAGGACAGTGACAGGGAGGTTCTTGTTTACCCAGACTTGACACTACTGTTGTTCCAGGCTATGAGACCCGGAAGGAGGTTAAGTATAGCGTCGTTCTAAACTAGCTTTAGAAGTGTACGTATATATTATTCTGCCAGAGGGTTGTCGTAGTCAGTGGGAGCAACGGAAGCATAGTGGGCAAGATGCTTATGTCTATTTATAGGCTTGAGCAGAAATAGCGGAGATAGATCATCTGATTTTGATGAGACAGTCATGGTATTGACTTCATCAGAATAGGGGATGGATCAGTTAAGAAGGTAGTAGGGTGTGATATCCTGGTATTTGGATGACATACACAGAGTAGGAAGCAAAATTCCTATAATACGATCGGTTGTACTTTGGTTGTCACACAGTTGTTTCTCGACAAAGGATATGGATATAATATCAGATATTCTGGTTACTAGATCTATGGTTTTAGATCTAGTATTAGGTAGTTTCCCAATCAGGGTACTTTGACAGTATTCTAATAGTATTTTAGAATAGATGACTCCTGGCATGGTAGTGTACCTGCAGGTGATGGAGTCACCCTCTCTAAAGGTGTCTTACAGACTAAAGGAGAGAGGGAAGTGCATGATTGGCAGATCACTTGCTTAGGCAATTGAGTCAATCATGAGATGTCAAGTACCACACCAAATGTTGTTTTTGCACTAGATGCGATAAGTTTATATTAATCCAATCCTGAAGAAACATAAGAAAGCAGTTTTAGAACATAAGTACATGTTCGATGACAGCAGCCTCCTTCGGGAGACGGTTATCATTCCAGACTTCCAAGGTGACCTGGATGACAGAGTGATTGTCAGAGTTATAGTTTTCCCTCTGACAAGGGACAGTATTATGGACAGGTGGTCCAAGAGGATACTGTGGGAGGCATGGTGCTGGATACTGATTAGGTTCAGTTATCAATAAAGTCTAAGAAGTTTGGATTTGGAGTTCATTTATGAAATAGGTCCCATCAGATATTCAGACATATTCTAAGACAGGTATTACTCGATTCGGGAGATGGTTTTCTCCGCGAACTTGAGATTAAGAGAGACATAGAAAGAAACATCAGGGCGGATCCACTCACTGAGGCTATTTCTCGAACACAAGAGTTTTACAAACTAGCTTTGTGAAACTGATTAGTAGAGCAGTTGAATGTTCGGTATCACACGAGCTGTGAGTATGCGACATCGCAATAATTAGCCTTGAGTGCAAGTGGGAGATTGTTGGAGATAGTGCCCTCAAAGTCAATTATTGGATCACAGGTACGTGATTGCAATGATTGAGGCAGGACCTATACCAGTATGACAGTCTTGCTCAAGATGATAGTATGCTATCTGGTTTGTCTTTATCATCGTATACATGCTTTAGTTCGCTATTGCATGTTGATAGAGCCCATTGGATTCTTGCTTGACTACCAGCAGTATGATGGCGATCATATACGTGGGAGCTGGGGTCTGTAAGCACATCCTTAAAGTGTCCCTAGTCGTAGGAGTTTCGAGACAGGGCATCGATACTCCAGAGTAGACTAGTGTATACAGTCGAGACCCCGACGAGGGGCGATGGCCGGTCTCACAAGCCATTGGTGTAAGTTGGTTCACCTAAGATGTATACAGGTGCTCATTGAGTTATGAGTACACCGGACAGGACTCGCCGGGAACATGCTAGTTGGTATTATACATATCGTCAGATAGCAGTTCCCTGGTGACATGTGTACAGGTTAGTTCATTGACCTGAGATCGTCATTTGTCTCGTGTGAGTTCCCACTGTGCTTAGATTACTACCCTACCACGCTCAAAGGAGTTGTGCAAACAGGTTTTAGTTGGGTACAGTCCCGAGCCACATTGGAGGCAAGTGAGCGGATCTCGGGGATTCGTCTCTCCCGGTATTGGGGGTTGATGTCGCACAGTGCACGGGTGGCCATCACTAGAAACCCTCGGCCGAGGTAGTGGAGAATTACTGATTTGGATCGGTAGTTTCTCAGGTGGTGATGGGCTTCATACCGACACGACTTATCGCGTTATTAGGGGTCTGACTTTATCCACCCCCTAGACTCGATATGCGATACTCATAGACGAACGGACCGGACTATATGTATATTGTCACTGTTAGGCTCAGTAGGGTTTATGGATGAGTTCGCTCGTATGCTTCCCTTCCAATCAACACATAGGCAACCGTTATGTACAGCTTGTATCTCTGACGTGCTAGAGGTTATACCCAGTGCCAGTGTGTTGATGAGTCATTAGAGTCCCCCACAGACACTTTCCCAAGTTCGGGCGAAACGTTGTAGAGGCCGTATGGGTTTATGGCAAGGTTCGGAAAATACACGTGCGTTTTCGCACGTGTCGTTTTTCGGACAGATAATACTGGTCGGCTTTGGTTTAAGCCGGATCCGAGTATTATGCTGTGTAGATATAATATCTTTGTCTCAGATGCATTTGTATTCGGTCGTAATACAAATGCGGGTATGTTTATACCGATACGGGGTTATCCTGAAATTCGTTTCAGAATCGCTTTTGGAAGTTGCCAGTTTCCAGTTTTCTATCAGCCGTATTTTGTCATTCGGTTAAATGCGGATTTATCTTTTCTTCTCTTCGGTGAGTCATGAGGGTGATGTGTGTGGAAGCTTCTAGGATTTGTGAGGTGTTCTTTGTTCATTGGTAGCATTTAATGAAATGGTGACTAAGGTTTATGAGTCACCATTTGCATGCATTTTTGTTTGTGCTTAGATTTTTTCTTCATAAGCTTTGCTTACACTCACCCCCCCCCTCTCCTACACTCACCCCTCCCCCACCTTATATGGCCGGCCACCTCTCTTGGAGATTTGATATGGTTGCTAGAAAAAAGATATAGTTATTTTTGGTTCATGGAAATTAAGCATACTCATTTCACATTTCCACCCGTTCCAAAAGGCAACTTCCATAACCGTTCGTCCATAGCCTTGGACGTAACGAGACAAAGTGTTCTACTCATTCTCTACTTCATCTTGGTCGTCTCTTTTAGCAAACTTGACGATCGAGTTGCCTCGGTTCAGAGGCGGGAGCCCGTTTAAAGATCCGTCGACGTGGTGTCACCTGGACGAGAAGACTGGAGATTCAGGAGATCGGAACAGCCGCAACAAAGCGTGGGATGATGGTTGAAGACCGAAGGACTCGGATCATTCGGTATAACGTTTCTATCCCCTTTGCAATTTGTTAGTTTAGCTTTAATGGCAGATCCGGGTTACGGTACACGATAGCGCCAGTTCGTAAAAAGTTTTTGTTCCGCATTTGGCGTCTGTTAGACTGCCGGGGCGCTACCGTAGACTTACACATATAAACAGTTACGTAGAATCAATATCTGCCCACTTGTCAATCCTAGATGATATTCCCCTACGGATTCAGCGTTCACGCTCATTCCGTTCGCAACTCTGAGAGTCATATCACCTACCCTGATAAATCTACAGTTTTTCAAAGCCTGTAATGAATTACAGATATGAGATCCTGATCCGGTATCTAGTACCCAGGAAGTAGAGTTAATTGACATAAAGTTTTCTATTACAAACACGCCCGAAGCCGAAGCTACAACATGCTTCGAATCCTGGCTGCTGGCTTTGCTAGCCCTGCAATCCCTCTGCCAATGTCATTTCCCGTAACAATAGGAACGTCCCTCCTTTACCATATCTAGTCCCGAAACTTTTGCCCTTCCCTTTCCTTCTTCTTCCCTGGTTTCCTTCAGGGTGTAAGTAGAGGGCAGAGACTGTAGAATCAAATCAGTATTTGACTTGTTCTTCAACGTGGTCTTCAGGTCTGTGAGCTCATCAATATAGCTAGTCTCTGTAAGGACGTTGTCCCCTACAGATAACCCGACAGCCAACCTCGCTTGAAGTAATTCGTTCGAGGTCTCATATCTTGCGATACGAGATTGCTCTCCATATAAATCTTTGTTATGGAGGAAGACAGAAACTAAGTCCATCTTCTCGTGCTGCCTCTGGTATGTACCATCAACTGAGGCCGACACGAGGCACTTGGCATTCGCACAATCTTTTTCCGATGTCTTACGGATATCAGTATCCGTGACGATGGAAACTGGTCCTGAGACGGCAGGGGCTTGATTAGTAAAGAGGTGTCCCAGTTTGTTATGGGTAATGGACATCTGGACAGACCTTTGCCGGTCATTACAATCAGATTCTGTCATTTTATTATGTAAATGTAACCTATGTCTGGTCACTGGGTCGCTGCAATTAAGAGAGAGAGAAGAAAACACTTAGTATGATGCTCTTGCAAGTTTAGATTGGTTTTTAATTTATCTAAACAGGATGGCTCCCACTGTTTCTCGAATCCTTCCTCAAACCATAAAAGAAGAATTAGTCAGGATTAATCTCACCGTACAATACTTGCTTAACCGTTCAGCCAGGCTAGTGTCGGTACTTCGAGGGAGGTTTTACGACACTTTCGCGAAGTTCATTAATTAAATAACCTCTTTTCCCTGGAGGCGTAGCCCCGCTAACACTGTTCTAGACACCTACTTTGTTTATAGCATTGATCGTTAAGTGAAAAAATCTCCCGAGGAGTAGCGGATACTCACAGTAGGATCGGGATCCAAATATCATTGTGTGATAATGCTGAAGGAACCAACATTATCAAACTCCAAATGGTATGCAGCACTAGCAAGTTTCAATTTCCTTAGAAACTCCCGATGTGGATTTTTGCCCCATGCTCTTATGCCCTTAACGAAGGTCAACAAATCATAAGTCACATGTCAAGTTCTACCCATCATTGTCCAGGTTAATTTGAACCCACCCGTATATACCCTTGACAAAGGTCAACAAGGTAATACGACTGTCCCAAACCAACGCATCTATCTATGCTACATATGAACACTAAACAGCTACCAATCACTATGCCTTGACGAAGGTCAATAAACATAGCTTGAATACTATTGAATACATATATGAAATGACGGAGGGCTACGAATAGTTTTGGCAAAACCGTGAACGTAGTGAACTTGATATAATCGAAGGAACCTTGATAGCTTTTAAAAGGAGTGGTTTAAGCACCGCGTTTTTAAAAGTTTTTCTATTTTGAAAAAACCGAGTGGTTTTGAAATTGTTCCAACGATTCAGCTTTGGTTTGTTTTCTTTGCATTAGTATAATGTGTTCCATCAATTAATCCTACCATTGCGGAAAACAACGAAAATATGACGTACGCTTATGCCATCCGCATTCACCACTGGGCCCCGCCATCACCCGTTAGGTTACTTAACTAACGACAGAGCGGGGGCTGGACTAGCGCGGACGCAAAACATAAGCAACGCCTACTAGATATCATATATAGATATATACATTCATCAGATGCAATGATAGCCATTCCAGATCACAGATGAACACATTGGATATATTAGGAATCCGCGCTTCGTTTGAGCCTGCAACGAAAGACGGATTACACGGTCGCGATGAATAGCCAAACCCCACCGTAGACCCCTACGGGTGCGGCAAACTACCCGCCAAATACCCGAAGTGAAGCAACCTCCCTCAACAACGTGAGTAGGCCACTCGGCACTTTAAAGTACCCGGAAGTTTGTGCACCCCACCTTGGGTCTATCCTAGGAGCAAAAACGGTAAAAAAAATAATATACAATGGCGGCTATAATCTCAACCCGGATGTGTGACCATAAAATAATATTACATCAAATTTACAAATTTTACATTGAATGAAAAATGAAAACTCTCATCTCACATCCCCGGCTATTCATCACGACGATCCAACAAATTCATATCCACAAACCAATATCACAGATCACAGATATGCACAACCCCCACTAATCGACGTATAGCGATTAGTAGACGTTCAATACATATATCATTTCACAAACACAGAACATTAAACGACATTAAAGTTATGACATCAAAACACCCGCAGTGCTACAGTGAATAACTTTCAGTAAAATCAAAATCGGCGAAAGGAAACAACTCCTAAAACCCAAGATATAAGTTAAAAAGCCAAATATCAAAAACGAACCAATTCCTCACCCACAAAACCGGCCTGGCCGAAAAAAATGCTTATGTGGCCGGCCCATTTACCGAGGAGTTGTTCCATTTTTTTTGTCTGTGGTCTTTTTACTGCTTAAATGACACTCTGCACTTGTTTAAAAAAATTTCAGAGGCCAATAAAATTTCGACAGAAACTACAATCTTGGGTCCGTTGTTTTCGGGCTGTTTCAGTTTGGTAAATTTAACGCGTCGTTTAAACAATCAGTGATGGTTTAGCGAGGCTCTGATACCACTGTAAGTCTATATCACTCACCCCGCAAGCTAGCGAGGAGGCGGAACAAGTAAAAATCGAAACTTTCTTACATAGCAACATAGAATAAAGCTAAAGGATCTTTTCCAAACCATTACTAACGAACTGCGGAGGTTTAATCTACTGTGATACGAAGATTATACCTCACGAAAACGGTCCTTCGGTTCTTCCCTCCGCTGTCCTCCTCATCTATGTGAGCTCCGAGGATCGATCCGGATCTTGGTCACTTCCGCGGCCTCCTAGAGTCGAAGACGATCCATCCGAGAGTCTATAGTACGAGCTCCACCTCAAGCCGAGGTAACTAGAGCAACAAGTTTTCTACTCTTGATGTCCTAGGTGATGAAGAGGAAGAGGATGGATTTGTTTGTCTATTTAGTTTCTATTTTTCTCAACACATGAGAGCTATAGAAAAATCTAGAGAGGGGGAAGAAGGAGGAACCATGGGAGCTCTCTTTTGGATGAGAGAGAATGAGCACAAGATAATGATCAAGAGAAAAATATATTTACTAATCTTTTATCATGATAATATGTGATGGCTACCCTTGATTTGACCATTATCATCTCAAAGATAAATCCAAAAGAATAAGAAGAGTCTAGTGCTTGCAAAATATCTAAGTCAACAATGGTCAACTAGGTCAAATTGTCAAGCAAGGTCAAATGGTCAAACCAATTAGCCAAAACACAATTATCATTAAAAAAATTAATAAACATTTTCTTCACCTCATATTGGTTTTGACCAAGTCAATGGTCAAAACCCTAATGAGACACCTCCTTCTTCGCTCCCCACAACCGTGCATACACACCCGCATCCACATTCCGTAGAACACGAATACACAGAAGACAAAACTAATCCATCTGTACAATACTAGGATCCGGCTTAAACCAAAGCCCACTAGTATTGTCTGCCCGAACATCATACGCTCACAAGTACACGTAAGCGATCGTAGCCCTGCCGTAAAACCATACGGCCTCTACACCTTTTGTCCAGTGCAGGGAAACTCTCTGTGTGGGACTCTAAAGACTCGACACTACGCTGGCAGTGGGTTCAACCACAGACCGCAAGCGGCACTAGCTGTACGTAACGGTCCCTAGGTAGATGCCGATAAGAAGGCTGATAAGGTAAACCCAACCGAACTCCTACTGAGCCTAAATGTGACAATCTCCGTACAGTCCGGTCTGTTCGTCTAAGAGTATCGCATGTTGGGCCTAGGGGGAGGTAAACGTCAGACCCCTAATAGCGGTACATGTCGTGCCGGAGTGTAGCCCGGAACACCCTGAGAAACTACTGGAAACACTACCAGTAAATCTCGCTTGCCCTGGCCAGGGACTTTGTGTAATGGCTCTCCTAGACACAGCGCGATATCAACCCCCAATACCGGGAGAGACGAATCCTGTCTAACTGCTACTGCCTCCAAGTGCTTCGGGACTGCACCCAACTACTATCTGTTTGCACGACTCCTTTGAGCTGTGGTAGGGTAGTAATCAAATTACAGTGGGAACACACTCAAGGCGAAGTAGCAGTGTCAAGTCGACGGACTAAGCTGTACTCCTGTCACCTGGGAACTGTTATCTGACGATAGGTATAGTACCAACCAACAGTTCCCGACGAGTCCTGTCCAGTGTACTCGTAACCTAACGAGCACCCACATACTATCTCCAGTACGACGTACTAATGGCTGTGGAACAGACCATCTCCCCTGCTGGGATGAGAAGCGTATACGCTAGTCTACTCCGAAGTATCGATGCCCTGTCTCAATAATCCTACGACTAGGGACTTGTATAAGGATGTGCTTGTAGATTACCCAGCCCCCACAAGTGTGACTGCCATCACAACGCTGGTAATCAAGCAAAGATCCTAAGGGCTCTACTAATATGTATAAGCGATATGCTAAAAGAAACACATGCACACATTAAAGTAGAAACAAACCAAGTAGCAAACTACCATTTTGAGCAAGACTGTCTATACAACTGTGAATATCCCAAGCTTCCATTAAGTAATATACAAACTAGTATGATACAGTAATGGCCTCTAGGGCATATACACTAACAGCGAACTACCAGCCAGGGATAACCGAGCAAGGGCGAGCCCGGTTGCCTCTTGGTGAGGGCTTTAATCTTTAGCGCGGGAGGGGATATAAGGAGCCTACTAAGGATGGACCGAGTAGGGTTGTTTCCTGGTCATGCAAGGATTCGCCTGACCCTCCCGATGTATGAGCACCGGGAAGGGTAACAGTCACGGACGACACGTGTCAGGAACGTACGTGGAAAGGCAGAACGTTTCGGGAAGCCGCGTCAGTTTTGCCACGTGGCGGCGTGGCATTGGAGTAGTTGCTGTGATTCCCAAGATTCGTGCCGGTAAGCGCGAGAATCCGGGTCCTTGAAGATTCTGTTTGAAGTTATAAATAGGGAAGGAGATGGCAGCTCCTTCGGAACCGCTTACTTTTAAGATGACCGGGCGTATGTATTCGATCGAAGAGATCATTACCCTTGGTGATGTCTCCTTGTACGACCAATCTCTGGCCGAGGAGGGGTACCGGGGAGCGGTTCAGCGCCTTGAGGATCACTTCGGCCAGCTTCTCCCGCGGAGGTCGTCCCTGCTTCAGATGTTGATGTACGCGATCTGGAAGAAGTCCCCGGGGTTGGGCAACCCTTTCACTGAGGAGATTCTGGACGAGGCGCTCGATAAGGTGCATTCGATCTTCCGGTTCGGCCTCATCTCGAAAGCCAGGCACGACCGATCCTTGGCTCTGATTCTAGAGTGTTTCAAGATGAGGTACGTCGTGGGCCAAGGCTCAGAGGGCGGAGCGTCGGGTGCTTCTGTAGCGTCTCGGGTCCACGTGCCGCGTCGGCAGGAGCGGGCTGCGGCGGCTAGGGCCCGGCTAACGGAAATCTACTCCGAGTATCACCATGAGTACTTCCTTGATCCCGTTCCACCTCTATTGTAACTCTTTCTTTTTCTGTAAGGCTGAGGAGCCCATAGTAATTTTTTGAATGAATAAAATTCTTCTTTCCGCAATGTCCTAGTGGTCCCTTCTTATTATTTAAATAGAAAGGACCTTAGAAAAGTTTACATTGTCCTTGTGAGAGAAGAAATACACACTCATAGATATTCCCCTCACTGGTACAGCTTGAGCTTCCTAGCGTTGTAAGGCCATGGAAACTTGCGCCCGTCCGCGTCTTGCAAGCGGTAGGCTCCGCCGGAAAGGACCTCGAAAACGAGAAAAGGACCGTCCCATTTCGGGGAAAACTTATGCAGCCCGTCTTGATCGGTGAACTCATTTCGCCTCAGGACCAGGTCTCCGGTCTTGAAGAAGCGACACTTGACTCGCGCGTTATTGTATCGAGCGGTTTGTTGTTGATAGGCGACAGCTCTGATCTGTGCCCGGTCTCGTTTCTCCAACAAGATGTCTAGGTTGGTCTGGAGGGACGTGGTGTTTGCTTCATCGTCGAAGTGTTCGACCCGATGATTGGGTAGCCCGATCTCCACTGGGACCATTGCTTCGGTCCCGTAGCAGAGGCTGAAAGGGGTTTACCCGGTAGGGGTCTTCTTTGACGTGCGCAGGGCCTATAGGACCCGAGGTAATTCCTCGACCCAACTGCTTCGGCGTCCTTCTAGGCGGGTCCGAAGACCTCAGAGGACGTCTCGATTAGCGACTTCGGCTTGCCCGTTGCATTGGGGATGTGCGGCCGCGGCGAACTTCATGAGGATATGATACTCATTGCAGAATTTCTTCACTTTCTCGTTTTCGAAGTTCGTCCCGTGGTCGGTGATGATACACCTCGGGATGCCGAACCAGAGTATCACGCTGTTCTGCAGGAACTTGATTGTCGCGGTGGCATCCAGTTTTCTGATGGGGATTGTCTCGATCCACTTCGTGAAGTAATCCACTGCAACGAGGACATACTTGTGCCCACCCGTATCGATAGGGAACGGGCCTATCATGTCCATTCCCCACTGGGTGAACGGCCACGGGGAGGTTAGGGCGGTCAGCTCGGTAGCCGGAAGGCGAGGTATGCTTCCGTGGAGTTGGCAAATTTTGCATCTCCTGACGAGCTTCTGGGCGTCTTGGTGAATAGTTGACCAGTATTACCCCTGGAGCAATGCCTTCTGGATTAAGGTGCAGGCCCCTTGATGTGCGCCGCCGACCCCTTCGTGGATTTCACGAAGGACGTGGTTGACTTCGTGGGGGTCGATGCACCGGAGCAGGGGCTGAGTAAAGGACTTCTTGTAAAGGTTCCCATTGCTCCAGACGAAGTGATGGGCTATGGCTCGGAGACGGCGGGCTGCTCCCCAATCTACTGGGAGCATACCTTCCCTTAGGAATTCTACGAGGGGCTTCCTCCAGTCCCGGTCTTCTTCCTGGGCTGTGTACACATGAAGTATTGCCGCCCCGTCTTCCACGCTGGGTTGTGACAAGATCTCGAAGAGGATAGATCGCTTGTTGTTGGCCGAGTAGGATGAAGCCAGCTTACTCAGGACGTCGGCTTGGGCATTGAGCTGTCTAGGTATTCTCTCTACCTGGACTTCGTCGAAGTTCTTTCGAAGTCTTCTTACCTCGGCCAGATACTTCACCATTAGAGGTTCCCGAGCCTCGAAATGGCCGGTCACTTGACCGACGACTAGGGCTGAGTCACTGTGGATCCAAATTGTTTTCAGCCCCAACCCGGAGGCCATGCGCAGTCCAGCCAGCAGGGCCTCGTATTCGGCCACGTTGTTTGAGGCCTTGAACCCGAGCTTCAAAGAATACTCCATTTCCTCCTCATTCGGGCCTCGAATGATGAGGCCGGCACCACAGCCTTCTTCGGTCGAGGATCCATCGAAGTAAATGACCCACTTAGAGACTGAGTCGGGCCTCCCCTCGATCGAGGGTTGAGCCACGAGGGTCGACGTGGACTCCGGCTCCTTACTGGGGATAGTGCACTCGACGATAAAATCAACCAGGGCCCGTGCTTTGATGGCCTGCCTCGGGCGGTATTTTATGTCAAACGGGGACAACTCCCACCTCCACTTCTCTAAGCGGCCTAAGGATTCGAGTAAGGAGTGGATAGCCCCCAGCGGGCGTTCGGTAAGAACGAGGATGGTGTGCGCCTGGAAGTAGTGCCGTAGCTTTCTTGAGGCCACAACGAGTGCCAAGACGATCTTCTCCATGGCTGGATACCTCGTTTCTGCGTCTTTGAAGACGTGGCTCACGTAGTATACCGGCTTCTGCACTTCGTCGACCTCTCGGACGAGCACTGAGCCTACTGCTTGGTCGGACACCGCCAGATACAGTGACAGCTCGTCTCCTTCAACTGGTCGGGTGAGCAGCGGTGGCGTCATAAAGTGCCTCTTTAATTGGTCAAAGGCGGTCTGGCACTCCTCTGACCACTCGAACCTCGGGATCTTCCTTAGAGCTTTGAAGAATGGGAGGCACTTCTCCCCAGACCTCGACATGAAACGGATCAGAGTGGCTACCCGACCTGTTTGTCGCATGATCTCGACGTTGTTCTTAGGCGCGGCCATGTTGAGGATAGCATCGATTTTCTCTGGATTAGCTTCGATTCCACGGTGGGTGATCATGAAACCGAGGAACTTTCCCCCGGAGACCCCGAATGCGCACTTGGCGGGGTTCAGTTTCATCTTGAACTTGCAGAGTACTTCGAAGGCCTCGCCCAGATCCTTGGCATGGTCGACCAACAAGACCGACTTGACGAGCATATCGTCGACGTAAACTTCCATGTTCCTGCCGATCTGCGGCTTGAACATGCGGTTGACCAATCGTTGGTACGTTGCTCCGGCGTTCTTGAGGCCGAAGGGCGTCACCTTGTAGCAGTATACCCCCCCGGTCTGTTGTGAATGCGGTAAGATCTTCGTCTGCCGGATTCATACGGATCTGATTGTAGCCGGAAAAGGCATCCATGAAGCTCAATAGCTCGTGGCCAGCCGAGCTATCGACGAGCCTATCTATCCGAAGGAGGGGATAGTTATCTTTGGGGCAGGCTTTGTTGAGGTCGATGAAGTCGACGCATATGCGCCCCTTCCCGCTCGACTTCTTGACCAGAACTACGTTCACCAGCCACTCCGAATAGGGTACATTCCGAATGAAGTTGGCGGCGAGGAGCCGATCTACTTCGTCCTCGATGGCCTTCTGTTTGACCGAGGCGAAGCTTCGTTTTTCTGCATGACGGGACGGGCCGTAGGATCTACCCTGAGCTTGTAAGATATGATTTTAGGGTTGATCCCAGGCATGTCAGCAGGCGCCCAGGCGAACACGTCGGAGTTGTTTCTGAGGAAATGAACCAGGTCATCTCGCTGAGTTCCTGTCAGAAGCGATCTGATCTGAACGATTTTTTTGCCGTCCCTTTCTACGAGGGGGACCTCTGTCAGTGGCTCCACCGGGGTCCCTCGGACCTCTTTTTGCTCGTCTCGAGTGTCTAGAGAACCCCTGATTTCACCTTCACTCTCGACATCGTCGGTTGGCCGCTGAGATGAAGATGTTGCGGTGAAGCAAACCTTTGCAATCCACTGGTCTCTATAGACCCGACCTATCCTGCCCTGGTCGAGAAGGAACTTCATCACAAGGTGGTAGGTCAATATCTGGGCCCGGAGAGAGTTCAGCATGGGGCGGCCGAGAAGGATGTGGTAGGCCGATGGGATTCTCGCTATGATGAATTCCACAGGCACTGTTCGCGTGCGGCCGGCCTCCCCGACGTTAAACTGTAGAGTGATTACCCCTTCCGCCGGGATGGAGTGGTTGGTGAATCCTGAAAGGACGTGGGATGTCGGCCTTAGTTCTGCCGGGGTGAGCCCCATGCGCAGAAAACAGTCATAGAAGAGAATGTCCGCCGAGCTTCCCGAGTCGACCAGTATCCTATGCACCTCGTATTGGTGGACCCGGTCCGTAATCACCAGAGGGTCGTTGTGGGGCAGGGATATGCCATGGAGGTCCCCGTCGTCAAAAATGATCGGCTCGGTCTCCCTGGCCATCTTCCTCGGACGGCTGTTGGCCTCCACGACCGGCGTGGGGTGCTGAGTCTCGTAAATACTCGATGTACCCCGCGTCGACATGACCATGATCTTTGATGAGCCCCAGTTCCTTTCGATGAGGTTCCTTAGGTCCCCTGGCGAGGTAGTCCCCGAGCCGCCGTGACAAGTACCGTCCATGCGACCCCGTCGAGGGAGGGGTGTCGGTCATGCCTGGGCGCAGGCGAGTTGACCGACACCTCCTTGGGAGGGACAGGGGAGCGATGAGGCTCAGGGCGGGGCGCGATGAGGCTCAGGGTGAGACGCTCTGGTGATAGACCTCGGTGTTGAACTGTGGGACGCCCAGCAGGTTATAGAATATGTTGGCCCAGGAGATCCGCGGCTGTGGGAGGCAGCGAGGCGGTGGTCGGCCGTGCCGACAAGAGCAGAGTCTTCTCTCCCTCTGTATGGGTCCCGGTCCCGAAGTAGGAGTAGCGACCTGGGGAGCTTGCCCTGCCATTTGGACACGGACGCGAGTCGATCTATCCGGACGGCTAGAGCATTGATGGCGTTCGAGGGAGGAGATTCGTCTGCGCCTCCATTGTAGGGGAGGCGGCGGCTAGCGCTTGGATTGTCGTGGTGGTCGCTCGCCATTGAGTTGAGATTGGAAGGTGAACTTTGTTCAGTGGAATAAAAAATTTCTTCCCACAGACGGTGCCAGCTGACCGATGTCGGATCTCGTCAAGATGTTACCTTCCGTAGATCTGCTGCGAGCGACGATGGACGGCTGAGATTGAGTTGGAGGTTGTCTCCGTAAGCATGTGGATCTCAATGGGTTTGGGGTGGTTGGGGCCGAGTTACCTGCAAGAAAGTCCCGGGGTGGTTGTACCACCGAGAACCCTCCGACGATCAAGTTAGACCGGATAATTGAGCAGAGTAACGGCCTAGTGAGGAAAGAATCACTTCCCTCGATCGTCTGAGAGGGGGGTTTATATAGCGGTAGCAATGGGCAGGCAGACGCGAGAATCACGCCGACCGTTACGCTCCCGACGTCATGCCCGCGTGATAAGCAGGATCCCGCATTAATGGCGAGACAGGCTCGTTAATGGGGGATCATGATGGCGTGGAACGTGGGATCGTGGGCGGCGGATATCTGTTCATATCATAATTTTGCATTATTATATTCCCCATTCTTATTCATTTTACAAATAAGCAGGTGCTTTTGATCCATGTCTGCTACATAGTTGCAGGTTACAGGTTCTCGGAATAAAACAGTGAAAATGATGAAAAGACGATACAAAAGTGAGACTACAACCAACAAATGGAAGAATCTTGATCATGCCTACAGTTTGAGGGACAAATGAAGATCAATGAACAAGTTCACAAAGTACAAAGGCAGCACAAGGTTCAAGACTTCGACACGAAGCAAAGGGTAAAAGTCCACGACATTATGCACTGTGGAAATCTGGAAAAGACTAGAAGACATTCTGAAGAACCAAGTGAAGAAAAGCCAAGTAAAAAGCAACAGAAAGAACCCCGGAAGATTCCAGCCAGAGAGTCCACCATACGGCCGCGGATCCGCGGCCAAACAGGGCATATGGCCGCGGATCCGCGGCCGTGCTAAGCACGTGTCGGTGCAAACTTTGACAGTGGTGGCGGTGCGTTGACTAGGCTTCTTAGGGTAATTTTGTAAATGCAGATAGGGATCAGATGTAAACCTAGGGTTTCTATAATCTATAAATAGGAACCCTAAAACTCTTTTTGGAGCATGCCTCTTTCTATGCCTCTTTTTATTCATCTATTTCAGAATTTAAATTCGTTGTAAATGTTTGAAGAGAGCATCAAATAAAGTAAGTAGTTTTTCTTTACCTTGCCCTAATTAATTTCTTTTCTGCCGTAGTTTAGTAATTTTATTTATCTATCCTAGTTAATTAGTTTAGAACATGTATCTTTTTATCAATTCCCTAAGGAGTGAGTAGTTCCTCACTTATTAGGGTTAGGAATATGGAAGGTTTGAGAGATGAAAATCTCTCACCCCTTTCTTGCCCATCACATATTTTTATAGGACTCCATGCATACATACACATACCGCTCACTACGGCATCCTATCCCACGAGGTAGCGGTGATACCGTAGTTTAAAAAGACCGGATGTGTATGTTTTCCATGGAGGTTAGGGTAAGAATTAAGAAAGGACGGACAAGAACCTAGAGGAAGAAACCTAGTTTCTTCCCGATGGTACTAATCCACTTTATTAATTATTACCATAACACCTAAATAGATCTTAATTAGGGCATTGAAAGCGGTGAGGAATATTAAATTTCCAAACCTAACCTAAACCTAACCCTAGCAAGGTTTTAGTCCTAATCTAGATCAACCTTAGTTTTTAGTGATAATCCAATCCACCATAATTGGAATTAACTCGTTAGAACAAATAGAAAATACACAAAATCCCTGTGGAACGACCCGTACTTACCGGCTAGCTACTAAGCGACGCCGTTCTTGATTGCGGTAATTAATTCTTTGATTCATCTTTTAAAAGCGCAAGCACGCATAAAAATCTCTCTCAATCAATATCTCGTGCATGGCGAGATTCGTGGAGACATGGCGTGGGAGCCTGTGATCAGTGCTGCGGGTCAGTCAGGATGAGACCGAGGAGGATGAGCTCGGCGGGAGGCTCAGGGACGAGCGGGAGGACGAGGTATCCTGGTTCTGCTAAAGCCCGGAGACGAGCTGAGAGGGCCGAGGAGGCCAGTTGTGCAGAGGGCTCGGAAGTGAGCCAACGGTTGTTTGTAAGGCGGGCACAGGAGTGGTGTAGTCGGTCGCAGAAGGTCGGCCATGTCCATAGGCCGCAGACCCGGGGTATTCTACCGACGTACCGTTCCTGGTCCTTTATTGCTAGCTTCAGGACACGTCATCTGCCATGTGTCACGATCTGGGAAATCGACGATATCGAGCATCATCAGACACAGAACAAAAACGTTAAGATTGCGTGTGGATGCAAAAAATGATCAAATAAGCAATTGAGATGCAAAATTCTAAGACACGCTAAATTGACGCAACCCATACACATATGAGAAATCCAATATCAATAGTAGCAAAAATAATTGATAAGCAAATATTTTATTTCATTAGGATATATTTGATTATTGTTATTTTTTAGTTTAGTCTTGCAATTATATATTTTAGGTGGTTTTAGTTTGTAATTGAAATTAGGACTTATAAGAAAACCCTATAACTCCGTTGATGAATATTTTTGAAAAGTTTACCATTGAAAATCTGTGTGATGCTTGAGAATTTTTTGAGAGCTCCTTTCAAAGCCATGCAATTCGGTGTGAGGAGTGATTCCTTTAGGATCTACTGGTGTGGTGGCGATGACGGAATCGACAACGACGACGGTAACCACGGGCCTCACACCCAATGAACCCATTACCTAGAGGAATCACTCATTGCACCGAATCATACAGGAATCACTTCTCGCACCGAATCGCTGTTCATATTATAATATTGCATTTTATATTCCCCATTCTTACGCGTTTTATAAATAAACAGGTGCTTTTGACCCATGTCTACTATATAGTACAGGTTACAGGTTCTTGGAGCGAAAACAGTGAAAAAAAGACAAAAGACGCACAAGAGAAGGACTTTTGACCAACAAATAGAAGGGTCTTAGTCAAGCCTGGACGAAGAACAGTTCACAATCAATAAGGCAACGCAAAGTCCAAAATGTCAAGGCAAACGGTTAAAAAGCCATTGCAAATTGTTCACTGAAGATCTGGAACCAATGTAGAAGCCCAATTGACAAAAGAACCAAAGAACCAGAAGCCCAAAAAGATCCAGAACATAACCCAAAATTTTCAGCAGCTAAGCTTTCCAAAGGGCCGCGGAACCGCGGCCCAAGCCTGCCATTGCCGCGGTTCCGCGGCCATTTATTGCACGTGTCGGCGTAGATTTTTGGCGTCGGTGCGTAGGTTGGGATTTTTCATGGGTATATCTGTAATAGCACATGCACGAGAATTTATAACCCTAGTTTTCCTATTTCCTTATAAATATGTAATCAAAATATTGTAATAGGGAACATCCCTATGGACCGACCCGTACTCACCGGCTAGCTTCATGCGACGCCGTTCTTGATTGCGGTAATAGATAGTTTTTGAGATCAATCAAATGGCGCTGTTGCCGGGGATGGCGTAAAATTTTCTTTTTGTAATTTCGGGTTGATATAAATCTTATAAATCATAAAAATCTGAAAATAGAAAAAGTACAAAAACATTTTATCAATTTTTATCTGTTTGAAGGGTTTTATTGTTTGAATCTTGCAGGAACAGCGAAGAATCTCGGATCTGGAAATTTACAGAGGGCGAAACAAAAATTGCTACATCAGAACAGAGGAGAATTAGAACAAAGGAGCGGCAGAATTTTTCTCAGAGAGTGATCCCTCCTCTAGACCGCGTTTCCGCGGCATAAGTGGGCCCCAAACCACGGTTCCGCCGCAAGTTGGCCACTTCAGCTCCTCAAAATTTGTCTGTTTGTTCCCCATTCTCCCCTCTGCCAACCTCCTTATATCTTTTGTGAAATTTTCTGCAGGATTTCTTTGCGCTAAAAATCTTCTTCTCCCTTCTCAATAACAGATTTTCTGCAGGTTTCTTTGCGCCGCGCTAAAAACAATTGATTGCAAGTGAATTTAATGTTTTGCATAATTTAATCGGACTTTAAGGGGCTATTGACCAAACTCAGATTGGGTGGGGATTTCATCACCCTTCTCAGGACCCCAGAAATCACTTTAAAGCATTTGCATTGACCACTATTAATTAAAAAATACTAGACTCAGCCCTAAGGACTTCGAGCTCAATAGGACAAAGGACTAGTCATAGGCATCAGCCGTTAATCCTAACCTGACTTTGCGGTGTCTAGACAAGTGTGTCAAGGCAAGTGGTTACTTAATTAGGACCGCTACTTGTAGCGGGGAGCGTCCCACTTACCTGGCACTTACCTGGCCGCAATTGGTGGTGAAGAGGCGGTTTGAGGTCCTATTTCTAATCCTAGTTAGGAGCTGTCTAGCTGACGTAGGTGACCCTAGATCTAGGCCTGATTGTGCATGTGTGGTTGATCGCATTTGTGTCACAAGTCTCTTTTCAAAAATCTCTTTGCAAAACTCTCACATAAAAAAAAATAATCTTTTCAAAACTTGCAACTTGTCGCTAAAGAAATCTTGCACCTTACTTACACCACTTCCTCTCATTGACGTTATCTTACCTCCACATTCTGTCTTGCATTTTTTTTCTGACCACACTACCCCTTTAGTGTATGTCACTTTGGACTAGGGACACTAGCGCCCGATTAGTCCGTGTTTCGTTAGTTTCGACCGACGAACCTTTCGACACCGAAGTCGAAATTCCGTCCACTTCCTTACCACCACCTTCGCATTTTTTTTCCGAAGGCATGTCGGGATTCAACCCCAACAATAACTTACCGACGGGAATGATTCCACCTCCGTTAGGTGCGAATAACCCGAATCAACCACCTGTTGAAGCGCCCGCACGAGTCGCGCTCCAGGATCTCTTCTACCCTGTCCGCACTTCTTTACCTACCTGTCTTTCGCCCCCACCGACAAATGGGGACAATTTTGAAATAAAACCACATTTCATCAATATGCTGCCAAAATTTCATGGTTTGGAATCTGGATGCTTATATCTTTATCAATAAATTCCAAAACGTTTGCGCTATGATGAAAACGACCTAATTAAGTGATGACGCTATAAGGCTAAGGGTCATTCCTTTCACCTTATGTGACTTAGCCGAGAAGTGGCTATACAGCACAGCATCACATTCCATTAGAAATTGGGACGAGTTTGTGAAAGCTTTTCTTAAAATGTTCTATCCTCATCACAAAACTGCTAGAATCCGCAATGAGATTATACAATTTTCACAGCTTCCTTCTGAACCATTTTGGAAGTGTTTCGAGAGATTTAAAGACCTACTTGTTCAATGCCCTCATCATGGGATCGAAAGTTGGAAACTTTGCCAAACATTATACGAGGGATTGAACTCGGCAACGAAGCAGTTGCTAGAAACCATCTGTCAAGGTCACTTTCTCTCCAAATCTAGTGAGGAAGTGTGGCAGTTTCTTGAGGATCTTAGTGAACAAACAATTCAGTGGGAGAGCTCCAAGACCACATCATCTTCTTCTAGTGGTCAATCTAGGGCAGACATACATCAAGTAGAGATGTCGATTGCTATGAAGGCCGAGATGGCCGCTTTTACGAAAAAGCTAGAAGCGATTAAGACCAAAATCTCATCGCCTTCTCCTGCCCCTGTTATGCCTCCACGAACTGTGTGTGCTTGTTGTTCGGCTCCATCACACCTAACCGAAGAGTGTCCTTACAATGCATCTACTCAAAGACATAATCAAGTCAATGCTGCCTTTCAGCAACGACAAAAAAACGATCCATACTCTTCTACATATAATCCGGGTTGGAGGAGTCACCCAAATTTCGCTTGGAACCAAAATCAAAAATTCCAAGGAAATAACAATTTTCAAGGACCTCCTCCTCCTCCACAACAACAAGCACCTCCACAAACTCAATTTCAACAGCAACCTTTCCAACAGCAACCTTACCCTAATCAGGTGAACAATTTTGTGCCTAACACTTCTTACCCGCCAAACAATTTTGTTCAACCTAATAATGACAAGGTTAGCTCGCTCGAAAGAAGTCTAGATGCATTCCTAAAGCAATCTACACAATCTACAGCAAGATTAGAGACTTCTATTCAATCTTTGGTGCAAAATAGTGCCTCGCACGATCAAAGCATCAAATCTATTGAGGCACAAATTGCACAACTCAATGCAGCATTGAGCGAGCGCGAAAAAGGAAAGCTCCCATCTCAACCACTGCCAAATCCTGGTCACGCACATGCTGCATATCAACAGCAAAATCATAACGTAAATGCTGTGACCACGTTGAGATCGAGAAAAGTGTTGCAAAACAATGTGGGTATTCGCAATGACACCCCTGCCGGTGGTTCTTCTTCATCTTTTTCACCTTCTTCTTCTTCTTCTTCGTTAGAACATATTCTTCATCCTTCACACGGCTCTACCTCTTCTAGCTCGAACGAACCCACTTCTCACAACACGAACACATCTACACGGGATTCCGTTCCAACTCAACAATCTAATCCACAAAAATTGGACTCAACAACTTTTCAGAATGTTCCTTTTCCAAATCGGTTGAGATCCAATAAACCAACTCCGCAGATGGAGAAGATTGTAGAGTTGTTCAATCAGGTTAGCATAAACATCCCTCTTTTGGATGCGATCCAACAAGTTCCTACATATGCAAAAATCTTAAAGGACTTATGCACCAAAAAGAGGAAGTCATAAGTACCAAAGAAAGTTTTTGTGGCTAGTGTTGTTAGCGATGCTCTTGTCCAATCTTTACCCCAAAAGCACAAGGACCCCGGTTGTCCTACTATTTCGATAACAATTGGGGACAAGAACATCAATAGAGCACTTTTAGATCTTGGGTCTAGTGTTAACCTGCTTCCTTACTCCGTGTACGAGCAATTAGGGGTTGGAGAGTTGAAACCAACTCGTTGTACTCTCCAAATGGCTGATCGATCAATCACCCATCCTAGGGGTGAGCTAGAGGATGTGTTGATCAAAGTTGGGGATTTCATATTCCCCGTTGATTTTATTGTTATGGATACACAACCTGTTGCTAACCCACGGAACCAAATTCTGGTGATTCTCGGTCGACCATTTTTGGCCACTTCCAATGCCGTAATAAACTGTCGCAATGGCTCCATGACTCTATCCTTCGGGAAGACGTCTAGTGAGTTCAATATTTACAAGTTAGGAAGTCTGCCCCCCCCCCCCGTGCCTAAAACTAGTACACGAGAAGTTTGCTCTATTCAAGAAATCACGCAGGAGGACTGCGAGTTTGAAAGATTTTTGTTTGATGAGAACAGCTTTGACGCCACTAGTGCGTCCCTCCTTGAGCCTACCACAGTTGACACAACCGATATTGATTATGAAAGTGTAACAACCCTAATTTTCATATACACTTTTCTGTACAAATTTTTTAAATTTTTTTTAAAACCATAAAGTAGTATTTTAATCCGAGCACAAGATATATATAATTAATTATTTTGTTTTTAAATAATTTCATTTTTAGTGTACATTAAATTGTTTTTAAATTTAAAGTGTACTTTGATATTTAATGCTGCTGATATCATTTTAAGTAACTATTTTTCTACACTAATTACAAGAAGGAGCTTGTAGCTCATTGGTAATACCTTGCATTGCTGAACCAAGCCACCTGAGTTCGAATCCCATACCCCACATTATTTTTAATATGGATTTTTAAAAAACCTTTAGAATACCAAGAGTTTACACGTGCATATCTCACAAAAACCCCACTACACCCAAAGATGTAACATTTGCAGAGGGTAGATGATCCGTCGGGGGAGATCCAGGTCACCGGAATCGGTCGGGAATCGGCCAACTCGGCCTTGACTCGGCCGACTCAGTGATCCGACCGAGTCACGGCCGAGTCACCCCCGATTCGGCCGATTCCGGCGAGGGTCACAACACGAAAGTTGTGTCTTTTGCTATTCCCTACGCACCTGCAAAGTTTCAGCCTCATACCACTTCCAGAGCTCTTTAAAACCCCCAATTACTCCACTTTTAATATATTTTTATTACATTTTATCACATTTTTATTTTTAACTTTTCATCTACCCTAACCCTAGCCTAACCCTATAAATACCAACCCTACACACTACCCTCTCACCCCCCAAAATCTTGAGCCACTCTCTCAAAAGTTTCCACAAGAAGTGTGCTTCGAAATCGAGTTCCCGGCGAAGCTCTGACGGAATTCCGACGACGCGTTTTGGAGCAACCGGCGACGTAATCACCCCTCGGCCTTCCTCCCTAGTTCTCTTTACTCTTTAGAAGAGTTTAAACCCGTAAGTCCCAACCTTCTATCTCTCTTTTCTATAATTGTAAAATACGACTTTTTGGAACCCGACGGAAATCGGACAAACCGATTCCCGATCCGGTTTTTCTTAAAAATTCCACTTGTCGCCTAATACATATTATCAACCCTATTGCATGTTGACTATTAATCACCCTTAAACCAATTTAATCGCACTTTTCCACATGAAATGATAAGTTCTTTACAAAACCGTATTCCTTGCATAAAAATACCATCAAGTTCAATTTTAATGTTCTAATTAGATCCCTCACTCTTAATCATGGTTATTTTGATAACAAAACTTGTTTCATTCAATTTGGATAAAATTTCACACATGAAATGATAATGTTTATGAATACCGTATTCTTGCACCTTAATACTCTTAAGTTTAATACAGCTTATTTCATCTTGAAACTTCACCAAAACTTAATATAAGTCACGGGGTAATGACCTACCCTTATACACACTCATTATAACCCTAATTGATAAATAACGAAAATACAGAATACGAAATTATAGGACTTTTCACTAAAATACCATAACCTTCATAACTCTTAGTTTAATCTTTAAATTGTAACTTTTCTAAATAAAACTTATACAAAATGAAAGCACGATTGGTCATGGACATCGATCGTTTATCTAAACTGTCTTGTGTGTCTAGGCAAGTGTGTCGAAGGCAAGTGGTTACTTAATTAGGGCCACTACTTGTAGTGGAGAGCCTCCCACTTACCTGGCACTTACCTAGCTGCATTCGACGGTGAAGAGGCGATTTGAGGCTTCTAATGACTCATCGTTTAGACCTTAGAAATAGGCTAGTTGGCTTAGGAAACCCTAATAACTAAAATACGGAGAACTATACTCTTTACAAATAAACACCCTATATTTATAAAACCGTTTTCCTAAAAGAAAAGTATTTATAAAACCTGAGCAAAGTGCCATTACAACCCATCTTTGGGGAACCTGTTAGGGATAGCACGGTTCATCGTGCACCCGCAGGCTAGTAGTGCGAGATTCAGACCTCCGCAAGGAGCATTCGGTCTCGAAAGGTTTAAAATACGATATTTAAGGAAAGTGATATTATTTTTGTAAATAAAATATTCATTTAAAAATCATTCATGTGTTTTATTATATATAATTATCACTTAAACACCTATTTTGTTATAATATAAAATTTCCACTTTTTCCTGAAATTCAAAGATTAAAAGTTACATTAAAATACCCTGAATTTCAAATAATCAATTAATAATTTTATTAGGATATATTCACTAGAAAAACATAAATAAAATACATACTCATTATAACTATAAAGATGAATAACAAATACTTGAGGTGTATTTTGCAAACTATACAATATTACTTTTTACAATAAACCCCCTCAAGTTTTATAAATTACAATAAGGCCCCTAACAAATAAAGAACTACAAATTATCTTTCTTTTAGTCTGACTCGGGTTAGAGTCTGACTAATTCTGACTTGAATATAATTCAAGTCAATCTATATTTCAATTATATTCCAATACAACTTGAATACATGAATCCCAGAATCCAGTTAACAATCTGTTTGAATGAACCGAACCATGGATATTCCTTTTACATGATTTCCAGTATTCCATTTACATGACTCTACGGTTATAACCGTTTCCTGATATCATGGTTTCGGTCAGTCAATCAAGTCAATCAAGCAATCATTACAAGTTTACAAGATAACAATACAAATATAACATCGCGGGGTTTAAAGGGATAGATTGGTACGGAAGATGTTAAAAGTGGAATGAGGTGGTCAGATTAAGACACCTAACCTATATTCAGTTGCTGTTGTACCGTGGCATAAACGGTTCCTTGTACTATACGTGCCCTTAGTCTCTGGCATATAGAGACTCCCCTCGTATACACTGGCAGCTTTCTGTACCAAGCTACAAACAATATCGTTAAACAATATTCCATAATATACTACAATACAAAACTTTAGAAAATACCATACTCTGTCACTCTCATTCTTCATTTTTTCTTTGGGACTTACCGAGCGACCTGTTCACTGACGACATTCTATTTCTCTCTTCTTTGAATGTCGTCAGGTGCGTTGGACCAAGTTGAGACCGAGCCTACAAGTGAAGATTTGGAGGAATTCCAGGAAGACCCAGAGCTCTAGACTTTGTACTTGCTCTTCTCAGTATTTCCTTTATTATGCCATTGTTTAGGCATTGCTTTTCAGTTCAGATGTATTTCCATTTCATGCATTGTAAAAAGAATGTTATTAATAAAAGTTGCTGTTATTTTCCATCTTTGGTCTCTTGTGATTATTTTATATTGCTTAGTTACGCTTAGCGTATGTATTTCTGAGTACATACGTAGCGGGCCTCGTCGCGTCCACTTCGCCGTACACTGGGAAGCGGGGCGTGACAGAAAGTTTCACTTTTTCGGATGATGACGACTCACAACCTGAATATAAGTCTTTGAATTTTTGGATGAGTTAGTTGAACCATCCGAATCGGTTGTTTGCAGAGATTTCGAACCTGTGTTGGAGTCCTTTGAGTTCGAGGTAGATTCCCCAATGATTCTTTCGCCTCCGAAACTCGAACTCATGCCCTTGCTGTCTCACCTTAAATATGCTTACATAGGTGAAAATGAGACCTTTCCCATTATCATATCGGCCTCTATAGCCTTCGAGCAAGAGAACGCTATTTTAATGGTCTTACAAGATAGGCGGCAAGTTTTCGGCTGGACTATGGCGGACATCGAGAAGATTAGTTCCCTCATAATTGAATATCATATGCATATGATGGATGATGCCAAGTCAATAAAGGATCCACAAAAATATCTTGGGGATATTGTGGTTAGTCAACATCCTCCTTTAGAAGTTGAACCACCCCCATTTCTTTTAATAAGTTACGAGAATGCCAATATTCCACTGATTGCTGATCATTCACATTCTCGTTTTGATTCATCACCACCTCCTATCTATTCACCTCCACACTTTCCTTACCACCACTTCTATCTTCCCCAACTCTTTTTGGATCGCTACAACTTATTCTTCCACCAACCGATACTCTTTACAGATAAATTTTTCGACTGGTTGGTGGTGACGTTTGGTCTATGCAGAGTTTGGCAGTAATGTCTAACATTGTTTCACTGAAGTTTGGGGGGGCCTTTCTGTATATATTTTTGTTTTTCTTTTAACAATAAAATAAAAAAATTATAAATAAATAAACAGGAGTGCCGACATTATCGACCCACTTGGTGTAGCATGACAGTGAGGACACTGTCCAGTTTAAGTTTGGGGGTATGCTCGGTACGTCTTCTTCCTTCGCACTCATTTGTACATACTTTTGCATTGGCATATTTATTTGAAAACCCATAAAAATTGAAAATTTTCAAAAAAATTATAAAAATTATTGTATTCAATTTTGGCCATATTTAACTTGAGTTTGACAAATAGGTTAACTGGCTTCGAACAACTAGATCTTAGACTGAGTAAATTAAAAACCCTAAAAATAACCTTCCTTAAAGATTAACGGTAAAAAGTATATGTCTTCGTGTTTTATTTAGAAATAGGCAAATTTTGAGTTCACTTTTTGGGCTAAGTTGAAATAAAGGAAAAATATTGATATTCTTATTAGAGTATAAGTTTGAAAAATAATTCCTAACTTAAGTCTAGATTCTGAAAATGTATACCCCACAAATTGCATAATCACGCACCTTGAAACTTGGAATAGTAGAAGAGACCTTGAAATGCTCTTGTCTAAAGTCCTTTAGTACGAAGAAAATAAAAAAAAATGTGAATAAAGAAAAAAAATGAACACTGGTCTTTGTGATTACTTAAGGCTGCAAAAATAAAAAAAAATATTTAGCGAGGGTGCTTCATCACCTAGTGCCTTAGACCAACTGGTTTGGGAGTCACTGCTAAAAGCCTTGGGTGTTGCAAGACTAGGAATTACGCTTTAAAGTGCAAACATATTTTGTAATCGGTTATTGGTAGCTCAAGAAGTATTAACAGTCGCATGAAAGATGTGTAAGCAAAAATTCATTAAGAATTCACCAGTTAATTAGTGCTTTGGACAACGGACAAGGGTATGATTGCTTGATTTGAATTTCCAAGTGTAGGGGTGATTTATACACACACGTGGGGATATATGATTAGAGTTGAGATAAGAGAAAGGAATGAAGAATAGAACTTGTATCTTTAGTGGAGTTGATAGAAAAATTCCTAAGTGGAGATGGAACCTTAAAAGGAAAACTTGGAAAATGCTGAAAGCTAAGTAATTCTATAGAACATATATAATCTTAAGTTAAATGATGAGAAAGCGTGAAGAATATGGGTGCATAATTTACGAGTCGACGATAATAGAATTCCTTGTTAGAAAACCTAATTGGAGAACAAAAATGGGCCGAGTTGATAGGATTTTGTGGGTAGTATCCGCTGAAAACCCTCAGGAGACAACACTCCTCCTACTAGGGACACCTAGAGGTTTAACGGCTTGTTGCACGTGCTCAGTGCAATCGCGTTTCCCTGCGAAAGTGCGGTTAGGTTTCATCGAGAATAAAATAATAAGTTTGCTCGAGGACGAGCAAAAGATAAGTTTGGGGGTATTTGTTCATATCATAATATTGCATTTTATATTCCCCATTCTTACGCGTTTTATAAATAAACAGGTGCTTTTGACCCATGTCTGCTATATAGTACAGGTTACAGGTTCTTGGAGCGAAAACAGTGAAAAAAAGACAAAAGACGACACAAGAGAAGGATTTTTGACCAACAAATAGGAGGGTCTTAGTCAAGCCTGGACGAAGAACAGTTCACAATCAACAAGGCAACGCAAGGTCCAAAATGTCAAGGCAAACGGTTAAAAAGCCATTGCAAATTGTTCACTGAAGATCTGGAACCAATGTAGAAGCCCAATTGACAAAAGAACCAAAGAACCAGAAGCCCAAAAAGATCCAGAACATAACCCAAAATTTTCAGCAGCTAAGCTTTCCAAAGGGCCGCGGAACCGCGGCCCAAGCCTGCCATTGCCGCGGTTCCGCGGCCATTTATTGCACGTGTCGGCGCAGATTTTTGGTGGCGGTGCGTCGGTGCGTAGGTTGGGATTTTTCGTGGGTATATCTGTAATAGCACATGCGCGAGAATTTGTAACCTTAGTTTTCCTATTTCCTTATAAATATGTAATCAAAATATTGTAATAGGGATGCCTCCTTTTAATAATAAAATTCAGATCTCTTTATGGAGAGCATCGGTGCCTCTCTTCAGTTCATCTATTCAGATCTGACAACCCTGCGTAAATGTTTGGAGAGATCCATCTGTAAAGTAAGTAGATTTATTTATTTTCTTGCCCTATGTGATTTCAATTCCTGCCCTAGATTAAATTTAATTTCCTTGCCCTAGTTAGATCTTTAATTCAATTGCCCTAGATAGAAAAATTAGGTTTTTAGATTTAATAACCAATCCGAACACCCTTCGGAATTAACTCGTAAGCGCGAATCGGAAATTCACAACATCCCTGTGGACCGACTCGTACTCACCGGCTAGCTTCATGCGACGCCGTTATTGATTGCGGTAATAGATAGTTTTTGAGATCAATCAATCGCACGGCTTCGCAAAGAACCCTCAAAAAGTTCTCAAGTATCACACAGATTTTCAATGGCCAGCTTTTCAATAACATTCATCCACCCTTTCAAAAAAGTTCTAGTGTTTTCTAATATGGTAAATTCATATCTTCAATTACAAAATAAAACCATAAAATATCTAAAATTGCAAAACTAAACTAAAAAATAACAATAATCAAATATATCCTGATGAAATAAAATATTTGCTTATTGGTCCCTCATCACTCGGTAAAAACTAGTTCGAGCCATAATCACAAATTCGTCGTTCGGGTATAATTCAGCGAGGTTGAAAATTCAGATTCGGAGAACTATTCGGAAAAAATTGGCAGGTATTCGGAAAAGATTCGGTAAGTGTTCGGGAAATGTTCGGAAAGGATTTCGGGCAAGAAATTAATATATGAAACGCTAGGTTTTGATTTTGTGATATTTGCTGTTTTTTGAATTATTCGTTGTTTTTTCACATAATTCGGGAATAATTCGCGAATTATTCGGCCCGTCGATTAATTCGGCTGATCAAAAATTCGCGAATTACTACGAATTCGGCGAATAATTCGCGAATTATGTGACTGTGGTTCGAGCTTGTTGGACTATTACATAAGCTGGGCTTCACGACATATAAATTCAAGCCGAATAAAAACAAATGAACGGATCATGAACATAGCATGTTTAAACTCAACCCGTGTTCATGCTCGACTAGTTTTTGAGCTTGTCTTCCTGCTTGGCTTGTTCCAGCTCGTATGGGTTGGGATAGTTTATGACTTATTAAATATTTTGCACTGATAATAAAATAGTTAATTATTCTTAAACTTAGATGATGTTTGTTAGCTTGTATATGTTATCGTTGAAGCTCTGATTATAATTAAAATTTAGTCAAGTATTAATATGCAACAATTGTTGGGATCCGGCGTCCGCGCCGAGAAGGCCGCGGGCGAGGTGGAAGCGAAAACAAAAACTTTTTGCGGGTGCGCAAACAAAAGAATTCGATCCAAACACCCTAAACTAGAAATCTAAAATATGCAAGGTTTGAGAAATACAACTTTTGTCGCGTGTCCACCCAATTGTGGAAGACTCCTCCAAGCTCGTAGCCGCCGGGATCGCGCTTGAGAATCGACCACTCTTGCCGAAGACGATCCACCCGAGGGAACGCGGCGGAGGGTCTAACCGACGACCCAAATTTGCTTAGCTTGGATGGTCGGTGATGTAGGAATACTTCACTAAATTTTTCTCTTTAGAATCTATGCTCAAATGGAGAGCAAAAGGAAGAAGAAGGTGAAAGAGGTTGAATCATGCTTGGAGCTCAAGTGAGGAAGTCAAGAAAAACATCAAGTCAAACTTGTAGAAAGGAATGGCTACAAAAAATATCAACCATCCACCAATAGTGAACACAAATGGTTTTAACAATATAAAAACCCAAGTCATGCTTTCCTACATGTCCACAATCATGCTTCATGTTCTCTCACTTTACACCTCATTTCTTTATTTGATTTTCCAAAAAGGAAAATCAAATATGAGGTGTCCTTCTTCTAGAAGTATTCATGTATTAATACGGAATACTTCACCTGGTATACGTATCACTACATATACGCGTATCCGTATAAAAATACGGATAGCACCAAAGGGAGAAAATAAATAGTGAATAATAATACTAAAATATATGTATCAAAATACATATATAAATTATTAAATCAAAACCTGATTTAATAATCCGGCTTAATCCTAAGCCGGCTAGTATTATCAACCGTCTGATTAAAGTCCGTGTATCGTGTACACGTATTTAATCAGACACCCTGCACGTACCACCGTACAGCTCCTACATTTGTTGCCGGAACCGGGAAAACCCTCCGTATGGGACTCTAAACACTCGACAATATGCTAGCAGTGGGTTTCACCACAAGCACGTCAGCGGCACTAACTGTATATAACGGCTACCCAGGTAGTTGTCGAAAATGAGGGTCGACAATCAAGTGCGTTTTTACTCTACTAAGCCTGAATGTGACAATCTCTGTACAGTCCGGTCTCTTCGTCAAAGAGTATCGCATATAGGGATAACATCAGACCCCTATTAACCCGATAAGTCGTGTCTGAGTCAAGCTCATCACCAACTGAAATGCTACTGATCAACTATCAGTAAATCTCCTCTACCGTGGCCATGGATTTCCGGTGATAGCCAACCGAACACAGCGCGACATCGACTCCTAATACCAGGAGAGACGAATCCCTGACAGTCGGCCACTGCCTCCATATGGCTCGGGACTGTACCCAACTAAAACCTGTTTGCACGACTCTTTTGAGCCGCAGTACGGTTGTAATCAAAGTACAGTGGGAACTCACAAGAGACAAATGACGACTTCAGGTCGAGGGACTAACCTGTACTCATACCGCCTGAGAACTTCCATCTAACGATAGGTATAATACCATCTAGAAGTCCTCGGCGAGTTCGTCCAGTGTACTCACCTCCAGTGAGCACATGTATACTATCTTGGGTGACATAACACCAATGGCTTGTGAGACCGGCCACCGCCCCTCATCGGGGTCTCGAAACGTATACACTAGTCTACTCCGGAATATCAATGCCCAGTCTTGATACTCCCACGATTAAGGACATTTAAGGATGTCCTTATAGGCTACCCAGCTCTCGCGTATATGATCGCCATCATAATTCTGGTAGTCAAGCAAGAATCCTACAGGCTTCATCATTATGTATTAGTGACATGCAATAACAAGTAAAACGTGTACACATCAATGATAAAGACAAACCAAATAGCATACTATCATTTCGAGTAAGATTTTTCTATCTGTATAGGTCCTCCCTCAATTATCATAATCGCGAGCCTGCAATTACAATAATTGCCTTGAGGGCATTATATCCAACAATCTCTCACTTGCACTTAAGGCTAATTATTGCGGCATCGCATACCCATATCCCGTGTGCTATCAAATACCCAACTTCTCTACTAATCAGTTTCTCAAATCTCGTTTGAGGAACATCCGTGTTCGAGAAATAGGCTCAGTGAGTGGATCCGCTATAAAGTTTCAGCTTCTTCTCTCTATATCTCAACTTTGCAGAGATCAATAATCTTCCAAACTGAGCGATACCCCACTACAAGAATTTGTCTGGATACCTGATGGGACCAAGTTCATCAATGAACAACTCATATCCAACAAACTTCTTAAGATGTATCCTCTATTGAGTTATAACCAGCATCCTGCACTATGATTATCTCAGTATCTTTATTGGAACACTATCCAATACACTGATCCTTAGAAGAGGCTAAATTCATACCTCTGATAGTATCTCTGTCATCCACGTTATCTTAGAAGCCTGAAATGATAACCGCCTCCCGGGGGAGGCTGTTGTTATCCTATATCAAGAACATCCTCTTATGTTCTTTACTGCTTCCCATTGTTTCTCAAGGATTGGATTAATATATGCTTATTGTAACTAGTGCAAAAGCAATATCTGGTGTTGTACAAGACTTTGCATTATTGACTCAATTGCCTAAGCAAATGATGTGTCATTCATGCCTTCCCCTTTCTTCATCAGTCAAAAAGACATTTTTTTTAAAGAGGGTGACTCCATCACTTGCAGGTACACCACCACGCCAGGAGTCGTCCATTCTAAAATATTTTTAGAATGCTGTTTAAGTACCCGATTTGGGAAACTTCCCAAATCTAAATCTAAAACCATAGATCTAGTCACCAGAACTCCTGATATACTATCTATATCCATCATGGAGAAAATACTGTGTGACAACCAAAGTCTGACTGATTGTAGTATAGGAACATCACTTCCTATCTGGAGTATGTCATTCAAATCCAGGACAGTACTCCCCTACATCTTTCTTACTAGGTTCATCTTTTGTTTTGATGAAGTCAATCACCTTGACTGTTACATCAAAACAGATGATATGTCTCCGCTATCCTTGCTTTAGTCTACGAATAGACATAAGCATATTGCACACCTTCCGCTGCTCCCACTGACTACGATAACCTTCTGGCAGAGTCATGTACGCGTGCACTTCCAAAATCTCATTTGGAAAGACGTTATAGTTACCCACCTGCTAGATATCATAAGCATGAACTGCATCAGCGCCAAGACATATCCATATGGACTTCAGCATAGACACTGAAGTAAAAGTCACATCACAATCCACAACGGGTATTTGATGAAAACTCTTTACAACAAGTCTAGCCTTATTAGGTTAGCACATTTCCACCTGCATAGATCTCGAAAGATCTTCTTACTCCTAATGGGTTTTACCCCTTCAGGAGCACCCAGCAAAGTCCAAAATCCATGATTTGCTGAAGTGGGTGGAGTCCATCTTGGGTATGAAATATCTGGTCACCTGGAAGTTACCACTTCCTATGATTTGCTGATAACAAATAGGGGGAATAGTAATGTCAAGTCATATCCATATGGACTTCGGCATAGACACTGAAGTAAAAGCCACATCACAATCCACAATGGGTATTTGATGAAAACTCTTTATAACAAGTCTAGCCTTATTAGGTTAGTACCTTTCCACCGGCACAGATCTCGAAAGATCTAGCTGCTTCAAATGGGTTTTATCCCGTTCAGAAGCACCCAGCAAAATCCAAAATCCATAATTTGCTGAAGTGCGTGGAGTCCATCTTGGATGTGAAGCATTTGGTCACCTGGAAGTTTCCACTTCCTATGACGTATTGATAACCAGTAGGGTCATCATCATTATGATGCTAACCTCTCTGTCACCGTCTACGAGAAAACCGAAGTGTCTCTCGGGTGTCTGAGGTCACCTGCTAAAATCTGCGGAGTGGCTAATAGTTTGTCAAGTCCAATTGAATGTTTAGGTTCTATTAAATTTTCGAAAACCGTTTGTGGTACTGGAATTACTTCTAATTCTACCATACTCCCACTAGTTTTTTTTGCAAAAAGATCCTTTTATAAAAATGTGGCGAGCCAAGAACAATATAACTATTGATCTTGAAAATAGTAGAAACAAATCCTAGTTAATGCTTGGGGTAATCCACAAACCGCCATTACCGAAGCGTGCCTCGAGTTTTCCGGATTTTGCTTTTAGACAAAAACCGGATAACTCCATATCTTAACAATCTGAAGATATTTAACCATTCTATATCCATATAGAATCAAGGCACTGATTTAGATAGAACCAGATTCAAAAATCATGCAGCTGTTTCCAGTGCATATTACCTAATGGAAAAAGGCCAATACAGCATTACTTATCTTGGAGCGCATCCACCGATGAGTAACCTGTGAGAGAATCAAGTTCTCGATATTACTATAATGTAATACCTAGCATAAGTATCTACATCTTCGATCATCTCAAAGAATCCCGATACTTCCAATGCATGGTTCTCTACTTTATTCTTATAGCTACAAACTTCTCGAAATCTTTGACCTTGCATTACTATGAATGCGTGTCTAAAACCGGAGAACTCATAGGTAATCCTGAATAAAGTAAAAGTGCCAACCCTTTTGTCCTGAAGGATATTGGACATCATACATTTCCATGTATAAATCCCGAAAGTATACTAACTCAAATTCTGTGTTTTGTAAATTGAAAATTGTATCTTACTTAAGACTGTCTTATACCGTTATTCAACGCACCTTACCTTATTCTCAACTAATAAAGGTAAATGTTTACAATACAATTTTCAAAATGTATATCTCACTTTATAAAAATAAAGGTACAGATATTTCATTTTAAAACTTGGTGCATAACAACGGTTATTCGAAACTAAATATTTGCTGTCAGGCAAAAGCCAGACAATTTAATCCAATATCACCAATTACAACGAATTCCGATATTGAGGATCAAATTGCCCATTTCCCAATATTCTGCTCCTACTCATCATCTGTAACACCGTACAGATGTGAGATCCAAAACAAGTAAATACATACCCTGGAGTCAGAATTGATTGGGAAAACAGTTCTCTATTACACATACACGAAAAAACTAAAACCTGAAAATGTTTCATAGGGGATGGTCAGGTATTCCTAGTAATGCATTTTCTATTATCCAGATTCATGACAGTAGTCACAATTTCCTTTTCCCTCACTTTAATCCCTTTATATTTCTCTACTTCTTACCTTCTGTACATCGTTCCTGCACTAACTGGTTTTCTTCCTTCCCTACCTTTTGGAACCAGCCTAAGGTTTGGAAGAAGAATATCTAATAAGCGTAACATGTGTACTCTCCTAATCAAGGAGCTCTCGTAATCTGAGAGAAGGTAAAGGAAAGAGACAACCGAATAATCATATTCAATTTCTTCAGAACCTGTGGCCATCCTCGACTGAAGTAACTTCTTCGAGTTCGTATGTAACTATATGACGGCTGTTCCAAGCAATATGGATCATCGTAGTGATACGACGTGTTCTGAATAAATCCAAAGGGTAAAGTAGGAGTGGCAGGGATATATACGACTTTGTCGCGAATCAAGACAAACCAGAGCCAAAGGGTGTAAGAAGTTTCGGTCAAATCGGTTCATGAGTTTTTAAGTTAAGTCATGGGTCGCTATACCGGAAAGAGAGAAAAGAAACACTCAGCATGCACTTTATCAACATCAGATTGGTTATCACTTTATCTGATCAAGATGGCTCCCACTGTTTCCTTGAATTCTCCTTTAAACCCAAAAAGGAGAACTAGTCGGGATCAAGTGAAAAATCTCCCGAAGAGTAATACGTATTGATCAGTGGGAATCGGGACCCAACTATCATCATGTGATAACCTGACGGAATCCACTCAACTCACTACACTCCAGAAGGTATGCACATGCCTGGCAGATTTCCCGTATGTTTGAAACTCCCGATATGGTTTTTGCCCCTAGGACCCAAGTGACTTTGACTAAAGATCAAAATGCCAAAGGGTCCTAATCAAGTTCTACCCATCATTTTCTTGATTGCATTAGACCCACCCACATAACACCTGACTAAAGATCAAAACTATCGCACGACTGTCCTAACCAATCGCATTACCATGCAACAGAAAAGTATCACATAGCTACTGAACACTACACCTCGACTAAAGATCGAAATACGTAGCACAAATACTAAGCAATACTAATCTGAAATGACGGAGGGCTACGGCTGGTTTTTGGCAAAAAACCTTTAACGTAATGAACTTGATATCGTTGAAAGAACTCGAGTGGTTTTGAAATGGACTGGCTTAAGCTTCGCCTTTTAAACCTAGTAACATAAACTTTTGCTTAAGAGCGAACTTCCAATGAAGTGATCAAGGCTCTTCCCTCATAGAATGAGGTGCGTGATATTCCTAACCGAATACCTCTATGCAAAGCAAAAGAATACGACCACGAGTTTTGAAGAAAACCGAGTAGTTTTAAAATTGGTTCTGACAACATCATTTAGGTTTATTTTTCCTTACATTATTTCGATAGTGCGTTTCCATCATTTTATGTTTTCAAGCCACATAAGAAACAACCATAATATTATGCTTTTTATATGCCATCCGCATTCGCCACGGGGCCCCGTCATGTACCGTTAAGTTACTTAACTAACGGCAGAGCGGGGGCTGGACTAGCATGGATGCAAAACATATAGAAGTATCTACTAAATATATATAATATATATATCAATATCGCAAGCAGATAATAATCATCACAGGCAGACAAAAATCATCACAAGCATGCGAACAACAATATGGAATAGCGAATAATCTAGGAGCCCCGCATTTCATTTGAGCCATAAATAAGACGCGACGTTTCTCGGTCGTATGGATAGCCAGTGCAATGAAGATCCTAGACCCCTACGAGTGCGGCAAGTTACCCGCCAATCTCCGAAGTGGGGCAATCCCAATCAACAAAGTGAGTGGGCCACCCAGCACTTCACAGAATCCAGTAACTTGAGCACCCTTCTGTGGGTTAACCTATACCCCCTACGAGTGCGGCGAATATCCCGCCAATTCTAGAGTAAGGCCCCCCCGATCTCAACGCCATGAAATCGGGCCCGTTGCCCTCTAGAATCCGGCTATTCGAGCACTCCTCCGCGGGGTAATCGTAGTACAGAAAAGAAAATATATATACAACGGTGACATCGACCTTAACCTGGTCGTGCCCCAATAAAAGAATATACAAACTGGCAAGCAGTCCACATGTCGGATGCTCGCCCCGCAATAATCAAAATACAAATGAATCTGAACTGTACATCTAACATATCACACAAGGCTATCCATCATGACAATCCATACAAACCATAACCATATATATATATATATATATAACCGCAGAAGCAAGCAACACCAGAATGTGTGCAACCCGTCTAAATGAACATATAGCAATTAGACGACGTTCAGCAACACATTTATCACAGATACCGACGATGTAAAAGTTTTGAGTTTTTAAAACTCCCGAGTTGTCCTAAAATTAAGATGACACAAATGGAAATCTAGGACAAATCAAACAACACCAAAAATACCATTTTACAAAACCCAAGACACAGCATGAAAACGAGCTCCAGATGTGAATAGTGGAAAGGTGAGGACGGCCAAAAGCTCATTCTCGCCGGTCCAATCATGATCAAATCCGCTCGTTTTCATTGTGCATCACTATCTAGTCTAGAATAAGCTTCTGCACTTGTTCAAAAAAATTTTAAAGACCAAAAATATTTCGAGCAGAAACTGGGTTTTTAAAATGGAGTTTTCGTTTTTGAAACTTGAAGCATCGTCAAGCACTAGTTTATGATGTTTGGGTGGCTCTGATACCATGTTGAGATCCGGCGCCCGTGCCGCGGAGGCCGCAGGCGAGGCGGAAGTGAAAACAAAAACTTTTTACGGGCACCGGACGCGCAAACCCAAGAATTCAATCCAAACACCCTAAACTAGAAATCTAAAACATGCAAGGTTTGAGAAATACAACTTTTATCGCGTGTCCACCCAATTGTGAAAGACCCCTCCAAGCTCGTAGCCGCCGAGAATCGACCACCCTTGCCGAAGACAATCCATCCGAGAAAACGCGGAGAAGGCTCTAACCGACGATCCAAATTTGCTAGATTTGGATGGTCGGTGATGTAGGAACACTTCACTGAATTTTTTTCTCTAGAATCTATGCTCAAATGGAGAGCAAGAAGAAGAAAAAGATGAAGGAGATTGAAGCATGCTTGGAGCTCAAGTGAGGAAGTCAAGAAAAATATCAAGTCAAACTTGTAGAAAGGAATGGCTACAAAAAATATCAACCATCCACCAATAGTGAACACAAATGGTTTTAATAATATAAAAACCCAAGCCATGCTTTCCTACATGTCCACAACCATGCTTCATATTCCCTCATTTTACACCTCATTTCTTTATTTGATTTTCCAAAAAAGAAAATCAAATATGATGTGTCCTTCTTTTAGAAGTATTCCCGTATTAATACGGAATACTTCACCTGAGATATGCATCGCTACATATATGCGCATCCCTATAAAAATACGGATAGTACCAAAGAGAGAATATAAATAGTGAACAATAATACTAAAATATATGTATCAAAATACATATATAAATTATTAAATCAAAACCTGATTTAATAATCCGGCTTAATCCTAAGCGGCTAGTATTATCAACCGTCCGATTAAAGTCCATGTATCACGTACATGTATTTAATCAGACCCCCTACACGTACCACCGTACGGCTCCTACATTTGTCGTTTGAACCGGGAAAACCCTCTGTATAGAACTCTAAAGACTCAATAATACGCTGGCAGTGGGTTTAACCATAAGCACGTCAGTGGCACTAGCTGTACGTAACGGCTACCCAAATAGTTGTCGAAAAGGGCGGTCGACAATCAAGTGCGTCTTTACCCTACTGAGTCTGAATGTGACAATCTCTGTACAGTCCGGTTGCTTCGTTAAAGAGTATCGCATAGTGGGTTTAGGGAGTGGATAACGTCAACCCCTACTAACCCGATAAGTCGTGTTTGAGTCAAGCTCATCACCAACTGGGATACTACTGATCAACTATCAGTAAATCTCCTCTACTGTAGCCATGGATTTCTGGTGATAGCTAACCGATCACAGCGCAACATCGACTCCTAATACCAGAAGAGACGGATTCCTGACAGTCGACCACTGCCTCCATATGGCTCGGGACTGTACCCAACTAAAACCTGTTTGCACGACTTCTTTGAGCCGTGGTAGGATAGTAATCAAAATACAATGGGAACTCACACGAGACAAATGACGACTTCAGGTCGAGGGACTAACATGTACTCATGCCATCTGAGAATTTCTATCTGATGATAGGTATAATACCATATAGAAGATCGCGGCGAGTCCGTCCAGTGTACTCACCTCCAGTGAGCACATGCATACTATCTTAGGTGACATAACACCAATGGCTTGTGAGACCGGCCATCGCCCCTCGTCGTGGTCTCGAAACGTATACACTAGTCTACTCCGAAATATCGATACCCAGTCTCGATACTTCCACGACTAAGGATATTTAAGGATGTGCTTATAGGCTACCCAGATCTCACGCATATGATCGTCATCATAATACTGGTAGTCAAGCAAGAATCCTACGGGTTTCATCATTATGTATTAGCGACACGCAATAACAAGTAAAACGTGTACACATCAATGATAAAGACAAACCAGATAGTAAACTATCATTTCGAGTAAAATCGTTCTACCTGTATAGGTTCTCCCTCAATTATCATAATCGCGTGCCTGCAATTATAATAATTGCCTTAAGGGCACTATATCCAACAACAATATTGAATCATTTAGATAAAGTATAAGTTATAAACAAGCTTTGAGCTTGTTCACCTAGTCACAAGGGCTATATATCTCACTCTTCAATTTGTCAAATATAAGTTTTAACATTTATATGAATTCATACTATTTTATAACTAGTATTCCAAATTTAAGAAGGCTGGCAAAAGCTCGAGAATCGTTCGACAAATTGTCTAACTAAGCTTGAACAATCTGTTTAAACTCATTTAAATAACTGATCAAACATGAACCTAAAACTCAGCTCACGTGGCTCGTTAAACAGCCCTTCAAGTATGTAAGCCCTCTTTGTCTGGCATAAATTAATACTGATATGAGAATCATTTGATTATATTTATAGCGGTGTAGCAGCGGCATTGGTAGACATTGCTCTCCGGACGTGGGCAGATAACTTTTCTTTTTTTGGATGAGAAGATAAATCCTTGATGGCCCAGGTGGCCCATGAAAATTCTAAATTTATTCAAACACGAAATTACTACGAGTGTAATTTAGATAATCATCATACCCTGATAGCGCGAAAGTTAAGAAAAAATATTTAAAATCTACTTTATAAATTTCGAGCCTCGGTGCATCCTCAAACCAGAATTGCAAAAAGTCCAAAGTGGCAACAAGTTTCTTTTGTGAGCAATCATGTATAAGGGTGAAACCAGAGCGAGATTGGGCGGATTTTTCATCAAATATACATGGTTCGAAAATTAAACCCTAAAACCGTCCAAACCCTGATGGGTTTACGAATCGACATATCCACACTCAATTTCGAGTTCTGGTGAGTTCATTTTAGGCGGATTTTAGGTTTTAAATGGGCGGGTCGAGTTCATTAGGTTTTCGGGTTTACCCATTTATAAACATATTTTTTAACACATCAAATTATAAAATAATCATAATTCATTACAAAATATTCAACATCGGGCATTGAAAATTAAAATATTAAAATTAATCTAAAAATTGATGAAAACCCCCTAGAAGCAAACATACTATCAAGAGAAAATATGTTGATTATTTGGGAATTAAGATTGGGTTTATAGAAAGCGTATTGGTTTTAAAACGGGTGCAGATGACAAGCGGATTTGGATCTTAGCCCAAACCCTAACCCGAAATATTTGCAAGCCTGTTTAAACCTGTTTATGTCTGTTTAAACCTGTTTGAGCTATTTCTGGCTGGTATTTTATATGAGAAACCCTAAATTTTCAGATGGATCGGATCGAATTCAGGTTTAAATCGTCTGACTTTCACCTCTAATCCAGTAAGATAAGCATCTCTTTTATGTATAATTGGACCTAATCCGGCCCAAAGGATACAAATAGTCGGCAATCTGCTCAACATCCAAGGAAATAAAATTGAATATTCTATGCTCAGAAAATCTCAGGCTTTTCACACGTGTTAACTGAATATTGGATAAGCCACTAATGAGTCCTCCAGCTGAAACAAGATTAAATTCCGCCGTCGAAATTTCTCATCCCGCCACTTGTCCCGATCAAGGGGGAAGGGCCTCGAGGTCCCGAAATTTCTCGAAATGCCCACCCATAAAATTGTTATTTACACATTTCGCCAATCACTCAGCGGTCTGACATCAATTGGCGTGTTCTCAATCGTTGGATTGAGATCTGACCGTCGAGGTGACGCCGCTGGAGAAGCGCGCTTCTCGTGGAAACAAGTGGATGCTCGCACAATTTCCCATTATGTCCTTGGCTCCCGAAGTACTGATATTTTGCAGGTTAGTCCCTCTAAACTTTGTAAGCGGCTGCTTGCTATAATAAAATTTATGTACGTGCAATGGTCTCTTTGGAGTTTACTGTAATGCCCTCTTCGCATTTACAAATTTGTTTACAACCTGGTTGCTATTTCAAAAACTCATTCTTTGTGAGTAGGAATGTAAATATGGAAATATTAGCTTATCTTAGTTTTTCTTCTTTTATAGTTTTAATCTAAACTCCCGTTTATACCGTTATGTTGATCTGCGTTTTATCTTGCTCAGCCAATACCATGAGTTTTAACTTGACTGGGAGTAAATTTCAAAATCGATAAAATAGATAGTGTAAATTAAAGTATGTTGAATAATGAAAAGATGCCCCGAAACGGAAAACATGTTTGCTTTGCCTGTTGTGCCGGACTACCAATAAATATTATGATTTTTGACAGTCAAGTTTTCAATATAAATCCAGAGAAAACATACCTGCCTCTAGATGACAGGGGCATTCCCGTCATTTACATGTCCAGCCGTTATGGTCACCGTTAAAGAGGAGCTGACGAAGAAACAGTAAAAAATCTCAGATAAACAGTAAAAAATCTCAGATAGAGAGCGATCAAACAGGCAAAACAAAAAAAAAACAGCCGTTGCTTAGCTTCGGCAGTCTCTAATCTTTCTTTCTCGCTCGCTCTCTCTCTCTTCAAATTTCTCTCTCTAATTAAATCGTTTCTCGCATATTCGCCGCTCTTTCCCCAAATCACAAACCCTCTCCCTATAAAAATCCCCCATTAGGGTTTCGTCTTCACGATCAGCGAGATCCGACCGCCGATGGCGCCGAAGATGATGCGTTGGCGTCCATGGCCGCCTATCTTGTCGAAGAAGTTCGAGGTGAGGCTGATGGTGAGGAAAGTCGAGGGCTTTGATGGAAAGGAGAGGTTTTTAATGGCGGAGGTGAGGTGGAAGGGGCCAAAATTGGCGCTTGGAGCGTTGAGGAGGAAGATGAAGAGGAATTGCACGAGGGAGGAGGAAACCAAGGAGGGAGCTGGATCTGTTGAGTGGAACGAAGAGTTTGAGAGCGTTTGCAGCTTGAGCTTTTACAAGGAGAATGCTTTTCACCCGTGGGAGATCGAGATTAGGGTTTTCAATGTGAGTTTTTTGTTTCGGATTTCCTTCATTTTGATGATCTTGATGAATTTTTTGAAATTGTTTCGCTGAAAATCGATTTTTTTTCTTTTTCGCTCTAATTGTTCATAGTTAAGGTAACAATAACTTGTGTTGGCTTTGTTATTTTTTAAAAAATATTTATTGCGTATGAATTTATTGTCTTCAAATTAATAATGTTATTAAAAAAAGATTTACTACTGAAAGCCCAGCGTTCACCACGTTCTTCACGAACTACGTGAACGGCATTAAGCGAAAGATTTTTCCCCGATATATATATAATGTAGGAAAGAGGCCACAGGAAAGAATTTCCACTCGGAAAAATACAACCTCAACGATTTTTTTCGATGATTGGCACCCATCAACGTCATTTTTATCATCTAAGATGTGGATACACCAAATTTCATGTGATTCTACCGATTTTTCACCATTGAATTAGCAATGTAAAAGGTTCTATTGCCGGTAAACCGTTAATTTTGTACCCACTAAATCCACTAAATCAACTGAGAAAAAGTGTTGGAATCAAATGAAATTTGGTGTATCACTAGTACAGAGATGGATTGCCCCTATGGAGTTATCCGTAGGAGCAAAGCACCGCCCCTACGGATATATCAGTAGGGACAAAAAAATACTCTGTAGGTGCAAATGCCGTAGGTGCAAGTCTTCGTCCTGAACATGCCCCTACGGAGTAATACTTGCCCCTACGTCTTTATCCGTAGGGACACTTGTCCCTACGAATTAATCTGTAGGGCCTGATAAATATTTTAATTTATTGGTTTATAAAATAAAATAATTGCCCTTACGGATGTATTCGTAGGGCCTGATTGATGCCCCTACGGATACATTTGTAGGTCCAGATTAATGTCTCTACGGATAAATTCGTAGGGGCAAGTTTTACTGAGTCCATAGGGCAAAATATCAGGTATCATGATATTTTGTCCCTACGGCTAACTATGTAGGGGCAAACTTTGCACCTACGGATTAATCCGTAGGTGCAACAGATGGCCCTACGGGTTAATCCGTAGGGACAAAATATCAGGATTTTTAAAAAAAAAGGTTTTCATGTATTTTCCCCGTCCTGTGCACAATAATATATACATCATAAAACCAAATACAGAAATATTCATAATCAACATCTCACGCGTAATATATGAAAGAAATAAACAAACAGAATACGATATCAAATTAAATCATCGTGAACAAGCAAACAGCCATCAATATCGTCCAAAATTTATACAATATGTATCAGATAAGTACATACATCCTCAAAAATATAAATAAAGCTACCCTAGCTCGGTCCGGCTCTTCCACCTCTGATAATCGCCGTAATCTGGCGCATCTGCTCCTCGGTGCAGCCCTGAGTCGTCAAAAACTCGACTAATGAAGGAGCGGACTGTGCGGGAGTCTGAGCAGGCTGTGGAGCTGCAGGAGTGGTCTGCGCAACCGCAGCCGAGGTAGTGACTTGCGGAGCCGCAGCCGAAGGAAATGCATGTGGAGCCGCAGCCGAACAAACCTGTCGCACCTGTTAAATTTTGTGTGTAATAAACGAGTAAGAACGGTGTATTAGATTTTAGTCGAATCCGTATCATTATCAGGTTATTGCGAAACCCCAATCTAAGAATACTTAGGGACTTATGCCTCGTTTGGGTATCTAGTTTGGAAAGTCGTAGTTTATTTTAATTAGATAGTTTTATGTAAGTATGATTAATCAAAACTAAGTCTACAACCAAATAAGTTCAGGCTACTGATATTGCATATGTTAATATGATATAATATTTTACTATTAAGCAGTATACGTACTCCTCGACGGTGGTCTTCAAGACGGCAACATCATGCTCTAGACGTCGCTCACGGGGTAGGGGAAGTAACCGCCGGAGTGGAGTCCAACCTTATATGGGCCCTGCTAGGACCCAGTCCCTGGCCTCCCTCTCAACCTCCGTGGTGCCCTCCGTGTGCTGCGTCTATGACTGCGGTCAGCAGTATCGGATCGGTCTGTCCAGTAAAATCGATCTCTGATGCCTCCGCCTGCTCCACCGCCCGTTCCTACACCCGCATTAACCATTAAAATATAAGTATATCATTTAAATTTGAACTTTTCAGAACAAAAATTTCAAACTTGTTGGAATAAATATTAACACTTACGCAATACTCCTGGGTAGCAGTGTCGGGGAATCGAAGCTCGCCCGTGGCGGGATCTGTCGAGGTGTTGTGGACGGCAATATACGCGGTCAGCACGCTCGGTGTACCACCCTGCGCCAAGGTCTGAGCTCTCTGCAAGTCGCAAAAAAATTACATATATTATAAAATAACTCTTAATATTACATTATATCAAAATACGTAGTTCTATTGTAATTTACCGATGCCTCCATGGCACGAGTAATGTTCCTCGAGCCACCTGTATAAGTGGGCCGACCCCTCTTCGCCGACTTCTTATTCTCTATATTTTGATCGGCCTGTTTCTGCACAATATATTTATATTTAGTTTTGTAATTAAGCAACACAAAAAAATTAATTATATACTAAACAATGAATTACATTTAAATTACAAACCTGTTTACGCTGAGAGTCGAAATATTGGCACAAGATATGCCATGTATCTACGTCGACTCTCGTAAAGGCTGGAGTATGTAGGAGAGCCGCTCTCTCTGTCTCGAGGGTCGCCATCCACAGGAAATAGCAGTCGATCTTCAGTTCCTATTGTATCGGACCTTTGATTGCATGTTCTTCATCAGGCCATTATACAAAGCGTGAAAGATCGAGCGCTCTCTCAGGATGACCAGGGTCGGGTACAGGATGAAAGTCGTAATCCAACTGCAAATACAAAAAAACAATGTATATAAATTGCAAGTGTTAAATAATAATATATATATTAGATAAGTCAAATGAAAATATTTATTAATACCCGAGCCTGATCCCAGAAGAGGGCAAATGAGCGCCGGTGTTGATCGCCCCACTCAACATGAAGTGAATACTTCTTCACGATGCGGCTTTCATCCCCCATATACCGGCCGAACCTCTCGGCATAATCGCCGGTATAGCGATAATCAGGGGTAAAGAAGAGGGGGAATGCTGCTCCCCCTAACTCTGTCAGGCATCAGCTCGTGTGACTGATTCGGTCCTCGAGTCCCCCTCTCGGGATGGGACTGCGCTGCATCTACAAGAAATATCAAGACAATCAATATTAAGACAAAGTGGTTTTAAGAAATCTAAGGTTTAACGAAAATTGAAGTGCGATATATACCTCCGGCAACAGCAGCACGATCCTGGGCCCGGGCAGCAGCACGAGCGGGACGATAGTTCCTCCGGTGAGGAACAGCCGGTGACCCGGACGTGGACGCATCCCCTCCAACTAGAAAATAAACATTGACGATAAAATTACATGAAGTTCATGTTTATTCTTTAGAGTATATGTAAAATGAATAAATATTTTATATTTATTCGCACTAACCTGCAGACTGAGCGGAGGGTACGGAAATGGCGGGGGTGACCCTTGCACCAGATGTGAACGCACCACCTATAATAGACAATTAAAAATAGATTATATAAGTAATTGCAAAAAAAATGTATAGATCAATAATATAACATTCTAAATCAATATGCATGCACTATAGGATATATATATACCTGCAGTTGCAGTGGCGGCCTCTGTCCGAGATGTGGAGGCACCACCTACAGCTAGACAATAAAAAAATGATCATCTAAGTAAGAGCAAAAAGAATGTGTATATTTATGATATAACATTCTAAATCAATATGCATAAACTATAGGATATATAAACATACCTGGAGATGCGGGAGTGGCCTCTGCCTCTGATATGGATGCACCACCAACAGCTAGACAATCAAACATCGACTATGTAAGCAATTTTGAAAAAAATATGCGTGTATATCTACAATATTATATTCAAAATAAATATGCGTGCAATATACCTGGAGGTGTGGCAAAGTCTACACGGTAGGAGTCATTCGAAGGGGTCTCCGATCGGGGTGCAAGACCGGCCCTCTGAATCTCCCTACGCAGCTCTCCGGGCGGCAGAACCGCTCTGCCTCTGCCGCGGCTGGAGCTCCTGCCGTCCTTCGCTGTCCCGGTCGTCGTCATCAAATCTAGACAAGAATACAATCATTACATATGCATGCTGTATATGTATAGATCGTAAAAATGTGAAGTGATAACATAATATTACTGATAACCTTTTTCATTTTGTGGGCGCATTAGACATATATACTTGGATTTCATTCTCGATATCATTTCTAATCCACGTAACTTCACGATCAGCCGAAGACAACCCGTCTTTTGAAACAGACGGCTAGAACACTCTAAGTCTTCTTTCTTTTTTTATCCTCATCGCTGTCCTCCATACGATCCTCGAATTCTGGGACATCGTAAACATCCCTGGGTTTCCAACGGCATACGACACTCGATCCCGGATGCTTCAAGCACTGTGAGTAGTATACTCGGAACGTTTGGTCCGAAAAGATAAATGGATTGTCCTGACCGTAAAATTGAAATGTGTTAACACTAGTCAATCCATATTCATCTTTTCAAGTCCCAAGATTGTTTATCCACTTATCCATATCGGTTTATGTACCAAGTACATTGAAATATATTAAACGGTTCTGATCGTCCGGGATATTGGATGTCAAGTATGCAATTTAAGTATCTATAATAAAGCACACCATCCGATTCTACCGTCGCAATCTCGTTATTCTGAGTGGTTCGAGATGTTTCTATGTCCTTAACTTCAAATTTGTATCCAAGGACACCGAATCCTTTATAATATGTTACCTCCATACTAGGAAACTGAGCCAAACATCTTGAATCACTCTCTAATGATGCAGAAAAGTTCGGATCGTGGATTTGACAAAACAAATTTTACGACATATACATAACGATATATGTTTAGATTAAGACTAGTAGCAAAAAATATATTATTCGAACTTATATGATCTGCATCCTAATCGCAAAAATTATCCTGATGATATTTTTCCAATCGTTCATCATTCCAATCAGGATGTCACTCACGTACCTCGTTAAAATGATTTCTGTTCTCATCAATAAATTATGACATTATTATTATATCGTTTCATACACACAAACATAAATATAACAATTAATCCAAAAAACTTACTCTCTAATTTCTTTAATACATGCGCTACATAGTGTCTACTTTCTTATAATCAGCTTTACCATATGGCCCGTCATGAATTCTCCGAGGCCAGTTAAGCTTCGTCTCAATGTTCTCGTCCAGATAGCGGGAACAAAATGTGGTTGCTTCATTTAGAAGACAACCTTGCATGATAGAGCCCTCTGGTCGATTTCTATTGCGTATATACCTTTTTAAAGTGTAGAGGTACTTTTCGACGGGATACATCCATCGATATTGTACCGGTCCGGCTAACTTAGCCTCAGTTGCAAGATGAACCGTCTGGTATATTATGATATCGAAGAATGACGGTGGGAAAATACGCTTAAGCTTGCAAATTATCAACGAAATAAAATTTTCTAGATTCTCCAGCGTCATAACATCAAGGGTTTTAGCACACAATTCTCTAAAAAAACAACAAAGATCTTTGATTACTAGACCAACCGATTCGGGAAGGAAAGTCCCGATGGCTGATGGAAGAAGGTGCTCCATAATAACTTGGTGATCATGACTTTTCAGCCCATCGATATTGCATTTCACAATTTTTATCTTCTTGCTAAATGATTCTGAGAAGCCTGTAGGAACTTTCAAATCATGCAACATCTTCAGGAATCTTTTCTTCTCCGGTTGTGACATATGATACGCGGCATTGGGAAGTACAAACTTGCCTGGTTTATCCGCCATCGGTTTAGAATGCAATTCACTTCTGATTTTCCAGTCCTGAAGATCCATCCGAGCACGGATGTTGTCTTTCGATTTTCCGTCTTTACAAAGAAGCAAGTTGAGTATATGCTCGGATACTCCTTTCTCTATGTGCATGACGTTCAGACAATGACACACTAAATTTGTTAACCAGTACGGAAGCTCGAAGAAAATGCTTAACTTGTTCCATTAGTGTGGTTTCACCTGTTTTGCCGGATCTATCCCGAAGATTATATTATTGTAACCATCCCATTGAGCAGTCACGTTCTTTCCAGACAATGAGGCTGGAGGCCCAAGAAGCTCCTGATGACCATCAAACTGAGCAGCGTCTAACATGTAGGGATGGTCTAGTGGCAGGAAACGCCGATTACCGCAATAACAAACCTTCCTGCTAAAATTCAAGAATTTCGATGTTGTATATTGATGGCAATAAGGGCATGCTTTGTGAACATGTACGGACCAACCTCATAGCACTCCATACGCAGGAAAGTCATTAATTGTCCACATTAAAGTCGTACGTAGTGTGAATGTTGTATTTGTGTTTGCATCGTAAGTCTCCACACCATCAATGCATAAAGATTTTAACTCATCAATCAGAGGTCGGAGATAGACGTCGATATTGTTTCCCGGTGAGTTTGGTCCGTCGATAAGAAGAGACATCATAAAGTAGGATTGATGCATAACCAACCAAGGCGACGGATTATAAATTATCATTACAACGGGCCATGTGTTGTGGCTTTCAGCCATATAGTTGAATGGGTAGAAGCCATCACTAGTGAGTCCAAGCCTGACATTGCGAGGATCACTACTAAATATTTTGTGCCTCTTATCGAAATCCTTCCATACCGGTGAATCTCTTGGATGACTCATTTTTTCATCTTTACTTGGAGGAGCACGGTGATGCCAAATCATTGTCTCGGCTGTTTTCTTGCACCTGAATAGCCTCAGCAACCTCTGTGTTATGGAAAAGTATCATGCTATCTTGACAGGTATATCGGGCTTCTTATCAGAATCTTTCGGCTTATACCTGGTCTCTCCGCATGTTGGACACTCGTTCAAATCTGAATTCTCTTTCCGGTACAATATGCAATTTTTGGGACATACTTGAATCTTCTTACACTTTAGACCCAAATCAGACATTATCTTCTGGGCTCTGTACCAGCTGTCGGACACGTTATTTTCCGGGGGCATAGAATCTTTCAAGAACTTCAGAAGTATCGTGAATGACTTGTTGCTCCAACCATTTAAGCACTTAATTTGGAAAAGTTGGACGAACCATACTAGGGGGGAATACTTTGCATTCTCATAAATTGGTCTTCTAGTATCATTGATAAACTTTTCATACTTATCCACACGCGGTCTTTGACCGGAAGGAATGTCATCTTCGGTATGAATACTATCATTTAGGACACGCTCTACCATATCCTCCATTTCTTCTCCTGGAAAGAAATTACCGTCTCCTTCTTCTGCCGCATTACCGTCTTCTCCTTCTTCTGCCGCATTACCGTCTTTTTCTTCTCCTTTCCCGTGATATAGCCGAGTTATAAATAGTCTAGTAAAACCATGTTTAACGATATGAAACTCTATGAATTCTACTTTCTGCCAGTACTTATTCCCACATCTATCGTACGGGCAGAGAATCATCTCTAACACGATCTTATTATGTGCGCGTGCAAATTTAATGAAAGCAGCAACTCCTGCGACAAACTTAGGTTGCATACATTGTTGCCAATTCACATACATCCAGTTCTTATCTCTGATGTACTCATGAGTCATGTTAGACTATATAACATATAAATTGTAGGTTATTATGACTATATTGAGAAATCTAAGAACGTGATGGTTACAGACAAAGAAGAAAATCCGTAGATACAAGTTTGTCGTTGAAAAAAATAAATTATCGATAAACAAAGTTATATTTGAAGATCTTGGATCATCATCATTTTTCATTTTTTTAAAGAACTAGATTCTTTATATAGGGTCAATCCCTAATTTTTGGAGGACACAATTTTTGAGCAGCATTTGCATAGTATTTGGTTCCCCAATGTACTGTTTATAATACAGTCTTTTTTTAGTGGAATATGTAAAGATAGCATGTTTATGACAGCAAAAAGAAGAATAATTTTGCCATTGTGGTATCCGCAAACCAAATGAGAGCTGAATGTAGGTTTGTAAGTTTGTTCATCTCTAATCAATAGTATCAAGAGTCAGATATTGAATGATGTAGTTGGATATAAAATTTTAGCTCGAATTAACTAACCTCACGTAGTCGATGATAGGATTCGTGATCTCTACTATAATGAAAGAATGGTAGGAAAGCTATTAGCAATCAACAGCTGCAATTGGTGTATAACAAGTAAGCTCAAGGGAAATCCTTGATGAGGGGCCAAGATCATCATAGCATAGGAAATAATAGCGGACTCCGTTAGTCCTATTTTTCGAGTGGTAGTTTGTGATGTTTTGTTGTGTTAAAATGACTTGCTAGTTTGAACTTTCAGAGTCTTTATGAAAACGTGGACAATAAATTCGCAATCAATGTGGTAAACCCCAGTACAAGTATGCAATTGACGAATTGTAATTAAGTTGTTTTCAGTTCGGTATTATTATAACTTGACCATCATAGGGATTTTGACAAAAAAGTCCATCATTCTAATGTACTATTTTTGATAGGGATAAAAGTATTACCTACAGATAGGGTTGTGGGTGGCAGTGGAATATGATGCTTGTAGAAAAAGAATTGGTTAATGACCTGAGATTAGGTGACACGAGAATCTTAGACATGAATTTTTCTGTGTTAACCTTATCTTATCCTTGGACATAAAAGATAATTGCTGAAAGTCCAAATAGATACTTAGTGCCATACAATAATCACTTAAAAATCTAGATTTGATATGGAGAGCAGAGAGCTTTACAAGCATATATATTAAAGATTTGTTAATATGAATCTTGTATTGAAAATGTGATTATCTTTACTTTTGCTGAAATTTGTTAGAAATTTTCCACTATAACATGAAAGTCTTAGTTCTCATAAGAACAAGTAACCTCCTATATGATTTATTGCTGAAATTTGTTATTAACCCTAACCCTAACCCCCAATTAACACAGAACTAACCCTAACCCTAACATAAAAATCAACAATAACATAAAAAATAAGAATAATTAATAGTTCAAAATGGAATTAACTCACCTCACTTGTAGTTTTGCCTACGGTTGGAGCTCAACGAGGTGGAGGAGGCCGGTCCTGGAACTCGACGAGATCGGAAATTTTGGCGACTAGCAATTTCGGCGACAAGACAGAGGTCGAGGCGGCCGCTGACGGGAAATTTTGACGATGAGGCTTCAGAGGCGGCTGACGAGAGGTGGAGGCGCGGGTGAGGGTGATCAGCAATCGCACGCACGGGGAGTGTTGGTGAGAGGAAATATTTTGGGGACAGTAGGGAAATTACCGAGTTTTATTTTTTTTATGAATAACCCTTTTATGCCCCTACGGATTAAGCCGTAGGGCCTTCTTTTGCTGCTCCGTAGGGCCAGCTAAAAGATTACATTTTAATATTTTTTTAATTAATCTGTAGGGTACCGTAGGGGCAAACCGATGGCCCTACGGATTAATCCGTAGGGGCAATATAAAGTTGCCCTTACGGATTCCTATCTCCGTAGGGGCAACCTCTTGTTGTAGTAGTGTACTCGCATCTTAGATGATAAAGATGAAGATAATGGGTGTCAATCGTCAGAAAAAATCGTGGAAGGTGTATTTTTTTAATACCATAGAAGAAAATTCTCTACTATGGCATTTTTCCTTCATTACACGCCAAACATAACATAATTGAATACACAAATTCCAAAGTTAATCTAATTGTGAAAAGATAGGAAGAATTTGTTTCCAAATTCTTCCGATAGATCCTTACTCTCTCTCTCTCTCTCTCTCTCTATATATATATATATATATATATATATATATAAAAGTGATCCATTGCAAACCGGTCCGTTTTTTTTAAAAACGGGAACTCTCGGTCCACGACATATTTGAATGATCCGATCCGTTCAAGTTGATCATCCTGCCCGCAAATAAACATGTATGAAAAATCAAAGGATTTAAAAACCTCTAACATCTGCATCGGATGAAGTTAATATTGCATTATCGAAAGACGTTCATTTTTGCACCCATCGATGCATATATTAGAGATCTTTAAATCCGTTGATTTTTCATTCATGTACTTTATCATTTCCCTTGTTAAGAAATTGCATATATTTCACTCTAGATAGATTATTATCTACTTTTAAGGCATGAGTTTTGTGATTGTATTTCTATAGGTGATTTTTCTTCCATAAATTTCCCTTTTTTGATCCTTTACCTGTCTGAATTAATTTCTTCGTAATTTTGGAATAATCTTGATTAATATGTCATCTTTATTATTATTGCCAATTATGGTATATTATTTGGTAGCAAGTATCATTCAAGCTTTTTTTTTGATCTTTTTATTTTATAAATCTGATACTATTACTTAGGTATCCTATGCTTTTCCTTCTATGCTTGTGGAAGTTAAACCCTTTATAGCTATTTGTTGGTTGAGGGGAGGGAAGACATTCACATTGCTATCAATTGCCATTTTTAATAGTTTTTGATATCTGGTAGGTAGCTTAAAATTTAATTTATGTATCCATTTTATGTGTTCTAAATCCGGATTTTCTTTTCTTCAATTAAGAGAAGTTGTAAATTGGCAAACCCATGTGTTCCGTATTGTCCTTGTAGCTTTCCATCTTGATAATGATGCCATGAGATTATTATTTTGTGTGTTAATTATATGGCATATCATTCATTAGTGACCTCCAATATGTGGAAAACGATATCTGTGTTTATAACGTTTAGTTTTAGGCTATCTTGGTGTGTATTTATCAATGTATATCCTCTTCACCTATTCAAACACTAGTCTTTTGCTTTATTGGAAGGCATTGTAGGCTTTTTATTCTGTCGAAATATGAGGATTGGAACCGACGGCCTAATGTTCCTTTTCTTTGGCGTTTCCATCTTCTGTTCGTAGTTTATTTTCTAGTAATTAAACTAAGATTTTCTAATGTGAAATTGGATGCCCGTCAAATTTTCCTCTTGAATATGTCACTGTAGTATATTGTATGCAGAAAAGTTGCTGCTTTCATTAGTTTGCAATGAACATTTATTGAGGCCAGCAAGAACTTGTCTTTATATGTACGTATTTTATATTTATAATAATGGAACTTTGGGAGATCACAATCCTTCTACTTCCTTTGTTTCACAATACCCGTCTCTTTTTTTTTTGCTCTTTTTTTCACTCTTTATTTTCTCCTCAAATTATCTGCCCCTTTACACTATCAAGAAGCATGTTCCAATTACCAGTTACTTAAAATATTAAGTTCCTAAACTAACCCACAATTAATTTTCTAGGCAGAGTCTCAAGAAACTAATGAAAAGTATTCTAGTGTTAATGAAGGAATTTAACATTTATAGAATTTTAGAGTTCATAAAAGTCCTCTTCTTAATAGGTGTGTAAAAGCCACCCAAAAAAAGAAGACAAGTATTGTGAAACGGAGGGAATATTTCTTTTTTCTGGATTCTGCCATTAGTCGCAGCAACTTATGAGTTTTTGAGTAACATGCATGACTGACTCCTTTGTAAATTATTTCCTTTTTTCAACTTGGCCTTTCACATTTCCATTTGATGGTTGATTTCCTCTACTGCATGGTTTGCTTGTATGTTTATATGGCTGACTTTTGGGTTATATCTGATGCAGCTAATTGCTCGTTTGATTGCAGATCATGTTTGCATGGTCAACTGTTAGGTTATGTTGAGCAAAATGTGCATTTGAGAAATCATGTTTGCCCTTAATCAGATAGCTTTAGCATGTCTATGGTATTAGAAAGGAATAGCAGATCATGATAGTAGTCTCTTTGTATTTAGACGATTCACCAAACTATATGTACCTCCCCTTTCCTTTCCGCTCACGCCTTGCTTGGACTTGATCCCACCAAATTGAGGTCCAAGAACAGAAGCAGATAAGATAGCGGATCACATAGTTAGGCTGAATGCTTCACAGAAGTAGTGATATCAACTTGTTCTTGAAAAGCAATGATACTAATATTAAACTTGGCTTGATTGAATAAAGTTTCTGTTTTCCTGAAAGTTTATACTTTTGTTCTTAGATTTACCAGTGTTTTCCTGTACATTTTAAAGAGTAGTACCCTTTTTTATAAGCTCTTTGAGCGCGTTTGGTTTTTCTTGTCATTGACCATTAAGCTTTCTAGTTTGCTCCTATTTATAGTTGCACTTGGGCTTATGCCTGCAGATTGAGATTGCCTTTTCGACAATCTAAAAGTGGCCATGATATGGAAAGCTTTATTATGTTTATCTTTCCTGTTTTAGGGCATGAAACAAGGATCAAAGAACAAAGCATTTGCTATTGGAATTGCTTCTATAAACCTTGCAGAGTTTGCTTCTACCCCTGGAGAGGAGATCGAAATAAATCTTCCGCTGTTGCTGCCAGGTGTTAATTCCGACACTCATCCATCACTTAATGTAAGTGTCAATTCATTTCATATAAATGCTTAAATTTTCACACAACTCTAGAAAACATTCCTTTGTTGACTATGCAACGTCTTAACTACCATATTTGCCTCTAATTCCAATATTTATGCATACTATATTTTGCTTAATGATGCCAAAGATGTTTCAGATGCCACTTTATTTAAAAAGCTTATGGGGGATAACAATGCATATCAAGATATCCTAGCACTTGACACTCCACCTCATGTGGGGCCTTTTAGTCATGTGGCGAGGCCGCCAACGGAAAGCCTCATTTGTAAAGGCAGAATTAGAAGGGCAAATAAATATACCTTAAATTGACAATGATGAGGTTTGAAGTAGCTTTAAAATCTTGGTATCGGTATCGGGATGTCACTTTGGGAATCGAAATTGGTCATCTTGGGTCGGAAATATCAGATTTATATCATTTGACAATGAATATAAAATATGGTTTTAATTTAATAGTAAAACCAACTATAACTAATTTGGTAAATTCTTTAGCATGTCAAAATGGTTATATTAACACATGGTAAAAACAACTATAATATTTTAGACTTTTTACTAATAAACGATGTCAAATGAACCGTAACCTAATAACCAATTACTATTAACCTATTACTATACTTAATACTTAGTATCGGACGGTAAACCCAATAGTACTCGGTATCGGTATTGGAACTGAGAACGCGTACGGTCATTTTTTGGAGTGGAACCAGCCATTTCAGATCGGTATCGACCGTGATTTCAAACCATGATTTGAATCCGACTTTTGTTGTTCTATAATACCATGTCAAGGATCACTTTACCTAAACATTTGCAAATCTCTAAATTAATAATTTTCCTTAACTTTTTTTCGGTATTCCTATATCCAACGAAATTCGGCTTACTGATGCCAAAGAATTTTAAATTGCAGATTAGTCTAAACCTATTGGAGTTGAGAACAACACAAGAATCGTCTGAGTCAGTGCAAAGGTCAACTGCACCAACACCCTCGTCTCCTCCCTCTGCAGACCCCCCGTCAGATAAAGATGAGTTTTCTGCTCTCAAGGCTGGACTTCGAAAAGTAAAAATTCTAAAGGAATTCGTATCAACCCGAAAAACCAAAAAGACTTGTCAAGATGATGAGGGTAGCGAAGGCAGGTGCTCTGCAAGGAGCGAAGATGCAGATTATCCATCTTACCTTTTTGACATGGACTCTTTTGATGATCTTGGAGATGGAGGGCTAGAAGACGGAAAGGAGAATTCTAGTATTAGGAAGTCCTTTAGTTATGGTACATTGGCAACTGCAAACTATGTTGGAGGCTCACTATATGATATGAGATCAAATGGAGAGTTTGAGGATTGGGTCTATTATAGCCATAGGAAATCAGATGTGGGGCATTCTAATGGTGAGGATACGGTGTCATGTGTTAATGACCAGAATACGTTGCAGGGTTCGAAAAGGAGCTTGCTTCCTTGGAGAAAGAGGAAGTTGAGCTTTAGGTCTCCGAAAGCAAAAGGTGAGCCTTTGTTGAAGAAGGGGAATGAAGATGAGGGTGGTGATGATATAGATTACGACCGTCGGCTGCTAAGTTCCTCTGATGAATCGTTTTCTATAGTGGTATGTACTCCCAATGACTTGTACTCTCTTCTTTTTTTGTGTGTGTTTTCTTGGGCCCCTCAAATGCAGCATGCTTGTTATGTTTAGATGTTGATGGCCACTTAATTTACCTGGATCATCTCACTGTCATCAAATTAAGTTATTTTTCCCATTGAAAATAGGATAGGCTATGTAGCAAGGTCCATGAAAAATATTGCAAAGTTTTATGACCGCTATCAAGCTTGTGTTAACCTTCTCTTAATTAGTCTTAAATTTGAGTGAAGAGAACTGCTACTAAAAATGGGTTTGTAATCCTAGACGACTATGTGACATCCTTCAAGGTCTAGATCTAGACTGGGAGAGGAAATCTATGGGAAATGGGTAATAAAGTAGATTTGTCATAGGAAAAATAACGAAACATGATACATTCTTTCAAGTACTCTAAATTAGAGCTGGATAAACATGGACCCAAAAGCTCACCATCAACTTTAGGCTTTTGGTGCTGTGGTAGAGAATTTAGACGGTATCAAAGCTACCTGATTCAAATCCAATCGGAAGTGCGTTAAAATAAATTTAAAAAGTACCTGTGCATGAAAATGTCCAACTTTCATCCTTAAAAAGCATTAAAAAAAAAAAGAAAGCACCCCCCCCTCCCTGGAAACTTGTGGGGCAGTGTTGGAGTATAAATACATTTTCCTCACCCTCATTGCAACTTCAAAGTTTTGATACAGTTGTAAGTAAGGACGCTAAGAGATTTCGTTTTAATTCATCAAAGGTTTCAACCGTTTTGCAGAGACACAACATGGATGATAGGTCCATCAATAGCTCCATATCTGATTTTGGAGATGACAATTTTGCCATCGGAAAGTGGGAGTCCAAGGAAATAGTAAGCCGTGACGGCCAAATGAAGCTATCAATAAACGTCTTCTTTGCTTCAATCGACCAAAGGAGCGAGAGCGCCTCCGGCGAGAGCGCATGCACTGTTCTAGTTGCTGTCATCGCCGACTGGTTCCAATCCAATTGTGATTCAATGCCCATCAAATCCCAATTCGACACTTTAATTCGTGAAGGCTCCCTCGAGTGGAGAAACCTATGTACAAACCAAATATATCGAGAAAAATTCCCTGATAAACATTTTGATCTCGAAACTGTTGTCCAAGCAAAAATCCGTCCTTTATCTGTAAAATCTGAAAAATCTTTTATCGGGTTTTTTCAACCTGAAGGCTTTGATTCCTTGCATGGCGCCATGTCCTTTGATAATATGTGGGATGAGATTAGTGGAGCTGGTTCAGAGATTTATGTTGTGAGTTGGAACGACCATTTTTTTGTTTTAAAGGTTGAAGATGATGCCTATTATATCATAGATACGCTTGGAGAGAGGTTATATGAAGGCTGCGATCAGGCTTATATTCTAAAGTTTGATGCAAGCACGATGATTCATAGGCTTTCAAATGACTCAGAGCAAGACGAGGAAATGGTGTGTAAAGGGAAGGAGTCGTGTAAACAGTATGTTAAGAGTTTTTTGGCTGCGATTCCGATAAGAGAATTGCAGTGTGATATCGAGAAAGGGCGCGCAGCTTCGACTCCCCTGCATTATCGGCTTCAGATTGAGTTTCATTGCACCGAGCCATCCAAGGATGTTTTGGTAATTTCTGAACAAGAAGAGGTTGTAGAGAAGGAAGAAAAGGCGATGCTAATGGTCCCCGCAACTGACCTGAGCGAAGAATTTGACGGTGAGTTTTTGATATTGAAGAAAGCGAGTTTTGGCTGAGTTTGCACCAACACCTGCAGTGGAAGTTGTATAGAGTCTCTTAGTATAAGTATTAGTTGATAGGTAAGATTAATTTTGGGGGGTTTTATGCGAGCTTGGGTAAATGGGAAAGCGAAGGAGGGCTCATTCCATTAGAGAGCTGTTTGTTTAGCCCTATGTTGGTTTTTTTGTATGGCTCTTATTATTTCATAATGTCTGTGTCCTGATTTTGTAAAGAAAGTTGTGGTTAGTAATATCAATCTACCAGTGTCTCCTAATTGAAACTGTGTTTGTTGTGGCTAGAAATGGACAGCTCTGATACTTAGTCAATTTTCTAATTTTTTTTATTATTAACTTTTGGTGTACTAGCATTCCTGTTGATGGTGGACCTAAGAAAATGAAAATGTAATAATATCTTCTTTCTTTTTACCCTACCCCTTTTTTAGTTGACATTGATTATGAGATGTTTTGGATAATAAATTTTAGTATTGTATTGATGTTTCGATGGCAAATTTTAGTATTGTATTGATGTTTCGATAGTATATTAGAAAAATGAAAATTTATTTTTAAAACAAATTAATTTTATACATAAATATATATCTTTATAAAAAGAAGAAATTTACATTAAAAAAATTAAGACTAGATAAACACTTCCATTCCATTTGCCTCTGAATCTGTCTCAATGTTATTTACTCTCGATCTTTTTGCATGCCTAGCCTTCGAATGGTCCAATATACAGATGATTGAAAACTAATGAAGTAATTATCAAATTAATGAAAAAATGGAGGGTTGATTTTTTAGGAAGCTATTTGAGAAAATATCCTTCTATGGTGATTCCGTTTTCTTAGCATGTTATCAATATTTTAAAAAAGCACATGCTAATTTGAAGATATCATAATATTAGAAGGGGATAAAAAAGCACCAACTGATTTGAAGATCACAACTTGCTAATTTTGTAAAAGTACATTAGAAATAATAGATGATTAGGTATTGTGTATTGAAGATCCCAAAATCGTTGCCCTAACTCACCCCCACCTCCAAATCTCACCGCCAACTCGACTATCCATTGACTCCCTGCATCGTGGTCACCCCATCGTCAGCCCATCTTTGCCATCCCATCGCCGTCCCATTCTTGCCGCCCCATCAATCTCCGTCTCGAGTAGCATATCATGCAACTGGATTGATGTTGCAGGCAAATGAATGCAGCTTTTTAGATATTAAGACATGCAACTGAATAAATGTTTAAAGCAACAACTTAGATGTTACAGACAACTGTATAGATGTTGCAGGCAACAGCTTAGATATCAAATGAAAAAGGGAAGATGTGTAAATGAGATAAAGATGATGGATAATGGAGAAAATAAATTGAGATAATTGAAATTTTGGCAAGAACAATAGCGAATTTGGAAAGGAAAATGGTTGTTAAGAACATTTAATGCTCAGTTTTTTAAGCCAAAAACATTACAAAACAGATGTTACAGGCAAATCCCTCGATATTATAGGCAAATGCCTAGATGTTACAAGCAAACTCATAGATATTACAGACAACTTAACAGCTCCTTAACTGCCACGAATTTCCATATATCTATTGTACTGCATGCACATGAGCACTGACAAAGGCAATTGTGGAATATACCAAAATACAAATTGCCTTTTGCATACCAAGATTTTTCCCATGGGCCTGGGGTTTTTTCAACATGGGGGAAAGACCCAGGGACTATTTCACATGTTTTAAATGGATGGGGGGTTTTTCAACAATTTACCCAAAATTAAATATACGACTTAATTTTGCAAACCAGGATATACATAATGGCCTGTACCTACTTTGATATTAAGGATACCTGCAACCTGTGCATAATTTTCATATGAAGCAGTTAGATGCAGTAAGATGCTTCAAACGACTATTATTACATGATGAATCGAACATTCCTCAAATGATTCTAACATGCTAGAAGCCGAAAACCTAACATGAACAGAGATGAGCAAGTAAAAATATATTATCCGGCTAATAATTCAAGGTCCCAGAAATGGATTTGTTAAATTTATATGCTGCCATTACTTTGTGTTCATACATCAAGTAGAATCTGCAAAGAAAGCGTGTACACTAAAATGTGAATGCTTCCTCTTGAAAAGAAAAACGAGCCTTTGAAATATGACGCACCTACCGTTGCTCAGATTTCTGCCTGATTAATCTTCCGGCAGCAAATCATCAATTGAAATAATACCAAACTACCAAAGTTATTGATTATTAGATGGGCATAGCTGAGACGCAAGATCGACAACTCCCCACATCGATGCGTCATTCTGCAGGAGGAATATAAACCGGTTTAAGGCATAAGGAAATCAAACAGCGGTTTAAGTTCAGCTAGATAACCTCATTCCTAGATACATTCAACTATAATTCTAACATATGAAGTTCCAACGGAGTAAATATACAATTGCTTGAGAATCACCTTTAAAGGATTTGAGACGACCATCATCATTAAACACCTTTCTGTTAGATACAACCTTGATGTTTTTAAAAGATTTATGAAGTTTTTGCCTGAAAACCTGGTTAGCAAACAAGAAAGGCTTAAATATCACATTAAATGACAGAAGAGTATCATTGCAACCTAATTTGATCGTAACAATGTATAATTCGGTTGTAAGTTATACCTCTTCTATAATATCTGCGAGGCCTGCGGAAAATATTAGCACAGGTACATCCCTCTCCTGCATTAAAAGTAAAGGAAGTTTTAAGTCTAGCACGAATATGCTATTAATAAAGAGGTATACTATCTATTACATTCAAATGAAATTCAATTCTTTTTCTACAACCAATAGATAAATAAATAACTCAAGCTTGGAAATATGCATGGCCCATAGAAGTCAGAAAGAACAACAAGTTTTAATCTCCCCAAATTTATCTACATTCAAATACTATAGATCCCAAAATAATTGGTAAATACTGCAAAGATATTGTTTCTTAAAGTTGTCATAATTTGGCATGTTGCACATGAAAATAAAAGGAATGTCGTAAGATATTTTGTTCCTTTTATAGCTATCAACTTCTTGCATGCTATAAATTGTCACACAAAGTTATCGACATTTGACATGCTATAGCCCAAAACAACTTGTAAACAATCATGGGGTTTCTTTTTTAACGAAACACATATAATTAGCAATGTTCTAATTGGCGGAGGTTGGAAAGAGTAGGCAAGTTTTTTTTTGTTGAAAGCCATAATTTCTTGCATGGTGCAATGCACCATAATATACATAGTGTTGAGCTTTTATTCACCAAAGGTATTGATACTTGACATATCATAACCCTCAAAAATTATTATCATATTTTGATGAAGTTTATTTATTTTCTGATCAATTATTTGGATGATATGGCACGGGAAAATAAGTAAGTATTATTACATAGTTTGGTTAGACTTTGAAACATATTCATGTAATTGTATTTTATTTTGGCCTCATTTGGGGTTAAGGAATTCACAACCATGGTTTCATGGAGTTTCAAGGCAAAACTCCAAGAATTGTAACCGAGTATCGTTTGGCAACCAAATTAGAGTTTCCCAAACCATAGCTTCAAAAGGTTTCAAGGGATCAAACCCCCTTTTTGAAACTTCGAAAAGACTGGAATCTCACAAAGTTTCAAGCCACCATCTTTTAGACCCTATTTTTAAATGGAACCGTCGTTTCGACTATGCTGCAAAACAAACCAAAGCTTTGAAAAACGTCATTTTTATGAAACCGCGATTTGCATGTATACCAACCGCAGTTTCATTTTCAGTTGAATGAAACCAGGGTTTCAGAAACCTTTTCACCAAACTAGGCCTTAGAGTTGTGTAAAGTGGGATGATTGTTCACATAATAAAATGACCAAGTTCATATTTCTTATCAATTTCCAGAATATCGACATTTTGGATGCTGGTGCCTACCACAAATATATTATAAGAATCAGTAATTTTTTTCTTTACAAAATCATCTTTCTATTCATGCTCTAGTCCAATGGCAACAACATTTGACATGCCGCAAACCATGGAAAAACGGTAAAATTTGCCCAAAAAACTCATCAAACCATAACAATCGGTAGAATTAGCAAAAAGAAATTGATTCTCTAAAGTGTTTGAGACGGCCATCTGGCATGCTATTCAATCTTCAAAGCCATAGATTATTGTCCAGCTCATTGATATCTTGCATGTCAGTCCACAAAAATTACAGCTGCGATATTTTTTGTTCTTCGAGATCATCAATGCATGGTATTTATGAGCCTATTGAATTTGGTATATATTCGTAAGTTTTTTATTCACCAAAGTTATTGATAGTTAGCATGCTTAACAACAACATAAAGTTTGTATCCCAAATAATTCAGGTCGGGTATGCGAATCATTTTCTTCCATTCTGCTCTATCAAGGACGGTCTCTTCAGTTAAAATGCTAAATATTAATAACGAGTAATAATTTTAGTAAACACAAATATTCCAATATTAAACTTTTTTTGGGACCTTCGCATACCAAATATTGATTATTTGATGATTTTATGAAACAAAAATGTTAATCGATTTCGACAAGAAATGAATAGCTTTGAGAATAAAAAAATTGTGAAGTTTTCGGTGTTCCATGGGCATACCAAATGTTGATGAGTCTGGGAAAAATATTTCAATTTTTTAAAATCAATTTTCATATGTAGCCTACACAACTCCAAAAACGTGATTATCTATTTATGTGACTATGGCATGGAAGAAATCGATGGCTTTGTAAATAAATGATGTTTGCCAATTTTTAAGGACATTTGTAGAGCACAATAACTATTTGACTTTGGTAAATAAAAATATTTAATATTTTCACAAATTTCCGTGAGCAAAGTAACAATAATATCATAGAACAGAAAAACTTGGCTGGGTTTATCGAACTTACGTGGAGTAGAACGAACGTACAAGAAATTGATAGCTATGGAAAAGAAAACGCTCCACATATTTTCTTTAATTTTCTGTAATAGCATGCCAGATTTTTTATATCTTTTTTGCAAACAAAAAGATTATAAATCTCTAGCTGATTTTGTGGGATATAGTATCAATTATCGATAAATTTTGGAAAAAGACTTGCCACTTTAATATGCTTTTGTGTGCTATAGCATGCTAACCATCGTCGACTTTTGATGAACAAAAACCTCTCCAAGTTTCTTGATTAACATGGCAAATATTGATGATTTTATGGAACAAAAAACTTACTGATTTTTGCAGATTTATGTAGACTAGAGCATGCAAAATGGCTGCACAGAGTGACAAATAGGAAACATAGATTTTCCAGATATATAATAATTTCTTAGGCCACATAGGATGACTTTAGGAATTAAATATTATGGTTGTTTGCCAACTTCCATGGGCTATGTAAGATGCTAATCATTGAAGACTTTGTTGTACAAAAAACTTGTTGATTTTGACCAATTGTTAACTGATGATTTGTGAAAGAAAAACTTCACATGTTAAAATCAGTTTCTCTAGACTATAAAATGAAACAAATCGATTGCTTCAAAGAAAAAAGATATCTGCTATATGTTAAAACCTGTTAGATTTTGATTATATTCGGAAACGGAATTTTTTTCTAACAGTTACCTATTACTATACCATTATCATTTTCCTAAGGTGGCTGCTAACGCTCAGACGTTTCGGCCTAAATATTGCACTAGTAGCTCATTGATTGGTTTTGTGGGACACAAGCTAGGCTGGCAGAGAACAGTGAACAGTTTCAACATTGTGGAGACTGAATATGTTGCGTTTGAGTGGAGTTATGATTTGCAAGCCCTAAACCCCACTGAAAAATAAACTACGGCTAAAACATAAAAGTGGCGTTTGGTTCAAAATGGAGTTATTTTAATTCTATTTTTTAACATATATGTTGTAACTTGTTAACCAAAGTAATTTTCTGTCATTCTTTCAACCTCTTTTCTCTCTTCTCAATATTCCCAAAAAGAGTCGTGCACAAATCAATTCGCAAGCTACCCAAATCAATTCCCAAGCCTACCATTTGTTAGTGATATATGCCCTAGAGACCATTATTGTATTGTATTGGTTTGTATATTACATTTTGGAAGCTTGGGATATATACAGATATAATAACAGCCTTGCTCAACATGATAGTATGCTATCTGGTTTGAGTCTATCTTAACATGCGTATATGTTTCTTTTTATATATCATTAATACATGTTGATAGAGCCCTTAGGATTTTTGCTTGACTACCAGCGTTGTGATGGCAGTCACACCAGTGGGGGCTGGGTAGTCTATAAGCACATTCTTAAACTTGTCCATAATTGTAGGATTATCGAGACTGGGCATCGATACTCCAGAGTAGACTAGTGTATACGCTTCTTATCCCCATCAGGGGGGTGGTCTGTCCCGCAGCCATTGATATACGGTACCAAAAATAGTATACATGTGCTCATTGGGTTATGAGTTACACTGGACGGACTCGCTGGGAACTGCTGGTTGGTACTATACCTATCGCCAGTTAGCAATTCCCCAATGACATAAGTACAGATTAGTCCGTTGACTTGTCATCACTATTCGTCTCGAGTGTGTTCTCACTGTACTTAGATTACTACCCTACCACGGCTCAAATGAGTCGTGCAAACAGGTAGTAGTTGGGTGCAGCCCCGAAGCACTTGAAAGCAGTAGGGGTTAAAAGGGATTCGTCTCTCCCGGTATGGGGAGTTGATATCGCGCTGTGTACGGCTGGCCAATACACAATGTCTCTGGCCAGTGCAAGTGAGATTTACTGGTAGATACACCAGTAGTTTCTCGGTGTGTATTGGATTCCACACCGACATGACTTATTGCGCTATTAGAGGTCTGATGTTTACCATCCCCTAGGCTCGATATGCGATACTCTTAAACGAACAGACCGGATTGTATGGAGAATGTCACCTATAGGCTCAATAGGGTTTTCGGACGAGTTATCGTGTCGATCTTCCCTTCGACTGATACCTAGGCAGCCGTTACGTACAGTTAGTGCTACTGATGTGCTTGTGGTTAAACCCACTACTAGCATATTATCGAGTTTTTAGAGTCCCACACAGAGGGTTTCTCGGTTCAGGCAAAACGGTGTAGTTTGCGTATGGTTTTATGCAGAGGTGTTCGATTGAACATGTGTATTTATGCACGTGCTTTAATCGGACGGTTTAGTAGTGCTAGCAGGTTTGAAAGACAGCCAGTTTTAATGCTAGTATTATATTGCTCTCTTTTTGGTATTTGTATTTTAACACGAATACAGTATTTATACGAATACGTGTATTTGTATAAATACGGGTATTTGTGATTTGAAACAAATACATATATTTCTTTCTAAATATGAGTACGCGTATTTTGTATTTTCGGTACAAATACGGTATTCGTATTTTGGTAGAAATACGGTATACGTATTTATACGGGTTTGAGTATACTTGTTTATATACATGCATTTGTATTTATATATTTGTATGTATATGTATACTTGATGAGGTGGCTATACTCTCTCATCCATTCCTTCATAGTTGAATTTAGAAGTGTGTGTGGCTTGTGACTCATCCTAGTGAGTCAATAGCCCATCCATCTCTTTGTTTCTTCCATGAAGGGATAAGTGTGAGAGAGTAAGAGATATTTTAGTGAATGGTTGATATTTTCATCACTTGAGGATTTTTCTTTAGTTGCTACCTCTTCATCTTCTTCCTCAATTCTCTCTCTTGAGTTGTGAGGATTAAAAGAGAGCATCTAGTTCATAAACCAAACTACTCTAACCATCTTGTCTTAGCAAGATTTGATCTTTAATTGTTTCGGACGAAGTTATCGCTTGAATCGGCATCGTCGGGCGGATCGTTTTTGACACGAAAGACCGGTTTCGAGAGCTCGTTCCATCAACCCAAGGAGCTTGAGAAGTCAACTTTCAAGACCCGAAAAACCGTCTACAAAGGTTGTAATCTCAACCAAGTGGTTAAAACTCTAGTTAGGGTTTGTTTAGTGTAGTGTTTAGGCTTGTATCCTGGGGATTTTAGTATATTGTGCTCAAGTTTTAAAGTTTTTGATTCTGGATAACCGTAGTTGACACGGCAAGGAGCACATATACACTTACACTGGTATCAGAGCCTACCCAAACACTTAACTAACTGGTTTAGACGAAATTTAGAGTTTCGAAACCGAAATAGTTCCGTAACGCTAAATCTAAATCTAAGTTACTGTCAATTTTTTCAAATCCTCTAAATTTTTTTTAAACAATTGCAGAACGCTCTTTATGATGTAACTAGAACACCATAGAAAAACAAGGCACTAATTCCAAAATTGACCCGCTAGATATCCAAAAAATCCCGTTTGTAGCGGTTTTACTGTAGCATTTGGTCTCATGCTTCTTGTGGTGTTTTGTAATCTTGTATTTAGGATTTGTGGTATTGTTTGATTTTTCCCAGATTTCATCTATTGTTATTTTTGAGCTTAGGCAATACGGAGTGTTTCTAAGTCGATACGTTAACATCGTTTATTCGCTTTAAGTTTGTATACGTATTTCTAAACGTCGATGTAGGGCGTTTTTTTTGTCACCCCATTGAGATGGGAATATGCGCGCGCTTGTCGGGCGCATTACAGATTCCCCTTGCGTAGGGTAGGCTGGGATTTATTGATTGTGGGAATCCGAATCTCCGGCAGTCGCGGGCTAAGCTGTCGTTAATTACCCCTCGTCTTTGGAACGAGGGAACCTCCGATTAACGAGTTAAACTGGTCGTGCGAACTCAACGTGCAGTGTTGTGTTTATAAGGGGTTTTGGGAATATCGGGGGCCCCGCAGGGTTTTTACGGGGGTCCCGCTATCCGGATAGCAGGCTGGGGGTCAAGAGGGCTAGCATCCCCCTTGCGGGGTGCGGGACAGCGCATCGTTAGAAATTTTTTTCTAACGGGGAAGGTATATTTAGTGTGGAGTATGTGTGTGTATATATAAATAAAATAAAATAAAATAATAATAATAAAAAAGGGGGGAATGGCGTTCAAGGGCCGCGCGTGTGGCATGTGGGCACACATGAGCGCCTTAAAACCCGGGATTACATAGGCATACATGACCGATGGGCGCCTTGGCGCCCCCGGGGTCACGTGGGCACACATGACCGATGGGCGCCTCGGGTTCACGTGGGCACACGTGGCCGATGGGCGCCTTGGCGCCCCGGGGCCGGGTTCACATAGGCACACGTGACCGATGGGCGCCTTGGCGCCCCGGGGTCACGTTCGCACACGTGACCGATGGACGCCTTGGCGCCCCGAGGTCACAAGGGCACACGCGACCGATGGGTGTCTTGGCGTCCCGGGGTCGCGTGCGCACACATGACCGATGGGTGTCTTGGCGCCCCGGGGTCACGTGCGCACACGTGACCACGGGAAAACACCCGCGGAAAGGGGCTTAGCCCCTAGGCTGGGGAGTTGAACTCCCAAGGCGATTTTAGGAGTTGAACTCCTAACAAGAAATTAATTTATGGAGTTAAACTCCCATAAATCTAGAAAGGAGTTAAACTCCTAAGAATCTTTGGCTCTTATTTTGAGCCTTGGGTCAGTCCAAAGTTAGATTTTGGGGATGAGTCTCCTTCTTCCTCCTCTTGATCGGCAGGATCTTGGAGAAAAAGGGAGGTAAGACTTAAAAGTCCCCCTTTTTCGAGATCTGATTGGAGATCCGAGCTCCTCTTCGTAGGTTTTGTGGTGAAGAACTATTTATTTTTTTGAGAAAGGGAGAGTTAAACTCTTGATTTAATTCAAAAGAAAGAAGAAGGTTTTAGAACCTTGAGGAAGGAGAAAGATCTCAGATCTGGAGTCTTTTTTGGAAAGAGAAAAAAGTTGTTGGGATATTTTCATTATCCTTACCTTTATAGGCTATACACTTTACACATAGCCTCTTGGGCTTCACAAAATGGCATTTTGCTTATCTCATGGCTCATGTGCCATTTCTTTTTGCACATAAGCCATGGGCTTTACAAAAATTCGGCTTTATGCCCGTTTTTCTTACATTTATTCAAAAAAAATAAAATAAAAGAAATACAACAAAATTTTGGCATGGGGGGAGGCCGACCGCTTCATGTTCGGGCTAGCTCCGGGCATTAGCCCACTTGACCTGGGCTTAGGGTTGACTTTGATTTTGACTTGGTCAACCGGGGTGTAAATTTTTACCCCAACAAATTGCCCCCATCAATAAATGCACACAGCATATGTGGGTCATGCGCATGAAATTGATGGATCTTCTTTCATGTGGAGGCGACTTGATTCGGCTCCCACCTTTTGGGAAGCTGGCACTGTCCTTTTTACGACATGGACGGTCGATGCTTGACGTGTCTCCGAGATGGAATGTCTGGTTGACTTGATTCCGAGGCGGAGCATAATTCCAACGAGGAGGTCGTTGCTGCCCTTTTAGCGACGGGGACGGTCAATTCTGCTCTTTTTGCGACTTGGACGGTCGTTTCTACTCTTTTTGCGACTTGGACGGTCGGTTCTGCCCTTTTTACGACTTGGACGGTCGGTGCTGCCCTTTTTGCGACTTGGACAGTCGGTTCTGCCCTTTTTGCGACTTGGACGGTCGATGCTGCCCTTTTAGCGACTTGGACGGTCGATGCTGCCCTTTTAGCGACTTGGACGGTCGGTTCTGCCCTTTTTGCGACTTGGACGGTCGATACTGCCCTTTTAGCAACTTGGACGGTCGGTGCTGCCCTTTTTGCGACTTGGACGGTCGGTGCTGCCCTTTTAACGACGTGGACGGTCGGTGTTGCCCTTTTTGCGACTTGGACGGTCGGTGCTGCCCTTCTTGCGACTTGGACGGTCGGTGCTGCCCTTTTTGCGACTTGGACGGTCGATACTGCCCTTTTAGCGACTTGGACGGTCGGTGCTGCCCTTTTTGCGACTTGGACGGTCGATGCTGCCCTTTTTGCGACTTGGACGGTCGATGCTGCCCTTTTTGCGACTTGGACGGCCGGTTCTGCCATTTTTGCGACTTGGACGGTCGGTTCTGCCCTTTTTGCGACTTGGACGGTCGGTTTTGCCTTTTGTACGACTTGGATGGTCGGTGCTGCCCTTTTTGCGACTTGGATGGTCGGTTCTTCCCTTTTTGCGATTTGGACGGTTGATGGTGCCCTTTTAGCGACTTGGACGGTCGGTGCTGCCCTTTTAGCGACGTGGACGGTCGGTGTTGCCCTTTTTGCGACTTGGAGGTCAATGCTGCCCTTTTTGCGACTTGGACGGTCGATGCTGCCCTTTTTGCGACTTGGACGGTTGGTTCTGCCATTTTTGCGACTTGGACGGTCGGTTCTGCCCTTTTTGCGACTTGGACGGTCGGTGCTGCCCTTTTTGCGACTTGGATGGTCGATACTGCCCTTTTAGCTACTTGGACGGTCGGTGCTGCCCTTTTTGCGATTTGGACGGTCGATGCTGCCCTTTTTGCGACTTGGACGGTCGGTGCTTGTCTTGCTGATTTAATGTGGATCGAGTTGACATCAGCATTGCTACACTGGAATATGGTACCAGGAGCGAATCATCATCTGTCATGATAGGATTTGGGGATTTTGGTTTTGGTTTGATATCAGCATCGCTACACTGGAATATGGTACTAGGAGCGACTCATCATTCGCCGTTTGGGATTTGAGTTTGGAATTTGGTTGGCGTCTGCATCGCTGCACTGGAATATGGTACCAGGAGCGACTCATCATTCGCTACTTGGGGATTGGGGAGCGATGGCTTAGAAGACAGGTTTAGATCCCTATCACCTAAGGCTTTTCAATTTTATGGGCTGTAAGGGTCCCATAAAAGCATTTTCTCCCTACGAGTCGTAAGGATCCCGTAGGTGCATTTTCTCCTTAGGAGTCGTGAGGACTGTCATGCACCGCTTCCCAAAATAATGAAACGAGGGATGACTAGGCCAGCCATGCTCCTACGGTCAAGGAATCATCCCGCCGTAGTCACACTTCGGCTTCTAGCATTACATGGTAATTAGTAAATAAAGCACAGTATTAAAGGAATCACATCACTAATTTATTACATTAGAATTTCATTGTTCACAAATTACAGATAATAAGAATAATAACTAACCAAGTTCAATCTCACGATCGCTTTTATGGAAAGCAGTAAAAGAAGAAGGTACGCCAAACTATATCTCCGTGAACTCGAAGGGTAGATCCGTCTCCGGTGCTGGTCCTCCCGCGGGATCTGAGCATGCATACTCAGGTCGTCAGAGCGACACAATAACAGCATTATAATAATAAGATGAAACAGGTATATGAGGTAATACTGGTACAAGAACAATGCAAGTAATCACTGTGTCACTATATGGTGCAGAATATAACATGTGTCCCTATCGGTCTCTAGGTCATGTTTGAAATCACATAGTGGAAGGAGGATCATGTTTAACAGGAGTCTCGTACATACCCGAGACAACGGCCCACATGCCCGGGACATAACCCTGTCAGCCGGATCGCTAGATCCTATCCTACACGTATCAGTATCACAGTTCGAATGATCATCCTCTAAAAACGGTCCCGCTAAATACAATACTCTTTCCACTTTGATTTCCCCTTTTTCCCCAGGTTTACACTATTTATGATATTGATCTAGTTGTGTACAAGTATACCAATGGCACGGTTTCATCACTGTTCACTGTATCAATCACGGTCACGAATATTCACTTTCCATTGGTGTACTCGTCACTCCTAAACCAACATCTATCACGCACGATAATGCAATGTCCACACGCACTAACACTGAATATATGGCAAGGATGTGATATATGTATTGTATGCTATCAATAAGCTCTGTAGGTTATGAATCAATATGCATGTCATTAAGTCACATAAATTGCATAAATTAGTATGTTAAGAATTTAGCAAAATGATACAAGTAAGATAATTAGAACCCTCAGTCGGCAATTCATCAAAATTTGTTTCAGTTCAATCGGGGTTCCGGTTTTCAAGATATGGCCGTTTCATTTAAGTGCTCGCGTCTGGAAATTCAGTTTCAGAACTGAACATCCGTTTCGCGACACGAATTTCACCCAGTTGGGCTCATAATTTAGCGATGTCACAGTTAAATGAAATTTAGGGTTTTCGATAAAGTATTCAACGCAACAGACGGATCCTCAATCGCATCTGTACGTTGAAAGTTATACACAGTTTAATCTCAGAGTGTCATTTCAGAATCTGTTCTGGACAGTTATACGTTCTGTCCTTTTAACTACAGTTTAAAATAGTAAATGGCGATGAAACGGAATGGAACCACCTGTTTTGTTTAGCCAACAGAATTATCTTTATTCTACGGTAAAATTCCGCAACATACTACTTCAGGAAACACAGTGACACAGGTCTTAGGACAGAATACAATAATCAGAAACGCTCTGGACTGCAGTCCAGAGTCGCATTCCGATCTAATTATCATCACGGTTACAGAACAGAAATCATAGAAATTTTACATAAGGTTAAAGTTCGTCGAGTCGGCTTCGATTTAAGCCCTCGAACACATCTTTCCAGCATATATATGATTTACGGTGATTTTATTCGTTTTCAGATACAAGAAAATATTAGTTTTAACGACGTGTTTAGGGGTATCGATTTTCGTCACTAACAATCGTATTTTCCAGCGGGATTCATACATGATATTCATCATTAAAAGGGCCAACAGAACGAATCAGTTATCGTCAAATTAGACAATTATTTCCATTGGGATCTAGCATCGAACACTTAGGTCACGTTATGTATCGGTAATTGGCAAATCCGTAAACGAGATTATTTAACTTTGTACTACAATTATTATAGCATGAAGCAAGTAAAAACTTGCCTGGAAAACGCCTCGGGTTCGCACGGCAGCAACGATGTCGCGAACGCGCGTTGCACGCCGCGAAACAAGTTCGCGCGAGCTTGGCTCGAGACACGGGTTTGACGTCGGAGTTCGCCGGAGCTGTCAAGTGCATGTTGGAAGCGGAGGTGGTGCTCCGTAGTTGGCCTGGGACTTGCTGGGGTCGACGATGTCGGCGATGGTCGCTCCGGTGACGCGCACAGTGGAGTTCACAGTGAAAATTGTTTGGAAAATGATTTTTGGAGGTTTTTGGAGAGAGGGAGAAGTTGAGCAGTGGGGTCGGGTTTGGAGTGATGAGGGTGGTGCTGAGGATGTAGAGGGCCGCAGAGGTGGTTCAGGTGAAGTGGGGGGCTCGTCGGCGTCGGTTTCAAGGTGACCGAGGTTGGGTGCAAGTGGGTTTGGGAGTGCAGGGGGTTGCTTGGCAGGGGCTCGGGCTGACGAAAGTGGAGTTGTAGAGAGAGAGAGTTGGTGGAGGAGGAGTGATCGAGGGTTGCTGAGTGGTTGTCGAGGTGTTGTCACCGTCGATGGGACGACGAGTGATCGAGAAAAATGGGTTCGTAAGTTTCGAGAGGGAGAGAGAGATGAGGGAACTGGAAAAAGTGAGGGGGTGAGCGAGGTGGGAAAGAGATAAGGGAGACGAGAGGAGCGCGTCGTGGGGGCGAGGGCAACGGTACTGCGTGGGCGTGGGCGTGAGCGACGGCGGAGGAGGTGGGTCGTGCGAGCAAGTTTGGGAGGTTACCGTTGGGGATTTTAAGGGAGGAGATGAACAGTGGAGCGGGTGAGTTGAGGAAAGGGAAGGGAGTTGGGCTGCTGAGCTGGGCCCGTAAAAGAAATTTCCTTCAAAAATTTATACTTCGTGGGCTGTAGGGAAGATTAAAGGGAATGGGCTGAGGGTAGCGGGCTGGTAAAATTTATTAATGGATTTTATAAAGAGTGTGGGCTGAGTGAAGGGAACGGGCCAGCTAAAAAATTGTTTAAAGAATTTTAAAAACTAAGTGGGCTGGGGAAAAATAGTGAGGGGCCGGCTAGGGTTTATAAGGAAATTTATTTAAAAGAAAAGTGTGGGCTTGGTAAAAGGAAACGGGCTGAATGTTTAAAATTTGGTTTAAAGTTAAGTGTTTTGCTCATTTTGGTTTATTTCAGCTTTGGTTTTAAAATCTTGGGTTTTAGCTTTAGGATTTGGACTATAATTCCAAAAGAGCTGGAAAAGATAGGGTTTAAATATTAACCTAAACAACCAACAAGAAAAATATACGAAGACAAGAATAAGGTAATCGCTAGAATTCAGAAAATAGGAAACTTCATTTAGAAAGGAAACGGGGATTTACATCATACCCCCCTTAACAAAAATTTCGTCCTCGAAATTTAACAAAGATATAAGAAACAATGTACTAAACAAAGAGATGTGGATAACGATCACGGATATCTTCCTCCCGCTCCCAGGTGGATTCTCCTGGGGAACGACCGCCCCAAGACACTCGGACTAACGGAATGACCTTATTCTTCAGCACTTTCTCTCTGCGGTCGAGGATGGTAGTAGGCTGCTCCTCGTATGACAGATCGGTTCCCAAAACTAGTTCCGAATGGTCCAGGACATGGCTCTCATCCCGGACATAACGTCGCAACTGTGACACGTGGAAGGTATTGTGCACACCAGCTAGCGATGGAGGCAAGGCCAGTCGATAGGCCACCTCTCCTACTCGCTCTAGCACCTCAAAAGGTCCGATAAAGCGGGGACTAAGTTTTCCTCTTCCTCCGAACCTGATAACTCCTCGAGTAGGGGAAATCTTCAAGAACGCATGATCTCCAACTTCGAATTCTAGTGCCCTTCTGCTGGTATCTGCCCAACTCTTTTGTCGATCCTGAGCCGTCTTAATACGCTGCCTGATCATTTGGACCTTGTCAACTGTCTGAACAATGAGTTCGGGGCCCAGTAATCTTCGTTCTCCCACATCATCCCAACATACTGGGGATCGACACTTCCGCCCGTAAAGTGCTTCAAAAGGAGCCATCTGAATACTAGCCTGATAACTATTGTTATAAGAGAACTCGACTAGATGCAGATAGTCCTCCCAGGAACCCTGAAGGTCCAACATACAGGCTCTCAACATATCCTCGAGCGTCTGAATCGTACGCTCGGATTGTCCATCCGTCTGTGGGTGATAAGCTATGCTGAATTTAAGGCGGGTTCCCAAACTCTCCTGTAAGCTCTTCCAAAAGTGCGACAAGAATCTCGTGTCCCGGTCTGACACAATGCTGACTGGAACACCGTGAAGTCGCACAATCTCTTGCATATATCTTTCTGCCAGTGATTCTGTCGACTGTCCCACTCGGAAAGGTAGAAAGTGTGCAGCTTTTGTGAGGCGATCGACGATAACCCAAATAGCGTTATTGCCCCTGGGGCTCCGTGGTAAGGCCGTTACAAAATCCATAGTAATGTGCTCCCACTTCCATTTAGGTATCGGCAATGGTTGTAATAATCCTGCTGTCCTCTGATGTTCCGCCTTCACCTGCTGACATACCAAGCATCTGGATACGAACCTCGCAATTTCCCGCTTCATTCCGTTCCACCAAAAGTGCTGCTTTAGGTCCTGATACATTTTTGTACCTCCTGGATGAACAGAATAAGCTGAACTGTGTGCTTCAGCCAAAACCTTTCTCGAACATCTCCTTTAGGTACGCAGAGTCTGCTACCGAATCTCAGAGAGCCATCTTCATGTATAATCAAATCCGTTCTCAATCCGGCTTCCACTTGCTCTCTGAACTTTTGCAATCGGGGATCATCCGCTTGTGCAATCTTGATGCGATCCACTAGGGAAGATTGCACCTGTAGTTGCCAAAATTGACTGACTGCGTTCGGAGTAATGACCTCAAGTTCAAGTCTCTGGAAATCCTCAATAATGCTCCTCTGATCGGTCAACATCATGACCGCTGGCTTGCGACTGAGCGCATCTGGTACAACATTGACCTTCCCCGGGTGATACTGAAGGTCCAAATCATAATCTGCCATCAGCTCTAGCCATCGGCGCTGCCTCATGTTTAGTTCCTTCTGAGTGAAAACATACTTCAAACTTTTATGATCCGTGTAAACCTCCACTTTCTCACCCAATAGATAGTGCCTCCAAATCTTCAACGCAAATACTACCGCGGCTAACTCCAAGTCATGCGTGGGGTAGTTCTTCTCGTGGTTTCTCAGTTGTCGAGAGGCGTAAGCAACCACTCAGCCATGCTGCATCAAAACACAGCCTAAACCCTTCCCAGAGGCATCACTGTGTATCACCAAACCACCAGAATCATCTGGTACAGTAAGAATAGGCGCCGTGGTTAACTTCTGCTTTAGTGTGTCGAATGCCTGAGTGCATTCCTCTGTCCATGTAAACGGCACGTCCTTCCGTGTCAGTCTCGTCAAAGGTTCCGCGATTCTTGAGAAATCTTGGACGAATCTCCGATAATAACCTACCAATCCCAGAAAACTCCTGATCTCTGCTACTGACTTCGGCGTTGGCCAATCTCTGACAGATTCTATCTTCGCCGGGTCCACCGAGATGCCTTCGCCCGAAACTATATGTCCCAAAAACTGCACCTTGTCGAGCCAGAATTCACACTTGCTCAGCTTCGCATATAGCTTCTCTTCCCGAAGAATTTGTAGTACCGTGCGCAAATGTTCAGCGTGCTCTTTCCAGGTCTTCGAGTAGACAAATATGTCGTCGATAAACACAACGACGAACGTGTCCAAGTATTTTGCGAACACCTGTTCATTAAATCCATGAATATTGCTGGTGCATTGGTAACGCCGAACGGCATCACAAGGAACTCGTAATGTCCGTATCGGGTCCTGAAAGCCGTCTTGCATACGTCCTCGACTGCTACTCTGATTTGATGATATCCAGAATGGAGGTCCAACTTCGAGAATACCTTGGCTCCACTTAGCTGATCGAATAGGTCGTCAATGCGCGGTATTGGGTATTTGTTCTTTATTGTGACCTTGTTCAGCTCTCGATAATCTATACACATTCACAGCGATCCATCCTTCTTCTTTACTAATAGAACTGGTGCACCCCACGGTGAAGCGCTTGGCCGAATAAATCCCTTCTCTAAAAGTTCTTCAACCTGCTTCTTCAACTCCGCCAACTCAACTGGTGCCATTCTATATGGGGCCCTGGATACTGGGGCTGTACCTGGAATCAAATCGATTGAGAACTCCAAAATTCGAGGAGGTGGTAGACCTGGTAGATCTTCGGGAAATACATTCAGAAAGTCCCGAACAATTTCTGGAACTGGGTTCTTATCAATCTCCATAGCTGTCAGTTCCTTGGGCTTGGCTCTATACTTAGCTGGCTCCAAAGATTCACTTCCGTCCTCAAAAATAAACTCCGGATGATTGGGGATGCGGAAGATCACCTTCCTTGCACGACAATCGATAACTGCATGGAAAGTGCTCATCCAATCCATCCCGAGAATTGCGTCGTAACTGCCTGTCCTGATCAGAAGGAAATTCGCATAGAATTCCCTGCCACACACTACAACTGGGCATAATCTACATTCTCGACTAGATATAATAATGCCATTACCCGTATGAATTTCCCATCCCTTGGTTAGTGGTTCATGTGGTATTGAGTGTGTATTAGTGAAGTGCTCAGACAAGAAACAATGCGATGCTCCCGAATCAAATAGTACTCTAGCTGGCAAGGAATGTACGAGTAGAGTACCTGTAACCACGTCTCCTGACGCCTCTGCCTGCTCGGCGGTCAAGGTGAAAGCCCGTCCCTGACCGCGACCTGCAAAGGGTTGCCTCTGCTCCTGCGGCCTCTGCTGTGACGGTCCAGAACCTCCCTGTATCTCTGCTCGCTCAGGGCAACTGTTAATCCTGTGCTGACTGGAACCGCAAATCAAGCACTGTCCCTTGGCACGGCGACAGTCCTTCTGAGTATGTCCTCCTCTACCGCAATAGCCGCAAGTTACGCCCTGTCTCTGGGGGCGATGCTGTGGTACAAACGGGCGCTTCATTTGTGTCGTTCCTGCTCTGTGAACCGGTATGGCTCCTCGAGAAGGCGCGTGGGTACGTGCTGGAACGACTGGGGGTCTTCTGAACTTGTTAATCAGTTGCTCCTGAACTCTCGCCGCGTTGAGTACCTGTGCGAAAGTCTGCAAATCCAACGATGCGATCAACTGCTGTAACTCGAAATCTAACCTCTGAAGGAAGCGTCTGGCCCTGGTGGCCTCTGATTTGACCATGTATGGAGCAAAGCGGCTCAGACGGTTGAACTCTGCCGCATATACGTCCACTGGGCGTCCATTCTGCTTTAAAAGAATAAACTTTTCCTCCATTTCTGCCTTGGCTGTGGGAGGAAAATAATGATCTAGGAAGCATTCCTTAAACTTGCTCCATTCAATCGGCTCATCAAGTCTGCTTTCTTCTACCGACCACCAAGTACGGGCTTCGTCTTCTAATTGAATCTTGATCACGTCCACTCTGTCTTCCTCTGGAACCCTGGCGGCTGTCAATAAATTCTCCATGTTTACCAGCCATTGCTCAGCCTCAAGGGGTTCAGCTAGTCCTGTGAAGACAGCTGGGTGTAACCGTCGGAAATCTGATACGGTACCAGCCCTAGCCTGATAAGCTGGTGGAGTAGCGCTCTCGGGGGCAGTAATGAGTGCGGAGGGTCCTCCTGCGGCGGTAATCGCCCTGAGTCCCTCAGTAAGCAAATCTGTCTTCCTCTCCTGAGCTTCTGCGAGAGTGGTCAGTGCACTGAGTATTCTTTCCGTGCGATCCTGAGAGCTGGAGTCCGAGGAGGGGTCGTTCGGGGACGTCATATCACTGGAAGATTCAAAAGGATAGGATCAGATTCAAGGATGAAAATCAAGAGTAGTGAAATAAGAATAACGTAATACAGTATAGTTAATGTTATTCCTTGATACTAAACACAGGCTCTGATACCAACTAAACCATGTCACGCCCCGCTTTCCAAAATACGGAAACGAGGGATGGCTAGGCCAGCCATGCTCCTACGGTCAAGGAATCATCCCGCCGTAGTCACACTTCGGCTTCTAGCATTACATGGTAATCGGTAAATAAAGCACAGTATTAAAGGAATCACATCACTAATTTATTACATTAGAATTTCATTGTTCACAAATTACAGATAATAAGAACAATAACTAACCAAGTTCAATCTCACGATCGCTTTTATGGAAAGCAGTAAAAGAAGAAGGCACACCAAACTATATCTCCGTGAACTCGAAGGGTAGATCCGTCTCCGGTGCTGGTCCTCCCGTGGGATCTGAGCATGCATACTCAGGTCGTCAGAGCGACACAATAACAGCATTATAATAATAAGATGAAACAGGTATATGAGGTAATACTGGTACAAGAACAATGCAAGTAATCACTGTGTCACTATATGGTGCAGAATATAACATGTGTCCCTATCGGTCTCTAGGTCATGTTTGAAATCACATAGTGGAAGGAGGATCATGTTTAACAGGAGTCTCGTACATACCCGAGACAACGACCCACATGCCCGGGACATAACCCTGTTAGCCGGATCGCTAGATCCTATCCTACACGTATCAGTATCACAGTTCGAATGATCATCCTCTAAACACTGTCCCGCTAAATACAATACTCTTTCCACTTTGATTTCCCCTTTTTTCTCAGGTTTACACTATTTATGATATTGATCTAGTTGTGTACAAGTATACCAATGGCACGGTTTCATCACTGTTCACTGTATCAATCACGGTCACGAATATTCACTTTCCATTGGTGTACTCGTCACTCCTAAACCAACATCTATCACGCACGATAATGCAATGTCCACACGCACTAACACTGAATATATGGCAAGGATGTGATATATGTATTGTATGCTATCAATAAGCTCTGTAGGTTATGAATTAATATGCATGTCATTAAGTCACATAAATTGCATAAATTAGTATGTTAAGAATTTAGCAAAATGATACAAGTAAGATAATTAGAACCCTCAGTCGGCAATTCATCAAAATTTGTTTCAGTTCAATCGGGGTTCCGGTTTTCAAGATATGGCCGTTTCATTTAAGTGCTCGCGTCTGGAAATTCAGTTTCAGAACTGAACATCTGTTTCGCGACACGAATTTCACCCAGTTGGGCTCAGAATTTAGCGATGTCACAGTTAAATGAAATTTAGGGTTTTCGATAAAGTATTCAACGCAATAGACGGATCCTCAGTCGCATCTGTACGTTGAAAGTTATACACAGTTTAACCTCAGAGTGTTATTTCAGAATCTGTTCTGGACAGTTATACGTTCTGTCCTTTTAACTACAGTTTAAAATAGTAAATGGCGATGAAACGGAATGGAACCACCTGTTTTGTTTAGCCAACAGAATTATATTTATTCTACGGTAAAGTTCCGCAACATACTACTTCAGGAAACACAGTGACACAGGTCTTAGGACAGAATACAATAACCAGAAACGCTCTGGACTGCAGTCCAGAGTCGCATTCCGATCTAATTATCATCACGGTTACAGAACAGAAATCATAGAAATTTTACATAAGGTTAAAGTTCATCGAGTCGGCTTCGATTTAAGCCCTCGAACACATCTTTCCAGCATATATATGATTTACGGTGATTTTATTCGTTTTCAGATACAAGAAAATATTAGTTTTAACGACGTGTTTGGGGGTATCGATTTTTGTCACTAACAATCGTATTTTCCAGCGGGATTCATACATGATATTCATCATTAAAAGGGCCAACAGAACGTATCGGTTGCCGTCAAATTAGACAATTATTTCCATTGGGATCTAGTATCGAACACTTAGGTCACGTTATGTATCGGTAATTGGCAAATGCGTAAACGAGATTATTTAACTTTGTACTACAATTATTATAGCATGAAGCAAGTAAACACTTGCCTGGAAAACGCCTCGGGGTCGCACGACAGCAACGATGTCGTGAAACGCGCGTTGCACGCCGCGAAACAAGTTCGCGCGAGCTTGGCTCGAGACACGGGTTTGACGTCGGAGTTCGCCGGAGCTTTCAAGTGCTTGTTGGAAGCGGAGGTGGTGCTCTGTAGTTGGCCTGGGACTTGCTGGGGTCGACGATGTCGGCGATGGTCGCTCCGGTGACGCGCACAGTGGAGTTCACAGTGAGGGAAAATTGTTTGGAAAATGATTTTTGGAGTTTTTTGGAGAGAGGGAGAAGTTGAGCAGTGGGGTCGGGTTTGGAGTGATGGGGGTGGTGCTGAGGATGTAGAGGGCCGCAGAGGTGGTTCAGGTGAAGTGGGGGGATCGTCGGCGTCGGTTGCAAGGTGACCGAGGTTGGGTGCAAGTGGGTTTGGGAGTGCAGGGGGTTGCTTGGCAGGGGCTCGGGCTGACGAAAGCGGAGTCGTAGAGAGAGAGAGTTGGTGGAGGAGGAGTGATCGAGGGTTGCCGAGGGGTTGTCGAGGTGTTGTCGCCGTCGATGGGACGACGAGTGATCGGGAAAAATGGGTTCGTAAGTTTCGAGAGGGAGAGAGAGATGAGGGAACTGGAAAAAGTGAGGGGGTGAGCGAGGTGGGAAAGAGATAAGGGAGACGAGAGGAGCGCGTCGTGGGGGCGAGGGCAACGGTACTGCGTGGGCGTAGGCGTGAGCGACGGCGGAGGAGGCGGGTCGCGCGCGCAAGTTTGGGAGGTTACCGTTGGGGATTTTAAGGGAGGAGATGAACAGTGGAGCGGGTGAGTTGAGGAAAGGGAAGGGAGTTGGGCTGCTGAGCTGGGCCCGGAAAAGAAATTTCCTTCAAAAATTTATACTTCGTGGGATGTAGGGAAGATTAAAGGGAATGGGCTGAGGGTAGCGGGCTGGTAAAATTTATTAATGGATTTTATAAAGAGTGTGGGCTGAGTGAAGGGAACGGGCCAGCTAAAAAATTGTTTAAAGAATTTTAAAAACTAAGTGGGCTGGGGAAAAATAGTGAGGGGCCGGCTAGGGTTTATAAGGAAATTTATTTAAAAGAAAAGTGTGGGCTTGGTAAAAGGAAACGGGCTGAATGTTTAAAATTTGGTTTAAAGTTAAGTGTTTTGCTCATTTTGGTTTATTTCGGCTTTGGTTTTAAAATCTTGGGTTTTAGCTTTAGGGTTTGGACTATAATTCCAAAAGAGCTGGAAAAGATAGGGTTTAAATATCAACCTAAACAACCAACAAGAAAAATATACGAAGACAAGAATAAGGTAATCGCTAGAATTCAGAAAATAGGAAACTTCATTTAGAAAGGAAACGGGGATTTACAAGGACCCCCAAGTGTGTTTTTCCTTTGTGAGTCGTAAGGATCCCACAAAGGTTTGTTCTCCTCATGTATCGTGAGGACACATGAGTGGGTCTTCCAAAATGGAGCATAAGTCCATGGGCGAAGACCGGCCACTGGACTGGTGATTGCGGTGGGGTATGGGTATGATGATAATTATTTGAGCCCGTGGATTTGATACGGTAGTCGATCTGGGGACTAACCGTAGGGCCAGGAGAATTTTGAGAAATTGGGTTTTGGTTGGCGTCTGCATCGCTGCACTGGCATATGATACCAGGAGCGACTCATCATTCGTCGTTTGGGGACTTGGAATTTGGATCTTGTTTGGCATCAGTATTGCTGCACCGAAATAATGCCAGGAGCAACTCATCATTTGCCCCGGGAGGACTTGGGATTTGGTTTTTGGGTCGGCATCAGCACCGCTAACATTGAAGCGTAACGCCAGGAGCGTCTCATCATTTGCCATTTCCCGTTGGGAAGCGATGGCTTAGGAGACAGGTTTAGGTCCTTGTCACCTAAGACTTTTCAATTTAATGAGCCGTAAGGGTCTTATAAAAGCATTTTCTCCCTACGAGTCGAGAGGATCTCGCAGGTGTATGTTCTCCTTAGGAATCGTGAGGATTCCTAAGTGTGTTTCTCCTTTGTGAGTCATAAAGATCTCACACAGGTATTTTCTCTTCACAAGGTCGAGAGGACTTTGCGAGTGTGTTTTATCTTTTCTTTTTCACGAGTTTGCGCCCTTTCGGGTTTTCACAAACTCGCCGGCAGTCCTGCTGTTTTTACTCATGGAGCCCTTTCGGGTTTTCATCCGTGCCCGTTTTGCTTGTGGACATACCGTATTTATTTATTTTTATTTTTTTTTTGTGGTCGCTGGTGGGACTTTAAAAGTAGTCTCACCGGCGGGACTTAGGAGAGATATGGGTTATTTATGCCCGTGGATTGTATACGGTTTTGCAGGATGTATTATCCGGACCGTAGGGCTGGTGTGCTCAATTCTTCTGCGACTTGGAGCATTCACGCATAATACTTCTTGAGATATCGGCCATTGATGGGTGGCATGGACCTTTCTCCCTTGGCACTTATTAGTTGGTAGGATCCTCCGTCGAACACTTTCTCGATGACGTATAGTCCTTCCTAGTTTGGCTCGAATTTTCCTTTGGCATGTTGATTGGGGATGATTGGTCTTTTGAGGACCAAAACCAATTCACCTTTCTTGAAAGCGCGGAGACGAGTTATCTTGTTATAGGCCCGTGACATTTGGGATCGGTATAGCTCCAGATTTTGCTGCACAACGAGCCTCTTTTCTTCGAGGGCGTCGAGCTCTTCCAGCCGAAGGAGGACGTTTTCCTCCTCTGTCAACTCGTGCTGAACGGCCATTCTTAAGCTTGGAACTTCGACTTTGAGGGGGAGGACCGCCTCCACTCCGAAGAGCAATGAGTATGGAGTGGACTGAGTTGGAGTACGGAGCGTGGTACGATATGCCCACAACGCCTCATGAAATTTGAGATTCCAGTCTCTCTTGTTGGCTGAAGCATTTTTCCTCAGGAGTTTGCATAGAGTCTTATTGAAGGCTTCGGCTAGTCCATTGGCTCTTGGATTATAGATGGAGAAATATCTCCAGTCTATCTTGTGCTGAGTAGCGAACCTTGAGACTTTGAAGCTCTTGAAAGAATGCCCGTTGTCAGAAATGATTCTTCTTGGTGTACCGAAGCAGTATAGAATATTATGCTGGAAGAATGTCAGAATATCTTCTGTCTTGACTTCTTTTAGCGGGACAGCTTCAGCCCCATCTGGAGAAGTAGTCTGTTGCAGCCAGTATGAACCGGTGGCCTTTGGATGATGGAGGATCAATTGGACCAACTATGTCGGTTCCCCAGACTTCGAAGGGCTACGACGCCACCGTAGGATGCAACGGATTGGGGTGCCTGTGAATGAAATCACTGTGAATTTGGCAGATATAACATTTCTTTGCATACTCTCCGCAATCCCGTATAATGGTGGGCCAGTAATACCCAAGCCGTTTGATCTGAAGCCGCATTTTAGGGCCGGACTAGTGAGCCCCGCAGACGCCTGAGTGAACTTCTTTCATAACATTTTGGGCTTCGGCCGATGACAGGCACCTAAGCCAGAGTTGTTCATATAACCTGCGGTATAGCGTGTCATTCACAAACACGTATCGGAGAGCTCTCTTCTTCAGCTGAATCCTTGCAGATTTTCCTTCGGGCAGCTTGTCGTATCGGAGGTACTCTATGAAGGGTTCTCTCCAATCGGGCTCGTCTTGGACGATCGAAGCTTCTTCGGCAGGACTGCTCTTCTGTTCCGCGCTTTCTTCTTCTCATATCGAGACTGGGGGTAGAATTTGCCAGCTCCTGACTGTGATCAGAATTTCGTCCATGTTAGGATCAGCCAGCTCATTGGCTAAGAGAGCGAGTACGTCAGCCTTTCCATTCAACGCTCTAGGGATTCTCATTAGTTCATTGTGAGTGAACCGTTTCATGAGTTCCACCACTCAGCTTCTATATTGAGCTAACTCAGGTTTGTATATCTTATAGTCACCGCTTACTTGGTTGACGACAAGCTGGGAGTCACCGTAAACCCGTAGTCGAAGGATTTCCATTTCTATGGCGAGCTCCAAACTAGCTATCAGAGCTTCATACTCGGCCTCATTGTTTGTGCGAGGCTCGGTGAGAGCAAAAGAACACCGTAGGGTTCCCATTGATGGCGTTATGAACACCAATCCTATCCCTGCTTTTATCTCCGGGACGCTTGATTTACTGGAGGTCCTTATCGATGAGGCCCCATCGAAGTAGAGCTCCATACATGGATCGTCATTCTCAAGGTGCAGCACTTGTTCGTCGGGTAACTCGCAATTGAGTGGTGACCCTTCTGGTATGGGATGAGCAGCGAGAAAGTCTGCAAGAGCTTGCTCTTTTACTGCTTTTTGAGGAATATAAACTATGTCAAACTCAAGTAGCATGACAGCTCATCTTGCCATTCTGCCGGCTAGGCTTGCTTTGGTCATCAAGTGTTTGAGCAGGTCGACCTTGGAGATCAGCATAACCCGATGAGCGAGCAGATAGTGCCTCAGCTTCTTCACAACAAATATCAGAGCCAGGCATTGCTTTTCGATTGGGGAATAGTTGTGTTCCGCCCCGACTAAAGTTCGACTGAGGTAGTAGAGGGCATTCTCTTTTCCCTCCTCGTTGTTCTGAGAAAGGAGCGCACCGAGTGACTCATCCAGCGCGATAGTGTAGAGAATCAGCGGTTTATTTGGAATGGGAGCGGCCAGCACTGGAGAGTGCAACAAGTACTGTTTGATGCTTTCGAACGCTTCTTGACATTCGGCATCCCAGACAAAAGGAGCTCCTTTCTTCATGAGCTTTGAGAAGGGCCTACATCTCCCCGATAAATTTGAGATAAACCTCCGTATATAAGCAAGCTTGCCTTGAAAAGATCTTAGCCGCGTCAGATTCTTCGGATGGCGCATCTCCATGATGGCCTTTATCTTGGACGGGTCAACTTCAATCCCTCGATGTCGGACTATGAAGCCTAGGAATTTTCCCGATGACACGCCAAAAGTGCACTTTAAAGGATTCATCTTTAGATCGTATTCCCCCAGTCTGATGAGAACGGTCCTAAGATCTTGGAAATGATCGGCCTTGGCTTTAGTCTTGATGACCAGATCATCAACATAACATTCGACGAATTTATGAATTAGGTCATCAAAGATATTGGTCTTCGCCCTTTGGTATGTAGCACCTGCATTCTTCAGTCCGAACGGCATCACCTTGTAGCAATATATTCCGATCGGGGTTCAAAATGCTGTGTGTTTCTCATCCTCAGGCGACATCTTGATCTGATTATATCCAGACGAGCTATCCATAAAGGTGAATAGTTCGTAATTTGAGGTGTCATCGACCATCATTTCCATGACCGGTAGCGGAAAGTCGTCTTTAGGACAAGCCTTGTTGAGGTCCCTGAAATCGACACAAACTCGGATCTGCCCATTTTTCTTCTTCATTGGGACTATGCATGCGATCCAATCCGCATATTTCTCCTCCCTGATGAAGCCGGCATCGATGAGCTTCTTGGTTTCCTCAATGACCTTTTCTTCTAGTTCCCTTCTCATTCTTTGAAGAGCTTGTTTGACTGGCTTAGCATCAGGAGATATAGCCAGTTTATGCATGGCCACTTCGGGGGAAAGTCCAGGCATTTCTTTATACGTCCACACGAAGCAATCGACGAACTCATTTAGCAGGGCGATTATCTGCGCTTTCATTTCCTCTGATAAGAGTGAGCTGATGTAGGTCGGCCTTGGATCATCGGACGTTCCTAAGTCAATCTCATCTAGTTCGTCGAAGGTTGCTTGTCCGCCATCTTCGAGCTCCTGAGGAACTTCTTCTGGCTCGGCTAGCTCATCTTCATCATTTGACTCTTCGCTGGCTTCCCCAATATGGATCATGTAGCATGCCTTAGAATCAGGCTGGATGAAACCTATGCCCCATCTATCTGGGATTCGTCCACCGATGAGTGCTCGGACCTGAGGCGGATGCCATAGCCCTTTATAAAACTTTGCTTCGGACTCCGATTGATATAATCGGCATTCGCACCTTTTGAAGTATTTCCGCATCTCGGGCGCATAGTATCTGGGATTGAGGATGACTCTTATACCTCTTTCATAGGGAAGGCACGCGACAGAAAGATCGTCCGGGTGCATAACGGGGTTTGACCCATAAAACAGGATGCCCTTCTGTCCATTTTTCCTCCCGGGAACATAGAAAGTTTTCAGCTGGTCCACGATAGAGACTGACAATGCGTCGAGCTCTTTGCACATCCATTCCGGCACCCTTGTGATGGCCAGGGACCTTTCTGCAATTTCGAAGGTCTCTCGTAGTTTCGTTTGCTGCATGGGGGTCCAATCTGCACAGCTGTTGCACGGCAGGTCCTCTTCTTCCGACTCTTCAGTTTCGCTGCCAAGATGAGGGCGGACTTTGCTGCTAGATGGGATTTCAGTATCGGATTCGTCCGTATCGCTACCGAAATGAGGGCGAGTTTTACGGAAGGATGGACTTCCAACGTCGGACTCATCAGTGTCACTGCCGAAACGCGGACGCACTTGGGGGTTTTTGCTTTTGAAAGTGACAGCTGGCTCAGATTTTCCTTTGAGTTTCGGGACCGTTCTGTCTTTGGTCAGCTGTGGCTCAGTACTTTGGGGCTTCATAAAGTACCGAGAATCCTCATATCGAACTTCATGCACACCGAACGGCTGGATGTCTCCGTCAATGCGTCTTTCTTCGCCATCTTTAGTATACTTCATGCATTGATGGAGAGTTGACGGAATGATGCCGTAATCGTGGAGCCACGGCCGTCCCAAAAGAATTTTATAAGACGTGTCAGCGTCGATCACGTATATCTTAGTTTCAGTTTGCAGATCCCCAAATTTGATTGGCATAGCTATAGACCCCAGAACTTGCTGGCAGTTTTGATTGAAGCCTTGAATGCCAATCCTTTCCCTTGACAGGTGTCGGACGTTCATTGACAAACTCTTTAGAGTCCGCAAGTTCATGATGTTCACTGAGGACCCCGGATCGATCAATATGCGATTAATCCGATCTCCGTCGCTGTACCCGGTCACGTAGAGCGGCCAATTATGCTCAGCCATTCCCAGTAGCAAGTCTTCGTCCTTAAACGTGACCGCGGCAGTATGCAAAGCGTACTGAGCTTCTTTCATATTAATTTATGCAAATTGAGCCTGATACCGCTCAGGGTTTTGTAGAGCGTGAATGAAGACATCTTTAAGCTCCTTAGATAGGACTAAGGCATCGTAGATGCTCAGGAGAGACGGAAGCTTATAGAGATGAGCCAAGACATTATAGTCCACCGAGGAAGGACTTGAGTTTTTATCAGCTGGTTCTTTACCATCTTCCTCATTAGCCACCTGTTTTTCCTTTCCTTTTAGGGCGTTTCCCTGATTTGGCGGTAGAGCCCTGTCGCTTCTGAGATGGATCTGGTTGGCCATTGTGGCGAGCTCCTCGTCCTCTTCGGGAAAACAGAGCTCCTCCTCGGAGCCGCTGCCAAGATGGATAGCGTAGCAGGTCACTATAGGGACCTCTTCATCGGAGCCTTCTTCTAACTCCTCCAAAATCTCAGCGGCTCCTACAGGGAAGAACTCTTTCAATTGAATTAGAGTTCTTTCCTTATGTTCATAGTCTTCGAGAGAATCAATATATTTTTGAATGACCGATCTCCCTGCAGACTCCTTTTCGCGACGAGCTACACTTTTGTTCTTCTTGAGCTTTTTGGATTTTGAGCCTGATTGGGCCGAATTGGCAGCTGGAATAGTGGGCTTCTTCTGTCCTTCTCATTCCGTCCTGGGCTCTTTCTGAAGCAGCTTTAGCATCTTCTTCGTCTTATTAGATATGTGCTTACTCCAAGAAGGCCGCGGTGAGTCGGTCTCATTTCTCAGGGCAGCGGGTTCGGCTGTCTGCTCCCAGAAGGCTTCAGTTTCTGTCTGTATAAAGTTGGTGGTTGCAACTTGATTGTTCACCAACACACTTTTGGACAGCTCGATCTCTCCAGCCTTGTACTGCTTCTCGACCCAGTTTTTGAAGATATAGCAATTCTTGATCGCATGGCTCACTACTCGGTGGTACGGGCAATACAGGGGATTGTCAGTCATTTTTTACTTCTTGAGATCTTTTCGGCTCCGGCAATTGTAGACCGTTGTTCAAGGCATCTTTAAATATCTTGCGGACCTTGTCCTTCCTGAAAGAGTAAACCTTGTTCTTTTTTTCCTATAGGGAAGGCCCTTCTCCTCCCAGCACTGGCTTTCGAGACAGGTTGGTTTTAGATTCGCCCGCCCTTCGCTTTTCTTCATTGTCGGACGCATTGAAGACATTGGTACTGCTGGAACTCCCGCTTCTACGGTTGTCGTCCCGCTTGCTTTTCCAAGTCTTGTCTCTCTGAGAGTCCGAGGTAGACTCTTGCTTCGAGCGTTCTAGCATTTGTACTTTCTTGGTTTGCTCTTGAAACGTCTTGAGGCCTGCTGTACACAAGAACGGGACCATCCAATTGCTGAGGTTCCCAATAAGAAGGCTGACGGACTGGTCCTGCTCCAACGGCGGTTCGCACTTGACCGTGAGATTACGCCATCGGGCGATAAAGTCGGTGTTGCTCTCATTCTTCCCCGGCTTGGTCCTCACAAGGTCAGCAATGGAGATTTTATCACTGACACTCATGAACCTTTGCCGAAACAGAGACTCTATTTTGGCAAAGGTAATGACGGACCCGTATGGTATACTCGCGTACCAGTCGAAAGCGACACCGGTTAGGCTGTTGACGAACTGACGAAGAAGGAGCGCATCATTGCCCCCTGTATTTCCGCACGATGCTTTAAAGTGGGCGACGTTCTGATTTGTGTTTCCCGTCCCATCAAATCTTCTGAATTTAGGAATGACGTAGCCGCTCGGGAAATCGATCAGATCGTACTGTCCGGGATATGGCCGCCCACTACTGCCAATTTCTTTCTTAGCTTCAGCTTTGGCCACCAATGTTTTAACTTTGCCGGTGACCAAATCCATTATCCGATCTTGTGTTAGCGGGATAGTGCTATTTGGGGCCAAGGCGTCCCCAGAAGCGGAATGTGGCTCTCATTCTTCCCCGGCTTGGTCCTCATAAGGTCAGCAATGGAGATTTTATCACTGACACTCATGAACCTTTGCCGAAATAGAGACTCCATTTTGGCAAAGGTAATGACGGACCCGTCTGGTATACTCGCGTACCAGTCGAAAGCGACACCGGTCAGGCTGTTGACGAACTGACGAAGAAGGAGCGTATCATTGCCCCCTGTATTTCCGCACGATGCTTTAAAGTGGGCGACGTGCTGATTTGCGTTTCCCGTCCCGTCAAATCTTCCAAATTTAGGAATGACGTAGCCGCTCGGGAAATCGATCAGATCGTACTGTCCGGGATATGGCCGCCCACTACTGCCAATTTCTTTCTGAGCTTCAGATTTGGCCACCAATGTTTTAACTTTGCTGGTGACCAAATCCATTATCCGATCTTGTGTTAGCGGGATAGTGCTATCTGGGGCCAAGGCGTCCCCAGAAGCGGAATGTGGCCGGCTTTCGTGCGGCTTGACCAGTCTTGGACCCAAAGGAACAGGCATTGGCTGCTTCGGATTGTCATCACCCGGCTGATGAGTAGTGGCTTGTGCTTGATTGGGGGGCGCTCGAGCAATTTGAGCAGTAAGCTGCATCACAATGTTCGTTAGGTCGTCAATTTTCGAGTAGAGCTTGGCCATCTCCTTATCTTTGCTCCTGAGCTGTTTTCGAAGCTCTTGAACCAGCCTTTGCTCAGCGGTCCTGGGGCGGAAAGTCGGCTCTTCCTCGCTGTCCGAGCTTGACTCTGCATGGACCGAGGGGTCTTTCTGCTTTTCATCCTCATCGAGAGGGTTTTCTTCATCCAGCGGAGGCGGCTGTTCTTGGGAAGCGGCTGTTCACACCATAATATTGCATTTTGTATTCCCCATTCTTATGCATTTTACAATGAAAACAGGTGCTTTTGATCCATGTCTGCTACATGTTACAGGTTACAGGTTCTTGGATCTAAAACAGTGAAAAAGATATAAAGACGATGCAACAGCGGGGCTTTGACCAACAAACGGAGAATCTTGATCAAGCCTACACAAAGATCAGTACAAAGCAGCGCAAGGTTCAAGACTTCGTCACGAAGCAACGGTAAAAGTCTGCTACAATGTTCACTGGAGATTTGGAAGAAACCAAGAAACCAAATTGAGAAAAGAACTAAAGAAATAGGAAGCACAAGTCATCAAGAAGCATCAACAGAAATTTCAGCACTCAAGACCACTGTATGGCCGTGGTTCCGCGGCAGGTTAGAGCGATCAGGGAAAAATCTTTTTACCAAATTTTGTGGCGGTGCGAGGCTTGTTGACTTGGTCTTTTTCATAGAGGGCATTTTTGTAAAAGCAGACGTGCGATTCAAATGTAACCTAGGGTTTCCTATCCTCTATAAATAGGAACTCTAATCATTGTAATTTCTTATGCCTCCTTTTAATAATAAAATACAGATCTCTTTATGGAGAGCATCGGTGCTTCTCTTCAATTCATCTATTCAGATCTGACAACCCTGCGTAAATGGTTGGAGAGATCCATCTGTAAAGTAAGTAGATCTATTTATTTTCTTGCCCTAGATAATTTCAATTCCTGCCTTAGATTAAATTTATTTTCCTGCCCTAGTATAGATTTTATTTATCTGCCCTAGTTATAACTTTCAATTAATTGCCCTAGGTAGAATAATTAGGTTTTTAGATTTAATAATCTGTCCGACCACAATCGGAATTAACTCGTTAGCGCGAATCGGAAATTCACAACATCCCTGTGGACCGACCCGTACTCACCGGCTAGCTTCATGCGACGCCGTTCTTGATTGTGGTTTAGAAATAGTTTTTGAGACAAATCAAATGGCGCCGTTGCCGGGGATGGCGTGTCATTTCCTTTTCGCGATTTCGGGTTAATCATAAAATTAAAAAAAATCATAAAAATCTGAAAAATCAAAAAATATAAAAACATATATATTTTGTTATTTTTGGAAGGGATATTTTGTTGTTTGAATTTTTGCAGGATATACAAATTCGGATCTGGAGATTTCCAGAAAGCAAAACAGGAAACAAAATATCGGAACAGAAGAGATTTTGAATAACAGAACAGTGGAAATTTTTTGGAGCAGTGAACCCCCCAAAACGCCGCGTTTCCGCGGCCATAACCTACCTTAGGCCGCGGAACCGCGGCCGCCTTGTCAAATCAGACCCCCACAATTTTTTTTGGGGACCCAAACCGACTATCCCACCGCGGAACCGCGGTGGGAACCTACCATTGGCCGCGAAAGGGCGGTGGTCTTGAGGCATCATTTGGCGAAAATTTTTCTGTAAGCTCCGCTCTTTCTCTTCTGCAAATATTGATATATTCTCTGTAGATATGCCTGCAGGATTTTGTGCACTTTAAAAATATATTCCCTTCCAAATAACGATCTTGTACAGGATTTTTGGGCCCCGCTTGAAATAAAATTGATTGCAAGTAATATTTTGCTGTTGCATATCTTTTCTCTAAAATCTTTTTGCAACAAAAATTTTTCCAAATAAAGAGAAAAAGAATAAAAATAAAAAGGACAAATTTTTTTATAGAAACTTGCAAAATTTTTGGCTGCAAATAGATCCTTGCACCACCACAAACCTTCTTTCTTTTCACCCTTTCTTACAACATGGGTACCCCACATAATAAATCATTAGCCGAACTTTGGTATCCCGAACCTAATTTTGCGTCGTACGTCAATTTGTTCGGTCAATTTAAAGACGATCCTTCCTTGCCTAAAAAATCTTTGAAAGATCAAATAGAGGCGTTTAGGAGAAACAGTTTGACTTTTCAACCCACTTTGTGTCAACCAAGTCAACCTTTACCACCTACATATGTTGATACCACTTCTTCAAGTCCTTCTGTCACTCCTAGGCCGATGTCCATTGCTGAGCATATTGCTCAATCTCGCAGTCGATCTTTCACCCCTCTCCACTCATCTAGTTTTAGGGATCCGCACGATTATTCACCTTTTTATCCACATGTAGACCCTACCCCTGCCCAACCACCCACTTCCTACAAGTCATACCCGACCTTCCCACCTTCACTAGACACTGTTTCTATACAGCCTATTGGGAGTTTTGCATATCCACACCATTTCGAATATTTTACCGAAACCCCCTCACCACCTAAGTCTAGTTTGGAAGAGTCGTTGGAGGCTTATATTGCAGCAACAAATAAAATGACTAGGAATGTGGAAGCGTCCGTGGCCGCTCTTATGCAACCTGCTGAACTGGTAGCTAGTTTTCCGCTAGCTTCAAATTTTTCAATGTATAAGGAGGCGGTTGGACAGAGTGAGAATGTGAGAGGATTTCCAAATCAAACCTACCCCTACCCAATTGAAGCCCACAACTCCAGTTTTCCATCGAATGTCCTAAATGATTTACTAGTTCAAAATAAAAACGAGTTGTGTGATTTTGTAGTGTTTGATTTGCCAAATTGTGAAGAACCCCTTTCGAGTGAAACCACACTTAATCCTTTCGATCTTTACACCTCCACTCTAGAACCCAAATCGATAAATATCCATGCTTTTGATGAGGTGTCTAAAGAAATTGATTTTCACTTGATTGAGGATATAGACGCCGGGAATATTTCGGATGATGAACCTGTCGATTTGTTTGAAATTTTATGTTCAAATGATCATCCCGAGTTATTAGATGTCTCTCCCGAACTTCATATGTGTCTGGATATTGATAATAATGGCATGGATGAGTTTAATTTTGAGGAGATTTATAAGGATAGTATTGAGGAGAGTTTTGAGGATAATATTGAGGTTGAACCATTTTTGTTTAACGTGTCGGTCTTTCCGATTCAGCCTCCTGAACCTTTGACTGTTATATCACCCTCCCTCCTTCCTATTGTTCCGACCGTGCAAGTGACCGTTACGCTTTCATCTCAAATACCAAGTTCGGCGTACCCACGTTTTCTTGCGAATCTTGAGGGATTTGATCCCATTTCTCGACGGGTTGATAGGTTAGCGCAATCGCTTATAACATATCGGTCATCACATATTGCGCTAATTTATGCACTCGATTTACACCCTCAAGATCGTACTCCACTTCTTTCTTCTTTCCGCCATTCTTCTCCCCCACCGAGACCATATTCTCTTCTTCCCATTCGGTCTCGTATGTTTCTCATTTCTTTCCTTTCCACCCCATTATTTCACCAACTAGATCATTACCACGATAAGATTTTTGAATGGTTGGTGCTAACCTTTGGCTTGTGTAAGGCCAAGCTTAAGTTTGGGGGGAGCCTTGTTGTATATATGTATATATTTTTGTTTTCTTTTTCTATAAAAAAAAATATATATATAAAACATTAAAAAAATAAAAAAAAATTGTAAATAAATAAACAGGGGAGTGCCGACATTTTGACCCTCTTGGTTTAGTATGACAGTGAGGACACTGTCAAGTTCAAGTTTGGGGGTATTCCAAAAATAACACTTAGCAACGTCTTCTTCCTTCGCATTCATTTGTACATATTTTTGCATTTGCATGCTTATTTGAAAACCCATAAAAATTGATTTTTTTTAAAAAATTATGTATTCAATTTTGGCAAATTGACTTGAGTTAGACAAATAGGTTAACTGGCTAGGAACAACTAGATCTTAAACTTAGTAAATTAAAAACCCTAAAAATAACCTTCCTTAAAGTTTAACGGTAGAAAGTATATGCCCTGTAGTTTATTTAGAAATAGGCAAATTTTGGGTTGACTTCTTGGGCTAAGTCGAAACAAGGGAAGAGTATTGATGTTCTTATTAGAGTATAAGTTTGAAAAATAATTCCTAGCTTAAGTCTAGATTCTGAAAATGTATACCCTACAATTTGCACAATCACGCACCTTGAAACTTGGAATAGTAGAAGAGACCTTGAAATGCTCTTGTCTAAAGTCCTTAGTGCAATGAAAATGAAAAAAATATATATAAGTGTGAATGAAGAATAAAAAAATGGACACTGGTTTTTGTGATTACTTAAGGCTGGAAAAATAGAAAAATATTTAGCGAGGGTGCTTCATCACCTAGTGCCTTAGACCAACTGGTTTGGGAGTCACTGCTAAAGCCTTGGGTGTTGCAAGACTAGGAATTACGCTTTAATGTGCAAACACATCTTGTAATCGGTTGTTGGTACCTCAAGAAGTATTAACGGTCGCATGAAGGATGTGCAAGCAAAATTCAATTAAAAATTCACCTACTAGTAAGTACTTTGGACAACGGACAAGGGCATGATTGCTTGATTTGAATTTCCAAGTGTAAGGGTAATCTATACACACACGTAGGGGTATGCGATTGGAATTTAGATAAGAGAGAGGAATGAAGAATAGAACTTGTATCTTTAGTAGAGTTGATAGAAATTCCTAAGTGGAAATGGAACCCTAGAAGGAAAACTTAAGAGATGCCGAAAGCTAAGTAGGTCTGCAGAACATATATAATTTTAAGTTAAATAATGAGGAAGTGTGAAGAATATGGATGGATAATTTACAAGTAGAAGATAATAGAATTCCTTGTTAGAAGACCCAATTGGAGAATTAAAGTCGAAAAGCCAAATTGATAGGATTTTGTGGGTAGTATCCGCTGAAAACCCTCAGGAGACAACACTCCTCCTACTAGGGACACCTAGAGGTTTAACGGCTTGTTGCACGAGCTCAGTGCAATCGCGTCTCCCTGCGAAAGTGCGGCTAGGTTAGATTTTTATCAAGAATAAAAAATAAGTTTGCTCGAGGACGAGCAAAAGATAAGTTTGGGGGTATTTGTTCACACCATAATATTGCATTTTGTATTCCCCATTCTTATGCATTTTACAATGAAAATAGGTGCTTTTGACCCATGTCTGCTACATGTTACAGGTTACAGGTTCTTGGATCTAAAACAGTGAAAAAGATACAAAGACGATGCAACAGCGGGACTTTGACCAACAAACGGAGAATCTTGATCAAGCCTACACAAAGATCAGTACAAAGCAGCGCAAGGTTCAAGACTTCGTCACGAAGCAACGGTAAAAGTCTGCTACAATGTTCACTGGAGATCTGGAAGAAACCAAGAAACCAAATTGAGAAAAGAACTAAAGAAATAGGAAGCACAAGTCATCAAGAAGCATCAACAGAAATTTCAGCACTCAAGACCACTGTATGGCCGCAGAACCGCGGCCAAACCAGGCCCGCGGCCGCGGTTCCACGGCAGGTTAGAGCGATCAGGGAAAAATCTTTTTACCAAATTTTGTGGCGGTGCGAGGCTTGTTGACTTGGTCTTTTTCTTAGAGGGCATTTTTGTAAAAGCAGACGTGCGATTCAAATGTAACCTAGGGTTTCCTATCCTCTATAAATAGGAACTCTAATCATTGTAATTTCTTATGCCTCCTTTTAATAATAAAATACAGATCTCTTTATGGAGAGCATCGGTGCTTCTCTTCAATTCATCTATTCAGATCTGACAACCCTGCGTAAATGGTTGGAGAGATCCATCTGTAAAGTAAGTAGATCTATTTATTTTCTTGCCCTAGATAATTTCAATTCCTGCCCTAGATTAAATTTATTTTCCTGCCCTAGTATAGATTTTATTTATCTGCCATAGTTATAACTTTCAATTAATTGCCCTAGGTAGAATAATTAGGTTTTTAGATTTAATAATCTGTCCGACCACAATCGGAATTAACTCGTTAGCGCGAATCGGAAATTCACAACATCCCTGTGGACCGACCCGTACTCACCAGCTAGCTTCATGCGACGCCGTTCTTGATTGCGGTTTAGAAATAGTTTTTGAGACAAATCAGCGGCAACCACATTCAAGCCAAATTGGGCTTGAGATGTGGTGGCCCCATCCTTGCTTTTGCTACGAAGGTTGTCGCTGGGGCGCTCGCCCGCCATATAGACCGTATGGATAATATATCCAGCCGTCTTTTTATTATCGGCGGCTGATTTCACAGATCGCTGTCTTAACACCCCTGTTTCGGTAGCGGGCAGTCGATTGAAGGTGGCTGGCCTGACCCGATTCTTGAATGGTGGTGGCACTTCTTTTCTGGATTCGCCCCGCTGCTTTCGCGTGGCACAGAGCGCCTGATAGACTCTTGAAGAGACAGTGTCATACCTTTTTTGTTGGGGCCAGGACAAGTCTCTTTGTAGCATTGTTCGGACCACCGTCTTCTTGATTCTGGCGGTCATGGAATTTTTCTGAATCCACTTCAGAGGTTCGAAAGAATTGCTGATTCTTACGGCCGACTCATCCGTCGTCGCGGGGCGACTCTGCTCTTGGAACCTCACAAGATTCCACATGGCCGGAGTCCTGGCCCTCTTGTTGGCTCAATACCTGAGCCGCTTCTGCCTTAACTTTTCTGCTTTAAGCACTTGGCAGACTTTGGCTCTTCGGGAAGACACCATAGACCGGGTGATGGAGGATTTTGGAGATACACTCGATTGTGCATTTGCTGGAGTCATCGCCTGAGCGCGTCCGCAGCATTTGATGTCGCCCTTTGTACCGAAAGTCTTGCCCCCAGCTGGAGCACCAGAGAGTCGTTCAGACACCGCCTTAAGTTTCGGTTGTGGTGCCTTGGCGATCACGACATTCGGCCTCTTGGCCCTTGAGACCGGCTTGGCCGCCTGCTTTGTCGGGATTTCTGCCAGTTGAGCGCTTCCGGCAGGGTAGATGACGACGGAACCGAACTGGCGGGGCAGTTCCTCCCACTGTCGACTGAGGCTTGCGGGGAGAACCACACGAGCGTTGATCTTGACCACGTACGGAATCGGGGTCGCGTTGGAAGCTGAATTCCTCTTGGGAGACATTGTCGTTGAAAGTTGATTGCTTGAAAGCCTGCATGAAAGGGCATTATTTTAGTACAAATATAGACATGTATGTTAAGTGAGTTCGCATGAACACTTGACCTGAGAAATAGGAGGAGAGATTGGTCCCACCAGGCGTGCCAGAATCTGTAGGGTGTTTTTTTTGTCACCCCATTGAGATGGGAATATGCGCGCGCTTGTCGGGCGCATTACAGAATCCCCCTGCCTAGGGTAGGCTGGGGTTTATCGATTGTAGGAATCCGAATCTCCGGCAGCCGCGGACTAAGCTGCCGTTAATTACCTCTCGCCTTTGGAGCGAGAGAACCTCCGATTAACGGGTTAAACTGGTCGTGCGAACTCAACGTGCAGTGTTGTGTTTATAAGGGGTTTTGGGAATATTGGGGGCCCCGCAGAGTTTTTACGGGGGTCCCGCTATCCGGATAGCGGGCTGGGGGTCAAGAGGGCTAGCAGCCCCCTTGTGGGATGCGGGGCAGCGCCCTGTTAGAAATTTTTTCTAACGGGGAAGGTATATTTAGTGTGGAGTATGTGTGTGTATATATAAATAAAATAAAATAAAATAATAATAATAAAAAGGGGGGAAATGGCGTTCAAGGGCCGTGCGCGTAGCATGTGGACGCCTTAAAACCCGGGGTCACGTGCGCACGTGACCCCGGGGCGCCCTGGCGCCGGGGTCGCGTGCGCACACGTGACCGATGGGTGTCTTGGCGCCCCGGGGTCGCGTGCGCACACGTGACCTCGGGAAAACACCCGCGGAAAGGGGCTTAGCCCTTAGGCTGGGGAGTTGAACTCTCAAGGAGATTTTAGGAGTTGAACTCCTAACAAGAAATTAATTTATGGAGTTAAACTCTCACAAATCTAGAAAGGAGTTAAACTCCTAAGAATCTTTGGCTCTTCTTTTAAGCCTTGGGTCAGTCCAAAGTTAGATTTTGGGGATGATTCTCCATCTTCCTCCTCTTGATCGGCAGGATCTTGGAGAAAAAGGGGGTAAGACCTAAAAGCCCCCCCTTTTCGAGATCTGATTAGAGATCTAAGCTCCTCTTCATAGGTTTTGTGGTGAAGAACTATTTATTTTTTTGAGAAAGGGAGAGTTAAACTCTTGATTTAATTCAAAAGAAAGAAGAAGGTTTTAGAATCTTGAGGAAGGAGAAAGATCTCAGATCTAGAGTCTTTTTTGGAGAGAGAAAAAAGTTGTTGGGATATTTTCATTATCCTTGCCTTTATAGGCTATACACTTTACACATAGCCCCTTGGGTTCACAAAATGGCATTTTGCCTATCCCATGGCTCATGTGCCATTTCTTTTTGCACATAAACTATGGGCTTTACAAAAATTCGGCTTTATGCCCGTTTTTCTTACATTTATTCAAAAAAAATAAAATAAAAGAAATACAACAAAATTTTGGCATGGGGGGAGGCCGGCCGCTTCATGTTCGGGCTAGCTCCGGGCATTGGCCCACTTGACCTGGGCTTGGGCCCACCTGGCTTGAGGTTGACTTTGATTTTGACTTGGTGAACCGGGGTGCAAATTTTTACCCCAACAGTCAACTAATTGCTATACGTCGATTAGTAGGGGTTGCACATATCTAGTATCTTGTTTGCGGTTTGTGGATATGAAGTATTGGATCGTCGTGATTGAATAGCTGGGAGATGTGAGAAGAGTGTTCTTTTCTTTCATTCATGTAATTTGTAAAGTGATGTAATATTCTTTTGCGGGGCACATCTGAGTTGAGCTTGTAACCACCGTTGTATTATTTCATTTACTTTTTCTTGAACATAGGATAGACCCAAGATGGAGTGCACAAACTACCGGGTTCTTGAAGTGCTGATGGCCTAATCATCTCATTAAGGGAAGTTGCTTCACTTCGGGAATTTGGCGGGTAGTTTGCCGCACCCGTAGGGTTCTAGGGGTGAGAGTTTGGCTATTCATCATGACCGTGAAATCGGTTTTTCGTTATAGGCTTAAACGAAACACGGAAATCTTAGAATATCCAATATATTCATCTGTGTTACTTGTGCTGTGATCTGTGATCTGAAATGGCTATTATTGCGTGAGACGAATGGCTATATATATATATATAAAATAAAGGTTGCTTATATTTTGCACCCACGCTATCCTTGCCCCCGCTCTGCCGTTAGTTAAGTAACCTAACGGTACATAACGGGGCCCCGTGGCCAATGCAGATGGTATAAGTATACGTTCTATTTTCGTTTCTATCTGCAATGATAGTGTTAATGATGGGACAACATTAATATTGTTTAATGCAAAGAAAACAACCCAAAGTTAAATCGTTGGAACAATTTCAAAACCACTCGGTTTTTTAAAATAATAACTTTTAAATGCAGAGCCTAAACCACTCCTTTTAAAAGCTATCATGGTTCCTTCGACTATATCAAGTTAATTACGTTCACGGTTTTCACCAAAACCAGCCGTAGATCTCTGCCATTTTAGATAGGTATTCAGTAGTATTCAAGCTATGTATTTTGACCTTCGCAAAGTCACAGTGATTGGTAGTTGCTGGGTATTCATCTGTAGCATAGATAGATGTGTTAATCTGGGACAAGCGTACAGCTATTTTGGTCTTCGTTAAGGGTATGTACGAATGGATTCAGATTAATCTAGACAATGACGGGTAGAACTTGATCTGCGTTTTATGATATTTTGGCCTTCGTCAAGGTCATAAGCGCCTGGGGCAAAATCCACATCGGGAGTTTTAAAAGAAAAGGAAACTTGCTAGTTTTGGATACCATTTGGAGTAATGATTTTGGTAGGATTCTTTCAAAGTTGTCACATAATGATAGTTGGATCCATATCCCACCATGAGTTTTATTACTCCTCGGAAGAGTTTTTCACTTTGCAATCAATGTTATAAACCAAGTAGGTGTCTAGAACGGAGTTAGTAGGGCTACGCCTCCAGGAAAAAGAGGTTATTTAATTAAGGAACTTCGTAAAAGTGTTGTAAAACCACCCTCGAAGTTACGACACTAGCCTGGCCGAAAAGTTAAACAAGAATTGTAGGGAGCGATTAATCCCGACTAATTCTTTTTTTATGGTTTGAAGGAGGATTTGATGAAACAGTAGGAGCCATCCTGTTTAGATAAACTAAAAACCAATTTAAACTTGCAAGAGTATCATGCTGAGTGTTTCTTCTCTCTCTTTCCTAATTGCAGTGACCAAGATGACCGGACTTAAGTTACTATTAGATAAAAATATATTGACGGGGCCAAACTATAAAAATTGGCTTAGAAATGTCCAGATGGCCATTACCTATGACAAGCTGGGCTACCTCCTTACTACTAAAGCCCCTGCCGTCCCTGGTCCAAATTCCACCGTCGCGGATATTGATATCCGTAAGACATGAGAATTAGACTGTGAGAAAGCCAAGTGCCTCGTGCTGGTCTCAATGGATAATGAACACCAGAGGCGGCATGAGAAGATAGACTTAGCTTCCATTTTCCTCCATACCAAGGATTTATATGGAGAGTAATCTCGTATCGCAAGATACGAGACCTCAAAGAAATTGTTTCAGGCGAGATTGGCTATCGGGTCATCTGTAGGGGACCACGTCCTTAAGATGATCAGCTATATTAGTAAATCCCCAGTCCCCGTATATATATTTTTCCGTATTTTTCTAGATTTTTTTTCCAATTTTTTCATTATATATATATATATTATTTTATTTTAAATTCTAAAACCTAAACCCAACCTAACTCTACCCCCAACCCGACCCGCCATTCCTTTTTCTTCTCCTTCTTCTTTTCTTTTTCTTTCCCACTCCTTTTCCTCTTCTCCTCCTTCCTCACGCCCACGCCCGCGACGACCGCGCCCACCTGCGTGATGACCTCGTCCTCGCCACATCGCAACTACTTCCTTCTCCATTCTCCTCTCATTTCCTCTCCCTCCCTCTCACCAACGGCTCCTTCTCGCTCGCGCCGCGCCCGCGAGACCCGCTCAAACCACGACCGAGCTCTCCCCAACTGCTCACCGAGATCCCCATGCTCACCCCCTCAACTCTAACAAACTCTTTCTCTTGCTACCTCTTTCCCCCCTCTAACTTATTTCCCCCTCATACTTCCACTCGAGCTCGCTGCCATCTTTTCACCTCACTGTCCTCGATCGTTGCCACCTCGTCGCTGCTCCATTATCCTCATCGTCGACGACCACCACGAGCTCTCTGCCTTTCCACTACTTCCTTTCAACCAAACCTCCAAACACCTATCGCTACAGCCACCTACCGCCATCGAACCCATCGTAGACGAGCTCTTCCTCCACCTTCACAGTCGATGACTCCCCGCTGCCAACCTCCATCACCTTGAGCCAAACTCGAGTCTCCTCCGTCGACCCATCTCCACCTCCACCGATCTCCTCTCCCTCAAAACCTCCATCTACCCTCTTCATCGGCACTGCCGACCTCTCCTTACCGTTGCTGCTTTCTTCGTTCCCATCGAGTGCTACCCGAGCTCCTACAACTATCATCTCGAGCGGACCCCGTCACCATCGACGAGCCCACGTTTCGCAGTGCCACTGTCGTTGCTGCTTGTGCTGTTCTTGAGCTGTGTCCGTACCATCGCTATCGTTGTCGGCGCTATGCCGCCGCCATCTCCAGGCAAGAGAAAACCTATCTCTTGTTACTCATGCTATTACAATATCTAGGTTAATAACAATGTTAAATTATTTTTAATATAAGTTATATGTGTGTGTGTGTAAATATATATACATCGACATAGTGTTAGGTTACAATCGAACACTTGTACTTGAGCCATCATGTTGGTAGTAATGAATCGAACCCAACCCGGTTGGTTAGCCGTATTGATGTCATTTAGAATTTTTAAGAATTAATTATCGCTTGTTGGTTAAGGAAATCTTGTGTTTTGACCCATCACCAAACGCTACCCTAGGTGTTTGAGGCAAACTATAAACCAAAACATGCATTATTATGGCGGAACTTGCAATAGTCAGATCTCTTTACTGTTTACGAATATCGTATTGAAATTTGGATGCAAAATATCGTGTTTATAATCATGTAAAGTCGCCCCTAAAGGTGACGCTAAAACTGGAATGCACCGCACATGCCACTTTGGAAAATACACATTAAATTAAATACAGATTGGAATATGATGTTCTATGGCTCATATCGAAGCCGACTCGATAATCTAGGACCATCAATATTTATAGGTTACTGTAATGAGAATTGACTGGGAATGCGGCGCTGGACTGCAGTCCAAGGCAGCATTCCACGAGGATACCTGAATTTAAATACCTGCACGTCCCTACATAAAACTGAAAATGCGCGGAACCCCATATATTCACGTAGATAATTTAGTTATCTGATCTCGTGTAGTTTCACAGTCGTTTGATATTTAGTTTGTATTTTAGAATATCGACGTGTTCTGCAGTTTCTGCAGCGACATTTCTTACACCTTCACATTAAACAGGACATAACTTCTAGTACAGAAAGGATATCATTAATACGTTTAATGCGTTGGAAACCTAATAGATATAAATAGATTTTATTCAACTGGGGAAAGACCTGAATATGAACATAATCCCTAGTAAATTGCACGCGAAGTTGGACTTCCAGTTCTGAAACTGGAATTCCGGCAACTGATCGCTGATTTAAAATAATGATAAGTCCCTAACTTGAATTCCGTTTGACATGAAACTAATTTTACTGCATATATAAGCAAGTGTACTTCGTATGCCTTTTATATTATTTTGGTCGATTCTATGCGTGTGATTTATGGTGAATTTTGCAAGTTATATGGTGTTGGCTGTCATAATTTAGTGAATGTCTATTCAGTGCATTTCTACCTTGCTTTGTGTTTGCTTTATACCTTCTGCATATTGATCGTTTACATTGAGAGCTACCGACTGATTTGCATTGTCAATATATAAGTATTAGTAATTGGGTTGTGGCAAGTACGAAAGTTATATTGATAAGTGGAAGTGTAATTGAAAGTGAAAGCGATACGTATTTGTTCACAACCTATCTAATACATGAACACATATTATAACCTGGGGAATGGGAAAATTAAGATGGGATTGAACTCGTATTTAGCGAGGTATAGTGATTTAGAGGATGATCATTCGATATTAGTGATACACACACACATACATTAAGTCGTGGGACTAGCGGCACGGCTGCAGGGTTATGTCCCGGGCAACAGTGGACCGTAGTCTCGGGCAAGCACAAGACCCTTGTTAACACGAGCATCCTTTCCACCAATTGATTTCATTAACTTAGTGACTGATATATAGTGACATACACATTACCTGATTTACTCACATGATATGTATATCGCACTGTTCATGTTCAAATGATGTTCATTATTCTCATGTTCTGAATTCTGTTGCACCTTTCATGTTTAATAGTATTGTACCCATCATATATATTTATTGCTATATGTGTCACCCTTACGACCTGAGTGTGCATGCTCAGAGGATGAAGTGGACCCAGCCCAGGAGCAAGATCCGCCATTCGAGCCCGCGGTAGTCTAGACCGCAACATCAGCGCCATTTCTTTTGCTTTAAGTACATTATATTTCGTTGGTTAGTTATTTCATCCTACAAAATAAATGTATCTTGAACTCTTTTATTGTGATGTAATAAAGTTGTGAACTGTGATTTCCTTTACTCTTGTACTGTTTACTGACTACCATGTAATGCTAGAAGCCGAAGTGTGACTATGGCGGAATTATTCCGTGACCATAGGAGCATGGCTGGCCTAGTCACCCCTCATATTCCGTATTTTGGGAAGCGGGGCATGACAATATTGAAGAACTCGCAGACCTTGGGATCACGTTGGAGAATAAGTTGTATACAGACTTGATTTTACAGTCCATCCCCTCTACCTATGCCCAGTTTATATTGAATTTCATTATTTAAGAGAAGAAAGTTACACTTCCAGAGCTCCTCAACATGTTAAGTAGTGTAGAGAGCACCCTAAAGAAAACCAGGAAGACACATGCTCTGCTTGTTGGGAAACCTTTTTTCTCTAGATCCAAGGCAAAAGCCAAGGGGAAGAAGAAGAAGGCCCCCACAAAGCCGAAAGGCGGTGTCGGTAAGGTAAAAGGGAAGGGCAAGGCAAAAGTTGGGGGCCAACAGTAGGGAAAGAGGAATGCTTCTATTGTCAAAAGAAAGGCCATTAGAAGAAGGACCGCAGGGTTTGGAAAGCCAGGAACCAGGATTCGAAGTAAGTTATGGTTTCGGCTTCAAGTGTGTTTATGATTGAAAACTGTCTGTTAATCAACTCTACTTCCTAGGTATTGGATACCAGTTCAGAATCTCATATCTGTAATTCATTGCAGGCATTGAGAAGCTCAAGAGTTTTGAAGGCAGGTGATATGACCCTCAGGGTTGCTAACAGAGCGAGCGTGGATGTTGTTCTCGTAGGGGAATATCACCTAGGATTGACAAGTGGACACATTTTGGTTTTACGTAATTGTTTTTGTGTACTAAGTTTGACATGTAATATCATCTCTGTATCCTTACTATCTAAACAAGGTTATGATTTTACATTTATAAGCGATATTGTAAACATTCATCTTAATCATGATTTGATTCGGTCAGGTACACTAGACAATGGTATATATGTAAATCAACATTCAGTTTTCAACTTCCAAAACACACTCAAAAGAAAGTGTCCAGAAATAAATCAAGCTTTTTTATGGCATTGCAGACTAGGTCACATCAATGAAACACGGTTGACAAAGTTACATAGAGAGGGATATTTGGATCCGTTTGAATATTTGTCTTATACAACTTGTCAATCATGTCTCAAAAGAAAGATAACAAAGACTCCGTTCACTGGATACAGAGTAAGAGCCAATGAGCTCTTGGGACTCATACACAGCGACATGTGTGGTCCAATGTCTATACATGCAAGAATTGGTTATTCCTACTTCATTACTTTTATGGATGATTTCTCAAGGTATTGACATGTATTCTTGATGAAACATAAATCCGAGGTTTTGAGAAATTCCAGGAATACAAGAATGAAGTGGAAAAACAAATAGGAAAAAGTATCAAGATATTTCGATCGGATCGATGTGGTGAATACTTAAGTGCTGAGTTCCTGGATTATTTAAAAGAGAATGGACTCAGCTTATTTCTCCATACACATCTTAACATAACAGTGTATCGGAAAGGCGGAACCACACCTTATTGAATATGGTGTGTTCCATGATGAGTAATGCAGAGTTACCGCGATCCTTCTGTGGTTATGCATTAGAATCTTTTGCATATCTTTTGAATAAAGTTTCTACTAAGTCGGTGCCTACCACACCATATGAAATGTGGAGTGGGAAGAAACCCTATCTTAAGTATCTTAAGATATGAGGATGTCCAGGTTTTGTCAAAAACAGCATGCGGACAAGCTCGAGACATGATCAGAACTGTGTAAATTTATAGGATACCTAAGGAACTGCAGGGGGTATCTTTTCTATTACATAGAGGAGTAAAAAGTTTTTGTTTCTCGGCATGCCCGCTTTCTGGAGACTCAATTTCTTAGAAAAGAAATAAGTGGGAGCGCAATAGAACTGGGAAAAAATTCCAGAACTAAAATCTATTACTGAAAGTATGGTAAAACCAGAAGTTTCAAAAGAACCGGACGTCCCTACGCCACTCCACAGATCTAGTAGGCAGTATCATCTGCCTGATAGATACTACAGTTTTCTTGTATACGGGGATAGAGAGGATTGCATCATCAATGATGATGAGCCGACTAGTTTTCAGAAGTCCATTACGAGCAGAGACTCAGTAAAGTGGCTGGATGCAATGCGGACCGAAATGGAATCCATGTACCCCAACAAAGTTTGGAATTTAGACATTGCACCTCAAAGGATAAAACCCGTAGGCTGCAAATGGATCTTCAGAAAGAAAATTGGTACAGATGGACAGGTTGAAACCTATAAGTCTAGACTTGTAGTAAAAGGTTTTCGTCAAAGACCTGGCTTGGACTATGATGAAACCTTTTCTCCAGTGGCTATGTTTAAATTCATTCTGATTCTACTTGCCATTGCTGCCTTCCATAATTATGAAATTTGGCAGATGGACGTAAAGACCATTTTTCTGAATGGAAATTTATAAGAGTGCGTTTATATAGATCAACCAGAGGGTTTCATAGAGTGTGGGAGCAGCGGAAGAGTGTGCAAATTGCTTAAATCCATTTATGGATTAAAGCAGGTATCGCAGAGTTGGAACATCTACTTTGATGAGATGGTCAAAGAATTTGATTTTATCAAAAATCCAGATGAACCATGCATTTATAATAAAATTGTAGCAAGAATTGTGGTATTCCTCATCTTGTACGTGGATGATATTCTCCTGATAAGAAATGGAATTTCTATGCTACAATCAGTCAAAGGATTCTTGTTACAGAAGTTCTCCATGAAAGACTTGAATGATGCCTCGTACATTCTGGGGATCCAGATCTATCGTGATGGATCTAAGAGGATGTTGGGACTTTCACAGTCCAGGTACATTGACACCATACTGAAAAGATTCAGTATGGAAGATTCTAAGCACGGTAATCTACTGGCTTGTCTCGGGATCACCCTCTCTAAAGAGAGTCTCCAAAGACTGGTTTGAAAAAGGATCGCATGAGTATTATACCCTACGCTTCTGCGGTAGGATCTATAATGTATGCGATATTGTGTATCAGACCAAATGTTTCGTATCAATCAAACCGTGGGGAGAAGCACTGGATAGCAGTAAAGAATATTCTCAAGTACCTGAGAAAGACTAAGGAGATGTTCTTAGTTTACGGCAGTAAAGACCTCCAGATCGAGGCATTCGCTGACTCCAGCTTCCAGAGTGATAAGGATGGCTCTAAATCCATGTTAGGTTATGTCTTCACCCTCAATGGAGGGGCGGTCTGTTGGAAGAGCTGCAAATAGGATACCGTTTCTGACTCGACGATGGAGGCAGAGTATATCGCTGCTTGTGACGCCGTGAAAGAAACAGTCTAGATGAAGAAGTTTATAACAGAACTTCAGATGGTTCAGTCCATTGTTGATCCAATACCTTTGTATTGTGACAACAACGGGGCTATAATTTTAGTGAAGGAACCAAGGTCCCATAAGAAGTCTAGACATATCTTGAGGCGGTATCACCTGATCAAGAAGATCGTGGATCGCCAGAAGATTGAGGTGCGGAGAGTAGACACGGAGAACAATATTGTAGATCCACTCACAAAGGCCATCCCTCAGATGCAGTTCGACAGGCTATTCGAGATGTTAGGTCTGCGATATGCCAATACATGGCCTTAGTGCAAGTGGGAGATTGTTAGTGATATATGTCTTAGAGGCCATTATTGTATAGTACTGGTTTGTATATTACATTTTAGAAACTTGGGATATATACAGATATAATAACAGTCTTTCTCAACATGATAGTATGCTATCTGGTTTGAGTCTATCTTAACATGTGTATATGTTTCTTTTAACATATCGCTAATACATGTTGATAGAACCCTTAAGATTTTTGCTTGACTACCAGCGTTGTGATGGCAGTCACACTAGTAGGGGATGGGTAGTCTATAAGCACATCCTTAAACTTGTCCCTAATCATAGGATTACCGAGACTGGGCATCGATACTCTAGAGTAGACTAGTGTATACGCTTCTATCCCTGTCAGGAGAGGTGGCATGTCCCGCATCCATTGGTATACGGTACCAAAGATAGTATACAGGTGCTCATTGGGTTATGAGTTACATTGGACGGACTCGCTGGGAATTGCTGGTTGGTATTATACCTATTGCCAGTTAGCAATTCCCCAGTGACATGAGTACAGATTAGTCCGTTGACTTGACATCACTATTCGTCTCGAGTGTGTTCCCACTGTATTTAGATTACTACCCTACCACGGCTCAAATGAGTCGTGAAAACATGTAGTAGTTGGGTGCAGTCCCGAAGCACTTGGAGGCAGTAGGGGTTAGAAGGGATTCGTCTCTCCCGATATGGGGAGTTGATATCGTGCTGTGTACGGCTAGCCAATACACAAAGTCCCTGGCCAGGGCAAGTGAGATTTACCGGTAGGTATACCAGTAGTTTCTCAGTGTGTATTGGGTTCCACACCGACATGACTTATTGCACTATTAGGGGTTTGATGTTTACCACCCCCTAGCCCCGATATGCAATACACTTAAACAAATAGACCGGACTGTATGGAGAATGTCACCTATAGGCTCAGTAGGGTTTTTGGATGAGTTATCGTATCGATCTTCCCTTCGACAGATACCTAGGTAGCCGTTACGTACAGCTAGTGTCACTGACGTGCTTGTGGTTAAACCCACTGTCAGCGTATTGTCGAGTCTTTAGAGCCCCACACAGAGGGTTTCCCGGTTCAGGAAAAACGGTGTAGTTTGCGTATGGTTTTACGCAGTGGTGTTCAATTAAACACGTGTATTTATGCATGGGCTTTAATCGGACGGTTTAGTAGTGCTAGCAGGTTTGAAAGACAACCAGTTTTGATGCTAGTATTATATTTCTCTCTTTTGGGTATTTGTATTTTAACACGAATATGGTATTTATGCTTTGATACAAATACATGTATTTCTTTCTAAATATGAATACGCGTATTTTGTATTTTCGGTATAAATACGGTATTCGTATTTTGGTAGAAATACGGTATACGTATTTTTACGGGTTTGAGTATACTTGTTTATATACATGCATTTGTATTTATATATTTTTATGTATATGTATACTTGATGAGGTGGCTATACTCTCTCACCCATTCCTTCATGGTTGAATTTAGAAGTGTGTGGGATTGTGACTCACCCTAGTGAGTCACTAGCCCACCCACCTCTTTGTTTCTTCCATGAAAAAATAAGTATGAGAGAGTAAGAGATATTTTAGTGGGTGGTTGATATTTTCATCACTTGAGGATTTTTCTTTAGTTACTATCTCTTCATCTTCTTCTTCAATTCTTTCTTTTGAGTTGTGAGGATTAAAAGAGAGTATTTAGTTCACAAACTATACTACTCTAAGTATCTTGTCTTAGAAAGACTTGATCTTTAGTTGTTTTGGACGAAACTATCGCTTGAATTGGCATCGTCAGGTGGATCATCTTTGATACGAAAGACCGGTTTCGAGAGCTCGTTCCATCAACCTAAGGAGCTTGAGAAGCCAACTTTCAAGACCCAAAGGACCGTCTACAAAGGTTATAATCTCAACCGAGTAGTTAAAACTCTAGTTAGGTTTTGTTTAGTGTAGTGTTTGGGCTTGTATCTTAGAGATTTTAGTGTATTGTGCTCAAGTTTTAAAGTTTTTGATTCTGCATAGCCGTAGTTGACATGGCAAGAAGAACATATACACTTACACCATCCTATATTATTTCCTAAACAAAATCAAACTATTTTTCAAACAAAATCAAAGTATTTCCTATGCAATGTTTTTCTCTATATATTCATATGAATCCTTATATTCCCAACTCATGCTTTCTCTTCAATTGCTTTATATAAATATCATATGTAAACATTTTTTTCAAATTACCACTTATTTTATTTATATAAATATCATATGAACATATTTGCTTTATATAAATCTATTTAAAAAAAGGAAAAAATAAATTATAGGTCGAAATAAGATTTCAAGATAGCAATAGCATCGAAATAAGAAGACAACAATAGCATCGAAATAAAATTTCACGAGAAACCCAAACTTTCAATTTGGGATTCAAATTAGGGTTCTGATTAAGGTTTCGAAAAAGGATTGTGAAGACCAAATGCCAAAATTTCACACAAATTTAAGACACTTCTACAAACTATATGATGAATTAAAAAAACTTACCTTCGATTTTGGGTTTCTAGACAGCAATAGCTTCAAAATAGGGTTTCAAGACAAGAAAACTTTCGAATTGGAGATTCGAAGCAGCAACATCGAAGGAGCAGGAAGAAGTTTCGAGCGCGCGGGAGGAGATGGCGAAAAGAGAGAGAAGTGGAGGCATTTTTTCTTTCTGAGAGAACACGGTTATCTAAACTTTGGTCAGACTGGAGTTTTGATAACTACAGTTTTCTCAATGTTAACTGCAATTATCCTAACTCCAAAAAAATACCCAAACAAGGTCTAGTTAAGATTTTGAGTTAACTTTTAAACTTTATGAAACCGCGGCTTAGAAAAGTTAATCATGTTCAAGTCGAGTTCCAGTATTCAAGTTCAAGTATTTGAGTCAAGTTGTATTCATGGTTTGGATCAAGTCAAGTCTAGCATGTAATAGATTTATTCATGTGATTCAAGCATGTGGTACATGGCATAGGACCAGTATGATAATAGATGTGATTCAGATTACAAATCAATTACTAAATCTATTTCCCTTACATTTTGAGACAGTAAAAATTGACTTTGTTTAAATAGTAAGATAGGAAAATGGTAACACTAATTTTCTCCGGCTCTCCGAGGCTCAAGGAAAATAGTCCGCTTAAACCCATCTGTTACCTAAAATACTTACAGGCTACTAGTTTTATAAACCGAGGTATTTATATAAAATTAAGCCTTTAAATTCTCAAGGGGGTTTTATGTAAAAATATTTTATTTAACCATCTCGAGAATATTTTGGTAAAATATACTATTTAAAATGTCGAGGGTGTTTTATATAAATATACTTTTGGATTTTATGGTATTTTAGTGAAAATTCCTAACTTGTAGAAGTTTAGGGTATTTTAATGAAAATCCTAACTTTAGTGTATTTTAGTAAAAACCAACCTTTCTAAAGTCAAGGGTGTTTCCTTTAAAAATCTAATTTGAAACCATGTTTTCTTTTAAACTAATTATAAATTATAAATTATAAATAATGTGTACTAATCCAATTAATTAATTTATCATTTTTTCCTTTTATTTTAATGTAATAGAATTTGTTTTATGGTTCGACTTTTTTTTCCTTTCAAGACCGTGCTCTATGAAGAGATCTGTAACTTACTCCACTGGACCCCAAGATGTGCTTTAATCAGCACCATCCACAACTGGATTTCCCTAAAGAAGGTTGTAGATGCAGTTTATACAAAGGAAACTATATTGGATACTTCTATTGTAAAACTCGAGGGCATTTTAATAAAAACGCAACTTTAGATTTTACTAGCCTATTTTTAGTGGTTTATAAACTATACGTGTGTATGGGATAGGTCATTACCATGTACTTTATCAACTAATAATACTTAACTATTTCTAAAAATTCATGTTAAAGCATAGGGTAAAAGAAATTAAATGAGAATATATATTGAGAATATATATATATATATATATAGGCCTATCATGAAAAGAATTTAAAATGCATGCTACATGTTACCGCAACATTTGTTATGAGGTGATTCTATGAAATTTTGTTAAAAGTGGAGGTAAGTTATCACAAGCTTCTCTTTTAATATTGATAGTTTTGTGAATTGATACAATGGCATAAAGAGACTTTGATATAAAAAGAGATTATTTAAGCATGAGATTTAATTACATAGTACGAGCATAAGAACGATTCGGCGTCATGGAAATAGAAGAGATTCAAGATGAGGAGGAGAATAAGAGGGAACTTACTCTCGGTGTGAATCGATCTAATAATCGATTCACCGATACTATCTTGTAGGACGGACTTGTACATAATCATCAACATCTATGTGAGATGGTTTCACTAAGGCTTGAGAGATAGAAATTTTTCGGAGGTAATTTTGGGAGGATTTCTTCTTGGACAGCCAAGGATTTATAAGGAAAAGAAATGAAGGGGTGATGAACTAAAAAAGAAAATTAAGGGCATTTAAAAGAGATTAAATGGGGAATTGAAAGGATTGGCAACTCTCGGTTTGAATGGGTCTGTTTGAGTAGTCCAGATGAAGAGACGAAAACACAACAGACGCAAGGATACAAGCAGGGCATGTTTGCTCCTAGCCAGGCCATCTAAACCGGCCTTGGAACCGCCCGGGTCGAGTCCACTGTGCTCGTTGGGCTCGAGCTTCAAGTCGTAGACTCGGGTTAGTTCAATTAAACCAAAAAGATGTGTCGTTTCATCAAAAAGGTCTCCAAATTCCAAGAATCGCCCGTGAAACTTTCAAGGTTCAAAAAAGAAAAAAAGAAATAAAATAAAATAATTGTGCCACAAGGATTCGAACACACTGACAGCAGTGTAAAGACTTAACCAATGAGCTACAAAGTTATTCTTGTACTTATTTATCAAGAATTATTTATAACTCAATACCAGAACAGAAATAAAGCTTTTTATTAATTCAAGTGTACACGAATTTAGGGTTATTACCTCCTACCCTCCTTAGAAAAATTTCGTCCTCGAAATTTACACAAGAAACTACTCTTCAAATAAATGAGGGTATCGTGTACGCATGTCATCCTCGCATTCCTAGGTGGATTCTCCCAGGGAATCCCTTCTCCGCATTACTCAGACTAGCTTCACCACCTTATTCCGCAACGTCTTCTCCTTCCGATCCACTATCTCGACTGGCTGCTGCTCGAAAGTTAGATCAGTCTGCACAGTGAGCTCTGAGCGATCAAGTATGTGACTGTGGTCACTCACATAACGGCATAGCGGAGATATATGGAATACGTTGTATGCTCCTTCCAATAATGATGGCAACGCCAAACGATACTGTTGGGGTCAAAATTTGCACCCCGGTTGACCGAGTCAAAGTCAAGGTCAATCCCAAGCCAGGTGGGCCCAAGCCCAGGTCAAGCGGGCCCATCCCCAAGCCGAGCCCGCGGCCAGCCTCCTTCATGCCAAAATATAGATCATGTAATAAATAATTTTTATGTAATTTTTTATACATGAATGTATGCAAAATGGGCATAAAGCCAATATTTTGTAAGCCCGTGGCTTATGTGCAAAAAAGAAATGGTACATGAGCCACGGGATAGGCAAAATGCCATTTTGTGAAACCCAAGAGGCTATGTGTAAATATGTGAGCCTATAAAAGGCAACATGATGACGAATAAAATACAACTTTTCATTCTCTCAAAAACTTAGGATTTGTGCTACTTTCCATTCTTCAAGGTTCCAAAACCTTCTTCGTTCTTTTGAATTAAATCAAGAGTTTTACTCTTCATTTTATAAAACAAAATAGCTTTTCACCACAAAACCCACTAAGGGGAACTCCGATCTGCCATCAGATCTCAAAAATAAAAGATTTTTAAATCTCACATCTCTTTATCTTCAAGATCCGGCCAGCAAAAGAAGAAGAAGAACCCATTTCCTCAACCAAAACATTTTTTAGGAGTTTAACTCCACTCTAAACCCTATTTCTGGGACTAAAAGCCCCCCTTTTCTCGTCAGCGCCCTGCGCTCGAGCGCAAAGAGCCCACGTGCCGACACGTGGTGCGCTTGCGCTCCAGCGCCCAGCGCTCGAGCGCAAAGCGCCCACGTGCCGACACGTGGCACGCTTGCGCTCCAGCGCCCAGCGCTCGATCGCAAAGGGCCCACGTGCCGACACGTGGCGCGCTTGCGCTTAAGCGCACAACACCTAAGCGCACAGCGCTCAAGGCACTGGCCCCACGCATCCTTTGGATGCCTTTTCCCCCTCTTTTCATATATATATATATATATATATATATATATATATATATATATATATATATACATACATATATACATACATACATATATACATACATATATACATACAAATATATATACACACACACATACATATGTATACATATGTACACACACACATACTCCACGACACTGTCCCTGTTAGAAAAAAATTTCTAATGGGGCGCTGCCCCGTACCCTGCAAGGGGGGGGGGCTGCTAGCCCCCTTGACCCCCAGCCAGTTATCCGGGTAGCGGGACCCCCGTAAAAACTCTGCGTGGCTTCCGATATATCCAAAACTCCCCTTTCAAAACACAACACACGTACACTGCATATTGAGTTCGCATGACCAATTTAACCCGTCAATCGGAGGTTCTCTCGCTCCAAAGGCGAGGGGTAATTAACGGCAGCTTAGTCCGTGGCTGTCGGAGATTTGGATCCCCACAATCAATAAACCCCGGCCTACCTTAAGCAGGGGGAATCTGTAGTACGCCTGACAAGCGCGCGCATTCCCATCTCAATGGGGTGACGAAAAACACCCTACAGATTCTGGCACGCCCGGTGGGACCTATCTCTCCTCCCATATTTCGGGTTAAGCGTTCATGCGAACTCAATCAATGTACATATCGATATTTATACTAAAATAATTCTCTTTCATGTAGGGGTTTTCAAGCAATCACTTCCCAACAATGTCTCCAAAGATGAACTCAGCTCCCAACTCAAACGCCAGTCGGTATTTGAACGACCTTCCTTGGCTTCAGCTGGGGGCAAGGCCATCAACAACGACAAAGTGATAAGGCATTTCGGGTAAGCTCCAGCGGTGCCCCTGACAACTGCTCAATCGGGTATCTTCTCCAGGCTTCTGATCCAGTCGACCACCACGTCATTAAACTGGGAGCAAAGGACCACCACGTCGTTAAAATGGGAACGCCAGTTGACCACCACGTCATTAAACTGGGAATAGTCGACCTCTAAGTCGTTAAACTGGGAATGTAAAAAAAATATATATGTGTAAATAAACAAAAAATGTGTAAATAAAAGAAAAATAAAGAAAAGCCGAAATGATGGGGCAACTGGCAATAAAAATCAGCGAGTAAAATAAAGATGAAAATAAAGCCGAAATGATGGGGCAACTCGCAATAAAAATCAGCGAGTAAAATAAAGATGAAAATAAAGCCGAAATGATGGGGCAACCGTGAATAAAAGCCGAAATGATGGGGAAATCGCGAGCTTCGCGATAAGAAAAGATGAAATGATAGAGCAATCGCGGTAAATAAAAACAAAACAAAAAAACAAAACAAAAAGTGGCGAATGATGAGTCGCTCCTGGTACCATATTCCAGTGCAGCGATGCAGACGCCAACAAATATCCAATTTTTCAAAATTTCCTCGGCCCTACGGTTGGTCCCCATGCTGACCACCGTATACAATCTACGGGTTCAAATAATTCTCGTCATACTCATGCCCCACCGTAGTCACCAGTTATGCGGCTGGTCTCCGCCCTTAGAATTATGGTCCATTGGAAAGACCCACTCATGTGTCCTCACGATACATGAGGAGAACAAACCTTTGTGGGATCCTTACGACTCACAAAGGAAGAACACACTTAGGAGCCCTCACGACTCCTAAGGAGAAAATACACCTGCGGGATTCTTACGACCCGTAGGGAGAAAATGCTTTTATGGGACCCTCATGGCCCATAAAATTGAAAAGCCTTAGGTGACAGGGACCTAAACCAGTCTCCTAAGCCATCGCTCCCCAATCCCCAAGTGGCGAATGATGAGTCGCTCCTGGTACCATATTTCAGTGCAGCGATGCAGACGCCGACTAAATTCCAAACTCAAATCCCAAATGGCGAATGATGAGTCACTCCTGGTACCATATTCCAGTGCAGCGATGCAGACGCCAACCAAAACTCAAATCCCCAAGCGGCGAATGATGAGTCGCTCCTGGTACCATATTCCAGTGCAGCGATGCAGACGCCAACAAAGTCCTAAAATGTTTTTGGCCCTACGGTCTGGATCATACATCCTGCAAAACCGTATACAATCCACGGGCGTAAAACAATCCCAATCTCTCCAAAAATAATAAAATAAAAATAAAAAAAAGGTATGTCCACAAGAAAAATGGACACGGATGAAAACCCGAAAGGGCTCCGTGAGTAAAAATAGCAGGACTGCCGGCGAGTTTGTGAAAACCCGAAAGGGCGCAAACTCATGAAAAAGAGATGAAATGCACTCACAAAGTCCTCTCGACTTTGTGAGGAGAAAATTCCCGCGTGAGATCCTTACGACTCACAAAAGAGCAACACACTTAGGAGTCCCCACGACTCCTAACAAGAAAATGCACTTACGGGATCCTTACGACCCGTAGGGAGAAAATGCTTTGTGAGACCCTTACGGCTCACAAAATTGAAAAGTCTTAGGTGATAGGGACGTAAAACCTGTCTCCTAAGCCATCATTTCCTAATAAGCAAACGCAAATGATGATTCGCTCCTGGTACCATATTCCAGTGTAGCGATGCTGATGCCAAACAAAAAAAAAACCTATCCCTAAATCCTCTCATGACAAATGATGATTCGCTCCTGGTACCATATTCTAGTGTAGCGATGCTGATGTCAGCCCAAATCAAATCAAACCAACAACCTCTGCGGCGGAATCATGCTCCGTCCCAGAATTTACCCCGTGTCGAAATCATGCTTCGCCTCAGGATATCTACCTTCCCTGCCGGAATTATGCTCCGCCTCGGATTAAATCAACCAACAAGCTCTGCGTCGGAATCATGCTTCGTCTCAGAATGTGCACCCCGTGTCGAAATGATGCTTCGCCTCGGTGTATCTGCCTTCCTTGTCGGAATTATGCTTCGGCTCGGAATCAACCAACGACCTCATCGTCGGAATTATGCTCCGCCTCGGAATCAAGTCAACCAGCAAGCTCTGCGTCGGAATTATGCTTCGTCTCAGAATGCACCCCGTGTCGAAATGATGCTTCGCCTCGGTATATCTGCCTTCCCTGTCGGAATTATGTTTCTGCTCGGAATCAACCAACGACTCATCGTCGGAATTATGCTCCGCCTAGGAATCAAGTCAACCAGCAAGCTCTGCGTCGGAATTATGCTTCGTCTTAGAATGCACCTCGTGTCGAAATGATGCTTCGCCTCGGTGTACCTGCCTTCCCCGTCGAAATTATGCTTCTTCTCAGAATCAAGTCAGCCATCAAGCTCTGCGTCGGAATCATGCTCCGTCTCAGAATGTACCCCGTGTCTAAATCAATGCTTCGCCTCAGAATATTTGCTTTCCTTGTTGGAATTATACTTCGCCTAGGAATCTACCTCTGCATCGAAATTATGCTTCGGTCAGAATGTATGCCGCTCTTCGGAATGATGCTCCGAACCCTGGAATCATGCTCCGTCCATCGGAATGATGCTCCGACCCCTGGAATTATGCTCCGCTCTTCGGAATGATGCTCCGATCCCTGGAATCATGCTCCGCTCTTCGGAATGATGCTCCGGCCCTGGAATTATGCTCCGCAAATCGGAATGATGCTCCAATCCTTTGGAATGATGCTCCGATCCTTGGAATTATGCTCCGCGAATTGGAATGATGCTCTGATCCTTCGGAATTATGCTCCGACCCTGGAATTATGCTCCGCAAATCGAAATTATGCTCCGGCTCTTCGGAATGATGCTCCAATCCCTGGAATCATGCTCCACCCATCGGAATGATGCTCCGATCCCTGGAATTATGCTCCATCCTTCGGAATGATGCTCCGACCCTGGAATCATGCTCCGCTCATCGGAATGATGCTCCGATCCTTGGAATCATGCTCCGCCCCTCGGAATGATGCTCCGATCTCTGGAATGATGCTCCGCTCATCGGAATGATGCTCCGACCCTGGAATCATGCTCCGCTCATCGGAATGATGCTCCGATCCTTGGAATCATGCTCCGCCCCTTGGAATGATGCTCCGATCTCTGGAATCATGCATCGCTCTTGCTCAGATCCCCGGAATCATGCTCCGCTCTTCGGAATGATGCTCCGATCCCTGGAATCATGCTCCGCCCTTCGGAATGATGCTCCGAACCCTGGAATCATGCTCCGCCCTTCGGAATGATGCTTCGATCCTTGGAATCATGCTCCGCCCTTCGGAATGATGCTCCGAACTTCGGAATCATGCTCCGCCCTTCGGAATGATGCTCCGACCCCTGGAATTATGCTCCACCCTTCGGAATGATGCTCTGATCCTTGGAATGATGCTCCGTCCTTCGGAATGATGCTCCGAACCCTGAAATTATGCTCCACCCTTCGGAATGATTCTCCGATCCCCGGGAATCATGCTCCCTAAGGGATACTTCGACCCTGTAATTATGCTCCGCAAATCAGAATGATGCTCTGATCCTTGGAATTATGCTCCGCAAATCGGAATGATGTTCCGATCCCCGGGAATCATGCTCCCCGAGGGATGCTCCGCCCCCGGAATGATGTTCCACCTCGAAGTCCAGCTTCAAGATCCATCAATTTCATGCACACAACTCAAATGTGCGGTGTGCATTTATTGATGGGGGGCACTTTGTTGGGGTCAAAATTTGCACCCAGGTTGACCGGGTCAAAGTCAAGGTCAACCCCAAGCCAGGTGGGCCCAAGCCCAGGTCAAGCGGGCCCCATGCCCAAGCTGAGCCCGCGGCCAGCTTTCTCCATGCCAAAATATAGATCATGTAATAAATAATTTTTATGTAATTTTTTATACATGAATATATGCAAAATAGGCATAAAGCCAATATTTTGTAAGCCCATGGCTTATGTGCAAAAAATAAATGGCACATGAGCCATGGGATAGGCAAAATGCCATTTTTTGAAGCCCAAGGGGCTATATGTAAATATGTGAGCCTATAAAAGGCAACATGATGATGAATAAAATACAACTTTTCATTCTCTCAAAAACTTAGGGTTTGTGCCACTTTCCCTTCTTCAAGATTCCAAAACCTTCTTCTTTCTTTTGAATTAAATCAAGAGTTTTACTCTTCATTTTATAAAACAAAATAGTTTTTCACCACAAAACCCACTAAGGGGAACTCAGATCTGCCATCAGATCTTAAAAAGAAAAGATTTTTAAATCTCACATCTCTTTATCTTCAAGATCCGGCCAGCAAAGGAAGAAGAAGAACCCATTTCCTTAACCAAAACATTTTTTAGGAGTTTAACTCCACTCTAAACCCTATTTCTGGGACTAAAAGCCCCCTTTTTCTCGTCAGCGCCCAGCGCTCGAGCGCAAAGCGTCTACGTGCCGACACGTGGCGCGCTTGCGCTCCAGCGCCCAGCGCTCGAGTGCAAAGCGCCCACGTGCCGACACGTGGCGCGCTTGCTCCTAAGCGCACAACGCTCAAGGCGCTGGCCCCACGCATCCTTTGGATGCCTTTTCCCCCTCTTTTTATATATATATATATACACATATATATATATATACATACATATGTATACATATATACACACACACATACTCCACGACACTGTCCCTGTTAGAAAAAAATTTCTAACGGGGCGCTGCTAGCTCCCTTGACCCCCAGCCCGCTATCCAGGTAGCGGGACCCCCGTAAAAACTCAGCATGGCTCCCGATATATCCAAAACCCCCATTTCAAAACACAACACACGTACACTGCATATTGAGTTCGCATGACCAATTTAACCCGTCAATCAGAGGTTCTCTCGCTCCAAAGGCGAGGGGTAATTAACAGCAGCTTAGTCCGCGGCTGTCGGAGATTCGGATCCCCACAATTAATAAACCCCGGCCTACCCTAGGCAGCGGAAATCTATAGTACGCCTAACAAGCGCGTGCGTATTCCCATCTCAATGGGGTGACGAAAAACACCCTACAGATACGCCACATCTCCTACCTGTTCCAAAATAACGAACGATTTGATGTATCTAAGGCTAAGCTTTCCCCGTCTACCGAAACGAATCACTCCTCTGTTAGGAGAAATCTTAGGAAAGACATGATCTCCAGGTTGGAACTTCAAGTGTCAGCGCTTTGATCTGCCTAATATTTTTGTCTGTCCTGGGCTACGCTCATCCTTTCCCTGATCATGCGAACTAGATCAACTGTCTCCATAATCATATCTGGTCCAAGGAGTTCCCGATCTCCCACATCGTCCCAACTCAGAGGGGAGCGACATTTCTGACCATAAAGTGCTGCAAAAGGAGTTATCCTAATGCTGTTCTGGTAACTGTTATTGTATGCAAACTCGACGAGGTGCATGTGATCTTCCCACGGTCCTCCGAAATCAAGCATACAAGCTCTGAGCATATCTTCTAGGATCTGAATGGTCCGCTCAGACTGTCCATCTGTCTGTGGATGGTAAGCAGTGCTGAAACTCAGACTCATGCCCAGGCTGCTTGAAGACTCTGCCAAAACTGGATCGAAATCCGGTGTCTCGGTCTGAGACGATGCAAATTGGTACTCCATGAAGTCTCACGATCTCCTGCATGATTCATGGGTATCAAGACAAGTTTGGATACATTCTAAGGTTAAAATCTTACTTTAAATTTGTCTTACCTCCATGCACTTCCTTACTAAAATTTTTGTTGACTAACCGACTCAAAATGGAATAAAGTGGGCTAAGTTGATGAGTCAATCCACAATAACCCAAACTGTGTCGTTACATTTCGTACTGCGATGGAGAGCAGTCACAAAGTCCATGGTAACGTACTTCTATTTCTATTTTGAAGTAGATAACGGTTGAAGTAGACCAGCAGTTGTGTGATACTTAGCCTTCACTTGCTGACATACTAAGCACTTTGCTACACTCCGAGCTACTTCCCTCTTCATGTCGTGCCACCGGTAGTGCTGACGAAGATCCTTGTACATCTTCATGCCGCAGGGGTGTACAGAATAAGGAGAGCTATGAGCCTCCTTCATCAGTTCTTCTTAAACAGTGCCGGAAGGCACGCATAATCGGCTCCCATACTGTAAGGATCCATCCTCATGAATAATGAAATCGGATCGAATGTTACTCTTTACTTGTTCTCTGATCTTCTGCAACTTGGTATCGCCTTCTTGAGCTACTTTAATTTGATCTACAAATGTGGTCTGGATCTGCGAATTCATCAAGGATGATGTAATTCCTGGCACTACCACTTCAATCTGTAGTCTATGAAGCTTCTGCTATAACCTCCACTATGCGGTGAGGTTCATCACTAAAGGCCGATGACTCGGAGAATCGGGAACCACATTCACCTTTCCCGGATGGTACTGATGGTTGATGTCGAAGTCTGTCATAAGCTCTAGCCATCTCCTTTGCCGCATATTAAGCTCCTTATGAGTAAAAACATACTTCAAACTTTTGTGGTCGGTATAGATATCAACTCGCTCTCCTAGTAAGTAATGCCGCCAAATCTTGAGAGCGAAAATAACAGATGCTAATTCTAGATCATGTGTGGGATAATTACGCTCATGTGTCTTTAGCTGCCTTGATACGAAAGCTACAACTCTGCCACACTGATATAGCACACATCCTAAACCCTTCCTTGAAGCATCACAGTGAACTTCAAAACCCCAGATCTGTCCGAAATAGTGAGGGCAAGTGCAGAGGTCAATCTGGAATTTAGTTCCACAAAAGCACTTTCACATACTTCCGACCATACAAATGCTTCATCTTTCCGAGTGAGATTGGTTAACGATTTTGTAATCTTAGAGAATCCTTCGATAAAACGTTTGTAATACCTAGCTAAGCCCAAAAAACTGCTTATGTCCTTGACTGATTCTGGGGTCGGCCATTCTCTGACAGCCGATACTTTAGCGGGATCTACAGAGATACCTTCGCCGGATACATTGTGCCCAAGAAAACCGACCTTGTCTAGCCAAAACTCACACTTACTGTACTTAGCGTACAGTTGATGCTATCGCAATGTCTCCAGAACTGTGAGTAAGTGATAGGCATGTTCTTCCCGAGTCTTCGAATAGATGTCGTCAATGAAGATGACAACAAACTTATCTAAATACTCTTGGAAGACCAAGTTCATGAAAATAGCCGAGGCATTGGTCACTCCGAACGGCATTCCAAGATATTCATAATGTCCATACCGGGTCCTGAACGCCGTCTTTTGAATATTGGACTCCTTGACCTTCACTTGGTGATAGACCGAACGAATATCTAATTTAGAGAAGACACAAGATCCACTCAGCAAATCGAAAAGGTCATCGATGCGGGGTATAGTGGATACTTGTTCTTGATGGTGGCCTCGTTCAACGCCCAATAATCAACGCACATCTGGTAAGTGCCCCCTTCTTTACTAGCAACACTGGGGATCTTCAAGATGATGTACTGGGTTTGATCCAACTCTTCTGTAAAAGTTCGTCTAGCTGAATACGGATTTCTTTTAACCGCTCCAGACTTAATCGATATGGAGCTTTAGAAATAGGTTGCGCACTAGGTTGTAATTCAATGCTAAATTCAAGAGCTCGATCGAGAGGTAAACCTGATATATCTTTGGGAAAAACATATTCGAACTCTCAAACCATCTCGGGCTTGTCTCCTTCAGCCTGTAAAGAGGAAATTGCTGCTTCCTTCGGCCTGGCTCTGTAGCTTCCCGGTTCCAATATTCTGTCTCCACTCTTGAAATAGAAGACTGGGTGATCTGGTGTTTCAAAAACTACCCTCCTTTGATGGCAGTCAATGGTAGCATATAATATTCCCAGCCAATCCATTATTAACACAACGTCGAAATTTGGTATGTTCAGCACTTTGAAATCTGTATAGAATTCTCGGCCACAAACTACAATTGAGTACTGATCATACCCATGGCTTCCTTTAGAACACCATTCGCTGAACTGACGTTCCAGTTTGAAAAAAGAGGCTTTACTGGGATCGCATGTGTCCACACGAACTGTTGTGACATAAAACAATGCAAAGCCCCAGTATTGAAAAGCGTGAGTGCAGGTAAGGTTACTACTAGTATTGTACCTAGGTTGCGTGGGATAGGTTTATGTATAAGAAGGGACAAAATTTTGCTAGAATTTAAATTGGCTGAAAAAGATGGAAATAGATTTATCGGTGATAACCTGACCCATGGCTTCGGCCTCTTCGACCGACATAATAAAAGCCTAGCGCCTTAACACGTTCCTCTGCACGTGTGGAATGTTCCTCTGTGCTTAGGGCACGTTCCTCTGCGCCTGCCGGTACACTTGTCGCTGAGGTTGTGTGGATGTTTCTTATTGAAGTGGTGCATGGAGAGCTAGACGGGGTACAGATGCTGTGCCACCTCGGTAATGTGGGCATGATCCCGTAGAGTGAGTTGATGATCCATATACCAAACAAAGACTGTTAGCACATCTGCAGTCTTTTGCCTGGTGTCATGTCTTCTTGCAGTAATGGCAGACATTTGGACTAGAGCTGTGAAACGATCCTCCAGCCTTCTTGGTGGTGCTGTGAAAGTTGTCCACAAGGAGGCTCCTCTAGTAAGCTGGCTAACTGGGCATTTTGTTTCGGCCGACTATATCCTTCTCTTCTTCTTAACAACGGTTTCGTAGTGACAAGCTACCTTCAAAGCCGCTTCATGAGTCGGATAATTCCCCCATTGCCAGAGCAGCCTGGATCCCGGGGTCTAAACACTGTTAAAAGCGTATGGCATAAATCTCTGCTGTGTGCAACGAACCTGATATGACATAGGTGTTAGAAACATTTACGCGATTATGGAACAATAAAACTCGAGACGAAAGATTTACCTGCCGAGCATAATGAATTCTGCATCGTACTCATCCACCGATTTGACCCACATAGATCCTTGTTGCAGATGGACAAACGTTGCTCCATCTTGAAACGAGCAGTCTTCGGGAAGTATTTGGCGTCAAAGAGATCACGAAAATTCTTCAACTCAATAGGATGCGTAAGACGGCTCTCTTTGACCTTCCACCAGACCCTGTCATTATCTGTAAGCTGGAGTTTTTCCACTCGAAGCCAAACCGCTTTGGAAACTTGGGCTGCCGCCAGGTCATCTTTTATACTCTGAGCCCATTCTTCAGCCTCTCTTTACTGGAGAAATTCTTCGAGTGCAACGCCCGGAATCGCTTCACTCTTGATACCTCAACCTTACGGCTGACTAAACTGATGAAGGAGAGCGGTCTGTTCATACTGGATCGCGCTCTGGGCCTGCTGACCTTCGAGTAGGCTCTTGATAGCCTCCAGAAGCACTATCAGTTCATTAGGTAGAGTTGCAGCAGTAGGCGGCGGCGGCGGCGTATCGCTGTCGATGTTGATGTGGTTTGGGAAATCCATCACCTTGATAGAGAAAAGAAGGATCAGATTAGATTCAAAGGAATTAGAAATATAGGGAATGTAAAAATTGTTGAATTTTATAATTCTTGTGATATATTGCTTACGAAGTTCATGCAGAACTGACCTGCATGTGCCACCAATAAAACCTGTTACGCCCCACTTCCCAAAAGACTGTAACGGCTCGTGATGAGGCCCGTGACGTATTTATTTCGCGAAGGTCGTTTCTCGCAACAAATACGCTAAGTGTTTATAAGCAATATAACATAATAAGAAATTAACAAGTGAAATAAAGTCCAACATTATATATTACATTCCAACTTTCCGCAGAGTTTTAAACGGATACAAGATGACTTAAACAAAAGTACAATAACAAGATGGCTTAAACAATAGCGTACTGGAAAAATAAAAATGCAGAAAAGAACTTACAATCTGCTGGCGGTGAAAGCTAAGAGTAATCTTCTTGACTCGGCTTGATCTCTTCAGTCCCTAAGCCATCTGACGAACATTCCAAGAAAAAGAAAAAATGGGGTGGAATGCACGTATGCGAACTTACGTTCGGTAAGTCTCCAAAAAGGATATGAATATAAATGTTATAAAGGAGATGCTAGAACATGAAATTTAATATAGTATGGCCGAGATTTTATTACTCTCTAAATTTTAACCATAAGTATACAGTTGTTTGCAATAGTACTTACGGATTGATCCACATGGAGGCGTTGAAAATTCTAAATAATTCTAAACAAGTAAAATTAAAAGATTTGGTTTAATTATTTAACTAAAGTGCATAAAATAAAAGTGCAAGTTTTAAAATGCGAGTTTAATAATAAAGCAAGGCTAGGTTGTCGAATTATCTTTACTATCCTGATTGGTTTATAAAATTCCATTATTTTCTACTTTGTTGTTTTAATTAGTGATCTATTAATTATATAAAAGTATAGGATAAAATAATATAGCAATGAAATATCAAACCAACAAGTAAGCATACTTCATACAATTAGATCTACCCTATTGATTATATAAAATTATGTAGAAAATAATTAAAACAAATAAGTCTAATTAATCACAAACAATCTACTTTTACCCTTCTACAAAATAACCCCTAAGTTGTCAATTTACGAGTTAAATTATGTTTAAAGGTGTAACCTAGATTACCCTAATTAACTTGGGTGAATTTCCTTTAATAAAAATACCATCTTACCTTTCTTAATTAGTTTTCTAGTTCGTCATTCTATTATTAAAGTAACTAGTTTTTCGGTGTTATCACCTTTCCTTAAACCTATTCAAGGGCGTCAATCTATTATCATAAAGTTTAGTTTAACGATAAAAAAAGATGAATTTTTAATCAAAAGAAACTGTAACACCCTAGCATAATTGTACGGTTTTTTTTTAAAAAAATGGATGTATTGGTCATTTTGTTTTATTATTATTATTATTATTATTATTTAGAGTTTAATATTTTATCATGATAGAATATAATTATGGTTATCTAGTTTGTTAGATAGATGATAATTTGTATCTAACAATTGTTTGCTAATTTGCTAAAATCTTATTTAATAATTCCTATGATATTTTGTTTGTATTAAGTTGTGTTTACTAATCAGATAATATCTTATTTATATACATTGGATATTGCAGTTTAATATTTTGTTGTGATAAGATATTTGAAAATCCTTTTTATATCTTTAAACAAATATTGCTCAGGGGGAGTTTTGCAAGAAAAGTTTGGGAAGAGGGGTTTAATTGAATTTTTGCATCCACTCCTATATAAATTCAACACCATCACCATCTCTCTGAATTTCTCATCAAAATCTCTCTCCCCCCTCGTTTTCTCTCTCTACCTCATCTCCCATCTCGACTCCAAACCCATCACCGGCGACCCCTGCGTTCTCCTTCCTCAACCCAACACCATAGTCTCCATCACCTCCAATCCCATCTCATCAGCAGCACCCTCTTCATCTCGCCATCTGCTCTTCACCGGGAACCTTCACCCCTCCTTCTCCTTCGAGCTATCCATCTCCATTAAACCACCATAACCATTTCCCTTCTCATCATCGCCAAGACTTCATCGTCGCAAGCAGCACCCTTCTTCCTCGAGCAACCAAAGCACCCGAACCCATTCCTCCTTCCCTCAACCTTCAAGCATCTCGTGTCCATTGCCACCTTCTCGTTCATCTCGAGAAAGCCCAGCACCCAAAACCGGGGCCATCATCTTCTTCCCCGACATCAATCTAGAACCCCAAGCCTCCATCACAGGGATCTTCATCTTCGTCTCTTCACCGAGCTCTTCAAACCCGTAAAAACCCTAGCCGAGCAACACCGGCGATCATCCCATCTTGGCCGCACCCAACTTCGATGGAGAACCCATCTTCCATCAACCGCCGAACTTCGACCTGCACCTTCGCCACTCTCATCACGCCATCGCAGCAACCAAGCACTCACCGAGCCCAACCCGACACCCTATTGTCGACAGCAGCCATCCAATCTTGTCTCCACCGACGGCATCACCACCATTTTCTTACTGCAGCAATACCTCGGTTGCAGTGCAAGCCGAAGAACCATATTGAGATCCAAGTCGATATTTTGCATCGTGTCGTGTGTCCTTCATGTTTCCGTCGTTTCCATTACCCGATCGTTGTTTCGATGCAAGTAATGATACTTGCTTTACATGTTATATGGCAAGATTTAAGCTTACCCTAATATTACTACTATTAGATTGGTTTATATATATTATTATTACAATTAGTGAATTTGCTTTGAGCCCATTAACAACACATCCGGATATTTAAACATATCAAACTAACTATATTAAAATATATAAGCAAAGATTGTATGGATATTGGAAGTATCGTATACATTGATAGATTATGGTTGGTTAATCATGTAAAATTAATCAACTACAAATCATTATAATGTTTACTGAGCAGTTATGGTGCATATATAATGTGATGGTTTGCAGATATTTGTAATCAGATAACGTACTATTTATTAATTAGCATTATAATTGCTCGATTATGTAAGTGTTAATATCATAAACAACGCAGTAAAAGCTTCTGATTAGAGTTTATAAAGTTTTATTTAGATAACATTTGTCATTTATATAATTAGAGTAACTTTAATACGCGCCACATAAACTAACCATACACTTCAGTAGCCAGCCAAAAGATTATTCGTGGTGGTATTCATGTCATTAATTAATTTGATAGACATAAGTTTAATTTATATTATTATATCTAATTAACAATATTCGATAATTGTCACAAAAGTTTAATCTAAAACGGCCGAATTGATATATTGAACCTGTGGTAATTGATTTGATCACCGTCGTATTTTCATGGATCATATCAAGATAAGTTTTAATTGTAATTAAATAAGTTGAATGTATGATATGTTTATGCAAATATATCTAATTAACAATATCTGTTAATTATGACAAAAGTCTATCTTTAACATGGTTAAATCGATGTTCCTGGTTGTTATTTCATTTATCGCACCTAGACAAGAACTATATTTGCATTTGATCGTCTAACTAAATTTTAAACCCGATGTGACTGGTTAATCTATATCAGTCACGATTATCGATTTACTATTACAACTATATTACTTGCTTTACATCCAGATTTGTTTATGATATGTGACTATGAAACATATACCTCACCTGATTGATTACACCATCAACATGCATGTACACTGATTCATGATATCCTGCTATCCTATTATTGTTATTGTAATGTTTACCAATGCCTACAAACCTAATATTGATTTGATTGACCTGACCCGTTGTCCTGATGAGCATAACATATACCTGCTTACACTAGTACAATATGGGGTTGCCCCTACGGATACAGGAATCCGTAGGGGTAACATTTTATTGCCCCTACAAACTAATCCGTAGGTCCACATGGTTGTCTCTACGGTGGCCTATGTTTTAATTTAAAAATATTAAATCTTAAATTGTTGTTTGGTCCTACGGAACCGCAAACAAATGCCCTACGGTTAAATCCGTAGGGGCATGTATATGGGTATTTAATAAAAAAATGGTACAGAAAAGCCATACGCCTCGATCTCTTTCCCCAATTTTCTCTCAATCTCTCGCGTGTCTCGATCTCGTTCCCGCGTCTCGAATTTCTCTTCGTTGCCACCGCCCTCCGCCCGCGGCCCGCCACCGCCCTCGTTCCCAAAACTTCCTCGTCGACTTTCTCGTCGCCACCGCCCGCGACTCGTCGCCGAATGCGTCGTCAACCACCGATCTCCTCCGTCGTCTCCTCCACCGCCCGCTACAGGTTAGTAAATCTCCAATTATTTATAATTTTGATGATGTTAGGGCTAGGGTTCAGGGTTCAGGGTTCGGGTAGGGGTGAGGGTTAGGGTTTCCATCGGGTTCAGTTTAGGTTTAGGTTAGGGTTAGGGTTCGGTTGGGGTTGGAGTTGGGGTTGGGGTTAGGGTTAGGGTTCGGTTGGGGTTGGGGTTCGGTTGGGGCTGGGGCTGGGGCTGGGGTTCGGTTGGGGCTGGGGCTGGGGTTCGATTGGGGCTGGGGTTGAGGTTGGGGTCAGGGTTCGGTTGGGGTTGGGGCTAGGGTTAGGGTTAATTAGTTGGGCTTAGGGTTAGGGTAGTTAGGGTTAGGGTTAGGGTTAGGGTTTGGTTCAGGTTTAGGGTTAGAGGCTAGGGTTAATTTGGGTTAATTAGAGGGTATGGTTAATTTGAGTTAATTAGTGATAATTTGAAAGGGTTAGCGTGTTGATTAGGGTTGATTAGGTTAATTTGTGTAAATTGGGTTTAGTTTGACCTGATTAGGGTTAATTAGGTTAATTTGGGTTAAGTAGAGATAATTTGTGTTAGGGTAACGATTATGGTTAATTGTGGTTAATTAGGTTAATTTGGGTTATTTAGGGTTAGGGTTTATGGTGCACTAGTTCATTCAGTAGGATACTCGATAATAACGTAAACGTACAATTTTACCGTAAACGCAAGAAAAATTTACCCTAAACTTGAAATTTCAAACCCTTAATAACGAAACGTAAACGTAAAACCTATTCACGTTAAATGTTCAAGTTAAAACTAATATATGATACTCGATGATAATATGAAACTTTCATATTCTCATCGATACTCATATATGAAACCCAAAGCGTCACTTGGTCCCCGTCTATCGGTTAACATACATTTGATATTCGTCGTGACATAGAACTATATGAACGTTGTTAAATATCGGACGGTATAACTCGGTACTAACAGCCGTCGTGTAGTCTATGTGACGAGAAGATTCAATCGTATGATAACCGATAGATTTGTCCCGTGTGGACAAGCTAGGAATGTATAAAGCAAATGCCTGCATTCACTTGTGTTTTCATCCGTTTAGAGATATTTCGTCGGTATTTTTCTGTTGGTTCTCCGTGTACAAATATAGATTAGATGTTCATTTCAATGTTGTTTCACAGCTTTGAAATGATTATTTATTCTATTACAGTGTACTCGGAAAACAGCGGGGAGGTGCTGCCGAAATTTACTCGAAACGGTTGAAAGCACAAGCGAATGGGTGTCCGCTCTATACATTCTTAATAGGATAGAACGTTACCCCCGACAGCCGAAATACACACATACAACACGAATACACAACAAACGTATCATTAGAGAGTGATTCAAGATGTTCAAGTTAAAACCAATATATGATACTCGATGATAATATGAAACTTTCATATTCCCATCGATACTCATATATGAAACTCAAAGCGCCACTTAGTTCCCGTCTATCGGTTAACATACATTCAATATTCGTCGTGACATAGAACTATACGAAGGTTGTTAAATATTGGACGGTATAGCTCGGTACTAACAACCGTCGTGTAGTCTATGTGACGAGAAGATTCAATCGTATGATAACCGATATATTTGTCCCGTGTAGACAAGTTAGGAATGTATAAAGCAAACACCTTCATTCACTTGTGTTTTCATCTGTTTTGAGATATTTCGTCAGTACTTTTCCGCTGGTTCTCCGTGTACAAAGATAGATTAGATTTTCATTTCAACGTTGTTTTACAGCTTTGAAATTATTATCTATTCTTTTACAGTGTACTCGGAGAACAGCGGGAAGGTGCTGCTGAAATTTACTCGAAACGGTTGAAAGCACAAGAGAATGGGTGTCCGCTCTATACATTCTTAATGGGATAGAAGTCTTACCCCCGACCGCCGAAACACACACATACAACAAGAATACACAACAAATGCATCATTAGAGAGTGATTTAAGATGTTCAAGTTAAAACCAATATATGATACTCAATGATAATATGAAACTTTCATATTCTCATACATGGGTATCCTCAAATCTAATTTTGATTATCGATAATTTATTCTTTTCAACGACAAATGCACACACAAAGTATATACACGGATTTTCTCTTTTGTCAGTAACCATCTCATTCTTAGATTTCTCAATATAGTCATCATAACCTACAATTTATATGTTATACAGTCTAACATGGCCCATGAGTACGTCGGAGTTAAGTACTGGATGTATGTGGATTGGCAACAACGTATGCAACCTATGTTTGTTGCAGGAGTTGCTGCTTTTATTGAATTTGCACGCGCAAATAATAATATCGTGATAGAGAAGATTCTCTGCCCGTGCGATAGATGTGGGAATAAATACTGGTAGAAGGTAGAATTGGCAGAGCTTCATATCGTAAAAAATGGTTTTACTAGACTTTATACAACTTGGCTATATCACGGGGAAGGAGAAGAACGTAGTAATGCGGCAGAAGAAGAAGGAGAAAACGATAATGCGGCAGGAGAAGAAGGAGAAGACGGTAATGCAACAGAACAAGAAGACGGTGATTTCTTTCCATCAGAAGAAATGGAGGATATGGTAGAGGCTGCCCTAGGTGAATCTATTCATACCGAAGATGACATTCCTTCCGGTCAAGGACCGCATGCAGATAAATATGAAAATTTCATGAATGATGCTAGAAAACCAATTTATGAGAATGCAAAGTATTCCACCCTCTCATGGTTCGTCAAACTTTTCCAGATTAAGTGCCTAAATGGATGGAGCAACAAGTCATTCACAATTCTTCTTTAGTTCTTGAAAGATTCTATACCCCCGGAAAATAACGTGCCCGACAGCTGGTACGAAGCCCAGAAGATGTTGTCTGATTTGGGTCTGAAGTGTGAGAAGATTCAAGCATGTCCTAAAAATTGCGTGTTGTACTGGAAAGAGAATTTAGATTTGAAAGAGTGTCCAACATGCGGAGAGGCCAGATATAATCCGAAAGGTTCTGATAAGAAGCCCGATATATCCGTCAAGATAGTATGATATTTTCCCATAACACAGAGGCATCAGAGGCTATTCAGGTGCAAGAAAACAGCCGAGACAATGATTTGGCATCACCGTGCTCCTCCAAGTGATGATAGAAAAATGAGCCATCCAAGAGATTCACCGGCATGGAAGGATTTTGATAGGAGGCACGCAATATTCAGTAGCGATCCTCGCAATGTCAGGCTCGGACTGGCTAGTGATGGCTTCTGCCCATTCAACTATATGGCTAGAAGCCACAGCACATGGCCCGTTGTAATGATAATTTATAATCTGTCACCTTGGTTAGTTATGGACCAATCATACTTTATGATGTCTCTTCTTATCGACGGACCAAACTCACCAGGAAACAATATTGACGTCTATCTCCGACCTCTGATCGAGGAGTTAAAATCTTTGTTCATTGATGGTGTAGAGACTTACGATGCAAACAAAAATACAACCTTCATACTGCGTGCGGCTTTAATGTGGACAATTAATGACTTTCCTGCGTATGGAATGCTATCAGGTTGGTCCGTACATAGTCACAAAACATGTCCTCATTGCTATCAACATACAACATCGAAATTCTTGAATTTTAGCAGGAAGGTTTGTTATTGCGGCCATCGACGTTTCCTGCCTCTAGACCACCCCTATAGGTTAGACGCTGTTCACTTTGATGGTCATCAGGAGTTTCTTGGACCTCCAGCCCCATTGTCCGGAGAGGACGTGACTGCTCTGTGGGATGGTTACAATAATGTGACCTTCGGGATGGATCCGACAAAACAGGTCAAACCACCATTCTGGAACAAGTTAAGCATTTTCTTCGAGCTTCCGTACTGCTCAACAAATTTAATGCGTCATTGTCTAGACGTCATGCATATAGAGAATGGAGTATCCAAGCATATACTCAAGTTGCTTCTTTGTAAAGACGGGAAATCAAAAGACAACCTCAATGCTCGAATGGATCTACAGGACTGGGAAATAAGAAGTGAATTGTATTCTAAACCAGTAGCGGGTAAACCAGGCAAATTTTTACTTCCTAATGCCGCTTATCATATGTCACAACCGGAGAAGAAAAGATTTCTGCAGGTGTTGCATGATTTGAAAGTTCCCACAGGTTTCTCAGGATTATTCAGCAAGAAGATAAAAATTGTGAAAGGCAAGATCGATGGGCTGAAAAGTCATGATCACCATGTTATCGTGGAGCACCTTCTCCCATTATCCCTCAGGACTTCTCTTCCCGAATCGGTTGGTCTAGTAATCAACGACTTATGTTGTTTTTTCAGAGAGTTATGCGCTAAAACACTGGATGTTGTGACGCTGGATAAACTAGAAAATTCTATTGCGTTGATACTTTGCAAGTTTGAGCGTATTTTCCCACTGTCATTTTTCGATATCATAATACACCTGACAGTTCATCTTGCAACTGAGGCTAAGTTAGCCGGACCGGTACAATATCGATGGATGTATCCCGTCGAGAGGTACGTGGAATTTTTCGTTTCGCGCAATTTTTAAAATTATTGTTGTCATGTATACCCGTATTTATTTATTCAACATATTTTCTTTAGGTACCTCTACACTCTTAAAAAGTATATACGCAATAGAAGTCGAGCAGAGGGTTCTATCATGCAAGGTTATCTTCTAGATGAAGCAACCATATTTTGTTCCCGCTATTTGGACGAGAACATTGAGACGAGACTTAACCGGCCTCGAAGAATTCAAGACGGACCATATGGTAAAGCCGATTATAAGAGGGTAGACACTATGTTTATTAATAATATATACCGGCTTATCTTGCTTAATTGCGCATGTCTTGAAAAAATTAGAGAGTAAGTTTTTTTGGATTAATTATTATATTTATGTTTGTGTGTGTATGAAATGATATAATATTAATGTCATATTTTATTGTCGAGAACAAAATTCATTTTAACGAGGTACATGAGGGGCATTCTGATTGGAACGATGAACGATTGGAAAAATATCATCAGGATAATTTTTGCGATTGGGTTGCAGATCATGTAAGTTATTCGAATAACATGTTATTGCTATCAGTTTTAATCTAAACTTATATCGTTATGTATTTGTCGTAAACTTTGTTTTATTAGATCCACGATCCGAACTTGTCTGCATCATTAGAGAGTGATTCAAGATGTTTAGCTCAATTTCCTAGTATGGAGGTTACATATTATAAAAGATTCGGTGTCCTTGTATACAAATTCGAAGTTAAGGACATAGAAACATCTATAACCACTCAGAATAGTGGGATTACGACAGTAGTGTTCCCCTCCGAACACAGAGACGCGACCGCGTAGGCTCGTCTTGCCTGAGATTCGGGGCAGATGCTATCTGGGGCTATCCGTCCACCTCTCCGAAGATGCCAAGTTGATTTATGACACCGTGTATCGGAGGTTTAGACGGATGCGTCCGATGTAGCAGACTTCGTCAGATTCCCTCTCATGGTGAGGGGTTTTTGATTGTGGGGACGCTCTTCCCTGCAGGCGCAAGCCCCTGCAGTTAATTACGCTACCGCATCGTGGTAACCACTTTCTCCTTCTCCAGATGTTCACTTCGTGTCGTGTGTGTTTGTTTTGTTTGTGGTTGCCCGTGGATTGTATATGGAGACTAAGTTATGCCGTCGTCCGTAGGACGTGGATTAGTCCAAATCCGTATTTACTTAGATTTGGGTTTGGTGTTTTAGTTTAAGGATACGTTAGCCATATTGAGGCTAAGATCAACTTAAACTGGATCGTTTTGATCCGACAAGAGAGCAATTGGCTCTATTGTTCTAGTTTAGGGACGTAGGGGTCCATTTCCAGTTTAGGGACATGGTGGTCCATGTTCCAGTTTAGGGACGTAGGGGTCCATATTCCAGTTTAGGGACATGGTGGTCCATCATTCCCATTTAGGGACGAGCATTAGTTTAAGGACATTTCGGTCCAACATTCCCATTTCGGGACGAATATTAGTTTAAGGACGTTTCGGTCCATGAGTTTAAGGACCCCGCAGTCCGTATCAATGTGTGGTTGTCAGGACCCGTCACCTCTCTGACGTCGTTGAATGATTACAACGATAGGTGTCAGAGGAGTTCCGAGATGTACCCTTGAACCGGATGTAAATTGATTTAGGAGAGCAGCCGTGCTCAGTCAATTTAATTTGAGGACTTACGGCCATGATTGGGCTAAGTCCAGTTGAGAATATGTTCAACGTTTTTGTTTATCTTTGGCCTATTAGGCCTGTGCTAGGGCTTTGTCCCTTTTTGACAATACACTGCATTTTATTTTGGCCTGCTAGGCCTTTCTGATTTGGGCTCTGTCCCTTTATAAATGATGCAGAGCATCTGTTTGGGCTCTGCCCTTCTTTAAAATAATGCATTGCATTTAATTTGCCCTGTTAGGCCTTTTTTAATTGGGCTTGGCCCTTCTGTAAATAATGCAGTGCATTAATTACTTGACAGTGGTTTGTCAGGCGCTTTGCGCCAATTATTGAGCGCAAGCGCTTGTGGTGGTGACACGTGTCACGCTCTGGTGAGCGCAAGCGCAACAGCGCAGTGCGCTGCGCTGTTGCGCTACTGACACGTGGCGCGCTCTGGTGAGTTGCGCCAACTTTAAAGAGCAATGCTCTATCTTAAAAGCGCACAGCGCAAGTGGTCTTGGAGTTGACACGTGGGGCTCCCTGGTGGCTTGCGCCAACCCAGAAGCGCAACAGTGCAGTTTTAGCAAGTGCAAGACACTGTTTCAATACCTTGATCCAACTTTGGATTCAAGAAAAGAATCTTTTAGATTCCAGAACCAATGGCTCATAAAAAAGTGCAAGGCACTATTATTATTTGTTTTTTATTGAAGATCATTGATCTTGTTCTTAGATCAATGATCTATTCAGAAGAAATTCTTCTATTTTATAAAGGTTTTTACCTTTTTCTTGAATTTTCTTCAGAGTTCTCTCTGTTTTGAAGTTCTTGCTCTCTCCCAATGTTGATTATGTTTTGAGTTGGGGTCTGGGGGTCTTTATATAGTGCCCATAGATTTGTTAAGTTTGTTAAAGAGATCATTCTCTGAGTGATTTGGGGAATTTTCCCCACCGTCGGATCTTTTATCCAAGGGCTTCTGTTTTACAGAAGACAATCTTCTTGTTTTAACAAGAACAGAAAGATCTTATTAGAATTTTAATTCTGTTTGGCGCAGATGCACCAGCGCTTGACACGTGTCGGGCAGCGCAGAGCGCAGCGCAACTGCGCTGCCACGTGTCGCGCAGCGCAGAGCGCAGCGCAACTGCGCTGCCACGTGGCGCGCAGCGCATAGCGCAGATCATCTGAAGCGTTGCTTCATTTATTTTAACTTTAATTTTCACTTCAATTTTAAAACAGAGTTTTGCTCTGATAGGGGGAAACAGAAGCGTTGCTTCGTCTCCCACCTTGGAATTTGAACAGAGCTTTGCCCTAATTGGGGTAAACAAATGCCCCCCACCATTGCGCTGACGTGGCCCTCCAAACGCGAGCGCAGTGGTGGCAGAATTCCAACCGTCGCGGCGACTCTTGGAAGTTGAAAAGGCATTCGATGCCTATAAATAGGACCTTTGGTCCTTCACAGATGATCATCATCTCCAAGAATTTTATTTTCAGAATCTCAGAGCCCTGCTCTTTTGTTTAAACACTTTTAAAAGTTCAAACTTTAAAGAATTTTAGGTAAAAAATTAATTTGGATTAAATTAAATTAATCTTAAGAGCCTTGCTCTCAATAGATCCCTGATCTAAAGAAGACCCATTTAGGGTTTCACTTAGCAGAGCTTTGCTCTAAAGGGGTCTAGAGAGGACTAAGGAGAACCCTATTAGGGTTCCATTAATAGAGCTCTGCTCTCTAAAAGATTTTCCTTGGATTTTCTTAATTCATTAATAGAGCTTTGCTCCTTCCAAATCATATAGAAGAACTCTTAAGAATTCTTCATGGATCTTGGAAGTTAAAGATGGCATTTTATATTATTATTATTATTATATCCTCTTTTCAGAGCAAAGCTCTCAATGTTCTTAGAGGACTTTCCTCAAATTCTCCTCATAACCGATTTTGACAGGTGTCACTCCTGTCTGCAGAGCATTGCTCTCGAGGAGTTTTAACTCCCTGTGTTTTTTCCTCATTGCTAACCTTCCAATGATGTTTCCTCCAGGCATTATGGTGGTGCGTCTATACAGTCTGCACGAATTCATTACCTACGGGGATATCCGTGCACAGGGCCGTCAACAAAACCAAGAGTTTACAGACGCCCGATGTGCGGAGGTCATGGGTCATCTGAACGCACGCGTTGGTTGGCTGCTCCCTCGCTGTTCTTCTCTCTTGAAAGTCATGCTGGGAGCAATTTGGAGAGCACTCCCGGGGTTCCACGAGGCCTTACCGCTCAATGCGCTGGATGATGCCGAAGATAAGGTGCATTCAGTGTACCTGTCGGGGCTGATCTCGAAGAAACGGCGGGATGGCCTCATCGACATCCTGCATCAAATTTTCCAGCAGACGACGATAATCGCTGCTTATCGAAGGCTGGGGGGCCTCGCCGAAGACCTTGACACACATGAGCGCGAAAGGCTGCGCACGAGAATAATCAGGAAGGCCAGAAGAACTCTGGATGACCTTACTTTTGAATTCCTCAATCCGTGCCCTGGATCCGAGGTTATTCCATTGTAATAATGTTTCTCATTTATTGCTTTTATGATTGTAAGAATTTTTGGCAATATAAATAAAAAATTTTTTATCCCAGCTTTTCTTATTTCTCGTTCTGAGTCTTTTGCCTATGCATGAGTGAGTGTATCTTGAACGCTCATTCAAATATAAATCGGACGTTCTTTCTGTCACTTTCTTCTTTCTTTTATTGTCAGCATGCTGTCTTAATAAACAGGGTCGACAGATAACAGAGTAGGCATCTAGATTTCTCCAAGAGATAGCGATGGCTTAGGCCGCAGGTTCAGATCTGCTGCCTAAGACTTTTCAACACTATGAGCCGTGAGGGTCTTATAGAGACTTTTCTCCCTACGGATCGAGAGGATCTCGTAGGTGGATTTTCTCCTTAGGAATCGTGAGGATTCCTAAGTGTGTTTTCTCTTATAAGTCGTAAGGATCTTATAAGAGAATTTTCTCCCTTACAAGTCGAGAGGACTCGTAAGTCGTTGGTGAGTTGACTTGTTTCCGAGTCGAAGTATTTCTCCGACGGGGAGGTCGTTGGCTGACTTGTTTCCAGGTCGGAGCGTTGTTCCGACGAGGAGGTCATTGGCTGATTTGTTTCCGCGACGGAGGTCATTGGCCGACTTGTTTCCGCGACGGAGGTCGTTGGCCGACTTGTTTCCGAGACGGAGGTCGTTGGCCGACTTGTTTCCGAGACGGAGGTCGTTGGCCGACTTGTTTCCGCAACGGAGGTCATTGGCCGACTTGTTTCCGAGACGGAGGTCGTTGGCCGACTTGTTTCCGAGACGGAGGTCGTTGGCCGACTTGTTTCCGAGACGGAGGTCGTTGGCCGACTTGTTTCCGAGACGAAGGTCATTTGTTGACTTGTTTCCGAGACGGAGGTCGTTGGCTGACTTCTTTCCGTGACGGAGGTCATTTGCTGACTTATTTCCGATACGAAGGTCATTTGCTGACTTATTTCCGATACGAAGGTCATTTGCTGACTTGTTTCCGATACAAGACGGAGGTCGTTGGCTGACTTGTTTCCGCGACGGAGGTCATTTGCTGACTTGTTTTCGCGACGGAGGTCATTTGCTGACTTGTTTCTGAGACGGAGGTCATTTGCTGACTTGTTTCCGAGACGGAGGTCGTTGGCTGACTTGTTTCCGAGAAGGAGGTCATTGGCTGACTTGTTTCCGCGACGGAGGTCATTTGGTGACTTGTTTCCGAGACGGAGGTCGTTGGCTGACTTGTTTCCGCGACGGAGGTCATTTGCTGACTTGTTTCCGCGACGGAGGTCGTTGGCGGACTTGTTTCCGAGACGGAGGTCGTTGGCCAACTTGTTTCTGCGACGGAGGTCATTTGCTGACTTGTTTCCGAGACGGAGGTAATTTGCTGACTTGTTTCCGAGACGGAGGTCGTTGGCCGACTTGTTTCCGAGACGGAGGTCGTTGGCCGACTTGTTTCCGCGACGGAGGTCATTTGCTGACTTGTTTCCGAGACGAAGGTCATTTGCTGACTTGTTTCCGATACGGAGGTCTTTGACTGACTTGTTTCCGCGACGGAGGTCATTTGCTGACTTTTTTCCGATACGAAGGTCATTTGCTGACTTGTTTCCGAGAAGGAGGTCGTTGGCTGACTTGTTTCCGAGAAGGAGGTCGTTGGCTGACTTGTTTCCGCGACGGAGGTCATTTGCTGACTTGTTTCCGAGACGGAGGTCGTTGGCTGACTTGTTTCCGAGACGGAGGTCGTTGGCTGACTTGTTTCCGCGACGGAGGTCATTTGCTGACTTGTTTCCAAGACGAAGGTCATTTGCTGACTTGTTTCCGAGACGGAGGTCGTTGGTTGACTCTAGGTTGTCTGTGAACCGTAGAGTCTTGGAACTGGGGACTTTGTCGTGGTTCCGATTGGTGATGTCACGTCCGTGTCCTGCTGGAATGAGGAGGAACGTCGCTGTTGGTCTCAAGGCTGTAGATGTGGTCGTCGAGATCTGACTTCCTTTTGACGCAGCCTGGTGGGGAAATGTAGTCCCATTTCCCCTTTTTTTTTGTTTACGCCCATGGATTGTATATAGGGGTCACTATGGACTTACCTGCAGGGCAAAAGTTTCATTCTTTCATTTTTCTAAATTTCTTTCTGCGATGCTCTATCATTTCAGCTTTTTACATCGCGAAAGTCGCGATTGCCCAATCATTTAGGCTATTTTTCGCGGTGCCCAATCATTTCGGCTGCTTATTTTTATTTTTACTCGCTGCTTTTTATTGCGAGTTGCCCAATCATTTCGGCTATTTTGTGCGCATACGTTTTTATTTGCTGATTTTTTTTTATTGCAAGTTGCCCTATCATTTCAGCTATTTCGTATGCATGCGCGGCCTACTGGCTTTTCGCCGTAAACCTGAAATTAGACACCGATTTCGGCATCGGCACTGCTATAACTGGGATGTTGCCAGGAGCGAATCATCATTTGCCTCTGTCGATGTCGAACAAAGGTGGCTTAGCGAATAGGGTTAAGGTCCTGTCGACTAAGGCTTTTGACTTCATAAGCCGTAAGGGTCCCACAAAGGTATTTCTCCCTACAAGTCGTGAGGATCTTGTAGGTGTATTTTCTCCTTAGGAATCGTAAGGATTCCTAAGTGTATGATCCTCTGTAAGTTGTAAGGATCCTATAAGAGGGTTTTCTCCTTGTAAATCGAGAGGACCTACAAGGGTTGTTCATCATACGTATATATCCCCAGTCACGGATGGGACTTGGTTAGGGAAATGTTTATTCGCGCCCGTGGATTGTATACAAGGGTCAGCATTGAGCCGCTTGTAGGGTAATATCGAAGGTTGTAGGAGTTGCTTAAGCACAGGTTTAGGTCTCTGTAACTTAAGACTTTCAAATCTTATGAGCCGTGAGGGTCCCATAAGAGAGTTCTCCTTACGAGTCGTGAGGATCTCGTAAGTGTATTTTCTCCTTAGGAATCGTGAGGATCCCTAAGTGTGTTGCTCCCTTGTAAGTCGTAAGGATCTCACGCGGGTGGTTTCTCCTTACAAGGTCGAGAGGACCCTGTAAGTGTCCTTTAACGAGGTTGCGCCCTTTCAGGTTTTCACAAACACTCACCGGTAGTCCTGCTATTTTTTACTCACGGAGCCCTTTCGGGTTTTCATCCGTGCCCATTTTGCTTATGGACATACCGTTTTTTATTCTTTTTATTTCCTTTTTTTTACGAGGTCGCACCCTTTCGGGTTTTCACGAATACTCGCCGGTAGCCCTGCTGTTTTTACTCACGGAGCCCTTTCGGGGTTTCATCCGTGCCCTTTTTGCTTATGGACATACCATTTATTATTATTATTATTATTTATTATTATTTTTTTATTCTTTTTTTTTCATCTCGTCGGCCTAAGGATGCTGCGGTAGTAGTTTAAGGACGTTTCGGTCCGTTATTAGTTTAAGGACGTTTCGGTCCGTTATCCAGCTTTAGGACGTGGTGGTCCGTTGGGCTTTCTCTATGAATGAGCATGATGCCCCCGGCGTTAACCATGCGACAATCGCCGGTAGTTCTGTTAAGCCCTTCGGTCGTATTTTTCGCTCCCGACGAGTTTTGCGCTTCTTCCGCCTAAAATGTTGTCGATAAGCAACATATCCTTGCCACCATCTATCGAAAGCTTTGCACTCTTCAGTGGGGTGCGAAATCTTCTGATGATACAAGCAGTAGGAGGGGTGCATTTCCGCTTCACCAGTAATGCTTCTTTTAGAGGAAGGTAGCTTCATGCCCATTGATATGGCCTTAGCGAACCTTTTCCTCGTCTTGAATTTTCTTTTACCCGCAGAGGATGTATTTTGCTCCAGTGGAAGTGTCTCAGCTCTTTCGTCAAGTCGCTGGCGCTTGGCCCTTTCAAATATAGCCGTTTCGCGTTCCCGATCAGCTTTACTTTTCAACAGAGCTTCGTTGAGGAATGCGTCAATTACTTCATCTGATGGCCCCAGAATTTTTGGTTCGGGATCTGCCCCCAGCTTTTCAGTGCAAGGAGTCTCCTCATCGTCCGTCAGCGAATGGGAGATCATATGGTAGCTCGCCACGTATTCCTCAGACTCATCCGACAAACTTTCCTCCTCATTTTCCTCTTGAAAGACATGTTTGAGGAATTCTTGGAGTGTGATGGGAGTCCGTGCTTTCTGGTTGTATTCCTCCAGTGCGTCAATTTGTTTTTGCAAGTCCGTGCGCTTGTCGCCAGGCTTCACGGGCTTCTTGGATTTCTTCTTCTTCTTCTTCGAAGATTTTGACGGCTGGTTGTGAATGCTTGGGCCACCACCATCGGTCTTTGGAGTTGGACGCGGCTTCAACATCCCCTCAATGATCTGAGGTTTCAACGGGTTCTTCCACTTGATCGCTGGGCATGTTTGAAGATCGTTCAGCATTCTCTTTGTCTTGGCTGACAGCACAACCTCCCATGGGGCTTCTTCGACGAGAGAGCACGTTGCCGCCGGCATATTCATCCTTTTAGAGGCGTGAGGTTGAGGCGGATTCACCTTCCATCTGTCGGATAATGCGAACTTGTCCTGTTGGTACTGGTCTTCAAGCCAATTTTTGAAGACATAGCAGTCTTCGATCGGATGACCCAGTACCCGGTGATAGGGACAGTAGTTGGGTTCATTGACATCATTTGGTTGCGACGGACATTTTGGCTCTGGCAGATTTATGAGTCAGTTGCGCAACGCCAGTTCGAATAATCTTCTCGTTTTATCTCGGGGAAACGAGTAAGGACGTCCTAGCCTCTCCTCAAGGGGCACGTGCGGACGCATATTATTTTGACGGATAGCCGGTTTCAAGTTGCCCGGCTATTGTTGAGCATTAGCGACAACAATTGCTTTTCCCTTCCCCTTCTCATTTCGGGAGTCCGGCTTTGGAAGAGGAGGTCTATGGCCCATCTGATCCATTTGCGCTAGCTTGTTGATTAGGGCCTGGAAGGTAGTCGGCTTGAAGAACATCATAAATTGCGAGATGGTTGCTTGCGGATCAAGGGTTCCCACAAACATACCCACTGTAGGAGCTTCTTCAATGCATTGCTCGCATTTTGACCATAAGTTCCGCCACCGTATAGCATATTGGACCCATGTCTCGCCCGGCTTCACCCTGGCATTAATCAATGCCGTCATCGGGGTGCGTTCGCTGGCGCTTGCGAAACGCTGGGTAAACAGCAGCTCCATCTCCGTAAAGGTCTTGATAGAGTCATTCGGGAGTTCAGAGTACCACTCGAACGCTGTATCTGATAAGCTTCCAACGAACTGGCGAAGCAACAATTTATCATCGCCACCAATGTTGCCGCAGAGTGCCCTGAACTGGGCAACATGCTGGTGGGGATTGCCCGTCCCCTTATAGACATGGAACTTAGGAATTGTGTAGCCCGGCTGGTACTTGATCTGGTCGTACCAGCTTGGATATGGTCATCCTGTTTTTATGACCTGGCCGGCTGCTTCAGTCGCATGATGAACCCGTATTTGTTGGGCTATGTACTCGTTCAAGTCAGCTTTGGAGATTGTCTCCTCCTTAGCTGTTGACAGAGCTGGTGGAGGATTCGACGTTTCTCCCCTATCGTCTTCAAGGACGATCGGGGGATTTTCAGCTGGAGGATCTTGTTGGATCATCATCCCCACCATGTCTTGGAACAGGAGGCCCATATGCTTTATGTTGGCTGCTTGTTCAGCAGCCTCTTTATCCTTCTTTTCCAATATCCGACGAAGGAATTCGGCGTCAGTTTCTCGCTCTTGGCGTTCATCCGAGAACGCTTCAGGGCTTTCTTTTGGCCCAGTGAGTGCAGCCATCGCGGTCATCATTTCTTGGAGCTTTTGCAGTTGCTCCTGTGCTTTGGTCACCGATCGCGTGAGCGGTCTATGACCTGTAGATATGCGGCTGTCCTCTCTACCAGACGCTATGTAGACGGTATGAACTACGATGCCCCCTGACTTAGGGCGTTTGGGTTCACCACCTTTGATATTCGCCGTCGGCGTGAGGACTTTCTCCGGCCTTCTTCTTTTATGGGCCGTTGAAGTTGAGGGGGCCGTTGCTTTGGGCACCCAAGTGGTCGTCACCTTTCGTTGCTTGACCGGGGGATTTTCTTCTTTCCGACCTTTCGACTTCTTGTGTTGGCGAGAGAAATTAGGATCAATCACAGATTCTCAGACTCGTCGCCATGTCTTGTAGATCTTGGAGGACAGCGATTGAGGAGACTGCTCCGGCTTTTCTTCTTCCACGGCGGTCTCTATCGGTGGAGGAGATCTTTTGAGAACCGCAGTTGGCAAATTCCTGCGTACCTTGTTCAGCAGCTCAAAGCTGTTCCCAGTTGGAACAGCAGCATTAACTTCCACCGTCAGAGCTGGCGGTGTTATCCCAGAGGGGGAGTTGCCCCCGGTCTTCCTTATCCGGCGCCAGTGGCGTCGTCGGGCGCGACGAGTTGTCGGTATTGGTTCAGAGACAGCTTCTTCTTGCCCCCTTTTCAGGCGAGGGACTGTTGCCGGTGTCAGCCTATTGAAGACTGACGTCCGTTGAGGAGTTGTGTCCAAGCGGTCAAAAGCAGATTTCTGAGCGGGAGTGGGAATAGTCAGCCTTGCAAAGACTGACTCTTTGGCAGAAGAAGCCGCCTTGGCGACTTCAGGAGCAGCCGTCTTCTTTGGGATGACCGCCTCAGGTGCTATGGGCTTCTTGATAGGCCCTTTGGTGCTCGAGCTCAGCCTGGTGAAGATTGAAGAATTGGATGACCCGTTGAGAGGGGCCGTGGGAGTAGCAAGTAGATCGAAGACCGACTTTCTTGAAGCTTCCGGTGCGGGCACAGGGATGGTGAAGCTTGCTGGCGGGATCATGGTCCCGAAGAACAGGCCGGTGGTGGCTTGAGTCACTTTCTCCACGGGCATAGTAAGGACGGAAGCCGCTTGAGGCCCATATGCTACGCCTCCAGGTGAGGCGGAGCGTCGGTTGCATTGGCACTTTGAGCAGTTCGAGCAATTTGAGGCCATTGATGCTTGATTTCTGCGCCAGGCAAAAGACCAAATCTTAGTAATTTGAAATCCAAAGGCAACCATTAACAAATCGCGATTCGTTCGCGAAGACGACACACGAAGTGTGGAGTGGAAAGAGAAAAAGGTCCCACCGGGCATGCCAGAATCTGTTCCCCTCCGAACACAGAGACGCGACCGCGTAGGCTCGTCTTGCCTGAGATTCGGAGAAGATGCAATTTGGGGCTATCCGTCCACCTCTCCGAAGATGCCAAGTTGATTTATGGCACCGTGTATCGGAGGTTTAGACGGATGCGTCCGATGTAGCAGACTTCGTCAGATTCCTCCTCATGGTGAGGGGTTTTTGATTGTGGGGACGCTCTTCCCTACAGGCGCAAGCCCCTGCAGTTAATTACGCTACCGCATCGCGGTAACCACTTTCTCCTTCTCCAGATGTTCACTTCGTGTCGTGTGTGTTTGTTTTGTTTGTGGTTGCCCGTGGATTGTATACGGAGACTAAGTTATGCCGTCGCCCGTAGGACGTGGATTAGTCCAAATCCGTATTTACTTAGATTTGGGTTTAGTGTTTTAGTTTAAGGATACGTTAGCCATATTGAGGCTAAGATCAACTTAAACTGGATCGTTTAGATCCGACAAGAGAGCAATTGGCACTATTGTTTAGTTTAATGACGTTGCGGTCGATTTCCAGTTTAGGGACATGGTGGTCCATGTTCCAGTTTAGGGGCGTAGGGGTCCATGTTCCAGTTTAGGGACGTAGGGGTCCATCATTCCCATTTAGGGACGAGCATTAGTTTAAGGACATTTCGGTCCAACATTCCCATTTCGGGACGAATATTAGTTTAAGGACGTTTCGGTCCACGAGTTTAAGGACCCCGCAGTCCGTATCAATGTGTGGTTGTCGGGACCCGTCACCTCTCTGACGTCGTTGAAGGATTACAACGATAGGTGTCAGAGGAGTTCCGAGATGTACCCTTGAATCGGATGTAAATTGATTTAGGAGAGCAGCCGTGCTCAGTCAATTTAATTTGAGGACTTACGGCCATGATTGGGCTAAGTCCAGTTGAGAATATGTTCAACGTTTTTGTTTATCTTTGGCCTATTAGGCCTGTGCTAGGGCTTTGTCCCTTTTTGATAATGCACTGCATTTTATTTTGGCCTGTTAGGCCTTTCTGATTTGGGCTCTGTCCCTTTATAAATGATGCAGAGCATCTGTTTGGGCTCTGCCCTTCTTTAAAATAATGCATTGCATTTAATTTGGCCTGTTAGGCCTTTTTTTAATTGGGCTTGGCCCTTCTGTAAATAATGCAGTGCATTAATTACTTGACAGTGGTTTGTCAGGCGCTTTATGCCAATTATTGAGCGCAAGCGTTTGTGGTGGTGACACGTGTCATGCTCTGGTGAGCGCAAGCGCAACAGCGCAGTGCGCTGTTGCGCTACTGACACATGGCGCGCTCTGGTGAGTTGCGCCAACTTTAAAGAGCAATGCTCTATCTTAAAAGCGCACAGCGCAAGTGGTCTTGGAGTTGACACGTGGCGCTCCCTGGTGGCTTGCGCCAACCCAGGAGCGCAACAGTGCAGTTTTAGCAAGTGCATGACACTGTTTCAATAACTTGATCCAACTTTGGATTCAAGAAAAGAATCTTTTAGATTCCAGAACCAATGGCTCATAAAAAAGTGCAAGGCACTATTATTATTTGTTTTTTATTGAAGATCATTGATTTTGTTCTTAGATCAATGATCTATTCAGAAGAAATTCTTCTCTTTTATAAAGGTTTTTACCTTTTTTTTGAATTTTCTTCAGAGTTCTCTTTGTTTTGAAGTTCTTGCTCTCTCCCAATGTTGATTATGTTTTGAGTTGGGGTTTGGGGGTCTTTATATAGTGCCCATAGATTTGTTAAGTTTGGTAAAGAGATCATTCTCTGAGTGATTTGGGGAATTTTCCCCACCGTCGGATCTCTGATCCTAGGGCTTCTGTTTTACAGAAGATAATTTTCTTGTTTTAACAAGAACAGAAAGATCTTATTAGAATTTTAATTCTGTTTGGCACAGATGCACCAGCGCTTGACACGTGTCGCACAGCGCAGAGCGCAGCGCAGAGCGAAGCGCAACTGTGTAAGCGCAACTGCGCTGCCATGTGTCGCGCAGTAGCTGCGCTGCCACGTGGCGCGCAGCGCATAGCGCAGATCATCTGAAGCGTTGCTTCATTTATTTTAACTTTAATTTTCACTTCAATTATAAAACAGAGCTTTGCTCTGATTGGGGGAAACAGAAGCGTTGCTTCGTCTCCCACCTTGGAATTTGAACAGAGCTTTGCCCTGATTGGGGTAAACAAGTAGGATCGGATGGTGTGATTTATTATGGATACTTAAATTGTATACTCGGCATCCAATATCCCGGATGATCAGAACCCTTTTATATATTTCAGTGTACTTGGTACGATACGCGAACCGATACGAATAAGTGGAGAAGCAATCTCGGGACCTGGAAAGATGAATATGGATTGACCAGTGTGAACAAACTTCGATTTTACGGTCAGGAAGATCCGTTTATCTTTCCGAACCAAGCGATCCAAGTATACTACTCACAGTGTTTGAAGCATCCGGGATGGAGTGTCGTATGCCGTTGGAAACCCAGAGATGTCTTCGATATCCTAGAATTCGAGGACAGCGATGAGCATAAAGAAGAGAGAAGACTTAGAGTGCTCCGATCGTCTGTTTCGAAAGAAGGGTTGTCTTCGGCTGATCATGAAGTTACGTGGGTTAGAAATGATATCGATGATGAAATCCAAGTAGACATGTCTAATGCGCCCACGAAACGAAAAAGGTTATCAGTAATGTTATATTATTACTTCACATTTTACGATCTATACATAAATAGTCAATGCTTGTAATGATTGTCTAATGCGTCCACGAACCGTTTTATCTAGATTTGATGATGATGACGGGAGCAGCGAGGGACGGCAGGAGCTCCAGCCGCGGCACCGGCAGAGGCAGAGGCAGAGCGGTTCTGCCGCCCGGAGAGCTGTGTAGGGAGCTTCAGAGGGCCGGTCTTGCACCCCGATCGGAGACCCCTTCGGATGCATCCTTCTATATGGACTTTGCCACACCTCCAGGTATATTGCATGCATATTTATTTTGAATGTAATATTATAGATATACATGCATGTTCATGTCAAAATTACTTACATTATCAATGTTTGATTGTCTAGCTGTTGGTGATGCGTCCACATCAGGGACAGAGGCCACTTCCACACCTCCAGGTATGTTTATATATAATATAGTGCATGTATATTGATTTAGAATGCTATATCATAAATATACATACATTCTTTTTGCTCTTACGTACTTACATCTCGGGCTGTAGGTGGTGCCTTCACATCTCCGGCAGAGCCCACCACTGCACCTACGGGTATATTTATATATCCTATAGTGACTTAGAATGTTCTATTATTGATATACGCATTCTTTTTGCAATTACTTATATAGCTGATACTTGATTGTCTAATTATAGATGGTGCGTCTTTGTCTGGTGCAGGGGCCACTCCCGTCACTTCCATACCCTCCGCTCAGTCTGTAGGTTTGTATGAATAAATATAAAATATTTATTCATTTTTCATATCCTTTAAGAATAAACATGAACTTCATGTAATTTTATCGATGCTTATTTTTTAGTTGGAGATGCGTCCACGTCCGGGTCACCGTCTGTTCCTCACCGGAGGAACTATCGTCCCGCTCGTGCTGCTGCCCGGGCCCAGGCTCGTGCTTTAGTCTCCGGAGGTATATATCACACTTCAATTTTCGTTAAACCTTGATTTCTTAATACCACTTTGTCTTAATATTGATTGTCTTGATATTTCTTATAGACGCAGGGCCTCCCCATTCCGAGAAGGGGACTCAAGGCCCGAATCAGTCCCACAGGCTGATGCCCGACAGAGATAGGGGGAGGCAGCATTCCCCCTCTTTTTTACCCCTGATTATCGCTATACCGGCGATTATGCCGAGTGGTTCGGCCGGTATATGGGGATGAGAGCCGCCTCGTGAAGAACTATCCACTTCATGTTGAGTTGGGCGACCAACACCGGCGTTCATTCGCCCTCTTCTGGGATCAGGCTCAGGTATTAATATATATTTTCATTTGATTTATCCAATATATTTATTATTAATACTTGCAATCTAATAACATTGTTTTTTGTATTTTCAGTTGGATTACGATTTTCAGCCTGTACCCGACCCTGATCACCCTGGGAGGGTGCTCGATCTTCACGCTCTGTACCATAGCCTGATGAAGAACATGCAATCGAAGGTCCGATACAATAGGAATGAGCTGAAGATCGAATGCTATTCCCTGTGGATGGTGACCCCCGAGGCAGAGAGAGCGGCCTTCCTACATACTCCGGCCTTTGCGAGAGTCGACGTAGATACATGGTCTCTATTGTGCCAATATTTCGACTCTCATCGCAAATATGTATGTATTTTAAATGTAATTCACTATTTATTATATAATTTATGTTTTTGTGTTGCTTAATTAGAAAACTAAATCTGAATGTGTTATGCAGAAACAGGCCGATCAAAATAAAGAGAATAGGAAGTCGGCGAAGAGGGGTCGCCCCACTTATACAGGTGGCTAGAGGAATATTACTCGTGCCATAGAGTTATCGGTAAATTACAATAGACCGGCCTTCGTGATATAATGTAATATTAAGAGTTATTTTCTAATATATGTAAATTTTTGGCGAATTGCAGAGAGCTCAGACCCTGGTACAGGGTGATACACCGAGCGTGATGTCCGCGTATCTTGTCGTCCACGGCACCTCGATAGATCCCGCCACGGGCGAGCTTCGATACCCCGACACCGCTACCCAGGAGTATTGCGTAAGTTTTAATATTTATTCAACCCCTATTTGAAATTTTTGTTTTGAAAGGTTCAAATTTAAATGATATACTTATATTTTACTGGTTAATGTGGGTGTAGGGGCTGGTGGTTGAGCAGGCAGATGTATCGGGGATCGATTTTACTGGACAGAACAATCCGATGCTGCTGACCCCAGTCCTAGACGCCGCACACGGAGGGTACCACGGAGGTTGGGAGAGAGGCCGGGGACTGGGTCCTAGCAGGGCCCATATGAGGTTGGACTCCACTCCGGCGGTTACTTCTTCTATCTCTCGTGAGCGACGTTTCGAGCAAGAACTGGACACCTTGAAGGCCACTGTTCAGGAGTTGAAGGAGATGTTGGTATGTATACTACTTAATAGAAAAATATTATGTCATATTATAGATAGCAACATATCCAATATTAGTACGTAGCCTGAGCTTATTTAGTTGTAGACTTAGTTTTGATTAATCATACATACATAGAACTGTCTAATTAAAATAAACTACAGTTTTCCAAACTAGATATCCAAACGAGGCCTAAGTCCCTAAGTATATATAGATTGGGGATTCGCAATAACCTGATAATGATACGAATTCGACTAATACACAGTTCATACTCGTTTATTACACACAAAATTGAACAGACGTGACAGGGTACATCGGCTGAGCCTCCACATGGATCTCCTTCGGCTGCGGCTCCGCAAGCCACTACCTCGGCTGCGGTTGCGCAGACAACTCATATAGCTCCACAGCCCGCTCAGAGCTGCGGTTCGGCAAGCCACTACCTCGGCGGCGGTTGCGCAAACCACTCCTACAGCTCCACAGCCCGCTCAGACTCCCGCACACTCTGCATTGCTTGAGATATTGACTCAGGGTATATCCGAGGAGCAGGAGCGCCAGATTACGACGTTTATCAGAGGTAGAGCTGGACCGAGCTAGGGTAGCTTTTTGATTCTTATATTTTAAACATGTATTTACTTATATGATACATATTGTATATATTTTGGACGATATTGATATTGGTGGTGTTTGCGTGTTCATATTGATTTAGATTGATATCGTATTCTGCTTGTTGATTTCTTTTATATATTATGCGTGAGATGTTGATTATGAATACTGCGGTATATATGCGGTATATATTCTGCGTGTTGATTAATTTCATATATGATGTATATATTATTGTGCACAGGGCTAGGAAAAAACAGGAAGCCCTTTTTAAAAAAAACCCTGATAATATGTCCCTACGGATTAAACCGTAGGGCCAAACCTTGCACCTACGGATTAATCCGTAGGGTCCTACTTTGCCCCTACACATTTATCCGTAGGGGCAAAATATCAGGCTGATATTTTGCCCCTATGATCTCAGTAAGAGGGGTTATACTTATCCTTACGGATTGGACCGTAGGGGCATAAACATGCCCCCTACACAGGTATCCGTAGGGACAAAATATCAGGATACCTGATATTTTGCCCCTACACATCCGGACCTACGCATGTATCCGTAGGGGCAGCAATTTGGCCCTATGGAGTTATCCGTAGGGACAACTATTTTATTTTATAAACCGATAAATTAAATAACTTTTTTGTCCCTACAGTCTAATCCGTAGGGATATATGGACCTATGCATTAAGCCGCAGGGGCAAGTATTTAACTGTAGGGGCATATTTAAGGCTAAGACTTGCACCTGCGGCGTTTGCACCTACGACGTAATTTCTTGCCCCTAAGGCTATAGCCGTAGGGGCAACCCCTATTTATAGTAGTGTTATTCCTGTGTTGGTATTAGATAGATATTAATTTTATACCTGACATGAATATGCAACTTGGGGAAAAGGGAAAATAAAAAATGTAACTGAAAGGTAACTCAAGAGAATATTATTGTTGCCGTGATTTCAAGGGTGAATGGAATAACCATTGATGATTGCATCGTGGTCCTGTGGGGAAAGAACATGATATATTGTACCATGGTCCCATAGGGAATGAATGGGATATATATTATTAAGTTATATTGAGAATTATATTAATTGGTTTCAAATACCTGTAGAATAGATAACTTAGTAACATAGACCTATAGGATACACATGATATGATTGATCCATTACCGTTCCCCTAATCATTAAACGCAATAAAAAGAGCTAAACCCTGTTAAATCCAATAAGGCAGCGCCTCACGTGCTCCCCACGTGAGCGCCAGCGCCGACCTCTTATAGGATTAAGTTCTATAGCGGCGCCGCACGTGAAGTTCACGTGAGCGCCAATATGCAAAGAACAGGAGCGCCTGTAGAATTAAGTTCTATATGGAAATTATTTCCCCAAAATTCGGGATATTCTCTGTTAAACAGAGCCGTTGAATCAAATATCTAATGGTGATGATAAATCATCAAATGATAGAATTAAATTCTATTAGAGGAAAATATTTCCCCGATCTTTCTAAATGAGAAATATATTCTGTGTTAAACAGAGAGCTGTTGGATCAAAGATCCAATAACAGAATTAAATTCTATTTTTGGAAATATATTTCCCCAATCTTTCTAAATAAAAAAGATATGCTATGTTAAATAGAGAATCCTTAGATAAAAAATCCAATGGTGATTAAAAATCATCGTTTAATAGAATAAAATTCTATATATGGAAAAATATTTCTCCAATCTTGATAAAAACAAGAAAATATAGTCTGTAAAACATAAATCTTTGGATCAAAAATCCAATGGTGAATAAAATTCCCCAAATATTTTTAAGACTAATAAAATTAATTGGAATCTCTTAATGAGAGATTTTCTCAAAACTGATCAATAATTTTCTTTGCCTATATAAAGGACCTGAGACTTTAAGTCTCACATAGACGGAGACACACGGAAAAAAGGAGGAACTCCTCTATAAGCTTCTGCAAACAAAAAGATATAAACTGCAACTGAGAATTAAATTCTCTTTCAAAAAAGATCTATCTGTTCTTTTAAACCCTAGGTAAAGAAAAAATAGAGATAAAATGTATATATTTTGCTTAGCAAAAAGAAAATAAGGGTTCAACCCTTCATAAAAAGAAATTAGTTCTTCCTTTGATATGAGATTTGCAAAGCAAATCTCCCCACAAGTTGAGAATTTAATTCTTATCGGGAAGATTTTGTTCTTTAAACTCAAAATTTAGGGGAAAGAACTAGATTAAAAGAAAAAAGAGAGAACTTATGGTTCTAGAAATTTAATTCCTCTGCAAGCAGGGTTTAACCCTATATAAAAGAACTTAGCATGAAAAGAAACTTAGTTCTCCAATAAAAAAAGAGAAAAGATTCCAAATCTTCAAAAACAAAGATCTTGGTGATCATTAATTGTCAAAATGCAATTAACAGAGATTCAATCTCTAAAAAAGAAAAGGAACTCAGCTCCTCACGTGAAAAACACATGAACGTCCAAAAGATTCCCAAAACAAAGGACTCAACGCCTCACGTGCTTCCCACGTGGTCGCCCCAAACAAAAGACTCAGCGCCTCACGTGCTTCCCACGTAGGCGCTCAAAACAGAAAGCCAGCGCCTCACGTGAAATACACGTGAGCGCTGAGTAAAAGTGCTTAGCACTTCATATTCAGTCAAAATGACTGAGTGCTTAGCACTGATTAGGCAACGCCCACTTCCCAGTGCCGCACGTGCTCCTCACGTGAGCACCATACAAAAGTGCTTAGCACTATATATAGATTCAGTCAAAATGACTAAAGTGCTTAGCACTGATTGGGCAACGCCCATATCTGAGCGCCTCACATGATACACATATGAACGCCAGAGCCCCAAACAAGTGCTTAGCACTTCTGCATAAAAGAAAAAGGGTTGAGCAAACAGAACCACAAATAAATGCTTAGCACATTAAAAAAGAGAGAGAAGAAAAAGACTGAGCAGACTAAGCCCAAATTGGTTAAGTCTTTCTGAAAAGTTTCTTGCAGTTGAGCCCAAATGCTCTGTTGTGGGGATCTTAATAAAATTTAATAATCCTGAAAATATTGCTAAGTTGATCTTAGTCTAAAAATAAGACTAACGTATCCTTAATTAAAATAAATTGAGCCTAAATACTCATATATTTAAGTAGATCTTAATCTCAAACTAGATTAACAGTCCTTAAATAAAACAAAATATTTTTGAACTAAAAAAATATATAACCTAAGTTCAAAACCCAAATTCATAAATATATGGATTTGGACTAATCAGTGTCCTATGGACGACGACATAAACTAGTCTCCGTATACAATCCACGGGCAATCAAAACAAACAAAACAACACACGACACGAAATGAACTGCTGGAGTAAGAGAAAGTGGTTATCGCAACACGATAACGTAATTAACTGCAGAGCCTTGCGTCTGCAGGGAAGAGCCCCCCCATAATCAAAAACCCCTCACAAATGAGGAGGAATCTGATGAAATCTGCTACAACGGTCGCATCTATCCAAATCTCCGATATACGGTGCCATAAATCAACTTAGTATTTTCGGAGAGGTGGATGGAATTTCCAAATAGCATATGCCCCCAAATTCAGGCAAGACGATCTATCCCAGTTCGTCTCTGTTTTCGGTGGTAAACAATTACATCTTGCTCGTTATATCACATGTTCTTGCTATTGTTTATTGTTTATACCCATGACATCGAGTTATTGCATATGGTATACTATATTTCATACTGGTTGTATTATTCTTATGATATCTATGATGTACTGACGTCTGGGTTTTGCATGGCCCAGACCCTTTGACTTTAGCACAGGAGGATCGTGAGTATTTCGAGAAGCTTGTCGATCAGTGAAGAGTATTCCACTGATCTAGTTGTTAGTTATGGTTTAGTTTTCTTTCTAGTTTTGAACTTGTTGGAATTATCGTTGTGAGCCCATAAGAAACAACTATCAGTTATTGTTATTTTATTTCCTTGCATCTTTATTGCTTCCGCTGCTGCTACTGTTATTATTTATCGTGGCTATTGGACATGTTTAGAGATAGAAGTTTATTTTCTTGTTATTGATTACTGATTGACAGCCGTAATGTGACTATGGAATGATTTTTTCTTACCGTAGGTAACATGGTTGAATTTGTTACGTTCCCGTATTTGAGTATATTGGAAAGCAGGGCATGAAAGAAACTCACAATAAAATCAAAAAACAGAAATAGAGAAGTTAAAATATCACAACCGTGATAGAGAGAATAATTCTAACCCTAGATAAAAGTTTAGCTACTCATAATATGAGAAAAAGAAACAATAAAATTAAATAACTTCATATCAAAAAGTAACTACAAAACTTGATCTCTCCAAATAAAGCCCTAATTTTAAAGCTAAGGAAGAGATGAAACCCTATTGAACTATACAAACATATTTATAGTGCTTTTGGGGAATTGAAACAAACATTACAGAAGATCTTCGCAATCACAATTTTCCCTAAAAATCCCAACTCCTAATTTGACTAAATTTTGGCCAACTTTTCCAAATTGATGATTATAGCCAAAATTTTAGGGAATTGGGTCTTCAAATTTTTCCATGTTGTGTGATTTGATCTCGAGATCTTTAGTCTTTGTTTCATTTTTGATAATTGATTCTGTTTTCTATTTATTTTCAATCGAGTCTATATTCAATGCACGTAATCAGTTTTTTGCGCACTTTTCCCTTTAAACCCTGTAATCTATAATATTTGACCAAACATACCCGGATCAACATAAAATAGACAAAATAAAAACAAGCAAGGCTATAAAAGTATGCATTAAAATGCACCAATCATAGTAGTGAGCAGCTAAGGGTGTCAATTAAATATGGCAACTATATGAGCATGGCAATATATATAAGCATGATTACTCTATTCTATCATGTTTGTTTGTGGTGCAATAATGAAAGTATGCGTGTATACGATAGTAGTCCGTCAAACCCATGAACCAACAACACGTAGAAGTACAAGGCCATGTCAGACTTACGGGACAACGGCACACGAGATTCAAGTTAGATGATTTGTAGTGGACTCTCTTGCTACGTCATACATTTTTTTTCCAAACTACCTTGTTCCCACCAAAATTTAGCGCCCAGAGCTTAAACTTCACCCAGGCAAAAAAACGCCAGGGTAAAAGCGTCAAGCCCATGCGCAGGCGCATCACATGCAAAGCACGTGGCACCAACGCCAACCCGAGCTGCGCAAGCGCACCACGTGAAAAGCACGTAGAGAAAGCACATGCTTGGTCGAAGGGCATGCTTTAATCAGAGGTTAAGCTCTATTTGGAAAAATATTTCTATGTATCCTTCTAAAACAAGAAGGATACTTTCTCTGTTAAAAGAGAGCCCTTGAATCAATGATCCAACGGTGTTTAAACACCACCGGTTGATCTTAAAATCAATTTGAGATCTCTTAACAAGAGATTCTCTCAACTTAATTGATTATTCTCCTCTACTATAAATAGGAGTCTAGGAGACTAATCTCGGAATGCATAATCCCCTAATAAGGTGAAGAAACCGAGACTTAAGTCTCTACAAGCAAGTTCTTCTCCTTCCTCCAAAAAACCCTAGGTAAGGTAAGGAGATTAATCTCCATCGAAACTTAAGCTTTAAATAGAAATTAAGTTCTTCCTCCGGATTAGAGATTCTTGAGTCAAATCTCCTCCTTGTCGGAAGCTTAAGTTCTCATGGAAGGATTTTCGATCTCAAGATCTGAGATTTGAAGGAAAACTTAGGTATTCTTTCACCAAAAGGTGCAAGATCACCAAAAAGATCGAAGCTTAAGCTTCATGAGACTCAAGTTCTCACCAAGCACCATGAACAAGGACTCAAGATCATAGAAGATCTTGATGATTTTAATGGCCAAAAGACCATTAAACAGAATCTTAAGCTTCAAGATACTTTGAAAGGTTAACATTTCTGGAAGAAGACATCGATTAATCTCTAAACCCTAGCTGTGGCATGTGATATACACGTGAACATGCGCCAAACTCATGCACAGTGCCATGCGCCAAGCAAGAAAGATTGCACCAAGCACCAACACTAAAGTCATACGCAGTGCCATGCACCAAAGCCATGCGCAAACGGCAAGAAAGAAACAATGTTCCCCCTGGGCACCACATGAAATGCACATGGGCGAGCCGCCGAGCCGTACAAACGCCAAAGTCAAGCGCCAATATCTCACCAAGCGCTAAGCTCCAACAAGCCGAGCGCCAAGCTCCAAGCACCGATCTCAAACCATGCGCCATGTTAAGATAGGCAGTGCCAGTGCCCCGTGCTATGCACATGCACTCGAGCCGCGCCAAACGCCAAGCATATTTTGGTGTCAAACAAACCCAATACTTAGCCTAAACTGGCTAAGTCTTGAAGCTTAAGTTTTTTTTATCTAAAAGATCAACAGAGAACAAGTTCTCAATATGTGACCATGCCACCTAGGTTGATCTAGTGCTCAAATGAGACTACGTATTTCTAGGTCAAGCCTATATGACTAAATCATCTAAGTTTGATCTTAGCTCTCAAATGAGACTAACGATCCTTAGATAGAGCTTACGCTCTCTTCTGAATTGATGGACCTCACAAATATGAGAAAATTGATCTAAGTTCATTATCGTTGGAAAACCAAACTACCAGCGTGAATCCTGTCAAACAAATGCTTGAACCAAATCATGATATATATGTACGGATTTGGACTAATCCACGCCCTATGGATGACAACAAAATTAGTCTCTGTATACAATCCAAGAGCAACCCAAAATAAACAAAATCTAAAACACAACACACGAAGCAAAAACCTGGAGAAGTAAAAAGTTTTTGTCATGCGCGATAACGTAATTAACTATCGGGGCTTGGGCCTATAGGAAAAATGTATCCCCACAATTAATAAACCTCTCACCCTTCGAGGGAATTTGAAGTCAGCTACATTTGTCGCATCCTTCCAAATCTCCGATATACGGTGCTATAAATTAACTTAGTGTCTTCGGAGAGGTCGATGGTCAAACCTATGCATCTTCCCCCAAATTCAGGCTAGACGGTCCAACCCGGACCACCTCAGTTTCTCATATTCGGTAGTAAACAGATTCTGGCACGCCCGGCTGGACCATTTTTCCCTTTCTACTCCACACTTTTTGTGTCGTGTCTTCGCGAACAAAATCACAGTTTTTTATGGTTGCTCTTAGATTTCGAGATATACTGAAGCTGGTGCTTTTTATCTTATGAAGATCTCAATGGCATTCTACAACTTTAGCTGCAAGTCTGGTTCCAATATCACCGCTCCACCTCATCTAATCATCTCTGGATGAGCCATGGCTCTTCTAATCGGCATCCCAACAACCCAACTCATGCAAGAATGGAATGGGCTCCAATACAGGAAAATGCCTATACTACTCCCTACCATTAGTGCCACAATGCCAAAAGGAGGAGACATCAAAGAAATCAGTCTTCGATAGGCTGGTAAGAAGCTCCGCAGGCCCTTCCTAGAACCTGCAAAACTAGAAGCCTCAGTCTTTAATTGGCTGAATAATACAAGATCCGTGGGCCCACAATTAATAAACCTCTCACCCTGCTAGGGAATTTGAAGTCATCTATATTGGTCGCATCCTTTTAAATCTCCGATATACGGTACTATAAATTAACTCAGTGTCTTCGGAGAGGTCGATGGTCAAACCTATGCATATTCTCCCAAATTCAGGCTAGACGGTCCAACCCGGATCACCTCAGTTTCTCATCTTCGGCGGTAAACAGATTCTGGAACGCCCGATAGGACCATTTTTCCCTTTCCACTCCACACTTTTTGTGTCATGTCTTCACGAACAAAATCACAGTGGTTCGGGCTCGCTCGGCACCCAAAAATTTAAAAATAGCATATTTGATGCTTGCCGAAACCGTGTCGGGATGCTAAGTGAACCCAGCAGTGGTATCAGAGACATGTTAGAGCATTAGGAGTAGTCTAGGCGAAGTTAAAGTGTTCGATCGACTATTCGAAAACCCGAAAACCCACTCTCTGGAAAAAATTTCAAAAGTTGTTATTTTTCCAATTAAAAATATTCGGAAACTTGTGTAGGGTTTTCTATGGACCCACAAGAAAAACGACGGCCCAACTCGACCAAACGACCGTGGAAGGGCGGCCAAAGCATGCCTTTGGCAGCGGTTCCGCGGTGCCGTTGGTGAGGAAGGGAGCGTGCTTTCTTGTGTAGGTCCGTAAGTGCTTGGGACACTGTCTGGGTATGTTTAACCGTGACTCAAGTGTTGAGGTCTCTAGAAATTTTAGGTGTTTGATAAATCGATCAAAATGTTTAACATCGTTTAGATATCTGTGATTTGTGATAAAATATTTGGAATCCACAATAATTAGTTTTGTGAAAACTAGCTAGTATTTTGTAAATCTAGAAATTTAGTCTCACTTGATCGGTTGCCGCGGGGTTTTGATTTGGATCAAAACTCCGTTGCAATCACGTATAGTACGCGAACGCTCGCCGGGTAACACTACAAGATAGCCACGCCCCATAGCCCCTACCAAGTGACTGTGTGGGTTGCGCCTAAGTGCACTTCGTCGACGACATCGGGGTTGCGGCCGTCTACTAACGTTTCCGACGAGCATTCGATCATTTGTTGGGAATCTTGTTGAATTGCCCGGCTGGATATTGAAAAGTGTTTTCAATTTGAGACTAAAATGTCGGGTTTATAAGGCATGAAATTCGGAATATGTGATATTCTGGATTTATGATGCAGGGTTGCCTAGCACGGCAGCAAGGTTTCGGGAGGCATCTTTCATGCCAAATTAAAATTTTTGCCGTTCTAGCTAACCCTAACCCTAGAATCGTATACTAGAAATCGACGGAATATAAAAGCAAACACTTTGCAAGTCTAGTGAGCAAGGAATACAACTTTTGTAGACCGGTCCTTCACTTCATTAGCTCCGTGTAGTAGTCCCTTCGCTGCGATCAAGAAGTCCCGGACTCTAGAGAGGCTCCGATGAAGAAACGAACATGCTTGCTTCGAAGTCTTCGAGGCCAAAGATGATTTACGTCGAGGAGACACTAACCCAAGCTATCTCTTCACTAATCATGGAATTAGTGAAGTAAACACCCTATACTAAATGGCAAGTAGAAGAGGATGATGAAGTAGGAATTTTGCTCATATTAGAAATCATTTTCTCACATTTTATCTCATATCTCCATTGAAGCTAGAAAGCTTTTTAGGAGGAAGAAGAAGAATGAACTCATCAAGTGAGAATGAATTATTGTGTGAGGTTAGAATTGAAACCAAGGTGAGTTAGTGTCATGCCTAACTCATGTAGAGAATAAACCATAGCTATGAGTTAAGGGTTGGGTTAACAAATATCTTAAGGTTGACAATCAAGTGGACTTAGTCAATGAAACCTATAAGCTTTTACAAGCTTTGAACCATGACTTATTATCCATATGTTTAAAATCCTTAAGAAAAATAAAACCCTAACTTAACCTAGCATGGTTTAAGTCTCATACTAACTATGTTGCAAGTGTAACCTAACATGACACATTTATATATATCACATATATATTTTGTGCAAAAAAGAAAACAATACATATATCACATATATGTAAAGTATATCAAATGTGAGAAAAGAAATCATAAGTGAGCTAATACTAGTTAATGTAAATTAATATATCAAATATATAATTATACATTAAATTATTAAATCAACAATTGATTTAATAATCCGGCTATATCACATATAACCGACTAATATCATGTGTAACAACTTATCAAATCAACATTTGATCCGATAACCCGGCTATATCTCATATAACCGACCAATGTCACAAATCGTGAGAATAGAATACGGTATCTCATGTCGTATCAATCTCGGTCCGCACATATCACATATGTGCTCCTACTTCGTTTCGCTTGAGCCAGGAAACCCCTGTGTAGGACTCTAAAGATTCGTCAATACGTCGGCAGTGGGTGATGATCATATCAAACACTTACAAGCCGCAAGCGGTCTGCTAAACATAACGGCCATCCGAGTATTGAGCGATCAGAAGATCAACAAGAAAGCCTGCTCACACTTCTGTAAATTCAATCAGTAACACTACCGTACAGTCCGGTCTCTTCGTCTGATCTGTCGCATATCTCGTCTAGGGGTGGTAAACGTCAGACCCCAGTAACTCGATAAGTCGTGTCGATATGAGGCTCATAACGGATCGAGAAACTACTGATAACACTTACCCGTATATCTCTGAAGCAGCCTTGGCCAAGGACTTCCTGTTATAGCCAATCGAGCACAGCGCAACATCAACTCCCAATATCGGGAGAGACGAAACCCCTCCTATCGCTCATTGCCTCCATGTGACTCGGGACTATACCCAAAAGCCACCGCTTTGCACGTTCTCTTGAATGTGGTAAGGTGGAAATCAAAGCACAGTGGGAATCACACAAAACTCTATGACGATCTCGGGTCTACAGACTATAATCTGTACCAGTGTTACCAGAGAACTGCCATCTGACGTTAGGTATAATACCATCTGGGAGTTCTCGATGAGTCCGTTCAGTGTACCCAGTCTCCACTAAGCACCCGTATACTGTCTCTGATGTCAAACACCAATGGATATGGGATCATCCATCGCCCATCTACATGGGTCGAGAAGTTATACGCTAGTCTACTCAGGTATATCGATGCCCTGTCTCGATACACCCACGACTAGGAACATTTGAAGGATGTACTTAGCGACTACTCTGTCCCCACTAGTATGATATGCATCATAGTCCTGGTAGTCAAGTACTCATCCTAAGGGCTTTATCAACATGTAACATAGAGACAATCAGTGTACATGTTAAGATAAAGAGCAACCAGATAGCATACTATCATGTCGAGCAAGAAAGTCCTCCATATATATGTCCAAGCATCCACTACAATATACATCGTATGTACAGTAATGGCCTCTAGGGCATACATATAACTAACATATGATGTCTAAGGATTTTATACGGTTAGGCATGAAATCCGAAATATGTGATATTTCGGGTTTATGATGTCTAAGGATGTTGCAGTTTCCAATTGTTGTAGTTTCACTTTCTTTTCTATGACCGTAAATGTAATATGTGGTGTATCGCCAGTTTCGTTGATATACGTCAACGACAATTGGGATACACATATTTATTTATGTTGATGACATTTGATTTTATGTGTTGTTGTGATATGTTATATTGGATCGTCGTGTTTGAATAGCCGGGTTTTTTTTATGTGAGATAAGAGTTTTTCATTTTCATTCATGTAAAAACTTGTATGTAATATTTTTTTATTGGGACACTTCCGGGTTGAGGATGATGTCATCATTGATGTATATTATTTACTTTTCCACATTAGGATAGACCCAAGGCGGGGAGGACAAGTAACCGGGTTCTAGAGTCCAGTGGGAGACCATCTCGAGGAGTCGAGTCCGGGTCTCCTAACTCTAGAATTGGTAGGGTTGCTTGCTGCTCTCGTAAGGGTCTAGGGATGTAAGTTTGGCTATTCATCACGACCGTGGAATCCGTGTTTTTTACTGGCTTAATTTAAAACACGGATCTCCTAGTATATCCAATATTTCATATGTTGACTTCTGCTGCAATATTCTGTGATGAGATCATATAACTGCGTGAGACGAGTGCTTTATATTATATATGATATATAATAAACATTGCTTATGTTTTGCATCCGTGCTAGTCCTGCCCTCGCTCAGGCGTTAGTTAACTAACCTAACGGTGCATGACGGGACCTCGTGGCGAATGCAGATGGCATAAGCGTACGTTATATATGTATTTTCGTTTCTTTATCTGTGATGCTTAAGAAGCATAAATGATGGGACTTCATTAATGAGATTAATGAAAAGGAAAGAAACTTAAAGATGTTGTGGAATCAAATTTTCAAAACTGGTAGCTTTAGTTCTTTCTTTGCATAGTGGTATTCCTTGATGAATAACCAGCACCTCATTCGATGAGAAAAGAGCCTAGATCCCTTCACCGGGAGTGACCTCTTTAGCAAAATATAGCAGATGCTATACCCATTCGGTTTATTTTGAAAAACTTGATTTTAAAAGGCGGAGCTTAAACCACTCCTTTTCAAAATCACTCGATTCTACAACGATATCAAGTTCATTACGCAAAAGGTTTTCTTAAAAACCTGTCGTAGCCCTCCGTTATTTCAGATAAGTATTACTTAGTATTTGTGCTACGTTTGTTGGCCTTCGTCAAGGCATAGTGTGTAGTAGATGATTAGTTCTTATCTGTTACATATGATGCAATTGGATTAGGGTAGTCGTACGACTTTGTTGGCTTTCGTCAAGGGTCGTGCGGGTGGGTTTAATTCAATCATGAAATGTACGGGTTGAACTTGACTAGCGACCTATGGGTTGTTGGTCTTCGTCAAGGTCATAGGACACTAGAGGCAAAATATTATTGGGAATTTCAAGTGTTGAAATTTGCAATGAGATTGCATACCTTCTATGAGATAGTTGGATCCCGATACCCACTGTGAGTTACTCCTGGGAGAGTTTTTGCACATTACAATTAGCCGATCAAGTAGGTATCTAGAAAGGTGTCAACGGGGTTATGCCCCTGGGAAAATAAGGTTTATTTTAATTAGGTCCTTGCGAAAACACGGGAAACCCCCCTCAAAGTACCGACACTGGCCTGGCCGAACGATTGGCGAACTTGTAGGGCGTAATGAATCCGGCTAGTCTTACCTTTTAGGGTTTGAAGGAAGATTTGATAAAAACAGTGGGAGCTATCCTGATTAGATAAAATAATAACCAATCTAATCTTGCAAGAGCATACGCAAAGTGTTTTCTTCTCTCTCTCCAGGTAGCGACCATGTCACGTCATAATCAAGATAATAATATGGATGTATTGACTGAACCCGCTTGTTATACTAAGCTGGGGAACATTGGTTCCGCTCTACTTTATAATTGTTATAAGTCTGAGCAGAAAATAGGGGAAAATCCGGATTCCCACGCGACCCGAATGAGGAATGAGCATGTTGATGCATCTTCTTCGGGTGTGTTTGTTACCGAGAACAATTTTTCAGTGCACTCTACGTCCTGGGTATTAGATATCGGATCGGGATCCCACATATGTAATATGTTACATGGGCTAAAGAAAGGTAGAGAACTTGGAAAAGATGATCATTCTATAAAAGTAGCGAATGGTACAAATGTTGCAGCCAAAGCAGTTGGCGGATATCACCTTGTATTACCAACTGGTAATACATTGATTCTAAACGAATGTTATTACATACCGAACTTGATATGCAAAATTATATCAGTTTCTTTATCAAGTAAAGAAGGATATAATTTTGTATTGCAGGATAATTTTCTGAATATTTTCCTAAATCAAAAGTTGATTGGATCATGCACGTTATATAATGGTATATACGTTCTAAATCAAACTACAGTTCTTAACGTACAGAACATACACAGGAGGAAAAGTTCATAAATGAACGAATCCTTGTTATGGCATTGTAGACTAGGTCATATCAATGCAACACAGCTAGCCAAGTTACATAAAGATGGATATTTAAATCAGTTTGAATTTACATCATATGAAACTTGCCAGTCATGTCTCACAGGTAAAATGACCAAAACTCCATTTACTAGATACGGAGAAAGAGCTACTGAACTATTGGGACTGATACATAGTGATGTATGCTGTCCCATGTCTACACATGCCAGGAATGGTTCCTCGTACTTTATTATATTCATTGAAGATCTTTCAAGATTCGGGCATATGTTCTAGTTGAAACACAAGTCTGAAACTTTTGAGAAATTCAAAGAATATAAGTATGAAGTTGAGAATCAAATGGGTAAAAGTATTAAAATCCTTCGATTTGATCAGGGAGGAGAAGCACGGAGTTCCTGGATTATTTAACAGAGAATGGGATTCTCTCTCAGCTTATTCCTCCGGATACACCACAGCACAACGGTGTATCGGAGGAGAGAAACCGCACCCTATTAGATATGGTGCGCTTTATGATGAGTAATACTAAGTTGCCTGTTTCCTTTTAGGGTTATGCGCTTGAGAAGCCGCATGCCTATTGAATAGGGTTCCAACCAAATCAGAGCCTACCACTCCATATGAGATATGGAATGGGAAGAGACCATCTATTAAACGTGTTAAGATATGGGTTGTCCGGCCTACGTTGAAAAGCAAAATCCGGACAAGCTCGAGACGAGGTCAGTTCTGTGTAAGTTCGTTGGATATCCTAAATATTCACGATGGTATATCTTTTACCACACTGAGGAACAAAAGGTGTTTTGTTTCTCGGCATGCCACCTTTTTAGAAAAAGGAATTTCTTGAAAAAGAAATTAGTGGTCATGTGGTAGAACTGGAAGATGTTCCAGCTATACAAACTACAGCTGATGATTTGGTAGAACCGGAAGATTCGATAGTCTCCGACGAACCTCAGCCACTCCGCAAATTTAGTAGGGTTCTTCATCTGCCTGAGAGATACTACGGTTTTCTCAATGACAGTGGGAGCGAGGATTGCATCATGGAAGATGATGACCCAACTAGTTTCGAGTAGGCCATCACAAGTGGAGACTCTGTAAAATAGCTGGATGCTATGCGATCTGAGATGGAATCCATATACACCAACAAAATATGGACTTGGGTGGTTGCATCTGAAGGAGTAAAACCCATTGGGAGCAAGTGGATCTTGAGAAGATTCATGGTGTAGATGAAAAAGTTGAGACTTTCAAAGCTAGACTTGAAGCAAAAAGTTTTCGTCAATGACCAGGTATGGACTATGATGAAACCTTTTCTCCAGTGGCTATGTTTAAGTCCATCCGGATCAATTTACGGATTAAAGCAGGCATCGCGGAGTTGGAACATCTGTTTTGATGTGGTAGTCAAAGAGTTTGACTTCATCGAAAACGTAGATGAACCTTATATATACAAAAAGGTTGTAGAGAGTAAGATTGTTTTCCTCGTATTGTACGTGGATGACATACTCTTGATAGGAAATGGTGTTCTTATTCTACACTCGGTCAAGCTCTTCTTATCACTAAGTTTCTCCATGAAGGATTTGGGTGATGCCTCTTACATCCTGGGGAGAAATACTGGACAACTGTGAAGAGCATTCTTAAGTACTTGAGAAGCACTAAAGAAATGTTCTTGGTGTTTGGTAACGGTGAACTCCATGTCGAGTCCTTTACCGATTCGAGATTCCAGAGTGATAAGGTCGACTGTAAGATAATCTCGAGTTTTTGTCTTTGCCTTCAGTGGAGGGGCGGTATGTTGGAAGAGTTCCAAGCTAGATACCGTAGCAGACTCGACAATGAAGGCTGGATACATCGCTATCAACGATACTTCCAAAGAGGCTGTCTGGATGAAGATGTTCATAAGATGAACATGGTAAGGTTCCTACCATTGTGATGACAATGGAGCTGTGGCTTTGGCCTAGGAACCTCGGTCCCATCAGTAATCCAGACATATTCTTAGGCAGTATCACTTGATCAGGGAGATGGTTGATCTCCGGACGATCGAGGTCAGGAGAGTTGAGACGAAGAATAACACGACGGATCCACTCACGAAAGCCTTTCCCTAGAGTGACTTTAAGGGATGTTGGATATGAGATACTATAACAAATGGCCTTAGTGCAAGTGGGAGATTGTTAGTTGTATGTATGCCCTAGAGGCCATTATTGTACATGATTGTATATTATAGTGGATGCTTGGACATATATAGGGAGGACTTTCTTGCTCGACATGATAGTATGCTATCTAGTTACTCTTTATCTTAACATGCATACTTGTACTGTCTCTGTGTTACATGTTGCTAAAGCCCTTAGGATGTGTACATGACTACCAGGACTATGATGCAGATCATATTAGTGGGGCCAGGGTAGTCCACAAGTACATCCTTTAATTGTTCCTAGTCGAGGGAGTATCGAGACGGGGCATCGATATTCCAAAGTAGACTAGTGTACGATTCTTGACCCTGTATGGGGCGATGGTTGATCCCACAACCATTGGTGTTTGACATCAGAGAATGTGCACACGTGCTCATTGGAGAATGGGTACACTGAACAGGACTCACCGAGAACTCCTAGATAGTATTATACCTAATGTCATATAGCAGTTCTCTGGTGACGCCGGTACAGGTTAGTCTTTAGACCCTAGATCATCATAGAGTCTTGTGTGATTCCCACTGTGCTTTGATTTCCACCTTACCACGTTCAAGGGAGCATGCAAAACAGTGGTTTTTGGGTACAGTCTCGAGTCATATGGAAGCAATGAGCGATAGGAGGGGATTTCGTCTCTCCCGGTATTAGGGTTGATGTTGCGCTATGCTCGATTGGCCATAACAGGAAGTCCCTGGCCAGGGCAAAAACTGAGATTTACCGGTAAGTGTTATCAGTAGTTTCTCGATCCGTTATGAGCCTCACATCGGCATGACTTATCAAGTTATTGGGGTCTGACGTTTACCACCCCCACACTCGATATGCGACATACCAGACGAAGAGACCGGACTGTACGGTAGTGTCACTCATTGGATTCACGGGAGTATGAACAAGCTTGCTTGTTGATCTTCTGATCGCTCAATACCCGGGTAGCCGTTACGTCCAGCTAGTATCACATATGCTGACGGCTTGTGCATAATTGATATGATCATTATCTACTGCCGGTGTATTAACGAGTCTTTAGAGTCCTACATAGAGGTTTCCTGGCTCAAGCGAAATGAAGTAAGGCACATATGTGACATGCGTGGGACCGAGATTAATACGTGTATGTGATACCGTATTCTAATATCGCGATATATGATATTAGTCGGTTGTATGTGATATAGCCGAATTATTAAATCAAGTGTTGATTTAATAATTTAATATATAATTATATATTTGATATATTTATATATATTAACTAATATTAGCTCACTTAAGAATTTATTTTCTACTTATTAATATATATGTGATATATGTTAATGTATTTATTTTGTGTCATGCTTGATGATACATTGCATATAGGTGTATGAGACTCATACCATACTTAAGATAATTTATGGATTTAATTATTAAGGGATAAAACAAAATTAGATGGAAAATGCCATGGTTTGTGATGCTTGTAGAAGCTTGTGGAAAGCTTGACTTAGTCCACTAATTTTGTTTTACTCTAGATATTTATTAACCTAACTATTATCTTTAGCCTTGGTTAAGTCTCTACATGAGTTTATATATGATATTTTCCCACCCATGGTTAAAAAGGTTCATTACTTCATTTTCTTCTTCATCTCCATTTTTGCTTTTTAGCTTTCTCATGAGAAGAAAAAGAAAAAGAGAAAAATAATTCTAAAGTGAGCAAAATTCCTACTTCACCAATTTATACCAAACTAGCCATTTAGTATAGGTTGTTTCTTCACTAATTCTCAATTAGTGAAGAGGTAGCTTGAGTTAGAGATTTTTTGACGTAGATCATTTTCGGCCTCGAAGATTCTTGAGCAAGCTCGTTCCTTTCACCTAGTGGAGCCTAACAAGAGTCCGGGAGACCACTACTTGGAGCTAAGAGACTACTACACGGAGCTTTAGAAGTGAAGGACCGGTATACAAAGGTTATACTCTTTGTTCACTTAGAGTAAAGTTGTTTACTTGCTTAGTTAAACCCTAATTCTCTAGTTAGATTCTTGGTTCGGGCTCGCTCGGCACCCAAAATTTTTTAAATAGCATACTTGATACTTGCCGAAACCGTGTCGGGGTGCTAAGCGAACCCAGCAGGTTCGTGGCTCCGTTGTCAATGACAAACCATCTCAGAAGCCTAGGAATCTGCCAATGGGCAACAACTCAGCTTCCAAGTCCAAAGTGGCCCCTCCTAAACAGCAAAGGCCAGAGTCCCCGTTGCCTAGGATAAATCCTAAAAGGAAAAATGTCAGAAGATCTATGCACAAAGCTGAAGTAGTTCACACTGTGCGGATGATACATCTCAATGGAAGTGAAAATAACACTTCCGCCAGTTATAGACCCTATACTCGGTCTCTGACTGCAGCACAAAGGCAGCAAGAGCTGCAGGAATTAGCCACTCAAGCAGTAGCGCTTGTTAGTCCTCCGCCCAAAGACATGCCCGGAAGATGAAAAAGAAGATCTTGCAGTTCAAGGGTCTGATGTTGACTCCTTGAAACGAGCTCTTGACAAGAAAGATAAAGAAGCGGCGGAAATGGTCGCCAATATGAAAAAATGTCCTTCCTCATGCAGAAGATATGTAGGATGATGACCTAGTCGTCAGTGGTCTCTGATTATGATAAAGGGGATGCTACAGGCCCTTTCCAAGCCCCTTCAGCCACGAAAGATAATATGATCTTAAAGCGCAGCTCAATGAGTACATAGCCCAACAGGTCAAACTCCTCACTGACAGCAAAGCAAATGCCAAGTTGGTCAAGACCGATCGTTCATATCCCGCATGGTACAACCAAAAGCAATACCCTCCAAGATATATGATCCCGAAGTTCAACATCTTCAAGGGTCTCTTGCCCCTTGAGACCGGCTTGGACGCCTGCTTTGTCGGGATTTCTTCCAGATGAGCGCTTCCGGCAGGGTAGATGATGATGGAACCGAACTGGCGGGGCAGTTCCTCCCACTATCGACTGAGGCTTGCGGGAAGAACCACACGAGCGTTGATCTTGACCACGTACGGAATCGGGGTCGCGTTGGAAGCTGAATTCCTCTTGGGAGGCATTGTCGTTGAAAGTTGATTGCTTGAAAGCCTGCATGAAAGAGCATTATTTTAGTACAAATATAGACATGTATGTTAAGTGAGTTCGCATGAACACTTGACCCGAGAAATGGGAGGAGAGATTGGTCCCACCGGGCGTGCCAGAATCTGTAGGGTGTTTTTTTTGTCACCCCATTGAGATGGGAATATGCGCACGCTTGTCGGGCGCATTACAGATTCCCCCTGCCTAGGGTAGGCTGGGGTTTATTGATTGTGGGAATCCGAATCTCCGGTAGCCGCGGACTAAGCTGCCGTTAATTACCCCTCGCCTTTGGAGCGAGGGAACCTCCGATTAACGGGTTAAACTGGTCGTGCGAACTCAACGTGCAGTGTTGTGTTTATAAGGGGTTTGGGGAATATCGGGGGCCCCGCAGAGTTTTTACGGGGGTTCCGCTATCCGGATAGCGGGCTGGGGGTCAAGGGGGCTAGCAGCCCCCTTGCGGGGTGCGGGGCAGCGTCCCGTTAGAAATTTTTTCTAACGGGGAAGGTATATTTAGTGTGGAGTATGTGTGTGTATATATAAATAAAATAAAATAAAATAATAATAATAATAAAAAGGGGGGAAATAGCGTTCAAGGGCCGCGCGAGTAGCATGTGGGCGCACATGGACGCCTTAAAACCCGGGATCACGTGGGCACACATGACCGATAGGCGACTTGGCGCCCCAGGGGTCACATGCGCACACGTGACCGATGGACGCCCTGGCGCCCCGGGGTCACGTGGGCACACGTGACCGATGAGCGCCCTGGCGCCCCGGGGTCACGTGCGCACACGTGACCGATGGGCGTCTTGACGCCCCGGGGTCGTGTGGGCACACGTGACCGATGGGTGTCTTGGCGCCCCGGGGTCACGTGCGCATACGTGACCACGGGAAAACACCCGTGGAAAGGGGCTTAGCCCTTAGGCTGGGGAGTTGAACTCTCAAGGCGATTTTAGGAGTTGAACTCCTAATAAGAAATTAATTTATGGAGTTAAACTCTCACAAATCTAGAAAGGAGTTAAACTCCTAAGAATCTTTGGCTCTTTTTTTGAGCCGTGGGTCAGTCCAAAGTTAGATTTTGGGGATGAGTCTCCTTCTTCCTCCTCTTGATCGGCAGGATCTTGGAGAAAAAAGGGGGTAAGACTTAAAAGTCCCCCCTTTTCGAGATCTGATTGGAGATCCGAGCTCCTCTTCTTAGGTTTTGTGGTGAAGAACTATTTATTTTTTTGAGAAAGGGAGAGTTAAACTCTTGATTTAATTCAAAAGAAAGAAGAAGGTTTTAGATCCTTGAGGAAGGAGAAAGATCTCAGATCTAGAGTCTTTTTTGGAGAGAGAAAAAGTTCTTGGGATATTTTCATTATCCTTGCCTTTATAGGCTATACACTTTATACATAGCCCCTTGGGTTCACAAAATGGCATTTTGCCTATCCCATGGCTCATGTGCCATTTCTTTTTGCACATAAGCCATGGGCTTTACAAAAATTCGGCTTTATGCCCGTTTTTCTTACATTTATTCAAAAAAAATAAAATAAAATAAATACAACAAAATTTTGGCATGGGGGGAGGCCGGCCGCTTCATGTTCGGGCTAGCTCCGGGCATTGGCCCACTTGACCTGGGCTTGGGCCCACCTGGCTTGGGGTTGACTTTGATTTTGACTTGGTGAACCGGGTTGTAAATTTTTACCCCAAAAGTCGACTAATTGCTATACGTTGATTAGTAGGGGTTGCACATATCTAGTATCTTGTTTGCGGTTTGTGGATATGAAGTATTGGATCGTCGTGATTGAATAGCTGGGAGATGTGAGAAGAGTGTTCTTTTCTTTCATTCATGTAATTTGTAAAGTGATGTAATATTCTTTTGCGGGGCACATCTGAGTTAAGCTTGTAACTACCGTTGTATTATTTCATTTATTTTTTCTTGCACATAGGATAGACCCAAGATGGAGTGCACAAACTACTGGGTTCTTGAAGTGCTGAGTGGCCTAATCATCTCATTAAGGGAAGTTGCTTCACTTCGGGAATTTGGCGGGTAGTTTGCCGCACCCGTAGGGTTCTAGGATGAGAGTTTGGCTATTCATCATGACCGTGAAATCGGTTTTTCGTTATAGGCTTAAACGAAACACGGAAATCTTTGAATATCCAATATATTCATCTGTGTTACTTGTGCTGTGATCTGTGATCTGAAATGGCTATTATTGCATGAGACGAATGGCTATATATGTGAAAGGGGCGCGGATGAAAACTACCAGAGACGTGCAATCCTCCCAACGTGGTGAATTTGTGAAAACCCGAAAGGGCTCCGTGAGCAAAAACTGCAGGACTGCCCGCGAGTTTGTGAAAACCCGTAAAGGCGCGGACTCGTAAAAGGAAACAAAGTTTTGACAAAGTCCCACCAGAGACGAGCAATCCTCCCAACGTGGTGAACGACACTTGTGAGTCCTCTTGACTTACAAGGAGAAAACACTCTTGTGAGATCCTTACGACTCAAAAGGGCAAAGACACTTAGGAGTCCCCACGACTCCTAAGGAGAAAATCCACTTACGAGATTCTCTCGAATCGTAAGAAGAAAATACTTTTATGTGACCCTAGCGGCTCATAGAATTTGAAAAGCTTTAGATGATAGGAAAATAAATCTGTCTCCTAAGCCATCAATGCCCTATGGCTGGTTTCAAAATTGACTACCGTATATAATTCATGGGCTACTTGCAACAAAGTTGCATTCTAAAGTCCCACCAGAGACAAGCAATCCTCCTAACATGGTGAACGGCACTTGTGAGTCCTCTCGACTTGCAAGGAGAAACACTCTTGCGAGATCTTTACGACTCACAAGAGAAAAGACATTTAGGGGTCCCCCACGGCTCCTAAGGAGAAAATAAACCTACGATATCCTCTCGACTCGTAGGGAAAAATACTTTTATGAGAACCTTACAGCTCATAAAAATTAAAAAGCCTTAGGTGATAAGGACCTAAACCGGTCTCCTAAGCTATCACTGCCCTACGACATGTCTCCAAATTGACTATCTTATACCATCCATGGGCTCTTACCAATAAGATCGCATTAAAATTTACGCCAAAGCGATAAAATCGCGCTCAAGACAAAGTCTCAGAATTTTCCCTGCAGCCGGTCTCCAAATTGACTACCTATACACTCTATAGGCTACTTGCAACAAAGTTGCATCTCAAAATCCCACCAGAGGCGAGCAATCCTCCCAATGTAGTGAACGGTGTGAGTCCTCTTGACTTGTAAGGAGAAAACACTCTTGCGAGATCCTTATGACTCACAAGAGATGCCATGCCCCGCTTCCCAAAAAACAAGAGGCGAGAGCGACAAGCCTACGACGTATTCATACTGAGAGGCATCCCTTCCCGATATAAATACGTTAAGCGTTTGGATTAAAAAGAATACATATAAAACCAACAAGAATTTAAAATAAAACAAATCATAATCCATCAACATTTATTACAAATTTCAAGTTCAATGGTACAGATAAAATAGACAAGAGTTAAAAGAAAACCGGTGCTCGGCTTAAATAGAAAGATGTTGATAGTCCTCCTCAGCTGATACTACCTCGTATTGTCCTCTTCTCCTGTCTCACAGTCGTATGACGACAATCCCAAGAAAAGAAAATAGGAAAACAGGAATGTCGTCAGCGAACTAAAATTCGATAAGTTCCTTATTTAAAACAGTGATAATAAAAGAAGACAAGCAAAGCATATATATGCTGATAATGAGTTACAATGTATGATTTTAGTTATAAACATAAAAGTATGCAATACATATAAAATGAAACAACATAAAAGAACAACATGTACTAGGAATGCATGGCAATAGAGAGTATGATGTTTGTATAGAAATGATGGTACATGTAAACAAACATAATATAAATCCGGAAGTGTATATACAAGCATGAGGATACATAACATAAATAAAATGGAAATGTCAATATCAATAATATATGGGTATCCTATTCTAATGTAAGCTAAGGGATGGTATACAACCAAGTCGTAAATCAACTGGATGACACATCCTTAACTCCCAACACCCTCCGATAAATATATAGGTCATGACCATTTCTAACGCAAGTTAAAGTAGGTGTTCAACAACTTCAAGAGTATATGATTACATGAATTGTGTATTGAGAGTACACAATTACATGAATAGAGGAATACATGAGTACCGAGAGTGCATACATGAATATAGGAATACCTGAGTACAGAGAGTACGTAGGTCCGAAGCGGCAGAACAACTCATCCTTAACTATCCCCAACACCCCCGGTAAGTATTAGTTAAACTGTTTGAATTTAATCATAAGCCCAAATACAAGATAGTATAATACATGAGTAAAGTATCTACATGAATACATGAATACAGTAGTATGGGAATATATGAATACATGAGTGTGTGAAGTCAAATCAACTGTAGGAGTATCCACAAACCCAAGGGTGGAGCCCTAAGGGCAAGGGAACACGGACCCACTCATAGAGTTGGTCATGGGACTCCTGAGAATACAGGTCAAATTATAAATACAATTCTAAGTCTTCATGTATATGTAATAAGCATGTAATAATGGTTCAGTTTAATGCCAAAAATAAACATAAGTTCGCATGCAGAATTAACTATTTTTTTTATAATTTGGGAATTTCATACAAAGAATAATTTTTAGATCAAAGAGTCGAGTAAATAACAAGACTGAGTTTGCGTCAATCGGGTTCCTGATGAGAGAGTTACGGAAATTTCCGTAACGCTGTGCAGAGCAGGCCAGTGTAGATTTTAGAATCCATACAGCGATAGTATTTTGCATTTTTGGTAGGTTTTGTTTCAGATTCTGGTTTTTTCTATTAGACAGAAAATTAAGTGTCTGCATGTTTTGAACGATTCGCAACAAGAAAACACTGATTACAATAAACGAGTAGGGAGTTATGTCCATTTTACTACAGCCGCGCAAATAGTTTCTGCTGCCGTTCAGATTTGTCACATTTTGTTAGAATCCGGTTTTCATAAACTTCTGTAACTTTTAAGATAAATTAACCTAGAAATAAAATGCATCCAACTCTTCAGAAACTTGAGTTTTCTCAAATTGAAATCAAGGGTTAGAAGATATCTCTATTCCAAGTCAAGGGAAATCAGTTTTAGCATACTAACGAAAACACTTTTGAATTAATATAAATAGTTAAACACATGTATAATAATCTGAAGTATCAAAATGACATGAACTGTATACATACCTAATAATTTATTATCATGTCAAAATAATTTGAGTATTTAGATAATCACATGTTATATGCTGATGATATAAAACTCAACAATGCATATATATCTCTAGTGAAACTAACCTGACAAACAAAATAATATTAAATATGCAATATTTAGTCCTTATCTTAACATAACAAACTAATCATAACAAACAAACAAATATTATGAAACAACAACATAAAACTGAAAGGTTTGATGACACTATATTAAGAAAATTGAATATAAACTACTTACTAACTCTTAAATATTAAATCCTAACCATTTCTTAAATCACAATAATATGCATTTTTCTAATTCACCTAAAACACTGTTGTCAATACATTAATGATGTTAGACACTACCATAAAATGATATACTTATAAAACTTATCTTTTCCTTACAATAAGAATTAGGCTTTATGTTCCTTTATAAGAAAAATAACCCCTTTTTATAAAAACTATAATTTTAAACCAAAAAGAACAATCCTTTTATTTAAACAATTTAGGGTTTGATTAAAAAATAATTTCTTTTGTTTTAAAATGCAACTATTAAACATGTAAAAGAAATAAAGATCAAATAGGAACTTACTTCTAGACAATCAACGTCAAATAATATTTTATTTAGATCTATAAATCTTAAGGCGTAAAAACAATTCATTTACTTACAATAATTTAGGGTTTAATAAAAATAGTTACTTTTATTTAAATATCCAACTATTATAATCACCAAAGAAATTCACTTATTTTATATGGAAAATAAAAGAGATTAAGAGGAACTTATAATTAGAGAAGATCAATGATCTTCCCTACCGATAGAGGCCGACGATGCCTCGATTTAATCGAGACGATGAATAGGACGCGTAAAAGAGATTCTTCTCCAAACATCTTTATTGCTCTTGATGGAATCCCTAGGATTTTAAAGATGTGAGATATATAATTATAGAGGAAAGAAAGAGAAAAATAAGAGAGGATATGGAAGACTAGGGTTTATTTATAAAAGTATAGATTAGGGTTTGGAGAGATGAAGAGGTAGGATAACACAAAAGTAGATCTAATGACTTATAAGAAGATAAATAATTTTATATTGAAAAAGAATTTCTAGAAAAATTTTAAAATATTGTTTTCTTTAAATTCGAAATTAATTTAAATATTTTTTTTTCTTTTTATAAAAAAATATTTAAAACCAGAAAAATATGGAAAATCATAGAAAATTCTAATTTATTTATTTCCTCACTTTGTAACAATATTTCTCAAAAATATTTTTTTATATAAATATTCCTTTTCAAATAAATCTTAGAAATTTATTTAAAGATCATTTTTAAATCCCTTTGTTCATTTAAAAATTATGCCAACCATTTAAAAACCCAAGCAATCTATTTGTATGATTTATTAACCAAAAATCAAAAATAAAAATTAAACAACATATTGCAAATAGTAGGAATCGAACTCGTAATCTATGAGATTGCGATGCAAGTAGGTAACTAGTACGTACTAATCATGCAGTTAAATCACAAGAATATCAATATATACCTACTTGATTCAAAAAAAAGATTTTATTAACGAATAAATTTTAAAAGGAAAGAATACAAAATTTATGGTTGTTACAATCTACCCTCCTTAAAAGGAATTTCGTCCTCGAAATTTAGAAGGAGAATGTGGTATCAAAGCAAAGTCAAAGGGTCAGGATAACGTAGTTACGTTTTGTCAGTAGATACGCTAACTAATCAGAAGAGGTAAGTGTTGGGATACTAGGCTCATCTAGTAAGGTTAAAGCGCGGCGGAAGCGGTAATTTTAAAAATCTAGAGAGCATTAGCAAATCCAACCCAAGAATCAAACCAAAATACTAAACTTGTAACTAAACTAGTAAGCTAATGACAAGGGTTTATCGGGTTACAACCTCTGTAGCGCGTTAGCCACCTCTCCTTAGACTCCGGCTAGTTTCCATGAAGCCCGGAATAAGTTTGCTCGATGATCTCCTTACTGAAGATGATCCACCTTGAGATAGCTCCAACACAAATTTAAGCTTCAAATTGATCTCATCAAAATGAAGCAACCCACTAATTAAATTTGCTAAGAATGATTAATAGGAGATGTAGAATAATTAGCTCACTTAATTTTTCTTTTTCCTTTTTTCATTCCTCACTTGAAGAAAATCAAGAGAGGAAGCCGTGGAGGAGATGAAATAAAGAAGAAGATGAGAATGGCTAAAGATGAGAATAATACACATATACTAAAAATGAGTCATCACAAATGACTCACTAAAATGAGTCATCAAACCTACAACCATCTAAAATATGACTCATTCTCATTTTAAAAAAATGAAAGAATAAAATGGTTCTCATCTCTACCATATGATTCTTACACACCCATCTCAAATGTATCAATATATATGAAACAATATTTATATCAAATATAAATATTAATTAAGAGAAGAAAATAATAAAGTGAGCATGATATTAGTTAATATATAAATATATCAATATATAAATATACATTTAATTATTAAATCAACACTTGATTTAATAATCTGGCTATATCATATATATATACCGGCTAATATCAATTAACACCCAATTAAAATACGTGTATCAAATACACGTGTTAAATCGAACTCCTACACGTATCCCTATACGTGCTCTACATCGTTTCGCATGTGCTGGGAAATCTCTGTGTGGGACTCTAAAAACTCGACAATACGCTGGCAGTAGGTTATGATCATATCCATTGCCCACAAGCACGTCAGCGGTACTAGTTGCACGTAACGGTTATCCAGGTATTGAACGAAAGAAGGTTAACGGGCAAGCCCATCAGAACCCTGCAAAGTCTATCAGTGACACCACCGTATAGTCCGGTCTTTTCGTTTAAGAGTATCGCATATCGGGTCTAGGGTTTGGAATCTGTTAGACCCTAATAACTCGATAAGTCGTGCGACAGATGACTCATAACCAACCAGAGATACAATTAATAACACTTATCAGTTTATCTCCACTGCGGTGGCTATTGACTTGTAGTTGTAGTCATGTACTGCACAGCACGACATCAACTCCCTATACTGGGAGAGACGAATCCCCTTGACCGCTTACTGCCTCCACATGCTTCGGGACTATACCTAACAAAAATATGGTTGCATGACTCCATTAAGCCTTGGTAGGGTAGAAATCTAAGTATAGTAGGAATACACATAAGACACTATGGCGATCTCAGGTCTTAGGGACTACTCTGTACTTATGTCACCAGAAAACTACTATCTGACATTAGTATATCACCAAGTAGGAGTTCTCGGTGAGTCCGTCTAGTGTAACTCATCCAATGAGCACCTATATACAATCCTCGATGTCAAATATCAATAGCTGCAGAATCAGCTATCGCCCTCCAACCGGATCAGGAAACGTACACACTAGTTTAAACTGGAGTACCGATACCCAGTCTCGATACTCCTACGACTAGGGATATTTAAGGATGTGCTTATCGACTACCCATGCCCTACTAGTATGATCTCCATCATCGTCCTGGTAGTCAAGAAAAATCCTAGGGCTTTATCTCATGTCTAAACGATACGTGATAGTGAATAAAATGCATCACATGAAAGATAAAGACAAACCATATAGCATACTATCATTTTGAGTAAAATTGCTCTCTCGTATAGGTCTTCCTTCAATTACAATAATTGCCTTGAGGGCATCTATATCCAACAGTAAGAATGAAAAGAATACCATACTAGGAGATACTTTCGATTCAAAGAAGTCGAAAGTTGAGATAAGAATTTTAGAATGAAAGATTCAGGGACGTAAACAATGGAAACCAATCGGGAGTCAAAGAATCAAGAAGGGGTTTGCGCAAGTTACAAGAATGGATCAAGACGGAGATGTAGAGCTCGCACTTCTGTTCTCTTTTCGTCAAGACATGATTGTTGGGAGTGAAAAAAAAAAGATTCAAGACTAAAGGGTTCAAGAAATAAATCATAGTGCATTCGTTATAAATAGAGATTCAAGAGATCAAGAAAATATCAATACAGGTTGCAAAGAGAATCAAAACGGTGGCCAAGGAATCGTACTGCCAATTTTCTTTACGTCAAGATATGGTCATCGAGAAAATCAAGAGAGGATTTAAGGGATTAAGATTCAAGAATGAAACCGCAGTGCAGTTCTTACCACCTACCCTCCTTAAAAGAATTCCATCCCCGAAATTCTCTCAAGGAATATATTATAATAGAATAAGAAAAAGATGGTGTCGCGCAAGTTGTCTTTGCGCTCCCGATTGTCACTCCTAAGTATTGATACTTCGTCCGAAAGAAATAAAATACGATTAGGATAGAACGAAACGCTAAGAATTGAGAAGACAAGAGTCATGATAGATTCAAGAAAATAATATGGAAAATAGGTAATAATATCAAGGATTGGAAATAAAAAATAGGGTCAAGAGGGGTTCAAGGATAAGATTTAAGAAGAGTAATAAATATTGTTAGACTTTTAAACTCTTGTAATATCTACTTTCATTGGTCATATAGAACTGACCTGTATAGGCCACCAATAAAGTTTGTCTCGCTCCAGTTTCCAAAAGACAAGAGGCGAGAGCGACAAGCCCATGACGTATTCTTATTGAGAGGCACCCTTTCCCAATATGAATAAGTTAAGCGTTTGGATTAAACAGAATACATATAAAACCAACAAGAATTTAAAATAAAACAAATCATAATCCATCAACATTTATTACAAATTTCAAGTTCAATGATACAAATAAAATAGACAAGAGTTAAAAGAAAACTGGTGCTCGACTTAAGTAGAAAGATGTTGATAGTCCTCTCAGCTGGTACTACCTCGTACCGGCCTCTTCTTCGTCTCACAGTCGTCTGACGACGTTCCCAAGAAAAGAAAACAAAAAAACAAGAATGCCGTCAGCGAACTAAAGTGCAGTAAGTTCCTCATTTAAAACAGTGATAATAAAAGAAGATAAGCAAAGTATATATTTGCTGATAATGAGTTCTAATTTTAAACATAAAAGTATGCAATACATATAAAATGAAACAACATAAAATAACATGTACTAGGAATGCATGGCAATGGAGAGTATGATGTTAGTATAGAAATGATGGTACATGTAAACAAACATAATATAAATCCGGAAGTGTATATACAAGCATGATGATGTAGGGTTTCTAGGCAAGCGCACAAGGTTCTACGAGGCATCAACCATGCCCGATTTAAAAATTAGCCGTGCCGAACAACCCGAAGCCAGATCTTTAAACTAAGGTTTAGGCGAAAACAAGCATGTTAAATACTTTAACACTAAGTGAGAGGGATTACAGTCTTTATAGATCCGGTCCTTCACTTCTTAAGCTTCGTGTTGAGGTCCCTTCGCTGCGATCATCGTGTCCCGGACTCTCGAGAGGCTCCACGAAGAGAAAGATGCAATCTTGCTTCCGATCTTCGATACAAAGATGATCTACCTTGAAGTTTCATTAACACAAGCTAACACTTACTAAATGAAATGAACACTCTCATCTAAAGGGCAAGGATAGATGAGAATGATGAAGTAGGATTTTTTCTCTCATTTATAATCTTTTTCTCACATATTTTTATAACTTGGAAAAAGCTAGTAAGCTTTTTCCATGAAGGAACTAAGAAGGAAGAAGAAGAATAATATTTGTGTTGAATAATAAAATGTTGTCATAATCATTTATGCAACCATGGTTGTAGTAACCTATGTAGAGAGTTTACTAGGGTTAGGGTTTGGGTTGAGTTATATGTGAGTCACTAGAAAATATCAAGACAAATATCTTCTTCATGACAAAAAGAAACCTTCTAGAATCTACTAGAAGTCTTAACCCTAATCCAAACCCTAATCATGTTTAAACTCCACTAATTATGTTGCATTAATAATTATAACATGTTACAATATTATATATCACATATATAATATTTATTGTAACAAAATAAAATAATACATTTAACATATATTGCATATATATTAATGTATTACCCGAATGAGAAAAAGAATCTTTTAGTGAGCTAATATTAGTTAATGTAATTTAATATATCATATATATTATTATACATTAAATTATCGAATCAACACTTGATCCGACAATCCGGCTATATCGCATATAACCGACTAATATTTATCCGTACCGATTCATCGAATCAACACTTGATCCGATGACCCGGCTGATATCAAATATCGCGAGAATATAATACGGTATCTCATATCGTATTATCCTCGGTCCCGCACATATCACATACGTGCCCCTACTCCGTTTTTCCTGAGTCAAGAAACCTCTGTGTAGGACTCTAAAGAATCGTCAATACGCCGGCAGTAGGTGATGATCACATCAAACACCCACAAGCTGCAAGCGGTCAGCTAAACGTAACAGCTACCCAGGTATTGAGCGCTCATAAGATCAATAAGCAAGCCTGTACATTCTCCTGTGAATCCAAACAGTAACACTCCCGTACAGTCCGGTCTCGTCGTCTAATATGTCGCATATCTCGCCTAGGGGTGGTAAACGTCAGACCCCAGTAGCTCGATAAGTCGTGTCGATATGAGGTCTATAACAGTTCGAGAAACTACTGATAACACTTACCAGTAAATCTCAGCAACCCTGGCCAGGATTTCCGGTTATAGCCAATCGAACACAGCACAACATCAACTCCCTATACCGGGAGAGACGAATCCCCTCCTATCGCTCATTACCTCCATGTGATTCGGGACTGTACCCAAAAGCCACCTTTTTGCACGCCCTCTTGGACGTGGTATGATGGAAATCAAAGCACAGTGGGAATCACACAAGACTCTATGACGATCTCGGGTCAACAGACTACTCTGTACCAGTGTCACCGGAGAACTGCCATCTGACGTGTGGTATAATACCATCTGGGAGTTCTCGGCGAGTCCGTCCAGTGTACCCAGTCTCTACTGAGCACCTGTACACCATCCTTGATGTCAAACACCGATGGATATGGGATCATCCATCCTCCATCATATGGGTCAAGATGCGTATACGCTAGTCTACTCTGGTGCATCGATGCCCTGTCTCGATACACCCTCGACTAGGAACTGTTATAGGATGTACTCGTCGACTACCGTGACCCCACTAGTATGATCTCATCATAGTCCCAGTAGTCAAGTACATATCCTAAGGGTTTTATCAACATGTAATATAGAGACAATCAGAGTACATGTTAAGATAAAGTACAACCAGATAGCATACTATCATGTCGAGCAAGAAAGTCCTCCCTATATATGTCCAAGCATCCATTACAATATACATCGTATGTACAGTAATGGCCTCTAGGGCATACATATAACTAACAGATGATACATGACATGAATAAAATAGAGATTTAAATATCAATAAAATGTGGATCTTATATTCTAACGTTAGCTAAGGCATGGCATCCAACCAAGTTGTATATCAACTGGATAACATATCCTTAACTCCCAACACCCTCCAATAAATATATAGGTCATGACCATTTCTAACGTAAGTTAAGCTAGATGTTCAACAACTTCAAAAGTACATGATTACATGAATTGAGTACCGAGAGTACACAATTACATGAATAGAGGAATATATGAGTACCGAGAGTACATATATGAATATAGGAATACTTGAGTACCGAGAATACGTGGGTTCGAAGTAGCTGAACTACTCATCCTTAACTACCCCCAACACCCCCGCCAAGTATTAGTCAAACTGTTTGTAATTTAATCATAAGCCCAAATACAAGATAGTATAATACATGTGTACAGTATGTATATGAATACATGAATATAGTAGCATGGGAGTACATGAATACATGAATATATGAAGTCAAGTCAACTACAGGAGTATCCACGAACCCAAGGATGGAGCCCCAGGAGCAAGGGAACGCAGGCCCACTCATAAAATTGGTCATGGGACTCCTAAGAATACAGCTCAAATCCTAAATACAATTCTAAGTCTCCATGTATATGTAACAAGCATGTAATAATAGTTCAGTTTAATACCAGAAATAAGCATAAGTTCGCATGCAGAATTAACTGGTTTTGTTTTATAATTTGGGAATCTTATACAATGAATAATTTGTAAATTAGAGAGTCGTGTAAATAACAAGACTAGGTTTGCCTCGATCGGGTTCCTGATGAGAGAATTATGAAAGTTTCCGTAACGCTACGCAGAGCAGGCCAGTGCAAATTTTAGAATCCATACACCGATAGTATTTTGCATTTTTGGTAGGTTTTGTTTCAGATTCTGGTTTTCCCTATTAGACAGATAATTGAGCGCCTGCGAGTTGTGAATGATTCGTAACAAGAAAATACTGATTAGAATAAGAGGGTGGTGAGCTATGCCTATTTTACTACAACCGCGCAGATAGTTTCTGCTGCAGTTCAGATTCATAAACTTCTGTAACTTTTCAGATAAATTAACCTAAAAATAAAATGTAGCCAACTCTTCAGAAACTTGAGTTTGCTCAAATTGAAATCCGGGGTTAGAAAATATGTCTATTCTAAGTCAAGGGAAATCAGTTTCAACATACTAACGAAAACAATTTTGAATTAATTTAACAAATATCGGTTAAACACATGTATAATAATCTGAAATATCAAAATGACATGAACTATATACATAACTAATAATTTATTATCATGTAAAAATAATATGAGTATTTAGATAATCACATGTTATATGCTGATGATATAAAACTCAACAAAGCATATATATATCTAGTGAAACTAACCTAACAAACAAAATAATATTAAATATGCAATATTTAGTTCTTATCTTAACATAACAAACAAACTAATTTTATGAAACAACAACATAAAACTGAAAGGTTTGATGACACCATATGAAGCAAATTGAATACAATCTACTTACCAACTCTTAAATTTTAAATCCAAACCACTTCTTAAATCACAATAATATGCATATTGATAATTCACCAAAAACAATGTTGTTAATACATTAATGATGTTAGACACTACCATACAATGATATAGTTATAAACTTATCTTTTCCTTATAATAAGAATTAGGATTTATATTCCTTTATATAAAAATAACCCTTTTTATAAAAACTGTAACTTTAAACCAAAATGAACAATCCTTTTATTTAAACAATTTAGGGTTTGATTAAAAAATAATTTCTTTTGTTTTAAAATGCAATTTTTAAACATGTAGAAGAAATAAAGATTAGAAAGGAACTTACTTCTAGAAAATCAACGTCAAATAATATTTTATCTAGATCTATAAATCTTAAGGCGTAAAAACAATTTCTTTAGTTACAATAATTTAGGGTTTAATAAAAATAGTTACTTTTATTTAAATATCCAGCTATTATAATCAACAAAGAAATTCACTTTTTTTATATGTAAAATGAAAGAGATTAATAGGAACTTACAAGTAGGAAAAATCAATGATCTTTCCTATCGATGGAGGTCGATGATGTCTCGATCTAATCGAGACGATGAAGACGACACGTGGAAGGGCTTCTTCTCCAAAGATCTTCATTGCTCTTGATAGAATCCCTAAGGTTTTAAAGATTGGAGATATATAAAAATAGAGGAGAGAAAGAGAAAAGGAAGAGAGGAGATGGCAAACTAAGGTTTATTTATAGGAGTATAGATTAGGGTTTGGAGAAATGAGGAGGTAGGATAGCACAAGAGTAGATCTAACGACTTATAAGGAGATAAATAATTTTATATTGAAAAATAATTTCTAGAAAAATTTTAAAATATTATTTTCTTTAAATTCGGAATTAATTTCAATATATATTTTTTTCTTTTTGTAAAATAATATTTAAATATATTTAAAACCAGAAAAATATGGAAAAATCATAGAAAATTCTAATTTATTTATTTCCTCACTTTGTAACAATATTTCTCAAAAATATTTTTTTATATAAATATTCCTTTTCAAATAAATCTTAGAAATTTATTTAAAGATCATTTTTAAATCTGTTTGTTCATTTAAAAATTATGCCAACCATTTAAAAATCCAAGCAATCTCTTTGTTTGATTTCTCTACCAAAAATCAAAAATAAAAATTAAACAACATATTGCAAATAGTAGGAATCGAACTCATAACTTATGAGATAGCGATGCAAGTAGGTAACCAATAGGTATTATGGATAATCATGCAGTGAAATCACAAGAATATCAATATATACCTACTTGTTTCAAAGAAAATATTTTATTAACGAAAGGAAATTTAAAAGGAAAGAATACAAAATTTGCGATTGTTCCAAGAGAAAAGACACTGAGGGGTCCTCCACGGCTCCTAAAGAGAAAATGTACCTACGAGATCCTCTCGACTCGTAGGGAAAAAATACTTTTATGAGACCCTCACGGCTCATAAAATTGAAAAGTCTTAGATGACCGGGACCTAAACCTGTTTTCTATGCCTACAATGTCCTGTGTCCTGTGTCTAAATTGATTATAGTATACCATTCATGGGCAATTCACAACAAAGGTTGTGCCTTCAAAGTCCCCCGGGTAAGCGATGCTCCCTAAATATCTGCTGCCCTACGGTTGGTCTCCAAATTGACTACCGTATATAATCCACAGGCTACTCGCAGCAAAGTTACACCCTAAAGTTCCACGGGTGAATAACGCTCCCTGAAAATATTCCTTGCCCTACGGCTGGTCTTCAAAGTTGACTACCGTATACAATCCACGGGCTAACCGCGACAAAATCGCTTCCAAGACCTCCTCTACCAACGAGGAGAAAACCCACTCGTGTATCCTTACGATCCATGAGGAGAATGGTGTGTAAAAAAAACTGGTATGCATATAAGCAAAAAGGGCACGAATGAAAACCTGAAAGGACTCCATGAGTAAAAACAGCAGGACTACCTGCGAGCTTGTGAAAACCCGAAAGGGCGTGAACTCATGAAAAGAAAGAAACTGCACTACAAGTAGTTTGACCCCGACTCTTGTATACAATCCACGAGCATATAAGAAGTATGTTTCAACAAAGTCCTACTAAAGGCGAGCGAAACCCCCAACATAGTGAACGACACCTGCGAGATCTTCTCGACTTACAAGAAGAAAATACTCTTGTAAGATCCTTACGACTTACAAGAGAAAACCCACTTAGGAGCCCTCACGACTCCTAAGGAGAAAACACATCTATGTGATCCTCTAGACTCATAGGGAGAAAGAAACTTTGTGAGACCTTTATGGCTTATGAAGATTGAAAAAGTCTTAGATGACAGGGACCTAAACCTATCTTTTAAGTTACCATTGTCTAACGGATAACGGCAAATGATAAGTCGCTTCTGGCACCATGCTTCAGTGTTAGCGATGCTGATACCGAACGAAACCCAAACCCCAATTTGCTCTGCGGCAAATGTTCAATTGCTCCTGGCATACGTGTTTTATTGTTAGTAATGTTGATGCCAGCCTGAAGTATAAACTCTCGACCCCTAAGTCATTAAACTGAATTTAAAAAAAAATAGCCGAAATGATTCGGCAATTCACAATAAAAATCAACGGGTAAAAATAAAAAGAAATAGCTGAAATGATTGGGCAACAATGAATAAATAGCCGAAATGATTAGGCAATCGTGACTTTCGTGATAAGAAAAGTTGAAATGATAGAGCAATCACGGTATATATATAAAAAATTTGCCGTACAAGCAGTTCGATTCCGACTCTTGTATACAATTCACGGGCACAAACAAATGAAAAAGGAAGCAAGGTGTTCCACCACGTTCGACTGAACGAAGAATGTCACACCCCGCTTCCTAAAAGACAGAAACAGGTACATGAGAAGGCATGCAACGTATTTATTCCGAGAAGGTCCTTTCTCGAAACAAATACGCTAAGCGTATATAAGCAGTATAAAAAAATAAGAATAGACTGGTGAAAAAATTCCAACCACTTTATATTACTGTCACGACCCTGTTTGCCCGCCAAAAGACTAGACCGAGACGCGGAGGACGTCTAGCATGAATTTGGTGGCAGATGCTATTTGGACTTATCCATCCACCTCTCCGAAGATACCAAGTTGATTTATGTCACCATATATCGAAGGTTTGGGTAGATGCGACCGTTGTAGCAGACTTTATTAGATTCCCACTCATTTATGAGAGGTTTTTGATTATAGGGACGCTCTTCCCTGCAGACGCAAGCCCCTATAACCACTTTCTCCTGCTCCAGTAGTTCACATCATGTCGTGTGTTATTTTGTTTGTTAAGATTGCCCGTGGATTATATATGGAGACTAATTTATGTCGTCACTCGTAGAGCGTGGATCATTCCAAATCCGTATATTTTTAGATTTGGGGTTTTGAACATATGTTATATTTTCCTTTAGTTCAAAAATATTTTATTTTATATAAGAATCGTTAATCCGGTTTGGGATTAAAATCTACTTAAATATATGAGCATTTGGGCTCAATTTATTTTAACTAAGGCTATGTTAGTCTTATTTGAGACTAAGATCAACTTAGCAACATTTAAAGATCATCAAATTTTATTAAGATCCAACAACAGAGCATTTGGGCTTAGCTGCAAGAAACTTCAGAGAGACTTTTAGCCAATTTGGGCTTGGTCTGCTCAGTCTTTTTTTTCTTTCTTTTATTCAAAAGTGCTAAGCACTTATTTGGGTTTTGTTTGCTCAGCCTTTTTTTTCTTTTATACAGAAGTGTTAAGCACTTGTTTGGGGCTCAGGCCCTCACATGTGTATCATGTGAAGCACTCGGTCAGGGGCACTGCCCAATCTGTGCTAAGCACTAGAGTCATTTTGACTAAATATATAGTGCTAAGCACTTTTATATGGCGCTTGCGTGAGTATCACGTGAGACGCTGGCCTTCTGTTTTGAGTGCCCACATAGGAAGCACGTGAGGCGCCATGTCCTTTGTTTGGGGCGCCCACGTAGGAAGCACGTGAGACGCTGAATTCTTTGTTTTAGGAATTTTTTAGGCACTCACGTGTTTTTCACGTGAGGCGCTGAGTTTCTTTTCTTTTTTAGAGATTGAATCTCTGTTAATGGCATTTTGACCATTAATGATCACCAAGATTTTTGTTTTTAAGATCTGGGATCAAGTTTTCTTTAAGAATAAAGTTCTTATGTTTTTTTTATAAGAACTAAGTTTCTTTATAAGGTTAAACCCTATTTTTAGAAAAATTAAATTTCTGAAACATGTTTCTTTCTGTCTTTTTTTCTCAACTAGTTCTTTCCCTTAGATTTTGAGTCTGAAGGACATAATCTTCCCGATGAGAATTAAATTCTCAACTTATGGGAGATTTGTCTTACGGATCTCAGATCTAGAGAAAGAACTAAGTTCTTATATGAAGGGTTAGACCTTTGTGTTTTACTTGCACTAGGCAAAGGAGATATTTTTAATCTCTTCTTTTCTTTACCTATGGTTTGAAAAGAGGAAGATCTTCTTTGAAAGAGAATTGAATTCTCAGTTGTAGCCTATATTTTTTTGTTTGCAGAAGCTTATGGGGGGTTCCTTCTTTTGTGCGTGTCTGTGAGACTTGAAGTCTCAGGTCCTTTATATAGGCAAGGCAAATTGTTGATCAGTTTTGAGAAAATCTCTCATTGAGAGAATCCAATTGATTTTATTGGTCTCAAACATAATTTGGGGAATTTTATCCACCGTTGGATTTTTGATCCAGTGATTTCTGTTTTACAGAATATGTTTTCTTGTTTTTAACAAGATTAAGAAAATATTTTCCCATATATAGAATTTAATTTTGTCAAACGGTGATTTTTAATCACCATTGGATTTTAATCCAAGGGCTCTCTATTTTACAGGGAACAATCTTTCTTTGTTTACAAAGATTGGGGAAATATATTCCCAAAAATAGAATTTAATTCTATCATTGGATTTTCGATCTAACCGAGAATATCTTTCTCACTTAGAAAGATTAAGGAGATATTTTCTCCTGATAGAATTTAATTTTATCATTTGATGATTTATCATCACCATTAGATCTTTGATCCAACGGCTATGTTTAACAGAAAATATCCAAAGTTTTAGGGAAATAATTTCCATGTATAATTTAATTCTGCCCGCTCTTAATTTAGGCACTGGCGCCCACGTGTTATGCATGTGGGCGCCACTTATGAATTAAATTCTTATACATAACAGGTGCTTCTGTTCTTTGCACATTTGCGCTCACGTGCACTTCACGTGCGACGTCACTATAGGATTTAATCCAATAAGACCGGCACTGGCACTCTCGTGGGGAGTACGTTAGGCGCTGCCTTATTGGATTTAACAGAGTTTAGCTCTTATAATTGTGTGTTTAATTATTAGGGGAGAAAATACCCCCATCGTTGTTCTCATATGGCTTACACGCGAGTCCAACGGTGTCACTTATACCACTGTTGGATCACTTAGGAAGTTGAACCGTCCCCCCCCCACGTCTTATAAATAGGGCCTTTAGCCTCTGAGATGACTGTTGTCTCATCATTTTCTTTCTTGAGCCTTACTCTTCTTTTGAGAATTTAATTCTCATTCCAGTGCTTAGATCTCTGTCTTCAAAAACTCTTTTGAACAGAGAAAACTCTGCCAAATTTCTTTTTGAGGATTATGAACAAAGTTTAGCTTTTAACCCCTTTTTTTATTTTTGGATTCCGAATCCATTAGCAGATTCGACAGAGCTTAGGTCTTTTTTTCTTTTGAATCGATTTCTTTGAGATCTAAAAAAAACCTTTTTTTATATATATATCGTGGATCTTGATGTCCATATCCAAGACTTGAGAATCTTTGATTCTCCTTCTTAGGGTTTTACCCTGCTGTCAATCTTGATATTTTTCTGGAACTTGATTCCATCAATTAACCCATGAATTTTCTAACATGGGAATTTCTGGGATTTAATCCCAATGATTTTTAGGAGAATTTAATTCCCTTTACTGTTCTTAGATGTTTTTTTTCTTCTCTAGAATTTCTGGGGTTTTAATCCCTTCTCTTTTTTTCACATATTTGAATCTGTTGCTTATTTTAAAAAGCCCGCCTTTTTGGGAATATTGGGAGTTTCTAACTCTACGGTTTAATAAGCACTATTCATTTAATGAGAATTGTTCTCCTCCAAAACATAGAGACGCGACCGCATAGGTTCGTCTTGTCTGAATTTCGAGGGCAGATACTAATTGGTGCTATCGTCCACCTCTCCGAAGATGCCAAGTTGATTTATGACACCGTGTATCGAAAGTTTAGATGGATGCGGCCGATGTAGCAGACTTCGTCAGATTCCCCCTAGTTGAGGGGTTTTTGATTGTGGGGACGCTCTTCCCTGCAGGCGCAAGCCCCTGCAGTTAATTACGCTACCGCATCGCGATAACCACTTTCTCCTTCTCCAGATAGTCACTTCGTATCGTGGGTGTTTGTTTTGTTTTTGGTTGCCTGTGGATTGTATACGAAAACTAATTTATGTTGTGGCCCGTAGGGCGTGGATTAGTCCAAATCCGTATTTTCTTAGATTTGGTTTTGGGGTTAGGTTTAAGGATACATTAGTCTCATTTGAGACTAAGATCAACTTAAACGTTTGTTAAGGATACGTTAGTCTAATTTTAGACTAAGATCAACTTAACAAGATCATTTAGATCCAACAAGAGAGCATTTGGGCTCTATTGTTCAGTTTAGGGACATTGCGGTCGATTACCAGTTTAAGGACATGGTAGTCCAATGTTAGTTTAAGGACCTCTCGGTCCATTTTAAAGACATCATAGTCTGTAAAGGTTAAGGACATCATAGTCCATGGGCTTAAGGACCCCACAGTCCGAGGTTAAGGACATCATAGTCTATGGGCTTAAGGACCCCATAGTCCGAGGTTAAGGACATCATAGTCCGTGGGTTTAAGGACCCCACAGTCCGTAGTTTAAAGACATCATAGTCTATAAAGTTTAAGGACATCACAGTCCATAAGTTTAAGGACCCCACAGTCCAGGTTAAGGACATCATAGTTCATGAAGTTTAAGGACCCCACAGTCCAAGAAATGATTGGTTATCGGGACACGTCACCTCTCTGAAGACGTTGAAAGATTACAACGACAAATAGCAAAGGAGTGAAGAGATGTACCCTTGAACTAATGTTGATTGGGAAATCTATAGTCCAATTTGGGACTAAGATCAATTAATTAGATTATGAGCACATGGGTTCAGTTGAATCTGAGTTGAGGACTTATGGTCAACTTGGGCTAAGTCCAATTAGGTTTAAAATGTTGGACCTTTGTTTGGGCTGCTAAGCATTTGTCTGGGTTCAGCCCCCCCATTATTTAGCAATGCTAAACATGGGTTTGGGTTCTGACTATGTTTTATCTTTTATTGAGTGTTAAGCACTCATATACCATATGAGATGATCAATCTTGGAAGACAAGAATGTATTTGAGGATCGGTCAAAAAGGGAATCATGCCTCTGGAAGATTTAGCCAATTTAGGCTAAGACTGGTTTGAAAATAGTGTTAAACACTAGCACATATCTGGCGGTCACGTGTTCCCACGTGATGCATTTAAAATAGCGTTAAACACTAAGGATGCAGTACTTAAAATAGTGTTAAACACTAAAAAGATGAAGCGCTCACGTGAGGCACCTTAGGATTGGGCTAAGCTCCCTTTATTTTATTCTCAGAATATTCAAATAAGTGCTAAACACTTAAGTCTTCACGGCCATCACGTGTGGGCACGTGATGGGTATCCATGCACGGGATATTAAAGGGATTTGCTAGGGGTCACGTGGGGACACGTGAGGGTGCCCATGCATTGGATTTTAATCCTTCAGTTCTTTCCATCTTCTCTCTCTTTTTTTTAAAGAGGTGTTTGTCAGGGGTCACGTGGGGACACGTGAGAGCGCCCAAAGCCTGTTCTGCCTTTATTTTGAGAAGTTTGTTCAAGAGTCACGCGGGAGCATGTGACCCGATCTCATTCATTTTTCTGATCATTGAAGGAAGGGTCACGTGTTGCCACGTGATCAGGTTGGATACTGACTTCTTTACGTGCATGGAGAGTTTTAAGTCCCTTATTTGAGAATTAAATTCTTTAGTAGGGTTGAACCCTAATTTTTTTTAGAGGAATTAAATTCCTATGTCTTTGGAAGAATTAAATTCTTTAAACCCAACTCTCCCTCTAAGTTTTGGATCTGCATGGCAGAATCTTCCCGATGAGAATTAAATTCTCAACTATGGGGAGATATGCTTCTGCAGATCTTCAACCATGAAGAAACTAAATTCTTGTTTTTAGGGTTAAACCCTGTCTCTGTTGGAGGAATTAAATTCCTAAGTATTTGGAAGAATTAAATTCCTAAGTATTTGGAAGAATTAAATTCTTCAAACTCAATTCTCCCTATAAGTTTTGGATCTGCATGGCAGAATCTCCCCGATGAGAATTAAATTCTCAACTTATGGGGAGATCTGCTTCTGCAGATTTTCAACCAAAGGAAGAACTAAGTTCTTATTCAGAAGAGTTAAACTCTTAGTTTGAGAATTAAATTCTCTTTTTGTTTTGTAGAGCTTATGATCTCTTTCCCTTTCTCACCTAGAGTTTCTTTCTCTTCTGAGGAAATCTTCTTTTCTATCTGGAGAATTAAATTCTCTTCTTTTCTCTCTCTGTTGTTGTATCCTCTTCTCTTCTCTTCTTGGCTCCTATTTATAGAAGAAAGAAAAGAATCAGTTTGTTTAGTCAATCTTTCATTGAAAGATTTTAATTGATTTTGTAACCAACATGATCTTTTAGATCACTCAGTGAATTTTATTCACCATTGGATTTTTAATCTAAAAGATATTTTGTCTGTTATTCCTGGCAAATTTCAGGGAAATCTTTCCTTGTATAGAATCTTTCTATAAATTGATGATTTTTAATCACCATTGGATTTTTAATCCAAAGGTGCTCCACTTTACAGAGCATAATCTTTTTTGTTTGGAAAGATTTAGGGAAATATTAGGGTTTTTTATTTCCCTTAATTAGAATTTAATTCTATTAGTTCAGAATGTTTAAGAGCCTATCACGTGTTAGCACGTGACCCCACTTATTGACCATTCAATTACAATTTAATTCTATTAATTCAGAGATTTTTAGGAACCTATCACGTGTTGGCACGTATCCCCTGATTAAGCATTCAACCAGAATTTAATTCTGTTGTTTTAAAGATCTCAGGAATTATCACGTGTCAGCACGTGACCCTTGGTCACGTGTGGGCACGTGATGCCCCATTGGGGGTTTTCCCTGTTGTCTTATTATGCCTTTTAATTCCTTTCAGTGGGTTTAAAGGCCCATCACGTGTTGGCACGTGACTCCATTTGATTAGGATTCAATTCTTATTATTTCAGAGTCCTCAGGAAGCCATCACGTGTCGGCACGTGACCTCTGATCACGTGTGGGCACGTGATGCCCCATTGGTGTTTTTTTTTGTATTTTACGAGGGAACAAGAATCCTTTTAGATTCTCACATTGGGCACATGTCTCATCATGTATAAGCCACCATCTTGATTTTGTGGGGCCCATTATTTTTTTAGACTTAGTGATTTTAGTATTTTAATTTCTAACCCTCCACTGGGTTTCTTTTCAGGTACCATTGGCTTCTGGTTCCTTTTTTTCTTATGTTCGCTCGGAAAGTGCTTTTGCTGACACTCCTACTGATCGTGAAGTCCTTGCTTTAATCCGGGACTACGATCCGGAACGAAAATCTCTTCATCTATGGGTAGCGTGATACTGCTACATTATTCGGGGCCGGCGCAGCTTTACTTGTGAGGTGCCATCAGAACTAATCCCCTCGATTCAGTATGTTGACCCTCCGCTGGTTGCTTATGCTGTGGAAGAGATCAATTGGACTGCAGAGAGTCATCTTCAACATTCTATAGTATCGATACCAGTCCAACCGCCAATAGCCCTAGATATTTTTCGACGGCGTATATGCCAAGGAGAGGCACTTCCTTAGGGTCAGGTTTATACAATAGGAGTAACCCCTCGACATCTGGCCGGTTACCTCATTTGGGCTCGCTACATCTTATCAGCCAAGAAATCGTTGCTGTTGAAAACTGGGTTATACCCAGCGGTCTATACGTCTCTCTTCTATTACCATACTCCTCATGTGTGGTGGGTTAAGTCTTTCTTGGAACAGTGGAATATGCCAACCCACACGTTTCTACTGTCAGACCGGGAAGTATCGATTCGCTGGAGGAATTCGCAGATATTTCTGGATTACCCGTTAGAGGGGAGCATTATGAGGAGATACTTCCTCCTGACGAGTATATCTTTGCCACCGAATCGGTCGTTATGGGCCTTATGCCGGAAAATGCTATCCAACATAAGTTTCCAAGTTTGATGAAGGTGTTGAATATTTATAAAAGCTTATTTTTGGAGTCTGGGGGCATGGGGTTAGCTTTACGGATTTTGTTGCCCGTTTCCTTCGTCCGGAAGTTTTGTTGAAGAAGGATGCGAAGTTTGCCAAGCTTGATGATCTGTTCAGGTTTAGCTTGGATAAGTTGCCAACTGCTGATGCGGATTTGAAGCGGTTATTTATTTCGGACACCCCCATCGTCCCTTTTGCAGAAATTGCTACTCCAGACATTGATGAGTAAACGTTTTTCGTAGGATTCATTGGTTTGTGGCTGAGCTAGTCTGCACTCCTAATGCATCCTCGCTACATGAGATCGTCATTTTTCTATCCGTCTCATCATGTTGCGGCGGGAATGCGTATGGCCATTGGAGTTGCAGAATTGGCTCATTTGTATAATGGCCTAAGTATGACAGCCGACACTACCCACCCGGGTTTGAAGCTCGTAAATCTCCATCTACACCATTTCACATCATGGATTGAGATGCATGTGTTGGGTGCCTTTGGTGTGCATAAGAGAACTAAATTTTATGAAGGGTATAATTTCCCCCGGGTCATGCAATTAGTCGATACTTCTTCTCCAGATCCAACACAACGAGAGGCTCGGCAATTGCTTCTGCGTCCGCATATGGTTGGGGATAGTATGACCTTTGTTGGTAGGGTCCTGCTTATTGGTAAAGAACCTTCCAAAGTGGTCCAGCCTCTTCATGATGTATTCAAGGATGGGCTTTTTGCTTTGAAGGCCAAGGAGATTGTACATTTGTACTCCATCAAGCCGGGTTTTATAGTATTCAGGAAAAATGCCTCAGTGTTATCCATGAAGTACAACCCGCATCGTTTTGCTCAACAGTCCGGCTATAACCAAGGCGTTCCCCTCGAAGAATTTCTTGTCAATCCGGTTGCTTCAGAGGAGAGCGTTCTCTATGTGGTGCATCATTTTATGCGACCGAATACAAGGTCTCATTTTCTTATTGCTGAGCCTGGTCGCATTCAAAATGCCTTGAATGCCTACGTATCCTGGTATCAACACATGACGGGTGTCGTTATCAAAGAAGATAGGAGGATGCTCCTTGATCACAAGGATTCCGTCCTGGCCAGTAACCCCGCGGTTCCGCTGAAACGACGAGCAATTGTCCACCCTTCCTTGAGAAGGAGCGACGCGGTTGTAGCTCCGCGTGTCTTTCCAAAGGGGTCGACGACTAAGCCACGACCGGATGTGAGTTCTCCTGGTGGCATGATGGCTACAGTGTCTCCTGAGCTGGACATTGGCTCAGAAGTCAGGACTCGCCATCCCAAAAGGCCTATGAAGCGAAAGCTCTTGTCGTCAGCTGTTGCTGCCGGCTCTCAGAAGAAGAAGAAATCCATGTTTTCAGCCGACGTTGTATTTGGTCAAGAACCTCATGCTCCCTATAGAGAAGGCTTGTCTGAATATGTCACCAACGACAATCTTTTTTAAGGTTCTACTGATGAGAACGCAGAAACTAATCTTCAAGCTGCTATTAAGGCTTCTGAGCGCTTAGCCCACGAGCAAGCAGCGCTTTCTGCTCTTGCGGCGTCAGGTACATATCATTTATACTCTTTCGCATATTTTAGAGTTTATTGTGCTTTTTTGACACTCCTTTCTTAACAGGCATCTCTACTGAAGAAGATCTTCTGGCGTCCATCAGAACATACGAGGAAGAGGAGAGACTTCGTGCTTCTATGGGATTTAGTATGATTTATTTTGGGATGCCCTTAAAATATTTAGTTCATTTTGTCCACACCTTGACTCCTTTTTCTTCACTACAGGAACCACTAGAGCTAGTGATATTCCGAGTGCGGTGCCATCTTTAGGTGGTAGTGCAGAAGCGATTCCTCCCCCAATGGCCCCTAGGAACCTTCAGAGCTTCTGGATATCGTTGAGGCCACCTTAAGGCCACTATGGGAAGCGTTGCTAAAGCAGCCGATGACGGACATTGTAGCGGATCCGGAGGCTAAGTCTGATTCAGATGAAGATGTTCCTCTGTCTATGGTTCTAGAGAGATCTCTCCATACAGCTACAGCCGAGAAGAAGTGTCGGAAGCATGCAGCGAGGGAGCGTCAGGCTAACTTGGCCATGGGCGCAGTCTTGAGTGAAACACGAACCCGTGATTCTCCTATGGAGGACATCCCTCCTGCCTTGTCAACCGCACACAGGTAGATCGTGCGTGCAGCTCGTGCAGAGGCTGAACATTTACTTCAAGGTGAGACAGCGCATGATACTTTAATGAAACCTGGTAGGGCTTATTTACATTTCCAAGTTTCTTTCCATACCTATTTATTGGAATTATAACACATTTTTTCCTTGAATGATACAGCAGGGACAAGTTTAAGTGTCAGCGCTGCGGGTGAGGTGCCAGCATCTGGAGATTCTGGGGCGAAGGGCCTTCATTTTGAGTCTAACACTGCTCCAGCTGCCACTTCCTCTCCCTATGGATCCCCAGTATCCGCGGGTGATGCAAGCATAACAACAACCCTTATTGATTTGGACGATGATGGTGCAGATGTGGAATCCGTCTTTCCAATGGTGATGGAAGTCGAAGAAGCTGTCGCAACTAGTGACGCTCCATATACAACCATGGTTTCCACACCATCGGTTCTCACAAAACCCATAAGTATATTCCATGTTATTACTTTTGGATCTTTAATTCTGATAGACACATTTGCTAATGTTTCCTTTATTTATGATATAAGCACAGTAAATCCTGGCGATATGCTAATTGAAGAACCCCCGTCAGCTATCACCATAACTGTTGCTGTTCCACCTATGTCTTTTACACCTCCCCGAGTTTTCTCGGGCTCAGCAACGGAAGGCAATTTTCCTTCAAAAATTTTTATTTCTTCATTTCAGTATTGATATTACTCCTTACATTAATTTCTTGACGTATATTGTTGGAATCTTGTAGGAGTGCTTTTCAACCATCTGTGCCAAATGTTAGCATCGCACTTCGCCTTCCCATCAGGATCTGTCCCTCCTTCTGGTGTTGGTTAGTATATCTTTCATTTCTTATTTCATCTTTCTACGAGTAATTCTTCTCTAATAAGTTTTTTCCCGTACTGACTACAGTCTTACGGCTCGAAGGAGAAGAAGAAGAAATAGCCGAGCCCTTGTGCTCCCCGATTTGCCGCTTTCAACTATTGGTAGGTTAGATCTTATTCATTTTTTTATTATAGGTTGAAATCTGATCCGTCTTTATACATGTCTTATTTTGTAGTTGCTCTACTAGCTTTGGTTCCTTTTGAGTCTCGTATTTCTTTGCCCGCAGAGCCCTTCGCTAAACACCAATCTTCCAAAGGCGTAGCAAATAGTAGATGCATGCTAAGCGAATTTATAGAAGACCTTAATATTGAGGCTCTCACTTCTGCTGCGGACTTTATGGATGAAGTCAATCCCATGCTGGCGGCTCTTGTGACATTCCTAATGAAGATTTTGTCCGCGTCTGGGTTGATTATTGTAGGCAAATCGAGGCTTGCCTCCATGAGATCGAGTGCAAACATATTTCTCCTGAGGCACTATCCTCAAAGGCTCAATTGATCGCGTGGATTGAACAATGTGCTGCTTCTATTCAATATTACGAGCAGAAGTTGGTCCTGAAGCAGAAGGAGCATGAAACGGCTCTTAGCAAGTCAAGCCAATTACGGGCCCAAATAAAAGCGAATGCTGCGCGGCTCTAAGTTATCTTTGAAAATCTTCAACGATGCATTTCTGAAGGAATGGCGCTGAGGCGGGACCTTGACTCTACTGAGCGAGGAATGCGGGACTCCGAAGCTGCTAAGCAGGAAATTTCTAAGAAGCTTTCTTCATGCTTGCAACAACGAGTTCAAGTCAATGAAATTCTAGCCGCAATAGTAGAGCGTGAGAATGAGTTGAGTCAAGAGAATGAATGGATCACCGCTTTATTAAAAGCCCTGCCCTCTTAGAGGCTACAATTGTATCCCTTTTTTCTTTACAAATTGTATCTTTCAAACATTTTGATTCATGAATAAAGAGTATACATTTTTTTTATTCGCATGCACTCTTCTTTTTCTTGATGTCTTTATCAGGCGTGAAGTAGTTTATGTACTCATTTCGGAGTTTATAGTGTATTCACTCATTTCAAAGTCTCTAATTTATGCACTCATTTCGGAGTCTCTAGTTTATGTACTCATTTCGGAGTTTCTAGTTTATGTACTCATTTCGGAGTTTCTAGTTTATTCACTGATTTCGGAGTCTCTAGTTTACGTGCTCATTTCGGAGTGTTTTTAGTTTACCTCTCTTGGGTTTACAGGAAAACTTGTCCTAACGTTATATGTAGATAACCCCCATTCTTTTATGATAGAGATCCGTTAGGTTTGTGATACTAGGGTTTTAGTCCGTGGTACCGTCGCGTTGGCTGATGCATTCCTCGATATGCAGTCTTTAAGCCACTGTTTGAGTAACCCCATGATTGTCGTATCTCTGATTCCTTCTGAAGCTGAACAGGACGTCTTCAAGTAATCTTCTTAAGTTGGAGTATTTATATTACCATCAAAAGAATAAGCATTAGGTATTTTCCGTGGCGTTTTTTACTTGAGGTTAGGCTCAATTTGGAGCCCCGATGAGTCATAACCGCACCCTTCTGGGGTGGGATGATCTCCAACGGTCTTTAGGCTTTATATATACTGCCGTAAAGACTCAAAATTAGGAATATACCATCACTTCATTTTTTTCTTTGATGATGTCGTTCCGATTCTTTGCTGAAGTAGGGTAGACATCTGTAGGACCTCTATGCTGTATGTATTGCAATTGAAGTCCGGAGCTAGGAATATGTCATTGCTAGAATTTCATTTGATAGTTGCGTCCTCATCCTTCTGAAATGTGGGGAAACGCCGGGATAGTCTCTAGGTTGTATATGTACCGTCGAGACTTAGAGCTAGGATTTTGCCATTGCTCCATTTTTACTTTGACCATTAGGTCTTTTTTAAATGATGATGTTGCGTCTGCATCCTACTGGAATAAGAAGAAACACCGGGATAGTCTCTAGGTTGTATATGTACCGTCGAGATTTAGAGCTAGGATTTTTCCATTACTCCATTTTTGCTTTGACCCTTAAGTCTTTTTTTAATGATGACGTTGCGTCTGCATCCTGCGGGAATGAGAAGAAACACCAGGATAGTCTCTAGCTTGTATATGTACCATCAAGACTTGGAGCTCCTTTTGACAAAGCTTGGTGGGAAAATATGGTTCCCTTTCTTTCATTTGTGCCCATGGATCGTATACAAGAGTTAATATGGACATACTTGCAGGGCAGAAAAGTTTCATTTTCATTCATTTTTTGGGATTTGAAATCTGATACCGATCTTGGCATCAGAATCGCTACCATTGGAATATTTCCAGAAACGAATCATCATTTGCCTTTGTCGATTTTAACAAAGATGGCTTAGCAAACATGGTTATGATCCTGTCGACTGAGGCTTTTTGACTTTATGAGCCGTAAGGATCTCATAAAGGTATTTCTCCCTACGAGTTGAGAGGATTTCGTAGGTGTATTTTCTCCTTAGGAGTCATGAGGATTCCTAAGTGCGTTTTCTCTTGTAAGTCGTAAGGATTTTACAAGAGTATTTTCTCCTTTTAAGTTGAGAGGTTTTACAAGTGTCGCTCACCATATGGGGACATTTTTCGCCATTGGTGGAACTTAGTGGGAGAATATTCATTTATGCCCGTGGATTGTATACAAGGGTCAATATTGGACCACCTGTAGGGCAACTTGGGGAATATGACGGCTTAAGAAAAGGTTTAGATACCTATAACCTGAGGCTTTTGAACCCTATGAGCCGTAAGGGTCTCATAGGGATGAATTCTCCCTATGAGTCATGAGGATCTCGTAAGTGTATTTTCTCCTTAGAAATCATATGGATTTCTAAGTGTGTTGCTCCTTTGTGAGTCGTAAGGATCTCACGCAGGTATTTCCTCCTTGCAAGGTCGAAAGGACCTACAAGTGTATGTTTTTTATTTTCACGAGATTGCACCATTTTGGATTTTCACAAGCTCGCAGGTAGTCCTGCTGTTTTTACTCACGGTGCCCTTTCGGGTTTTCATCCGTGCCCATTTTGCATGTGGAAATACCTTTTTTTAATGAGTCTGCGTTCTCTCAGGTTTTCTTTAGCTCGCTGGCAGCCCTGCTATTTTTACTCACGACGCCCTTTTAGGTTTTCATCCGTCTTTTGGGTTTTCATCCATATCCATTTTTCTTGTGAACATACCAAAAATTTTTTTTAGCACGGTGAGTATTAGTTTAAGGATGTTTCGATCCATTATTACTGTATTTCGGGGCGATGGAGCTTTTTTGGGTACTACTCTTAGGGTTTTGACTCAGGAAGACAGCGGGCGGATACAAGCATCGTCATCTATCATTGACTTAAGTCATAACTCGTCAAGCATAGTATTTCTTTAGGAATCGACCGTTTATTGGCCGGAAAGGGCTTTTGTCATGCATATCCATGAGTAGGTAGGCTCCACCTTGGTAGACTTTGTCTATGATGTACGAGCCTTCATAGTTCGGCTCGAACTTTCCCCGTTTTGCATGATTAGGGATCATTGGTCTTTTGACGACTGGCACGAGTTCGCCTTGGCGGAATGTTCTCGGCCTGACTAGTTTTTCGTATAACCATGTCATCCTTTCCTTATAAGCCTCCAGATTTTGTTGTGCTATAAGGCGAGTTTCGTCAAGGGCGTCGAGCTCCTCAAGCCTAAGATGGACATTTTCTTCATTTGTCAGCTCGTATCGAACCGCTACTCGTAGAGAGTGGAGTTCTATTTTCAATGGGAATACCGCTTCCATGCCGAACACCAATGCGTATGGTGTTGTATTCATGGCCATCTTGAATGTTGTTCGGTATGCTCAGAGAGCCTCATGCAGCCTTTCGTGCCAATCCTTTTTATTTCTAGAAACCGTTTTTTTATAATCTTTGTCAAGGTCTTGTTGAAAGTTTCAGCTAGACCGTTGGCCCGAGAATTATAGACGAGAAAGTATCTCCAATCTATTTTATACTACTGTGCTAAACAACTTATTTTATGGCTTCTGTAATCTGGCCCATTATCCGAGAATATCCACCACGGAGTGTCGAACCGATAGATGACATGGTTCTGAAGAAGTGGAGGATATTCTCCGTCTTCACCTCCCTTAGTGGTACTGCTTCTACCCATTTAGAGTTGTAGTCATTTGTTTCTAGTATGAACCGATGTCCTTTGGATAATGCCGGTTCGACAGGGCTAATTATGCCGGTTCCCCACATTTCAAATGGCCAGCTAGCCACTGTCAGGTGTAGCGGATTTGGATGTTGATTGATGAAGTCCTCGTAAATTTGGCATGAGTGAAACTGCTTCGCAAATTCGAGATAGCCCTGGATCATCGTGGGCCAATAGTAACCTATTCTTTTAATCTTCAGTTTCATCTTTGGTCCAGCTTGATGAGAACCGCAGAATCCGTCATGAATTTCTTGGACAACTTTCATTGCTTCCTCCGGCCCCAGGCATCTTAGCCATAGACAGTCGAACGATCTCTTATATAGAGTATCATTGATGAAGGCGAAAGACAAAGCTCGTTTTATGAGCTGATGTCTAAACGACGCATTTTCGGGCGTTCGTTGCGACTAAAAGTAGTCTATGAAGACTTCCCTCCAGTCCTTGACCATTTCTTCGTTCTCTATTTGAAGAGTTACTTGTTTGGTCATTTCTTTTCTTTCGGATGGCTCTCTCAGGTCTTCCAAAGATATATCTGTTGGTGCGAGAATTCTGCGGCTTTGCACAATGATCTTTACGTCATCGAGGTCTTCATCGGCCAATTCCTTAGCTAATTTGGCCAATGCATCCACCTTTTTGTTTTCCGCACACGGTATGCTTTCCAGGGTATAAGAAGGATTTGTGTGAGCATTTGCTGCACACTTTCGCCATACTTTATCAGCTCTGACTTGCATGTCTGATACTCACCATTTACTTAGCTAACGATTAGCTGGAAGTCTCCATATATAAGGAGGTCTTTGATTCCCATGTCGATAGCGATCTCAAGATCTACTATCATAGATTCGTATTCAATTTCGTTTTTAGTCCTTGGCTTCATTAAAGAGAAGGTGTAACACAATATCTCTCCTTGCGGGGTCACGAAGATAAGGCCCACCCCGGCTTTAATTACGGGGGTGTTTTGCTTTCGTCGCTTCGCGGAAGATGCTCCATCGAAGTAGAGTTCCTATTGGGAATTATTTTCTTCTTCGATTGCATCGAACGAATGTTAATCTGGCGACTCGCAATTTAAGGGGGTCGGATTGTATCGGATGCTCTGCTAGAAAGTCGGCAATGGCCTGCCCTTTCACTGCTTTGAGAGGTCGATACGTTACCGAGAACTCCATCAGGAGGAGAGCCTATTTAGCAAGCCTTCCTGTTAGTATGTCCCTTGACATTAGATATTTGAGAGGATCTACCTTCGATATAAAATGGACCACATGTGCCAAGGCGTAATGTCTGAGCTTCGTTATTGCAAAGATCAGCGCCAGGCAATACTTTTCGATGGGGGAATAGTTGTTTTCTACCCCGAGGAGAACTCGATTTAAATAGTATAGAGCTCTCTACTTTCCCTGATTATTCTCTCGTGCCTACAATGCATCTAGAGAACCCTTAAGAGCCGTCGTATATAGGATAAGGGGTTTTCCCTTAATCGGAGCGGTTAATACCGGCGAATTTTGCAGGTATTGCTTGATTTCGTCCAGTGCATTTTGGCACTTTTGATCCCAGACGAAGGGGGTCCCTTTCTTCATCACTGTAGGGACGGTATTTTCCGGAGAGGTTGGCTATGAACTGTCGGATGTATGTGAGCTTTCCTTAGAGAGACCGCAGTTGTTTGAGGGTTCTTGGCGTGGGCATTTCCATAATCGCTTTGATGTTTGCGGGATCGATTTCGATACCTCGGTGACGTATGATGAATTCCAGGAATTTTCCTGAGGAAACTCCAAACGCGCATTTTATAGGATTCATCTTCAGATTATACTTCCGAAGACGTTGGAACACTATTTTTAGATGTTCCCAATGTTCATCGTGAGATTTTCTCTTTACCACAAGGTCGTCGATATAGCATTCGACGATCTCGTGTATGAAGGCATTGAAGATCTTTATCATGGTCCTATGGTAGGTAGCGCCAGCGTTCTTCAGATCGAAGGGCATCACATTATAGCAGAATATTCCCAACGGGGTCCGGAAGGCGGTATGCTTTTGGTCTTCTGGATGCATTTTGATTTGGTTGTATCCTGAAGATCCATCCATGAAGGAGAAAACCTCATGCGTAGACGTGTTATCGATCATATGCTCAATAACGGGTACTGGAAAGTCATCCTTCGGGCAAGCTTTTTTGAGATCCCAAAAGTCCACGCAGATGCGAACCATCCCGTTTTTCTTCATCGCTGGAATGATGTTAGCGATCCGGTCAGGATATTGAACTTCTTGGATGAAGCCGGAGTCGATTAGTTTCTTAACTTCAGCATTGATACTCATCTCAAGTTCGAGTCGCATTCTTCTTGGCGCCTGTTTGATTGGATTTATACCCGACGATATAGCCAATTTATGTACTACCACTTTTGGATCTACCCAGCATTTCAGAGTAATTCTAGGCGAAGCAATCTTTATACTGCATGAGCACGTCTTTAAACATGGCCACCTATTTTTCAGATAGTAGCTCACTGATGAACGTTGGCCTCGGATCATTTTCCATTCCTAAGTCGATTTTCCTTAGGTTGTCCGCCCGTAGTGTGTATCCCATCTTCCAGCTCTTTTGGTGCTGGTGGAAACTCTGAGATCACCTCGTCCTCATCTTCATTTGCGAAGCACCTGTAGAGGCCATTCATAGTTTCGTGCTCTCCCTCTTTTGAGAGTGTTATCTTATGGCAGGTACGAGTTTGCTTCCATTCTCGATGTTGGGCTGGTCCTATCCTGACGGTATAGGCCCTTTTGGCTCATACTTTTGTGGCGGGATTACCATTCAGCTATCGGATAACGTAAATATGTCTAGTCGATACTGGTCTTCTACCCAATCTTTGAAGGTGAAGCGGTCTTCAAGGGGTGACCTATTACTAGGTGATAGGAGTGTAAGTCGATGTGCTATACCCCGGTACTTGTGGGGAGGCGGAAATTTCAAAAACGATCTTGTTTAGTGAACGAACATCGACTAACCGCTTGAATCGAAGCTAAACGATAACTAACCAAACATATAGTTGTTCTAAACTACTATGCTTAGGGATTATACCTATCGAACCAAGTCCTTCGTCTTTACGATCTCCTTGTTCTCCTCGGCCTTCTCTAGGTAGTAGACGATCCACCCGAGAGCAAAACTCCAAGCTTAGCCTCTAAACTTGAGGCAACTAACCTTCTTGGATTGCTAATCAAAGAAGATAGATTGAGATAGAGTGATGGTTATGGATTGTTAAGTCTAACTAATCCTAGATCTCAACACATGAGGGTGAGGATTAGTTTTTTGAAGAGAGAGAGCTTGAGGAGAGAGAATGTGAATAATATTATGATATAAGTTTATGAGTATCATAACATATATGAAGCATTTTCAAATAAGAAGAAAAGAATAAAGAGTGATGATTAATCATGCTTCATAAAATATCTAGTGGTGATTCATTAGCATGAGTCATTAAGCAATAAATGTGCATTAATGAAATGAATGAATCACCACCATGACTCATATAACTCATTCAATGAATATGACACATAACCCTCCTTAGTCACCATCTTCTAGAAGCTTCTCGAGCAATTACGAGAACGCCCCTCCGATCCGCAAAAATACGGAAAAACTTTAGACTGTAAAAATCCAATAACCGGATACCAGTAACTGGCTTAAACCAAAGCCGACTGGTAAAAACTGTCCGAAAGTCGTACGCGCGTAAACGCACGTATGCGTCCGAACCCTTTGTCCCAAAACCATGCAACCTCTATATCGTTTCGCCTGGAGTAGGAAACTCTCTGAGTGGGACTCTAGAGACTCGACTACTACGCTGGCAGTGGGTTTAACCACAGACCGCAAGCGGCACTAGCTGTACGTAACGGTCCCCAGGTAGTTGTCGATAAGAAGGCCGATGAGGAAACCCATCCGAACTCCTACTGAGTCTGATGTGACAATCTCCATACAGTCCGGTCCGTTCGTCCAAGACTATCGCATATCAGGCCTAGGGGGCGGCAAGCGTCAGTCCCCTAATAGCGGTATAAGTCGTGTCGGAGGGAAGCCCATTACACCCTGAGAAACTACTGGAACCTACCAGCAAATCTCGCTTGCCCTGGCCAGGGACTTTGCGTAATGGCTCTCTGACACAGCACGATATCTACTCCCAATACCGGGAGGGACGAATCCTGTCTAACCGCCACTGCCTCCAAGTGCTCGGGACTGCACCCAACTGCTACCTGTTTGCACGACTCCTTTGAGCCGTGGTAGGGTAGCAATCTAAGAACAGTGGGACACACTCGAGGCGAAGTAGCAGTGTCAAGTCTGCGGACTACGCTGTACTTATGTCACCTGGGAACTGTTCACTGACGACTGGTATCAAACCAACCAACAGTTCCCTGTGAGTCCTGTCCGGTGTACCCGTAACCTAAAGAGCACCTGTATACTATCTCCAGTACGACGTACTGACGGCTGTGGGACAGACCATCTCCCCAACTGGGATGAGAAGCGTACACACCAGTCTACTCCGGAGTATCGATGCTCTGTCTCGATAATCCAACGACCAACCTGAATAAGGATGTGCTTGTAGACTACCCAGCCCCCACTAGTGTGACTGCCATCACAACGCAGGTAGACAAGCAAGATCCTAAGAGCTCTATCAATACGTACACTCACATATTAAGATAGAAAAACCAAGTAGCATACTACCATGTTTAGCAAGACTGTTATATACATGTGAATATCCCAAGCTTCCATTAAGTAATATACAAGCTAGTATGATACAGTAATGGCCTTCTAGGGCATAAACACTAACAATCTCCCACTTGCACTAGGGCCATGTACTGGCATATCGTAGACCAATGATCTCGAGTAGCCTCTCGAACTGAATCTGAGGAAGGGCCTTCGTGAATGGATCAGCAATGTTCTCTTCTGAAGCAACTCTCCGAACCTCGATCTCCTGACGATCAATGATCTCCCTGATCAGGTGATACCGCCTCAAGATGTGTCTGGACTTCTGATGGGACCTTGGTTCCTTCGCTAAAGCTATAGCTCCGTTGTTGTCGCAATACAGAGGTATTGGATCAACTATGGTAGGAACCACCTGAAGTTCTGTTAGGAACTTCTTCATCCAGACTGCTTCTTTTGCGGCATCGCAAGCAGCTATATACTCCGCTTCCATCATCGAGTCAGCAACAGTGTCCTTCTTGGAGCTCTTCCAGCACACCGCCCCTCCATTGAGGGTAAAGACATAACCCGACATGGACTTGGAATCGTCCTTATCACTCTGGAAGCCGGAATCAGCAAAGGCCTCCAACCTGAGGTCTTTTCCGCCGTAAACCAAGAACATCTCCTTAGTCCTCCTCAGGTACTTGAGAATGTTCTTTACTGCTATCCAGTGTTTCTCCCCTGGGTCTGACTGATACCGGCTTACCACGCTCAGTGCGTAAGCTACATCTGGTCTGGTACACAACATCTCATACATTATAGAGCCTACCGCAGAAGCGTAGGGTATAATAGACATGCGTTTCCTTTCCAAATCAGTCTTGGGAGACATCTCTTTGGAGAGGGTGATTCCGTGACAAGCCGGTAGGTTACCGCGCTTAGAATCTTCCATACTGAATCTTTTCAGTACAGTGTCGATATACCTGGACTGCGAAAGTCCCAACGTCCTCTTGGATCTATCACGATAGATCCGGATCCCCAGAATATAAGAGGCATCACCCAGGTCTTTCATGGAGAACCTGTGTGACAAGAATCCTTTGACAGATTGTAGCATAGGAATGTCATTTCCTATCAATAGAATGTCATCCACGTACAAGACGAGGAATACGACACTTCTGGCTACAACTTTACTATATATGCACGGCTCATCTGGATTTTTGATAAAGTCATATTCTTTGACTGTCTCATCAAAACAGATGTTCCAACTCCGCGATGCCTGCTTTAGTCCATAAATGGACTTAAGCAGCTTGCATACTTTCCCGCTGCTCCCACTCTGATTGAAACCCTCTGGCTGATCCATATAGACGCTCTCTTCTAAATTTCCATTCAGAAAAGCCGTCTTTACGTCCATCTGCCAGATTTCATAATCATGGAAGGCAGCAATAGCAAGAAGGACCCGAATGGATTTGAGCATAGCCACTGGAGAAAAAGTTTCGTCATAGTCCAAACCAGGTCTTTGACGAAAACCCTTTGCAACAAGTCTAGCCTTATAGGTTTCCACCTGTCCATCTACACCAATCTTTTTTTTGAAGATCCATTTGCATCCTATGGGTTTTACCCCATCTGGAGCAAAGTCCAAAGTCCATACTTTGTTGGTGTACATGGACTCCATTTCGGTCCGCATTGCATCTAGCCATCGTACCGAGTCGCCGCTCTGGATGGCCTGCTGGAAGTCAGTAGGTTCATCATCATCTATGATGCAATCCTCTCTATCCCCATCTATGAGAAAACCGTAGTATCTCTCAGGCGGATGAGACGGCCTACTACTTCTGCGGAGGGGTGCGGGAATGTTCTGTTCTTCTTGAACTTCCGGTTCTACCAAACTTTCAGTAGTAGTTTATGGTTCTGGAATTTCTTCCAGTTCTATTTCGCTCCCACTTATTTCCTTTTCTAAAAACTGATATTCTAGAAAATGGGCATTACGAGAAACAAACACCTTTTGTTCCTCTGCGTAATAGAATAGATACCCCTTGGAGTTCTTTGGATATCCCACAAACATACACTTTACTGATCGTGTCTCGAGCTTGTCCACATGCTGCTTTTTAACAAAAGCTGGACATCCCCATATTTTCAGATACTGAAGATAGGGTTTCTTCCCGCTCCACATCTGATATGGAGTGGTAGGCACAGTCTTGGTAGGTACCATGTTCAAAAGATATGCCGCTGATTCTAGCGCATGACCCAAGAAAGATCGCGGTAACTCAGCATTACTCATCATGGATCGTACCATATCCAATAGGGTTCGATTCCGTCTCTCCGATACACCGTTATGCTGTGGAGTGTATGGAGGAGTAAGCTGAGAGAGAATTCCTTTCTCTTTTAGGTAACCTAGGAACTCGGCACTCAAGTATTCACCACCTCGAGCAGATCTAAGTGTCTTTATACTTTTGCCGGTTTGGTTTTCTACTTCATTCTTATACTCTTGGAATTTCTCAAAAGCCTCGTATTTATGTTTCATCAGATAAATGAATCCGTATCTTGAGTAATCATCCGTGAAAGTAATGAAATAGGAAAAACCACCTCTCGCATGTGTAGACATTGGACCACATACATCGCTGTGTATGAGTCCTAAGAGCTCGCTCGCTCTTACTCCTTGTCCAGTGAATGGAGTTTTTGTCATCTTTCCTTTGAGACAAGATTGACAAGTGTCATAAGATTGATATTCGAACGAATCCAAATATCCTTCTCTATGCAACTTAGTCAACCTTCTCTCATTGATGTGACCCAGTCTACAATGCCATAAGAAAGCTTTATTTAAATCTGGAGACTTTCTTTTTAGTGTGTTCTGGACATTGAAAATTTGGAGTTGGTTTAAAACATATATGCCGTTATTTAATGTACCGGACCCAATCAAACCATGATTAAGGTGGATGTTGACAACATCTCTTACAAACGTGAAATCATAACCTTTATTTGATAACAAGGAAACTGATATGATATTACACGTTAAGCTTGGTACAAAATAACAGTTATGTAAAACCAAAATGTGTCCACTCGTCAATCCTAGGTGATAATCCCCGACGGACGCAACTCCCACGCTAGCTCCGTTAGCAACCCTGAGGATCATATCACCTTCCTTCAGCACTCTACGGTTTCTCAGTGCCTGCAATGAATTGCAAATATGAGATCCTGATCCGGTATCCAATACCCAGGAAGTAGAGTTGATCGACAGACAATTCTCAATTACAAACACACCTGAAGTCGAAGCCACAGCTTGCTTCGGTTCCTGGTTCTTGGCGTTCCACGCCTTGCAATCCTTCTTCCAGTGCCCTTTCCTGTGACAATGGAAGCACTCATCCTGGCCAACTATCGGTACTGCAGTCTTTTTCTTTCCCTTCCCTCTCACCTTACTAACACCTCCTCTAGGTTTGGGTGCGGCCTTCTTCTTCCTTCCTTTGGCCCTAGCCTTGGACCCGGAAGAAGATGTACCGCCAACAAACATAGCGGGTGTTTCCCTTGCCTTCTGCAAGGTGCCCTCTGCACTCCTTAACATGTTCAGGAGTTCTGCAAGTTCAACTTCTTTTCCTTGAAGATTGAAGTTGAGGATAAACTGGGCGTAGGTGGGAGGAAGGGACTGGAGAATAAGGTCTGTATAGAGCTCATTATCCAAAGTCGTCCCAAGGTCTGCGAGCTCTTCAATATAGCCGATCATCTTTAGGACATGTTCACCTACCGATGACCCGACAGCCAACCTCGCTCGAAACAAGTTCTTAGAGGTCTCGTATCTTGCTATACGGGATTGCTCTCCATAAAGTTCCTTTGTATGGAGAAATATGCCATCTAGGGACATATCCTCGTGCCTCCTCTGATGTTCATTGTTCATCGAGGCAAGCACGATGCACTTGGCTCTCGCGCAATCTGAATCCCAGGTTTTGCGGATTTCCTTATCCGCATTACTGGATTTGGGACCAGGGACAGCAGGTGCCGTAGCGGTGAGGACGTACCCCAGTTTGTCATAGGTCAAAGCCATTTTGACATTCCGCAGCCAATCTTTATAGTTTGGCCCCGTCAGTATATTTTTCTCTAAAAGTAACTTAAGTCCAGTCATTTTCAGGGTCGCTGCAATTAGGAGAGAGAGAAGAAAACACTTTAGCATGATGCTCTTGCAAGTTTAGAGTGGTTTTTAGTTTATCTAAACTGGATGGCTCCCACTGTTTCTCGAATCCTTCCTCAAACCATAAAAGAAGAATTAGTCAAGACTATTCTCACCGTACAATACTTGCTTAACCGTTCAGCCAGGCTGGTGTCGGTACTTCGAGGGAGGTTTTCCAACGCTTTCACGAAGTTCCTTAATTAAATAACCTCTTTTCTCTGGGGGCGTAACCCCGCTGACACTTTTCTGGACACCTACTAGGTTTATAGCATTGATCGTTAAGTGACGAATATCCTGATAAGTAGCATATACTCACAGTAGGATCGGGATCCAAATATCATCGTCTGATAATGTTGTAGGAATGCTACCAACATTCATCAAACTCAAAATGGTATGCATCTCTTTGCAAATTTCAGTTTCTTTAGAAATTCCCGATATACATTTTTGCCCCATGCTCTTATGACCTTGGCGTTGGTCAAAATATCATAAGTCACATGTCAAGTTCTACCCATCATTATCTTGTTAATTTGAACCCATCCGTACATATCCTTGACGTTGGCCAAAATGATCATACGACTGTCCCAAACTAACTCATCTATCTATGCAACAAATGAATATCCAGCAGCTACCAAACACTATGCCTTGGCGTTGGTCAAAATACATAGCTTGAATACTACTGAATACCCAGATGAAATGACGGAGGGCTACGAATGGTTTTGGCGAAACCGTGAACGTAGTGAACTTGATATAACCGAAGGAACCTGATAGCTTTTAAAAGGAGTGGTTAAGGCTCCGCATTTAAAAATATCTGTTTTTAAAATTAACCGAGTGGTTTCTTTTAAATTGTTCCAACGATTAAAACTTTGGTTTATTTTTCTTTGCATTATAGATAATGCGTCCCATCATTAACCTATCATTGCAGAAAACAACGAAAATACAACGTCCTCTTATGCCATCCGCATTCGCCACGGGGTCCCGTCATCACCCGTTAGGTTACTTAACTAACGACAGAGCGGGGGCTGGGCTAGCGCGGGTGTAAAACATAAGTGACGTCTAAATAGCTACATTATATATAGATATTTTACATTCGTCTGACGCAATGATATTCATTCCAGAACACAGATAAACAATATTGGATTTGCAAGCAATCTGTATTTCTTTTGAGCCTGCAAGAAAAGACAGATTACACAGTTGTGATGAATAGCCGTTACCCCACCCTCGACCCCTACGGGTACGGCAAACTACCCGCCCGGCAGTTTGTGTACCCCACCTTGGGTCAGTCCTAGGAGCAAAAACAGTAAAATGAAATAATACAACGGTGGCTACAACCGCAACCTGGATGTGCCCCGCAAAATAATATTACAACAAATTACATTTACAATAAATGAATTAAACAATAACCCATTGCTAAACCCCGGCTAAACACCACAATAGTCCAATACAGTTTATATGCACAAACAGATATAACCATTACAGAAATGTGCAACCCCCTGCCAACCGACATACTAGCAGTTAGGGGAGGTTTACGAACACATTAAACAATCACAGATATAATCCAATATGCAAATACTGTACAACTTCGATCGATTAAACATCTTTAATATTGCTCCAAAATCTGCTCTGTATACTGGAAACCTGAGCAAAATTAAAATATTCCAGAAAACCCCTAATTACACAGAGAAGCAACAGAAGAAAATTGGGTTCCTGACTCGCCAACTCGGCGGCGAAAGCGCGGCGACTCAGTAGGCTGAGGCCGCGGTTCCGCGGCGAGTTAGGCGATTCAGGGGCCTATTTTTCTTGGGTGTTCTACTGGTGTCTTTTCAAGCTTTCTGAACGACCTGAAAAATTTTTTGACTTCATTTTAAATTCGACAGAAACTTGACAATTTTAGGGTTTTCCGGCTTCGTTTTTCCGTTCGAAATTCGTACAAATTTGCAATTAAGTTATTTATTGTTTAGCGAGGCTCTGATACCACTGTAAGTCGATGTGCTATACCCCAGTACTTGTGGGGAGGCGGAAATTTCAAAAACGATCTTGTTTAGTGAACGAACATCGACTAACCGCTTGAATCGAAGCTAAACGATAACTAACCAAACATATAGTTGTTCTAAACTACTATGCTTAGGGATTATACCTATCAAACCAAGTCCTTCGTCTTTACGATCTCCTTGTTCTCCTCGGCCTTCTCTAGGCAGTAGACGATTCACCCGAGAGCAAAACTCCAAGCTTAGCCTCTAAACTTGAGGCAACTAACCTTCTTGGATTGCTAATCAAAGAAGATAGATTGAGATAGAGTGATGGTTATGGATTGTTAAGTCTAACTAATCCTAGATCTCAACACATGAGGGTGAGGATTAGTCTTTTGAAGAGAGAGAGCTTGAGGAGAGAGAATGTGAATAATATTATGATATAAGTTTATGAGTATCATAACATATATGAAGCATTTTCAAATAAGAAGAAAAGAATAAAGAGTGATGATTAATCATGCTTCATAAAATATCTAGTGGTGATTCATTAGCATGAGTCATTAAGCAATAAATGTGCATTAATGAAATGAATGAATCACCACCATGACTCATATAACTCATTCAATGAATATGACACATAACCCTCCTTAGTCACCATCTTCTAGAAGCTTCTCGAGCAATTACGAGAACGCCCCTCCGATCCGCAAAAATACGGAAAAACTTTAGACTGTAAAAATCCAATAACCGGATACCGGTAACTGGATTAAACCAAAGCCGACTGGTAAAAACTGTCCGAAAGTCGTACGCGCGTAAACGCACGTATGCGTCCGAACCCTTTGTCGCAAAACCATGCAACCTCTATATCGTTTCGCCTGGAGTAGGAAACTCTCTGTGTGGGACTCTAGAGACTCGACTACTAAGCTGGCAGTGGGTTTAACCACAGACCGCAAGCGGCACTAGCTGTACGTAACGGTCCCCAGGTAGTTGTCGATAAGAAGGCCGATGAGGAAACCCATCCGAACTCCTACTGAGTCTGATGTGACAATCTCCATACAGTCCGGTCCGTTCGTCCAAGACTATCGCATATCGGGCCTAGGGGGGCGGCAAGCGTCAGTCCCCTAATAGCGGTATAAGTCGTGTCGGAGGGAAGCCCATTACACCCTGAGAAACTACTGGAACCTACCAGCAAATCTCGCTTGCCCTGGCCAGGGACTTTGCGTAATGGCTCTCTGACACAGCACGATATCTACTCCCAATACCGGGAGGGACGAATCCTGTCTAACCGCCACTGCCTCCAAGTGCTCGGGACTGCACCCAACTGCTACCTGTTTGCACGACTCCTTTGAGCCGTGGTAGGGTAGCAATCTAAGAACAGTGGGACACACTCGAGGCGAAGTAGCAGTGTCAAGTCTGCGGACTATGCTGTACTCATGTCACCTGGGAACTGTTCACTGACGACTGGTATCAAACCAACCAACAGTTTCCTGTGAGTCCTGTCCGGTGTACCCGTAACCTAACGAGCACCTGTATACTATCTCCAGTACGACGTACTGACGGCTGTGGGACAGACCATCTCCCCAACTGGGATGAGAAGCGTACACACCAGTCTACTCCGGAGTATCGATGCTCTGTCTCGATAATCCAACGACCAGGGACCTGAATAAGGATGTGCTTGTAGACTACCCAGCCCCCACTAGTGTGACTGCCATCACAACGCTGGTAGACAAGCAAGATCCTAAGAGCTCTATCAATACGTACACTCACATATTAAGATAGAAAAACCAAGTAGCATACTACCATGTTTAGCAAGACTGTTATATACATGTGAATATCCCAAGCTTCCATTAAGTAATATACAAGCTAGTATGATACAGTAATGGCCTTCTAGGGCATAAACACTAACAAGGAGCAATAATTCGGATGATAGACCTCGTTTATTTGTTCGGGATGCCGAGACTCCGGAAGCGTCATCATTTGGTGCTTTATGACAAGGTTAAATATTTTTCCTTGTCTTGTCTTGAGAGAAGAGTATTCCCGACCCATCTTCCTTATAAAGGACGGGCTCCAATCGAGCTTTTCTCGATTGAACGGTGTCTTTGATCCGCTTTGTTGTCTTCAAATGTTGTTTGCGTTCTTGGCCCTATTTTTGCTTCTATTTCTGGATTTTCCCCTTTCATAAGAACATATAGCGGGACGGGGATGATAGAATTATGGTCTATTTTCTCCACAGATTGTTGGCTGAGACGCTGCATCCTAGCCTTTTCATAAATGGCCATTTCGCAGCTGTGGTTGTCCCGGCTCGTTTGACAAACTTCTTTTATTGACTTGTCAATTGTTCTTCCAGCGATGGACTTAACGTTTTTAGAGCGGGCTATCGCTCCAATTCGACGTCACGGCTATTTGGAAGAGCATTTTCCACTTCACTTGAGCTGTTTACGACATAGCAGCTGTAGATCTGCTCCCGTTTCTTAGAACGAACATATCCGAGCCCGGTTGTCTCTATCTTCCCGTTGGGCAACTTTTGCTGAGTCCCGAGAATATCCCAATTTTTTTTGTAGAATTGGGCTTGTCGAACCGTTTGTTCGAGGGGTACACCTTGGTATCTTAACAGCCTTTTCAATCTTTCCATGTAATATCTTAGCAGCCGGATGGGTTGAAGCCTGTCGAGTGTAAAATCGGTACCATGCCAAACTTCTTTTTCTACTTTGGTCTCTGTAGATTCGTAGAAGAGGATCGCCTTTTCACCCTCTCGCCTAGGAGGCACGTAGAAGGTTTGTAGCTCTTGTACGCTGTATGTATCAAGCGCATCAAGTTCCTTGTAATGCTGAGGCGGAGTGTTAGTTATATGTATGCCCTAGAGGCCATTACTGTACATACGATGTATATTGTAGTGGATGCTATGACATATACATGGAGGACTTTCTTGCTTGACATGATAGTATGCTATCTGGTTACTCTTTATCTTAACATGTACACTGATTGTCTTTTTATTACATGTTCGTAAAGCCCTTAGGATGAGTACTTGACTACCAGGATTATGATGCAGATCATACTAGTGGGGACATGGTAGTCGTCAAGTACTTCCTTCAAATGTTCCTAGTCAAGGGTGTATCGAGACAGGGCATCGATATACCAGAGTAGACTAGCGTATAGCTTCTCGACCCATGTAGATGGGCGATGGATGATCCCATATCCATTGGTGTTTGACATCAGAGATAGTATACGGGTGCTTAGTGGAGACTGGGTACACTGGACGGACTCGCCGAGAACTCCCAGATGATATTATACCTAACGTCAGATGGCAGTTCTCTGGTAACACTGGTACAGGTTATTCTGTAGACCCGAGATCATCATAGAGTCTTGTGTGATTCCCACTGTGCTTTGATTTCCACCTTACCACGTTCAAGAAAATGTGCAAAACGGTGGCTTTTGGGTACATTCCCGAATCACATGGAGGCAATAAGCGTTAGGAGGGGTTTCGTCTCTCCCGGTATTAGGAGTTGATGTTGCCCTATGCTTGATTGGCTATAACAGGAAGTCTCTGGCCAGGGTTGCTTCAGAGATATACTGGTAGGTGTTATCAATAGTTTCTCGACCCGTTATGAGCCTCATATCGGCACGACCTATCGAGTTACTGGGGTCTGACGTTTACCACCCCTAGACGAGATATGCGACATATTAGATGAAGAGACCGGACTGTATGGTAGTGTTAATGATTGGATTCGCAGGAGTACGAGCAGGCTTGCTTGTTGATCTTCTGATCGCTCAATACTCAGGTGGCCGTTACGTTTAGCAGACCGCTTGCGGCTTGTGGGTGTTTGATATGATCATCACCTACTGCCGGCGTATTAACGAGTCTTTAGAGTCCAACACAGAGGTTTCCTGGCTCAAGCGAAATGGAGTAGGAGCACATATGCGATATGTGCGGGACCAAGATTGATACGATATGAGATACCGTATTCTATTCTCGCGATTTGTGACATTGGTTTGTTATATGCGATATAGCCGGGTTATCGGATCAAGTGTTGATTCGATAAGTTGTTACATAAGATATTAGTCGGTTATATGTGATATAGCCGTATTATTAAATCAAGTGTTGATTTAATGATTTAATGTATAATTATATATTTGATATATTAATTTACATTAACTAGTATTAGCTCACTTAAGATTTCTTTTCTCACTTGATGTGCACATTGTATATATATGATATGTATATTTGTGTGCATGTATTGTGTCATGCTTGATGATACATGCAAGATGGGTGCATGAGACTTATACCATGCTAGGGTTAAGTTAGGGTTTATAATTTATTCAAAGTTAAAAAAATTAGTAGAGAATTAGTTTAATGTTCAAAGCTTGTAGAAGCTTGTATGAACCTTTGACTAAGTCCACTCTTTTGTCTAACTTAGGATATTTGTTAACCCAACGCTTAACCTTAGCCCTTGGTTTATTCTCTACATGAGTTAGGCATGAGAGCTTAACTCACTCATGGTTGCAATAATTCATTTGGATTAATTCATGAGAGCTTTCTTCTTCCTCATCCTCAAAGCTTTCTAGCTTCTATGGAGTTGATGAAAAAAAGTGTGAGAAAATCAAATCTAAAGTGAGCCCACTTCCTACTTCATCATCCTCTACTACTTGCCATTTAGTATAGGGTGTTTGCTTCACTAATTCCGTAATTAGTGAAGAGATAGCTTGGGTTAGTGTCTCCTCGACGTAGATCATCTTCGACCTCGAAGACATCGATGTAAGCATGTTCATTTCTTTATGAGAGCCTCTCTACAGTTTGGAGTTCACGATCGCAGCGAAGGGACTACTACACGGAGCTATTGAAGTGAAGGACCGGTCTATAAAGGTTGTATTCCTTGCTCACTTTACTTGCAAAGTGTTTGCATTTTCATTCCGTCGGATTTCTAGTATACGATTCTATGGTTAGAGTTAGCCAGAACAGAAAAATTTGAATTTGGAATGGAAGATACCTGCCGAAACCTTGCTACCGTCCTAGAGAACCCTGCAGTGGTATCAGAGCCATGCTAGAAATTTATATGGATTTTGTTAAGATTACGAAACCGAAATACTCCGAAACTTGAAACGCGAAAATTCACTTTCTGTCGATTTTAAACTGTTGTCAAAATTTTTTTAAAACAAGTGCAGAGTGTTATATGGGATATATCATGAACACCGTCAAAATTTCAGGGTCTTTGCTCGGTTTTTGGCCGAGATCGTGTGGTATGGGGTCGGCCACTTTTTGCTGGAATTGTATGAAATTTTCACTATGTTCCAGTGACTGGGTTTTGAAGTTTCAGGTGTTGTTTGTTTTTGTTAATTATGCATGTGATGTGATCTTACACTATAAGCAATTCAGAGTGTTTCGTATTCGTAGTTTTAACAATATTTCGGGTTATTCACATATTGTTTAGGCGAAGTTTAAAAGTTCGATCGAATGTCAAAAACCTATTTTTCCAAGTTTAACGTATTCGGAAAAACATGCAAGTAATTCTGTAAACCCTCTAGAAGAATGAAACCCTAACTCGACTTTTTGGATCACGGAACCACGATCATACTCTAGGGTTTGCCGTAGTTCCGTGGCGACATGAGTGAGGCTTGGGTTTGCCCTTCTACGGCTGGTGCATAGGTACTGTGGCATATTCTGGGTATTATTGAACTGTGCTCAAGTGTTGAGCTGTCGGGAAATTGTGGGACTTTGATGAATCGATCGAAAAGTTTAACGTTCGTCAGGGTATCATGTGATGGGATACAATATTTGGAATCCACAAGTAGTTATGAGATAACTAATTTGAATGTTATAAATCTAGCAATTTAGTCTCATTTGATCGGTTGCCACGGGATTTTGACGTGATCAAAAGTACGTCGCAATCACGTAGCGTACGCGGATACTCGCCGGGTAACCTTATTACATAGCCACACCCCATAGCCCCAACCAAGTGACTGTAGGAGAACCCCGTCGCCAAAAACATCCGTTCGGATGCTCGCGACAACGATGTTCCGCCTTAGTGCACTTCATCGACGGCATCGGGGGGTGCGGCCGTCTACTAAATTTTCCGACGAGCATTCGATCAGGATGTCGGGAATCTTGTTGAATTGCCCGACTAGATATTAAAAGGTGTTTTGAATATCGAGACTAAAATGCAGTGTTTATAATTGTTAGGCATGTGATGTCTAAGGAATTCATTTGGTTAGGCATGAAATCCAAAATATGTGATACGTTGGGTTTATGATGTCTAAGGTGGTTGCGGATTCCAACTGTTGTAGTTTTCACTTTCTTTTCTGCGACCGTAAGTGTAATATGTGGTATATCGCCGGTTTCGGTGCTATATGTCAACGACAATTGGGATACGCATATTTATTTACGTTGATGACATGTGATGTTATATGTTGCTGTGATATGTTATATTAGATCGTCGTGTTTTGAATAGCCGGGGGTTTTTTATGTGAAATGAGAGTTTTTCATTTTCATTCATGTAAAATTCATTGTATGTAATATTCTTTTATTGGGACACTACCGGGTTGAAGATGATGTCACCATTGTATATTATTTACTTTTCTGCATTAGGATAGACCCAAGGCGGGGAGCACAAGTAACCGGGTTCTAGGGTCCAGTGGGAGACCATCTCGAGAAATCGAGACCGGGTCTCCTAACTCTAGAATTGGTAGGGTTGCTTGCCGCTCTCATAGGGGTCTAGGGATGTGGGTTTGGCTATTCATCACGACCATGGAATCCGTGTTTTATACTGGCTTAATTTAAAACTCGGAAATCCTAGTATAACCAATATTTCATATGTTGTGTTCTGCTGCGATTTATCTGTGATGTGATCACTATATATGTTGAGATAGATACTGGATATAGTATATGTGATATATTATATAGATGTTGCTTATGTTTTACATCCGCGCTAGCCCTGCCCCGCTCTGCCGTTAGTTACCTAACCTAACGGTGCACGAGGGGACATCGAGGCGAATATGGATGGCATAAGCGTACGTTGTATTTATCTGTGATGTTTAGGTAACTTAAAATGATGGGACTTCATTAATGAGATTAATGAAGTAAAAGAAACCTAAAAAATGTTGTAGAAACTTGTTTTAAAAACTGGTAGCTCTAGTTCTTGCTTTGCATAACGGTATTCCTTATAGAATATCCAACACCTTATTCGATAAGGAAAGAGTCGAGATCCCTTCACCGGGAGTGATCTCTTTAGCGAAACTAGCAGAAACCTCAAAAACACTCCTTTTCAAATTCACTCGATTCTACAACGATATCAAGTTCATTACGCAAAGGGTTTTCTTAAAAACTTATCGTAGCCCTCCATCATTTCAGATAAGTAGTAGTTAGTATTCGTGTTGCGTTTGTTGACCTCTGTCAAGGCATAGTGTGCAGTAGCTGATTAGTGTTTATCTGTAAAGCATATGATGCGATTGATTTAGGGTAGTCGTGCGACCTTGTTGACCTCTGTCAAGGGTCGTGCGGGTGGGTTTATTTCAATCAAGAAATGATGGGTTGAACTTGACTAGCAGCCTATGGTTTGTTGACCTCTGTCAAGGTCATAGGACGCTTGGGACAAAACGTTATCGGGAATTTCAAGTGTTGAAATTTGCAATGAGATTGCATACCTTCTATGAGATAGTTGGATCTCGATACCCACTGCGAGTAAGAGTTACTCCTAGGAGAGTTTTACACATTACAATTAGCCGATCAAGTAGGTGTCTAGAAAGGTGTTAACGGGGTTACGCCTCTGGGAAAATGAGGTTTATTTTAATTAGCTCCATGCGAAAGCACGGGGAACCTCCCTCAAAGTACCGGCACTGGCCTGGCTGAAAGATTGGCGAACTTGTAGGGTGTAATTAATCCCGGCTAGTCTTTCCTTTTAGGGTTTGAAGGAAGATTTGATTAAAACAGTGGGAGCCATCCTGATTAGATATATTAATAACCAATCTAATCTTGCAAGAGCATACGCTGAGTGTTTTCTTCTCTCTCTCTCCAGGTAGCGACCATGCCACGTCTTAATCAAGATAATAATATGGATGTATTGACCGGACCCGCTTGTTATACTGAGCTGGGGAACGTTGGTCCCACTCCAACTTATAATTGTTATAAGACCGAGCAGGAAATAAGGGATTACCAGGATTCCTATGCCTCCCAAACGAAGAAAGTACATGCTGATGCATCTACTTCGGGTATGTTCATTACCGAGAACTGTTTCTCAGTATCCTCTACGTCCTGGGTATGAGATACCGGATCAGGATCCCATATATGTAATCTGTTTCATGGGCTATTGATAGGTGGAGAACTGAGAGTGGGTGATAAATTTTCAAGAGTTGGAAATGCTGCAAGTGTTGCAGCCAAGCTTGTTGGCAGTTATCATCCTGTATTACCAAATACATTGATTCTGAACAAATGTTATTAGATACCGAACCTGATATACAACATCATATCAGTATCTTTATTTAGTAAAGAAGGATATAATTTTGTATTGTTGGATAATGTTTTGAACATTTCCTATATCAAGAGTTGATCGGTTCAAACACATTGTCTAAAAGCATATACGTTCTAAATCAAACCACAGTTCTTAACGTACGGAACACACACAAGAGGAAGAGTTCAGAAATGAACAAATCCTTCATGCAGCATTGTAGACTAGGTCATATCAATGTGACCCGACTAGCTGAAGTTACATTAAGATGCATATTTAAATCAGTTTGAATTTACATCTTGTGAAAATTTCAAGTCATGTCACAAAGATAAGATGACCATAGCTCCGTTTATTAGAAACAGAGAAAGAGTTGGTGAACTCTTAGTATTGATACATGAAGATATATGTAGGTCCCCTGTCTACAAATGCCAGGACCGGTTCTTTGTACTTCATTACATTCACTGATGATCTCTCAAGATTCGCACATGTGTTCCTGTTGAAACACAAGTCTGAAGCTTTTGAGAAATTCAAAGAATATAAGTCAGAAGTAGAGAACCAAAAATGGGTATAAGTATTATGTCCTTTGATGAGATCAGAGAGGAGAATACTTGAGCACGAAGATCCTGAACTATTCTAAAGGAGAATGAGATTCTCTCTCAGCATTACTCCTCCGTATACACCACAGCACATCGATGTATCGGGGCGGAACAAATTGCACCCTATGTGATATGGTGTGCTCTGTGATGAGTACTACTGAGTTGCCTATTTCCTTTTGAGGGCTATGCACTTGAGAAGCTACATATATATTGAATAGGGTTCCAACCAAATCAGGAGCCTACCACTCCATATGTAATATGGTATGGGAAGAGCCCATCTCTTAGGGATGTTAAGATTTGAGGTTGTCCGGCCTATGTCTAAAACCAAAATCCGGACAAGTTCGAGGCAAGATCAGTTCTGTGGAAGTTTGTTGGATATCCCAAGCATTCGCAAGGGAATATCTTCTACCGAACTGAGGAGAAAAAAGTGTATTGTTTCTCAGCATGTCACCTTTGGGAAAGGGAATTTCCTGTGAAGAAATTAGTGGTCATGAGATAGAATTGGAAGGAGTTCCAGCTATACAAACTGCAGCTGATGATTTGGTAGAATCGGAGGATTCAATAGTTCCCGACGAACCTCAGCCTTTCCGCCGATCTGCTAGGGTTCTTCATCCACTTGAGAGATACTGCGGTATTCTCGGTGACAGTGGGAGCGAGAATTCCATCATGAGATGATGACCCAACTAGTTTCGAGTAGGCCATCAAGAGTGGGGACTCTGTAAGAATGGCTGGATACTATGCGATCTGAGATGGAATCCATATACACCAACAAAGTATGGACTTTGGTTGCTTTATCTGAAGGGTTAAATCCCCATCAGAAGCAAGTATATCTTAAGAAGATTACTTGGTGTACATGGAAAGGTTGAGACTTTCAAAGCTAAGACATGCTGTAAAAGGTTCTCATCATCGACCAGGTGTGAATTATGATGAAACCTTTTCTCCAGTAGCTATGCTTAAGTCCATCCGGATCTTACTTGCCATTGCTATATACCATGACTACGATATCTGGCGGTTGGGTGTTGTTCACCGCCGAAAGACGCGAGACGCGACCGCGTAGGTCCGTCTTGCCTGAATTTCGAGGGCAGATGCTAATTAGAGCTATCCGTCCACCTCTCTGAAGATGCCAAGTTGATTTATGACACCGTATATCGAAGGTTTAAACGGATGCGGCCGATATAGCAGACTTCGTCAGATTCCTCCTCATTTGAGGGGTTTTTTTATTGTGGGGACGCTCTTCCCTGCAGGCGCAAGCCCCTGCAGTTAATTACGTTACCGCATCGCGGTAACCACTTTCTCCTTCTCCAGATGATCACTTCGTGTCATGTGTGTTTGTTTTGTATTTTGGTTGCCCGTGAATTGTATACGGAGACTAATTTATGTTGTCGCCCGTAGGGCGTGGATTAGTCCAAATCCGTATCTTCTTAGATTTGGGTTTGGGGTTGGGTTTAAAGATACGTTAGTCTCATTTGAGACTAAGATCAACTTAAACGTTTGTTAATGATACGTGAGTCTAATTTTAGACTAAGATCAACTTAACGGGATCGTTTAGATCCAACAAAAGAGCATTTGGGCTCTATTGTTTAGTTTAGGAATATTGCGGTCGATTAGTTTAAGGATATTACGGTCCAATGTTAGTTTAAGGACATCTCGGTCCAAGGGTTTTAAAGGACCCCACAGTCCGAGGTTAAGGACATCATAGTCCATGGGTTTTAAAGGACCCCACAGTCCGAGGTTAAGGACATCATAGTCCGTGGGCTTAAGGACCCCACAGTACGAGGTTAAGGACATCATAGTCCATGCGCTTAAGGACCCCACAGTCCGAGGTTAAGGACATCATAGTCCATAGGCTTAAGGACCCCACAATCCAGTTTAAAGACGTCATAGTCTATGAAATGTATGGTTGTTGGGACCCGTCGCCTCTCTGAAAACGTTGAAAGATTACAACGACATATATCAGAGGGGCTCAGAGATGTACCCTTGAACCAATTTTGGTTGAAAGATCTGTAGTCCAATTTGGGGCTAAGATCTGTTAAAAGATTTATGAGCATATGTGCTCAGTTAATCTGCATTTGAGGACTTATGGCCAATTTTGGGCTAAGTCCAATCGAGTTAAAATCTTTAACATTTATTTTTGGGTTGTTGAGCCCTTACTTGGGCTTGGCCTTTTTAACAATGCTGAGCTTTGATTTGGATTCTGACAATATTTTGTCTTTTATTGAATGCTGAGCATTCATCATAGCTATGGGATTTATTAGAGAACAATTTATGTTTTGTCAGCGCAGAACATGGTGCACTTGGCGCTTTGCGCCAGTCAAAGAGTGCAGTGCGCTTCTGCCAAGTAGCGCACATGTAAGGGACACGTGTCGCACTCGGCGATAGGCGCCGGATGATGAGCGCATGATGCCAATTTATGAGCGCAGAGTGCTAATTCATGAGCACATTGCGCTTTCAGTTTAGTGGCGCACACGTGAGTGACACATGGTGCGCTTGACACTGTGCGCCAGCCCATGAGCGCAGTGCGCTATTTCAGAAGCGCAAGGTGCTAGTTATTAAGCAGTACATGCGCGATTGACACGTGGCATATTTGGCGCTGAGCGCTAGTCCAGAAAGCACAGAAGCGCAGTTCAAGAGCGTAAAGCGCATCTGATCAATTTTATGATCTGAGAAACAATTTATGTTCTTTTAAAAGAGACTTTGTCTCAGGATCTAAGAACAACCGTTCTTTTTTTGTTTCAATCTCTTATATTGATGAAACGCTTTGCATTTATGGATCTATGATCCTTAAGAGAAGTGAATTATTCTCCCCTTCTTTTTATAATGAGATGTTCATGATCTCTTTGAGAAAGACTTTAGTCTTATAGATCTATAATCTGTGAGAAGTAAGTTCTTCTTTTATTTTATGATGAGATCTTTTAATCTCTTTGTGAAAGACTCTTTGTCTTTGTAGATCTATGATCTTTTAAAAGAAATGAATTCTTCTTTCTTAATCATGAGATAATTTCATCTCTGTGTTCATCATCATTCATTCTTACCTTGAAAAAAATCTTCTTGTAAGAGCTTGCTCTTTTGAATTTCTCTAAGTTTTTTGGGAAGTTTTTCTCTCGCTGCTTTTGTATATCTGTTTCTTTTCCCTTTTTCTGTTGAAAAGAAGGATCATTGGTCGTTGGGACCCACCACCTCTCAAACGACACTGAGAGATTACAGCGCCATATATCAAAGGTGTGGAGGGATGTACCTTTTGAACCATATCCCACTCATTAGGGATAAAGAACAGGCTGGAGCTTAAGCTTCTCGCTGCTGAAAAAAGCTTCTTTGCGTGGGCGCACGTGCGTCATACGTGTTGGGCGCACATGTTTGCACGTAGCGCACATGGAGCTTGTGCATATGCGCATTATGGGAGGAGCGAGCTCCTATGGAGAAATAATCTCCTTTGAGTATTATGGAATACTCCCACGTGCGTTGCACGTGTTTGGCTCACGTGCGTTGCACGTGGCGCATGGCGCTTGCGCATATGCGCATTATGGGGGGAGCAAGCTCCTATGGAAAAATAATCTCTTTTGAGTATTATAGAATACTCATCCTTTTCTAAGAGGTATGCCCTCTTATTTATATGGGAGTAGTAGAGAAGGGATCTCTTTTTTTCCTGATGTGGGGCTAAAAATGCATCCTCATGTAGTAGAGCATTACTTTAGATTACACGTGCGTAGCACCTTTGCTCATAACTTTTGATCCAGGATGAATTTTGAGGCCCATAATATATCAAATCGAAGAATTTTTCGAGACACTTTCGATTCCATCAGAATTTAGCTGTTTCTCATTCGGGAGTTTATCAAAATACTGGCCGAAAAATACTGATTCGCATTTTCTTCCTTAGATTACACGTGCATAGCATATTTGCTCATAACTTTTGATCCCGGATGAATTATGATGCCCATAATATATCAAATCGAAGAATTTTTTGAGATGCTTTCGATGTAATCAGAATTTAGCTGTTTCTCATTCGGAAGTTTGTCAAAATACAGCCCGGAAAATACTGGTTCACATTTTCTTAAGCGTATCGCTGCCATTTGATACCTTGGGCTCTTTTGCGCAGAAATTTTTTTTGGCGGGAACAAATGCCTCCCACTACTTTGTCCACGTAAGTATATACATGGGTGAAGCAGTGCAGAGTAATTCATAACGTATAACCAGTTTTGGGTTGTTATATAATTTTCAGAATCTTGATCTGAGAAGATAACGAGCGGACACAAGCGTCGTCATTTATCATTGACTCAAATCTCGACTCTTAAGGTATATAGTTCCAAACCCTCGGCTTCATGAGCCGCACCCTTCTATTTCTTTGTGTTTTACTCTGGCGTGAAGTAGTTTATATGCTCATGAGTAACTTCTCCATTTCAGTGGCATGTAGTTTTAGAAAGTGTGGCCAATAGATGGTAGATAACAGTTCATCTTGAACTCTTTATAAGGTAGCGATGGCTTAGGAAACAGGGTTAGAATTTATTGCCTAAGACTTTCCAACTTTATGAGCCGTGAGGGTCTCACAAAGGCTTTTCTCCTTACGAGTCGTGAGGATCTCGTAGGTGTCTTTTCACCTTAGGAGTCGTGAGGACTCCTAAGTGCGTTTTCTCCTGAGAGTCGTAAGGATCTCACAAGAGAATTTTCCCGCTTATAAGTCGAGAGGACTCGTAAGTGGTTGTTTCCTTCTTCGTCGATGTTCGACTTTGGAGAGTGTGGCCCGTGAATAGTATGCAAGATTCCATTTTGGACCGACTTGCAGGGCCTCAGTGCTTAGGAAACATGTTTTTTAATCCCTGCTGCCTAAAGGCTTTTCCTTATGAGTCGAGACGATTCGAGAAGTTCTCGCAAAGACACTAATTTCCTCACGAGTCGAGACGAATCGAGCAGTTCTCGCAAGAATATCGTAACGTCACAGTTAATCTCTGCTCTTTATGACAGAGGTCCGTTAGGGTCTGTGGTACTAGGGTTTTGTCCTTCATACCGTCGTATTGGCTGATGTATTTCTCGATAGGCAATCTTGCTGTTCGAGTAGCCTTGCGATTGTCGTGTCTCTGATCCCTTCGGGGGCTGGACAAGACGTCTTCAAGCAATCCTCCTAGGCAGTTTGACCGTCGGAAGAGCAAGCGTTAGGAATTTTTCCATGCCGCTTTTTACTTGAGGTTAGGCTCATTTTGGGGAGCCCCGATGAGTCATAACCACTCCGCGCTGGTGTGGGATGATCTCCGATAGTCTTTCAGGTTTTATATGAGTTGCCGTCAAGACCCTGAAGGTATGAACTTGGCCTTTGTTTCGTTTGATGGCATTGCGTCTGCTGTATCGAGACGAATGTCGCGGTTGTCTCTAGCTTGTTGGTGAACCATCGAGGTTTGGAACTAGGGATTTTGCCGTGGCTCCATTGTTTGATTGTCGCGTCTGAATCCTGCTAGAGGAAGAATGCTGTGGTGACATCTCGTCTGCTATATCAAGACGAACGTCGAGGTGGTGACCACTCCATATAGGGTGATCTCCGGTAGTCTTTCAGGTTTTATATGAGTTACCGTCAAGACCCTGAAGCTAGGAATTTTGCCTTTGCTTCGTTGTTTTGGCGCGTCCGAATCCTATTGGAGGAAGGATGCTGTAGTGACATCTCATCTACTGTATCGAAACGAACGTCGAAGTAGTGACCACTCCATGTGGGATGATCTCAGGTAGTCTTTCAGGTTTTATATGAGTTACCATCAAGACCCTGAAGCTAGGAATTTGGCCTTCGCTTCATTTGCTTTGGCGTGTCCGAATCCTATTGGAGGAAGGACGCTGTAGTGACATCTCGTCTGCTGTATCGAGATGAACATCGAGCTGGTGACCACTCCATATGGGATGATCTCCGGTAGTCTTTCAAGTTTTATATGAGTTACCGTCAAGACCCTGAAGCTAGGAATTTTGCCTTTGCTTCGTTGTTTTGGCGCGTCCGAATCCTGTTGGAGGAAGGACGCTGTAGTGACATCTCATCTACTGTATTGAAACGAACGTCGAGGTGGTGACCACTCCATGTGGGATGATCTCCGGTAGTCTTTCAGGTTTTATATGAGTTACCGTCAAGACCCTGAAGCAAGGAATTTTGCCTTTGCTTCGTTATTTTGGTGCGTCCGAATCTTATTGGAGGAAGGACGCTGTAGTGACATCTCGTCTACTGTATCGAAACGAACGTCGAGGTGGTGACCACTCCATGTGGGATGGTCTCCGGTAGTCTTTCAGGTTTTATATGAGTTACCGTCAAGTCCCTGAAGCTAGGAATTTGGTCTTCGCTTCATTTGCTTTGGCGTGTCCGAATCCTGTTGGAGGAAGGACGCTGTAGTGACATCTCGTTTGTTGTATCAAGATGAACGTCGAGGTGGTGACCACTCCATGTGGGATGATCTCCGGTAGTCTTTCAGGTTTTATATGAGTTACCGTCAAGACCCTGAAGCTAGGAATTTTGCCTTTGCTTCGTTGTTTTGGCGCGTCCGAATCCTGTTGGAGGAAGGACGCTGTACTGACATCTCGTCTACTGTATCGGAACGAACGTCGAGGTGGTGACCACTCTATGTGGGATGATTGTTCCACTCCGAAAGACGCGGGAAGACGCGATAAACGTCTAGCCTGAATTTCGGGGCAGATGCTAATTGGTGCTATCCGTCCACCTCTCCGAAGATTCCAAGTTGATTTATGGCACCATGTATCAAAGGTTTAAACGGATGCGACCGATGTAGCAGACTTCTTCAGATTCCCCCTCGTTTGAGGGGGTTTTGATTGTGGGGACACTCTTCCCTGCAGGCGCAAGCCCCTGCAGTTAATGACGCTACCGCATCGCGGTAACAACTTTCTCCTTCTCCAGATGGTCACTTCGTGTCGTGCGTGTTTGTTTTGTGTTTGGTTTCCCGTGGATTGTATACGGAGACTAATTTATGTTGTCGCCTGTAGGGCGTGGACTAGTCCAAATCAGTATCTTTCTTAGATTTGGATTTGGGGGGGTTAGTTTTAAGGATACATTAGCCTCATTTGAGACTAAGATCAACTTAAACGTTTGTTAAGGATACATTAGTCTCATTTTAGACTAAGATCAACTTTACGGGATCGTTTAGATCCAACAAGAGAGCAATTGGGTTCTATTTTTTAGTTTAGTGACATTGCGGTCGATTAGTTTAAGGACATTACAGTCCATTGTTAGTTTAAGGACATCTCGGTCCATTGTTAGTTTAAAGACATCGCGGTCGAGGCTAAGGACATCATAGTCCATGAGTTTAAGGATCCCACAGTCCAATGTTAGTTTAAAGACATCACGGTCGAGGTTAAGGACATCATAGTCCGTGAGTTTAAGGACCCCATAGTCCAATGTTAGTTTAAAGACCTCACGGTCGGGGTTAAGGACATCATAGTCCGTGAGTTTAAGGACCCCACAGTCCAATGTTAGTTTAAAAACATCACGGTCGGGGTTAAGGACATCATAGTCCATGGGTTTAAGGACCCCACAGTCCGTAATTTAGAGACGTCATAGTCTGTGAAGTGTGTGGTTGTCGGGACCCGTCACCTCTTTGAAGACGTTGAGGGATTACAACGACAAATATCAAAGGAGTGAAGAGATATACCCTTGAACCAAGGTTGATTGGGGCTCTGTAGTCCAATTTGGAACTAAGATCAATTAATTAGATTATGAGCTCATTGGCTCAGTTAAATCTGAATTGAGAACTTATGGCCAATTTGGGCTAAGTCCAATTAGATTAGAAATACTGGCTCTTTGTTGGACTATTACACACTTGTCTGGACTCAAACCCACATTATCTAGTAATGCTAAGCCAGAGTTTGAAGGCTCTAATACATTTCAAAACGAAAGGTCGTCGAAGAGCCTCAGGAAAGGCCCAAAGCCAATCCCAGGGAACAGTGAAGCTTCATAGGGTCTTTCTGTCCAGGTGCAGGTGCAGCGAGCCCCCGGCGATTGAGGGCGCAATGAAGGTTCGAGTTGTCGAAAAAGTTGTCTTTGACTGAGCATTAAACATGATAGCTCTGAATTTTACTCAATTTTGAGATTTAGTTGGAAGGGAGGCTTTTGCCTCTGGAAAATTAGCCAATTTGGCTAAAAATAGTGTTAAACACTAGAGAACAACAGTGTTAAACACTGGAAATAAAACCCTCAAATTAGTGTTAAACACTAGAAGACAACAGTGTTAAACACTGAAAATCAAATTCTCAAATTAGTGTTAAACACTAGAAGACAACAGTGTTAAACACTGGAAATAAAACTCTCGAATTAGTGTTAAACACTAAAGAGGAAGGAATCACGTGAGGACACGTGATGGCACCCAAAGGTGGGGCTAGATCTCCTTAACTTTGTTCTGCGAATAAGTGTTAAACACTTTTGATTCTCTGGCCATCATGTGTTGGCACGTGATGGAGATTTGTACGCTGATTATTAAAGCATTTATCAAGGGGTCACGTAGTAACACGTGAGAGCGCCAAGTTAGAATCTGCCTTTGCTTTTATTCTCGTTGTTTTGGAGGTCACGTGGGAGCACGTGAGGCATTGCCTCAGGGCTAATTCCTTCTCATTTTGGGGGATCTTTTCAGGGGTCACGTAGGGACACGTGACCTTAGTTTTTTGCATGCATGGAGATCTTCGAAATCTCTTTATTTTTAAGAATTAAATTCTTTGTAGGGTTAAATCCTAATTTCGTTCTTAGAGGAATTAAATTCCCATGCATATGAAGAATTAAATTCTTATGTAAGGTTAAACCCTAATATTATTTAGAGGACTTGAATTCTTTATGAGTTTTGGGAGAATTGAATTCTCATATAGGGTTAAACCCTAGCTTTGTCTGTCATGGAGGAATTAAATTCCTTGTAAATTTAAGAGAATTAAATTCTTATATAGGGTTAAACCCTAGTTTTATCTTGAAGGAATTAAATTCCTGTGAATTTGGGAGAATTAAATTCTCATATAGGGTTAAGCCCTAATTTTATCTTGAGGGGATTAAATTCCTGTGAATTTGGGAGAATTAAATTCTCTAGACCCAATTCTCCCCCTAAGTTTTGGATCTGCATGGCAGAATCTCAACCCGATGAGAATTAAATTCTCAACCTATGGGGAGATTTGCTTCTGCAGATCTTCAACCAGAGGAAGAACTAAGTTCTTTTGCAGAAGAGTTAAACTCTTAGATTGAGAATTAAATTCTTTTTTTTGAAGTTTTGATCCTTTCCCCTTTTCTCACCTAGGGTTTCTTTCCTTGAGAATTAAATTCTCCTTTCTTTTCTCTCTGCTATTTGCCTTTAGAAAATTTCAAGATCCAAAATTTTATCTCCCCAAAATTCTCTCCCTTTCTTCTCCTCTTGGCTCCTATTTATAGGAGAAGGAAAAGAATCAATTTGTTTAGTAAATCTCTCATTGAAAGATTTTATTTGTTTTTCATAACTAATATGATCTTTTAGATCTCTCAGTGAATTTTATTCACCATTGGATTTTTAATCCAAAAGATATTCTGTTTGTTATTTTTGGTAAAATTTAGGGAAATCTTTCCTTGTCTAAAATCTTTCCATAAATTGGTGATTTTTAATCACCCTAGGATTTTTAATCCAACGGTCCCTCATAATCCTTTTTTGTTTGGAAAGATTTGGAGAAATACTTTCCCAGTTAGGGTCTTTGATTTCCCTTACTTAGAATTTAATTCTATCAATTCAGAAGGCTTTTAAAGCCTATCACATGTTGGCACGTGACTCTTTTTCATTCAGAATTTAATTCTGTATTTTACCTGGGCTAAAGACCATCACGTGTCAGCATGTGACCCTTGGTCACGTGTCAGCACGTGGCCCTTGGTCACGTGTGAGCACGTGACGCCCCATTGGAGTCTTTCCATAGCCATTTGTTTACACTTCTGCTTGCTTAGAATTTAATTATGTAATGAGATCACGTGTTAACACGTGACCCTTGGTCACGTGTGAACACGTGATACCTCATTGAGCTAATTCCTGATTTTTAATCAGGGAACAAATGCCCCCACAGCGTTGCTCTCACGTGTCTGCACGTGAGTGCAACGCTGTCACCTTTGTCACCGTTGGATCTGTCTAGGGAATAGGGAAGATGAAACGTTTCCCATCACATCCTATAAATGCCGGGGTCTCTTCAGAAGCGCCTCCACTCTTTCATCTTCTTCCTTGTTAACTTTTTCCCTTTGAGAATTTAATTCTCTTTTCCAGAGCTTAGTTCTCTGCTTTGAAAATTTTCAGAGTTTAACTCTGTCAAAAGATTCCCTTTTATCAGGTAATGATTTTGAACGGTTGAAGAACTTTGCAGAAATCTTTATTAGATTTTAAATCCACATCAAGGGTTTTTCCCTTTAACAAGAACCCATTTTTTTTAAAGTTCTTTAAAAAGAAAACCATCCAATCCTTAAACAATAAACCTCGCTAGGGTTTCTCTGGTCTTCAGGGGTCAATGGTGGTGTTTTTCTTTTCCATGGAATTTAATTCCATCTCAAAGAGTTTTGGCTCTGAAGAAATGTCTCTGGAAATTTAATTCCCCTTTTTCAAAAGGAATTTAATTCCTATGAAGAACTTAGTTCTTCCCAGGAGGCTTCTTGGGGTTTTCTTTTCATGAGTTGTCTCTTTGCAACCAAGAAGAAGAGATTTGCAGTGGTGCTTTCTGGGAATTTAATTCCCTAGCTTCTGCTTGATTTGTTGCAGAGTCCAAGATGAATTTCTTTTTAAGGAATGTGTAGGGTCATTTAAAATCCACTGCTCATTTATTGAGAATCTTCTTTTTGTCTCATTGTAATTGCTTTGCCTCATCATTAGCAAGCCGCCATCTCAATTTTATGGGACCCATGTGTTTTGTAACTAATGGTCCCATAAAATGAGTCCCCTGTCGCTTTCTTCCACCGTCTTTTTATATATATACATTTATAAACATATATATATACACTGTATGCTTCGCTTTAACAGTTTCCCCTTCTTTTATTTCAGGTACAATGACTTCTGTTCCATACTTCCCTTTCACTCGCTCGGAATCTTCTTTTCCTCAGTCACCGTCTGAAGAGGAAGTAATGGCTATGATCAGGGCTCATGACCCGAATCGCACCAACTTGATCTTATGGGGGACCTGGTATGGGCACATCATCCGCGGTCGCCGAAGTTTTCTTTGCGAGATACCGACAGAGCCTACTTATCCATTCCTGCCGATGGATCCTCCACGGACTGTCTTTGCCGTGGAGATGCCGAATTGGACCCCTATGGGACGGCTTGAGCCTTCAACGACTGGTATTCCAAACCATCCGGTTCCTGCTATAGATATTTTGGGGTGCCGTATTTGCCAGGGCGAAGCCCAACCATGGGGGCAGATTTATAAGATAGGGCTTACCCCTCGACACCCCATGGGCTACCTTCTTTGGGCTCGTTACATCTTGTCCGCCCATCGCGTGCGACTGCAGAGGGTTGGGCTTTATCAGGCGATATATGCATCCCTCTTCCACTACCAATCTCTTCATGTCTAGTGGGTCAAGGCCTTCTTGAACCAATGGAATCTCCCCACCAACACTTTTCTTCTAGGGGACCGCGAAGTTTCGATTTCCTTGAAAGAATTTCGCGAGATCTCAGGGCTGCCGATCAGGGGGACACTTTATGAAGAATTGCAGCCTCCCGATGAGTATGTCTTTGAAATCGAGCCTGCAATGCTTGACGGCCTATCTACCGAGAACGCCATCCGTCACAAGCGCCCGAGTTTGATCAAGACCTTGGGCATTTTTGACAAACTGTTCACAGAGTCAGAGGAGCAGGGCGTCACTTTTAAAATTTTTATCGCTTGCTTCCTTCGCGAGGGTGTCCTATCGAAGACGGCTCCGAAGTTCGCGAACATTAATGACCCTTTTGGGTTTGGTTTAAATAAGCGGCCGATTAAAGAAGAGGACCCGCCGTAGTACTACATTCCTATCATGTCAGCGGTATCTTTCGGGTCGATTGCAGCTCCTGGTATAGATGAGGAGACTTTCTTTGTGGGCTTCATCAGCGTTTGACTTAGCTGGTTCGTCATTCCCATGCATCACCGTTTCATGAGAGCCTCGGTTATTTACCCTGCTCATCATATTGCTGAGGGAACATGGCTAGCTGTGGGCATTCCGGGGCTAGCGCATCTATATCATGGGTTAGGCGCTGCGGCTAATACCTCAACTCCAGGTGTAGATGTGGTAAATTTCTCTCTTCATTACTTCACATCTTAGATTGAGGTGCACGTGTTGGGGGCCTTTGCTGCGCACCAGAGACCCAAATTTTATGACGCTTACACTTTTCCGCGACTGATGCGGCTGGTGGATGCTTCTGCTCCTGACCCGACTCAGTTTGGGGCTATTCGTGTGCTGATTGCTCCCTATGCTAATACGGGCGGAATGGTATTCATCGATCGAGCCCTATCTGTTCCTTCAGGACCGATTCAACAGCTTCACGACTCGTCGAAAGAGGGGGTACCTTCTCTGAAGCCCAGGGAGGCCATGCACCTGTACGCGATCAGACCAGGTTATCTGGTATTTCGTCAGAACAGTGCGGCCCTCTTTATGCGGTATACCCCAAACCGCTTTGCTCGGCAACTTGGATATGATCAGGGCGTCCCCTTCGAGGCATTTGCAGTGGAGCCTAGACCATCGCCTGAAGCTGTTCGTGACGCCGCTCATCACTTTATGCGTCTGAACACTGGTTCTTACTTCATGATCCCTGATCATGTTCCTCGATGTGTGGGGTCTTTCATAGGCTGGTACATCCATCGGGTCAGTCCAATTATTGCTGAGGAAAAGAGGGTGCTTCTTGGATACAGCGCTCCCATTCCGGTTCAAGCCGCGGGAGTTCCGTCGCAACCGCGTGCACCGGTTCGCTTTCCCCTGAGGGACACCAGTGTTGCGCTCATTCCGGGTGCGGCGGAAGTGGACTTCACTCCCACAGCTGGTATGCCACTGGGTACTCGGGCTCAATCGAGGGCTAATAGGGCGCCAGTAGCAGTATCATCGTCCGCGGCGTCGACAATGGCCGTGTCGTCCTCGGTAGCACCGCCAAGCGAGGGTGTTGAAGGTGAAGTGGGTCAGTGCCATGCCAAAGCTCCGCGGGGGAGGAAACGGTAGTCTTTGGGTGTCGGTTCTGGATCCAAGCGGCGGAGGAAGACGGCTACCAATCTGCTCGACTCTTTAATAGAGTCTGAGCCTATTCTTCAGGATGAACCGTCAGCTATGCAAGAATCGGACGTTGGCCTACTTTTCCCGAGTTCATCTGCCGAGGAAGCCGCATAATTGGCTGAGACTATAAGACGTTCGCAAGATGAATCGGAGAACGTAAGGATTCCAAAGAAGCCCTACCCTGCCGTCAACTTTTACGAAGACCCTCCGTGGATCCGGCGACGATTCATCGGCCCTTTGGAAGAATGGGGCGAAAGGGCCCTTAAACAGGCTGTTTCGGCCGATGCCGAGGACGTGCTTTCACTGTGGACCGGTGGCCATGAGTCCACCCTCGGACCTCGGCGAGCACATCTCCTTAAGAAGGAGCATCGGCTTGAACAAGCTATACTGGAAGCTCCCTTGCGCATCGGTATGTTCCTGTATTTCTTTGTAATATTTCATATTGTTTTCATACATATATATGTATCCTTATCTTTGTACAAACTTTGCAGGGACTTCGGCGGTGGCGGAGGCTCTAAGTCGTGCTTTGACCGTAGAGTTTGCTGATATCCCCAGTGAAGCACCAATCAGTGTGGAGGAGGTTGATGCAACTGTTGCTCTTGCGATAGAGTATCCCTCGGTGGTTTCCTCTTCCCAAGCGCTTGCTCCCTCGGAGGAGGCATCTTCGTCGGTCTCCATTCCGATGGATCTTTTTGGGGGCGGCTCGGAGACTACGGGGTAGGTAGTCGAGGCTACCGTCCTTCCGCTGGAGCCTGCGGTGGCAGCTGCTGCTCCTTGCTCAGAGGCCGCTACACTAGTCCGCGTCCCTGAGGATGTACCCGAGGCCACGGAGGAGGCCGTTGAAGCTGCTATCCCTCCGGCTCAGAATGGGAGGAGCGTCGAAGGTAGCTTTCTATATTTTTTCATTAATAACTTCTCCATTATCTGAACCTTTCTGTCTTTTCAGAATTGCGCGGATTGGCGGCATCTATTGCCGATCTATTTCCCAGGCGGTCCTTTCAGCGCTTGTTGGAGATGGCTGCTCCGCAGGCGATATCTCCTCAGCGTATCGTCCTATCTTCTGGACAAGGTTAGTGTTGTTTTACCCTCTTTTCATAGCATTATCACTGTTTCGTAAAATGACACCGGCGTCTTTTACAGTCCTGGAGGCCGACGACGAGGTTGAGATTCTTGATGGGCCTTGGGAGCCTTCAGATCCCTCTTGCATGACTGTGGGTAAGTAAAGTCTTAATGTTGTTCCATTTGTTCTCTGCTTGCAGGTTTTGCTGACTGTTTATAAATCTGAACAGCCCTGCCAGTTCTCACCGCGCTGGAGTCACGCATCTCCATGCCTCCCGGCCCTTATGCTCTGCGTGCCTCGGAACGGATGGCCAAGCTAAGCCTTGTCTCTCTGTCATCTCTAATCGAGGAACTTTGCGCTGGCAGTCTAATCACGGCCGAAGCGTTTGCTGCTGAAGCTAACGGCTCTCTTCCCTTTCTTGCCACCTCTCATAGTGAAGCAGTGGTGCAACTCTGGGTTGAGTTTTGTCGGTAGGTGGAGGCTTGCTTGCATGTGCTAGAATGTACACGCCTTTCTTCGGAGGTTGTGGCCGCGAAAGAGAGTTTACGGGGCCTAATTGAGCGGTGTGCGGCGAATATGATATCATGTGAGAAGAGGCTCGGCCGCAAGTTTTCAGAGAGGGAGCTGGCTTTTAAGGCGCTGAGGGAGCTTCAAGCCAACCTTATGGCCAAGGCCAATAAAGCGTATGAACTATGGCGAGTGCTTCAAGAGGCCATCAAGGAGGTGGTAGCCATCGATAAAGCCGCCGTGTTCACTCGTGAAATGGTTGAGGCCCATAAGGCTACTGAAAAAGAGCTCGAAGGCCGGCTTGCCTCATACGAGGCCCAACAAGCTCAGGCGGAGGTCCGTCTTTTGGCGATACTGAATCATGAAGGCGAGGCCCAGCGAAAGAGGGATGAACTGGCAAATCTGCTAAATCATCCGCCGACTTGAAGAATTGTATACATATTTTTTATTCTTCCTTTGTACATACTCCTGAATAAGAGTATATTTTTTTGTTCTTTCACGAATTGTACTTTGTATTCATTTTAATTCATGAATAAAAGACATATTTTTCTTCACGATGGTGTGTCCCTTTTTATTGAATGTATTCTGTGGGTAGTCTATCTCGATTTCTTTGCAGGACAACGATGGCTTAGGATTCAGGGTTAAGATCTGCCTCCTAAGACTTTTCAACTTTATGAACCGTGAGGGTCTCATAAAGAATTTTCTCCCTACCGGTCGAGAGGATCCCATAGGTGTAATTTCTCCTTAAGAATCATGAGGATTCCTAAGTGTGTTTTCTCTTGAAAGTCGTAAGGATCTCACAAGAGAATTTTCTCCCTTACGAGTCGTGAGGACCCACAAGTGATGGGTGAGGTTGCCCTTATCCGCATTTCATGGAATGAGAAGTTGCTCTGGATGCTTCCCACGGGGTCATAGCCGTGTTCTGCGAGGACCAGACTCCGCTCTGGATGCTTCACACGGGGTCATTGCCGTTCTCTGCGAGGACCAGGATCCGCTCTGGACGTTTCTCACGAAGTCAGGATTGACATTATCCGCGTTCTACATGACCAGGAATTTTGCTGTGGATTCTTCCCACGGGGTCATTGTCATGTTCTGCGAGGACCAGGCTCCTCTCTGGATGCTTCACACGGGGTCAATGCCGTGCTCTGCGAGGACCAGGATCCGCTCTGGACGTTTCCCACGGGGTCAGGATTGACATAAGCCGCGTTCCATGTAGCCAGGAATTTTGCTCTGGATGCTTCCCACAGGTTCACTGTCGTGTTCTGCGAGGACCAGGCTCCGCTCTGGATGCTTCACACGGGGTCATTGCCGTACTCTGCGAGGACCAGGATCCGCTCTGGACATTTCCCACGGGGTCAGGATTGACATAAGCCGCGTTCCACGTAACCAGGAATTTGCTCTGGATGCTTCCCACGGGATCATTGCCGTATTTTGCGAGGACCAGGCTCCACTCTGGATGCTTCACACGGGGTCATTTCCATGCTCTACGAGGACCAGGATCCGCTCTGGACATTTCCCACGTGGTCAGGATTGACATAAGCCGCGTTCCACGTGACCAGGAATTTGCTCTGGATTCTTCCCACGGGGTCATTGGCGTGTTCTGCGAGGACCAGGCTCCGGTCTAGATGCTTCACATAGGGTCATTGCCGTGCTCTGCGAGGACCAGGATCCACTCTAGACGTTTCCCACGGGGTCAGGATTGACATAAGCCGTGTTCCACGTAACCAGGAAGGGTTGACTTTATCCGCATTTCACGGAGTCAGGGTTTGACTCTCGGCCATCTGTGCACCGCCGAGTCATGGAACTGGGAGTTGCCGTTGTTCCGCTTTGCTTGATGTTGTGTCTGTTGTAATGAGACGAATGTTGAGATGATCTCCAGGCTATCTGTGAACCGTTGAGATTTGGCTTCTTCTTCTGATGAGACCTAGGGAGGAAGGGTGTGATCCCTTCTTTGTTTGCGCCCCTGGATTGTATACAGGGATTGAAGTGATACCACCTGTAGGACATAAATTTTTATATATATTTTTTCATTTCTTTCCGCGATGCTCTTTCATTTCAGCTTTTATATCGTGAAGGTCACGATTGCCCAATCATTTCGGCTGTTTTTCGCGGTGCCCAATCATTTCGGCTATTTTACATTCATACATTTTTTTACTTGCTGATTTTGTTGCAAGTTGCCCCATCATTTCGGCTATTTCGTATGTATGTGTGGCTCGCTGGCTTCTTTGCTGCAAACTTGGAATTGGACACCGATTTCGGCATCAGCACCGCTACAACTGGGATATTGCCAGGAGCGAATCATCATTTTCCTCTGTCGATGACGAACAAAGGTAGCTTAATAAACAGGGTTAAGATCCTGTTGACTAAGGCTTTTGACTTCATGAGCCGTAAGGGTCTCATAAAGGTATTTCTCCCTGCGAGTCGTGAGGATCTCGTAGGTGTGTTTTCTCCTTAGGAGTCGTGAGGACTCCTAAGTGTATGGTTTCTCGTAAGTCGTAAGGATCTTACAAGAGTATTTTCTCCTTCTAAGTCGAGATGACTTACAAGGGCTGTTCACTGTGCAAACATATCCCTGGTCACGGATGGGACTTCGTTAGGGAAATGTTTATTCACGCCCGTGGATTGTATACAAGGGTCAGCATTGAGCCGCTTGTAGGGCAGTATTGGAGGTTATGGGGGGCTGCTTAAGAACCGGTTCAGATCCCTGTAGCTTAAGACTTTTGAATTTCATGAGCCGTGAGGGTCCTATAAGAAGGTTCTCCTTACGAGTCGTGAGGATTTCGCAAGTGTAATTTCTCCTTAGGGATCGTGGGGATCCCTAAGTGTGTTGCTCCCTTATGAGTCGTAAAGATCTCACGCAGGTGGTTTCTCCTTACAAAGTCGAGAGGACCTTGCAAGTGTCTTTTAACGAGATTGCACCCTTTCGGGTTTTCATAAAACTCGTCGGTAGCCCTGCTGTTTTTACTCACGGAGCCCCTTCGGGTTTTCATCCGTGCCCTTTTTGCTTATGGACATACCGTTTTTCTTTTTTCTTCTTTTTTTTATTTTAACGAGGTTGCGCCCTTTCGGGTTTTCACAAAACTCGCCGGTAGCCCTGCTGTTTTTACTCACGGAGCCCTTTCGTGTTTTCATCCGTGCACATTTTGCTTATGGACATACCGTTTTCTTTTTTCTCTCTTTTTTTATTCTTTCTTTTCTTTTTTATATCAGCTTTGGGATGCTGCGATCCACCGTAGTTTACCGACATCTCGGTCAACGGCTAGTTTTAGGACATAGTTAGTTTAAGGACGTTTCGGTCCGTCGTTAGTTTAAGGACGTTTCGGTCCGTTGTTAGTTTTAGGACGTTTCGGTCCGTAGTAAAGGAAGCCGGTTACTACTTATAGAGTTTGAGCTTAGGAAGATAGCGAGTGGACATAGTCGTCGTCATCTATCATTGACCTAGGCCGTGACTTGTCAAGCGTAGTATTTCTTCAGGAAGCGACCGTTTATCGGCCTGAAAGGTCTTTCACCATGCATGTCCATGAGTAGATAGGCCCCACCCTGGTAGACCTTGTCTATGATATACGGACCTTCATAGTTCGGTTCGAATTTCTCCCGTTTGGCACGGTTGGGGATCATAGGTCTTTTGACCACTTGCACGAGTTCGCATTGGTGGAACGTTCTTGACCTAGTCAATCTCTCATATGAACGCGTCATCTTTGCTTTATAAGCCTCCAGATTTTGTTGCGCTATGAGCCGAGTTTCATTAAGGGCATCGAGTTCCTCAAGCTGAAGATGAGCATTCTCTTCGTCCGTTAGCTCGTAATGAACCGCCATTCGTAAAGAGGGTAGCTCTATCTCGAGGGGGAGTACCGCTTCTGTACCGAATACCAATGCGTACGGCGTTGTGTTCGTGGCCGTTTTGAATGTAGTTCGATACGCCCAGAGAGCTCCATGCAGTCTCTCATGCCAGTCCTTCTTATTTTGGGACACCGTCTTTTCACGATCTTTGTCAAGGTCTTGTTGAAAGCCTCAGCTAGACCGTTAGCTCGGGGATTATAGACTGAGGAGTATCTCCAGTCTATGTTGTGCTGTTGTGCGAAACAGCTGATCTTGTGGCTCTGTAGGCTGGCCCGTTATCGGAGATAATCCGTCGTGGAGTACCAAACCGATAAATGACGTGTGTCTTGAAGAAATGGAGGATATTTTCCGTCTTCACTTCCCTCAGCGGTACTGCTTCTGCCTATTTGGAGAAGTAGTCAGTTGTCGCCAAAATGAATCGATGTCCTCTGGATGATGCTGGCTCGATGGGGCCAATTATGTCATTCCCCCACATTTCGAATGGCCAGCTAGCTACCGTTGGATGTAGTGGATTTGGATTCTGATGGATAAAGTCCCCGTGAATCTGGCACGAGTGGCATTGCTTCGCGTATTCGAGGCAGTCTTGGATCATCGTGGGCCAATAGTAGCCCATCCTTTTGATCTTCAGCTTCATCTTCGGGCCGGCTTGGTGAGAACCGCAGAGTCCGTCTTGAGTTTCTTGGATGACCCTCTTTGCCTCTTCAGGTACCAGGCATCTTAGCCACAAAGAATCAAACGACCTCTTGTACAGAGTATTATTGACGAAGGCAAAAGATAGGGCTCGTTTCATGAGCTGATGTTTTGAGGACGCATCTTCAGGTGTTTGACGGGATTTGAAGTAGTCTATAAAGACTTCTCTCCAATCCTTAGCCTTTTCCTGATCTTTTATTTGTAGAGTCGTTAGCTCGGTCGCTCCCCTTTCTTCGGACGACTCCAGAGATATTTCTGCTGGTGCAAGAACCCGACGGCTTTGTACCATGATTCTTACGTCATCGAGGTTCTCGTCGGCCAATTCTTTAGGAAGCTTGGCTAATGCATCCGCTTTTCTATTTTCCACACGCGGTATGCTTTCTAAAGTGTAGGAAGGAATTTGAGTCAGCAGCTGCTGTACTCTCTCGCCGTACTTTACCAACTCTGGCTTGCACGTTTGATAGTCGCCGTTTACTTGACTAACGACCAGTTGGAGTCTCCGTATATGAGGGGGTTTCCAATTTCCATGTCAATGGCGATCTCGAGACCTTCTATCAAAGCTTCATATTCGGCTTCATTGTTTATCCTCGGCTCTGTTAAGGAGAAGGCAAAGCGCATTATCCCTCCTTGTGGAGTCATGAAGATGAGGCCTACCCCTGATTTGATTATGGGGGTACTTTGTTTGCGCTTCTTCATGGAAGACGCCCCATCAAAATAGAGTTCCCACCGGGTATCGTCCCCATCGATCGTGTCAAACGCATGTTCGTCTAGCAGTTCGCAATTCAAAGGAGAATCGGCAGGTATCGGATGCTCAGAGAGGAAGTCGGCGATGGCCTGGCCTTTCACTGCCTTAAGAGGTTGATAAGTTATCGAGAACTCCATCACGAGCATGGCCCATTTAGCAAGCCGTCCTGTTAATATGGCCTTCGACATCAAGTATTTGAGAGGATCCACTTTTGATATGAGATGGACCTCATGTGCCAACGCATAGTGTCTGAGCTTCGTTATTGCGAAGATCAACGCCAGGCAGTGTTTTTCGATGGAGGAGTAGTTGCTTTCTGCCCCCAATAGAACTCAACTCAAGTAGTAAAGGGCTCTCTCCTTCCCTTGGTCGTTCTCTGTGCCCATAGCGCGCCTAAAGAACCTTCGAGGGCTGTTGTATAAAGAATGAGGGGCTTTCCCTTGATCGGAGCGGCCAGTACTGGCGGATTCTGCAGGTACTGCATGATTTCGTCCAGCACGTTTTGGCATTTGCGATCCCAAACGAAATGGGTTCCCTTTTTCATCAGGTGACTGTAAGGATAGCACTTGCCGGAGAGATTGGCTATGAATCGCCGGATATACGCGAGCTTTCCTTGGAGAGACCGCAGTTGCTTGAGAGTCCTTGGCGGGGGCATCTCCATAATCGTCTTGATCTTTGACGGATCTATCTCGTTGCCTCGGTGTCGGATGATGAATCCTAGGAACTTGCCTGAGGAAACTCCGAACGCGCATTTGAGAGGGTTCATCTTCAAGTTGTATTGCCGAAGGCATTGAAATACGATCTTCAGATGCTCTAAATGTTCCTCGTATGATTTGCTTTTAACTACGAGGTCGTCGATATAACATTCGACGATTTCATGTATGAGGTCATCGAAAATCTTCGTCATGGCCCTCTGATAGGTGGCACCGGCGTTCTTTAGACCAAAAAGCATCACCTTGTAGCAGAATATACCCAAAGGGGTCCGGAAAGTGGTGTGCTTCTGGTCTTCGGGATGCATCTTTATCTGATTATATCCTGATGAGCCGTCCATGAAGGAGAAAACTTCGTGAGTGGACGTGTTATCTATCATCGGCTCAGTGACTGGTACTGGGAAGTCATCCTTTGGGAAGGCTTTATTGAGATCCCGAAAGTCCACACATATGCACACCGTTCCATTTTTCTTTATCACCGGGACGATGTTGGCGATCCAGTCAGGGTACTGAACCTCTTGGATGAAGCCAGAGTCGATCAGCTTTTTGACCTCGGCGTTGACGCTCATCTCAAGATCGAGCCGCATTCTTCTCGGTGCTTGTTTGATCGTCTTGGCGTCCGTAGATATTGTCAATTTGTGGAGAGCAATCTCTGGATCTAGTCCTGGCATCTCGGAATAGTTCAATGCGAAGCAATCTTTATGCTGCATGAGCACATCCTTTAGTGTAGCCACCCTTTCTTCAGATAGCAACTCACTGACGAATGTCGGTCGCGGGTCACTTGCCGTACCCAGATCAATTTTCTTGAGGTTATCTACAATAATGTGTATTCCATCTTCTAGCTCTTTTGGCGCTGGTGGAAACTCTGAGATCACCTCATCATCATTGTTTTCGAAGCACCAGGGAAGGTCATCTATATTCTCGGGCTCTTCTTCTAATAGCGTTATCATATGACAAGTACGAGCTCGCTTTCAAGACCGATGTTGATCTGGTTCTACTCTCGCTGTATGCATGGCTTTCGGTTCATGCTTCTGTGGTGGAATTATCCTCCAACTGCTGGATAGAGCAAACCTGCCGAGCTGATATTGGTCTTCGACCCAGTTCTTGAAGGTGAAGCAGTCTTTGAGAGGATGTCCTATTGCACAGTGATAGGAGCAATAATCTGGGTGATTGACTTCGCCTGCTTGATCGGGGTGTTTGGACTCCGAAAGTGTAATCATTTGATGTTTTATGGCAAGATCAAGTATCTTCCGTGTTTTTTTCTGGGGAAAAGAGTATGCTCGACCCATCTTCTTTATAAGAGACGAATCCGGATTACTTGATTCCTGATCGCGTGGCTTCTTGGACCCGCTTCATCGCTGTCGAACGCCTTTCCCGTTCTTTGGTTTGTTTCTGCCTCTGCGTCGGGCCTTTTGTACCACGGGTTGACAAGGAGGAGCATTTTCATTTTTCGCGGCCTGTTGAAGGAGGCGTTGCGTCCTGGCTTTCTCGAAAATGGCCATCTCACGGTTATGGTCATCCCGGATCTTTTGACTCGCTTCCCTTACTAGTCTGTCCATTCGTTCTTCAAACGATGGACTCGGCATTTTGATGACAGGACCTTGTTTTGGTTCAGGATCAGCCTCTCTTAACAGAATGTCTCCTTCTTCATCGAAGTCATGTATGACGTAGCTGCCATGGACTCGCTCCCATTTTCTGGATTGCACATATCCAAGCCCGATCGTTTCCATTCTCCCTTTGGGCAACTTGCGCTGAGTTCCAGAGACATCCCAAATCCTGTTGTAGAATCGAGCTTGTCGAGTAGTCTGTCTGAAGGGTACCGCTTGACGCTTCAATAGCCTTTTCAAGCCTTCCGTGTAATATCTAGGCAGACGGATGGGTTGGAGCTTGTCGAGCGTAGAATCCGCGTCATGCCAGATTTCTTTCTCCACTTTGGTTTCCCCGGATCGGTAGAATAGGATCGCATCTTCACCTTTTCGCCTGGGAGGGATGTAAAATGTTTGCAATTCTTGCACACTATAAGTTTTAAGTGCATCGAGCTCTTTGTAATGCTCTTGTGGAACCATGGTAATTTGCAAATTCTGATTATCACTAGAGAAGGCTTGTATTGATGGCCGAGCAGAAAATATAGCGTTAACCTCGTCTTCCGAATCGCTGCCGAAGATCAACATGGGGGTGGACGGTCCCGGTTTGTTGCGTTGTGGCGGCCCTGAATAAACTATCTCTTTTTCCTTCTCGGTATCACTCCCGAAGACTGGAATAGTGGTGATAGTTTTTTCCTTCGGTTTGTGACATCTCTCCGTGTCCTCGAAATCTGGTAAGAAGTATTTTGCATCTTCGTACTTTCGGACTTCGTTCACGGAGAATGGGTTCAACTCCCCCGTCACAGTGTACTCGAGATCATCCTTGAAATACTTCATACACTGATGTTGTATAGAAGGGATAATGCTATACTCGTGTAGCCAAGGCTGGCCGAGCAAATCATTGTAGCATGTCTTGGCGTCAATGACGTGAAATTTAATATCCGTGACAAGCAGCTCAAAGCGCAGCGTCAGTATCACAGACCCGAGAGTCCGTGATGACTGGGAGTCAAAACCGGAGATGGTGATTTTATTACGAGCGAGGTGCTGAACGCTCATGCAGATTTCCTTCAACACTCACACGTTGAGGAGATTGACGGAAGACCCATTGTCAATCAGGATTTTGCCTATCTTGATATCGTGACAGTATCCGGAGACATAAAGGAGACGGTTGTGCTCGCACGTCCCGAGGAGGAGATCTTCGTCACCGAAGGTGATATCGGCCGTGTGTACTTCTTCCAGCTCGTCCTTCATCTTTTCTTCGGTGAGGAAAGCTTGGAATTGCTCTGGCTCTTGTAGCGCCTTGATCAATGAATCCCTTGCTTCTTTTGATAGCAAAAGGGCGTCGAGAATGCTTAACTGCGAAGGTAACTTTCTTAAGTGTGCCAGAATGTTGTAGTCTACCTTACTTTTCTTTGGCGGGTCCTTGGCGGTCAGTTCTTTGACGACTTGGTCATCTAGGGCGATATCCTCAGAGACTTTTTCTTTTCCCTTGTCTTTTCTTTTCGTGGGTCCGAGATTCTTTTCGGGCAGCGTACGATTGCGCAGCTGAATATTTTCGCAGGTCTTTGGTTCTTCCTCTTTCCCCGGGGTGGGTTCTTTGAAGAGAGGGCCAAGAGTCATTTCTTCGTCGGAGTCGCTCCCGAAGGTGAGAATTTGCGATCCCCCGGCGTTAACCATGCGACAGTTGACGGTAGTTCTTCTAAGCTCCTCGGTCGTACTTTTTCTCTCTCGACGAGTTTTGCGTTTCATCCGCTTAAAATGTTGCTGGTGAGCAACATATCCCTGCCACCATCTTTTAAAAGCATTGCACTCTTCGGTGGGGTGCGCAACCTTTCGATGATACGAGCAGTAGCTAGGATGCGTTTCCGCTTTACCAAGAATGTTTCCTTCGGAGGGCGGCAGCTTCATTCCCATTGATATGGCTTTGGTGAATCTCTTCCTCATCTTGAACCTGCTTTTATTCGCGGCGGATGTGTTTTGATTTGGCGAGAGTGTCTCAACCCTTTCGTCCAGTCGCCGGCGCTTGGCTTTTTCAAATATGGCCATTTCACGCTTTCGAGCAGCTTTGCTTTCAAGAAGCGCTTCATTCAGGAATGCATCAATCATTTCATCTGATGGACCTAGAAGTTCCGGCTCAGGATTTGCCCCCAGTTTCTCGGTGCAAGGAGCTTCTTCATCGTCATTCGACGAGTGAGAGATCACATGGAAGCTTGCTACATAATCTTCAGATTCATCCGACGAGTCTTCTCTATCGTCTCCGTCCTCAAGGACATGGCTGAGAAATTCTTGAAGTGTGACTAGAGTTCGCGCTTTCTGGTTATACTCTTCCAGCACGTCAATCTGTTTTTGCAGGTCCGTGCGCTTGTCACCAGGCTTCACAGGCTTTCTGATCTTCTTTTTCTTCTTCGAAGACTTTGACGGCTGGGTGTGAGTGTTTTGAATATCACCACCAATCTTTGGAGTCGGGCGCGGTTTCAGCATTCCCTTGATAATCTCGGGTTCCAGCGGATTCTTCGACCTGATCGCCGGGCACGTCTGGAGATCGTTCAGCATTCTTTTGGTTTTGGCTGAAAGAACGACCTCCCATGGAGCTTCTTCAACAAAAGAGCACGATGCCCCCGGTGTGTTCGTCTTATTAGGAGTGTGTGGTTGTGGTGGGCTTACTTTCCACTTCTCAGACAGCGCAAACTTGCCTTGTTGGTACTAATCCTCGATCTATCCCTTAAAGACGAAGCAATCTTCGATTGGATGGCTTACCATTTGGTGGTAAGGGCAATAATTGGGACTATTAGCTTCGCTGGGTTGCAGTGGTCGCTTAGGATTTGGCAGATTGATGAACCTGTTGCGCATCGCCAGTTCGAATAGTCTCTTCGTTTTGTCCCGTGGGAACGAGTAAGGACGCTTCATTTTCTCATTATAATAGCGTCGTCTCTCTTCCAGTTGATCCGTTAGTTTTGGGGCACTGGGCTGTTGTTGGGTATTTGCAACGAAGGTCGCCTTCCCTTTACCCTTTCGTTCCGCGGCTCCGGCTTCCGAGGAGACGGTCTATGACCCATCTGGTCCATCTGGGCTAGCTTGTCGATTAAAGCTTGGAACGTGGTCGGTTTCAAGAACATCATGAATTGTGAAATAGTTGCATGAGGGTCTAGGGTGCCCACGAACATGCCCACTGCTGGTGCTTCTTCGATGCGCTGTTCGCATTTCGACCACAGATTCCGCCATCGGATTGCGTATTGAACCCACGTCTCACCTGGCTTCACCCTGGCATTGATCAATGCCGTTATTGGGGTGCATTTACTAGCACTCACGAATCGCTGGGTGAATAACAACTCCATTTCTGCGAAAGTCTTGACGGAGTCGTTTGGAAGTTCGGAATACTACTCAAATACCGTCTCCGACAAGCTGCCGACGAATTGGCGGAGCAAAAGCTTATTATCACCCCCGGTGTTGCCGCAAAGAGCTCTGAACTGAGCGACATGTTGATGGGGATTGCCTGTCCCCTTGTACACATGGAATATGGGGATTGTGTATCCCGACGGGTACTTTATTTGGTCATACCAGCCTGGATACGGTCGCCCAGTTTTAACGACTTGGCCAGCCGCTTCATTTGCCTGGTGAGCTCGTATTTGCTGAGCAATATAGTCATCCAGAGCGGCCTTGGAAATAGTTTCCTCTTTGGCTGCTGAAAGAGCCAGAGGAGGATTCGACATCTCCCCTCTGTTGTCTTCAATAATGATCGGAGGGTTGATTTAGAGAAATTTTTACGATCAAAAATATATGTTACCGCAATCAAGAATGGCATCGCTTGGTAGCTAGCCGGTGAGTACGGGTCGGTCCACAGGGATGTTGTAAATTTCCTAAATGTTCTTACGAGCTAATTCCAAAGGGTGTTGGATCTTTTAATACAAAAACTAAGTTGAGTTATACTAGGATTAAGAAACTTGCTAGGATTAGGTTTAGGTAAAGTTTGGTAAATAAAAATCTACACCTCTTTCAATACCCTAAATTAGATATCATATTAGGAGTTATGGTAATTATTAATAAAGGGGATTAGGATGATTGGGAAGAAACGATGTTTCTTCCTCTAGATCCTTGTCCGTCCTTTCTTAATCCTTACCCTAACCTCCATAGAAAACGTTCATATCCGGTCTTTTATACTACGGTATCACCGTTACCTCATAGGTAGAGTGCCGTAGGGAGCGGAATATGAAAGCATGCATGGAGTCCTAATTGTTCATAAGAGATTGGCAAAGAAAGGGGTGAGAGATCTTCATCTCTCAAACCCTTCCCTATTCCTAACCCTAACAAGCGAGGAAACTACTCGCTCATTGAGGGATCTAAGAAAGACATAATTTTTATGAGTTTTGATTTAAGAGATTAACAATCTACTGCAAATTAATAAAAATTCTAAACTAGATTAAACTAGGGCAGGAAAAGAAATTACCTAAGGCAGAAATTAAAACTTAAGAACTAAGGCAGAAATTAAACCTACTTACAAATTGATGCTCTCTAAATCTTCAAAAGAAATCTGAATTTTATTAATGAAAAGAGGCATGAACTAATACAATGAATTGGGTATCTATTTATAGGACATAGAAAACCCTAGGTTTACAATTGTCGCACGTCTGCATTTACAAAAATACCCCTAGGAAGACTATTCAGCGCCGTCACCACATTATGGTAAATTTTTATCCCCTACGTGCTCTAGACGGCCGCGGAACCACGGCCGCAGTCAGGGTTTGGCCGCGGTTCCGCGGCCCAATATTGGTCTTGAATGCTGAACTTTTCTGGGCTGTCTCTGGGCTATTTGGGCTTCCTATTTCTTCAGTAATTTTCTCAAATTGGCTTCTAGGTTTCTTCCAGATCTCCCAGTGAATTGTAGTGGGCTTTTACCGTTGCTTCGAGACGAAATCTTGGACCTTGCATTACCTTGTACTTTATGAACTGATCTTCGTGTAGGCTTGATCAAGATCCTTCTATTTGTTGGTCGTAGTCCCACTTTTGCATCGTCTTTTATCTTTTTCACTGTTTTAGCTTTGAGAACCTGTAACTTGTACTATGTAGCAGACATGGGTCAAAAGCACCTTTTTATTCGTAAAATGCATAAGAATGGGGAATATAGTAATGCAATATTATGGTATGAACAAATACCCCTAAACTTATCTTTTACTCGTCCTCGAGCAAACCTATTTTTATTCTCGACAAAAACCTAACCTCACTTTTGCAGGGAAATGCGATTGCACTGAGCTCGTGCAACAAGCCGTTAAACCTCTAGGTGTCCCTAGTAGGAGGAGTGTTGTCTCCTGAGGGTTTTAAGCGGATACTACCCATAAAATCCTATCAATTAGGCCCATTGACTTTTATTCTCCAATTAGGTTTTCTAACAAGGAATTCTATTATCGTCGACTCGTAAATTATCCACCCATATTCTTCACACTTCCTCATCATTTAACTTAAGATTATATATGTTCTGCAGACCTACTTAGCTTTTGGCATTCCTTAAGTTTTCCTTCTAGGGTTCCATCTCCACTTAGGAATTTTTATCATCTCTACTAAAGATACAAGTTCTATTCTTCATTCCTCTCTCTTATTTAAATCCCAATCACATACCCCTACGTGTGTGTATATATCACCCCTACACTTGGAAATTCAAATCAAGCAATCATACTCTTGTCCGTTGTCCAAAGTACTTATTAATTGGTGAATTTTTAAATGAATTTTGCTTACACATCCTTCATGCGACCGTTAATACTTCTTGAGGTACCAACGACCGATTACAAAATGCGTTTGCACTTTAAAGCGTAATTCCTAGTCTTGCAACACCCAAGGTTTTAGCAGTGACTCCCAAACCAGTTGGTCTAAGGCACTAGGTGATGAAGCTCTCTCGCTAAATGTTTTTCTATTTTTTCAGCCTTAAGTAATCACAAAGACCAGTGTTCATTTTTTTTACTTTATTCACACTTGTATTTTTTTTATTTTCCATCGTACTAAGGACTTTAGACAAGAGCATTTCAAGGTCTCTTCTACTATTCCAAGTTTCAAGGTGTGTGTTTGTGCAATTTGTAGGGTATGCATTTTCAGAATTTAGACTTAAGTTAGGAACTATTTTTCAAACTTATACTCTAATAAAAATATCAATACTTTTCTTTTGTTTTGACTTAGCCCAAGAAGTGAACTCAAAATTTGCCTATTTCTAAATAAACTACAAAGACATATACTTTCTACCGTTAAACTTTAAGAAAGGTTAATTTTAGGGTTTTTTATTTACTAAGTCTAAGATCTAGTTGTTCCTATCCAGTTAACTTATTTGTTAAACTTAAGTCAAATACGGTCAAAATTGAATGCATTAATTTTTATAAATTTTTTTTGAAATTTTCAATTTTTATGGGTTTTTCTTTTTCTATTTTTTTTCTTTTTCAATTTTTCAAATTTTTATGATTTTTATATAAGGATGCAAATGCAAATATATACATATGAATGCGAAGAAAGAAAACTTACCGAGCATACCCTCAAACTTAAACTGGACAGTGTCCTCACTGTCATGCTGCACCAAGTGGGTCAATAGTTTCGGCAATTTCCTGCTTATTTACAAATGATACACACCCCCAAACTTATTTGAAATAAAGTTTTGGAAAAATTGATTGGAAATTCGGGGGTGAAAGTGGAGGAGAATTAATCGGTATAGATCGGCTCCTGCAAAAACAGGAGCTCCTCCGATGGGTCCGCTGTGAGGAACGGTTTCAATCGATGTCCATTTACTTTGAATCAAGTATCGTCCTCCAGATTTTCAAGATCGACCGCACCGTGCGGATAAACGGTGCGAACTACAAATGGCCCTTTCCACCTTGAACGGAGCTTGCCGGGGTGATAATGTAACCGAGTGTCATAGAGCAAAATCTGTTGACCAGGTTTAAACGTTTTTCGCAGAAGGTGTTTATCATGGAATACCTTAGTTCGGTTTTTAACAATTACGGTATTATCATAAGCCTCATCCTGCAGCTCTTCTAGTTCATTTAATTTCAGCTTTCGATTGCTGCCCACATCTCCTAATGATAAATTCAACTCTTTGATTGCCCAAAATGCCTTATGCTCAACTCTACTTGTGTTAGTTATATGTATGCCCTAGAGGCCATTACTGTACATTGGATGTATATTGTAGTGGATGCTGGGACATATATAAGTAGGACTTTCTTGCTCGACATGATAGTACGCTATCTGGTTGCTCTTTATCTTAACGTGTATACTTTCCGTCTCTCTGTTACATGTTGATAAAGCCCATAGGATGTGTACTCGACTTCCAGGACTGTGATGCAGATCATACTAGTGGGGGCCTAGATAGTCCATGAGTACATCCTTGAAATGTTCCTAGTCGAGGGAATATCGAGACGGGGCATCGATATTCCAGAATAGACTAGCGTATATCTTCTCGACCCATGTGATGGGCGATGGATGATCCCATATCCATTGGTGTTTGACATCAGAGATGGTATGCGGGTGCTCAGTGGAGACTGGGTACACTGAACGGACTCGCCGAGAATTCCCAGATGGTATTATACCTCACGTCAGATGGCAGTTCTCTGGTGACACTGGTACAGCTTAGTCTGTTGACCCGAGATCGTCATAGAGTCTTGTGTGTCTCCCACTGTGCTTTGATTTCCACCCTACCACGGCTCTACTGAGTTGTGCAAACAGGTGGTTATTGGGTACAGTCTCGATTCACATGGAGGCAATGAGCGATAGGAGGGGATTCGTCTCTCCCGGTATTTGGGGTTGATATTGTGCTATGCTCGACTGGCCATAACAGGAAATCCCTGGCCAGGGTTGCAGTGATATACTGGTAAGAGTTATCAGTAGTTTCACGAATGTTATGGACCTAACGTCGGCATGACTTATCGAGCTATTGGGGTCTGACGTTTACCACCCCTAGGCGAGATATGCGACATATCAGACGAACAGACCGGACTGTACGGTAAGTGTTACTGGTTGTATTCGCAGGAGTATGAGCGAGCTTGCTCGTCGATCTTCTGATCGCTCAATACCCGGGTGGCCGTTACGTTTAGCAGACCGCTTGCGGCTTGTGGGTGCTTGATATGATCATCATCTGCTATCGGCGTATTGACCAGTCTTTAGAGTCCTACACAGAGGTTTCCTGGCTCAAGCGAAACGAAATAGGAGCGCATATGAGATATGTGCGGGACCGAGGATAATTCGTGTATGTGATACCGTATTCCATTCTCGCGATGAATGTATCGATTGGTTATATGCGATATAACCTAGTTATCGAATCAAGGATTGATTCGATAAGCCGATACATTGGATACTAGTCTGTTATATGCGATATGACCGGATCGTTAAATCAAGTGTTGATTTAATGATTTAATGTATAATTATATATTTGATATATTACTTTGCATTAACTAGTATTGGTTCACTTTAAATGGATTTACTCACTTGATATGCACAAGTTGTATATGTGATATACTTTTGTGCACAAGATTGTATCATGTTTGATGATACATGCAAGCTTGGGTTTGTGTAAAGAATTGACCATGGTTATATGAATGGTTAGGGTTTCATTTTATTTACTTATTCATTTATTTATTCTTTTTGTTTATTTTGGAAAAAGATAAAGAGAAAAATAATGGTTGCTTGTTTTGTTTTTAGTTGAAGTTTCTTGAAACTTTGACCAAGTCACCATTCTTGTCTCATCCTTAACCCTAACCATTCAAGTTAACCATGGTCCATTCTCTACAACTAACCAAGGGTTAGTAAATGATAAGTATTGATTTATTTATCTAATTTACATAACTTATCATATCATCTTCTTCTTCATCTTCAAGTTGAAGAAAGCTTGCACCATCAATGGCAACTAGCCAAAATGAGTGAGAAATCCAAATCTAAAGTCTACCCACTTCCTATTTCTTCATCCTCTACCTCTTGCCAAGTTGTATAGGGTGTTTCCTTCACAAGTTTTCAAGGCTTGGTGAAGTTGGAGCTTGTTCTTGTGATGTCTCGACGTAGATCATCGCGGAGCTTAGGAAGTGGTGGACCGGATCTACAAAGGTTGTAGTCACTTTCCCTTAGCATTTAATTCGATTACTTGCTTGCATCGCCTTGATTTCTAGCCAACGATCCGTTCTAGGGTTTCTCGGCACCGCAATTTTTAGAAATTGGCATGTTTGATACCTTGTGAGACTCCACTGGTGTGCCTAGGAACCCTGCAGTGGTATCAGAGCCTAGCTAGAGCCTTAGGCGTAGTCCAGACGGAATTAGAACTCCGATCGAATCAAAACCCAAACCCTAATATTGCTCTCTGGACTTTTTCTGAAATCGTGGTTTTTTCGAAATTAAAAATATGCAGAAAAACCAGCAGGGAATTCTAAGAATTACGATGCAAAATTTTTTCAATGATACCTCTATTGCGCGGCGGAACAGCGGCAGAAGCCTGGCTTCTGCGGCGGTTCCGCGATCACGTGACTTGATTGGCGTTCAAACTTTGCACAGTAATTCATGTTTTCTGGTGCTGGTTTTCCTGGGAATATTTTAATATTTATTCCAGAGTTGTATTTTCTGGGTTGTATTGGGGACTCGGTGTATTCGATCGGACTGTCTAATTTTTGTCGGTGTGCTTTTCCGGGTATTTTTAGAATATGTTAAAAAGTTCGACCGGATATAAATACCCACTTTTTCCCCTGCCGGGAAATTTCCAATTGTTGGATTTTTCCGTAGTTTAACGACGTTCTAAGTAGTGCAAGTAACGCGATGGACCCTCTAGAAGACAACAAACCTTAACTCGATTATGTGACCGTCTTGAACTGCCCTTTGAACCTTCGGGTTTGGGGCAGTACGGCGTGCCACATGTGAGGCGTTGGCTTGACCCTTCTACGGCTGGACCGTTGGTACTGAGGCACGAACTGAATGTTGTTAGACTTATTTCATGTGTTGAGCTGTATCGGGAAAACTTGGGTGTTCGATCGAAAAGTTTAGCATTTTCTATTTATCCGGAATGTGATACAATACTTGGAATTCGCAAAGAGTTATGAGATGACTTGAATGAATGTTATAAACATAGCACTTTAGTCTCACTTGATCGGTTGCCACGGAATTTTGATGTGATCAAAAGTCCGTCGCAATCACGTAGCGTACGCGGATACTCGCCGGGTAAACTTAATAGACAGCCTCACTCCATAGCCCCGACCAAGTGACTGTAGGAGAACCCCGTCGCCGAAAGCATCCGTTCGGGTGCTCGCGGTAGCGGTGTTCCGCTTTGGTGCACTTTGTCGACGGCGTCGGGGGTGCGGCCGTCTACTGAAGTTTGCGACGAGCATTCGATCAGAATGTCGGGAATCCTGTTGAATTGCCCGACTTGATATTGAAAAGAGTTTTCGATAATGAGACTAAAATGCGGGGTTTATAATTGTTAGGCATGCGATGTCTAAGGAATTCATTTGATTGGGCATGCGATGTCTAAAGAAGTTGCGGATTCCAACTGTTGTAGTTTTACACTTTCTTTTCTGTGACCGTAAGTGTAATATGTGATATCGCCGGTTTCGTTGCTATATGTCAACGACAATTGGGATGGACATATTTACTTACGTTGATGACATGTGATGTTATGTGTTGCTGGATATGTTATATTGGATCGTCGTGTTTGAATAGCCAGGGGGTTTTTATGTGAGATGAGTGTTTTTCCTTTTTCATTCATGTAAAAACTTGTATGTAATATTCTTTTATTGGGGCACTTCCAGGTTGCGGATGTTGTCACCATTTGTATATTATTTACTTTTCTGCACTAGGATAGACCCAAGGAGGGGAGCACAAGTAACCGGGTTCTGGGGTCCAGTGGGAGACCAACTCGAGGAGTCGAGTCCGGGTCTCCTAACCCTAGAATTGGTAGGGTTGCTTGCCGCTCTCGTAGGGGTCTAAGGGTGTGGGATTGGCTATTCATCACGACCGTGGAATCCGTGTTTTATACTAGCTCGTATTGAAAACACGGACGTCCTAGTATATCCAATATTTCATATGATATTTTCTGCTGCGTTATCTGATGTTCTGTGATAGATATAATATATAGTATATATGATATATTATATAGACGTTACTTATGTTTTACACCCGTGCTAGCCCTGCCCCGCTCTGCCGTTAGTTACCTAACCTAACGGTGCACGAGGGGACATCGAGGCGAATGCGGATGGCCTAAGTGTACGTCATATTTATCTGTGATGGTTAGGTGGACTTAAATGATGGGATATTCATTAATGTGATTAATGAAAGAAAATAAACCTAATTGATGTTGTGGAATCGAATTTCAAAATAAAAACAGGTAGCTACAGTTCTTGCTTTGCATCGTGGTGTTCCTCGTAGAACATCCTGCACCTTATTCGATAGGGAAAGGACCGAGATCCCTTCACCGGGAGTGATTCCTTTAGCAATAACTGGCAGATGCTACATCACTCGGTTTGTCTTTTGATGGCTTCTATAGTTTCCGCTTTGCACAGTGATATATATGATATATCCCGCATCTCATTCGACGAGGAAAGGGCCGACGATCCCTTCACCGGGAGTGACCCCTTTAGCAAAACTAGAAAAGCCTAAAAAAAATTCCATTTAAAAACCATTTGATTCCGCAACGAGATCAAGTTCAAAGCGTTAAAGGTTTTCACAAAAACCATTCGCAACCCTCCGTCATTTTAGGAAGTAGAGTACTTAGTATTCGTGCTGTGTTTGTTGACTTTAGTTAAGGCACAGTGTACGGTAGCTAAGTGATGTCTTCCTACACCGCATATGATGCGATTAGTTAGGACAGTCGCGTGACTTTGTTGACCTTAGTTAAGGGTCATGTGGGTGGGTCTGATTAATCACGAAATGACGGGTAGAACTTGACTAGTACTTATGATTTGTTGACCATAGTTAAGGTCATAGGTGCTAGGGGTAAAAACCTTTATCGGGAGCTTCAAGTATTGAAACTTGCAATGAGATTGCATACCTTCTATATGATAGTTGGATCCCGATACCCACTGCGAGTAATTGTTACTCCTGGGAGAGTTTTGCACTTTACAATTAGCCGATCAAGTAGGTGTCTAGAAAGGTGTCAACGGGGTTACGCCTCTGGGAAAACGAGGTTTACTGTAATTAGGTCCGTGCGAAAGCACGGGGAACCTCCCTCAAAGTACCGACACTGGCCTGGCTGAAAGATTGGCGAACTTGTAGAGTGTAATTAATCCCGGCTAGTCTTTCCTTTTAGGGTTTGAAGGAAGATTTGATAAAAACAGTGAGAGCCATCCTGATTAGATAAAATATATAACCAATCTGATCTTGCAAGAGCGCACGCAGAGTGTTTTCTTCTCTCTCTCTCCAGGTAGCGACCATATCACGCTTTAATCAAGATAATAATATGGATGTATTGACCGAACCCGCTTGTTATACTGAGCTGGGGAACGTTGGTCCCGCTCCAACTTATAATTGTTATAAGACAGAGCAGGAAATAGGGGAATACCAGAATTCCTATGCCGCCCAAACGAAGACAGTGCATATGATGCATCTCCTTCGGGTGTGTTCATTATAGAGAACTGTTTCTCAGTATCCTCTGAATCCTGGGTATTTGATACCAGATCAGGATCCCAGATATGTAATCTGTTACATAGGGCTACAAAAAGGTAGAAAAACTGAGAACGGGTGATAAGTTTCATGAGGCAGAAAACGGGGCAAGTGTTGCAGCCAAGTCTGTTAGTCACTATCACCCTGTATTACCAATACATTGATTCTGAACAAATGCTATTAGATACCGAACCTGATATACAAAATCATATCAGTCTCTTTATTAGTAAAGAAATGGTATAATTTTGTATTGTTGGATAATGTTTTGAACATTTCCTATATCAAAAGTTGATCGGTTCAGGCTCGTTATCTAGAAACATTGACGTTCTAAATCAAACTACAGTTCCTTGTATATTGAACACACACAAGAGGAAGAGTTCAGAAATGAACGAATCCTTCTTGAGGCATTGTAGACTAGGTCACATCAATGCGACCCGACTGGCTGAAGTTACATTTTAGATGCATATTTAAATCAGTTTGAATTTACATCTTGTGAAACTTGCCAGTCATGTCACAAAGATTAGATGACCATAGCTCTGTTTATCAGAAACAGAGAAAGAGTTAGTAAACTCTTGGGACTGATACATTATGATGTATGTAAGGTCTCCTGTCTACACATGCCAGGACTGGTTCTTTATACTTCATTATATTCTCTGATAATCTCTCAAGATTCAGTCATATGTTCCTGTTGAAACATAAGTCCGAACCTTTTGAGATATTCACAGAATGTAAGTTAGAAGTAGAGAACCAAAATACGGGTATAAGTATTATGTCCTATGATAAGATCAGGGAGGAGAATACTTGTGCATAGAATTCCTGGACTATTCTAAAGGAGAATGAGATTTTCTCTCAGTGTTACTCCTCTGAATACACCACAGCACAACGGTGTATCAGGGCGGAGCAATTGCACAATATTAGATATGGTGTGCTCTATGATGAGTATTACTGAGTTACCTACTTCCTTTTGGGGTTATGCACTTGAGAAGCTGCATACCTATTGAATTAGGTTTGAATCAAATCAGTGCCTACCACTCCATATGAGATATGGTATGGGAAGAACCCATCTCTTAAGTGAGTTAAGATTTGGGGTTGTCCGGCCTATGTTTAAAGAAAAATCCGGACAAGATCGAGGCAGGATCAGTTCTGTAGAACTGGAAAGGTCCCAGCTATACAAAACTGCAGTTGATGATTTGACAGAACCAAATGATTCTATAGTTCCCGACGAACCTCAGCCTCTCCGCCGATCTAGTAGGGTTCCTCATCCGCCTGAGAGATACCTCGGTTTCTCGATGACAGTGGGAGCGAGGATTGTATCATGAGATGATGACCCAACTAGTTTCGAGCAGGCCATCGAGAGTAGGGACTCTGTAAGAATGGCTGGATGCTTAGCGATCTGAGATGGAATCCATGTACACCAGCAAAGTATGGACTTTAACTGCTATATCTGAAGGGTTAAATCCCCATCAGGAGCAAGTATATCTTGAGAAGATTACTTGGTGTAGATGGAAAAGTTGAGACTTTCAAAGCTAGATTTGTTAAAGGTTTTCGTCGTCGACCAGGCGCGGATAATGATGAAACCTTTTCCATGGAATATGCTTAAGTCCATCCAGATCCTACTTGCCACGGCTACATACCATGACTGCGATATTTGGTGGTTGGGTGCCATGACTACTTTTCCAAACAATAATTTAGAAGAGAACGTCTATAAGAACACAGCCAGAGGGCTTCGTAAACAGTGGGAGCAGCGGAAACGTGTGCAAGTTGCTTTACATAATGAAGCAGGCATCGCGGAGTTGGAACGTCTGTTTTGATGTAATAGTCAAAGTGTTTGACTTCATCAAAATGGTAGACGAACCTTGTATATACAAAAGGGTAGTAGAGAGTAAGGTGGTCATCTTCGTATTGTACGTAGACAACATACTCTTGATAGGAAAAGAGTTTCCTATACTACGATCGGTCAATCTCCTATTATCACAAGGATTCTCCAAATAGGATCAAAGTGATACCTCATAAATCCTGAGTTTTTCATCTATGAGATAGATGTAATTGGATGCTAGGATTCTCACTAGATGTAGTGAGATGGTATCAAACGATCCTGAGGAGAATCACTGGAAGAGTTCCAGGGTGATAAAGATGACTGAATGTCAGTCACAGGCATTGTCTTTACCCTCAGTAAAGGGACGGTATGTTGGAAGAGTTCCAAGCTAGATACCGTGGCAAACTAGACGATAAAGGCTAGTAACATCGCTATTAAAGATGCTACCAAAGAGGCAGTTTGGGTGTATATTGGTTCATAAGATGAACTAGGTTCCTGCCATTGTATGACAATGGAACTGTGGCTTCGGCCATGGAACCCTGGTCCCATCAGTGACCCAGACATATTCTGAGGCAGCATCACCTGATCATGGAGATAGTTGATCTCCAGGTTGATCGAGGTTAGGAGAGTAGACTCAGAGGACAATACGGAGGATCCACTCACGAAGGCCTTTTCCCAGAGAGAGACTCATATGGGATGGTTGAGTATTAGATACTGCAACCACTGCTACAGATGGCCCTAGTGCAAGTGGGAGATTGTTAGTTATATGTATGCCCTAGAGGCCATTACTGTACATTGGATGCATATTGTAGTGGATGCTGGGACATATATAAGTAGGACTTTCTTGCTCGACATGATAGTACGCTATCTGGTTGCTCTTTATCTTAACGTGTATACTTTCCGTCTCTCTGTTACATGTTGATAAAGCCCATAGGATGTGTACTCGACTTCCAGGACTGTGATGCAGATCATACTAGTGGGGGCCTGGATAGTCCATGAGTACATCCTTGAAATGTTCCTAGTCGAGGGAATATCGAGACGGGGCATCGATATTCCAGAGTAGACTAGCGTATATCTTCTCGACCCATGTGATGGGCGATGGATGATCCCATATCCATTGGTGTTTGACATCAGAGATGGTATGCAGGTGCTCAGTGGAGACTGGGTACACTGAACGGACTCGCCGAGAACTCCCAGATGGTATTATACCTCACGTCAGATGGCAGTTCTCTGGTGACACTGGTACAGCTTAGTCTGTTGACCCGAGATCGTCATAGAGTCTTGTGTGTCTCCCACTGTGCTTTGATTTCCACCCTACCACGGCTCTACTGAGTTGTGCAAACAGGTGGTTATTGGGTACAGTCCCGATTCACATGGAGGCAATGAGCGATAGGAGGGGATTCGTCTCTCCCGGTATTGGGGGTTGATGTTGTGCTATGCTCGACTGGCCATAACAGGAAATCCCTGGCCAGGGTTGCAGTGATATACTGGTAAGAGTTATCAGTAGTTTCACGAATGTTATGGACCTAACGTCGGCATGACTTATCGAGCTATTGGGGTCTGACGTTTACCACCCCTAGGCGAGATATGCGACATATCAGACGAACAGATCGGACTGTACGGTAAGTGTTACTGGTTGGATTCGCAGGAGTATGAGCGGGCTTGCTCGTCGATCTTCTGATCGCTCAATACCCGGGTGGCCGTTACGTTTAGCAGACCGCTTGCGGCTTGTGGGTGCTTGATATGATCATCATCTGCTACCGGCGTATTGACCAGTCTTTAGAGTCCTACACAGAGGTTTCCTGGCTCAAGCGAAACGAAATAGGAGCGCATATGAGATATGTGCGGGACCGAGGATAATTCGTGTATGTGATACCGTATTTCATTCTCGCGATGAATGTATCGATTGGTTATATACGATATAACCTAGTTATCGAATCAAGGATTGATTCGATAAGCCGATACATTGGATACTAGTCGGTTATATGCGATATGACCGGATCGTTAAATCAAGTGTTGATTTAATGATTTAATGTATAATTATATATTTGATATATTACTTTGCATTAACTAGTATTGGTTCACTTTAAATGGATTTACTCACTTGATATGCACAAGTTGTATATGTGATATACTTTTGTGCATAAGATTGTATCATGTTTGATGATACATGCAAGCTTGGGTTTGTGTAAAGAATTGACCATGGTTATATGAATGGTTAGGGTTTCATTTTATTTACTTATTCATTTATTTATTCTTTTTGTTTATTTTGGAAAAAGAAAAAGATAAAGAGAAAAATAATGGTTGCTTGTTTTGTTTTTAGTTGAAGTTTCTTGAAACTTTGACCAAGTCACCATTCTTGTCTCATCCTTAACCCTAACCATTCAAGTTAACCATGGTCCATTCTCTACAACTAACCAAGGGTTAGTAAATGATAAGTATTGATTTATTTATCTAATTTACATAACTTATCATATCATCTTCTTCTTCATCTTCAAGTTGAAGAAAGCTTGCACCATCAATGGCAACTAGCCAAAATGAGTGAGAAATCCAAATTTAAAGTCTACCCACTTCCTATTTCTTCATCCTCTACCTCTTGCCAAGTTGTATAGGGTGTTTCCTTCACAAGTTTTCAAGGCTTGGTGAAGTTGGAGCTTGTTCTTGTGATGTCTCGACGTAGATCATCGCGGAGCTTAGGAAGTGGTGGACCGGATCTACAAAGGTTGTAGTCACTTTCCCTTAGCATTTAATTCGATTACTTGCTTGCATCGCCTTGATTTCTAGTTAACGATCCGTATTAGGGTTTGTAGGCACAAGGAATTTTTGATTTGTGCATGTTTGATCACTTGTGAGACTCCATTGGAGTGCCTAGGAACCCTACAACTGGGAGGTGGCAAGCCTTCCCATAAATAAGCCGGTATGGAGACATACCAAGATCGGTCTTGTATGCAGCACGGAAAGCCCATAGTGCATCGATCAGTTTGAGTGACCAATCTTTACGGTTTTTAGAAACCGTTTTCTTCAAGATTTGCTTGATTTGCCGATTTGAAACCTCGACTTGCCCACATGTTTGGGGGTGGTATGGTGTTGACAGCTTGTGGGTAATAGAATATTTGCGCATTAAGGACTCAAAATTCCTATTGCAAAAATGAGAACCATTATCACTTATAATCGCTCGAGGGTGCCCAAATCGAGAAAAGATATGTTCTTTAAGAAATCGAACGACAACCTTGTTATCATTCGTTCGGCTAGGCACAGCCTCGACCCACTTTGACACGTAGTCAACAGCCAAAAGAATATACACATTCCCAAAAGAATTTGGAAATGGTCCCATAAATTCAATTCCCCAAACATCAAAAACATCCACAACCAAAATTGGTTGGAGCGGTATTTCGTTTCTCCGCGATATCCGGCCCAAGTGTTGGCACTGGGAGCATGTCTTGCAGTATTCATATGCATCCTTAAAGAGTCGTGGCCAATAGAAACCACACTGCAAGATTTTCTCGGCTGTCTTCTTTGGGCCAAAGTGCCCGCCACACGCTTGATCGTGGCAAAAAGACAGCACACTCTTAAACTCATTTTCCGGTATACACCGACGAATGATTTGGTCGGAACAGTATTTAAAAAGATAAGGTTCATCCCAGTAAAAATGCTTTGCTTGGGACAAGAATCGAAGTTTATCCTGTTTCGACCAATCTTTAGGTATCAAGCCGGTGGCTAAGTAGTTTACTATATCAGCGAACCATGGTTCGCAAGACACAGTTAAGAGTTGCTCATCGGGAAAAATATCTTTGATTGGAAGTTCAAGTGTAGGCGAAGAAGGAAGTCGTGAAAGGTGATCGGCCACTACGTTTTCACATCCTCTTTTGTCCCTTATGACAAGGTCAAATTCTTGTAGCAAGAGGATCCAACGTATTAGCCTCGATTTAGCATCCTTCTTCGCAAAAAGGTGGAGAAGAGCTGAATGGTCCGTATACACAATAACTGGAGAGCCAATTAAATAAAGCCGAAATTTTTCAAGTGCAAACACAACTGCTAAAAACTCTTTTTCTGTTGTTGTGTAGTTTAGTTGGGCCTCATTTAGTGTACGGCTAGCGTAATAAATCACGTGCGGCATCTTATTAATGTGCTGTCCAAGAACAGTACCAATGGCAAAATCTGATGCGTCGCACATAATTTCGAATGGATGCGTCCAGTCTGGAGATGAAAGAATGGGCGCAGAAATGAGAGAGTGTTTCAATGACTCGAACGCTTCCATGCAAGTTGAGTCAAAATCAAATGTTGTGTCCTTGGCCAATAAGAGAGTCAAGGGTCTAGCAATCTTGCTAAAATCCTTGATGAACCGTCTATAAAAACCGGCATGGCCAAGGAAGGCTCGGATGTCTTTGACGCATTTAGGAGGAGGAAGATCGGAAATGACTTCAATTTTGGCTCTATCAACCTCTATGCCGTTTTGCGAGATGACATGTCCTAAGACAATACCTTCTCGTACCATAAAATGGCTCTTCTCCCAATTTAAAGTTAGGTTCTTATCTCTACAGCGGGTAAGGACTGCGTCAAGATGTCGTAAACACTCGTCGAAGGAGTCACCAAAAATGGAGAAATCATCCATAAAGATCTCCAAAAACTTTTCAACCATGTCTGAAAAAATCCCCATCATACACTGCTGAAATATAGCGGGTGCATTGCATAACCCAAAGGGCATGCGACGATAAGCAAAAGTTCCAAAAGGACAAGTAAATGTAGCTTTGTCTTGATCTTCTTTGGCTAAGGGGACTTGGTTATAGCCGGAATAGCCATCTAAAAAGCAGTAGAACTCGTGCCCAGCCAATCATTCTAGCATTTGGTCAATGAAAGGTAAAGGAAAGTGGTTTTTCTTTGTCGCGGCATTGAGTTTTCTATATTCGATGCAAACTCGCCACCCAATTTGGGTGCGAATAGGTATTAACTCATTTGCCTCATTGGTAATGACCGTGATGCCCGATTTCTTTGGCACAACATGAATGGGGCTAACCCATTGGCTATCCGAGATAGGGTAGATGATACTACTATCAAGACATTTAACAATCTCCTTCTTGACAGCCTCTTTCATTATGGGGTTGAGGCGTCTTTGTGGATCCCTTACCGGCTTGGCATCATCCATCAAGTATATATGATGTTCAACTATGAGGGAACTAATCCCCTTGATGTCCGCCATAGACCAGCCAAAAGCTTGCCGATTATTTTATAAGACCATTAAAAGGGCTTTCTCTTGCTCGAGAGCTAGAGAGGCCGATATGATGACGGGTAGGGTCTCATTCTCACCTAGATAAGCATATTTAAGGTGCGACGACAAAAGCTTTAGTTCAAGTTTAGGAGGTGAAACAATTGATCGTAACAATGGTGTAACTGTTTCAAACTCGATGGATTCTATCAAAGGTTCAAATCGAGTGTACGTAACCGAGTCGGATGGTTCAACTAACTCATCCGAAAAAGCAAAAGACTCAAACTCGGGTGGTGAGTCTTCAAGATTGTTTACAAAGGTGAAACACTCATAATCGTTGTCTGGCGTGAAAGCTGTGTCGGATTCTAGGAGGAACGCACTAGTGGCGTCAACACTGCTGTGATCAAACATAAAATTTTCGAACTTACAGTCCTCCTCCGCGATCTCATTGATCGAGCAAACATCAAGTACGCTAGAATTAGGCTCGTAAGGCTGATTTCCCAACTTAAAAATGTTGAGTTCAATTGTCATATTGCCAAAAGATAGATTCATTGAACCATTACGACAATTGATCACCGCGTTAGAAGTCGCAAGGAATGGTCGACCAAGTATCACCGGAATTTGACTCCGGGGGTTAGCGACAGGTTGTGTATCCATAACAATAAAGTCAATGGGGAAAATGAAATCCCGTACTCTAATAAACACATCCTCCAACTCTCCCCTAGGGTGGGTGATGGATCGGTCGGCCATTTGGAGAGTACAATGAGTGGGCTTAAGCTCTCCAACACCTAATTGCTCGTACACAGAATAAGGTAGCAAATTGACACTAGCACCAAGATCCAATAGTGCTTTATTGATGTTCTTATCCCCAATTGTTATCGAAATAGTAGGACAACCGAGGTCCTTGTGCTTTTGGGGTAAAGATTGGACAAGAGCATCGCTAGCAGCACTAGCCACGAAAACTTTCTTTGGTACTTGTGACTTCCTCTTCTTGGTGCATAAGTCCTTTAAGATTTTTGCATATGAAGGAACTTGTTGGATTGCATCTAAGAGAGGGATATTTATGCTAACCTGTTTGAACAACTCTACAATCTTCTCCATTTGTGGAGTTGGTTTATTGGATCTCAACCGGTTTGGAAAAGGAATATTTTGAAATTTGTTGAGTCCAATTTTTGCGGATCAGATTGTGGAGTTGGAACGGATCCCCGTGTAGATGTGTTCGTGTTGTGATAAGTGGGTCCGTTCGAGCTAGAAGAAGTAGAGCCGTGTGAAGGATGAAGAATAGGCCCTAACAAAGAAGAAGATGAAGAAAAAGGTGAAGAAGATGAAGAAGGACCACCGGCAGGGGTGTCATTGTTAATACCCACATTATTTTGCAACACTTTTCCGGATCTCAACGTGGTCACAGCATTTATGTTATGATTTTGCTGTTGATATGGAGCATGTGCGTGACCGGGATTTGGCAGTGGTTGAGATGGAAGCTTTCCTTTTTCTCGCTCGCTCAACGCAGCATTAAGTTGTGCTATTTATGCCTCAATAGATTTGATGCTTTGATCGTGTGAGGCACTGTTTTGCACCAAAGATTGAATAGAAGTTTCTAACCTTGCTGCGTATTGTGTAGATTGCTTTAGGAACGCATCTAGACTTCTTTCGAGCGAGTTAACCTTGTCATTATTAGGTGGAACAAAATTGTTTTGCGGGTAAGAATTGTTGGGCACAAAATTGTTCACTTGATTAGGGCAAGGTTGCTGTTGGAAAGGTTGCTGAAATTGAGTTTGTGGAGGTGCTTGTTGTTGTGGAGGAGGAGGCCTTTGAAAATTGTTGTTTCCTTGGAATTGTTGATTTTGGTTCCAAGCGAAATTTGGGTGACTCTTCCAACCCGGATTGTATGTCGAAGTGTATGGATCATTTCTTTGTCGTTGCTGAAAGGCAGCATTGACTTGATCATGTCCTTGAGTAGATGGATTGTAAGGGCACTCTTCGGTGAGATGTGATGGATCCGAACATCAAGCACAAACAGTTCGTGGGGGCACAACAGGGGCAGGAGAAGGCGATGAGATTTTGGTCTCAATCGCTTCTAGCTTTTTCGTAAGTGCGGCCATCTCGGCCTTCATAGCAATCGACATATCTAGGTGATATATGCCTACCCTAGACTGACCAATAGAAGAAGATGATGTGGTCTTGGTGCTCTCCCACTGAATTGTTTGTTCACTAAGATCCTCAAGAAACTGCAATGCTTCCTCACTAGATTTGGTTAGAAAGTGACCTTGACAAATGGTTTCTAGCAACTGCTTCGTTGCCGGGTTCAATCTCTCGTATAATGTTTGGCAAAGTTGAAAATTTTCTATCCCATAGTGAGGGCATTGAACGAGTAGGTCTTTGAATCTTTCAAAACACTTCCAAAATGGTTCGGAAGGAAGCTAGGAAAATTGTATAATCTCATTACGGATTCTAGCAGTCTTGTGATGAGGATAGAACTTTTTAAGAAAGACTTTCACAAACTCTTCCCAATTCTTAATTGAATGCGACGCGGTGCTGTATAGCCACTTCTCGGCTAAATCACATAAGGTGAAAGGAATGACCCTTAGCCTTATAGCATCGTCGCTTAATTGGGTTGTTTTCATCATAGCGCAAACATTTTGGAATTTGTTGATAAAGATATAAGCATCTTCGGATTCCAATCCGTGAAATTTTGGTAGCATATTGATGAAGTGGGGTTTGATCTCGAAATTTTCCCCATTTGCCGGTGGGAGGGAAAGACAAGTAGGTAGGGCGGTACGGATTGGGTAGAAAAGATCCTGGAGCGCGACTTATTGGGGCGCTTCAACAGGCGGGTGATTCGGGTTATTCGCACCTAACGGAGGTGGAATCATTCCCGTCAGTAAGGTGTTGTTAGGATTGTATCCCGACATACCTTCGGAAGAAGAGTTTGAAGGTGAAAGTGAAGAAGTGGAAAGGATTTCGAATTCGGAGTCGAAAGGTTCGTCGGTCGGTACCAATGAAACACGGAATAATCGGGCGCTAATGTCCCTAGTCCAACCGGACATACACTAAAGAGGTAGTGTAGTCAAAAAGGTGAAAGACAGAATGTGGAGGTAAGAAAACGTCAATGAGAAGAAAGTTGTGTAAGTGGAGTGTAAGGATTTCTTTAGCGACAAGTTGCAAGTGTTTTTTTTTTAAAAGATTTTTTTTCTTTTTCTATGTGGAGCTTTTTGCAAAAAGATTTTATAAGAGACTTTGACACAAATGCAATCAACCACAATTGCACAATCATGCCTAGATCTAGGGTCACCTAGGTCAGCTAGACAGCTCCTAACTGTTCCAAAGGGCTAGAAATAGGACCTCAAACCGCCTCTTCACCGCCAATTGCGGCCAGGTAAGTGCCAGGTGAGTGGGTGGCTCCCCACTACAAGTAGTGGTCCTAATTAAGTAACCACTCACCTTCGACACACTTTCCTAGACACCGCAAAGTCAGGTTAGGATAAACGGCCGATGCCTATAACTAGTCCTCTGTCCTATTGAGCGCGACGTCCTTAGGGCTGAGTCTAGTATTTTTTAATTAAGAATGGTCAATGCAAATGCCTTATGTGATTTCTGGGGTCCTGGGAAGGGTGATGAAATCCCCATCCAATCTGAATTGGTCAAAAGCCCCTTAAAGTCCGATTAAAATATGCAAAGCAGTAAATCACTTGGAATCAATTTGCTTTTTTTAGCGCAGCGCAAAGAATCCTGCAGAAAATCAATTATTGGAAGGGGAAGATTTTTTTTAAGCGCAAAGAATCCTGCAGGAGATTTGACAGAAGATATATTTTAGGTGGCAGAGGAGAGAGATAGAAAACAAACAGTGGGATTTCCACGAGATGACGTCAGCAGGTTGCCGCGGATCCACGGTCGAAGGTAGGGTACGGCGGCGGATCAGCGGTGGTTTGTGCAGTTCAGACCCCGAGAAAAATCCTCCTCCTCTGTTGGTAAAATCCTATACTGTTCAGATCTGTCTTTTCCTGTTTTGATCTCTGAAATTTTCCAGATCCGAGATTCTTCGTTGTTCCTGCAAAATTCAAACGATAAACCCTTCAAACTATAAAAAGAATGATAAATTTTTTTTATTTTTTTTTTATATTTTCAGATTTTTATGATTTTTATATTTTATATTAAGCCGAAATTACAAAAAGGAAATTTTACGCCATCCCCGACAACGGCGCCATTTGATTTAGAGAAATTTCTACGATCAAAAATATATGTTACCAAAATCAAGAACGACGTCGCTTGGTAGATAGCCGGTGAGTACGGGTCGGTCCACAGGGATGTTGTAAATTTCCTAAATGTTCTTACGAGCTAATTCCAAAGGATGTTGGATCTTTTAATACAAAAACTAAGTTGAGTTATACTAGAATTAAGAAACTTGCTAGGATTAGGTTTAGGTAAAGCTTGGTAAATAAAGATCTACACCTCTTTCAATGCCCTAAATTAGACATCATATTAGGAGTTATGGTAATTATTAATAAAGGGGATTAGGATGATTGGGAAAAAACGATGTTTCTTCCTCTAAATCCTTGTCCGTCCTTTCTTAATCATTATCCTAACCTCCATGGAAAATGTTCATATCCGGTCTTTTATACTACGGTATCACCGTTACCTCGTGGGTAGAGTGCCGTAGGGAGCGGAATATGAAAGCATGCATGGAGTCCTAATTGTTCATAAGAGATTGGCAAAGAAAGGGGTGAGAGATCTTCATCTCTCAAACCCTTCCCTATTCTTAACCCTAACAAGCGAGGAAACTACTCGCTCATTGAGGGATCTAAGAAAGACATAATTTTTATGAGTTTTGATTTAAGAGATTAACGATCTACTGCAAATTAATAAAAATTCTAAACTAGATTAAACTAGGGCAAGAAAAGAAATTACCTAAGGCAGAAATTAAAACTTAAGAACTAAGGCAGAAATTAAACCTACTTACAAATTGATGCTCTCTAAATCTTCAAAAGAAATCTGAATTTTATTGATGAAAAGAGGCATGAACTAATACAATGAATTGGGTCTCTATTTATAGGACATAGAAAACCCTAGGTTTACAATTGCCACACGTCTGCATTTACAAAAATACCCCTAGGAAGACTATTCAGCGCCGTCACCACATTATGGTAAATTTTTATCCCCTACGTGCTCTAGACGGCCGCGGAACCGCGGCCGCAGCCAGGGTTTGGCCACGGTTTCACGACCCAATATTGGTCTTGAATGCTGAACTTTTCTGGGCTGTCTCTGGGCTTTTTGGGCTTCTTATTTCTTCAGTACTTTTCTCAAATTGGCTTCTAGGTTTCTTCCAGATCTCCCAGTGATCTGTAGTGGGCTTTTACCGTTGCTTCGAGACGAAATATTAGACCTTGCATTACCTTGTACTTTGTGAACTGATCTTCATGTAGGCTTGATCAAGATCCTTCTATTTGTTGGTCGTAGTCCCACTTTTGCATCGTCTTTTATCTTTTTCACTGTTTTAGCTTTGAGAACCTGTAACCTGTACTATGTAGCAGACATGGGTCAAAAGCACCTGTTTATTCGTAAAATGCATAAGAATGGGGAATATAATAATGCAATATTATGGTATGAACAAGGGTCTTCAACTGAAGGATCCGGTTGCAACATCATCCCGACTATGTCTTGGAAGAGAAGTGCCATTCGTTTTATGTTGGCAGCTTGTTCCGCAGCTTCTCTATCCTTCTTTTCGAGGACTCTGCGTAGGAAGTCAGCATCGGTTTCTTGTTCGTGACGCTGCTCCGATGACGCCTCCGGGATTTCTTTTGGTCCGGTGAGTGCGGCCATTGCAGTCAGCATCTCCTGAAGCTTCTGCTGTTGTTGTTCATGAGCCCTTGTTATTGATCGGGTGAGCGGTCGGTGGCCCATCGAAGTGCGGCTTTCCTCTTTTCTCGAAGCCATGTAAACAGTATGCACCGTTATACCCCCAGACTTGGGGCGTTTGGACTCAGCGTCTTTGCGATCTGCCGTAGTCATAGGGGCTTTCTCTGGCATCCTTCTCTTTTGAGCAGTTGACGTTGAGGGGGCCGATGCAGCGGGCACCCAGGTGGTTGTCGTCTTTCGTTGCTTTCTAGGACGGTTCTCTTCCTGCTGGACCTTCAGCTTCTTCTGTTGACGGGGATAGTCTTGATCAATCACCGACTCTTGGACCTGTCGCCAGACTTTGTAAACTTTGGAGGACAGCCGTTGAGGGGGCTGATCTGGCTTTATTTCCGTAACATTCTCCACCGGTGGAGGAGATCTTTTCAGTACGGCGGTAGGAGAGTTCCTGCGCACCTTGTTCAACAGTTCAAAGCTGTTTTCGGTTGGAACAGCAGCATTGACTTCCACCATTGGGGCTGGCGGAGTTAGCCCAGAAGGGGAGTTGCCCCTAGCTTTCCTTACTCGGCGCCAGTAGCGACGTCGAGCGTATCGAGCTGCTGGGATTGTTTCAGCTTAAGGGGTGACTTCGTCATGCCCCCTGTTTTGGTGAGGCGCCGCTGGTACCAGCCTCTTGAAGACCGATACCCATTGAGTTTCAGTATCCAATCTGTCAAAGACAGACTTTTAAGCAGGGACGGGAGCCGGAACAGTCAGTCTTGTGAAGACCGACCCTTTGGCAGGAGAAGCCATTTTGACGGCTTCGGGAGTATGGATGGCTATCTTTTTCGGAATAGCCTTTTTCTTGAATTGCAGGCTTCATCATGGGCCCACAGGAACTTTGGCCTAATCTGGCGAAGACCGAGGCGCTGGAGTTGGACGACCCGTTGAGAGGGGCCGCCGTAGTTGTAAGCCGATCAAAGACTGACTTCTTGGGAGCTTCTTATGTTGGTACAGGAGCGCTGAAGCTCGTTGGCGGGAGCATGGTCCTGAAAAACAATCCAGTGGTGGCCTGAGTGACCTGTTCCGCCGGCATCGTGAACAAGGAAGCCGCTTGGGGACCGTAAGCTATGCCTCCAGATGAGGCGGAACGTGAGTTGCAGTTGCAGCTGGAACACTTCACGCAAGTGGACGCCATTGATCCTTCGCTTTCTGCACCAAGAAAAACGCCAAATCTTAGTACCTCGAATCCAAGGGCAACCATTAGCAAACCGCGATTCGTTCACGAACACGACACACGAAGTGTGGAGTGGAAAGAGGAAAAGGTCCCACCGGGCGTGCCAGAATCTGTTCCCCTCCGAAAGACGCGGGAAGACGCGATAAACGTCTAGCTTGAATTTCGGGGCAGATGCTAATTGGTGGTATCCGTCCACCTCTCCGAAGATGCCAAGTTGATTTATGGCACCATGTATCGAAGGTTTAAACGGATGCGACCGATGTAGCAGACTTCGTCAGATTCCCCCTCGTTTGAGGGGTTTTTGATTGTGGGGACACTCTTCCCTTCAGGCGCAAGCCCCTGCAGTTAATTACGCTACCGTATCGCGGTAACAACTTTCTCTTTCTCCAGATGGTCACTTCGTGTCGTGGGCGTTTGTTTTGTGTTTAGTTGCCCGTGGATTGTATACGGAGACTAATTTATGTTGTCGCCCATAGGGCGTGGACTAGTCCAAATCCGTATCTTTCTTAGATTTGGGTTTGGGGGGTTGGTTTTAAGGATACATTAGCCTCATTTGAGACTAAGATCAACTTAAACATTTGTTAAGAATACGTTAGTCTCATTTTAGACTAAGATCAATTTAACGGGATCGTTTAGATCCAACAAGAGAGCAATTGGGCTATATTGTTTAGTTTAGTGACATTGCGGTCGATTAGTTTAAGGACATTACGGTCCATTGTTAATTTAAGGACATCTCGGTCCATTGTTAGTTTAAAGACATCGCGGTCGAGATTAAGGACATCATAGTCCATGAGTTTAAGGACCCCACAGTCCAATGTTAGTTTAAAGACATCACGGTCGAGGTTAAGTACATCATAGTCCATGAGTTTAAGGACCCCACAGTCCAATATTAGTTTAAAGACATCACGGTCGAGGTTAAGGACATCATAGTCCGTGAGTACATCATAGTCCATGAGTTTAAGGACCCCACAGTCCAATATTAGTTTAAAGACATCACGGTCGAGGTTAAGGACTGTTCCCCTCTGAACGGCGACCGAGACGTTAGGACGTCCCGTGCCTGGGGTTCGGGGCAGATGCTATTTGGTTTTATCCGTCTATCTCTCCGAAGATGCCAAGTTGATTTATGGCACCGTGTATCGGAGGTTTAGACGGATGCGGCCGATGTAGCAGACTTCGTCAGATTCCCCCTCAGGGTGAGGGGTTTTTTTGATTGTGGGGACGCTCTTCCCTGCAGGCGCAAGCCCCTGCAGTTAATTACGCTACCGCATCGCGGTAACAACTTTCTCCTTCTCCAGAATTTCACTTCGTGTCGTGTGTGTTTGTTTTGTTTGTGGTTGCCCGTGGATTGTATACGGAGACTGAGTAATGCCGTCGCCCGTAGGACGTGGATTAGTCCAAATCCGTATTTACTTAGATTTGGGTTTGGTGTTTTTGGTTTAAGGATGCATTAGTCGCGTTGCGGCCAAGATCAACTTAAACGTTCGTTAAGGATACGTTAGTCCTGTTTGAGACTAAGATCAACTTAACATGATCGTTTAGATCCGACAAAAGAGCGTTTGGGCCCTATTGTTCCAGTTTGGGAGATTCATAGTCCAATTTGGGACTAAAGTCTGTTTGGAGGATACGTTAGCCATTTTTGAGGCTACGATCGACTCAAACGTTTGTTAAGGATACGTTAGTCCAGTTTGAGACTAAGATCAACTTAACGGGACCGTTTAGATCCGACAAAAGAGCATTTGGGCTCTATTGTGCCAGTTTAGGGACGTGGTGGTCCATATTCCAGTTTAGGGACGTGGTGATCCATCGCCAGTTTAGGGACGTGGTGGTCCATATTCCAGTTTAGGGACGTGGTGGTCCATATTCCAGTTTATGGACGTGGTGGTCCGATATTAGTTTAGGGACTTTCCGGTCCGATATTAGTTTAGGGACGTTTCGGTCCGAAATTAGTTTAGGAACGTTTCGGTCCAATATTAGTTTAAGGACATCTCGGTCCACGAGTTTAAGGACCCCGCAGTCCATATCGATGTGTGGTCGTTGGGACCCGTCACCTCTTTGACGTCGTTGAGGAATTACAACGACAGATGTCAAAGGAGTTCGGAGATGTACCCTCGAACCGGATGTAAATTGATTTAGAAGAGCAATTTTGCTCAGTCAATTTAATTTAAGGACTTATGGCCAAAATTGGGCTAAGTCCAGTTGAAATGTTCAACATTTTATTTGCTTTTGCATTGCATTTCTTTTTTTTATTTTTATTTGGGCCTTACCCAGAAAGGATGCAGAGCATCAATTTGTTTTGGGCTCTCCCCTTTTAGGAATGATGCAAGGCATCAATTTTATTTGGGCTCTGCCTTTATATAAAGGATGCAAAGCATCAGTTTATTTGGGCTCTGCCCATTTATTGCCTTGCAATTTATTTTGGCCTGTCAGGTCATTTTGGTTTGGGCCTGACCTTTTAGAAAATGCATTGCATTTATCAAGCGCTTTGCGCCAATCAAAAAGCACAACAGTGCAAATTCATAAGTGCAAAGCACTATTAATTTGAGAATCTTTTAGATTCAAGAACCGATGGTTCATAAAAGAAGTGCAAAGCACTATTTGATTTCTTGATCTAATTTAGATCAAAGAAGAACAAGTTTTTTTCTTTTTATTTCAAGAACCAAAGGTTCATAAAAGTGCAAAGCACTATCTTTTTTTTTATTTCTGTTTTTTCTTGTTTTAGAGAACCAGTGGTTCATAAGAAGTGCAAAGCACTATTAATTTAAGAACCTTTTAGGTTCAAGAACCGATGGTTCATAAAACAAGTGCAAGGCACTATTTGATTTATTTTTTAAGAAAAAACAAGTTTTTCTTGTTTTTCTTATCTCAGAGAACCAAAGGTTCATAAAAGTGCAAGGCACTATTAATTTAATAACCTTTTAGGTTCAAGAACCGATGGTTCATAAAACAAGTGCAAGGCACTATTTTTACTTATTTATTTATTTATCGTTAAAGATCTATGATCTTGTTCATAAGAGAATTTTCTCTTCTTTAAAAGGTTTTTACCTTTTTTTTATTCTTCAAGAGTTCTCTTCTCTTTTCTTTTTAGCAAGATTTTGATGATTTTGAAATGAGGTCTAGGGTCCTTTTTATAGTGCCCATAAATTAGTTAAAGTTGTTAAAGAGATCTTTCTCTGAGTGATTTGGGGAATTTTCCCCACCGTTGGATCTTTGATCCAAGGGTTTCTGCTTTACAGAAGAAAATCTTCTTGTTTTAGCAAGAACAGAAAAGATTTATTCTGTTTTGCGCAACTCTCCCAGCGCGTGACACGTGTCGCGCAGCTGTGCTTGCGCAACTGCGCAGACACGTGTCGCGCAACTGAATTTTTTCTCTCTTTTTATTTTTTTTTTAAGCTTGCGCAACTGCGCGCGCTGACACGTGTCGCGCAGCGCACTGCGCAACTGCGCAGACACGTGTCGCGCAGTTGCGCACTTGCGCAATCTTTTTTTTTTTTTTTGTAAGCTTGCGCGACTGCGCGCGCTGACACGTGTCGCGCAGCGCACTGCACAACTGCGCAGACACGTGTCGCGCAGTTGCGCACTTGCGCACTGCGCAATCTTTTTTTTTTTTTTTTTTTTTGCGCTGCTGCAAGAGTTTTGCTCTAAAACTCTTATGGAGTACGTTACTTCATTTATTTTAACTTTAATTTTCTTTTTAATTTTCAAGACAGAGTTTTGCTCTGATTGGAGAAAAACAGAAGTATTGCTTGTTTCCCACCTTGGAATTTAAACAGAGCTTTGCCCTGATTGAGGTAAACAAGGACATCATAGTCCGTGAGTTTAAGGACCCCATAGTCCAATGTTAGTTTAAAGACATCACGGTCGAGGTTAAGGACATCATAGTCCATGGGTTTAAGGACTCCATAGTCCGTAGTTTAGAGACGTCATAGTTTGTGAAGTGTGTGGTTGTCGGGACTCGTCACCTCTTTGAAGACGTTGAGGGATTACAATGACAAATATCAAAGGAGTGAAGAGATGTACCCTTGAACCAAGGTTGATTGGGGATCTGTAGTCCAATTTGGAACTAAGATCAATTAATTAGATTATGAGCTCATTGGCTCAGTTAAATCTGAATTGAGGACTTTTGGCCAATTTGGGCTAAGTCTAATTAGATTAGAAATACTGGCTCTTTGTTGGACCATTACACACTTGTCTGGACTCAAACCCACATTATCTAGCAATGCTAAGCCAGTGTTTGAAGGCTCTAATACATTTTTGTCTTTGACTGAGCATTAAACATGATAACTCTGAATTTTACTCAATTTTGAGATTTAGTTGGAGAGGAGGCTTTTGCCTCTGGAAAATTAGCCAATTTGGCTAAAAATAGTGTTAAACACAAGAGAATAACAGTGTTAAACACTGGAAATAAAACCCTCAAATTAGTGTTAAACACTAGAAGACAACAGTGTTAAACACTGGAAATCAAATTCTCAAATTAGTGTTAAACACTAGAAGACAACAGTGTTAAACACTGGAAATAAAACTCTCGAATTAGTGTTAAACACTAAGAGGAAGGAATCACGTGGGGACACGTGAGGGCACCCAAAGGTGGGGCCAAATCTCCTTAACTTTGTTCTGCGAATAAGTGTTAAACACTTTTGATTCTCTGGCCATCACGTGTTGGCATGTGATGGAGATTTGTGCGCTGATTATTAAAGCATTTATCAAGGGGTCACGTGGTAACACGTGAGAGCGCCTAAGTTAGAATCTGCCTTTGCTTTTATTCTCGTTGTTTTGGAGGTCACGTGGGAGCACGTGAGGCATTGCCTCAGGGCTAATTCTTTCTCATTTTGGGGGATCTTTTCAGGGGTCGCGTGGGGACACGTGACCTTAGTCTTTTGCATGCATGGTGATCTTCCAAATCACTTTATTTTTAAGAATTAAATTCTTTGTAGGGTTAAACCCTAATTTCGTTCTTAGAGGAATTAAATTCCCGTGCATATGAAGAATTAAATTCTTATGTAGGGTTAAACCCTAATTTTATTTAGAGGACTTGAATTCTTTATGAGTTTTGGGAGAATTGAATTCTCATATAGGGTTAAACCCTAGCTTTGTCTGTCTTAGAGGAATTAAATTCCTTGTAAATTTAAGAGAATTAAAATCTCATATAGGGTTAAACCCTAGTTTTATCTTGAAGAAATTAAATTCCTGTGAGTTTAGGAGAATTAAATTCTCATATAGGGTTAAACCCTAATTTTATCTTGAGGGAATTAAATTCCTGTGAATGTAGGAGAATTAAATTCTCTAGACCCAATTCTCCCCCTAAGTTTTGGATCTGCATGGCAGAATCTCAACCCGATGAGAATTAAATTCTCAACCTATGGGGAGATTTGCTTTTGCGGATCTTCAACCAGAGAAAGAACTAAGTTCTTTTGCAGAAGAGTTAAACTCTTAGATTGAGAATTAAATTCTCTTTTTTGAAGTTTTGATCCTTTTCCCTTTTCTCATCTACGGTTTTTTTTTTTTTTTTTTTTAAGCTTGCGCAACGGCGCGCGCTGACACGTGTCGCGCAGCGCACTGCGCAACTGCGCAGACACGTGTCGCGCAGTTGCGCACTTGCGCACTGCGCAATTTTTTTTTTTTAAGCTTGCGCAACTGCGCGCGCTGACACGTGTCGCGCAGCGCACTGCGCAACTGCGCAGACACGTGTCGCGCAGTTGCGCACTTGCGCAATCTTTTTTTTTTTGTAAGCTTGCGCGACTGCGCGCGCTGACACGTGTCGCGCAGCGCACTGCGCAACTGCGCAGACACGTGTCGCGCAGTGCGCAGTTGCGCACTGCGCAATCTTTTTTTTTTTTTTTTTTTTTTTTTTTGCGCTGCTGCAAGAGCTTTGCTCTAAAACTCTTATGGAGTACGTTACTTCATTTATTTTAACTTTAATTTTCTTTTTAATTTTCAAGACAGAGCTTTGCTCTGATTGGAGAAAAACATAAGTATTGCTTGTTTCCCACCTTGGAATTTAAACAGAGCTTTGCCCTGATTGAGGTAAACAAATGCCCCCCCACCGTTGCGCTTACGTGGCTTCCTAACGTGAGGGCAGCGGTGGTAGACTCCGGACCGTCGCGCCATCTTTTGGAAGCTGAAAGGGCACTTGATGCCTATAAATAGGACCTTTGGTCCTCGAAAAATTTTTTTACCACTTCATGAATTTTGACTCAGGGCCTTGCTCTTGCTTAAGAATTTTCAGAGCCTTGCTCTTGATTTTTTTTTTCCTTCTTCTTCTTCCAAGAACTCCAGAGTTCATAACCATCATAGGTAAAAATTAAATTAAATTAAAGCTGATTAATAGAGCCTTGCTCTCCATAGATCCCTGATCTAAAGAAAACCTATTTAGGGTTTCATTTAGCAGAGTTTTGCTCTAAAGAGGTCCAAAGAGAACTGGGGGGAATCCTGTTAGGGTTCCATTAATAGAGCTTTGCTCTATAAAAGATTTTTCTTATATCTTCTTAATTAATGGAGTTTTACTCCTCCCAACTTATATGGCACTTGAGAATATTATTATTATTATATCATTTTTTTTCACAGCGGAGCTCTCAATATTTTCAGGGAATTTTTCTCAAATTCTCCTCATAACTGATTTTGACTGGTGTCGCTCCTGTCTGCAGAGCATTGCTCTCGAGGAGTTTAACTTTTAACTTTCTGTATTTCCTTGTTTATTAATATCCCTGTATTGTTTTCTTCAGGTATTATGGCGGTGCGCCTATACAGCTTGCACGAGTTCATCACTTATGAGGATATCCGTGTACAGGGCCGTCAACAGAACCAGGAGTTTACGGACGCTCAATGTGCAGAGGTCATGGGTCGCCTGAATGCCAGCGGTGGCTGGCTGCTACCTCGTCGTTCGGCCCTTTTGAAAGTCGTGCTGGGGTCAATATGGAGAGCACTCCCAGGTCTTCACGAGGCCTTACCGCTCAATGCGCTAGATGATGCCGAAGACAAGGTGCATTCAGTGTACCTGACGGGGCTGATTTCGAAGAAACGGCGAAACAACCTCGTTGACATCCTACATCAAATCTTTCAGCAGACGACAATCGTTGCTGCTTATCGAAGGCCGGAGGGGCTTGCCGATGATATTGACACCGAGGAGCGCGAGAGGCTGCGCATAAGAATAATTAGAAAGGCCAAAAGAAGTTTGGACGGCCTTACTTTTGAATTCCTCAATCCCTGCCCCGGATATGAAGTTATTCCATTGTAATAATGTTTTCCTTTTACCGCTTTTCAAAATTGTAAGAATTTTTGCCAATATGAATGGAAACTTTTTACTTCAGCTTCTCTTATTTCCCGTCCTGAGTTTTCTGTCCATGCATAAATGAATGCGTCACGCATGCCAGATCAAATGTAGACCGGATATTCTCTCTGTCATCTTCTTTCTTTTAAAGTCAGTAGGCTGTCTTAATAACCATGGTTGATGGATGTCTAAAACGAGTATTCTGACTTCCTCAGGAAATAGCGATGGCTTAGGCCGCAGGTTCAGGTCTAATGCCTAAGACTTTTCAATTCTATAAGCCGTGAGGGTCTCATAGAGGCTTTTCTCCCTACGGATCGAGAGGATCTCATAGGTGGATTTTCTCCTTAGGAATCGTGAGGATTCCTAAGTGTGGTTTTCTCTTATAAGTCGTAAGGATCTTATAAGAGAATTTTCCCTCTTACGAATCGAGAGGATTCGTAAGTGGTTGTTTCCCTCCTCGTCGAAATTCGACTTCGGAGAGTGAGACCCGTGAATAGTATGCAAGAGACCAGTTTGGATTGACTTGCAGGGCCCCATTGCTCAAGAAGCAAGCTTTTCAATCCTTGCTGTCTAAGACTTCATCTCACGAGTCGAGCCGCCTCGACAATTTTTCACAAGTCGAGACGAATCGAACGTTTCTCGCAAGAACATCTTAACGTCGCATTTAACCTCTGCTCTTTACGACAGAAGCCCGTTAAGGTCGGTGGTACTTAGGGTTTTGGCCATCGTACCGTCGCATAAGCTGATATAGTCCTCGATAGGCAATCGTGCTGTTCGAGTAGCCCCACGACTGCCGTGTCTCTGATCCCTTCGGGGGCTGGACAAGACGTCTTCAAGCAATCCTCCTTGGCAGTTTGACCGTCGGAAGAGCAAGCGCTAGGAATTTGCCATGCCGCTTTTTACTTGAGGTTAGGCTCATTTTGGAGAGCCCCGATGAGTCATAACCACTCCGCGCTGGTGTGGGATGATCTCCGATAGTCTTTCAGGCTTTATATGACTTGCCGTTAAGACCCTGAAGCTAGGAATTTGGCCTTTGCTTCGTTTGCTGGCATTGCGTCCTCTGTATCGAGACGAATGTCATGGTGGGAACTAGGGATTTTGCCGTGGCTCCATTTGTTTGATGACGTTGCGTCTGCTGTGTCGAGACGAACGTTGGGGCGACATCTCGTCTACTGTATCGAGACGGACGTCGAGGTTGTCTTTAGGTTGCTGGTGAACCGTCGAGGTTTGGAACTAGGGATTTTGCCGTGGCTCCATTTGTTTAATGACGTTGCGTCTGCTGTGTCGAGACGAACATTGAGATGACATCTCGTCTATTGTATCGAGACGGACGTCGAAGTAGTGACCACTCTGTGCTGGTGCAAGATGATCTACGGTTGTCTTTCCGGTTTTATATGAGTTACCGTCAAGACGTCGAAGCTAGGAATGTGGCCTTCGCTTCGTTTGCTTTGGTGTGTCCAAATCCTGTTGGAGGACGAACGCTGGGGTTAACATTTCGTCTGCTGTATCGAGACGAACGTCAAGGTGGTGACCACTCTGTGCTGATGCGAGATGATCTCCGATTGTCTTTCCGGTTTCATGTGAGTTACCGTAAAGACGTTGAAGCTAGGAATGTGGCCTTCGCTTCATTTGCTTTATCATGTCTGAATCCCTGCTGGAGGAAGAACGCTGAGGTTGACATTTCATCTACTGTATCGAGACGAACGTCAAGGAGGTGACCACTTCATGTGAGATGGTCTCCGATTGTCTTTCCGGTTTTATGTGAGTTACCATAAAGACGTTGAAGCTAGGAATGTGGCCTTCGCTTCATTTGCTTTATCATGTCTGAATCCCTGCTGGAGGAAGAACGTTGAGGTTGACATTTCGTCTACTGTATCGAGACGGACGTCGAGGTGGTGACCACTCTGTGCTGGTGCGAGATGATCTCCGGTTGTCTTTCTGGTTTTATATGAGTTACCGTAAAGACGTTGAAGCTAGGAATGTGGCCTTCGCTTCATTTGCTTTATCATGTCTGAATCCCTGCTGGAGGAAGAACGCTGAGGTTGACATTTCGTCTACTGTATCGAGACGAACGTCAAGGAGGTGACCACTTCATGTGAGATGGTCTCCGATTGTCTTTCCGGTTTTATGTGAGTTACCGTAAAGACGTTGAAACTAGGAATGTGGCCTTCGCTTCATTTGCTTACACTGCGTCTGGTGTATTGAGACGAATGCTGAGGTGGAGCTGGGATTTTGCCATCACTCCGCTTTGTTTCGACCGTGAGGTCTTTTGTTGACGTTGCATCTGCCTCCAGCTGGACTGCGGAGGAACGCTGTTGTTGACATTGCGTCTACTGTATCGAGACGAATGCTGAGGTGAAGCTGGGATTTTGCCATCGCTCCGCTTGATGATGTAACATCTGTGTCCTGTTGGAATGAGGAGGCACACCGTTGTTGGTCTCTAGGCTGTAGACGTTGACGTCGAGACCCTGAAGCTCGGGATCTTCGTTTGCTTCACTTGTTGACATCGTGTCTGTAATATTGCGACAAATGTCGAGAAGGTCTCTAGGTTATCTATGAACCGTCGAGATTTGGCTTCGTTTTCTGGTGGAGCCTGTTGGGAAGGTATTGTTCCCTTTTTATCTGTGCCCCTGGATTGTATACAGGGATCGATGTGATTTCACCTGTAGGGCAAAAAGTTTCATTCTTTCATTTTTTTTTATTCTTTCCGCGATGCTCTATCATTTCAGCTTTTATATCGCGAAGGTCGCGATTGCCCAATCATTTCGGCTATTTTTCGCGGTGCCCAATCATTTCGGCTATTTACTTTATTTTTACTCGCCACTTTTTATTGCGAGTTGCCCAATCATTTCGACTGTTTATTTTATTTTTACTCGCTGTTTTTTTTTATTGCGAGTTGCCCAATCATTTCGGCTATTTTTCTTTTTACTCGTGCATACATTTTTACTTGCTGATTTTGTTTGCAAGTTGCCCCATCATTTCGGCTATTTCGTATGCATTTTTTTTTTATATGAGTAGGGGATTTGGGATCTGATACCAATCTTGGCATCAGCATCGCTGCGACTGGAATATTGCCAGGAGCGAATCATCATTTGCCGTGAAAGGACTTGGAATTTGATACCGGTTTAGGCATCAACATCGCTACCACTGGGATATTGCCAGGAGCGAATCATCGTTTGCCTCTGTCGATGTAGAACAAAGGTGGCTTAACGACCAGGGTTAAGGTCCTGTCGGCTAAGGCTTTTGACTTCATGAGCCGTAAGGGTCTCACAAAGGTATTTCTCCCTACAAGTCGTGAGGATCTTGTAGGTGTGTTTTCTCCTTGGGAATCGTGAGGATTCCTAAGTGCATGTTCTCTTGTAAGTCGTAAGGATCTTACAAAAGGGTTTCCTCCTTATAAGTCGAGAGGACTTACAAGTGTTGTTTGCTGTACAAGCATATTCCTAGTCACGGATGGGACTTTGTTAGGGAAATATTTATTTGCGCCCGTGGATTGTATACAAGGGCCAATATTGGACCACTTGTAGGGCAATGTCGAAAGTTGTGGGGGTTGCTTAAGCGCTTAAGCACAGATTTAGGCCTCTATGACTTAAGACTTTCAAATCTTATGAGCCGTAAGGGTCCCACAAGAGAGTTCTCCTTACGAGTCGTGAGGATCTCGCAAGTGTATTTTCTCCTTAGGAATCGTGGGGATCCCTAAGTGTGTTGTTCCTTTGTGAGTCGTAAGGATCTCACGCAGGTGGTTTCTCCTTACAGGGTCGAGAGGACCCTATAAGTGTTTCTCAACGAGGTTGCGCCCTTTCGGGTTTTCACAAACACTCGCCGGTAGTCCTGCTGTTTTTACTCACGGAGCCCTTTCGGATTTTCATCCGTGCCCATTTTGCTTGTGGACATACCGTTTTTTTATTCTCTCTTTTTTTTTCTTTTTTTTTTCTTATTCTTTTTCTTTTTCTTTTCTTCTTCTTTTTTTTTTTTTAAACGAGGTCGCGCCCTTTCGGGTTTTCACGAACACTCGCCGGTAGCCCTGCCGTTTTTACTCACGGAGCCCCTTCGGGTTTTCATCCGTGCCCATTTTGCTTGTGGACATACCGTTATTATTATTTTTTATTTTTATTTTATTTTTTTAAACGTCGGCCTGAAGATGCTGCGGGTTGGGAGTAGTTTAACGACGTTTCGGTCATTTGCAAGTTTTAGGACATTGCGGTCCGTCATTAGTTTAAGGACATCTCGGTCCGTTGTTAGTTTAAGGACGTTTCGGTCCGTTATCCAGTTTTAGGACGTAGTGGTCCGCTAGGCTTTCTCTATGAATGAGCATGATGCCCCCGGCGTGTCCATATTTTTCGGAGCATGCGGTTGTGGCGGGTTCACCTTCCAAATTTCGGACAACGCGAACTTGCCCTGTTGGTATTGGTCTTCAACCCAGTTTTTGAAGACGTAGCAGTCCTCGATCAGGTGACCTACTGTTTGGTGGTAAGGGCAATAATTAGGATTATTAACGTCGCCTGGCTGCAACGGACGTTTTGGATTCGGCAGATTAATGAGTCTGTTGCGCACTGCCAGCTCGAACAGTCCCCTTGTTTTATCTTGCGGAAACGAGTAAGGGCGTTCCAACTTTTCCTGGAGGGATTGCCGCTTGTTGTTTTGGCAAGCAATCGGTCTAGGGTCACCTGATTGTTGGTGAGTGCTGGCGACGAGGGCCTTTTTTCCTTTTCTTTTATCCTTTTTGTTCGATCCTTTGTTTACGGGGCCGAGATTTTTTTCGAGTAGCATGCGATTGCACGGCTGAACGTTCTCGCAGCTTCTCAATTCCTTTATTTTTGAAATAGATTCCCCGAGGGAAGAGTTGGGGGTAGCTTCTTCGTCAGAGTCGCTTCCAAAGGTGATAATTTGTGATCCCTTGAAGTCGGCTATATGACAGTCGGCGGCGACTCTTTTGCGCTCATCTATCGCATTTTTCCGATGTCCACAAGCTTCACACTTTGTCCTGTCGAAGTGTCGCTTTTGAGCGACATACCCTTGCCACCAGCAGTTAAAGGATTCGCAGTCTTCGGTAGGATGTATGATCTTCTGATGATATAAACAGAAGTTAGGGTGCATCTCTACCTCAGAGAAAGGATTTTCTTCAGAGGGCGGTAGCTTCATTCCTACTGATAGAGCTTTGGCGAATCATTTCCTCGTCTTGAATTTGTTTTTACCCGCAGTGTATGGCTTTTGATTTGACGGGAATACCTTGGTTATTTCCAGTATGGCCATTTCATGCTCTTGATTGGCTTTTGCTTTCAGACGAATTTCATTTAGGAAGGCATCGATCAACTTGTCTGACGGCCGCGGAATTTCTGTTTCAGGGTCCGCCGTTGATTTCTCAGCGCAAGGATCCTCCTCATCATCCATCAGTGAATGAGAAATCACATGACAAGTCGCTACGTAGTCTTCGGATTCATCCGATAAGTTTTCTCCATCATTTTCATCCTCGACGAAAGAACAAGTTGCCCTCGGCGTGTCCGTCTTCTTTGGAGAGTGCGGCTGTGGGGGGTTTACCTTCCAGCTTTCAGACAGCGCAAACTTGCCTTGCAGGTATTGATCCTCGATCCATCCCTTAAAGACGAAACAATCTTCAATTGGGTGACTTACCGTTTGGTGGTAAGGGCAATAATTGGGATTATTAAGATCGCCTGGCTGCGACAGACGCTTTGGACTCGGCAGATTGATGAGTCTGTTACGCACTGCTAGCTCAAACAGTCTTCTCGTTTTATTCTGCGGAAACGAGTAAGGACGTCCCAGCCTCTCTTCGAGGGATGGGCGTGGACGCACGTTGTTTTGGCGAGCGACCGGCTTTGAGTTGCTCGACTGTTGCTGAGCGTTGGCGACGATGATCGCTTTTCCTTTCTCATTTCGGGGATCGGGTCTTGGAGGAGACGGTCTATGGCCCATCTGGTCCATTTGGGCTAATTTGTCGATCAAGGCCTGGAAGGTGGTCGGCCTGAAGAACATCATGAATTGCGAGATGGTCGCCTGCGGATCGAGAGTGCCCACAAACATGCCTACCGCAGGTGCCTCTTCTATGCGTTGTTCGCATTTCGACCATAGGTTTCGCCATCGTGTTGCGTATTGGACCCACGTTTTGCCTGGCCTTATCCTGGCATTTATCAGTGCTGTTATCGGGGTGCGTTCACTAGCACTCGCGAATCTTTGTGTAAACAGCAGTTCCATCTCTGCAAATGTTTTGACAGAGTCGTTAGGTAGCTCCGAATACCATTCAAAGGCTGTTTCTGCTAAGCTGCCGACGAATTGACGTAGCAACAATTTGTCATCGCCTCCAGTATTGCCGCATAAGGCCCTGAATTGAGCGACATGTTGATGCGGATTCCCTATCCCTTTATATATGTGGAATTTAGGGATCGTATATCCTGGCGGGTAACTGATTTGGTCATACCAGCTCGGATACGGTCGTCCGGTTCTAACAATTTGCCCAGCCGCTTCGTTTGCCTGATGAACCCGGATCTGCTGAGCTATATATTCATCTAGGTCAACTTTGGAGATTGCCTCCTCCTTGGCTGTTGATAGAGCCGGCGGAGGATTTGACGTTTCTCCCCTGTCGTCTTCAAGGACGATCGGAGGATCTTCAGCAGGAGGGTCCGGCTGTAACATCATCCCTACCATATCTTTGAAGAGGAGCGCCATCTGCTTTATGTTAGCCGCCTGCTCTGCAGCTTCTTTGTCCCTCTTTTCGAGAAGTCTGCGTAAAAAGTCAGCGTCGGTTTCTTGTTCTTGACGCTCATCCGAAGACGTTTCAGAGCTTTCTTTTGGCTCAGTGAGTGCAGCCATTGTATTCATCATTTCCTGAAGCTTTTGTTGTTGCTCCTGGGCTTTCGTCACGGATCGGGTGAGCGGTCGGTGGCCCGTAGAAGTGCGGCTTTCCTCCTTTCCAGAAGCCATATAAACAGTGTGCACCACCATGCCCCCAGACTTGGGGCGTTTGTGTTCGGTGTCTTTGCGATTTGCCGAAGACACAGGGGCTTTTTGTGGCCTCCTTTTTTGAGTGATTGGAGTTAAGGGAGCCGTTGTAGTGGGCACCCGAGTAGCTTTTGCTTCTTGTGGTTTGACAGAGTAATCCTTCCCCTGCCGAACCTTCATCTTTTTCTGTCGTCGGAGGCAGTCTCGATTGATCACCGACTCTTGGACCTGTCGCCAGACTTTGTAAATTTTAGAGGACAGCCGTTGAGGGGGCTGCTCTAACTTCTTCTCTGGAGTATTCTTCACAGATGAAGGAGTTCGCTTTAGCACCGCAGCAGGAGAGTTTCTGCGCACCGAGTTCAGCAACTCAAAGCTGTTCCTGGTTGGAACAGCAGTATCGATCTCCACCATTAGAGTTGGAGGAGTAAGTCCAGAGGGGGAGTTGCCCCCAGCCTTCCTCCCTCGGCGCCAGTAGCGACGTCGGGCATGTCGTGCTGATGGAGTTGTTTCAGCTATAAGGGTGACCTCCTCATGCCCCCTGTGTTGGTCAGAATATACCGGTACCAGCTTTTTAAAGATCGACGTCCGTTGAACGGGGACGGCCAACCTGTCAGAAGCGGGCTTCCGAACATGGGAAGCAACCTTGGTGACTTCGCCAAGAACGGGAGTTGGAATGGCTATCCACTTCGGTATAACGCCTTCTGGTATGGCAGGCTTCTTCATGAGCCTGTTAGAGCTCTGGCCTAGTCCGTTTAAAACTGAAGCAGTGGAATTGGACGACCCGTTGAGAGGTGTCGCGGCAGTGGTGGGTCGATCGAAGACCGACTTCTTTGGAGCTTCTTGCAATGTCATTGGGGCGTTGAAGCTCATTGATGGGAGCATGGTCCCAAAAAAAAGTCCAGTGGTGGCTTGAGCCACCTGTTCCACCTGCATTTTGAAAAGGGAGGCCGCTTGGGGCCCGTAAGTCACTCCTCCAGCAATGACGGAGCGAGAGTTATCGCTGCGGACGATGCAGTTCGAAGCCATTGATCTTCTGTTTTCTGCACGGAGCAAGACACCAAATCTTAGTACCTTGAATCCACAGGCAATCACAGCAAACCGCGATTTGTTCGCGAACACGACACACGAAGTGTGGAGTGGAAAGAGGAAGAGGTCCCACCGGGCGTGCCAGAATCTGTTCCCCTCCGAACGGCGGCCGAGACGTTAGGACGTCCCGTGCCTGGGGTTCGGGGCAGATACTATTTGGTTTTATCCGTCTATCTCTCCGAAGATGCCAAGTTGATTTATGGCACCGTGTATCGGAGGTTTAGACGGATGCGGCCGATGTAGCAGACTTCGTCAGATTCCCCCTCAGGGTGAGGGGTTTTTTTGATTGTGGGGACGCTCTTCCCTGCAGGCGCAAGCCCCTGCAGTTAATTACGCTACCGCATCGCGGTAACAACTTTCTCCTTCTCCAGAATTTCACTTCGTGTCGTGTGTGTTTGTTTTGTTTGTGGTTGCCCGTGGATTGTATACGGAGACTGAGTAATGCCGTCGCCCGTAGGACGTGGATTAGTCCAAATCCGTATTTACTTAGATTTGGGTTTGGTGTTTTTGGTTTAAGGATGCATTAGTCGCGTTGCGGCCAAGATCAACTTAAACGTTCGTTAAGGATACGTTAGTCCTGTTTGAGACTAAGATCAACTTAACATGATCGTTTAGATCCGACAAAAGAGCGTTTGGGCCCTATTGTTCCAGTTTGGGAGATTCATAGTCCAATTTGGGACTAAAGTCTGTTTGGAGGATACGTTAGCCATTTTTGAGGCTAAGATCGACTCAAACGTTTGTTAAGGATACGTTAGTCCAGTTTGAGACTAAGATCAACTTAACGGGACCGTTTAGATCCGACAAAAGAGCATTTGGGCTCTATTGTGCCAGTTTAGGGACGTGGTGGTCCATATTCCAGTTTAGGGACGTGGTGATCCATCGCCAGTTTAGGGACGTGGTGGTCCATATTCCAGTTTAGGGACGTGGTGGTCCGATATTAGTTTAGGGACGTTTCGGTCCGAAATTAGTTTAGGGACGTTTCGGTCCAATATTAGTTTAAGGACATCTCGGTCCACGAGTTTAAGGACCCCGCAGTCCATATCGATGTGTGGTCGTTGGGACCCGTCACCTCTTTGACGTCGTTGAGGAATTACAACGACAGATGTCAAAGGAGTTCGGAGATGTACCCTCGAACCGGATGTAAATTGATTTAGAAGAGCAATTTTGCTCAGTCAATTTAATTTAAGGACTTATGGCCAAAATTGGGCTAAGTCCAGTTGAAATGTTCAACATTTTATTTACTTTTGCATTGCATTTCTTTATTTTATTTTTATTTGGGCCTTGCCCAGAAAGGATGCAGAGCATCAATTTGTTTTGGGCTCTCCCCTTTTAGGAATGATGCAAGGCATCAATTTTATTTGGGCTCTGCCTTTATATAAAGGATGCAAAGCATCAGTTTATTTGGGCTCTGCCCATTTATTGCCTTGCAATTTATTTTGGCCTGTCAGGTCATTTTGGTTTGGGCCTGACCCTTTAGAAAATGCATTGCATTTATCAAGCGCTTTGCGCCAATCAAAAAGCACAACAGTGCAAATTCATAAGTGTAAAGCACTATTAATTTGAGAATCTTTTAGATTCAAGAACCGATGGTTCATAAAAGAAGTGCAAAGCACTATTTGATTTCTTGATCTAATTTAGATCAAAGAAGAACAAGTTTTTTTTCTTTTTATTTCAAGAACCAAAGGTTCATAAAAGTGCAAAGAACTATCTTTTTTTTTATTTCTGTTTTTTCTTGTTTTAGAGAACCAGTGGTTCATAAGAAGTGCAAAGCACTATTAATTTAAGAACCTTTTAGGTTCAAGAACCGATGGTTCATAAAACAAGTGCAATGCACTATTTGATTTATTTTTTAAGAAAAAACAAGTTTTTCTTGTTTTTCTTATCTCAGAGAACCAAAGGTTCATAAAAGTGCAAGGCACTATTAATTTAATAACCTTTTAGGTTCAAGAACCGATGGTTCATAAAACAAGTGCAAGGCACTATTTTTACTTATTTATTTATTTATCGTTAAAGATCTATGATCTTGTTCATAAGAGAATTTTCTCTTCTTTAAAAGGTTTTTACCTTTTTTTATTCTTCAAGAGTTCTCTTTTCTTTTCTTTTTAGCAAGATGTTGATGATTTTGAAATGAGGTCTAGGGTCCTTTTTATAGTGCCCATAAATTAGTTAAAGTTGTTAAAGTGATTTTTCTCTGAGTGATTTGGGGAATTTTCCCCACCGTTGGATCTTTGATCCAAGGGTTTCTGCTTTACAGAAGAAAATCTTCTTGTTTTAGTAAGAACAGAAAAGAATTATTCTGTTTTGCGCAACTCCCCCAGCGCGTGACACGTGTCGCGCAGCTGTGCTTGCACAACTGCGCAGACACGTGTCGCGCAACTGAATTTTTTCTCTCTTTTTTTTTTTTTTTTTTAAGCTTGCGCAACTGCGCGCGCTGACACGTGTCGCGCAGCGCACTGCGCAACTGCGCAGACACGTGTCGCGCAGTTGCGCACTTGCGCAATCTTTTTTTTTTTTTTTGTAAGCTTGCGCGACTGCGCGCGCTGACACGTGTCGCGCAGCGCACTGCGCAACTGCGCAGACACGTGTCGCGCAGTTGCGCACTTGCGCAATCTTTTTTTTTTTTTTGTAAGCTTGCGCGACTGCGCGCGCTGACACGTGTCGCGCAGCGCACTGCGCAACTGCGCAGACACGTGTCGCGCAGTTGCGCACTTGCGCACTGCGCAATCTTTTTTTTTTTTTTTGCGCTGCTGCAAGAGATTTGCTCTAAAACTCTTATGGAGTATGTTACTTCATTTATTTTAACTTTAATTTTCTTTTTAATTTTCAAGACAGAGCTTTGCTCTGATTGGAGAAAAACAGAAGTATTGCTTGTTTCCCACCTTGGAACTTAAACAGAGCTTTGCCCTGATTGAGGTAAACAAGGACATCATAGTCCGTGAGTTTAAGGACCCCATAGTCCAATGTTAGTTTAAAGACATCACGGTCGAGGTTAAGGACATCATAGTCCATGGGTTTAAGGACTCCATAGTCCGTAGTTTAGAGACGTCATAGTTTGTGAAGTGTGTGGTTGTCGGGACTCGTCACCTCTTTGAAGACGTTGAGGGATTACAATGACAAATATCAAAGGAGTGAAGAGATGTACCCTTGAACCAAGGTTGATTGGGGATCTGTAGTCCAATTTGGAACTAAGATCAATTAATTAGATTATGAGCTCATTGGCTCAGTTAAATCTGAATTGAGGACTTATGGCCAATTTGGGCTAAGTCTAATTAGATTAGAAATACTGGCTCTTTGTTGGACCATTACACACTTGTCTGGACTCAAACCCACATTATCTAGCAATGCTAAGCCAGTGTTTGAAGGCTCTAATACATTTTTGTCTTTGACTGAGCATTAAACATGATAACTCTGAATTTTACTCAATTTTGAGATTTAGTTGGAGAGGAGGCTTTTGCCTCTGGAAAATTAGTCAATTTGGCTAAAAATAGTGTTAAACACAAGAGAATAACAGTGTTAAACACTGGAAATAAAACCCTCAAATTAGTGTTAAACACTAGAAGACAACAGTGTTAAACACTGGAAATCAAATTCTCAAATTAGTGTTAAACACTAGAAGACAACAGTGTTAAACACTGGAAATAAAACTCTCGAATTAGTGTTAAACACTAAGAGGAAGGAATCACGTGGGGACACGTGAGGGCACCCAAAGGTGGGGCCAAATCTCCTTAACTTTGTTCTGCGAATAAGTGTTAAACACTTTTGATTCTCTGGCCATCACGTGTTGGCATGTGATGGAGATTTGTGCGCTGATTATTAAAGCATTTATCAAGGGGTCACGTGGTAACACGTGAGAGCGCCTAAGTTAGAATCTGCCTTTGCTTTTATTCTCGTTGTTTTGGAGGTCACGTGGGAGCACGTGAGGCATTGCCTCAGGGCTAATTCTTTCTCATTTTGGGGGATCTTTTCAGGGGTCGCGTGGGGACACGTGACCTTAGTCTTTTGCATGCATGGTGATCTTCCAAATCACTTTATTTTTAAGAATTAAATTCTTTGTAGGGTTAAACCCTAATTTCGTTCTTAGAGGAATTAAATTCCCGTGCATATGAAGAATTAAATTCTTATGTAGGGTTAAACCCTAATTTTATTTAGAGGACTTGAATTCTTTATGAGTTTTGGGAGAATTGAATTCTCATATAGGGTTAAACCCTAGCTTTGTCTGTCTTGGAGGAATTAAATTCCTTGTAAATTTAAGAGAATTAAAATCTCATATAGGGTTAAACCCTAGTTTTATCTTGAAGAAATTAAATTCCTGTGAGTTTAGGAGAATTAAATTCTCATATAGGGTTAAACCCTAATTTTATCTTGAGGGAATTAAATTCCTGTGAATGTAGGAGAATTAAATTCTCTAGACCCAATTCTCCCCCTAAGTTTTGGATCTGCATGGCAGAATCTCAACCCGATGAGAATTAAATTCTCAACCTATGGGGAGATTTGCTTTTGTGGATCTTCAACCAGAGAAAGAACTAAGTTCTTTTGCAGAAGAGTTAAACTCTTAGATTGAGAATTAAATTCTCTTTTTTGAAGTTTTGATCCTTTTCCCTTTTCTCATCTAGGGTTTCTTTCCTTTAGAATTAAATTCTCCTTTCTTTTTTCTCTGCTATTTGCCTTTAGAAAATTTCAAGATCCAAAATTCTATCTCCCCAAAATTCTCTCCCTTTCTTCTCCTCTTGGCTCCTATTTATAGGAGAAGGAAAAGAATCAATTTGTTTAGTAAATCTCTCATTGAAAGATTTTGTTTGTTTTTCATAACTAATATGATCTTTTAGGTCTCTCAGTGAATTTTATTCACCATTGGATTTTTAATCCAAAAGATATTCTGTTTGTTATTTTTGGTGAAATTTAGGAAAATCTTTCCTTGTCTAAAATCTTTCCATAAATTTATGATTTTTAATCCGACGGTCCCCCATAATCCTTTTTTTGTTTGGAAAGATTTGGAGAAATACTTTCCCAGTTAGGGTCTTTGATTTCCCTTACTTAGAATTTAATTCTAACAATTCAGAAGGCTTTTAAAGCCTATCACGTGGTGGCACGTGACTTCTCTTCATTCAGAATTTAATTCTGTATTTTACCTGGGCTAAAGACCATCACGTGTCAGCACGTGACCTTTGGTCACATGTGAGCACGTGACGCCCCATTGGATTCTTTCCTTAGCCATTTGTTTACACTTCTGCTTGCTTAAAATTTAATTCTGTAACGAGATCACGTGTCAACACGTGACCCTTGGTCACGTGTGAACACGTGATACCTCATTGAGCTAATTCCTAATTTTTAATCAGGAAACAAATGCCCCCACAGTGTTGCTCTCACGTGTCTGCACATGAGTGCAACGCTGTCACATTTGTGACTGTTGGATCTGTCTAGGGAATAGGGGAGATGAAACGTTTCCCATTACATCCTATAAATGCAGGGGTCTCTTCAGAAGCGTCTCCACTCTTTCATCTTCTTCCTTGTTAACTTTTTCCCTTTGAGAATTTAATTCCCTTTTCCAGAGCTTAGTTCTCTGCTTTGAAAATTTCCAGAGTTAAACTCTGTCAAAAGATTCCCATTTCTCAGGTAATGATCTTGAACGGTTGAAGAACTTTGCAGAAATCTTTATTGGATTTTAAATCCACATCAAGGGTTATTCCCTTTAAGAAGAACCCATTTTTTTAAAAGATCTTTAAAAAGAAAACCATCCAATCCTTAAACAATAGACCTCGCCAGGGTTTCTCTGGTCTTCAGGGGTCAATGGTGGTGTTTGTCTTTTCCATGGAATTTAATTCCATCTCAAAGAGCTTTGGCTCTGAAGAAATGTCTCTGGAAATTTAATTCCCCTTTTTCAAAAGGAATTTAATTCCTATGAAGAACTTAGTTTTTCCTAGGGGGCTTCTTGGGGTTTTCTTGCCCTGAGTTGTCTCTTTGCAACCAAGAAGAAGAGGTTTGCCGTGGTGCTTTCTGGGAATTTAATTCCCTAGCTTCTGCTTGATTTGTTGCAGAGTCCAAGATGAATTTCTTTTTGAGGAATGTGTAGGGTCATTTAAAATCCACTGCTCATTTATTGAGAATCTTTTTTTTGTCTCATTGTAATTGCTTTGCCTCATCATTAGCAAGCCGCCATCTCGATTTTGTGGGACCCATGTGTTTTGTAACTAATGGTCCCATAAAATGAGTCCCCTGTCGCTTTCTTCCACTGTCTTTTTATATATATACATTTATAAACATATATATATACACTGTTGGCTTCGCTTTAACAGTTTCCCCTTCTTTTATTTCAGGTACAATGACTTTTGTTCCATACTTCCCTTTCACTCGCTCGGAAGCTGCTTTTCCTCAGTCACCGTCTGACGAGGAAGTAATGGCTATGGTCAGAGCTCATGACCCGAATCCCACCAACTTGCTCTTGTGGAGGACCTGGTACGGTCATATCATCCGCGGTCGCCGAAGTTTTCTTTGCGAGATACCGACGGAGCCTACTTATCCATTCCTGCCGATGGATCCTCTACGGACTGTCTTTATCGTGGAGATGCAGAATTGGACCCCTATGGGACGGCTTGAGCCTTCAACAACTGTTATTCCAAACCATTCGGTGCCGGCTATAGATATTTTGGGGCGCCGTATTTACCACGGCGAAGCCCAGCCATGGGGGCAGATTTATAAGATAGGGCTTACCCCTCGACACCCCACGGGCTACCTTCTTTGGGCTCGTTACATCTTGTCCGCCCATCGCGCGCGACTGTAGAGGGTTGGGCTTTATCAGGCGATATATGCATCCCTCTTCCACTACCAATCTCCTCATGTCTGGTGGGTCAAGGCCTTCTTGAACCAATGGAATCTCCCCACCAACACTTTCCTTCTAGGGGACCGTGAAGTTTCGATTTCCTTGGAAGAATTTCGCGAGATCTCGGCGCTGCCGATCAGGGGGACACATTTTGAAGAATTGCTGCCTCCTGATGAGTATGTCTTTGAAACCGAGCCTGCAATGCTTGACGTCCTGTCTACCGAGAACGCCGTCCATCACAAGCGCCCGAGTTTGATCAAGACCTTGGGCATTTTTGACAAACTGTTCACAGAGTCAGAGGAGCAGGGCGTCACTTTTAAAATTTTTATCGCTTGCTTCCTTCGTTGAGGGTGTCCTATCAAAGACGGCTTCGAAGTTCGCGAACATTAATGACCCTTTTGGGTTTGGTTTAAATAAGCGGCCGATTAAAGAAGAGGACCCGCCGCAGTACTACATTTCCATCATGTCAGCGGTATCTTTCGAGTCGATTGCAGCTCCTGGTATGGATGAGGAGACTTTCTTTGTGGGCTTCATCATTGTTTGGCTTAGCTGGTTCGTCATTCCCATGCATCGTCGTTTCATGAGAGCCTCGGTTATCTACCCTGCTCATCGTATTGCTGAGGGAACACGGCTAGCTGTGGGCATTCCGGGGCTAGCGCATCTATATCATGGGTTAGGCGCTGCGGCTAATACCTCAACTCTAGGTGTAGATGTGGTAAATTTCTCTCTTCATTACTTCACATCTTGGATTGAGATGCATGTGTTGGGGGCCTTTGCTGCGCACCAGAGACCCAAATTTTATGACGCTTACACTTTTCCGCGACTGATGCAGCTGGTGGACGCTTCTGCTCCTGACCCGACTCAGTTTGGGGCTATTCGTGTGCTGATTGCTCCCTATGCTAATACGGGCGGAATGGTATTCATCGATCGAGCCCTATCTGCTCCTTCATGACCGATTCAATAGCTCCACGACTCGTCGAAAGAGGGGGTACCTTCTCTGAAGCCCAGGGAGGCCATGCACCTGTACGCGATCAGACCAGGTTATCTGGTATTTCGTCAAAACAGTGCGGCCCTCTTTATGCGGTACAACCCACACCGCCTTGCTCGGCAACTTGGATATGATCAGGGCGTCCCCTTCGAGGCATTTACAGTGGCGCCTAGCCCATCGCCTGAAGCTGTTTGTGACGCCGCTCATCACTTTATGCGGCTGAACACTGGTTCTTACTTCATGATCCCTGAAGTTGATCATGTTCCTCGATGTGTGGGGTCTTTCACAGGCCGGTACCTCTATCGGGTCAGTCCAATTATTGCTGAGGAAAAGATGGTGCTTCTTGGATACAGCGCTCCAATTCTGGTTCAAGCCATGGGAGTTCCGTCGCGACTGCGTGCACCGGTTCGCTTTCCCCTGAGGGACACTAGTGTTGTGCTCATTCCGGGGGCAGCGGAAGTGGACTTCCCTCCTACAGCTGGTATGCCACTGGGTACTCGGGCTCAATCGAGGGCTAATAGGGCGCCGGTAGCAGTATCATCGTCCGCAGCGTCGACAATGGCCGTGTCGTCCTCGGTAGCACCGCCAAGCTAGGGCGTTGAAAGTGAAGTGGGTCAGCGCCGTGCCAAAGCTCCACGGGGGAGGAAACGGTCGTCTTCGGGGGCCGGTTCTGGATCCAAGCGGCGGAGGAAGACGGTTACCAATCTGCTTGACTCTTTAATAGAGTCTGAGCCTATTCTTCAGGATGAACCGTCGGCTATGCAAGAATCGGACATTGGCCTACTTTTCCCGATTTCATCTGCTGAGGAAGCCGCACAATTGGCTGAGGCTATAAGACGTTCACAAGATGAATCGGAGAACGTAAGGATTCCGAAAAAGCCCTACCCTGCCGTCATCTTTTACGAAGACCCTCCGTGGATCCGGCGATGATTCATCGGCCCTTTGGAAGAATGGGGCGAAAGGGCCCTTAAACAGGCTGTTTCAGCCGACGCCGAGGACGCGCTTTCACTGTGGACCGGTGGCCATAAGTCCACCCTCGGACCACGGCGAGCACATCTCCTTAGGAAGGAGCGTCGGCTTTAACAAGCCATACTGGAAGCTCTATGTGGGATAATCTCCGGTAGTCTTTCAGGTTTTATATGAGTTACCGTCAAGACCCTGAAGCTAGAGATTTTGCCTTTGCTTCGTTGTTTTGGCGCGTCCGAATCCTGTTGGAGGAAGGACGCTGTAGTGACATCTCGTCTACTGTATCGAAACGAACGTCGAGGTGGTGACCACTCCATGTGGGATGATCTCCGGTAGTCTTTCAGGTTTTATATGAGTTACCGTCAAGACCCTAAAGCTAGGAATTTTGCCTTTGCTTCGTTGTTTTGGCGCGTCTGAATCTTGTTGGAGGAAGGACGCTGTAATGACATTTCTTCTACTGTATCCAAACGAACGTCGAGGTGGTGACCACTCCAGGTGGGATGATCTCCGGTAGTCTTTTAGGTTTTATATGAGTTACCGTCAAGACCCTGAAGTTAGGAATTTGGCCTTCGCTTCATTTGCTTTGGCGTGTCTGAATCCTGTTGGAGGAAGGACGCTGTAGTGACATCTCGTCTGCTGTATCGAGACGAACGTCAAGGTGGAGCTGGGATTTTGCCATCACTTCGCTTTGTTTCGACCATGAGGTCTTTTGTTGACGTTGCACCTGCATCCTGCTGGACTGCGAAGGAACGCCGTTATTGACATTGCGTCTACTGTAACGAGACGAATGCTGAGGTGGAGTTAGGATTTTGCCATCACTCTGCTTTGTTTCGACTGTGAGGTCTTTCGTTGACGTTGCATCTGCATCCTGCTGGACTGCGAAAGAACGTCGTTGTGGGTCTTCAGGCTGTAGATGTGGCCGTCGAGACTTGGCTCTTCTTCTGATGGAGCCTGGTGGGAAGGTATGGTTCCCTTTTGTTTATGCCCCTGGATTGTATACAGGGATCGATGTGATCTCACCTGTAGGGCAAAAGGTTTCATTTTATATATATTTTTCTTTCCGCGATGCTCTATCATTTCAGCTTTTTATATCGCGAAAGTCGCGATTGCCCAATCATTTCGGCTATTTTTCGCGGTTCCCAATCATTTCGGCTAATTGTTTTATTTTTACTCGCTGCTTTTTATTGCGAGTTGCCCAATCATTTCGGCTATTTTTGTATGCATACATTTTTACTTGCTGATTTTTTCGCAAGTTGCCCCATCATTTCGGCTATTTCATATGCATTTGTGGCTCACTGACTTTCACTGTGAGTTTGAGATTTGATACCGATTTAGGCATCAACATCGCTACAACTGGGATATTTCCAGGAGCGAATCATCATTTGCCTCTGTCGATATCGAACAAAGGTGGCTTAGTAAAAAGGTTTAGGATCCTTTCGACTAAGGCTTTTAACTTTACGAGCCGTAAGGGTCTCATAAAAGTGTTTCTCCCTACGAGTCGTGAGGATCACGTAGGTGTATTTTTTCCTTAGGAATCGTGAGAATTCCTAAGTGTGTGTTCTCTTATAAGTCGTAAGGATCTTACAAGAGTGTTTTCTTCTTATAAGTCGAGAGGGCTTATAAGGGTTGTTCACCATGTAGACATATCTCTAGTCGCGGGTAGGACTTTGTTAGGGAAATGTTTATTCGCGCCCGTGGATTGTATACAAGGGTCAATGCTGAACCGCTTGTAGGGCAGCATTGGAGGTTGTGATGACTGCTTAAGAACAGGTTTAGATCTCTGTAGCTTAAGGCTTTTGAATCCTATGAGCCGTGAGGGTCTCAAAGGGGGAATTCTCCTAACGAGTCGTGAGGATCTCGTAAGTGTAATTTCTCCTTAGGAATCATGGGGATCCCTAAGTGTGTTGCTCCCTTGTCAGTCGTAAGGATCTCACGCAGGTGGTTTCTTCTCACAAGGTCGAGAGGACCTTGCAAGTGTCTTTTAACGAGATTGCGCCCTTTCGGGTTTTCACAAAACTCGCCGGTAGCCCTGCTGTTTTTACTCACGGAGCCCTTTCAGGTTTTCATCCGTGCCCCTTTTGCTTATGGACATACCGTTTTCTTCTTTTCTTCTTTTTTTTATTTTTATTTTTTATTTTTTTATTTTATTTTTGTCAGCCTCGGGATTCTGCGGTCCGTAGTAGTTTATCGACGTTTCGGTCAACAGCCAGTTTTAGGACATAGTGGTCCATTGTTAGTTTAAGGACGTTTCGGTCCAACGCCAGTTTTAGGATATAGTGGTCCATCATTAGTTTAAGGACGTTTCGGTCCGCCGTTGCCATATTTGAGGCGAGTTTTTTAGTTTACGGACTTTCCGGTCCAAGGGGCTTTCTCTATGAATGAGCACGATGGCCCCGGCATGTCCATCATTTTCGGATCATGCAGATATGGTGGGTTCATCTTCCAGTTTTCAGACAGCGCGAATTTGCCCAGTTGGTATTGGTCTTCAATCCAGGCTTTGAAAACGAAGCAATCTTCGATTGGATGGCTTACTGCTTGGTGATTGATCTCAAAAACTATCTATAACCGCAATCAAGAACGGCGTCGCATGTAGCTAGCCGGTGAGTACGGGTCGGTCCACAGGGATGTTGTGAATTTCCTAATCGCTCAAACGAGTTAATTCCGATGGGTGTTCGGATTGATTATTAAATCTAAAAACTAAATCTATCTAAAAGCTAAATTAATCTAGATCTAAATCTTGCTAGGGTTAGGTTTAGGAATGGTTTGGAAATGTAAATAAATCTCAACGCTTTCTATACCCAAATTAGAATCTATGAGGAGTTATGGTAATTATCAATAAAGGGGATTAGATCCATTCGGGAAGGTGTTTCTTCCTCTAGGTTCTTGTCCTTCCTTTAGAAATTCTTACCCTAACCTCCATGGAAAACGCGCGCAACCGGGCCTTTATACTACGGTGTCACCGCTACCTCAAGGGATAGGGTGCCGTAGGGCGCGGTGTGTGCGTGTATGCATGGAGTCCTATTGAAAAGATATAATAGGCAAGAAAGGGATGAGAGATCTCATCTCTCAAAAGCCTTCCCCAAAGCTAACATCTAAGGCAAGGAATTAAAATCTAAACTAGAGCAATTAAATAAAACTACTTATAGATGGCTCTTTCCAAACATCAACACAGGGTTGTCAGATCTGAATTCATGAAATGAAAAGAGGAACCGATGCTCTCCAAAAGAATTCTAAAATTTATTAATGAAGGGAGGCATGAAAAGAATACAATGAATTAGGGTTCTATTTATAGGAGATAGAAATCCTAGGTTACAATTGATCCGCATATCTTCTTTTACTAAAATACCCCTAAGAAAAGACCTAGTCAACTATTCAGCGCCGTCTCAAGTAAAAAATTCGCGAAGCCCGGGCACCAGATGGCCGCGGAACCGCGGTCTTGGTAGGCTTTGGGCCGCGGTTCCACGGCCCATTGATGAGGTCACTGTGTGGATTTTTGTGGGCTGATTCTTGGTTCTTTGGGCTTTTTATTTCTTTAGTTCTTTTCTCCATTGGGCTTCTGGGTCTTCTCCAGATCTTTCAGTGAAAACTTGTAGTAGTCTTTTAACCGTATTCTTTGACATCTTGGACCTTGCGTTGTCTTGTACATTGTGAACTGTTCTTTGTCTAGGCTTGACTAAGATCCGTCTATTTGTTGGTCAAAAGTCCTTCTTTTGTACCATCTTATGTCTTTTTCACTATTTTCGCTCCAAGAACCTGAAATCTGTAATATGTAGCAGACATGCGTCAAAAGCACCTGTTTATTTATAAAAAGAATAAGAATAGGGAATATAATAATGCAATATTATGGTGTGAACAAATACCCCCAAACTTATCTTTTGCTCGTCCTCGAGCAAACTTATTTTTATTCACTAAAATCCTAACCGCACTTTCGCAGGAAAACGCGATTGCACTGAGCCCGTGTAACAAGCCGTTAAACCTCTAGGTGTCCCTAGTAGGAGGAGTGTTGTCTCCTGAGGCTTTTCAGCGGATACTACCCACAAAATCCTATCAATTCGGCCCATTAACTTTAATTCTCCAATTAGGTCTTCTAACAAAGAATTCTATTATCGTCGACTCGTAAATTGTCCACCCATATTCTTCACACTTCCTCGTTATTTACTTAAGATTATATATGTTCTATAGACTTACTTAGCTTTCGGCATTTCTTAATTTTTCCTTCTAGGGTTCCATCTCCACTTAGGAATTTTTATCAACTCTACTAAAGATACAAGTTCTATTCTTCACTCCTTTCTCTTATCTAAACTCCAATCATATATCCCCACGTGTGTGTATAAATCACCCCTACACTTGGAAATTCAAATCAAGCAATCATGCCCTTGTCCGTTGTCCAAAGTACTTATTAGTAGGTGAATTTTAATGAATTTTTGCTTACACATCCTTCATGCGACCGTTAATACTTCTTGAGGTACCAACGACCGATTACAAGATGCGTTTGCACTTTAAAGCGTACTTCCTAGTCTTGCAACACCCAAGGTTTTAGCAGTGACTCCCAAACCAGTTGGTCTAAGGCACTAGGTGATGAAGCACCCTCGCTAAATATTTTTCTATTTTTGCAGCCTTAAGTAATCACAAAAACCAGTGTTCATTTTTTTTCTTTATTCACTTTTTTTTCTTTTATTTTCTTTTCTTCATACTAAGGACTTTAGACAAGAGCATTTCAAGGTCTCCTCTACTATTCCAAGTTTCAAGGTGTGTGATTGTGCAAATTTGTAGGGTATACATTTTCAGAATCTAGACTTAAGTTAGGAATTATTTTTCAAACTTATACTCTAATAAAAATATCAATACTTTTCCCTTGTTTTGACTTAGCCCAAGAATTGAACTCAAAATTTGCCTATTTCTAAATAAACTATAAAGACATACACTTTCTACCGTTAAACTTTAAGGAAGGTTATTTTTAGGGTTTTTAATTTACTAAGTCTAAAATTTAGTTGTTCCTAGCTAAGTAACCTATTTGTCAAACTTAAGTCAAATAAGGCCAAAATTGAATACATTGATTTTTATAATTTTTGAAATTTTTCAATTTTTATGGGTTTTAAAATAAGTATGCAAATGCAAAAATATACACATGAATGCGAAGGAAGAAAACGTACCGAGCATACCCCCAAACTTAAACTTGACAGTGTCCTCACTGTCATGCCACACCAAGAGGGTCAAAATGTCGGCACTCCCCTGTTTATTTATTTATAATTTTTTTATATATTTGTTTTAATGTTTTGCAATTTTTTTTTATTTTTTATAGAAAAAGAAAACAAAAAATATATATACATATATACAACAAAGTTCCCCCCAAACTTAAGCTTGGCCTTACACAAGCCAAAGGTTAGCACCAACCATTCAAAAATCTTATCGTGGTAATGGTCGAGTTGGTGAAAGAATGGAGTGGAAAGAAAAGAGATGAGAATCACACGAGACCGTGTGGAAAGAAGAGTGGAATATGGTCTCGGTGGAGGAGGAGAATGACGAAAGAGAGAAAGAAGTGTAGCATGAACTTGAGGGTGTAAATCGAGTGAATAAATTAGCGCAATTTGTGATGACCGATGTGTTAAAAGCGATTGCGCTAACCTATCAACCCATCGAGAAATGGGGTCAAATCTCTCAAGATTCGTAAGAAAACATGGGTACGCCGAACTTGGTATTGGAGATGAAAGCGTAACGGTCACTTGCACGGTCGGAACAATAGGAAAGACGAAAGGAAGTGAATTAGGGATAGTATCATTCTCACCGTAGTAAACTGTCTCGAACTTGAAAGATTCCATTAATGGTTCGAAACTACTGTAAGCAACCGAGTCTGATTGTTCAACTAACTCATCTGAAAATGTAAAGGACTCAAACTCGGGCGGTGAGTCATCAATATCGTCCGAAAAAGTGAAACACTCGTAAGTGTTATCGGCTGTGAGAACTGTGTCAGATTCAAAGGAAAAATTTTCAAGCTCACAGTCTTCAAGCGTGATATTAGGCGTGGTCGGAACGATGGAAAGGAGGGAGGGTGATTTATTTAAACGTTCAAGAGGATGAATTGGAAAATCCGACACATCAAAGAAAACTGGTTCAACCTCAATATTATCCTCAATACTATCCTCATAATTCTCCTCAATATTTAACTCATCCATGCCATTATTATCAAAATCAAGACGCATATGAAATTCGGGAGAAACATTTAATGACTCGGGATGATGACTTGAACATAAAATTTCAATCAAATCAACAGGTTCATCATCCGAAATATTCCCGGCGTCTATATCCTCAATCAAGTGAAAATCAATTTTTTCTGACACCTCATCAAAAGCATGGATATTTATCGATTTAGGTTCTAGAGTGGAGATGTAAAGGTCAAAATGATTAGGTGCGGTTTCACTCGAAAGGGGTTCTTCACAATTTGGCAAATCAAGCACTACAAAGTCGCACAACTCATCATTTTGGACAAATGTTTGAAAACTGGAGTTGTTGGATTCAATTGGGTATGGGTAGGTTTGATTTGGAAATCCTCTCATATTCTCACTATGTCCAACCGCCTCCTTGTACATCGAAAAATTTGAAGCTAGTTGGAAACTAGCTACCGGTTCACTAGATTGCATAAGGGCGGCCACGGACGCTTCCACATTCCTAGTCATTTTGTTTGTTGCTAAGATATAAGCTTCCAACGACTCTTCCAAACTAGACTTGGGTGGTAAGGGTGTTTCGGTAAAAGATTCGAAATTGTTTGGATATGTGAAACTCCCTAATGGTTGTGTAGAAACAGTGTCTAGTGAAGGTGGGAAAGTCGGGTATGACTAGTAGGAAGTGGGTGATTGGACAGGGGTAGGGTCAACATATGGATAAAAAGGTGAATAGTCTTGTGGATCCCTAGAACTAGATGAGTGGAGAGGGGTGAAAGATCGGCTACGAGATTGAGCAATATGCTCAGCAATGGACATCGGCTTAGGAGTGACAGCAGGACTTGAAAAAGTGGTATCAACATATGGAGGTGGTAAAGGTTGACTTGGTTGACATAACGTGGGTTGAAAAGTCAAATTGTTTCTCCTAGACGCCTCTATTTGATCTTTCAAAGATATTTTAGGCAAGGAAGGATCGTCTTTAAATTGACCGAACAAATTGACGTACGACGCAAAATTAGGTTCGGGATACCAAAGTTCGGCAAGTGATTTATTATGTGGGGTACCCATGTTAGAAGAAAGGGTGAAAGAAAGAAAGTTGGGTGGTGGTGCAAGGATTTATTTGCGGCAAAAGTTTGCAAGTTCTCTAATAAAAATTTTCCTTTTTTCTTTTTTCTCTTTATTTGGAAAAATTGTTGCAAAAAGATTTTCGAGAAAAGATATGCAACAGAAAATTTACTTGCAATCTATTTCTAATTAAACGAGGCGCAAAATTCCTGCACAAAATTGTTATTTGGAAGGGGAAATATTTTTATAGCGCACGAAATCTTGTAGGAATTTTCAGAAAAGATATTTCAAAAATTACAGAGGAGGAACAGAGGAGACTTACAGTGCAATTTTCAAGAGCTAAAGTCACCAAGATGCCGCATTCCCGCGGTCTGAAGCCACCTCCCGCAGCGTTTCCGCGGTCAGTTTGCTGGCTCGAGTCCCAAGATTTTTTCTGTACTTCTGATTTGACCAGACGGCCGCGTTTCCGCGGTCTGAGATGGGTATGCGCGGCGGAAACGCGGTGCGAAGGAGGGCACGGATCTCTGAAAAAATTCTGCTGCTCTGATTTCGTAGTCCCCTTCTGTTTTGATATTTTGTTTTCTGTTTCGCTTTCTGGAAATTTCCAGATCCGACTCGATTGTTCCTGCAAGATTCACACAACAAAGTACCCTTTCCAAAAAATAACAATTGACATCTTTTTTATAGTTTTTGGATTTTTTTTAGATTTTTATGATTTTTTAATTTAAGATTAACCCGAAATTGCAAAAAGGAAATACTACGCCATCCCTGACAACGGCGCCATTTGATTTGATCTCAAAAACTATCTATTTACCGCAATCAAGAACGGCGTCACATGTAGCTAGCCGGTGAGTACGGGTCGGTCCACAGGGATTTTGTGAATCTCCTAGTCGCGCTAACGAGTTAATTCCGAAGGGTGTTCGGATTGATTATTAAATCTAAAAACCTAATTATTCTATACTACGATTATCTAGATCTATTCTTGTTAGGGTTAGGTTTAGGGATGGTTTGGAAATGCAAGTAAATCTCAACGCTTTCTATACCCAAATGAAGATCTAAGAGGAGTTATGGTAATTATCAATAAAGGGGATTAGATCCATTCGGGAAGGTGTTCCTTTCTCTAGGTTCTTGTCCTTCATTTAGAGATCCTTACCCTAACCTCCATGGAAAACACGCGCAACCGGGTCTTTATACTACGGTGTCATCGTTACCTCGAGGGGTAGGATGCCGTAGGGTGCGGTGTGTGCGAGTATGCATGGAGTCCTATTGAAAATATATGATGGGTAAGAAAGGAATGAGAGATCTCATCTCTCAAAAGCCTCCCCCAAAGCTAAATCTAAACAATTATCTAAGGCAAGGAATTAAATCTACCTAGGGCAAAGAATGAAAAATTACCTACTTAACAGATGGCTCTCTCCAAACATCAACGCAGGGTTATCAGATCTGAATTCATGAAGTGAAAAGAGGCACCGATGCTCTCCATAAAGAATTCTAAAATTTATTATTAAAAGGAGGCATAGAAAGAATACAAGCTTTAGAGTTCATATTTATAGAGAATAGGAAACCCTAGGTTACATTTTGATCCGCATGTATAAATTTACAAATTTGCCCTTAGGTTAAGTATTCAGCGCCACCCAATATTTTGGTAAAAAATTATCGAAGCCCGGGCACCAAATGGCCGCGGAACCGCGGCAGACATGCGTCAAAAGAACCAGTTTATTTATAAAAAGAATAAGAATGGGAAATATAATAATGCAATATTATGGTGTGAACACTTGGTGGTAAGGGCAGTAATTAGGATTGTTAACATCACCTGGCTGCAACGGACGTTTTGGATCCGGCAGATTGATGAGTCTGTTGCGCACTGCCAGCTCGAACAGTCTCCTCGTTTTATCCTGGGGAAACGAGTAAGGATGTCCCAGTCTCTCCTCAAGGGATGGGCGTGGACGCACGTTGTTTTGGTGAACAACCAGCTTTAAGTTGCACAGCTGTTGTTGAGTGTTGGCGACGATGGTTGCTTTCCCCTTTCCTTTTTCGTTTTGCGGCTCTGGCTTTGAAGAGGAAGGCCTGTGACCCATCTGGTCCATTTGAGCCAGCTTGTCAATCAAGGCCTGGAAAGTGGTCGGCTTGAAAAACATCATGAACTGGGAGATGGTCGCCTGCGGATCAAGAGTACCCATAAACATGCCTACCGTGGGAGCTTCTTCGATGCGATGCTCGCATTTCGACCATAAATTCCGCCATCGTATCGCGTATTGTACCCATGTTTCGCCTGGCTTTACCTTAGCGTTGATCAATGCGGTGATCGGGGTGCGCTCGCTAGCGCTTGCAAATCTCTGTGTAAACAGCAGTTCCATCTCCGCAAATGTTTTGACAGAGTCGTTGGGGAGTTCAGAGTACCATTCGAACGCTGTTTCCGACAAGCTACCAACAAACTGGCGGAGCATAAGTTTATCGTCACCCCCGGTGTTGCCGCATAAGGCTCTGAATTGAGCGACATGCTGATGTGGATTCCCCGTCCCTTTATATACATGAAATTTAGGGATCGTATATCCCGACAAGTACTTTATTTGGTCATACCAGCCTGGATATGGTCACCCGGTTTTAACAATTTGGTCGGCCGCTTCATTCGCCTGGTGAGCTCGTATTTGCTGAGCAATGTAGTCATCCAGAGCGGCCTTGGAGATGGTTTCCTCTTTGGCTGCTGAAAGAGCCGGAGGAGGGTTCGATGTCTCCCCTCTGTCGTCTTCAGTGATGATCGGGGGGTCTTCAGCTGGAGATTTCGGCTGTAACATCATCCCAACCATGTCTTGGAACAAGAGAGCTATTCGTTTTATGTTGGCTGCTTGTTCTGCAGCCTCTTTTTCTTTACTCTCGAGCATTCTTCGGAGGAACTCAGTATCAGTTTCTTGTTCCCGACGCTGCTCCGAGGTTTCTGGATTTTCTTTTGGCCCAATGAGTGCGGCCATTGCAGTCAGCATCTTCTGAAGTTTCTGCTGCTGTTGTTCCTGAGCCTTCGTTATCAATCAGGTAAGCGGTCGATGACCCGTGGAAAAGCGGCTTTCCTCTTTTCCGAAAGCCATATAAACAGTATGCACCATCATGCCCCCAGACTTGGGGCGTTTAGATTCGACATCCTTCCGGCTTGCCGCATTCACGGGGGCTTTCTCTGGCCTCCTTCTCTTGTGAGCAGTTGAAGTGGAGGGGGCCATTGCAGCGGGCACCCAGACGGATGACGTCTTCTGTGGTACCACGAGATGGCTCTTTTCTTGTTGAACTTTGATCTTTTTTGGCCGGCGGGAGTAGTCCTGGTTAATCACCGATTCCTGGACCTGTCGCCAGACTTTATAAATTTTGGAGGACAGCCGCTGAGGGGGCTGCTCTGTCTTCCTTTCTGTAGTAATCTCCCTTGGTGGAGGAGATCTCTTCAGCACGGCAGTCGGAGAGTTCTTGCGAACCCTCCTAAGCGGTTCAAACCTGTTCCCAGTTGGAACAACAGCATTGATTTCTACCATGGGAGCTGGCGGAGTTAGTCCAGAGGGAGAGCTTCCCCCAGCCTTTCTTACTCGGCGCCAGTGATGACGGCGAGCATGTCGTGCGTATGGGATTGTCTTAGTCGTAGGGGTGACTCCCTCATGCCCCCTGTGTTGGTCAGAAGTTGTCGTTGTCATCCTATTGAAGACTGATGTCCGCTGAGTGGGGATGGCCAACCTATCGAAGGCAGACTTCCGAGTAGGGGAGGCAACCTTGACGATTTCGCCTGGAACAGGAGCTGAAACAGTCAGTCTTGTGAAGACCAACCCTTTGGCAGGAGAAGCCGCATTGACGACTTCGGGAGCAGGGATGGCTATCCTTTTTGGGATAACCCTTTCTGGTATCGCGGGTTTCTTCACAGTCCCATTAGAGCTTTGTCCCAATCTATCAAAGACTGAGGCTTTGGAGCTGGACGACCCATTGAGAAGGGCCGCAGTAGTTGTAAGCCGATCAAAGACCGACTTCTTCTGAGCTTCTCGTGATGGTACAGGAACGCTGAAGCTCGCTGGCGGGAGCATGGTCCTGAAGAACAAGCCAGTGGTGGCCTGAGTGACCTGTTCCACCGGCATAGCGAAGATAGAGGCCGCTCGGGGCCCGTGAGTCACTCCTCCGGACGGGACGGAGCGAGAGTTGTAGTTGCAGTTAGTGCAGGTTGAAGCCTTTGATCTTCTGTTTTCTGCACGGAGCAAGACACCAAATCTTAGTACCTCGAACCCAAGGGTAACCATATCAAACCGCGATTCGTTCGCGAACACGACACACGAAGTGTGGAGTGGAAAGAGGAAAAGGTCTCACCAGGCGTGCCAGAATCTGTTCTCCGCTGAAAGACGCGAGACGCGACCGCGTAGGTCCGTCTTGCCTGAATTTCGAGGGCAGATGCTAATTAGAGCTATCCGTCCACCTCTCCGAAGATGCCAAGTTGATTTATGACACCGTATATCGAAGGTTTAAATGGATGCGGCCGATGTAGCAGACTTCGTCAGATTCCCTATCATTTTAGGGGTTTTTTTATTGTGGGGACGCTCTTCCCTGCAGGCACAAGCCCCTGTAGTTAATTACGCTACCGCATCGCGGTAACCACTTTCTCCTTCTCCAGATGGTCACTTTGTGTCATGTGTGTTTGTTTTGTTTTTTGGTTGCCCGTGGATTGTATATGGAGACTAATTTATGTTGTCGCCCGTAGGGCGTGGATTAGTCCAAATCCGTATCATTTGTGACTAAGATCAACTTAAACGTTTGTTAAGGATACGTTAGTCTAATTTTAGACTAAGATCAACTTAACGGGATTGTTTAGATCCAACAAAAGAGCATTTGGGCTCTATTGTTTAGTTTAGGGACATTGCGGTCGATTAGTTTAAGGACATTACGGTCCAATGTTAGTTTAAGGACATCTCGGTCCAAGGGTTTTAAAGGACCCCACAGTCCGAGGTTAAGGACATCATAGTCCATGGGTTTTAAAGGACCCCACAGTCCGAGGTTAAGGACATCATAGTCCATGGGCATAAGGACCCCACAGTCCGAGGTTAAGGACATCATAGTCCATGAGCTTAAGGACCCCACAGTCCGAGGTTAAGGACATCATAGTCCATGGGCTTAAGGACCCCACAGTCCAGTTTAAAGACGTCATAGTCTATGAAATGTATGGTTGTCGGGACCCGTCGCCTCTCTGAAGACGTTGAAGGATTACAATGACATATATCAGAGGGGCTCAGAGATGTACCCTTGAACCAGTTTTGGTTGAAAGATCTGTAGTCCAATTTGGGGCTAAGATCTGTTAAAAGATTTATGAGCATATGGGCTCAGTTAATCTGCATTTGAGGACTTATGGCCAATCTTGGGCTAAGTCCAGTCAAGTTAAAATCTTTAATATTTATTTTTGGGTTGTTGAGCCCTTACTTGGGCTTGGCCCTTTTAACAATGCTGAGCATTGATTTGGATTCTGATAATATTTTGTCTTTTATTGAATGCTGAGCATTCATCATAGCTCTGGGATTTATTAGAGAACAATTTATGTTCTGTCAGCGCAGAACATGGTGCGCTTGGCGCTTTGCGCCAGTCAAAGAGCGCAGTGCGCTTCTGCCAAGTAGCGCACATGTAAGGGACACGTGTCGCGCTCGGCGCTAGGCGCCAGATGATGAGCGCATGATGCCAATTTATGAGCGCAGTGCGCTTTCAGTTTAGTGGCGTACACGCGAGTGACACGTGGTGTGCTTGGCGCTGAGCGCCAGCCCATGAGCGCAGTGCGCTATTTCAGAAGCGCAAAGCGCTAGTTATTAAGCAGTACATGCGCGATTGACACGTGGCGCATTTGGCGCTGAGCGCCAGTCCAGAAAGCGCAGAAGCGCAGTTCAAGAGCGCAAAGCGCATCTGATCAATTTTATGATCTGAGAAACAATTTATGTTCTTTTAAAAGTGACTTTGTCTCAGGATCTAAGAACAACCGTTCTTTTTTTGTTTCAATCTCTTATATTGATGAAAGGTTTTGCCTTTATGGATCTATAATCCTTAAGAGAATTGAATTATTCTCCCCTCATTTTTATAATGAGATGTTCATGATCTGAGAAAGACTTTAGTCTTATAGATCTTTGATCTGGTAGAAGTAAGTTCTTCTTTTATTTTATGATGAGATCATTTGATCTCTTTGTGAAAGACTCTTTGTCTTTGTAGATCTATGATCTTTTTAAAGAAATGAATTCTTCTTTCTTAATCATGAGATGATTTCATCTCTGTGTTCATCATCATTCATTCTTACCTTGAAGAAAAATCTTCTTGTAAGAGCTTGCTCTTTTGAATTTCTCTAAGTTTTTTGGGGAGGTTTTTCTCTCTCTGCTTTTGTATATCTGTTTCTTTTCCGACGACACTGAGAGATTACAGCGCCATATATCGAAGGTGTGGAGGGATGTACCCTTTGAACCATGTCCCACTGATTAGGGAGAAAGAACAGGCAGGAGCTTAAATTTCTTGCTGCTGAAAAAGGCTTCTTTGCGTTCGTGCAAGTGTTTCTTTGCGTTCGCGCAAGTGTGTTGCACGTGTTGGGCGCACGTGCATCACACATGTTGGGCGCACATGTTTGCACGTAGCGCACATGGAGATTGCGCATATGCGCATTATGGGAGGAGCGAGCTCCTGTGGAGAAATAATCTCTTTCGAGTATTATGGAATACTTCCACGTGGTGTTTGGCTCACGTGCGTTGCACGTGGCGCGCATGTGGCCGGCGCACGTGCATTGCACGTGGCACATATGGCGCTTGCGCATTATGGGGGGAGCAAGCTCCTATGGAGAAATAATCTCCTTTGAGTGTTATGGAATACTCATCATTTTCTAAGAGGTATGCCCTCTTATTTATATGGGAGTGGTAGAGAAGAGATCTCTCTTTTTCTCGATGTGGGACTAAAAATGCATCCCCCATGTAGTAGAGCATTACTTTATATTACACGTGCGTAGCACATTTGCTCATAACTTTTGATCCCGGATGAATTATGAGGCTCATAATATATCAAATCGAAGGATTTTTCGAGAAACTTTCTATACCATCAGAATTTAGCTGTTTCGCATTCAGGAGTTTGTCAAAATACAGCCAGAAAAATACTGATTCGCATTTTCTTCCTTAGATTACATGTGCATAGCATATTTGCTCATAACTTTTGATCTCGGATGAATTATGAGGCCTATAATATATCAAATCGAAGGATTTTTCGAGACGCTTTTGATACCATCAGAATTTAGCTGTTTCTCATTCTGGAGTTTGTCAAAATACAGCCCGGAAAATACTGGTTCACATTTTCTTAAGCGTATCGCTGCCATTTGATACCTTGGGCTCTTTTGCGCAGAAATTTCTTTTTGGCAGGAACAAGTGTCATGAATGCTTTTCTAAATAGTGATTTAGAAGAGAGCGTCTATAAGAATACAGCCAGAGGGCTTCGTAAACAGTGGGAGCAGCGGAAACGTGTATAAGTTGCTTTATGGGTTAAAGCCGGCATCGCGGAGTTGGAACATCTGTTTTGATGTGGTAGTCAAAGAGTTTGACTTCATCAAAAGGGTAGATGAATCTTGTATATACAAAAAGATAGTAGGGAGTATGCTGGTGATCCTCGTATTGTACGTGGATGATATACTCTTGATAGGAAAGGAGTTTCCTATGCTGCGCTCGGTCAATCTCCTCTTATCACAAGGATTCCCCATACAGGATCAAGGTGATACCACCTAAATCCTGAGTTTTGGATCTATAAGATAGATCTAAGTGGATGTTAAGATTCTCACTAGGTGTACTGAGATGGTATCAATCGATCCTGGGGAGAATCACTGGATAGCTTCCAAGGTGGTAAGGTCGACTAAATGTCAGTCACAGGCATTTTCTTTACCTTCAGTGGAGGGACGGTATGTTGGAAGAGTTCCAAGCTAGATACCGTGACAAACTAGACGATAAAGGCTAGATGCATCGCTACCAAGGATGCTACCAAAGAGGCATGTCTGGATATACAATAGTTAATGAGATGAACTTCGTTCCTACCATTGTGTGACAATGGAGTTGTGGCTTAGGCCTAGGAACCCCCATCCTATCAATTATCCAGACATATTCTTAGGCAGTATCACCTGATCATGGAGATGGTTGATCTCCAGGGAGATCGAGATTAGGAGAGTAGACACAGAGGACAAGAGGGCGAATCCACTCACAAAGGCCTTTTCCCAGGAGAGATTTTTATGGGATGGTTGAGTATGAGATACTTCAACCACTGCTGATTGTTGGGTATGGGATACTATAACAAATGGCCCAAGTGCAAGTAGGTGATTGTTAGTTATATGTATGTCCTAGAGGTCATTACTGTACATACGATGTATATTGTAGTGGATGCTTGGACATATACATGGAGGACTTTCTTGCTCGACATGATAGTATGCTATCTTGTTACTCTTTATCTTAACATGTATATTCTCTGCCTAAAGACGCGACCGGGACGTTAAGACGCCTGGCCTGAATTTTGGGGGCAGATGCTATTTGGTTTTATCCGTCCACCTCTTCGAAGATGCCAAGTTGATTTATGACACCATGTATCGGAGGTTTAGACGGATGCAGCCGTTGTAGCAGACTTTGTCAGATTCCCCCTCGTTTGAGGGGTTTTTGATTGTGGGGACGCTCTTCCCTGCAGGCGCAAGCCCCTGCAGTTAATTATGCTACCGCATCGCGGTAACCACTTTCTCTTTCTCCAGATGGTCACTTCGTGTCATGTGTGTTTGTTTTGTTTTTAGTTGCCCGTGGATTGTATACGGAGACTAATTTATGTTGTCGCCCGTAGGGCGTGGATTAGTCCAAATCCGTATTTTCTTAGATTTGGGTTTGGGTTTAAGGATCGTTAATCTCATTTGAGACTAAGATCAACTTAAACGTTTGTTAAGGATACGTTAGTCTAATTTTAGACTAAGATCAACTTAACCATTTGTTAAGGATACGTTAGTCTAATTTTAGACTAAGATCAACTTAACAGGATCATTTAGATCCAACAAAAGAGCATTTGGGCTCTATTGTTTTAGTTTAGGGACTTTGCGGTCCAGTTTAAAGAAATCATAGTCTATAAAGTTTAAGGAAATCATAATCCATGAGTTTAAGGACCCCACAGTGCGTAAAGTTTAAGGACATCATAGTCCATGAGTTTAAGGACCCCACAGTCCGTAAAGTTTAAAGACATCATAGTCCATTTTAAAGACGTCATAGTCTGTGTGGTTTTGGTTCAACCGTTTGGGGATGTACCAAAAGTTATTGGTTATTGGGACCCTCCATCTCTCTGAAGACGTTGAAGGATTACAACGACATGTATCAGAGGTATGAAGAGATGTACCCTTGAACCAATATCCCGATTTGGGGAATGGGATGAACATTAGTTTAGATGTCATCTATTAGGAGAACACTAGTCATCTTTGGGACTAGGATTAGTTTGGGGAGACCTGAACATGGGGGCTCGGTTGATTGGTGACAAAAAGGGTCTTGGTTTCGGAAGACTTGGCTAATTTGAGCTAAGGTTGATATCCCTTAGTCACCCCATAGTGCTAAGCACTGAATCAGTGTTAAACACTGGACTTTGTGTAGGGTTACTAGTCACTCTCACAAGGGTCTATTAGGCATCAACCATGCCCGATTTAAAATTTAGACGTGCCGAACAACCCTAACCAAGATCTTTAAACTAGAGATTAGGCGAAACAAAGCATGTTAAACACTTTAATATATAAGAGTTTGGGATTACAACCTTTGTAGTCCGGTCCTTCACTTCATAAGCTCTGTATTGAGGTCCCTTCGCTGCGATAATCATGTACCCGGACTCTAGAGAAGCTCCACGAAGAGAATGATGCAAACTTGCTTCCGATCTTCGATAACTAAAATGATCTACCTTGAAGTTTCTTAAACACAAGCTCTCACTCACAAATGAAGTGAACACCCTAATCTAAATGGCTAGGATAGATTAGGATGATGAAGTAGGATTTTAGCTCTCATTTATTTTCTTAATCTCACTCAAAATCATCACTAATGAAAAAACTAGAAAGTTTTTCCATTGAAAAGGAGAAGAAGAACCATTTCTTTTATGATGAATAATGAAAGTGTAATGAGGTTAGAAATGCAACCATGGGTTAAGTATGTTAATTTAACCCATGTAGAGACTTAACCATGGTCATGGGTTGGGTTGGGTTAACAAATATCATAACAAATATCTTTAGTTAAAAACAAAAGAAAAGCTTCTAGAAGCTTCAAGAAGAGATTAACCCAAATCAAACCCTAACCAAGTTTAATCTCCACTAATCAAGTTGAATTAATAACCCAAACATGTTATAATATTATATATCACATATACAATATTTATTGTAACAAAATAAAATAATACAATTAACATATATCGCATATATATCAATGTATTACCCGAGTGAGAAAAAGAATCTTTTAGTGAGCTTATATTAGTTAATGTAATTTAATATATCAAATATATAATTATACATTAAATTATCGAATCAACACTTGATCCGATAATCCGGCTATTTCACAAATAACCGACTAATATAATCTGTATCAGTTCATCGAATCAACACTTGATCCGATGACCCGGCTATATCACATATAACCGGCCGATGTCTCATATCGTGAGAATCTAATACGGTATCACATACACGTATTGTTCTCGGACCCACACATATCATATATGTGCTCCTACTTCGTTTTGCCTGAGCCAGAAAACCTCTGTGTAGGACTCTAAAGAATCGCCAATACGCTGGCAGTAGGTGATAATCATATCAAACACCCACAAGCTGCAAGCGGTCAGCTGAACGTAACAGCCACCCAGGTATTGAGCGATCAGAAGATCAACAAGCAAGCCTGTACATTCTCCTGCGAATCCAATCAGTAACACTCCCGTACAGTCCGGTCTCTTCGTCTGATATGTCGCATATCTCGCCTAGGGGTGGTAAACGTCAGACCCCAGTAGCTTGATAAGTCGTGTCGATATGAGGTCTATAACAGTTCGAGAAACTACTGATAACACTTACCAGTAAATCTCAGCAACCCTGGCCAGGGATTTCCAGTTATAGCCAATCGAACACAGCGCAACATCAACTCCCTATACCAAGAGAAACGAATCCCCTCCTATCGCTCATTGCCTCCATGTGATTCGGGACTGTACCCAAAAGCCACCTTTTTGCACGCCCTCTTGGACGTGGTATGATGGAAATCAAAGGACAGTAGGAATCACACAAGACTCCATGACGATCTCGGGTCTACAGACTAACCTGTACCAGTGTCACCGGAGAACTGCCATCTGACGTGAGGTATAATACCATCTGGGAGTTCTCGGCGAGTCCGTCCAGTGTACCCAGTCTCTACTGAGCACCCGTACACCATCCTTGATGTCAATCACCGATGGATATGGGATCATCTATCGCCCATCATATTGTTCAACATGTGTATATGCTAGTCTACTCTGGTGTATCGATGCCCTGTCTCGATACACCCTCGACTAGGAACAGTTATAGGATGTACTCGTCGACTACCGTGGACCCACTAGTATGATCTCATCATAGTCCCAGTAGTCGAGTACATATCCTAAGGGATTTATCAACATGTAATATAGAGACAATCAGAGTACATGTTAAGATAAAATACAACCAGATAGCATACTATCATGTCGAGCAAGAAAGTCCTCCCTATATATGTCCAAGCATCCATTACAATATACATCATATGTACAATAATGGCCTCTAGGGCATACATATAACTAACAATCTCCCACTTGCACTAGGGCCATCTGTTGTGGTATCACATACCCAACAATTAGCTGTGGTTGAAGTATCTCATACTCAACCATCCCATAAAAGTCTCTACTGGAAAAAAGGCCTTTGTGAGTGGATCCGCGCTGTTGTCCTCTGTGTCTACTCTCCTAACCTCGATCTCCCTGGAGATCAACCATCTCCATGATCAAGTGATACTGCCTAAGAATTATATCTGGATTTCTGATGGGACCGGGATTCCTAGGCCAAAGTCATTACTCCATTGTCACACAATGGTTGGAACGAAGTTCATATCATGAACTTATATATATCCAGACCACCTCTTTGGTAGTATCCTTGGTAACGATGTATCTTGCCTTTAATCATCTAGTAAGTCACAGTATCTAGTTTGGAACTCTTCCAACATACCGTCCCTCCACTGAGGGTAAAGACAATGCATGCGACTGACATTCAGCCGACCTTATCACCCTGGAACCTTTTCCAGTGATTCTCCCCAGGATTGATTGATACCATCTCACTACAGCTAGTGAGTATCCTAACATCCAATTAAATCTATCTCATAGATCCAAAACCCAGGATTTAGTAGGTATCAACTTGATCCTTTATGGAGAATCCTTGTGATAAGAGGAGATTGACCGAGCGTAGCATAGGAAACTTCTTCCCAATCAAGAGTATGTCATCCACGTACTCTATGAGGATCACCACCATACTCTCTACTACCCTTTTGTATATACAAGATTCATCTACCATTTTGATGAAGTCAAACTCTTTGACTACCACATCAAAACAGATGTTCCAACTCCGCGATACCTGCTTTATCCTATAAAGCATCTTGCACACGTTTCCGCTGCTCCCACTGTCTACGAAGCTCTCTGGCTGTGTACTTATAGACGCTCTTTCCCAAAACATCATTTAGAAAAGCAGTAATGACACCCAACCGCCAGATATCGTAGTCATGGTATGTAGCAGTGGCAAGTAGGATCTGGATGGACTTAAGCATAGCTTTGAAAGTCTCAACTTTTCCATGTACACCAAGTAATCTTCTCAAGATATACTTTCTCCTGATGGGGATTTAACCCTTCAGATAAAGCAACCAAAGTCCATACTTTGTTAGTGTATAAGGATTCCATCTCAGATCACTAAGCATCTAGCCATTCTTACAGAGTCCTACTCCTGATGGCCTGCTCGAAACAAGTTGGGTCATCATCTCATGATGCAATCCTTGCTCCCACTGTCATAGAGAAACCGAAGTATCTCTCAGGTGGGTGAGGAACCCTACTAGATCGGCGGAGAGGCTGAGGTTCGTTGGTTACTATTGAATCCTTTGGTTCTACCAAATCATCTGCTGTAGTTTGTATAGCTGGAACTCCTTCCAGTTCTACTTCATGACCACTAATTTCTTCACAAGAAATTCCCTTTCGCAAAGGTGGCATGCTGAGAAACAAAACATCTTTTGTTCCTCGGTTTGGTAGAAGATATTCCTTTGCGAATGCTTGGGATATCCTAAAAACTTCCACAGGTCTGACTTTATCTCGAGCTTGTCCGGATTTTGCTTTTAGGCATAGGCCGGACAACCCCAAATCTTAACTTACTTAAGATATGGGCTCTTCCCATTCCATATCACATATGAAGTGGTAGGCAATTGATTTGATTGGAACCCTATTCAATAGGTGTGCAACTTCTCAAGTGCATAACCCCAAAAGAAAATAGGCAACTCAGTAGTACTCATCATAGAGCACACCATATCACATAGGGTGCGATTGCTGTGCCCCGATACACCGACGTGCTGTGGTTTATACGGAGGAGTAATGCTGAGAGAGAATCTCATTCCCCTTTAGAATAGTCCAGGAATCCCGTGCTCAAGTATTCTCCTCCTTGATCTCATCAAAGGACATAATACTTTTACCCGTTTTTGGTTCTCTACTTCTAACTTATATTCTGTGATTATCTCAAAAGTTTCGGACTTGTGTTTCAACAGGAACATATGTCTGAATCTTGAGAGATCATCAGTGAATGTAATGAAGTACAAAGAATCAGTCCTGACATGTGTAGACAGGGGACCTTCATATATCAGCATGTATCAATCCCAAGAGTTCACTAACTCTTTCTCTATTTCCAATAAACAGAGCTATGGTCATCTTATCTTTGTGACATGACCGGCAAGTTTCACAAGATGTAAATTCAAACTATTTTAAATATGCATCTATATATAACTTCAGCTAGTCGGGTCGCATTGATATGACCTAGTCTACAATGCCTCAAGAAGGATTCGTTCATTTCTGAACTCTTCCTCTTGTGTGTTTTCTGTATACTAAGAACTGTAGTTTGATTTAGAACGTCCATACTTTTAGATAACGTGCCTGAACCGATCAACTCTTGATATAGGAAATGTTCAAAACATTATCCATCAATACAAAATTATATCCTTCTTTATTAAATAAAGATACTGATATGATGTTGTATAACAGGTTCGGTATCTAATAACATTTATTCAGAATCAATGTATTCTGATAATACAGGGTGATAACTACCAACAGACTTGGCTGCAACATTTGCACCGTTTCTATCTCATGAAACTTATCACCCGTTCTCAGTTCTCTACCTATCTGTAGCCCATGTAACAAATTACATATGTGGGATTTTGATCCGGTATCAAATACCCAGGACGTAAAGGATATTGAGAAACAGTTCTGTGTAATGAACACACCCGAAGAAGATGCATCAGCATGCACTTTCTTCGTTTGGGCGGCACGGGAATTCTGGTAATCCCTAATTTCCTGCTCTGTCTTATAACATTTATAAGTTGGAGCGGGACCAACGTTCCCTAGCTCAGTATAACAAGCGGGTTCGGTCAATACATCTGTATTATTATCTTGATTAAGGCGTGATATGGTCACTACCTGGAGAGAGAGAGAAGAAAACACTTAGCGTACGCTCTTGCAAGATTAGATTGGTTATTAATATACCTAATCAGGATGTCTCCCACTGTTTTAGTCAAATCTTCCTTCAAACCCTAAAAGGATAGACTAGCCGGGATTAATTACACGCTACAAGTTCCCCAATTTTTCATCCAGGCCAGTGCCGATACTTTGAGGGAGGTTCCCCGTGCTTTCGCACGGACCTAATTAAAGTAAACCTAATTTTCCCAGGGGCGTAACCCCGTTGACACCTTTCTAGACATCTACTTGATCGGCTGATTGTAATGTGCAAAACTCTCCCAGGAGTAACTCTTACTCGCAGCGGGTATCGGGATCCAACTATCTCATAGAAGGTATGCAATCTCATTGCAAATTTCAACACTTGAAATTCCCAATAATACTTTGCCCCTAGCATGCTATGACCTTGACGCATGCCAAACAACCCATAGTCCGCTAGTCAAGTTCAACCCGTGCATTTCCTGATTGAATTAAACCCACCCGTACGACCCTTGACGCATGCCAAACAACGCCGTACGAATACCCTAATCCAATCGCATTGTATGCTAGCCGATAAGCACTAGTTAGCTACCGTACACTACGCCTTGACACATGCCAAACTACCGCAGCACGAATACTAAGTAGTACTTATCTGAAATGACGAAGGGCTACGACAGGTTTTTAAGAAAACCCTTTGCGTAATGAACTTGACATCGTTGTAGAATCGAGTGATTTAAAAAGGAATATTTTTGAGGCCTTTTCTAGTTTTGCTAAAGAGGTCACTCCCGGTGAAGGGATCGTCAGCTCTTTCCTCATCGAATAAGGTGCAGGATATTTCACAAATATCACTATGCAAAGCAAAAACTATCGAAGCAATCAAAAGACACACCGAGTTTGTAGCATCTGCTAGTTTCGCTAAAGAGGTCACTCCCGGTGAAGGGATCTCGGCTCTTTCCTAATCGAATAAGGTGCTGGATGTTCTACAAGGAACACCGCTATGCAAAGCAAGAACTAGAGCTACCAGTTTTTAAACAAGTTTCTACAACATGTTTAGGTTTCTTTTTAGTTTCATTAATCTCATTAATGAAGTCCCATTTTATTATGCTTCACAAGCATCACATTTGAAACGAAATCTGCAATATAACATATATCTCATATATATAATATAAACATTCATCTCAGGCAGTAATATGATCTCATCACAGAACATTGCAGCAGAAGAACATATATGAAATATTGGATATACTAGGACGTCCGTGTTTTAATACGAGCCTGTATAAAACACGGATTCCACGGTCGCGATGAATAGCCAAACCCACATCCCTAGACCCCTACGAGAGCGGCAAGTAACCCTGCCAGTTCTAGAGTTAGGAGACCCGGTCTCGACTCCTCGAGATGGTCTCCCACTGGACCCTAGAACCCGGTTACTTGTGCTCCCCGCCTTGGGTCTACCTAATGCGGAAAAGTAAATAATATACAATGGTGACATCATCCTCAGCCCGGAAGTGCCCCAATAAATGAATATTACATACAAATGAATTTTACACGAATGAAAATGAAAAACTCTCATCTCACATATGTAAGTCGATGTGCAACACCCCACGAGTTGCGGGGAGGCGGAAATATGAAAAACAATCTTGTTTGGTAGCATACATCGACTAACCGAAGATCTTTTCTAAACAATACTTAACGATAAACATAGAGTTCTAAGCTACTATGTGAAGAGATTATACCAAACGATTCTAGTCCTTCGTCTTTGTGATCTCTATGTCCTCCTCGGCCTTCTATCCGTGATAGATGATCCACCCGAGTACCCTAATCCAAGCTACACCTCAAGTCTTGAGGTAACTTTGTTTCTCTAGTTGCTAACCAAAGTAACTAAGATGATGTAGAGTTAGGTTATGGAGTGTTTAGTCTTTACTAATCCTTGTACTCAACTCATGAGTGGTAGGATTAGGGTTTGGAGAAGGAGAGAGAGCTTGAGGAGAGAGAAGGTGGAGAGAATAATGAGAATAAAATCCTTCTCACTTGAATATATGATACATAATGAATTATCAAATAATATCAATTAAATGATTATTCACCATTTTTCATTTATTCAAAGAGAGTGATTCATTATGTGAGTCATTAGATCATTAATGAAGTATTAATGATATGATGAATCATATAAATGAGTCACACAAAGCAATTAATGAAAATGCCACCTTAACCTCCTTAGTCACCCTCCTTCTAGAAGCTTCTCGAATAATTACGAGAACGCCCTTCGCATCCGTGAAAACACGGAAAAACTAAAGACTGTATAAATCCAATAACCTGATACTAGAATCTGGCTTAAACCAAAGCCTTCTAGTAAAAACTGTCTGAATGTCGTACGTGCGTTTAAACACGTATTCGTCCGAACCCTTGTCGTAAAACCGTACGACCTCTATATCATTTCGCCTGGAGTTGGGAAAACTCTGTGTGGGACTCTAAAGACTCGACTACTACGCTGGCAGTGAGTTTAACCACAGACCGCAAGAGGCACTAGCTGTACGTAACGGTCCCCAGGTAGATGTCGATAAGAAGGCCGGTGAGGATACCCATCCGAACTCCTACTGAGCCTGTGCGTGACAATATCCGTGCAGTCCGGTCTGTTCGTCTAAGAGTATCGCATGTATGGTCTAGGGAGGTGGTGAACATCAGACCCCTAATAACCGTACAAATCGTGTCGGTATGGCTCTATCACCATCCGAGAATCTACTGATCAATCTATCAGTAATTCTCAATCAGCCCTGGCCAGGGACTTATGGTAATGACCAACCGATCACTGTGCGATATCAACTCCCTATACCGGGAGAGACGAATCCCTAACAGTCACTCACTGCCTCCACGTGGCTCGGGACTGTGCCCAACTAAAACCTGTTTGCACGACTCCTTTGAACCGTGGTAGGGTAGTAATCAAAGCACAGTGGGAACTCACACGAGACAAATGACGACTTTAAGTCAACGGACTGTCTGCACACATGTCACCTGAGAACTGCTATCTGACGTTAGGTATAAATACCATCCAGTCAGTTCTCGGCGAGTCATGTCCGGTGTACTCACACCTGGTGAGCATCTGTATACAATCTTAGGTGCACTCCACCAATGGCTGCGGGACCAATCCATCGCCCCTCCTCGGGGTCTAGATATGTATACACCAGTCTACTCTGGAGTATCAATGCCCAGTCTCGATACTCCTGCGACCAGGGACATCTAAGGATGTGCCTATTGACTATCCAGCTCCCACTAGTATGACTGCCATCATAACCCCGGAAGTCAGGCAAACATCCTAAGGGCTTTATCAATATGTATATATATATGAATATTACGCAAAATATATCATACGTTAAGATAAAGACAAACCAAATAGCGTACTATCATATTAAGCAAGACTGTTATGTACATACATATCCCAGTATCCTATACAATGAAGGCCTCTAGGGCATATATATCCAACAATCTCCCACTTGCACTAGGGCCTATAATTGGCGCAATGAGTACCCACTGTCTTCACTATATCCAGTTGCTGGAGTACCGCATGCCCAATATCTCAAACAGCCTCTCGAACTGAACTTGAGGAATGGCCTTTGTGAATGGATCTGCCGTGTTGTCTTTTGTATCCACTCTCCGTACCTCGATCTCCCGACGATCAACGATCTCCCTGATCAGGTGAAAACGCCTTAAGATATGCCTGGATTTCTGATGGGACCTGGGTTCCTTTGCCAGTGCTACGGCCCCATTGTTATCACAATACAAAGGTATTGGATTTGCAATGGACGGAAACACCTGAAGTTCAGAAATGAACTTCCTCATCCAGACAGCCTCTTTTGTGGCTTCACTAGCAGCTATATACTCGGCCTCCATAGTTGAGTCTGCGACGGTATCCTGTTTGGAGCTCTTCCAACATACCGCCCCTCCATTGAGGGTAAACACAAAACCCGAAATGGATTTAGAATCATCTTTGTCACTTTGGAAGCCGGAGTCGGTAAAAGCCTCTACCTGGAGGTCTCCATTACCGTAAATCAAGAACATCTCCTTAGTCCTTCTTAGGTACTTGAGAATGTTCTTTACCGCTATCCAATGTTTCTCACCTGGGTCAGACTGATACCTGCTTACCACACCAAGTGCGTAAGCTACATCTGTCTTGTACATAACATCGCATACATTATAGATCCTACTGCCGAAGCGTAGGGTAAAATGCTCATGCGATCCCTCTCTTCATCAGTCTTGGGAGACATCTCTTTGGAGAGGGTGATCCCGTGACAAGCGGGCATGTTACCACGCTTGGAATCTTCCATACTAAATCTCTTTAGTATAGCGTCAATATACCTGGACTGTGAAAGTCCCAACATTCTATTAGATCTATCACGATAGATCTTAATGCCCAAAATGTAGGTTGCATCACCCAAGTCTTTCATGGAGAATTTCTTTGATAAGAAGAGTTTTACTGATTGTAGCATAGGTATATCATTCCCTATCAGTAGTATGTCGTCGACATACAAAACGAGGAAGACTACTGCTCCTTCTACAATCTTCCTATAAATACATGGTTCATCTATATTTTTGATAAAGTCAAACTCTTTGACTATCTCATCAAAGCAGATGTTCCAACTTCGTGATGCTTGCTTTAATCCATAAATGGATTTAAGCAACCTGCACACCTTTCCGTTGCTCCCACTGTCTAAGAAACCTTCTGGTTGATCCATGTAAACACTCTCTTCTAAATGTCCATTTAGAAAAACTGTTTTTACATCCATTTGCCAGATTTCATAGTCATGGAAGGCAGCAATGGCAAGCAGGATCCGAATGGATTTAAGCATAGCTACAGGTGAAAAGGTTTCATTATAGTCCAGTCCTGGTCTTTGACGAAAACCTTTTGCAACGAGTCTAGCTTTGTAGGTTTCCACTTGTCCAAGTGCACCAATCTTCTTTTTGAAGATCCATTTGCATCCAACTGGTTTAACCCCAGGAGGAGCAACTTCTAAAGTCCATACTTTATTGGTGTACATGGATTCCATTTCGGATCTCATAGCATCCAGCCACCTCATCGAGTCAACACTCGTGATAGCCTGCTGAAAACTAGTAGGCTCATCATCGTCGATGATGCAATCCTCTCGATCCCCATCAAGAAGAAAACCATAGTATCTCTCTGGAGGATGAGAAAGCCTACTAGATCTGCGGAGTGGCGTTGGTTCGTCATGTTCTATTGAAATCTGAGGTTCTTCTAAGTCCTCGGTTGCAGTTTGAGGTTCTGGAATTTCTTCCAGCTCTACCGCGCTCCCACTAATTTCTTTTGCAAGAAATTCGCTCTCTAAGAAGAAAATGTGGCGAGCGACAAACACCTTTTGTTCTTCAGTGTGGTAGACCATGTACCCCCTTGAATGTTTGGGGTATCCTACAAACTTGCACAAAACCGATCGTGACTCGAGCTTGTCCGGTTTATGCTTTTTAATATATGCCGGGCACCCCCATATCTTAATATACTTGAGATATGGTCTCTCCCCGCTCCACATTTCATATGGAGTGGTAGGCACAGACTTAGTTGGAACTCTATTCAATAAGTATGCCGCTGATTCTAGAGCAAATCCCCAGAAGGAAAGTGGTAACTCAGCACTACTCATCATTGAACGCACCATATCTAATAGCGTGCGATTCCTCCTTTCTGATACACCATTATGCTGAGGTGTATAAGGCGGAGTAAGCTGAGAGAGAATTCCATTCTCTTTTAAGTATTCAAGGAAACTGGTACTTAAGTATTCTCCACCTCGATCAGATCGAAGTGTTTTGATGCTTTTACCAGTTTGTTTCTCTACTTCATTTTTATACTATTTAAACTTCTCAAAGGTCTCTGATTTATGTTTCATTAAGAACACATGTCCATACCTAGAGAAGTCATCAGTAAAAGTGATGAAGTAGGAGTGACCGCTTCTTGCATGCGTAGACATTGGACCACATACATCACTGTGTACAAGTCCCAAGAGTTCAGTAGCTCTTGCTCTGTGTCCGGAGAACGGAGATTTGGTCATTTTTCCTTTGATACATGATTGACAAGTTGCATATGATGAATATTCAAACGGATCTAGATATCCATCTTTATGTAACTTAGTCAACCTTGTTTCGTTTATATGACCAAGTCTACAATGCCATAAGAAGGCTTGATTTGAATCTGGAGCCTTTCTTTTATGTGTGTTTTGAATATTGAAAATTCGAGGTTGATTAAGTATGTATATGCCGTTTTCCAGTGTGCCATACCCAATCAGTTCTTGATTTAGGAGAATGTTCATGACATTACTTTCAAGCGCAAAATTATATCCTTTATTAGACAACAAAGATACTGATATAATATTACACAGCATACTGGGAATACAAAAACAGCTGTACAACACCAAAATGTGTCCACTAGTCAACCCTAGATGATACTCCCCTATTGCAACAGCATCTACGTGCATTCCATTGCCCATCCGGAGAGTCATATCACCTGCCCCCAGTACTCTACTATTTCTCAGATCCTGCAATGAATTACAGATGTGAGAACCAGAACCGGTATCAAGTACCCATGAAGTAGAGTTTACTGAAAGACAATATTTGATTACGAACACACCTGAAGCAGAAACAACCGCTTGCTTCGTGTCCTTTGCCTTGAAGGCCATACAGTCCTTCTTCCAGTGCCCTTGCTTGTGACAATAATGGCATTCGTTTATATCCGCTTTCACCCTTCCTGCCTTGTTCCTTCCCTGCACCTTCTTGACCCCACCCTTCGGTTTGGTGGCTTTCATCTTCTTCTTCCCTTTAGCTTTCGCTTTAGATTTAGAAGAGGATGATTGGCTGACATACAGAACGGGGGTCTTTTCCTTTTTCAAGGAGGTCTCTGCTACCCTCAACATGTTGAGGAGCTTTGGAAGATCAGCTTCCATTTCGTGCATGTTGAAGCTAAGCACGAACTGAGAGAAGGTGTGGGGAAGGGAATGCAAAATCAAGTCGATATACAAATCATTCTCTAGCACGCATCCCAGGTTTGCGAGTTCCTCAATGAGGCTGATCATTTTGAGGACGTGCTCTCCTACAGGCGATCCTGGAGCTAACCTCATCTGGAAGAGTTTCCTTGAGGTCTCGTACCTTGCGATACGGGAGTGTTCTCCATATAATTCCTTCACATGGAGGAAGATGGATACAATATCCATACTCTCGTGCTGTTTCTGGAGTTCATTGTTCATGGACGCCAGCACGATACACTTAGCTCGCTCACAATCCAGATCCCAAGTTTTGCGAGCTTCCTTGTCCACAACTGAGGAATCTGGTCCAGGGATAAGGGGAGGAACAGCGGTGGTAACATATGCTACTTTGTCATAAGTCAGCGCAATGTTGACGTTCCTTAGCCAATCTTTATAGTTCTGTCCGGTCAGTATATTTTTCTCAAGTAATAGTTTTAATCCTGTCATGTTCGCTGCTAGAGAGAGAGAAAAGAAAACACTCAGCATATGCTTCTTGCAAGTTTAGATTGGTTATTAGTTTATCTAAACATGATGGCTCCCACTGTTCCCTCAAATCCTTCTTCAAAACCTAAAAGAAGAACTAGTCAGGATTTAATCACACGTCACAATACTTGCTTAACCTTTCAGCCAGGCTGGTGTTGGTACTTCGAGGGAGGTTTTCCAACGCTTTCGCGAAGTTCCTTAATTAAAGAACCTCTTTTCCCTGGAGGCTTAGCCCCTCTAACACCTTTCTAGGCACCTACTTGGTTTATAGCATTGATTTTTAAGTGAGAGAAATTCCAGAGAGTAATCCTACTCATCAGTGGGATCGGGATCCAACTATCATTGCATGATGCCCTAGATGGAAGCCACTCTAGTCACCACACTCCAGAAGGTATGCTGAATCTGCAAGTTTCCTTTATATTTGAAACTCCCGATATGATTTTTACCCCAAGCTCTTATAGACCTTGACGTAGGCCAACAAGTCATAAGACGCAAGTCAAGTTCTACCCGTCGTTGTCCTGATCAATCTAAGTACATCCTACAAGCCCTTGACGTAGGCCAACAAGGTGTACGTCTGTCTTTAACTAATGCATCTATCTATGCAACAAATAGGCACACACACTGCTACCATACACTATGCCTTGACGTAGGCCAACAAGCATAACATGAATACGGTGTGCTTTCTATTTGAAACGACGGAGGGTTACGGCTGGTTTTTGGCAAAAAACCGTTAACGTAGTGAACTTGATTTGATCGAAGGAACTAAGATAGCTTTTATTAAAAGGAGTGGTTTAAGCTCCGCATTTAAAGTTTTTCTTTTTCAAGAAAACCGAGTGGTTTTTAGAAATTGTTCCAACGATTCAGTTTAGGTTTTATTTTCTTTGCATTAAAATAATGCGTCCCATCTTTAACCTATCATTACAGATAACAACGAAAATACAACGTCCTCTTATGCCATCCGCATTCGCCACGGGGTCCCGTCATCACCCGTTAGGTTACTTAACTAACGGCAGAGCGGGGGCTGGGCTAGCGCGGGTGTAAAACATAAGTGACGTCTAAATAGCTATCATATATAGATATTGTACATTCGTCAGACGCAATAATAGGCATTCCAGTTCACAGATAAAAAATATTGGATTTGCAAGCAATCCGCATTTCTTTTGAGCCTGCAACGAAATACGAATTACACAGTTGTGATGAATAGCCATTACCCCACCCTAGACCCCTACGGGTACGGCAAACTACCCGCCAAGTACCAGAAGTGAAGCGGTCTGCCTCAACACTTCAAAATACCCGGTAGTTTGTGCACCCCACCTTGGGTCTATCCTAGGAGCAAAAACAGTAAAAAGAAATAATACAACGGTGGCTACAACCGCAACCTGGATGTGCCCCGCAAAATAATATTACAACTTATTGCATTTACATCGAATGAATTAATACAATAACCCATCACAAAACCCGGCTAATCACCACAACAGTCCAATACAGTTTATATACACAAACAGTTAAAAAAAATAACATCACAGATATGTGCAACCCCCTGCCAACCGACATACTAGCAGTTAGGGGAGGTTTACGAACACATAATACAAAACAGATATAATCAAACAAGCAAACATCGTATAATTTCGATCGATTAAACACATTTAATTTTGCTCCAATACTTCTCTGTAAATATGAAACCTGAGCAAAAATAAAAATTACCAGAAAACACCAAATATCACAGAGAATCAACACAAGAAACTTGGGATGATGAGTCGTCCAAAGCGCGGCGGAATCACGGCGGATTGGTGGGATCGGCCGCGGTTCCGCGGCGCTATGGCCGATTCATGAGCCCAATTTTCTTGGGTGTTCTAATACATTCATTTAGGTCATTCTGAAGGTCCCAGAAAAATTTTTGGACCTCATTTAAAATTCGACAGAAAGTACATGATATCGGGGTTTTTCCGGTTTGTTTTTCCGTTCGAAATTCATACAAATTTGCAAGTGTGTTAAATATTGTTTAGTGAGGCTCTGATACCACTGTAAGTCGATGTGCAACACCCCACGAGTTGCGGGGAGGCGGAAATATGAAAAACAATCTTGTTTGGTAGCATACATCGACTAACCGAAGATCTTTTCTAAACAATACTTAACGATAAACATAGAGTTCTAAGCTACTATGTGAAGAGATTATACCAAACGATTCTAGTCCTTCGTCTTTGTGATCTCTATGTCCTCCTCGGCCTTCTATCCATGATAGATGATCCACCCGAGTACCCTAATCCAAGCTACACCTCAAGTCTTGAGGTAACTTTGTTTCTCTAGTTGCTAACCAAAGTAACTAAGATGATGTAGAGTTAGGTTATGGAGTGTTTAGTCTTTACTAATCATTGTACTCAACTCATGAGTGGTAGGATTAGGGTTTGGAGAAGGAGAGAGAGCTTGAGGAGAGAGAAGGTGGAGAGAATAATGAGAATAAAATCCTTCTCACTTGAATATATGATACATAATGAATTATCAAATAATATCAATTAAATGATTATTCACCATGTTTCATTTATTCAACGAGAGTGATTCATTATGTGAGTCATTAGATCATTAATGAAGCATTAATGATATGATGAATCATATAAATGAGTCACACAAAGCAATTAATGAAAATGCCACCTTAACCTCCTTAGTCACCCTCCTTCTAGAAGCTTCTCGAATAATTACGAGAACGCCCTTCGCATCCGTGAAAACACGGAAAAACTAAAGACTGTATAAATCCAATAACCTGATACTAGAATCTGGCTTAAACCAAAGCCTTCTAGTAAAAACTGTCTGAATGTCGTACGTGCGTTTAAACACGTATTCGTCCGAACCCTTGTCGTAAAACCGTACGACCTCTATATCATTTCGTCTGGAGTTGGGAAAACTCTGTGTGGGACTCTAAAGACTCGACTACTACGCTGGCAGTGAGTTTAACCACAGACCGCAAGCGGCACTAGCTGTACGTAACGGTCCCCAGGTAGATGTCGATAAGAAGGCCGGTGAGGATACCCATCCGAACTCCTACTGAGCCTGTGCGTGACAATATCCGTGCAGTCCGGTCTGTTCGTCTAAGAGTATCGCATGTATGGTCTAGGGAGGTGGTGAACGTCAGACCCCTAATAACCGTACAAATCGTGTCGGTATGGCTCTATCACCATCCGAGAATCTACTGATCAATCTATCAGTAATTCTCAATCAGCCCTGGCCAGGGACTTATGGTAATGACCAACCGATCACTGTGCGATATCAACTCCCTATACCGGGAGAGACGAATCCCTAACAGTCACTCACTACCTCCACGTGGCTCGGGACTGTGCCCAACTAAAACCTATTTGCACGACTCCTTTGAACTGTGGTAGGGTAGTAATCAAAGCACGGTGGGAACTCACACGAGACAAATGACGACTTTAAGTCAACGGACTATCTGCACACATGTCACCTGAGAACTGCTATCTGGCGTTAGGTATAAATACCATCCAGTCAGTTCTCGGCGAGTCCTGTCCGGTGTACTCACACCTGGTGAGCATCTGTATACAATCTTAGGTGCACTCCACCAATGGCTGCGGGACCAATCCATCGCCCCTCCTCGGGGTCTAGATATGTATACACCAGTCTACTCTGGAGTATCAATGCCCAGTCTCGATACTCCTGCGACCAGGGACATCTAAGGATGTGCCTATTGACTATCCAGCTCCCACTAGTATGACTGCCATCATAACCCTGGAAGTCAGGCAAACATCCTAAGGGCTTTATCAATATGTATATATATATGAATACTACGCAAAATATATCATACGTTAAGATAAAGACAAACCAAATAGCGTACTTTCACATTAAGCAAATATATGAATACTACGCAAAATATATCATACGTTAAGATAAAGACAAACCAAATAGCGTACTATCATATTAAGCAAGACTGTTATGTACATACATATCCCAGTATCCTATACAATGATGGCCTCTAGGGCATATATATCCAACAACATAAAACCCCCGGCTATTCAGAACACGACGATCCAATATAACATATCACAGCAACACATAATATCTCATATCATCAATGTAAGTAAGTATACATACACCGATTGTCGTTGATGTATAGCAACGAAAAATGGCGATACAACTACATACTACACTTACGGTCACAGAAAAGAAAGTGTAAAACTACAACAGTTAGAATCCGCAACCTCCTTAGACATCGCATGCCTAACCAAATGAATTCCTTAGACATCGCATGCCTAACTATTATAAACCCTGCATTTTAGTCTCAATATCGAAAACACTTTTCAATATCTGGTCAGGCAATTCAACAAGATTTCTGACATCCTGATCGAATACTCATCGCAAACTTTAGTAGACGGCCGCACCCCCGGATGCCGTCGACGAAGTGCACTAAGGCGGAACACCATTGCCGCAAGCACCCGAACGGATGCTTTTGGCGACGGGGTTCTCCTACAGTCACTTGGTCGAGGCTTTGGGGCGTGGCTGTCTATTAAGTTTACCCGGCGAGTATTCGCGTACACTACGTGATTGCGACGGACTGTTGATCACATCAAAATCCCGTGGCAACCGATCAAATGAGACTAAACTGCTAAATTTACAACATTCAAATTAGTTATCTCATAACTACTTGTGGATTCCAAATATTGTATCACATTCCAGATAAATAGACAATGTTAAACTTTCTGATCGAATAATCAAACACCCAAGTTTTCCCAAATAGTTCACAACACTTGAAATTAGTTTTAAAACATCCATCACATGCCACAGTACCAATGGTCCAGCCGTACAAGGGTCAAGCCAACACCTCACATGTGGCAACGCCGTACTGCCACAAACCCTAAGGTTTAGAGGCGGTTCAGACAGTCACATAATCGAGTTAAGGTTTGTTGTCTTTTAGAGGGTCCACCGCGTTACTTGCGCGACTTAGAACGTTCTTAAACTAGGAAAAATCCAATACTTGGAAATTTTCCGGCAGGGGAAAAAGTGAGTTATTGATATCCGGTCGAACTTTTTAACACGTTCTAAAATTATCCGGAAAAACTTAAACGAAGTTAAAATATCCGATCGAATCAACGAGTCCCCAATACTTCCCAGAAAACTCAACACTTGAGTATAATTAAAAATTCCTAAAATCATGCAAGAACACCTACGGAAGTTACTGTAGGAAAAACTAACCATAATTACCCTGTACGGCCGCGGAACCGCCGCGCGACGCATGGTCATGCCGCGGTTCTGCTGCGCTTTAAGCGAATTACGATGTCGCTTTTTACAGTAATCCATATAATCACCTGCTGAATTTTCTGAGCATTTTTAATACGAAAAATGTCAACTTTTTGAAAAATTTCTAGAAACTAGGGTTTTACGGGTATTCGGAGTTCGATCGGACTTTAAACTTCGTCTAGACTTCGCCTAAAGTTCTAGCTTGGCTCTGATACCACTGTAGGGTTACTAAGCACTCTCATAAAGGTCTATTAGGCATCTACCATGCCCGATTTAAAATTTAGACGTGCCGAACAACCCTAACCAAGATCTTTAAACTAGAGATTAGGCGAAACAAAGCATGTTAAACACTTTAACATCTAAGAGTTTGGGATTACAACCTTTGTAGTCCGGTCCTTCACTTCATAAGCTCCGTGTTGAGGTTTCTTCGCTGTGATCATCATGTACCCGGACTCTAAAGAGGCTCCACGAAGAGAATGATGCAAACTTGCTTCCGATCTTCGATAACTAAGATAATCTACCTTGAAGTTTCTTAAACACAAGCTCTCACTCACAAATGAAGTGAACACCCTAATCTAAATGGCTAGGATAGATTAGGATGATGAAGTAGGATTTTAGTTCTCATTTATTTTCTTAATCTCACTCAAAATCATCACTAATGAAAAAGCTAGAAAGCTTTTCCATTGAAAAGGATAAGGAAGAAGAAAAACCATTTCTTTTGTGATAAATAATGAAAGTGTAATAAGGTTAGAAATGCAACCATGGGTTAAGTATGATAACTTAACCCATGTAGAGACTTAACCATGGTCATGGGTTGGGTTGGGTTAACAAATATCATAACAAATATTTTTAGAAAATATCTTTAGTTAAAAACAAAAGCAAAGTTTCTAGAAGCTTCAAGAAGAGATTAACCCAAATCAAACCCTAACCATGTTTAATCTCCACTAATTAAGTTGCATTAATAACCCAAACATGTTACAATATTATATATCACATATACAATATTTATTGTAACAAAATAAAATAATACAATTAACATATATCGCATATATATCAATATATTACCCGAGAGAGAAAAAGAATCTTTTAGTGAGCTTATATTAGTTAATGTAATTTAATATATCAAATATATAATTATACATTAAATAATCGAATCAACACTTGATCCGATAAACCGGCTATTTCATAAATAACCGACTAATATAATCTGTATCAGTTCATCGAATCAACACTTGATCCGCTGACCCGGCTATATCACATATACCCGGCCGATATCTCATATCATGAGAATCTAATACGGTATCACATACACGTATTGTTCTCGGTCCCGCACATATCATATATATGCTCCTACTTCATTTTGCCTGAGCCAGGAAACCTCTGTGTAGAACTCTAAAGAATCGTCAATACACAGGCAGTAGGTGATGATCATATCAAACACCCACAAGCTGCAAGCGGTCAGCTAAACGTAACAGCCACCCAGGTATTGAGCGATCAGAAGATCAACAAGCAAGCCTATACATTCTCCTGTGAATCCAATCAGTAACACTCCCGTACAGTCTGGTCTCTTCGTCTGATATGTCGCATATCTCGCCTAGGGGTGGTAAACGTCAGACCCCAGTAGCTTGATAAGTCATGTCTATATGAGGTCTATAACAGTTCGAGAAACTACTGATAACACTTACCAGTAAATCTCAGCAACCCTGGCCAGGGATTTCCAGTTATACCCAATCGAACACAGCGCAACATCAACTCTCTATACCAGGAGAGACGAATCCCCTCCTATCGCTCATTGCCTCCATGTGATTCGGGACTGTACCCAAAAGCCACCTTTTTGCACGCCTCTTGGACGTGGTATGATGGAAATCAAAGCACAGTGGGAATCACACAAGACTCCATGACGATCTCGGGTCTACAGACTAACCTATACCAGTGTCACCGGAGAACTACCATCTGACGTGAGGTATAATACCATCTGGGAGTTCTCGGCGAGTCCGTCCAGTGTACCCAGTCTCCACTGAGCACCCGTACACCATCCTTGATGTCAAACACCGATGGATATGGGATCATCCATCGCCCATCATATGGGTCAAGATGCGTATACGCTAGTCTACTCTGGTGTATCGATGCCCTGTCTCGATACACCCTCGACTAGGAACAGTTATAGGATGTACTCGTCGACTACTGTGTCCCCACTAGTATGATCTCATCATAGTCCCAGTAGTCGAGTACATATCCTAAGGGCTTTATCAACATGTAACATAGAGACAATCAGAGTACATGTTAAGATAAAGTACAACCAGATAGCATACTATCATGTCGAGCAAGAAAGTCCTCCCTATATATGTCCAAGCATCCATTACAATATACATCATATGTACAGTAATGGCATCTAGGGCATACATATAACTAACACTTTGCAGGAGCTCACATGTGAACGCGTGAGGGGCCCCGAAGTGGGCATTGTTCCTTGAGTTTATTCCCTTATATATATATATATATATATATATATATATATATATATATATATATATATAAGTGCTGAGCACTTGACTCACATGTGAGCACGTGAGGCGCCCGATGTGAGAACTGTTCCCTGGATTTTATTCCTTTTTCATTTAAAAGTGCTAAGCACTTGGTTCATCAAACAGTCACGTGCACACACGAGAGGTGCCTTCAAAATGCGAACGCTGTCTTTGGAATTTTCTCCTTCTTTTGTATACAACTTGTTGGGGTAAAAATTTACATGCGGTTGACCAAGTCAAAATCAAAGTCAACCCCAAGCCCAGATCAAGTGGGCCCATGCCCGGGTCGAGTCCGAACATGAAGCGGCTGGCCTTCCCCCATGCCAAGATAAAAATTTTGTAATAAATAATTTTATTGTATTTCTTTTATTTTATTTTACGAATGAATGTAAGAAAAATGGGCATAAAGCCAATTTTTTGTAAAGCCCATGGCTTATGTGCAAAAAAAATGGCACATGAGCCATGGGATAGGCAAAATACCATTTTGTGAAGCCCAAGGGGCTATGTGTAAAGTGTATAGCCTATAAAGGTAAAGATAATGAAATATCTCAACAACTTTTTCACTCTCCAAAAAAAATCCAGATCTGTGATCTTCCTCAAGGTTCTAAAACCTTATTTTTTTCTTTTGAATTAAATCGAGAGTTTTACTCTTCCTTTTAAAAAACTAAATAGTTTTTCACCACAAAACCCACAAAGGGGAACCCAGATCTTCCATCAGATCTCAAAAAGAAGAGATTTTTAAAATCTCACACTTCTTGATCTTCAAGATCCGGCCAACAAAGGAAGAAGATGGAGACCCATCTCCAGAAACCCCACTTTGGGGAAGAACTAGGGCTCAAAGGGAAAATCCCTTCATCAGCTTTAAAACATTCTAAGAGTTTAACTCCTCATATATATACATACATATATATATATATATATATATACATACATATATATATATATATACAGAGACTAATAAGTGCTCCTTTCTGGGAGTACAATTCCCATTGCAGGGACCAAGTCCCTTTTGTCGCTCGAGCGCTCACGTGCTGACATGTGGGGCGCTAGCGCTCAAAGCGCTAGCGTCCAAAGCGCTAGCGCTCTTGCGCTCAGCGCGCTAGCGCCCAAAGCGCTAGCGCCCGAGCGCCCACGTGCTGACACGTAGTGCACTAGCACTCAAAGCGCTAGCGCTCTTGCGTGCAGCGCGCTAGCGCCCAAAACGCTGGCGCCCGAGCGTCCACATGCTGAAACGTGGTGCGCTAGCACTCTTGCGCTTAGAGCGCGAGCGTCCAAAGCGCTGGCGCCCGAGCGCCCACTTGATGACACGTGGTGCGCTAGCGCTCTTGCGCTCAGAGCGCCAGCGCCCAAAGCGCTAGCGCTCGAGCGCCCACGTGCTGACACGTGGTGCGCTAGCACTCAAAGCGCTAGTGCAAGCGCTAGCACCCAAAGCGCTGGCGCTTTTTCCCACGCATCCTGTGGATGCCCTTTCCCTTTTTTATTTTATATATGTATACGTACATATACATACACACACACTCCACAATATTGTCCTTCTCTAAAAAAAATTTGGGCCGAGGCGCTGCCCCGCACCCCGCAAGAGGGCTGCTAGCCCCTTTGACCCCCAGCCCGCTATCCGGGTAGCGGGACCCCCGTAAAAACTCTGCGTGGCTCTCGATATATCCAAGCCCTCCTCCAAAACAAAACACACGTACATTGCACAGTGAGTTCGCATTACCAGTTTAACCCGTCAATCGGAGGTTCCCTCGCTCCAAAGGCGAGGGGTAATTAATGGCAGCTTAGTCCACGGCTGCCGGAGATTCGGATCCCCACAATCAATAAACCACGGACTACCCTAGGCAAGGGGAATCTATAGTACGCCTGACAAGCGCGCGCGTATTCCCATCTCAATGGGGTGATGAAAAACACCGTACACAACTGTTTGGGGGTCACGTGGGAACACGTGAGGTGTCCCCAAAATGGGAGCTATCTTGGATTTATTCACTTTTCCCTTTTCTGAGTGCTAAGCACTATTGGGTCACATGAGATCACGTGAGGCGCTCTGAAGAATGAAGATTGCCTTTGTTTTATTCTCCTTTTCTTTTTCTTAGTGCTAAGCACTATCAAGGGATCACGTGAGGTCACGTGAGGCGCCCCCAAATTGAGATGTGTTTTAGATTTACTCCCTTTTTTGAAAAGCTTGTTCGGTGGTGCGCCAAGAGTTATTGGTTATTGGGACCCTCCACCTCGCTGAAGACGTTGAAGAATTACAACGACATGTATCGGAGGTGTGGAGAGATGTACCCTTGAACCAAATTCCAGATCGAAGGGAGAGATCATGATGGAATGAACATCATCTTAGATGCCAGGAGTTCATTAGCTATCTCTGGGACTAAGATCGGTTTGGGGGACCCTGAGCATTGGGGGCTCGATTGATTGCCCTCGGGAGATTTGATCTAAGTTTGGGTAATATTGGCCTCTCATAGTGTTAAACACTAATATATGATTGGCCCTCACGTGCTCCCATATGAGGCCTTAAAGTTGTGTTAAACACTAGTGTATGATCAGCGCTCACATGCTCCCACGTGAGGAGCTTGAAATAGTGTTAAACACTAAGAATTTGAGGCGCTCACGTGGGATCACATGAGGCGCTTGAAGTAGTGTTAAACACTAAGAATTTGATGCACTCACATGGGGTCATGTGAGGCACTTGAAGTTGGTGCTACTCCTCTGGGTTTATTCCCTTGTTTCTTTTCTAAGCGCTATTGGGTCACGTGGGATCACGTGAGGCGTTCCAAAAATAGGGTTTATTCCCTTTTCTCTTTTATAAGTGCTGAGCACTTCACGGGGTCACGTGAGGCGCTCCAAAAATAAGGTTTATTCATTTTTCTCTTTTATAAGTGCTGAGCACTTCACGGGGGTCACGTGAGGTGCTCCAAAAATAGGGTTTATTCCCTTTTTCTCTTTTATAAGTGCTGAGCACTTCTCAAGGGGCACGTAGGGTCACGTGGCTAGATCTCATTCTCTCCCTCTTTGTTCCTCAAAGGTGCTCACGTGGGATCACGTGAGCTTTTATGTAGCGTTTGAATGCTAATGAATCATCAGGCTGTTCTTCTATGGTTCCGAGGGATCAAGTTCTCCTTTTGTTCTTTGTAAGGATTAAATTCTTTTTAAAGGGTTAAACCCTAATTTCAGAGGAATTAAATTCCTATATGTTTTGTAAGAGTTAAACTCTTTTGGATTCAGTTCTTTCCCCTAGGTTTTGAATCTGCATGACAAAATCTCCCCGATGAGAATTAAATTCTCAACTTGTGTGGAGATCCGCTTCTGCAGATCTTAACCAGAGGAAGAACTAAGTTCTTTTAGAAGTGTTAAATTCTTGGTTTTGAGAATTAAATTCTCTTTTTGTGGGAGCTTTTGGGAGGGGTTCCTTTTCTTCAGAGAATTAAATTCTCTTTATATTTTTCTTCCCCTCTCCCTCTTTTTCTTCTTCTTGGCTCCTATTTATCGGAGAAAGAAAAGAATCGGTTTGTTCAGCAAATCTCTCATTGAAAGATTTTGATTGATTTTATAACCAACATGATCTTTTAGATCACTCGGTGAATTTTATTCACCGTTGGATTTTTAATCCAAAGGCCCTCTGTTTAACAAAGAAGATTTCTTGTTTGTTTAACAAGATTATGAATATCTTGTTAGTTTTAACAAGATTAGAATTTTATTCTATCATATCTTTTTAGTTTAACAAGATCAGAAATATATTTTCTTAATATGGATATCTTGTTAACATAGAATTTTATTCTTGTTATAAGATTAGGAAAATATTTTCCTATGATAGATTTTTATTCTATCAAATGATCACCGCTGGATCTTTGATCCAAGGGTCCTCTGTTTAATAGAGAAGATCTTTCTAGTTTAAGAAAGATTAAGAAAATATTTCCCAAAATAGAATTTTAATTCTAGAATTTGATAGGAGCATTTTAAATTTGGGAGCTCATATGCTTTGCATGTGAGAGGCAAGAGAACTCATGTGTTTAACACGTGACCCTTGCTGTGGGTTTTAGCTTATTTGTGTTCAGCGCTCATATGCTTTGCATATGAGCGCTCACGTGTTTTACACGTGAGGCCCGTTTAGCCATTTAAGTTTATTTTATTCAGCGTTCATATGCTTTGTATATGAGCGCTCACGTGTTTTACACGTGAGGCCAAATTTTGAGAACTCTCCTCCCTTTTTATAAGGGAACAAGTAGCTCTTGGCCGAAAATTTTGGCGGGAACAAATGCCCCCCACTACTTTGCCCACGTAAGCATGTACGTGAGTGAAGTAGTGCAGAGTTATGCATGGCATTAGAATTGATGGCTTAGGGGACAAGTTTAGAGTCCTTGTAGCCTAAGACTTTTTTTATCTTCATGAGCCGTAAGGGTCTCAAGAAGGTTTTTTCTTCCTACAAGTCGAGAGGATCTCGTAGGTGTTAATTCTTCCTAGAAATCGTGAGGATCTCTAAGTGTTCATCGCCTCCGTGAGTCGTAAGGATCTCACTCGGGTATTTTTCCTTACGAATCGTGAGGACCCGTAAGTAGCTTCTTTATTTCATTGGCGAATGTGCCTTTGGCAAATGTGGCCCACAGATGTTCTATCTTGACCTCCTTGTATAGCAGCAATGGCTTAGGAAACAGGTTCAGATCTGCTGCCTAAGACTTTTCAACTTTATGAGCCGTGAGGGTCTCATAAAGACTTTTCTCCCTACGAGTCGAGAGGATCCCGTAGGTATGAATTTCTCCTTAGGGGCTGTGAGGAGTCCTAAGTGTGTTTTCTCTTGAGAGTCGTAAGGATCTCACAAAAGAATTTTCTCCCTTACAAGTTGAGAGGACTCGTAAGTGGTTGTTTCCCCCCTTGTCGATATTCGACTTGGGAAAGTGTGGCCCGTGGATAGTCCATCTTGACCTCCTTACAGGGCAGTGATGGCTTAAGAAACAGGTTCAGATCTGTCGCCTAAGACTTTTCAACTTTATGTGCCATGAGGGTCTCATAAAGACTTTTCTCCCTACAGGTCGAGAGGATCCCGTAGGTGTATTTTCTCCTTAGGAATCGTGAGGATTCCTAAGAGTGCTTTCTCTTGAGAGTCGTAAGGATCTCACAAGAGAGTTTTCCCGCTTACAAGTCGAGAGGACTCGTAAGTGGTTGTTTCCCTCCTTGTCGATATTCGACTTGGGAGAGTGTGGTCCGTGGATAGTATGCAAGAGTCCATCTTGGACTAACTTGCAGGGCCCCAGTGCTTAGGAAACATGTTCTTTTAATCCCCACTGCCTAAAGCTTTTCCCTACGAGTCGAGACGAATCGAGAAGTTCTCGCAAGGACACTAATTTCCTCACGAGTCGAGACGAATCGAGAAGTTCTCGTAAGAATGTCATAACGTCACAGTTAACCTATGCTCTTTACGACAGATGTCCGTTAGGGTCTGTGGTACTAGAGTTTTGTCCATCGTACCGTCCCGTTGGCTGGCGTACTTTGCTGTTCGAGTAGCCCCACGACTGTTGTGTCTCTGATCCCTTCGGAGGCTGGACAAGACGTCTTCAAGCAATCTTCCAGATAGTATTACCGTCGAAAGTGCAAGCATTAGGGATATTCCATATCGCTTTTTACTTGAGGTTAGGCTCATTTTGGGAGCCCCGATGAGTCATAACCACTCCGCGCAGGTGTGGGATGATCTCCGATAGTCTTTCAGGTTTTATTTGAGTTGCCGTCAAGACCCTGAAGCTAGGGATTTTCCTTTGCTTCGTTTGCTGGCATTGGGTCTGCTGTAACGAGACGAATGTCGATGTTGTCTCTAGGTTGCCTGTGAACCGTCGAGGCTTGGAACTAGAGATTTTGCAATGGCTCCGTTGTGCTGACGTTGCGTCTGCTGTAACGAGACGAATGTCGAGGTGGTCTCTAGGTTGTCTGTGAACCGTCGAGATTTGGAACTAGGGACTTTGTCGTGGCTCCGCTTTGCTGACGTTGCGTCTGTTGTAACGAGAAGAATGTCGAGGTGGTCTCTAGGTTGTCTGTGAACCGTCGAGATTTGGAACTAGGGACTTTGTCGTGGCTCCGCTTTGCTGACGTTGCGTCTGCTGTAACGAGACGAATGTCGAGGTGGTCTCTAGGTTGTCTGTGAACCGTCAAGATTTGGAACTAAGGACTTTGCCATGGCTCCGCTTTGCTGACGTTGCGTCTGCTGTAACGAGACGAATGTCGAGGTGGTCTCTAGATTGTATTGTGAACCGTCGAGATTTGGAACTAGGGACTTTTCTGTGGCTCCGCTTTGCTGACGTTGCGTCTGCTGTAACGAGACAAATGTCGAGGTGGTCTCTAGGTTGTCTGTGAACCGTCGAGATTTAGAACTAGGAAATTTGCCGTGACTCCGCTTTGCTGACGTTGCGTCTGCTGTAATGAGACGAATGTCGAGGTAGTCTCTAGGTTGTCTGTGAACCGTCGAGATTTGGAACTAGGGACTTTGCCGTGGCTCCGCTTTGCTGACATTGCGTCTGCTGTAACGAGACGAATGTCGAGGTGGTCTCTAGGTTGTCTGTGAACCGTTGAGATTTGGAACTAGGGACTTTGCCATGGCTCCGGTTTGCTGATGTTGCGTCTGCTGTAACGAGACGAATGTCGAGGTGGTCTCTAGGTTGTCTGTGAACCGTCGAGATTTGGAACTAGGGACTTTGCCGTGGCTTCGCTTTGCTGACGTTGCGTCTGCTGTAACGAGACGAATGTCGAGGTGGTCTCTAGGTTGTCTGTGAACCATCGAGATTTGGAACTAGGGAATTTTCCGTGGCTCCGCTTTGCTGACGTTGCGTCTGCTGTAACGAGATGAATGTCGAGGTGGTCTCTAGGTTGTCTGTGAACCGTCAAGATTTGGAACTAAGGACTTTGCCGTGGCTCCGCTTTGCTGACGTTGTGTCTGCTGTAACGAGACGAATGCCGAGGTGGTCTCTAGGTTGTATTGTGAACCGTCGAGATTTGGAACTAGGAACTTTGCCGTAGCTCCGCTTTGCTGACGTTGCATCTGCTGTAACGAGACGAATGTCGAGGTAGTCTCTTCGTTGTCTGTGAACCGTCGAGATTTGGAACTAGGGACTTTGTCGTGGCTCTGCTTTGCTGACGTTGCGTCTGCTGTAACGAGACGAATGTCGAGGTAATCTCTAGGTTGTCTGTGAACCGTTGAGATTTGGAACTAGGGACTTTGCCGTGGCTCCGCTTTGCTGATGTTGCGTCTACTGTAACGAGACGAATGTCGAGATGGTCTCTAGGTTATCTGTGAACCGTCGAGATTTGGAACTAGGGACTTTTTCGTGGCTCCGCTTTGCTGACGTTGCGTCTGCTTTAACGAGACGAATGTCGAGGTGGTCTCTAGGTTGTATTGTGAATCGTCGAGATTTGGAACTAGGGACTTTGCCGTGGCTCCGCTTTGCTGACGTTGCGTCTGCTGTAACGAGACGAATGTCGGGGTGGTCTTTAGGTTGTCTGTGAACCGTCAAGATTTGGAACTAGGGACTTTGACGTGGCTCCGCTTTGCTGACGCTGTGTCTGCTGTAACGAGACGAATGCCGAGGTGGTCTCTAGGTTGTATTGTGAACCGTCGAGATTTGGAACTAGGGACTTTGCCGTAGCTCCGCTTTGCTGACGTTGCGTCTGCTGTAACGAGACGAATGTCGAGGTGGTCTCTAGGTTGTCTGTGAACCGTCGAGATTTGGAACTGGGGACTTTGCCGTGGCTCCGCTTTGCTGACGTTGCGTCTGCTGTAACGAGACGAATGTCGAGGTGGTCTCTAGGTTGTATTGTGAACCGTCGAGATTTGGAACTAGGGACTTTGCCATTGCTCCGCTTTGCTGACTTTGCGTCTGCTGTAACGAGACGAATGTCAAGGTGGTCTCTAGGTTGTCTGTGAACCGTAGAGATTTGGAACTATGGACTTTGCCGTGGCTCCACCTTGCTGACGTTGCATCTGCTGTAACGAGACGAATGTCGAGGTGGTCTCTAGGTTGTCTGTGAACCGTCGAGATTTGGAACTAGGGCCTTTGCCGTGGCTCCGCTTTGCTGACGTCGTATCTGCTTCTGGTTGGAACGAGAAGGAACGCCTTTGTTGATCTCTTGAGATGCAGATATTTCCATCGAGACTTGGCTCTCTTTCTGATGGAGCCTGGTGGGATGATATGGTTCCCTCTTTGTTTGTGCCCCTGGATTGTATACAGGGATCGATGTGATCTCATCTGTAGGGCAAAAAATTTCATTTCATTTTTTTTATTTCTTTCCGCGATGCTCTATCATTTCAGCTTTTTGTATCGCTAAAGTCGCGACTACCCAATCATTTCGGCTATTTTTCATGTTGCCCAATCATTTCGGCTATTTTGTATGCATATATTTTACTTGTTGATTTTGTTGTAAGTTGCCCTATCATTTCGGCTATTTTGTATGCATTTTTTTCGCGAGTATGGCATTCAAGATATGATACCAATCTTAGCATCAGCATCGCTGCGACTGGAGTGTTGCCAAGAGCGAATCATCATTTGCCATGAAAAGACTTAGAGTTTGATAACGATTTAAGCATCAGCATCGCTACAACTTAGATTTTTCCAGGAGCGAATCTGTAACAACCCTAAATTCCTATACAATTTTCTATACAAAATTTTTCAAAATTCATAAAGGGGTATTTATTGCCTGAGCACAAGATAAGTAATTAATTAGCAATTTAATTACAAGAAGGAGCTTGTAGATCATTGGTAATACCTTGCACTGTTGAACCAAGCCACCAGAGTTCAAATCCCATACCCCACATTATTTTTAATATTGATTTTTTTTAAACCTTTAGAATACCAAAGGTTTACACGTGCATATCTCACAAAAACCCCACTACACCCAAAAATGCAATATTACCAGAGTATAGATGAACCGTCGGGGGGGATTCCGGCCAACTGACTCGGCCGGAAATCGGCCAACTCGGGCTCGACTCAGCCGACTCAAGCCTTTGACCGAGTCAGGCCGAGTCACGGCCAAATCATCCGATTCCGGTGACGACCCCAATATGAAAAATGTGTCTTTTCATCTCCTCTGAACAACTGTATAATTTATTTCCTCAGACCATTTCCAGAGCTTTTTTAAAACCACAATTACTCCACTTTTAATATATTTTAATACATTTTTCATTTTAACCTTTCACCTACCCTAAACCCTAGCCTAACCCTATAAATAGCACCCCTAAACACTACCCCCTCACCCTAAAATTCTGAGCAAACTCTCAAGAAATTCCTAGAAACCCTAGTGTGCATTTGAAGTGAGCAAAGAGGCGAAATTCCGGCGAACTTCCGACGGCGATACAAGGAGTTTCCGGCGACGAAACGATGCACCTGCAATTCCCCTCTATACCTCTATCCTCCCTCTTTCTTATTAACCTGTAAATCAAAATTTCCCTTCTCTAATCTTTTCTAAATATACGAAATTCCAAAACCCGACGGAAACAGAGTAAATCCGATTTCCGATTCGGTTCTTTCTCAAAATCCAACATTTTCTTAATAAAATCTTGTTAAACTATTTCATGTTGACTATTAAATACTAACTAGTCATATTGAACAAGTTCTATATCAAAAGAAATTGCTATTTCCATTTTACCGTATTTTTTCACTAAAATACCATGTAGTTTCATTTCGGCATTTAAACTATTAAACTTGCTATACATTTAAGTAGATCACGAGGTAATGACCTACCTCCTCACACACTCATATGCAATATAGCACAATACTCTCGGGAACATAAAATACGGGAAAACAACACATTTTCAAATAAATACCATTACTAATAAAACCATTTTCTAAACGATTTAGTATTTATATAATCTTTGCAAAGCGCCGCTACAACCCATTTGGGGAACTCGTTCGGGATGGTGTGGATTATCGCACATCCTTGGGCTTAGTAGTGCAAGATGCAGACCTCCGCAAGGAGCATTCGGTTTCGAAAGATTTAAAATACGACATCTTAAGAAAATGAGATTTTTAGAAATATAAAATATATATTAAAATTATTTTTATATAATTATATATATATATGTAACATTAAGATATCTATTTTGAAATATTATAAATATTCCAACTCTTTTCAAAAATCACAATAATCATTTTATACTAAAATATCATGAATTCCATAAAAGTCAATATTACAAATAAATACCCTTTATTATGGAATTAGGATATTTTCACTAGAAATATCACAATGTAAAATCTACATTCATTACAACTCTAAAGACGATTAATAAATACTTGGGGTGTATTTTAAAAACTATACAAAAGTATTTTTACATAAAACCCTCTCAAGTTCTATAAATTACCCTAAGGGTCCTACTAAACATAGGTTTAAGCGAGACCAATCTCTTGAGCCTCAGGAAGACGGAGAAGTGGGTGCTTGCCTATTTAAGGTAGACAACTTAACAACGGTGTTATCAACACGGTAATCGTCTTTGAAAAAGACACAAATCCTGCCGCTCATGTGCAGCGGTTACCGATAACATCAAAACAATCAGGCCTTCAATTTTCTTTTCTAATTGTCTGACTCAAATGAGTCTATTTAATAATCTGACTTGAATATGATTCTAGTACAATCTACAATCTATAATCTACAATATTACAATTCAACATGAATCCATGAATCCATTATTCCATATATTCAATCTATCAATCTATACAACTTGACTGAACCAAACCATGGATATACTTCCATTTACATGATTCTTCAGTTACATCCATTTACTGATATCATGGTTTCGGCAAGTCATCTAATTATACAATCTATATTACAAGACAATACAAGTTGCAATACAATTTACAATACAATCAAGATAACACGGGGTTTAAGGGGTGGACTGGTACGGAAGGTGTTAAAAGTGGCACGAGACTGCAAGATTTAAAACACTAAACCGTATCCAATTGCCATTGTTCCGGGCTTTCTAACGGAGCCTTATACTCTATATTCCGTTTGCCCTGGTCTCTAGCATATAGAGTCCCTCTCGTATACACTGGCATTCTTCTGTACCAAGCTACAAACAACAGCGTTAACACTAAATACAATTATAACAACATAATACAACTTTAAAAGCTACATTCTTATTCTGTCTATTCTATTTCTCCCTTATCTTTGGGACTTACCAAGCGATTTGTTCACTGACGACATTCTCTTTCTTTCTTCTTTGAATGTCGTCAGGTGATCTGGACACATCAGAGATCGAGCCCACAAGTGAAGACTTGGACCAATTCAGTGAAGACCCCGAGCTCTAGTTCATTGTACACTTTCCATTTCAGTACTTTTCATTTCTGCCATTGTTTAGGCACTGCTTTATTTCAGTTGTATTTACTTTCCATGTATTGTACAGAAAGAATGTGAATAAATAAAGTTGTTGTTTTATTATATCTTGTCCCTTGTGATTTTACTTTTATATTGCTTAAATACGCTTAGCGTATTTACTTCACAGTAAATACGTAGCGGCCTCGTCGCGTTCCCTTCGCCGTATACCGGGAAGCGGGACGTGACAGAATCATCATTTGCCATGAAAGGACTTAGAGTTTAATACCAATTTAGGCATCAGCATCGCTACCACTGGGACATTGCCAGGTGTGAATCATCATTTTCCTTTGTCGGTTCGAACAAAGGTGGCTTAGCAAACAGGGTTAGGATCCTGCTGACTAAGGCTTTTTGACTTTACGAGCCGTAAGGGTCTCATAAAGGTATTTCTCCCTACGAGTCGTGAGGATCTCGTAAGTGCGTTTTCCCCTTAAAAATCGTGAGGATTCTTAAGTGTATATTCTCTTATAAGTCGTAAGGATCCTACAAGAGTGTTTTCTCCTTACAAGTCGAGAGGACTTACAAGGGTCGTTCACCGTTTGAGCATATCCCCTAGTCCCTGGTAGGATTCTGTTAGGGAAATGTTTATTCGTGCCTGTGGATTGTATATAAAGGTCAATATTGAAACGCTTGTATGGCAAAATGGGAAAGGTGATGGCTTAAGAACAGGTTCAAATTCCTGTTGCTTAAGGCTTTTGAATCTTATGAGCCGTGAGGGTCTCATAAGAGGGCTCTACTTACGAGTCGTGAGGATCTCGTAAATGTAATTTCTCCTTAGGAATCGTGGGGATTCCTAAGTGTGCTGCTCCCTTGTGAGTCGTAAGGATCTCACGCAGGTATTTTCTCCTTACAGGGTCGAGAGGACCTTGCAAGTGTCTTTTAACGAGATTGCGCCCTTTCGGGTTTTCACATACTCGCCGGTAGTACTGCTGTTTTTACTCACGGAGCCCTTTCGGGTTTTCATCCATGCCCATCTCACTTATGGACGTACCATTTTTTTTAACGCGTCAGCCCAAGGATGCTGCGGGTTTGTAGTAGTTTAAAGACGTTTCGGTCAGGTGTAGTATTTCTTCAAGAAACGGCCGTTTATTGGCCTGAAGGGTCTTTCACCATGCATATCCATAAGCAAGTAAGCCCCACCCTGGTAGACTTTGTCTATGATGTACGGGCCTTCATAGTTCAGCTCGAATTTCCCTCGTTTGGCATGATTAGGGATCATAGGTCTGTTGACCACTAGCACGAGTTCGCTTTGGCAGAATGTTCTCGGCCTAGTCAATCTCTCGTACGAGCGCATCATTTTTGCTTTGTAAGCTTCCAAGTTTTGCTGCGCCATGAGCCGGGTTTCTTCAAGGGCGTCGAGCTCCTCAAGCCGCAGATGAGCATTTTCTTCGTCTGTTAGCTCGTAATGAACTTCCACTCGCAGAGAGGGTAACTCTATCTCCAAGGGGAGTACTGCTTCAGAGCCGAATACTAATGCATACGGCGTTGTGTTTGTCGCTGTTTTGAACGTAGTTCGATATGCCCAGAGAGCTTCACGCAATCTCTCGTGCCAGTCCTTCCTATTTTTGGACACCGTCTTTTTCACGATCTTCATCAAGGTCTTGTTGAAAGCCTCAGCCAGACCGTTAGCTCGGTGATTATAGACCGAAGAGTATCTCCAGTCTATATTATGCTGTTGTGCGAAGCGGCTGATTTTGTGACTTCTGTAAGCCGGCCCGTTATCGGAGATAATCCATCGCGGAGTGCCGAACCGATAGATGACGTGCATCTTGAAGAAATGGAGGATATTCTCCGTCTTCACTTCTCTTAGTGGTACCGCTTCTTCCCACTTGGAGAAGTAATCAGTTGTCGCCAGTATGAACCGATGTCCTCTGGACGATGCTGATTCAATGGGCCCGATTATGTCAGTTCCCCACATTTCGAACGGCCAGCTAGCCACCGTTGGGTGTAGCGGATTTGGATGCTGGTGGATGATGTCCCCATGAATTTGGCACGAGTGGCACTGCTTCGCGTATTCGAGACAGTCTTGGATCATTGTGGGCCAATAGTAGCCCATTCTTTTGATCTTCAGTTTCATCTTTGGCCCGACTTGATGAGAACCGCAGAGTCCGTCATGAATTTCTTGGACGACTCTCCTTACTTCTTCCGGTCCCAGGCATCTTAACCATAAAGAGTCGAACGATCTTTTATATAGAGTATCGTTAACGAAGGCAAAAGACAAAGCTCGTTTCAAGAGCTGATGTCTTGAGGATGCATCTTCAGGTGTTTGACGGGATTTTAAGTAGTCTATAAAGACTTCTCTCCAATCCTTGTCCTTTTCCTGGTCCTCTATTTGCGGTCACTTCCTTTTCTTCAGACGACTCCGGAGATATTTCCGCTGGTGCAAGAACCCGACAGCTTTGTATAATGATCCTTACGTCATCGAGATTTTCGTCAGCTGGTTCTTTAGCGAGTTTGGCTAATGCATCCACCTTGCTATTCTTCACTCGCGGTATGCTTTCCAGAATGTAGGAGGGGATTTGAGTCAGCAGTTGTTGCACTTTCTCGCCGTATTTTACCAACCCTGGTTTGCACGTTTGATAATCGCCGTTTACTTGACTAACGACCAGCTGGGAGTCTCCATATATGAGGAGGTTTTCGATTCCCATGTCGACAGCGATCTCAAGACCTGCTATCAAAGCTTCATATTAGGCTTCATTGTTTGTCCTCGGCTCTGTCAAGGAAAAGGCGAAGCGCATTATCCCTCCTTGTGGAGTCACGAAGATGAGGCCTACCCCAGATTTGATTATGGGGGTGCTGTGCTCTCGCTTCTTCATAGAAGATGCCCCGTCGAAGTAGAGTTCCCATTGGGTGTCACTCTCTCCTTGCTCCCCATCGATCGTGTCAAACGCGTGCTCGTCTGGCAATTCGCAGTTTAGGGGTGAATCGGCGGATATCGAATGCTCAGCGAGGAAGTCGGCGATGGCCTGGCCTTTCACTGCCTTGAGCGGTCGATATGTTATCGAGAATTCCATTAAGAGTAGGGCCCATTTAGCGAGCCGCCCTGTTAGTATGTCTCTTGATATCAAATATTTGAGAGGATCCACTTTTGATATGAGGTGGACCTCATGCGCCAACGCATAGTGTCTGAGCTTCGTTATCGCGAAGATTAATGCCAGGCAGTGTTTTTCGATTGGGGAGTAATTGTTTTCTACCCCCAGGAGAACTCGACTCAGATAGTAGAGGGCCCTCTCTTTCCCTTGGTCGTTCTCCTGTGCCCATAGTGCGCCTAAAGAACCTTCAAGGGCTGTTGTGTACAGGATAAGAGGCTTTCCCTTGATCGGAGCGGTCAACACCGGCGGACTCTGCAGGTATTGCTTGATTTCATCCAGTGCGCTTTGGCATTTGCGATCCCAAATGAACGGGGTCACCTTCTTCATTAAATGACTGTAGGGGCGGCATTTTCCGGAGAGATTAGCTATGAACCGCCAGATATATGCGAGCTTTCCTTGAAGAGACCGCAGCTGCTTGAGAGTCCTTGGCGGAGGCATCTCCATGCTCGCCTTGATCTTTGACGGGTCTATTTCAGTGCCCCGGTGTCGTATGATGAATCCTAGGAATTTACCTGAGGAGACTCATAACGCACATTTGAGAGGGTTCATCTTCAAGTTGTATTTCTGAAGACGTTGGAACACTATCTTTAGATGCTCCCAATGCTCCTCGTGTGATTTGCTTTTCACTACAAGGTCATCGATATAGCATTCGACGATTTCGTGTATGAGGTCATCGAAAATCTTCGTCAGGTCCTCTGATAGGTAGCGCCGGCGTTCTTCAGACCGAACGGCATTACCTTGTAGCAAAATATGCCCAGAGGAGTCCGGAAGGCGGTATACTTCTGGTCTTCGGGATGCATCTTTATTTGATTGTACCCTGATGAGCCGTCCATGAAGGAGAAGACTTCGTGAGTAGACGTGTTGTCTATCATCATCTCGGTGACCGGTACGGGAAAATCATCCTTCGGGTAGGCTTTGTTGAGGTCCCGACAGTCTACGCAGATGCACACCGTCCCATTTTTCTTCATCACCGGGACGATGTTGGCGATCCAATCAGGGTATTGAACTTCTTGGATGAAGCTGGAGTCGATTAGCTTCTTGACTTCGGCGTTGATACTCATCTCAAGCTTGAGTCGCATTCTTCTTGGCGCCTGTTTGATTGGCTTGACGTCCGTAGAAATCGCCAATTTGTGGACGGCTATTTCTGGATCTAATCCTGGTATCTCGGAATAGTTTCATGCGAAACAGTCTTTATACTGCATGAGCACGTCTTTTAGCGTAGCTACCTGTTCTTCGGACAGTAGTTCATTGACGAACGTAGGCCTCGGGTCATTTGTCGTCCTCAAGTCGATTTTCCTTAAGTTATCCGCAGTAGTATGTATCCTATCTTCCAGCTCTTTTGGCGCCGGTGGAAGTTCTAAGATCAACTCATCTTCATCCTCATTTTCGAAGCACCAGGAGAGGTCATCCATATCCTCGCGTACTCCTTCCTCTGACAGCGTTATCGTGTGACAGGTACGAGATCGTTTCCAAGACCGATATTGATCTGGTTCTACCCTCGCTATGTACGTTGCTTTTAGAACATGCTTCTGTAGTGGGGTTAGAACCTGCTGAGTTGATACCGGTCCTCAATCCAGTTTTTGAAGGTGAAGCAGTCTTCGAGAGGATGTCATATCGCTCAGTGATAGGAGCAATAATCCGGGTGAAAGACATCGTCTGCTTGTTCGGGGTGTTTGGGGTTTTGGCCTTTAGAGTTTTCTTCGGGCACTTGAGCTTTATTAGGCCTCTCTTTTTTGTGAAAAGCCACTTTGGTTTTGGGAGGAACTGCTGTATCAGGATCCGTCTTGGGATGAGTCCCCTTCAGCTGCTTTCACACCTTTTATATAAATGAGGAAAGTCGTCTTAGGGAGCGTACAAGTTTCTGCTCTCGTAGGATCTCCATGGGCTGCGGAGACTTCTTCAATATTGCGGTAGGAGAATTTTGTCTGGCCCTTCACAACAGTTTGAAGCTGTTCCAGTTAGAACAACAACATTCACCACTGGGGTTAAAACAGGACCATACGGAGAACTGCCCCCAGCTCATTTTGTATGATGCCGATATCGACGTTGACCATTTATTACGGCCGGGATTTGATTAGCCTCAGGATTTTGCCGAGCCTGCCCCCTGTTTCCTTTAGGAGCTTGAATGTTCTGGCCACTGCGTCGACCTTGGTCCTTGGCAGGTGCCAGTTGTTTGAGGACTGATTCCGTCAGCAAAGTTGCAGCTTGGGGAACCATCCTGTGGAAGACAGACTTCCTCTGAGCTTCCTCCATCGGCGTTGAGGCACCGAGGGTGGGAGGTGGGAGTGTCGACCCAAAGAGAAGCCCGTTGATTTCTTGAAGAGCCAGATTGTAGAGATTTAAGGCTGCAAGTGGCCCATACTTGACTCCACCAGATATGACAGAGCCTGAGTTGCTAGGGTAGAAGCAAACACCATTCTTCATAGAGTCGAAACACCAGCTTCAGTATCCTCTCCCCTAAGGGCAACCACAGACATATATACCGTGATTATTGGATCGCGTAAAAACACGACACACGAAGTGTGGAGTGGAAAGAGGAAAAAGGTCCTACCGGGCATGCCAGAATCTGTTCTCCGCCGAAAGACGCGACCGGGACGTTGGGACGTCTGGCCTGAATTTGGGGGCAGATGGTATTTGGTTTTATCCGTCCACCTCTTCGAAGATGCCAAGTTGATTTATGGCACCATGTATCGGAGGTTTAAACGAATGCAGCCGTTGTAGCAGACTTCGTCAGATTCCCCCTCGTTTGAGGGGTTTTTTATTGTGGGGACGCTCTTCCCTGCAGGCGCAAGCCCCTGCAGTTAATTATGCTACCGCATCGCGGTAACCACTTTCTCCTTCTCCAGATGGTCACTTCATGTCATGTGTGTTTGTTTTGTTTTTAGTTGCCCGTGGATTGTATACGGAGACTAATTTATGTTGTCGCCCGTAGGGCGTGGATTAGTCCAAATCCGCATTTTCATAGATTTGGGTTTGTGTTTAGGTTTAAGGATCCTTAATCTCATTTGAGACTAAGATCAACTTAAACGTTTGTTAAGGATACGTTAGTCTAATTTTAGACTAAGATCAACTTAACAGGATCATTTAGATCCAACAAAAGATCATTTGGGCTCTGTTGTTTTAGTTTAGGGACTTTGCGGTCCAGTTTAAAGACATCATAATCTATAAAGTTTAAGGACATCATAATCCATGAGTTTAAGGACCCCACAGTCCTTAAAGTTTAAGGACATCATAGTCCATGAGTTTAAAGACCCCACGGTCCGTAAAGTTTAAGGACATCATAGTTCGGTTTAAAGACGTCATAGTCTGTGTGGTTTTGGTTCAACCGTTTGGGGATGCACCAAAAGTTATTGGTTATTAGGACCCTCCATCTCTCTGAAGACGTTGAAGGATTACAACGACATGTATCAGAGGTATGAAGAGATGTACCCTTGAACCAATATCCCGATTTGGGGAATGGGATGAACATCAGTTTAGATGTCATCTATTAGGAGAACACTAGTCATCTTTGGGACTAAGATTAGTTTGGGGAGACCTGAACATGAGGGCTCGGTTGATTGGTGACAAAAAGGGTCTTGGCTTCGGAAGACTTGGCTAATTTGAGCTAAGATTGATTTCCCTTAGTCACCCCATAGTGCTAAGCACTGAATCAGTGTTAAACACTGGACTTTGGAGGAGCTCACATGTGAACACGTGAGGAGCCCCGAAGTGGGCATTGTTCCTTGAGTTTATTTCCTCATATATATATAAAAGTGCTGAGCACTTGGCTCACATGTGAGCACGTGAGGCGCCCGAGGTGAGAACTGATCTCTGGATTTTATTCCTTTTTCATTTATAAGTGCTAAGCACTTGGTTCATCAAACAGTCACGTGCAGACACGTGAGGTGCCTTCAAAATGCGGAACGCTGTCTTTGGAATTTTCTCCCTCTTTATTATACAACTGTTTGGGGGCCACATGGGAACACGTGAGGTGCCCCCAAAATGGGAGCTATCTTGGATTTATTCACTTTTTTCCTTTCTGAGGTGCTAAGCACTATTGGGTCACGTGATATCACGTGAGGCACTCTGAAGAATGGAAGATTGCCTTTGTTTTATTCTCCTTTTCTTTTTCTGAGTGCTAAGCACTATCAAGGGATCGCGTGAGGTCATGTGAGGCGCCCCTAAATTGAGATGTGTTTTAGATTTACTCCCCTTTTTGAAAAGCTTGTTCGGTGGTGCGGCCAAGAGGTTATTGGTTATTGGGACCCTCCACCTCTCTGAAGACGTTTGAAGAATTACAACGACATGTATCGGAGGTGTGGAGAGATGTACCTTTGAACCAAATTCAGATCGAGGGGAGAGATCATGATGGAATGAACATCATCTTAGATGCCAGGAGTTCATTATCTATCTCTGGGACTACGATCGGTTTGGGGGACCCTGAGCTTTGGGGGCTCGATTGATTGCCCTCGGAGATTTTGATCTAAGTTTGGCTAATATTGGCCTCTCATAGTGTTAAACACTAATATATGATTGGCGCTCATATGCTCCCACATGAGGCCTTAAAGTTATGTTAAACACTAGTGTATGATCAGCGCTCACATGCTCCCACGTGAGGAGCTTGAAATAGTGTTAAACACTAAGAATTTGAGGCGCTCATGTGGGATCACGTGAAGCGCTTGAACTAGTGTTAAACACTAAGAATTTGACGCACTCACGTGGGGTTACATGAGGTGCTTGAAGTTGACGCTGCTCCTCTGAGTTTATTCCTTGTTTCTTTTCTAAGCGCTATTGGGTCACGTGGGATCACGTGAGGCGCTCCAAAAATAGAGTTTATTCACTTTTCCCTTTTATAAGTGCTGAGCACTTCACGGGGGTTATATGGGGTCACGTGAGGCGCTCCAAAAATAAAGTTTATTCCCTTTTCTCTTTTATAAGTGCTGAGCACTTCACGGGGGTCACGTGGGATCACGTGAGGCGCTCCAAAAATAGGGTTTATTCCAGTTTCTTCGTCTTTTATAGGTGTTGAGCACTTCTCAAGGGGCACGTGGGGTCACGTGGCTAGATCTCATTCTCTCCCTCTTTGTTCCTCAAAGGTGCTCACGTGGGATCACATGAGCTTTTATGTAGCGTTTGAATGCTAATGAATCATCAGGCTGTTTCTTCTATGGTTCCGAGGGATCAAGTTCTCCTTTTGTTCTTTATAGGAATTAAATTCTTTTTAAAGGGTTAAACCCTAATTTCAGAGAATTAAAATTCCTATATGTTTTGTAAGAGTTAAACTCTTTTGGATTCAGTTCTTTTCCCCTAGCTTTTGAATCTGCATGACAGAATCTCCCCGATGAGAATTCAAATTCTCAACTTGTGGGGAGATCCGCTTCAGCGGCGCCATGTCTTGAAACAAGAGAGCCATATGTTTTATGTTACTGTTCCCCGCCGAAAGACGCGCGAAGACGCGGCGAACGTCTCGCCTGAATTTCGGGGCAGATGCTAATTGGTGCTATCCGTCCACCTCTCCGAAAATGCCAAGTCGATTTATGGCACCATGTATCGAAGGTTTAAATGGATGCAGCCCGATATAGCAGACTTCGTCAGATTCCCCCTCGTTTGATGAGGGGTTTTTGATTGTGGGGACGCTCTTCCCTGCAGGCGCAAGCCCCTGCAGTTAATTACGCTACCGCATCGCGGGTAACAACTTTCTCCTTCTCCAGATGGTCTCTTCGTGTCGTGGGTGGTTGTTTTGTTTTTTTGGTTACCCGTGGATTGTATACGGAGACTAATTTATGTTGTTGCCCGTAGGGCGTGGATTAGTCCAAATCCGTATTTTCTTAGATTTGGGTTTTGGTTTGGGTTTAAGGGTACGTTGGTCTCATTTGAGACTAAGATCAACTAAACGTTTGTTAAGGATGGTTAGTCTAATTTTAGACTAAGATCACCTTAACAGGATCATTTAGATCCAACAAAAGAGCATTTGAACTCTATTGTTTAGTTTAGGGACATTGCAGTTGAGTTACCAGTTTAAGGACATGGTGGTCCATTGTTAGTTTAAGGATATCTCGGTCCAGGTTAAAGACATCATAGTCCGTGAGTTTAAAGACCTCACAGTCAAGGTTAAGGACCTCATAGTCCGTGAGTTTAAAGACCTCACAGTCAAGGTTAAGTATATCATAGTCCGTGAGTTTAAAGACCTCCACAGTCAAGGTTAAGGACATCATAGTCCGTGTTTTAAAGACCTCACAGTCAAGGTTAAGGACATCATAGTCCATGAGATGTGTGGTTGTCGGGACCCGTCACCTCTCTGAAGACGTTGAAGGATTACAACGACAAATATCAAAGGAGGTGAAGAGATGTACCCTCGAACCGAAGTGGATTGGGTGATCTATAGTCCAATTTGGAACTAAGATCCATCAATTAGATTATGAGCACATTGGCTCAGTTAAATCTGAATTGAGGACTTATGACCAGTTTGGGCTAAGTCCAATTAGATTTGAAATGTTGGCCCTTTCTTTGGACCATTAGACATTTGTCTGGGTTCGGGCCGCTCATCACTTAGCAATGCTAAACAAGAGTTTGAGGGCTCTGATAATATTTTTTTCTTTCACTGAGCATTAAACATTATAGCTCTGAGTTTTACTCAATTTTGAGATTCAGTTGAAGGAGGGGCTTGCCTCTGGAAAACTTAGCCAATTTGGCTAAGATTGGCTTTAAAATAGTGTTAAACACTAGAGGACATCTGGTGGTCACATGTCCTCACGTGATGTATCTAAAACAGTGTTAAACACTGGAGACAAAATGCTCAAAATAGTGTTAAGCACTAAAAAGGAAGGGGTCACGTGGGGGCACGTGAGGGCACCCAGAGGTGGGGCCAGATCTCCTTTACTTTGTCCTCAGAACTGCAAATAAGTGTTAAACACTTTTAATTTTCATAGCCATCACGTGTGGGCACGTGATGGGTACTCATGCATTGATTTATTAGAATGTTTATTAGGGGTCACGTGAGGACACGTGAGTGCGCCCAAAGCCAGCATTGCCTTTGATTTTGTTTTCTTTATTTTGGAAGTCACGTGGGAGCACATGAGGCATTGCCTCCAAACTTTTTCCTTCTCATTTTGGGGGATTTGTTCAGGGGTCACGTGGGGGCACGTGACCTAGCTTTATTCTTTCTTTCTGATCACTGCGGATTGGGGTCACGTGTCATCACGTGACCAATGTTCTTTACGTGCATGGAGATCTTTCAGGTCTCTTTATTTTAAGAATTAAATTCTCTGTAGGGTTAAACCCTAATTATGTTTTTATAAGAATTAAATTTCTATGAGTTTGGGAGAATTGAATTCTCATGCAGGGTTGAACCCTAGTTTTATCTTTGGGAGAATTAAATTCTCTAAACTCAATTCTCCTTCTAAGTTTTGGATCTGCATGGCAGAATCTCCCCGATGAGATCTTCAACCGGAGGAAGAACTAAGTTCTTTTGCAGAAGAGTTAAACTCTTAGATTGAGAATTAAATTCTCTTTTTTATTTTATGAAGCTTTGATCCCTTTTCCCTTTCTCACCTAGGGTTTCTTTTCTTGAGAATTAAATTCTCCTTTCTTTTCTCGCTGCTATTTTCCTTCAGAAAATTCCAAGATCCAAAAATCAATCCTCTTTTCCTCTTCTTGGCTCCTATTTATAGGAGAAAGAAAAGAATCAATTTGTTTAGTAAATCTTTCATTCAAAGATTTTGTTTGTTTTTGTAACTAACATGATCTCAGTGAATTTTATTCACCATTGGATTTTTAATCCAAAAGATATTCTGTTTGTTATTCTTGGTGAATTTTAGGGAAATCTTTCCTTGTATAAAATCTTTCCATAAATTGGTGATTTTTTTAATCACCATTGGATTTTTAATCCAACGGTGCTCCACTTTACAGAGCATAATCCTTTTTTGTTTGTTTGGAAATATTTAAAGAAATACTTTCCCAGTTAGGGTCTTTGATTTTCCTTAATTAGAATTTAATTCTATTAACTTATGAAGCTTTTAAAACCCATCACGTGTTGGCACGTGATCCCAACGTTTGACCATTGAAATAGAATTTAATTTTATCAATTAAAGAGCTGAGGGACCTGTCACGTGTTGGCACGTGACTCTCTTTTATTCAGAATTTAATTCTGCCTTTTAACAGAGCTAAAGGACCATCACGTGTCAGCACGTGACCCTTGGTCACGTGTGAGCACGTGATGCCCCATTGGGGTCTTTCCTCAACTGTTTTGTTACATTTTTTAATCCCTTTTGGTGGGTTTTAAAGACCCATCACGTGGTGGCACGTGATTACACTAATTTCTTTCTTGATTAGAACTTAATTCTGTTTTCAGGGAGCTGAGGAATCATCACGTGTCAGCACGTGACACCTCATTGAAGTTTTCCCTTGCTATTTTATTATACTTTATTGATCCTTTTTCAGTGGATTTAAAGGTCCGTCACGTATGGGCACGTGACTCCATTAATTGATCATTTGATTAGAATGTAATTCTATTAAGACAGAATCCCAGGAAACCATCACGTGTCAACACGTGACCCTTGGTCACGTGTGAGCACGTGATACCCCATTAGGGTATTTCTTGATATTTTATCAGGGAACAGTTACCAGCTTGCTCAGCGGCCTCTTTATCCTTTCTCTCGAGCATCCTTCGCAGAAACTCTGTATCGGTCTCCTGCTCTTGGCGTTGTTCGACCTTTTTGTCCAGCCTTTCTTTTTGTCCAGTGAGTGCCGTCATTTTGTTCTGCATTTCTTGGAGCTTTTGTTGTTGCTCGTGAGCCTTTGTCAGCGACTGAGTTTGCGGTCAGTGACTCACCGAAGCACGACTCTCTTCTTTCCCATTGGTCATATAGACCGTTTGTACGATTATGCCCCTAGACTTGGGGCATTTAGATCTATCGCCTTTGGAATTTGCCACGGGCAGTAGAGTTTTCACCAGCCTCGTTTTTTTATAAGATATTGGAGTTGAAGGAGCCGTTGTGACAGGCACCTGTTTAGGAGAAATCCCTCGTTGTATGGCAAAGGAGTGGTCTTTTTCTTGTCGGAACTTCGATTTCTTTGGTTGACAAGAGTTGTTTTTGTCAATCACAGAGCCTTGGGCTTTTCGCCAGACCCTATGAATTTGCGAAGAGAGTCGCTGATAAGGCCGCTCCAGCTTTTCCTGCATTGTAACTTTTACAGGTGGGGGAGATTTCTTTAGCACCGCCGTTGGGGAGTTTTTATGCACCCTCTTAAGCGGTTCAAAATTGTTCCCAATTAGTATAGCAGTGTCGACCTCCACCATAGGAGCTGGTGGGGTGAGCCCAGAGGGGGAGTTGCCCCCAGCTTCTCTCACTCGGCGCCATTGGCGACGTCGAGCATGTGTCGCAGAAAGGACCGCCTCGGTTTTGGAAGCGGTTTCATCATACCCCAGGCTTTGCTGAGGGGTTTCAATCGACATCAGCCTATTGAAGACCGACGTCCTTGATGGAGTTTGAGGAGAGCCGGCCAATCTTTCGAAGACTGATCGTCTGATAGGGGAAGCAACTTTGACGGCTTCTTCTGTAGCATAAGTAGGGAGGGCTAGCCGTTTTGGGGTAGCCCCTTCAGGTATCACGAGCTTCTTTACGAGCCCGTTCGAGCTTTTACTCAGCCTGTTGAAGACCTACTTTCTAGGAGCTTCTTCTTGCGGCGTTGAGGCACCGAAACTCACAGGTGGGAGCATGGTCCCGAAGAATAGTCCGGTAGTGGCTTGTGTGACCTGCCCTACCGGCATTGAGAAAATAGAAGTCGCGTTGGGCCCATAGGTCACTCCTCCAGTTGGGAAGGAGCAGGAGTTGCTTTTGCATGAGGTGTAGTTGAGAACCATTGATTTCTGTACAGGAGCAAAACACAAAGTTTCAGTACCTTGAATCTAAGGGCAACCATAGAGAACCGCGATTTTCTTTGTGAAACACGACACACGAAATATAGAGTGGAAAAAGGAAAAGGTCCTACCGGGCGTGCCAGAATCTGTTTATCCGCTGAAATACCAGACTGAGACGCGGAGGACGTCTAGCCTGAATTTTAGGGCAGATGCTGTTTGTACTTATCCATCCAGCTTTTCGAAAATACCAAGTTAATTTATGGCACCATATATCGGAGGTTTTGTTAGTTATATGTATGCCCTAGAGGCCATTACTGTACATAGGATGTATATTGTAGTGGATGCTGGGACATATATAGGTATGACTTTCTTGCTCGACATGATAGTATGCTATCTAGTTACTCTTTATCTTAACATGTATACTTGCAGTCTCTCTATTACATGTTGATAAAGCCCTTAGGATGTGTACTCGACTTCCAGGACTATGATGTAGATCATACTAGTGGGGCCTGGGTAGTCCATGAGTACATCCTTCAATGTTCCTAGTCGTGGGAATATCGAGACGGTGCATCGATATTCCAGAGTAGACTAGCGTATATCTTCTCGACCCATGTGATGGGCGATGGATGATCCCATATCCATTGGTGTTTGACATCAGAGATGGTATGCGGGTGCTCAGTGGAGACTGGGTACACTGAACGGACTCGCCGAGAACTCCCAGATGGTATTATACCTCACGTCAGATGGCAGTTCTCTGGTAACACTGGTACAGCTTAGTCTGTTGACCTAAGATCGTCATAGAGTCTTGTGTGTCTCCCACTGTACTTTGATTTCCACCCTACCACGGCTCTACTGAGTCAAGCAAACAGGTGGTTTTGGGTACAATCCCGATTCACATGAAGGCAATGAGCGATAGGAGGGGATTCGTCTCTCCCGGTATTGGGGGTTGATGTTGCGCTATGCTCGACTGGCCATAACTGGAAATCCCTGGCCAGGGTTGCACTGATTTACTGGTAAGTGTTATCAGTAGTTTCATGCTTGTTATGGACCTTACATCGGCATGACTTATCGAGCTACTGGGGTCTGACGTTTACCACCCCTAGGCGAGATATGCGACATATCAGACGAACAGACCGGACTGTGCGGTAAGTGTTACTGGTTGGATTCACAGGAGTGTGAGCGGGCTTGCTCATTGATCTTCTGATCACTCAATACCCGGGTGGCCGTTACGTTTAGTAGACCGCTTGCGGCTTGTGGGTGTTTGATATGATCATCACCTACTGCCGGCGTATTGACGAGTGTTTAGAGTCCTACACAGAGGTTTCCTGGCTCAAGCGAAACGAAATAGGAGCGCATATGAGATATGTGCGGGACCGAGAATAATACCAGTATGTGATACTGAGTTCTATTCTCGCGATTTGTATCATTGGACGGTTATATGAGATATAGCCGGGTTACCGAATCAAATGTTGATTCGATATATTGATACACTTGATATTAGTCGGTTATATGCAGTATGACTGGATCATTAAATCAAGTGTTGATTTAATGATTTAATGTATAATTATATATTAGATATATTACTTTACATTAACTAGTATTTGTTCACTTAAGATTATTTTTCTCACTAGATTGTGCACATTGTATATATGATATATGTTTGTGCACTAGTTTGTATCATGTTTGATGATACATGCAAACTTGGGTGTGTATGCTTTAAACCATGTTTAGGTTAATGGTTAGGGTTTTAACTTATTTATTTATTTTATTTATTCTTTTTTGGCAAAAAAATAAAATGGTGGTTTTCTTTCTTTGCTTTAAGCTTCATGAAGCTTCTTAGCATCTTTGACCATTTTGTTTTTTCCTTTAACCTAACCATTACACCTAAACCCTAGTTTATTCTCTACATGTGTTAACTCACCCATGGTTGCAATATGATAAACTTCACTTGAATTTTCTTTTGAAAATAATTCATATTCATTTCCTCTTCTTCTTCTTCATGAAGTGAAGAAAGCTTGCTAGAAAATTTCAAGTGTTGAAATCAAGTGAGAAATCCAAATCCAAAGTGAACCCACTTCCTATTTATTCATCCTCTACCATTTGCCATGTTGTATAGGGTGTTTTCTTCACAAGTTTCATGACCAAGTGAAGATGGAGCTTGAGTTTGAGTCGCCTCGACGTAAATCGTCTTCGGCACCGAAGTCAACGACCTAGCCCGCTCATTTCTCCGACGAAACCATCGCTAGAGTCCGGGATCCCGATGATCGTAGCGGAGGGACATCATCACGGAGCTTTGGAAGTGGAGGACCGGATCTACAAAGGTTGTAATCCCTTTCACTTGTATTTAAAGTTGTTAACTTGTTGTTTTTCGCCTTACCTCTAGTAACGATCTTGCATTAGGGTTTCTCGGCACATGTAAAAATTTGATTTTGGCATGGTTGATGCTTTGTGGAACCTCTTGAGTGTGCCTAGGAACCCTACAGTGGTATCAAAGCCAAGCTAGAGCTTTAGGCAAAGTGTAGACGATGTTAGAAATCCGATCGAACCCCGAAACCCTAAACTTGACCCCTCTCTGTACATTTTCTGAAATTGTGGATTTTTGTGAATTAAAAATTGTCAAAAGATTCAGCAGGGTTTTCTAAGAGTTACTGTGCAACACGTGCCCACAACTCGACCAATGCGCCGCGGAACCGCGGCCCCACCCTGGCTTGCGCGGCGGTTCCGCGACCATAATGGTGAATCTTGTCACGTGTCTTGCACAGTAATTGCTATCTGTAAATGCTGTGTTTTCTGGGAATTTTTAACTTCTACTCCACAGTTGAGTTTTCTGGGTTGTATTGGGAGTTCGTTGATTCGATCGAAAGTTTAAATTCGTCTATATGTTTTTCCGGGTATTTTAGAACATGTTAAAAAGTTCGACCGGATATAAATAACCCACTTTTTCCCCTGACGGGAAATTTCCAAGTGTTAGATTTTTCCGTAGTTTAAGAATATTATAAGTAGTGCAAGTAACTTGATGGACCCTCAAGAAGACAACAAACCTTAACTCGATTATGTGACCGTCTTGAACTGCTCTTTGAACCTTAGGGTTTGGGGCAGTATGGCGTGCCACATGTGAGGCGTTGGCTTGACCCTTCTACGGTTGGACCGTTGGTACTGTGGCATGAAGTGGATGTTTTTAAACTTATTTCATGTGTTGAGCTTTTTGGGAAAACTTGGGTGTTTGATTATTCGATCGGAAAGTTTAACATTGTCTATTTATCTAGAATGTGATACAATATTTGGAATCAACAACATTTGAATGTTATAGACATAGCAGTTTAGTCTCATTTGATCGGTTGCCATGGAATTTTGATGTGATCGAAAGTCCGTCGCAATCACGTTGCGTACGCGGATACTCGCCGGTAAACTTAATAGATATCCACACCCCATAGCCCCAACCAAGTGACTGTAGGAGAACCCCGTCGCCAAAAGCATCCGTTCGGGTGCTCACGGCAGCGGTGTTCCGCCTTAGTGCACTTCGTCGACGGTATTGGGGGTGCGGCCGTCTATTAAAGTTTGCGACGAGCATTCGTTCTGAATGTCGGGAATCTTGTTGAATTGCCCGACTTGATATTGAAAGTGTTTTCGATAATGAGACTAAAATGCGGGGTTTATAATTGTTAGGCATGCGATGTCTAAGGAATTCATTTGATTAGGCATGCGATGTCTAAAGAGGTTGCGGATTCCAACTGTTGTAGTTTTACACTTTCTTTTCTGCGACCGTAAGTGTAATATGTGATATCACCGGTTTCGTTGCTATATGTCAACGACAATTGGGATGGGCATATTTACTTACGTTGATGACATGTGATGTTATGTGTTGCTGGATATGTTATATTGGATTGTCGTGTTTGAATGGCCGGGGGGTTTTTATGTGAGATGGGTGTTTTTCATTTTCATTCATGTAAAAACTTATATGTAATATTCTTTTATTGGGGCACTTCCGGGTTGAGGATGATGTCACCATTGTATATTATTTACTTTTCCGCATTAGGATAGACCCAAGGAGGGGAGCACAAGTAACCGGGTTCTAGGGTCCAGTGGGAGACCATCTCGAGGAGTTGAGTCCGGGTCTCCTAACTCTAGAATTGGTAGGGTTACTTTCCGCTCTCGTAGGGGTCTAGGGGTGTGGGATTGGCTATTCATCACGACCGTGGAATCCGTGTTTTATACAGGCTCAAAATAAAACACGGACGTCCTAGTATATCCAATATTTCATATGATATTTTCTGCTGCGTTATCTGTGATGTGATCATGTGATTTGTTCAGATAGATATTGTATATAGTATATATGATATATTATATAGACGTTGCTTATGTTTTACACTCGTGCTAGCCCTGCCTCGTTCTGGCGTTAGTTACCTAACCTAACGGTGCAGACGGGACATCGAGGCGAATGCGAATGGCATAAGCGTACGTTGTATTTATCTGTGATGTTTAGGTGGACTTAAATGATGGGACATTCATTAATGTGATTAATGAAAGAAAATAAACCTAAAAGATGTTGTGGAATTGAATTTCAAAAATAAAAACAGGTAGCTACAGTTCTTGCTTTGCATCGCGGTGTTCCTTGTAGAACATCCTGCACCTTATTCGATAAGGAAAGGGCCGAGATCCCTTCACCGGGAGTGACCCCTTTAGCAATAACTGGCAGATGCTATAACCCTCGGTTTGTCTTTTGATTGCTTCTATAGTTTTTGCTTTGCACAGCGGTATATATGATATATCCTGCACCTTATTCGATGAGGAAAGGGTCGACGATCCCTTCACCGGGAGTGACCCCTTTAGCAAAACTAGAAAAGCCTCAAAAACACTCCATTTAAAAACCATTTGATTCCGCAACGAGATCAAGTTCAAAGCGTTAAAGGTTTTCTCAAAAACCATCCGCAACCCTCCGTCATTTTAGGAAGTAGAGTACTTAGTATTCGTGTTGTGTTTGTTGACCATAGTCAAGGCACAGTGTACGGTAGCTAAGTGATGTCTTCCTACACCGCATATGATGCGATTAGTTAGGACAGTCGCGTGACTTTGTTGACCTTAGTTAAGGGTCATGTGGGTGGGTCTAATTAATCACGAAATGACGGGTAGAACTTGACTAGTTCTTATGATTTGTTGACCATAGTTAAGGTCATAAGTGTTAGGGGTAAAAACCTATATCGGGAGTTTCAAGTGTTGAAATTTGCAATGAGATTACATACTTTCTATATGATAGTTGGATCCCGATACCCACTGCGAGTAATTGTTACTCCTGGGAGAGTTTTGCACTTTATAATTAGCCGATCAAGTAGGTGTCTAGAAAGGTGTCAACGGGCTGGGAAAACGAGGTTTACTTTAATTAGGTCCGTGCGAAAGCACGGGGAACCTCCCTCGAAGTACCAACACTGGCCTGGCTGAAAGATTGGCGAACTTGTAGAGTGTAATTAATCCCGGCTAGTCTTTCCTTTTAGGGTTTGAAGGAAGATTTGATAAAAACAGTGGGAGCCATCCTGATTAGATAAAATATATAACCAATCTAATCTTGCAAGAGCGCACGCAGAGTGTTTTCTTCTCTCTCTCTCCAGGTAGCGACCATATCACGCCTTAATCAAGATAATATGGATGTATTAAACGAACCCACTTGTTATACTGAGCTGGGGAACGTTGGTCCCGCTCCAACTTATAATTGTTATAAGACCGAGCAGGAAATAGGGGAATACCAGGATTCCCATGCCGTCCAAACGAAGAAAGTGCATGAGATGCATCTCCTTCGGGTGTGTTCATTATAAAGAACTGTTTCTCAGTATCCTCTGCATCCTGGGTATTTGATACCGGATCAGGATCCCAAATATGTAATCTGTTACATAGGCTACAGAAAGGTAGAGAACTGAGAACGGGTAAAAAGTTTCATGAGACAGAAAACGGTGCAAGTGTTGCAGCCAAGTCTGTTGGTCACTATCACCCTATATTTCCAAATACATTGATTCTGAACAAATGCTATTAGATACCGAACCTGATATACAAAATCATATCAGTCTCTTTATTAGTAAAGAAAGGATATAATTTTGTATTGTTGAATAATGTTTTGTACATTTCCTATATCAAAAGTTAATCGGTTCAGGCACGTTATCTAAAAGCATTGACGTTCTAAATCAAACTACAGTTCTTAGTATACAGAACACACACGAGAGGAAGAGTTCAGAAATGAACGATTCCTTCTTGAGGTATTATAGACTAGGTCATATCAATGTAACCCGACTAGCTAAAGTTACATTTAGATGCATATTTAAATCAGTTTGAATTTACATCTTATGAAACTTGCCAGTCATGTCACAAAGATAAGATGACCATAGCTCCATTTACTGGAAACAGAGAAAGAGTCAGTGAACTCTTGGGACTGATACATAGTGATGTATAGAGGTCCCCAGTCTACATATGCCAGGACTGGTTCTTTGTACTTCCTTACATTCACTGATGATCTCTCAAGATTCGGACACATGTTCCTGTTGAAACACATGTCTGAAGCTTTTGAGAAATTCAATGAATATAAGTTAGAAGTAGAGAACCAAATACAGGTGTAAAGTATTATGTCCTATGATGAGATCAGGGAGGAGAATACCAGTGCATGGAATTCTTGGACTGTTCTAAAGAAGAATGAGATTCTCTCTCGGCATTACTCCTCCGTATACACCACAGCACAACGGTGTATCGAGGCGGAGCAATCGCACTATATTAGATATGGTGTGCTCTATGATGAGTACTACTGAGTTACCTATTTCCTTTTAGGGTTGTGCACTTAAGAAGTTGCATACCTATTGAATTGGGTTCGAATCAAATCAGTGCCTACCACTCCATATAAGATATGGTATGGGAAGAGCCTATCTCTTAAGCAAGTTAAGATTTGGGATTGTCCGGCCTATGTCAAAAGCAAAATCCGGACAAGATCGAGGCAAGGTCAGTTCTGTAGAACTGGAAAGGTTCCAGCTATACAAAACTGCAGCTGGTGATTTGACAGAACGAAAGGATTCAATAGTCCCCGACGAACCTCAGCCTCTCCGCCGATCTGGTAGGGTTTCTCATCCGCCTGAGGGATACTTCGGTTTCTCGATGACAGTGCGAGCGAGGAATGCATCATGAGATGATGACCCAACTAGTTTCGAGCAGGCCATCGAGAGTAGGGACTCTGTAAGAATGGCTGGATGCTTAGCGATCTGAGATGGAATCCATGTACACCAACAAAGTATGGACTTTGGTTGCTATATCTGAAGGGTTAAATCCCCATCAGGAGCAAGTATATCTTGAGAAGATTACTTGGTGTAAATGGAAAGGTTGAGACTTTCAAAGCTAGACTTGTTAAAGGTTTTCGTCATCGACCAGGCATGGATAATGATGAAACCTTTTCCAGTGGCTATGCTTAAGTCCATCCAGATCCTACTTGCCATTGCTACATACCATGACTACGATATCTGGTGGTTGGGTGCCATGACGACTTTTCTAAATAATGATTTAGAAGAGAACGTCTATAAGTACACAGCTAGAGGGCTTCGTAAACAGTGGGAGCAGTGGAAACGTGTGCAAGTTGCTTTACAGAATAAAGAAGGTATCGCGGAGTTGGAACATCTGTTTTGATGTGGTAGTTAAAGAGTTTGACTTCATCAAAATGGTAGATGAACCTTGTATATACAAAAAGGTAGTAAAGAGTAAGGTGGTCATCCTCGTATTTTACGTGGACAACATACTCTTGATAGGAAAAGAGTTTCATATGCTACGTTCGGTCAATCTCTTCTTATCACATGGATTCTCCATATAGGATAAAGGTGATACTCCTAAATCCTAGGATTTGGATCTATGAGATAGATCTAAATGGATGTTAGGCTTCTCACTAATTTTAGTGAGATGGTATCAATCGATTCTGGGGAGAATCACTGGAAAGGTTCCAGGGTGATAAGAACGACTGAATGTCAGTCGCAGGCATTGTCTTTACCCTCAGATGAGGGACGGTATGTTGGAAGAGTTCCAAGCTAGATACCGTGGCAAACTAGACGATAAAGGCTGGTAACATCGCTATTAAAGATACTACCAAAGAGGTAGTTTGGGTGTATAATGGTTCATGAGATGAACTAGGTTCCTACCATTCTGTGACAATGGAAGTTTGGCTTTGGCCCAGGAACCCTGGTCCCATCAGTGACCCAGATAAATTCTGAGGCAGCATCACCTGATCATGGAGATAGTTGATCTCCAGGGTAATCGAGGTTAGGAGAGTAGACTCAGAGGACAACGCGGAGGATCCACTCACAAAGGCTTTTTCCCAAAGAGAGACTTTTATGGGATGGTTGAGTATTAGATACTACAACCACTGCTACAGATGGCCCTAGTGCAAGTGGGAGATTGTTAGTTATATGTATGCCCTAGAGGCCATTAATGTACATAGGATGTATATTGTAGTGGATGTTGGGACATATATAGGTATGACTTTCTTGCTCGACATGATAGTATGCTATCTGGTTACTCTTTATCAACATGTATACTTGCAGTCTCTCTATTAAATGTTGATAAAGCCCTTAGGATGTGTACTCGACTTCCAGGACAATGATGTAGATCATACTAGTGGGGCCTGGGTAGTCCATGAGTACATCCTTCAATGTTCCTAGTCGTGGGAATATCGAGACGGTGTATCGATATTCCAGAGTAGACTAGCGTATATCTTCTCGTCCCATGTGATGGGCGATGGATGATCCCATATCCATTGATGTTTGACATCAGAGATGGTATGCGGGTGCTCAGTGGAGACTGGGTATACTGAACGGACTCGCCGAGAACTCCCAGATGGTATTATACCTCACGCCAGATGGCAGTTCTCTGGTGACACTGGTACAGCTTAGTCTGTTGACCCGAGATCGTCATAGAGTCTTGTGTGTCTCCCACTGTGCTTTGATTTCCACCCTACCACGGCTCTACTGAGTTGTGCAAACAGGTGGTTTTTGGGTACAGTCCCGATTCACATGGAGGCAATGAGCGATAGGAGGGGATTCGTCTCTCCCGGTATTGGGGGTTGATGTTGCGCTATGCTCGACTGGCCATAACTGGAAATCCCTGGCCAGGGTTGCACTGATTTACTGGTAAGTGTTATCAGTAGTTTCATGCTTGTTATGGACCTTACATCGGCATGACTTATCAAGCTACTGGGGTCTGACGTTTACCACCCCTAGGCGAGATATGCGACATATCAGACGAACAGACCGGACTGTGCGGTAAGTGTTACTGGTTGGATTCACAGGAGTGTGAGCGGGCTTGCTCGTTGATCTTCTGATCGCTCAATACCCAGGTGGTCGTTACGTTTAGCAGACCGCTTGCGGCTTGTGGGTGTTTGATATGATCATCACCTACTGCCGGCGTATTGACGAGTGTTTAGAGTCCTACACAGAGGTTTCCTGGCTCAAGCGAAACGAAATAGGAGCGCATATGAGATATGTGCGGGACCGAGAATAATACCAGTATGTGATACTGAGTTCTATTCTCGCGATTTGTATCATTGGACGGTTATATGAGATATAGCCGGGTTACCGAACCAAATGTTGATTCGATATATTGATACACTTGATATTAGTCGGTTATATACAGTATGACCGGATCATTAAATCAAGTGTTGATTTAATGATTTAATGTATAATTATATATTAGATATATTACTTTACATTAACTAGTATTTGTTCACTTAAGATTATTTTTCTCACTAGATTGTGCACATTGTATATATGATATATGTTTGTGCACTAGTTTGTATCATGTTTGATGATACATGCAAACTTGGGTGTGTATGCTTTAAACCATGTTTAGGTTAATGGTTAGGGTTTTAACTTATTTATTTATTTTATTTATTCTTTTTTGGCAAAAAAATAAAATGGTGGTTTTCTTTTTTTTGCTTTAAGCTTCATGAAGCTTCTTAGCATCTTTGACCATTTTGTTTTTTCTTTTAACCTAACCATTACACCTAAACCCTAGTTTATTCTCTACATGTGTTAACTCACCCATGGTTGCAATATGATAAACTTCACTTGAATTTTCTTTTGAAAATAATTCATATTCATTTCTTCTTCTTCTTCTTCATGAAGTGAAGAAAGCTTGCTAGAAAATTTCAAGTGTTGAAATCAAATGAGAAATCCAAATCCAAAGTGAACTCACTTCCTATTTCTTCATCATCTACCACTTGCCATGTTGTATAGGGTGTTTTCTTCACAAGGTTCATGACCAAGTGAAGATGGAGCTTGAGTTTGAGTCGCCTCGACATAGATCATCTTTGGCACCGAAGTCAACGACCTAGCCCACTCATTTCTCCAACGAAACCATCGCTAGAGTCCGGGATCCCGATGATCGCAGCGGAGGGACATCATCACGGAGCTTTGGAAGTGGAGGACCGGATCTACAAAGGTTGTAATCCCTTTCACTTGTATTTAAAGTTGTTAACTTGTTGTTTTTCGCCTTACCTCTAGTAACGATCTTGCATTAGGATTTCTCGGCACATGTAAAAATTTGATTTTGGCATGGTTGATGCCTTGTGGAACCTCTTGAGTGTGCCTAGGAACCCTACAGGTTTGGACAGATGCGACTGTTGTAGCGGACTTTATCAGATTCCCCCTCATTTGTGAAGAGTTTTTTATTGTGGGGACGCTCTTCCCTGCAGGCGCAAGCCCCTGTAGTTAATTACGTTATCGCGTTGCGATAACCACTTTCTCCTGCTCCAGCAGTTCACTTCGTGTCGTGTGTTATTTTTTTTGTTAATGTTGCCCATGGATTATATACGGAGAATAATTTATGTCGTCGCCCGTAGGGCGTGGATCAGTCCAAATCAGTATATTTTTAGATTTTGGGTTTTGAACTTAGGTTATATTTTCCTTTAGTTCAAAAATATTTTATTTTATTTAAGGACCGTTAATCTAGTTCGGGATAAAGATCTACATAAATATATGAGCATTTTGGCTCAATTTATTTTAACTAAGAATACGTTAGTCTTATTTGAGACTAAGATCAACTTAGCAGCATTTAAGGATCATCAAATTTTATTAAGATCCAACAACAGAGCACTTGGACTCAACTGCAAGAAACTTCAAAGAGACTTTTAGCCAATTTGGGCTTAGTCTGCTCAGTCATTTTTTTCTTTCTTTTATTCAAAAGTGCTAACCACTTATTTGGGTTTTGTTTGCTCAGCCTTTTTTCCTTTTATACAGAAGTGCTAAGCACTTGTTTGGGGCTCTGACGCTCACATGTGTATCATGTGAAACACTCGGTCAGGGGCGCTGCCTAATCAGTACTAAGCACTTGAGTCATTTTGACTGAATATATAGTGCTAAGCACTTTTATATAGCGCTCGCGTAAGTATCACGTGAGACGCTCACCTTTTGTTTTGAGCGCCGACATGGGAAGCACGTGAGGCGCTGAGTCTTTTGTTTGTGGTGCCCACGTGGGAAGCACGTGAGGCGCTAAATCCTTTTTTTAGGGAATCTTTTAGGTACTCACGTGTTTTTCACATAAGGCGCTGAGTTCCTTTTCTTTTTTAGAGATTGAATCTCTGTTAATAGGATTTTGACCATTAATGATCACCAAGATCTTTGTTTTGAAGATCTGGGATCAAGTTTTCTTTAATAACTAAGTTCTTATTTTTTTTTATAAGAACTAAGTTTCTTTATAGGGTTAAACCCTGTTTTCAGAGGAATTAAATTCCTGAAACATGTTTATTTTCTGTCTTTTCTTTTCATCTAGTTCTTTCCCCTAGATTTTGAATCTGAACGACATAATCTTCCCGATAAGAATTAAATTCTCAACTTGTAGGAGATTTGTCTTACGGATCTTAGATCCAGAGAAAGAACTAAGTTCTTATATAAAGGGTTAAACCCTTTTGTTTTATTTGCTCTAGGCAAAGAAGATATTTTTAATCTCTTCTTTTCATTACCTAGGGTTTGAAAAGAGGAAGATCTTCTTTGAAGGAGAATTGAATCCTTAGTTGCAGTTTCTATCTTTTTGTTTGCAGAAATTTATGGAGGAGTTCCTTCTTTTTCTGTGTGTCTGTGAGACTTGAAGTCTTAGGTCCTTTATATAGGTAAGGCAAATTGTTGATCAGTTTTGAGAAAATCTTTCATTGAAAGATTCCAATTGATTTTATTTGTCTCAAAAATTATTTGGGGAATTTTATCCACCGTTGGATCTTTGAGCCAGTGATTTCTGTTTTACAGAATATATTTTCTTGTTTTTAACAAGATTAAGGAAATATTTTCCCATATACATAATTTAATTCTGTCAAACGGTGATTTTTAATTACCATTGAATTTTATTCCAAGGGCTCTCTATTTTACAGAGAACAATCTTTCTTTGTTTAGAAAGACCGGGAAAATATATTTCCAAAAATACAATTTAATTCTATCATTGGATTTTCGATCTAATCGAGAATATCTTTCTCACTTAGAAAGATTAGGGAGATATTTTCTCCTAATATAATTTAATTCTATTATTTGATGATTTATCATCACCATTGGATCTTAGATCCAATGACTCTGTTTAGCAGAGAATATCCCAAGTTTCAGGGTAATAATTTCCATGTAGAATTTAATTCTGCCCGCTCTTAATTTGGATGCTGGCGCTCACGTGTTATGCACATGGGCGCCATTTAAGAATTAAATTCTTATACATAATAGGCGCTTCTGTGCTTTGCACATTGGTGCTCACATGAACTTCACGTGCGGAGCCATTATAGGATTTAATCCTATAAGACCGGTGCTGGCGCTCTCGTGTAGAGCATATGAGGTGCTGCCTCATTGGATTTAGCAGAGCTTAGCTCTTATAATTGTGTGTTTAATTATTAAGGGAACAAATCAGGGAAAAGCACGTAACCGGCACTTAAATCACGTGAAGTATATAGGACCCCACCGTAATCTAAGTAAGCCAAAAACCAGGAATCTAAACCATTTTAGAAATTAGAAGTGTAGTTTTAAAAAAGGGTTCCTAATATGAAATCAAGTTTTATTTTGAAAGATAAACAGGTTCGATTTAAAATCATGTTCGTCATTTAAAAATCGGACAGCGTATCCTTTGTAAATTTTTTAGAAAACCCTGTACAATGTATATAATTTATAAAAGCATCCCCAATGGGAGCTAGCTCACGCCCGCTGACGGAGACACAATCCATGCAAATATATATACGACACCCAGGGCGAAGAATCACAGCAGAAAGCAAAAGATATGTAAATAAACAACTCAAGTCGGCTCCAAACGAGTCCAACACCCAAATCAATACATATCTAAGTCTCGTTTCTAAGTCGTAAATAATACAAATATACAAGTCCTGGTCGATGGAGTTTTTAACTAGATCTAACAATAATAATACAAGTAAAAAAGGCGGTTACGATATAACCGTGTAACCCACCTACCAAAAGCAGTCACCGAAGAAAAATGTGCTAGCAAGCCGCTACGATCTGAGCGGTCGATCATGTAAGAAACTAAGGCATAACGGGGATGAGTTACCAACTCGTGAGTAAAAAGATATCACAAGGTAGAAATTGAATACATAACGATCTACCTAAATCATAAGATATAGTACTATCATACTCTGAACTAATGTATGTATAATGCACAGGTACTATAAGTGCATCCCAATGGATCGCGTAATCATCTCATATATAGCATGTATCCAAGTAAGCCTATAAAATAGCCAAAGATGTATGTATGTAAATCGTTTCAAAATAGCTGTATGATATGTATATCATGGCACAAGTAACTGACGTTGATTTATAAAGCAATATATGCCATTTTTGTTTAAAATATACATCACGCCTTTTGAAAATGATTTTAAGTGAGTTTCCGTTTGAAAGATTCTTATGTCGTTATAAACACGTTGAAAATAGTGAGACTATAGCTCATTTGGAAACCTCTTTAGTATACATCGATATGTAAAAATAGTATTCAAGTACAGTCTCATGGATTAATCTTGTTCGGATACAATATAGCTTAAACCATATCAATATGTGCAGGGCATCCACATCGATCCTTCACATGGATTAACATATCAATAAAGCGCATCATAATCAGATCGCACTAACATCAACATATAAGTGTCCAACATCAACACTCGAAATCATCATAAATCTCATGTCTCTCATCGACACGTAAAATCCAGATATCGTAGACACCGTCTCGTCAGACCGGTCCTCTCTCGATATCAAATAGTATCGGTCGACATCTCCTGGATATCCGCCGCGCTCCTATACAATCACCGGTATCGACCAATCTCTCTAGGCTCCCCGTACCTCCCTACGGACTTCCTGCCCCTCGGTGTCATATCAGGTCCACCATGTATCCGACTGTATATCTCCCCCACTTAGTTTGGATAACGTAGCACATCCGCAGCCGTATTCTCCCCCACTCAGTGAAGATAATATCAAATCAGAAAACTCATGGGTGATGCCAAATCATCATATCAAGAGAAAACCGTATTTTTATAACATACTCAAGTTTTATAAATCATATCTCGGCTTCTCAAATCCATGGAAAATATTAAGTTCCGAAGAACACATACAAATTTCATCATTGCCACAATTGGCAACCATCAATATATATATATATATATATATATATATATATATATATATATATATATATATATATATATATATATATATATATATATAGAGAGAGAGAGAGAGAGAGAGAGAGACACACACACACACATTGCAATGGTATTCATATAACAAAATCAACAAATATCATGCATACTAGCATAAAAAACTAAAACACGAAAAGCATAACAGTTTCTACCGCGTCATGGTAATACTAATGTTGTGTTGTATAGCATATGCGTCTGCGCTCGTGCAACATGGCAATCATTAGTAATTGTGCAAGTATTCTATCAAGTGTATGTGCACAAGAAGGATTCTCAATTCCAATCATAAATATCAATATTATAATCATCAACAGTGCATCATGTATCATCCTTTAGTTGATGATTAAACACAAAGATATATCCATCAATCACATTCATATAATAACATCGATATAATTAGAACGTTATCGAGCATGGCCATTCTACAGTATTGATTGAAAGGGTTTTTCACAGTAGTTTTTAAAGTCCTATTCCGCAATCAAGACAGGTTCGCTTTGTAGCTAACTGGTTGAGTACGGGTCGATCCACGAAGAGATGGGAGTCTTTTTCTTTATGTTTTAACTAGTTAAGTCAAGTTTGTCCAAGTTTGTTCGATGCTAACTATGTGTTTTGATATGTATGTTAATAGAAGCTTGTTAAGGTTAGGATTAGGTTAGTTTGAGTTAGGAGTTCATTCACTTCTTTTATTTTCCTCTCTTGATATTGATGTTATGATAATTGGCAACAATGGGAATTAGCATGACTAGAAAAGATACTTGCGAGTATAAGCCAGGCTTTCCAACGCTTAGTTCCTTCTTTTTGGTCCTTTTCCGTCCGTTCTTAGCTCTTAGCCATAACCTTCAGTCAATCCAACCACAACCGGTCTCACTAGGGTGTCACCACTATCATAGAGGATAGGGTGCCATAGGGAGCAGATTGTGGATACCTTGATGGGAGTTCAATTCAAGCTGTTGAGTAAAAAAAAAGAGTGAGGGAGATTTCATTCTCTCAAACCTCCCTTATCTTACCCTGAAAAGTGAGAAAACTACTCACTCATTATAAAAAAGTGGAAAATAAAAACAAGTAGAGAAGATAGAAAGAAATGAGGTAGAAGACGGCAACTAACTACTTGGGATCTCACCTAAGCAAGAATCACACTTGAGTATCATGGTTGCAATGATAAACAAATATAGAAAAAGAAGAAATGAAAATCAATAAATAACAATTTATACTACAAAGAAAAATAAAAGTAAGTAAGTAAACTAGTAAATAAAGGAAGTAAGACATACATATAAAACTCTCAACTTCATTTATCATCCACTCAAAGAGCTCTCATACAACTTTTAATGGAGGAAAGATGAAGAAGAAGAAGAAGAAGAAGAAGAAGAAGAAGAAGTTTACACTAAATTATATCTAAAACTAGGGGAAAATATACATCCTTTATTTTCCTTTGATCTGGAGTATTTATAGGAAGTGAAGTGAAGCCCTAGGGTCTTTTTCTGAACCCATGTATATTGACCAAAACGCCCCTGAAATTTTGTTGCGAGACAGCATGATGAGGCTGCGGATCCGCCGCCAATAGAGGATAAATTTCGCGTTTCCACGGTCTTGTTGGGGAATTGGAACCTCATTTTTCTTGTGCTCTCTTGTATTACTTTATTCTTCTGTTTGGTACACTTATATTTGCAGAATCGGTCCAAAATACTCCCAGATTTTCAATAGTCCCAAAATGAAAAATGATTGGACTTATTGCCTTGATCTTTCTCGAGTTCCGCATTGCCTTCTTGATTCTTGTACGGCTACCCTCGTGCTTTGTGCTTGTCTGAGACAAGAATGACCCTTCCTTGATCTTGTCTCCTGTACCGGTAAGCAGCACCTGACAAATAATGAGCGAAACCTGTATTTTTATCCGTTTGTTGGCAGTTGTCCTGAATTTGTCGTAACTGTTCATAATTTGCATTGTTTTGGACTGAGAACATGTAACCCATATTTATGTAGCAAACACGGATCAAAAGCACTTACCTATATGCAATGCGATCAAGAAAAGGTGGTATAAAAGTGCAAAATTCTGATATGAATAGGTATCATGGCAGCCCCAATGATGTATTTGTGTAGCATGTGAGTCTGTGATCGTGCAACATGGCAATCATTGGTAATTGTGCAGCGTTTTATCGGTGTATTCATATGAGCATGGTATCGTAAACTAACTGTAAGAAGAATAGGAACGGATAATATAATGTAGCGTAACAATAAGTAATCTACGCGCGAACGTATAACAAATCGAATAATCAAAATTTAAACGAGTGCTATAATAAATAATTACTTAAGAGTTATACAGTTATAGTTTAAAATAGAACGAAACGTTATTTTGGAAATAAGGAACGCTACAGTGATTTTGAAATAGACTTTCATTTGAAATTGTTGCGCATCCTTGACAGTATCATTTAAAAGTAGAAAACAGATCATTAGTTTTAAGAATTAGTATAGCTCCAACAATCATGATAAGATCCCGATCGGGATTTACTAAGATTTCACGAGTGAAATAAATATAAGCCGCAATTGGCGATCTATCCTTACTACATCAAGTATGGAATCTCCATCATACGATATCATCCAAATATCAAATCTCAAATAGTACAGACCTCAAGTTGCATGCAGAATAAATTTATATATATATGAGAATAATGGAGGAAAAGGCTTTAGGAGGCTTTTTGCATTAGGTAGTGGAAAAAAGTACACCCTCCACCATTTTATTCGACTATCGGCACCTTCCAACTTGATATCCATTCTCTAATTTGTCGATACACCAAATTTCATATGATTACAACACCATTTCACCGTTGATTTAGCAATGTAAAAAGTTTTATTGTCGGTAAACCGTTAATTTTGCACCCACTAAATCAACGGTGAAATGGTGTTGTAATCATATGAAATTTGGTGTATCGACAAATTAGAGGATTGTTTCCTGATTTAAAATCAGGAAAGCCTGCAGAAGAGGCATCACGTGCTAACACGTGACCAGCAGTCACGTGTTGGCACGTGACATTTAAAAGCGGCTTCAAAGGCACATCAGTTCCCTGATCAAATCAAGAAAAAGGCTCCAGACGAGGGTCACGTGCTCACACGTGACTAGGGGTCACGTGGTGGCACGTGACGGCTAAGCAGCGGCCAGAAGGCAGAGCGCAAAAAGAAGAAGAGGGCTCGTTCCAAGGGGTCATGTGCCCACACGTGACCAGGGGTCACGTGGCCACACGTGACCGGCTTTCAAAGCCTATTTATTTAACAGAATCAAATTCTGAAGAGATCACTTAAATCTTTCCAAAGGAAAATGATTATTTGGAACCGATTGAATTAAAAATTTAAAGGTGATTAAATATCACCTATCTATGGAAAAATCTTGAATTTGGAAAGATTTCCCCTTAAAATCTAACCGAAATAACAAAGGAAAATCTCTGGATTTAAAATCCAATGGTGAATAAAATTCACCTAATGATCCAAAGGTCCAAACGAATGGTGAATACAAATCAGATCCCTTAATGAATGATTCATCGAAACTAATTGATTCTGCTCCTTCTCCTATAAATAGGAACCAAGGGAAACAGGGAGGGAGAGAGATCGATATACAGATACATAGAGAGGGAGAAAAATAGAGCCTTGATGCTTTGGAGGAATTTGGATCTTCTGCAAAAGAAAATCTTAGGTAAGAAAGGGAAGGCCTTAAAAGAGAATTTAATTCTCAATAGAGTTTAACTCTGATATTAAACAGAAGAACATAGTTCTCTCTTTAGTGGAGGATCTGTAAAGTGCACATCTCCCCTTGAATTGAGAATTTAATTCTCATAGGGTTGAGATCTTGCCATGCAGATCCAAAGCATAGAGAGGGAATGGAAGCTTGAGAATTTAATTCTCACAGAACTATAGGAATTTAATTCCTTTAAAATAAAATTAGGGTTTAACCCTATGTTATGGGAATTTAATTCCTTCAGAATGAACAGAATCAGGGTTTAACCCTAGTTAAGAACTTAGTTCTGTTAAAATAACAGGAATTTAATTCCCTTAAGAAAGAAGAAATTAGGGTTTCACCCTATGACAGAATCTCATTCTTCAGAATAATTCTCTAAAAGAGAGTGGGGACTTAATTCCTTAAAGCTGTTATTAGGGTTTAACCCTATGATAGAATGCAGTTCTTCACATATATGAGGAATTTAATTCCTACAGAAAATTCAGAGTTCAACTCTATCCCAGAATATAAATCTTCAGAGGGAAATAGGAATTTAATTCCTCAAAAAATTATTGTTAGGGTTCAACCCTGCGAAGAATTTAATTCTTAAAGGGATTAACAGATCTTCTAAAAAACATACAAAGAGGCAGGGTCACGTGCTACCACGTGACCCCCGAAGAGATCCACAGAAAAGGCCCTTTGAGGCAGTGCCTCACGTGACCCACGTGACCCTTGGCAGAAGCTTTAACATACAAGCACCAAGATGCCCATCACGTGACAGCACGTGATGTTCCAAAGTATTCAATGCTTTTGACAGAATAAGATAAAGGGAAGGTGCCATCACGTGTTACCACGTGACCCCTCTTGCCTTAGTGTTTAACACTAAATTGGAACCCCTGAATCCAGTGTTAAGCACTGTTTTGCCTTAGTGTTCAACACTAATTAAAGAGCTTTCTTGCAGTGTTTAACACTGAATTTCTTAGTGTTTAACACTAAATTAAATCTCTGTTGACAGAGTTTAACATTAATTTTCTTAGTGTTCGACACCAAATTAAAATCTCTGCCACCAGTGTTTAGCACTGATTATCTTAGTGTTTAACACTAATTTGAGATCTCTGTTGCTAGTGTCTAACACTGACTTGCCTCAGTGTTTAACACTAATTTGAACCCCCTGTTGCTAGTGTTTAACACTAATTTCAGCCCAATTGGCTAAATATCCAGAGGCAAAGCCTCTCCTCTAATGGACCAACAGAGGGCCAATATCCTAAACATGATTGGACTTAGCCCAAGCTGGCCATAAGTCCTCCATTCAAACTCAAATTCAACTGAGCCAACGGGCTCATAATATAATTAATTGGTCTTGGTTCCAAATTGGGCCAAAGATTATTTAATCTACCTCGGTTTAAGGGTACATCTCTTCACTCCTTTGATACGTGGCGTTGTAATTCCTCAACGTCTTCAAAGAGGTGACGGGTCCCGATGACCACATATTGATACGGACTGTGGGGTCCTTAAACTCATGGACTATGAGGTCTTTAACCTTGACCGGGATGTCTTAAAACTAACAACGGACTGTGGAGTGCCTAAATCCACGGACTATGAGGTCCTTAACCTTGACCGAGATGTCTTAAAACTAACAACGGATTGTGGGGTCCTTAAACCCATGGACTATGAGGTCCTTAACCTTGACCGTGATGTCTTAAAACTAACAACGGACTGTGGAGTCCCTAAATCCACGGACTATGAGGTCCTTAACCTTGACCGGGATGTCTTAAAACTAACTACGGACTGTGGAGTCCTTAAATCAACGGACTATGAGGTCCTTAACCTTAACCGCAACGTCTTAAAACTAACATTGGACCGCAATGTCCTTAAACTACCCATGGACCGCAATGTCCTTAAACTACCCATGGACCGCAATGTCCTTAAACTACCTACTGACCGTAATGTCACTAAACTAAACAACAGAGCCCCCCCTTTTATTGCTCTCTTGTTGGATCTAAACGATCCCGTTAAGTTGATCTTAGTCTAAAAACTAGACTAACGTATCCTTAACAAACGTTTAAGTCGATCTTAGTCTCAAATGAGGCTAACGTATTCTTAAACCCAAACCCCCAAACCCAAATCTAAGATAATACGGATTTGGACTAGTCCACGCCCCATGGGCGACGACATAACTCAGTCTCCGTATACAATCCACGGGCAACTAAACATAAAATAAACACACACGACACGAAGTGACCATCTAGAGAAGGAGAGAGTGGTTACCGCGATGCAGTAGCGTAATTAACTGCAGGGGCTTGCGCCTGCAGGGAAGAGCGTCCCCACAATCAAATACCCCTCAAGCGAGGGGGAATCTGACGAAGTCTGCTACATCGGACGCATCCGTTTAAACCTTCGATATACGGTGCCATAAATCAACTTGGCATCTTCGGAGAGGTAGACGGATAGCACCAATTAGCATCTGCCTCGAGCCTCAGGCGAGACGACTACGCGTCTCTGTGTTCGGAGAGGAACAGATTCTGGCACGCTCGGTGGGACCTTTTCCTCTTTCCACTCCACACTTCGTGTGTCGTGATTCGCGAACCAATCGCGGTTCGCTAATGGTTGCCCTTGGGTTTCAAGGTACTAAGACTTGGCGTCTTGCTTATTGCAGAAAGCAAAGAATCGATGGCTTCTACTTGTGCGAAATGCTCCAACTGCTCGGACTGCAATTGCAACCAATGCTCTGCCTCGCCAGGAGGTATAGCCTACGGACCCCAAGCTGCTTCGCTATTCACAATGCCCGTGCAACAAGTCACTCGAGCCACCACGGGATTATTTTGTGGGACCATGCTCCCGCCGACAAGCTTCACCACTCCGGTGCTGACAAAGGAAGCTCCCAAGAAGTCGGTCTTTGATCGTCTTACCCCTGTCGCGGCCCCTCTCAACGGGTCGCCCAACACCAGCGCCTCGGTCTTCTCTAGATTGGGCCAGAACTCCTGTAGACCCGCAATGGGGCCTACAATCCCAGAGAAGGCTGCTCCTAAGAAAGTAACCAGTCCTACTCCTGAAGTCGTCAAGGCGGCTTCCCCTGCCAAAAAGTCGGTCTTTACAAGATTGACGGCTCCAGCTCCCGCTCCTGCTACCCAAAGGACATCGGTCTTTGACAGGCTGACACCAGAAGTGACCCCCCACCTACACAGGGGGCAAGACGAGGTTATCGCCCTCACCAAGCCGGTTCCATCAGCACGACGCGCTCGACGTCGTTACTGGCGCCGAATGAGGAAAGCTGGGGGCAACTCTCCCTCTGGGCTAACTCCACCAGCCCCGATGGCAGAAGTTAATGCTGTTGTTCCAACTGGGAACAGCTTTGAGATGCTAAATAAGATGCGTAGGAATTCTCCTACTGCGGCGCTAAAGAAATCTCCCCATCCGCTGAAAAGGGCTGTTCTGGCCCAAGTCTCCTCAACGGCTGTCCTCCCGAATCTATAAAGTCTGGCGGCAGGCCCGAGACTCGATGATCGATCCAAACTTCTCCCGCCAGCACAAGAAGCTGAAAATCCAACAGGAAGCCAGTCACCAGGCTAAGCCACGAAAAGCTGTCTAGGTGCCCACCTCAACGGCCCCCTCAACTTCCACTGCTCATAAGAAGAGGAGGCCGGAGAAGATCCCCGGGCCTGCAATAAGAGCTAAAAGCGCTGAACCCAGACGCCCTAAGGCTGGGGGAAGGATGGTCCACACTGTATACATGGCGTCGGGGAAGGAAGACAGTCGTGCGTCTACAGGCCATAGACCGCTTACATGGTCAGTAACCAAAGCTCAGGAGCAACAGCAAAAGCTCCAGGAAATGATGATTGCAATGGCCGCGCTTACTGGGCCAAAAGAAAGCCCCGAGGCGTCCTCGGATCAGCAACAAGAACAGGAAACCGACGCCGAGTTCCTCCGGAGGATGTTGGAAAAGAAGGATAAAGAGGCTGCGGAACAAGCGGCCAATATAAAGCAGATAGCCCACTTATTCCAAGACATGGTGGGAATGATGATCCAACAAGATCCTCCCGATGAAGATCCCCGACCATACTTGAAGACGATAGGGGAGAAACGTCGAATCCTCCGCCGGCCCTCTCAACGGCCAAGGAGGAGACAATCTCTAAGGCTGACTTAGACGACTATATAGCCCAGCAAATCCGGGTTCATCATGCGACTGAGGCAGCTGGTCAAGTCGTAAAAACGGGGCGGCCATATCCAAGCTGGTACGACCAAATCAAATATCCGCCGGGTTATACAATACCAAAATTCCGCGTGTATAAGGGGACCGGCAATCCCCATCAACATGTTGCCCAGTTCAGGGCCCTTTGCGGTAACACCGGCGGTGATGATAAACTGTTGCTTCGCCAGTTCGTGGGCAGCTTTTCAGAAACAGCGTTCGAATGGTATTCGGAACTCCCGAACGATTCTATCAAGACGTTCGCTGAAATGGAGTTGCTATTCACTCAGCGGTTCGCGAGCGCCCGCGAACGCACTCCAATAACGGCATTGATTAATGCCATGGTGAAACCAGGCGAAACATGGGTCCAGTATGCTATACGCTGGCGAAATTTATGGTCGAAATGCGAGCAACGCATTGAGGAAGCGCCCGCGGTGGGCATGTTCGTGGGAACTCTAGACCCTCACGCAACTATCTCCCAGTTTATGATGTTCTTTAAGCCAACCACGTTCCAGGCTCTAATCGACAAGTTGGCCCAGATGGACCAAATGGGTCATAGACCGTCTCCCCCGAAGACCGAGCCTCGGAGTGACAAGGGTAAAGGAAAGGCAACCTTCGTCGTGAATGCCCAGCAGCAACCCAACGCCCCAAAGCTGGCGGATCAATTGGAAGAAAGACGCCGGTATTATAATGAGAAGATGAAGCATCCTTACTCGTTCCCACGGGACAAGACGAAACAGTTATTCGAGCTGGCAGTACGCAACAGACTTATAAACATGCCAAATCCAAGGCGACTGCCGCAACCCACTGAGGTGAATAACCTTAACTATTGCCCTTACCATCAAACGGTAAGTCATCCGATTGAGGATTGCTTCGTCTTCAAATGATGGATTGAAGATCAATACCTCCAGGGGAAGTTTGCGCTGTCCGAAAAGTGGAAGGTGAACCCACCACAGCCGCATACTCCTAAGAAAGCAGATACACCAGGGGCAACCTGTTCCTTTATTGAGGAAGCTCCATGGGAGGTCGTGCTGTCAACTAAAACCAAAAGAATGCTGAAGGACCTTCATGCGTGCCCGGCAGTCGAATGGAAGGACCCGCTGGAACCCCAGATCATTGAAGGAATGCTGAGACCGTGCCCAACTACAAAAAGCGGTGGTGATGGCCCAAGTACTCATGCCCTACCGTCAAAATCTTCGAAGAAAAAGAAAAAGAAATCTAAGAAGCCCGTGAAGCCTGGAGACGAGCGCACGAACTTGCAGAAGAAAATCGACGCGCTGGAAGAGTACAATCAAAAGGCGCGAACCCCTGTCACGCTGCAAGAGTTCCTCAACCACATCTTTCAAGTGGAAGATGATGGAGAGAGCTCGTCGGATGAATCCGAGGGATATGTGGCGAGTTGTAACGTAATCTCCCACTCATTTACCGACGATGAAAAAACTCCTGGCACTAAGAAACTGGGGACAGAGCCTGAACCAGAGCTTGTGTGGCCAACAAATGAAATGATCGACGCCTTTCTAGACGAGATTCGTCTGAAGAATAAAGCGGATCAGGAGCGTGAGATGGCCGCATCGGAAGGAGCCAAACGCAGGCGACTAAACGAAAGAGTTGAAGTACTCCCGCCGGATCGAAAGGCATCCGAGGCAGAAAAAAAGATATTCAAGACGAGGAAAAGGTTTGCCAAAGCCATGTCAATGGGAATGAAGCTACCACCCTCGGAAGAAAACACGCTCAATGGGGCGGAAAGGCACCCTAATTATTGCGCATATCATCAGAAAATTTCACACCCTATGGAGGAGTGCGACGCCTTTAGGATATGGTGGCAGGGATATGTTGCTCATCGGCAACATTTTAAGCGCATGAAACGCAAGACTCGTCGGGAACGAAGAAGTACTGCCGAAGGGCACAACAGAACTACTGGCAACTGTTACATGGTTAACGCCGGAGAGTCACAAGTTCTCACCTTTGGGAGCGACTCTGATGAAGAAATGGCTCTGTCCCCTCTCTTTAAAGAATCCGTTTTAGGGAAAGAGGAAGAACCAGAGGCCTGCGAAAACATTCAGCTGCGCAATCGTACGCTCCCGGAAAAGAATCTCGGGCCCGCAAATAGAAAAGATAAGGGAAAGGAAAAGGTCACTGAGGATATCACTTTAGATGACCAAGTCATGAAAGAGCTGACTACCAAGGACCCTCCCAGAAAGGGTAAGGTGGACTACAACATCCTAGCGCACCTAAGGAAGCTACCTTCTCAACTCAGCATTCTCGATGCCTTCCTATTATCAAAAGAAGCGCAAGATTCACTAATTAAGGCGTTACAAGAACCCGAGCAATTCCAAGCCTTCCTCGCCGCGGAAAGGATGAAGGATGAACTGGAAGAAGTGCATACGACTGACATCACTTTCGGTGACGAAGACCTCCTCCTCGGGACATGCGACCACAATCGTCCCCTATAGGTCTCTGGATACTGCCATGATATCAAGATAGGCAAGATCCTGGTAGATAATGGATCCTCCGTCAATCTCCTTAACGTTCGGGTGTTAAAGGAAATTTGCATGAGTGTGCAGCACCTCGCTCGTGACAAAATTACCATCTCTGGTTTCGACTCCCAATCGTCACGGACTCTCGGATCCGTAATATTGACATTACGCTTCGGACTGCTCGTCACGGACATCAAGTTTCACGTCATTGACGCCAAGACCTGCTACAACGCCTTGCTCGGTCGTCCTTGGTTACATGAGTACAACATCATCCCTTCTACACAGCATCAGTGTATGAAGTACTTTAAGGACGGTTTCGAGTATACCGTAACAGGTGAGCTGAACCCATTCTCCGTGAACGAAGTCCGCAAGTATGAAGATGCAAAGTATTTTTTCCAGACTTCAAGGATACAGAAAAGAGTCGCAAGACGGAGAACAAAGTCGCCGCCACCATCCCTGTTTTCGGGAGCGATACCGAAGAAGAAGAAGAGATAGTTTATGCTGGGCCGTCTCGACGCATCAACCCGGGACCGTCCGCCCCCATGTTGATCTTCGGAAGTGACTCGGAAGATGAAGTTAATGTCGTGTTCTCCAGTCGGCCGTCAATACAGGCATCCCCTAGTGATGATCAGAGTTTGCAAATCACCATGGTGCCGCGAAAACACTACAAGGATCTTGACGCACTTCAAGCTTACAATGTGCAGGACCTGCAGACGTTTTACGTCCCTCCCAGGAGAAAGGGTGAAAAGGTGATCCTATTCTACCAATCCACAGAGATGAGAGTGGAGAAAGAGATATGGCATGGCGCGGACGCTACACTCGACAGGCTCCAACCCATCCGTTTGTCCCGATATTAAACAAATGGACTAAGGAGGCTATTGAAGCGCCAAGGAGTGCCCTTAAAGCAGACTGTTTGACAAGCTCAGTTTTACAACAGGATTTGGGATGTCCCTGGAACTCAGCGCAAATTGCCCAACGGGAGAATGGAAACGCTTGGGCTTGGATATGTGAGATCCGAGAAACGGGAGCGAATCCACGGCAGCTACGCCATATATAACTTCGATGAGGAGGAAAACGCCCTGTCCAGCAATGCCAACCCTTCATCAAAACTAGAACCCGCAATTGAAGTGCCGAGTCCGTCATTTGAAGAACAAGTGGACAAGCTTATCAGGAAAGCAGGTCAAAATGCTTGGGAAGACCACAACCGCGAGATGGCCATCTACGAGAAGGCCAGGACGCAACGTTTGTTTCAACAAGCTGTAAAAGACGAAGATGCTCCTCCCTGTCAACCCGTTGTGCAATAAGCCCGACGCAAAAGCAGAAGTAAGTCAAGAAGCGAAAAAAAGAGTCGACAAAAATGACACGGGATTAGAGAGTCACGCGAGCGGGCATTGCGCGGTCCGGATTTGTCCCTCATGAAGAAGATGAGTCGAGCGTATTCCTTCCGCCGAGACAAGACGGAGAAGTTACTCGAGCTCGCTATAAAACATCAAATGATCGCGCTTCCAGAGTATAAGCACCCCGAGCAAGCTAACAAGGTTTCTTATCTGAGCTATTGCTCTTATCACCGAGCCATAGGACACTCTATCGAAGACTGCTTCACCTTCAAGAACTGGGTCGAAGACCAGTACCAACAGGGCAGATTTGCTTTATCCAACAGCTCGAGGGTAACACCGCCACAAAAGCACGAACCCAAAGCCGCAAGAGCAGAACCGGATCCACCTCAATCTTGGAAGCGGATTCGCACCTGTTACATGATTACGATATTAAAAGAAGAGCCCGAAGACATATATGAGCTCCCTTGGTGCTTCGAAAACAATGACAATGAGGTAATCTCAGAATTTCCACCGGCTCCGAAAGAACTGGAAGATGGCATACATACTACTGCAGATAACCTCAAGAAGATTGAGTTAGGATCGGCAGACGATCCGCGACCGACATTCGTCAGTGAGCGGCTATTTGAAGAAAGGGTGGCTGCATTAAAGGACGTGCTTCTACAGCATAAAGATTGCTTCGCGTGGAACTATTCCGAGATGCCGGGATTAGATCCGGAGATTGTTGTGCATAAATTAGCAATATCCTCGGATATCAAGCCAGTCAAGCAGGCGCCAAGAAGGATGCGGCTCGAGCTTGAGATGAGCATCAACGCCGAAGTCAAGAAGCTGATCAATTCTGGATTTATCTAAGAAGTCCAATATCCTGACTGGATTTCCAACATCGTCCCGGTAATGAAGAAAAATGGGACGATGCGCATATGCGTGGATTTCAGGGATCTCAATAAAGCCTGCCCGAAGGACGATTTCCCAGTACCGGTAACCGAGCTAATGATAGATAACACGTCCACTCACGAGGTTTTCTCTTTTATGGACGGTTCATCAGGGTACAATCAGATAAAGATGCATCCCGAAGACCAGAAGCACACCGCTTTCCGGACCCCTTTGGGTATATTCTGCTATAAGGTTATGCCCTTTGGTCTAAAGAACGCCGGTGCTACCTATCAAATGTTAGTGTATATGCCCTAGAGGCCATTACTGTATCATACTAGTATATATATTACTTGATGGAAGCTTGGGATATTCACAGTTGTATATACAATCTTGCTCAAAATGGTAGTATGCTACTTGGTTTGTTTCTACTTTAATGTGTACATGTGTTTCTTTTAGCATATTATCTATACACATTAGTAGAGCCCTTAGGATCTTTGCTTGATTACCAGCGTTGTGATGGCAGTCACACTCGTGGGGGCTGGGTAATCCACAAGCACATCCTTATATTCACGTCCCCAGTCATGGGATTATCGAGACAGGGCATCGATACTCCGAAGTAGACTAGCGCATGCGCTTCTCATCCCAGTGTGGGAGACGGTCTGTCCCACAGCCGTCAGTACGTCGTACTTGAGATAGTATGTGGGTGCTCATTAGGTTACGAGTACACTGGACAGGACTCGTTGGGAACTGATTGGTTGGTATTATACCTATCGTCAGTTATCAGTTCCCAGGTGACATGAATACAGCTTAGTCCGCTGACTTGACACTGTCACTTCGCCTCAAGTGTGTTCCCACTGTACTTTGATTACTACCCTACCACGGCTCAAAGGAGTCGTGCAAATAGGTAGTAGTTGGGTGCAGTCCCGAAGCGCTTGGAGGCAGTGACGGTTAGACAGGATTCGTCTCTCCCGGTATTGGGGGTTGACATCGCGCTGTGTCTAGGAGAGCCATTACACGAGTAGTCCCTGGACAGGGCAAGCGAGATATACTGGTAGGTTTCCAGTGTTATCCCAGGGTGTTCTGGGCTTCACTCCGACACGACTTGTACCGCTATTAGGGGACTGACGTTTACCGCCCCACTAGGCCCGCCATGCGATGTATCAGATGAACAGACCGGACTGTACGGAGACTGTCACATTCAGGCTCAGTAGGAGTTCAGATGGGGTTCACCTCGTCAGTCTTCTTATCGGCATCTACCTAGGGACCGTTACGTACAGCTAGTGCCGCTTGCGGTCTGTGGTTAAACCCACTGCCAGCGTAGTGTCGAGTCTTTATAGTCCCACACAGAGAGCTATTCGCCTTCAGGCAAAATGGGTAGAGGTCGCATGGTTTTGCGACAGGGTTCGTTCACATCCGCGCACTTGTGTACGTTTGTTGTCCGGACAGCTTATACTAGTGGGCTTTGGTTTAAGCCGGATCCTAGTATATGATCATGGATTGGTTTTATCTCTTTGTGTTCGTGTTCCTCGGAACATGAACGCGGGTGTGTATGCACAGTTGATTGAGGCGGAGGAAGAGGTTTTTCATTGGGGTTTTGGAACGGGTGTGTATGCACAGTTGACAGTCGTCTTTTTCCAAACCCTAATGATCTTGTGATTTATCAATTAATAATATTAATTAAATGAAATTGTGTCATGGTTGGGCTTGTTGACTTGTTGACCAAGGTTGACTAGTTGACTAGGTTTGAAACTTTGACCATCATCATTACCTTTTTAGATACTCTTTGATCTTTGCAAAATCATTTATGGTGATATGATAATGGTCTATTCAAACTAACCATCACCTTTTCATTTTTGGATTAATATTATTATTTGAAAATCATATATATTTTGTTATGGTTGTAAAAACCATTTTCATTCTATCATATTGACTCTCTCTCCTCTTCTTCCTCTTCCTCAAGCTCTCCCCTCTCATGTGTTGAGAAACACTTGAGCTTGATAAAAACCACTCCAAAACAATCTCTACTCTCATCTAAGGTTCTAGGATTAGCACTTCTAGCATCTTAGTTACTTCTAGCTTGAAGTTGAAGCCAAAGGTTGAGGCTCTCGGGTGGATCCTTCTTCGACGAGAGAAGAAGACAAGGAGATCACTTCCGTTCACTACAAGGAGCAAGGAGAGAAGGACATAAAGCCCTAGGTATAGCCTCTTTTCCGAGTAGCTAACTATCTTTAGCTTGGTATCTAGTTTTGTTTAGAAAAGATCCCGACTTTTGTTAGTCCATGTTGCCTAGTTTGCTAAAAATTCGATTTTTATACCGTTTCCGCCTCCCCGCAAGCACCGGGGTGGGCAACTTGGACTTACAGTGGTATCAGAGCCTAACTAAACATAAACTAGCTAGTTAGTAAAGTGTATAGAAGTTCGATCGGTAAAAATCGCAAAACTAAAAAAACAAAACCCTAACTTTCTGTTGAAATTTTTTCTGCTCAAAAAATAAAAAATCATACTTCAAAAATCGGCTCAGGGTTTTGTGAAGAAGCCCACCAAAAACGGTCAAGTGGACCCTTCAAAGCGCGGCGGTTCCGCGGCAAAAGCATGCCTATTGCCGCGGAACCGCGGCCGTTTTGACTCGGTTCATGACCGAGTTTGGTGCAGTGTTCTTATGTTGTGGTTTTGGGATTTTTAAGATGGTTTATTTTTGCCCAGATTTTCCAGAAAAGAAATTTGTATTTGGGGGCCTATAGATCCGTATTTTTTTATCGAACTTCACTATACTTTGACTATTGGGTTATATCTGTGATGTTTATATGTATTTAACGTCTGCTAATCGCTATACGTCGATTAGTGGGGGTTATACATATCTGTGATCTGTGTTTGTTGATGGTATGTGTATATGAATGCGCTGGATTGTCGCAGGTGAATAGCCGGGGGTTTTGTGAGACGAGAGTTTTCTTTCAATTCATGTAATATGTAAATTGATGTAATATTTTTTGTATGGCCGCACAATCGGGTCGGGGTTGTAGCCGTCATTGTATAATTCTTTTTACTGTTTTTGCTCCTAGGATAGACCCATGGAGGGGGTGCACAAACTACCGGGTATCTCGAAGTGCCGAGTGGCCTACTCACGGTGTTGAGGGAGGTTGCTTCGCTTCGGGTACTTGGCGGGTAGTTTGCCGCACCCGTAGGGGTCTTGGGTGGGGTATTGGCTATTCATCGCGACCGTGTAATCCGCTTTTCGTTGCAGGCTCGAACGGATTGCGGATTCCTAGTATATCCAATGTATTCATCTGTGATCTGTAATGTCTATCATTGCTACATATTTATATATAATAACTATTTAGGCGTTGCTTATGTTTTACAGCCGCGCTAGCCCAGCCCCCGCTCTGTCGTTAGTTAAGTAACCTAACGGGTGATAACAGGGCCCCGTGGCGAATGCGAATGGCATAAGCGTACGTCATATTTTGGTTGTTTTCTGCAATGGTAGGATTAAATGATGAGACGCATTAAAAGAACTAATGCAAGAAAAATAAACCATGTAAAAGTCGTTGGAACACTTTAAAAACCACTCGGTTCTTTTCAAAAACCAACTTTTAAATGCGGAGATTGAGCCACTCCTTTTAAAAGCTATCTCGTTCCATCGATTATATCAAGTTCACTACGTTCACGGTTTAGCCAAAACCATTCGTAACCCTCCATCATTTCAGTTAAATATTCGGTAGTATTCAAGCTATGTATTTTAACCTCACGCCAAGGCATAGTGATTGGTAGCTGCCGGATATTTATCTGTTGCATAGATAGAATGCGTTGATTTGAGACAGTCGTACTGCCATTTTGGCCTACGTCAAGGATAGGTACAGGTGGGTTCAAATTAACCTGGATAATGATGGGTAGAACTTGACATGTGACTTATGACATTTTGACCTCACGCCAAGGTCATAAGAGATGGGGCAAAAATCACATCGGGAGTTTCATAAGTACTGAAACTTGCTAGCGTTGCATACCATTTGGAGTGTGATGATTCTGGTAGGATTCCTTCAGTTTTTTCACGCGATGATATTTGGATCCCGATCCTGCTGTGAGTATATGCTACTCCTCGGGAAATTTCTCACTAAACGATTAATGCTATAAACCTAGTAGGTGTCTAGAAAGGTGTTAGCGGGGCTACGCCCCCAGGGAAAAGAGGTTCTTAAATTAAGGAACTTCGCGAAAGCGTTGGAAAACCTCCCTCGAAGTACCGACACTGGCCTGGCTGAACAGTTAAGCAAGTATTGTGCGGTGGGATTGATCCCGACTAATTCTTCCTTTATGGTTTGAGGAGGGATTCGAGAGACAGTGGGAGCCATCCTGTTTAGACAAACTAAAAACCACTCTAAACTTGCAAGAGCATCATGCTGAGTATTTCTTTTCTCTCTCCTAATTGCAGCGACCATTCAAGATGACCGGACTTAAGTTATTACTAGATAAAAACATACTGACAGGGCCAAACTACAAAGATTGGCTCAGGAATGTCAAGATGGCAATCACTTATGACAAGTTGGGGTATCTTCTTACCACCAAAGCTCCCCCTTTCCCAGGTCCCAAAACCAGTGTCGTAGATAAGGAAATCTATAAGACCTGGGAACTAGACTGCGCGAAGGCCAAGTGCCTCGTGCTTGCCTCTATGGATAATGAACATCAGAGGAGGCACGAGAATATGGACCTTGAATCCATATTTCTCCATACAAAAGAACTGTATGGAGAGCAATCTCGTGTCGCAAGATACGAAGTGTCGAAGAAGCTATTTTCGGCAAGATTGGCCGTCGGATCATCGGTAGCGGAACACGTGCTTAAGATGATTGGCTACATTGAGGAGCTCGCGGACCTTGGGACCACGTTGGAGAATGAACTCTATACGGACTTGATTCTCCAGTCCCTTCCTTCCACTTACGCCCAGTTCATCCTGAACTTCAACATGCAAGGAAAGGAGGTTGAACTTTCCGAGCTTTTGAACATGTTGAGGACTGCTGAGGGCACCCTACAAAAGGGTAGGGAGACATCCACTTTGTTTGTAGGAGGATCTTCCTCTTCTAAGTCCAAGGCGAAAGCAAGGGAAAGAAGAAGAAAGCCCCCGCCAAACTAAGGGGCGGTGTCAGTAAAGTGGATACGAAGGGAAAGACAAAAGCAACAAAGATAGCAGGGAAGCTTGTGGGGAAAGAAGAGTGCTTTTACTGTCACAAGAGTGGACACTGGAAAAAGGATCGCAGGGCTTGGAAGGCCAGTACACAGGATCTGAAGCAGGTTGCGGCTTCAGCTTCAGGTGTGTATGTTATTGAAAACTGTCTTTCAATAAACTCTACTTCTTGGGTATTGGATACCGGATCAGGATCTCATATCTGTAATTCTTTGCAGGCGTTGAGAAAGCGTAGGTTTTTGAAAACAGGTGACATGACCCTCAGAGTTGCAAACGGAGCTATCATGGATGCTGAGGCCGTGGGGGACTATCACCTGGGTTTGTCAGATGGACATTTTTTGTTTTTGCGTGGTTGTTATTTTGTACCAAATGCAACTTGTAATATCATTTCTGTATCTTTATTATCTAAAGAAGGTTATGAATTTGCATTTGTAAGTAATGTTGTGAACATTCACCTTAATCAAGTTCTGATTGGGTCAGGTACATTAAGCAACGGTATATACGTATTAAACCAACCACAGATTTTCAACGTCCATAATACACACAAAAGAAAGTCTCCAGATATCAATCAGGATTTCTTATGGCATTGTAGACTAGATCACATCAATGAGAGAAGGTTGACTAAGTAACATACAGAAGGATATTTGGATCCGTTCGAGTATCAATCTTATGCAACTTGTCAATCCTGTCTCAAAGGAAAGATGACAAAGACTCCGTTCACTGGACACGGAGTAAGAGCGAGCGAGCTCTTGGGACTCGTACACAGCGACGTGTGCGGTCCAATGTCTACGATGCACGAAGCGGTTATTCTTACTTCATTACTTTTACGGATGATTTTTCAAGGTTCGGACATGTCTTCTTAATGAAACATAAATCTGAAGACTTTGAAAAGTTCCAGGAATACAAGAATGAAGTAGAAAAACAAACAGGCAAAAGTATCAAGACACTAAGATCTGATCGAGGTGGTGAATACTTGAGTGCCGAGTTCCTGAATTACTTAAAAGAGAATGGAATTCTCTCTCAGCTTACTCCTCCATACACTCCGCAACATAACGGTGTATCGGAAAGACGGAACCGAACCATATTGGATATGGTACGGTCCATGATAAGTAACGCTGAGTTATCGCGATCATTCTGGGGATATGCGCTAGAATCAGCCGCATACCTTTTGAACCGGGTTCCAACTAAGACTGTGCCTACCACACCATATGAATTATGGAGTGGGAAGAAACCCTATCTTCAATACCTAAAGATCTGGGGATGTTCAGCTTTTGTCAAAAAGCAGCATGCGGACAAACTCGAGGCACGCTCAGTACTGTGTAAGTTTGTGGGATACCCAAAAAACACCACGGGGTATCTTTTCTACCACGCAGAGGAACAAAAGGTTTTTATTTCTCATAATGCCCACTTTCTGGAACACCAGTTCTTAGAAAAGGAAATTAGTGGGAGCGCAGTAGAACTGGAAGAAATTCCAGAACCACAAGCTATTACTGAAAGCTTAGTAGAACCAGAAGGTTCGAAAGATCAGGACATTCCTACGTCGCTCCGCAGGAGTAGTAGGCAGTCTCATCCGCCCAAGAGATACTACGGTTTTCTCATAGACGGGGATAGAGAGGACTGCATCATTGATAGTGATGAGCCTACTAGCTTCCAACAAGCCATTCAGAGCGTTGACTCGGTAAAATGGCTGGATGCAATGCGGACCGAAATGGAGTCCATGTACACCAACAAAGTATGGACGTTGGACATTTCTCCAGATGGGGTAAAACCCATAGGATGCAAGTGGATCTTCAAAAGGAAGATTGGTGTAGATGGACAGGTTGAGACCTATAAGGCTAGACTTGTTGCAAAGGGTTTTCGTCAGAGACCTGGTTTGGACTATGACGAAACCTTTTCTCCAGTGGCTATGCTGAAATCCATTCGGGTCCTTCTTGCCATCGCTGCATTCCACGATTATGAGATTTGGCAGATGGACGTAAAGACCGCTTTTCTAAATGGAAATTTAGAGGAGTGCGTCTATATGGACCAGCCAGAGGGTTTCATTCAGAGTGGGAGCAGCGGAAAGGTGTGCAAGTTGCTTAAGTCCATCTATAGACTAAAGCAGGCATCGCGGAGTTGGAACATCTGTTTTGATGAGACGGTCAAAGAATTTGGCTTTATCAAAAATCCAGATGAACCATGCATCTATAGTAGATTTGTAGCAAGAACTGTCGTATTCCTCGTTTTGTACGTGGATGACATTCTGTTGATAGGAAATGACATTCCTATGCTACAATCTGTCAAGGGGTTCTTGTCACACAGGTTCTCCATGAAAGACCTGGGTGATGCCTCCTACATTCTGGGGATCCGGATCTATCGTGATAGATCCAAGAGGATATTAGGACTTTCGCAGTCCAGGTACATCGACACCATACTGAAAAGATTCAGTATGGAAGATTCCAAGCGCGGTAATCTATCGGCTTGTCACGGGATCACCCTCTCCAAAGAGATGTCTCCCAAGACTGATTTGGAAAGGGATCGCATGTCTATTATACCCTACGCTTCTGCGGTAGGCTCTATAATGTATACGATGTTGTGTACCAGACCAGATGTGGCTTATGCACTGAGTGTAGTAAGCAGGTATCAGTCAAACCCTGGGGAGAAACACTGGATAGCGGTAAAGAACATTCTCAAGTACCTGAGAAGGACTAAGGAGATGTTCTTGGTGTATGGCGGAAAAGACCTCCAGATCGAGACCTTTGCTGACTCCAGCTTCCAGAGTGACAAGGATGATTTCAAGTCCATGTCGGGTTTTGTCTTTACCCTCAATGGAGGGGCGGTGTGTTGGAAGAGTTCCAAACAGGAAACCGTTGCAGACTCAACCATGGAAGCGGAATACATCGCTGCATCTGATGCCGCAAAAGAAGCCGTCTGGATGAGGAAGTTCTTGAAAGAACTTTAGGTGGTTCCGTCCATTGTTGATCCAATACCTCTGTATTGCGACAACAACGGGGCTATAGCATTAGCGAAGGAACCCAGGTCCCATCAGAAATCCAGACACATCTTGAGGCGGTATCACCTGATCAGGGAGATCGTGGATCGCAAGGAGATCGAGGTTCGGAGGGTTGCTTCAGAAGATAACACTGCAGATCCATTCACGAAGGCCTTACCCCAAACTCAGTTCGAGCGGCTGATCGAGATGATAGGTCTTCGATACGCCAGTACATGGCCTTAGTGCAAGTGGGAGATTGTTAGTGTATATGCCCTAGAGGCCATTACTGTAACATACTAGTATGTATATTACTTGATGGAAGCTTGGGATATTCACAGTTGTATATACAATCTTGCTCAAAATGGTAGTATGCTACTTGGTTTGTTTCTACTTTAATGTGTACATGTGTTTCTTTTAGCATATTATCTATACACATTAGTATAGCCCTTAGGATCTTTGCTTGATTACCAGCGTTGTGATGGCAGTCACACTCGTGGGGGCTGGGTAATCCACAAGCACATCCTTATATTCACGTCCCCAGTCATGGGATTATCGAGACAGGGCATCGATACTCCGGAGTAGACTAGCGCATGCGCTTCCCATCCCAGTGCGGGAGACGGTTGTTGGAGATAGTGCCCTCATAGTCAATTATTGGATCGCAGGTACGTGATTGCAATGATTGCAGAGGACCTATACCGGTAGGACAGTCTTACTCTAGATGATAGTATGCTATCTGGTTTGCCTTTATCAGTCGTGTAACATGTAATCAGTCACCTGAACATGTACACGACTGATAAAGGCAAACCAGATAGCATACTATCATCTAGAGTAAGACTGTCCTACCGGTATAGGTCCTCCGCAATCATTGCAATCACGTACCTGCGATCCAATAATTGACTATGAGGGCACTATCTCCAGCAATCTCCCACTTGCACTCAAGGCTAATTATTGCGATGTCGACTACTCACAGCCCGTGTGAAACCGAACATCCAACTCCTCTACTAATCAGTATCACAAAGCCCGTTTGTAAAACTATTGTGTTCGAGAAATAGCCTCAGTGAGTGGATCCGCCTAGAAGTTTCTTTCTATATCTCTCTTAATCTCAAGTTCGCGGAGAAAGTCATCTCCCGAATCGAGTAATACCTGTCTTAGAATATGTCTGGATATCTGATGGGACCTAGTTCATAAATGAACTCCAAATCCAAACTTCTTAGACTGTATCGATCACTGAACCTAATCAGTATCCGGCACCCTGCCTCCCACAGTATTCTCTTGGACCACCTGTCCATAATACTGTCCCTCGTCAGAGGGAAAACTATAACTCTGACAATCACTCTGTCATCCATGTCACCTTTGAAGCCTGGAATGATAATCGTCTCCCGAAGGAGGCTGCCGTCATCTAATCCGTAGAACATGTACTTATGTTCTAAAACTGCTTTCTTATGTTTCTCCAGGATTGGATTAATACAAACTTATTGCATCTAGTGCAAAAACAACATCTGGTGTGGTACTTGACATCTCACGATTGACTCAATTGCCTAAGCAAGTGATCTATCAATCATGCACATCCCTCTCCCCTTTAGTCTATACGACACCTTTAGAGAGGGTGACTCCATCACCTGCAGGTACACCACCATGCTAGGAGTCATCTATTCTAAAAACCATTAGAATACTGTCAAAGTACCTACATTGGGAAACTACCCAAATCCAAATCTAAAACTATAGATCTAGAAACCAGAATGTCAAATATTATATCCATATCCTGTCTGGAGAAACAACTGTGTGACGATCAGAGTACAACCGATCGTAGTATAGGAATTTTACTTCCTACTCTGTGTATGTCATCCATATACCATGACATCACACCCTACTACCTTCTTAACAGATCCATCCCCTATTCTGATGAAGTCAAACCCATAACTTTCACATCAAAATTAGATGATCTATCTCCGCTATAACTGCTCTAGTCTATAAATAGACATAAGCATCTTGCCCACTATGCTTCCGCTGCTCCCACTGACTACGACAACCCTCCTACCGGGTCTCATAGCCTGGAACAACAGTAGTGTCAAGTCTTGGTAGATAAGAACCTCCCTGTCACCGTCCTTGAGCCTACCGAAGTACCTCTCGGGTGTCTGAGGTTACCTACCATATCTGCGGAGTGGCTATTGGAATGTCAAACCTAATTGAATATATAGTTCCTATTAAATTTTCCGTAATCGTTCGCGGTTCTGGAATCACTTCCAGTTCTACCATACTCCCACTACTGTTTTCTGAAAAAGATCCATTTTACTAAAACTGTGGCGAGTCAAGAACAATATCACTATTGATCTTCCAAATGGTAGAATATCAACCCTCGTCATAGCCAGGGTCAACCCACAAACAGCCATTACAGAAACGTGCCCTGAGTTATCCAGAGTATGGTTTTAAGCATAAGCTGGACAACTCCCCGTACCTTAATATCTTTTAAGGTACGAACTATTCTATATCCAATATAGAAACTTTGGCACTTATTTAATTGGAACCATATTCAAACCATGCAGCTGTCTCCAGTGCATATCATCTTAATGGAAAGAGGCTAATCAGCATTACTCAACTTAGGAATCCATCCAATTATGAGTAACCTGAAAAAGAAACACGTTTCTCAAAACCATTACTATCATCTGAATACCAATCACAAGAATCTACATCTTCGATCTCTTTGAAGAATCCCGATACTTGTGACACCTGGTTCTCTACTTTATTCTTATACCCACAACTTCTCAAAACTTAGACCTTGTATTTCTACGAAACACTTGTCTAAATACTAGAGAAGTTATAAGTAAACAGAACGAAGTACGAGGACCTACCCCTTTGTCCTGATGGACACTGGACAACATACAATACTCTGTATAAGTCCGCTGAGTTTAAGCAACTCAAAACCTGTGCGTCGTAGGTTGAAAACTGTACCCCGGCGATTTCCTCAAATATCACCAATTACAACGAATTCCGATATAATGAGGATGATCACCTAATTCCCAATAACTTCCTCCCACTCATCATCTGTAAAACCATACAGATATGAGAATGAAACCTGGTGAATACACACCCTGGAGTAAGTATCTAATCGGGAAAACAGTTTTTCATTAACAATGCACTGAAACATGAAAATGTTTCGTAGGGGTATCCTGGTAATCATAGTAATGTCTCTTCCATAATCCAATTCATGACTTCAACCGTATATTTTATTGCCATCTCTCCAAATCCCTTTATTTGTCTTTAGTCGTTACCTTCTGTACACCATCGTTAGGCTAAAATAGTTTTCTTCCTTCCCTACCGTTCGGCACCAGCCTATGGTTTGGAAGAAGACTATCCAATAAGCATAATAGGTGTACCCTCCTAAACCAAGGAGTACTCGCATCTCGAGAGAAGGTGATGATAAAAGACAACTGAACAATACCTTATTCTTTTAAAGGTGAAATAGGAGTGGCGATGAAGTACGCGGTTTTGGTCGTGAATGATATCAGTCGCAATTTACTTTGCCCTCTTTCTAATCCCTTTATTTTGTCTTTACATATTACCTTCTGCACACCCTACTTAGGCTAATTGGTTTTCTTCATTCCCTACCTTTCGGCACCAGCCTACGGTTTGGAATAAGACTATCCAATAAGCGTAATAGGTGTACTCTCCTAAACCAAGGAGCTCTCGCAACCTGAGAGAAGGTGATAATAAAAGACAACTGAATAAACCAATTCTATTTCTCCTGAACCTGGATCCATCCTCGAAGAAGTCCCTTCGAGTTCGTATATAACCATACGATGGATCTATCCAATGGAAGTGGATATCCGTAGTAACACGGGTGTTATGAGAAATTCAAAGGGTAAAAGAAGGAGTGGCAATGACTTATGCAACATAGACAATCCAAAAGCCAGTATTTTTAAGAAGGTTCGGTCAACCTGGTCACTGAGTCATAGTCTAGGGTCGGTCAAAGGTCGCTGCCAAAGAGAGAGAGAAAAGAAACACTCTGCGTGCACTCTAACCTAGATCAGAATGGTCATCACTTTATCTAATCCGGAAACCTCCCACTGTCCTGTCAAATTCTCCCCCAAACCTGAAAGAAGAATCAATAGGGATTACCCGAAGAGTAAACCAACTCATCAGTAGGAATTGGGATCCAACTCTCATCGCATGATAACGTGATGGAATGCATCCACGTTACTCATACTCCAGAAGGTATGCGCATACTTGGCAAGTTTCAGTTTCTTTAGAAACTCCCGATAAGATTTTTGCCCCATGCTCTTATAACCTTGGCTTTGGTCAAAATGTCATAAGTCACATGCCAAGTTCTACCCGTCACTATCTTGTCAATTTGAACCCACCCGCACATGCCCCTGACTTTGGCCAATCGGCAGAACGACTGTCCCAAACTAACTCATCTATCTATGCAACAAATGAATACCCAGCAGCTACCAAACACTATGCCTTAACTTTGGCTAAAATGCATAGCTTGAATACTACTAAATACCCAAAAGAAGTGACGGAGGGCTACGGCTGGTTTTTGGCGAAAAACCTTTAATGTAGTGAACTTGATATCGCTGAAGGAACCTGATAGCTTTTTAAAATATAGTGGCGAAAACCTTTTGCTAAAGAGGTCACTCCCGGTAAAGGAATCTCGGCTCTTTCCTCGTGGAATGAGGTGCAGGATATTCCACTGAATACCGCTATGCAAAGCAACTTGTAATCGACTATAGTGAAGTTATTACCCTGACGCAAACTTCTGCCCAAGGGGTCAGTCCCGGTGAAGGGATATCGGCCCTTACCCCGTCGAATGAGGTGCAGGATATTCCACTGAATACCACTATGCATAACAAAAGGAAACATCTTTGTAATAACACTTTTTAAATTGTTCCAACAACATCCAAACAGGTTTGTTTTACTTTGCATTGATCAGAATCAACGCAGTCCCATCAAATAATCACACCAGAAAAGAACGAAAATAAAATGTACGTATATGCCATCCGCATTCGTCACTGGGTCCCGTCATCACCCGTTAGGTTACTTAACTAACGACAGAGCGGGGACTGGACTAGCGTGGGTGTAAAACATATACAACATCTAATAGTATATAAACCAATGTACAATAATCGCTCCAGGCGTGATAATATGCAACATTACAGAAAAGTAATAAGCATCACAGAACAATACAGATAATCTGGGATCCCCGGGTTTCACCGAGCCGCTGCTGAAACCCGATGTTCCCCTGTCGTGTGGATAGCCTGTGCAATGAAACCTAGACCCCTACGGGTGCGGCAAGTTACCCGCCAAAACCTGAAGCGAGGCAGCCCCTACAGCATAGTGAATGGACCACCCAGCACTTCACGGAATCCGGTAGCTTGAGCACCCCTCCTTGGGTCAACATGTACCCCCTACGAGTGCGGCGAATAGTCTGCCAATTCTAGAGTGGGGCCCCTCTGCCTCTCAAAGCCATGAGATGCGGACCCGTTGCCCTCCCGAACCCGGCTATCCGTGCACTCCGTCGCGGGGCAGAACCTAGTACAGAAATGAAAAATAGTACAACAGGTACATCGACCGCAACCTGGTCGTGCCCCAAAAGAATATTATACAACAGGCAGTGACGGAAGTCCACATGTTGGACGCTCGCCCCGCAATATCAAATGTACAAATAAACTCAAACTGTACTATCATTGCACACTGCTATCCACCACGACAAATCAGCAACATCACAGCACAACACAGAACATCAACGCGAATGTCACGTTCGCAAACCCGTCTAAAAGAACTATAACAATCAGACGCGGTTTACCGATCAAATGACATTCCCGGTCGGAGATATAATGTAAGCACTGTAAACTAACGTGTTTAAATTTCGATCGACTAAATATCACAAAGTGGGCCCCACGCAAATCTGTTGAACAGTAATAAAATCTGGGCCCAAAAGATATATATACCAAAAACCCCAATTTACAACATAGAATGCACTGTAGAAAATTGGCCAAGTGATGTCACTTTCCTGCGGCGGATCCGCGGCCAAACCCATGCTTTGGCCGTGGATCCGCGGCGGAACAGTCGAATCACTTGGTCGAATTTCTGCAGTATTCCTAAAAAACCCTGATTGATTTTCTGGTATGGTCAAAATGACATTTGGACCAGTTTGAAAATTAACAGAAACTGTTAAATTGAAAAATTGCGATTTTCGATTTCTGGTTCGATCGATGTTTTAAACGCGTTAGCACAAGTTAGTATAGCAAAATGGTGAGGCTCTGATACCACTGTAAGTCTACGCTAGCGCCCCGGCCGTCTACAGACGCCAAATGCGGAACAAAAACTTTTTAACTCGCGCTATCGTATACTTTAACGCGGATCTGCCATTATTGCTAAACTAACAAACTGTAAAGAGTGTAGAAAGGTTATACCGAACGATCCGAGTCCTTCGTTCTTTAACCATCATCCCACGCTCCGTTGCGGCTGCTCCGATCTCTTCGATCTCCGATCTGGTCGTCCAGGTGGCACCACATCAACGATTCTTTAAACGGGCTCCCGCCTCTGACTTGAGGCAACTCGGTCGTCAAGTTTGCTAAAAGAGACGACCAAGAATGATGTAGAGAATGAGTAGATGACTTTGTCTCACTTCGTCCAAAGCCGTGGACGATCGGTTAATGAAGTTGCCGATGGAAATGAAATGGAACAAGAAATGAACTATGAAATTTCCATGCATCCAAAACTTTAGTCTTTTCTTTTTAGCAACCATAATTTTCTCAAGTGAGAGAGAGTGTGAGGAGAGAGAGGGTCGGCCACTATATAGCAAAGAGGGAGGTGAGTGTAGGAGAGGGGAGAGTAACCTTAAGCAAATATCATATGTGAACACAAAAATAAATATCTTAAGGAAAACAAAACCTCATTGAAATCAAAGCATGAGTCATTAACCTTATCACCAAATTCTAGAACCTTCTAGAAGCATGACTCACTCTCATCCAAGAAAAGATAAATCCGTCTTTAACTGAATGTTAAAAGACGGCTGATAGAAAACTGGAAACTGGCAACTTCCAAAAGTGATCCTGAAACGACTTTCAGGATAACCCGGGTTATCCTGAAAGTCGTTTCAGGATCACTTTTGGAAGTTGCCAGTTTCCAGTTTTCTATCAGCCGTCTTTTAACATTCAGTTAAAGACGGATTTATCTTTTCTTGGATGAGAGTGAGTCATGCTTCTAGAAGGTTCTAGAAGATTCTAGAATTTGGTGACAAGGTTAATGACTCATGCTTTGATTTCAATGAGGTTTTGTTTTCCTTAAGATATTTATTTTTGTGTTCACATATGATATTTGCTTAAGGTTACTCTCCCCTCTCCTACACTCACCTCCCTCTTTGCTATATAGTGGCCGGCCCTCTCTCTCCTCACACTCTCTCTCACTTGAGAAAATTATGGTTGCTAAAAAGAAAAGACTAAAGTTTTGGATGCATGGAAATTTCATAGTTCATTTCTTGTTCCATTTCATTTCCATCGGCAACTTCATTAACCGATCGTCCACGGCTTTGGACGAAGTGAGACAAAGTCATCTACTCATTCTCTACATCATTCTTGGTCGTCTCTTTTAGCAAACTTGACGACCGAGTTGCCTCAAGTCAGAGGCGGGAGCCCGTTTAAAGAATCGTTGATGTGGTGCCACCTGGACGACCAGATCGGAGATCGAAGAGATCGGAGCAGCCACAACGGAGCGTGGGATGATGGTTAAAGAACGAAGGACTCGGATCGTTCGGTATAACCTTTCTACACTCTTTACAGTTTGTTAGTTTAGCAATAATGGCAGATCCGGGTTAAAGTATACGATAGCGCCAGTTAAAAAGTTTTTGTTCCGCATTTGGCGTCTGTAGACGGCCGGGGCGCTAGCGTAAACTTACAACGGTCTGTCCTACAGCCGTCAGTACGTCGTACTTGAGATAGTATGCGGGTGCTTGTTAGGTTACGAGTACACTGGACAGGACTCGTTAGAAACTGATTGGTTGGTATTATACATATCGTCAGTTATCAGTTCCCAGGTGACATGAGTACAGCTTAGTCCGCTGACTTGACACTGTCACTTCGCCTCAAGTGTGTTCCCACTGTACTTTGATTACTACCCTACCACGGCTCAAAGGAGTCGTGCAAACAGGTAGTAGTTGGGTGCAGTCCTGAAGCGCTTGGAGGCAGTGACGGTTAGACAGGATTCGTCTCTCCCGGTATTGGGGGTTGACATCGCGCTGTGTCTAGAAGAGCCATTACACGAGTAGTCCCTGGCCAGGGCAAGCGAGATATACTGGTAGGTTTCCAGTGTTATCTCAGGGTGTTCTGGGCTTCACTCCGACACGACTTGTACCGCTATTAGGGGACTGACGTTTACCGCCCCCCTAGGCCCGCCATGCGATGTATCAGACGAACAGACCGGACTGTACGGAGACTGTCACATTCAGGCTCAGTAGGAGTTCAGATGGGGTTCACCTCGTCAGTCTTCTTATCGGCATCTACCTAGGGACCGTTACGTACAGCTAGTGCCGCTTGCGGTCTGTGGTTAAACCCACTGCCAGCGTAGTGTCGAGTCTTTAGAGTCCCACACAGAGAGCTATTCGCCTTCAGGCAAAATGGGTAGAGGTCGCATGGTTTTGCGACATGGTTCGTTCACATCCGCGCACTTGTGCACGTTTGTTGTCCGGACAGCTTATACTAGCGGGCTTTGGTTTAAGACGGATTCTAGTATATGATCTGGGATTGGTTTTATCTCTTTGTGTTCGTGTTCCTCGGAACATGAACGCGGGTGTGTATGCACAGTTGATTGAGGCGGAGGAAGAGGTTTTTCATTGGGGTTTTGGAACGGGTGTGTATGCACAGTTGACAGTCGTCTTTTTCCAAACCCTAATGATCTTGTGATTTATCAATTAATAATATTAATTAAATGAAATTGTGTCATGGTTGGGCTTGTTGACTTGTTGACCAAGGTTGACTAGTTGACTAGGTTTGAAACTTTGACCATCATCATTACCTTTTTAGATGCTCTTTGATCTTTGCAAAATCATTTATGGTGATATGATAATGGTCTATTCAAACTAACCATCACCTTTTCATTTTTGGATTAATATTATTATTTGAAAATCACATATATTTTGTTATGGTTGTAAAAACCATTTTCATTCTATCATATTGACTCTCTCTCCTCTTCTTCCTCTTCCTCAAGCTTTCCCCTCTCATGTGTTGAGAAACACTTGAGCTTGATAAAAACCACTCCAAAACAATCTCTACTCTCATCGAAGGTTCTAGGATTAGCACTTCTAGCATCTTAGTTACTTCTAACTTGAAGTTGAAGCCAAAGGTTGAGGCTCTCGGGTTGATCCTTCTTCGACGAGAGAAGACGACAAGGAGATCACTTCCGTTCACTACAAGGAGCAAGGAGAGAAGGACATAAAGCCCTAGGTATAACCTCTTTTCCGAGTAGCTAACTATCTTTAGCTTGGTAGCTAGTTTTGTTTAGAAAAGATCCCGACTTTTGTTAGTCCATGTTGCCTAGTGTGCTAAAAATTCGATTTTTATACCGTTTCCGCCTCCCCGCAAGCACCGGGGTGGGCAACGTGGACTTACATCAAAGGGCCATGACAAAGATCTTCGATGATCTCATACATGACATCGTCGAGTGCGATATTGATGACCTCGTAGTGAAGAGCATGTCATACGAAGAGCATTTAGAGCATCTGAAGACTGTATTTCAACGCCTTCGGCAATATAATTTGAAGATGAATCCCCTCAAATGCGCGTTCGGAGTCTCCTCGGGTAAATTCCTGGGATTCATCATCCGACACCGAGGTATCGAAATAGATCCATCTAAGATCAAGGCGATCATGGAAATGCCTCCGCCAAGAACCCTCAAACAGTTGCAGTCTCTCCAAGGGAAGCTCGCATATATTTATCGCCAATCTTTCAGGCAAGTGTCGTCCTTACAGCCACCTGATGAAGAAGGGAACTCCATTCGTTTGGGATCACAAATGCCAAGGCGCACTGGACGAGATCAAGCAGTACCTGCAGAACCCTCCAGTGTTGGCTGCGCCGATCAAGGGAAAGCCTCTCATTCTTTATACAACTGCCCTAGAAGGTTCTTTAGGCGCATTATGGGCGCAAGAGAATGACCAGGGAAAAGAAAGGGCACTCTACTACTTAAGTCGAGTTCTGCTGGGGGCAGAAAGCAATTACTCTCCCACTGAAAAACACTGCCTGGCATTGATCTTTGCGATAACAAAGCTCAGGCATTATGCATTGGCGCACGAAGTCCGTCTCATCTCGAAGGTGGACCCTCTTAAATATTTGATGTCAAAGGCTATATTGACGGGTCGACTCGCTAAATGGGCTCTACTCTTGATGGAGTTCTCGATAACGTATCGACCTCTCAAGGCAGTGAAAGGCCAGGCTATTGCCGACTTCCTTGCTGAGCATCCAGTACCTGCCGGTTCTCCTCTGAACTACGATTTGCCGGACGAACATGCATTTGATGTGATCGGCGGCGGTGATACCCGATGGGAACTCTATTTTGATGGGGCATCTTCCATGAAGAAGCGCAAACAATGTACCCCCATAATCAAATCGGGAGTAGGCCTTATCTTCGTAACCCCACAAGGAGGGATAGTGCTCTTTGCTTTCTCCTTAACGGAATCGAGGACGAACAATGAAGCCGAATACGAAGCTTTGATAGCGGGCCTCGAGATCGCCATTGACATGGGAATTGAAGACCTCCTTATATACGGGGATTCTCAACTGGTCGTTAGTCAAGTAAATGGTGACTACCAAACGTGCAAACCGGAGTTGGTGAAGTATGGAGAAAAGGTGCAACAACTATTGACCCAAATTCCCTCCTACACTTTGGAAAGCATACCACGTGCGAAAAATAGCAAAGCAGACGCGCTAGCTAAGCTCGCTAAAGAACTGGCTGACGAGACCCTCGATGACGTCAAAATCATGGTACAAAGTCGTCGAGTGCTCGCCCCAGCAAAAATATCTCCCGAATCATACGAAGAAAAAGGAGCGACTGAGCAGACGACCCTACAAATAAAAGACCGTGAGAAGGCTGAGGACTGGAGGGAAGTCTTCATAGACTACTTTAAGTCCCACCGAATCCCCGAAGAAGCGTCTTCAAGACATCAGCTCATGAAACGAGCTCTATCTTTCGCTTTCGTCAATGATACTCTGTATAAGAGGTCGTTTGATTCTCTGTGGCTGAGATGTTTGGGACCTGACGAAGCAGAAAGAGTCGTTCAAGAGGTTCATGACGGAATCTGTGGTTCTCATCAAGCAGGCCCGAAGATGAAGTTAAAAATTAAACAGATGGGTTACTACTGGCCCACGATGATCCAGGACTGCCTCGAATATGCGAAGCAATGCCACTCATGCCAAATCCACGGGGATTTCATCCACCAGCATCCGAATCCACTACATCCGACGGTGGCTAGCTGGCCATTCGAAATGTGGGGGACTGACATAGTCGGCCCCATCGAACCAGCATCGTCCCGGGGACATCGTTTCATCCTAGCGACAACTGATTACTTCTCCAAATGGGCAGAAGCAGTACCGCTGAGGGAAGTGAAGACGGAGAATATCCTCTACTTCTTCAAGATGCACGTCATCTATCGGTTTGGAACTCCACGGCGGATTATCTCTGATAACGGGCCAGCCTACAGAAGCCATAAGATCAGCCGCTTCGCGCAGCAGTACAATATAGACTGGAGATATTCTTGAGTTTACAATCCACGAGCTAACGGTCTGGCCGAGGCCTTCAATAAGACCTTGACAAAGATCATAAAAAAGACAGTGTCCCGAAATAAGAAAGACTGGCACGAGAGGCTGCAAGAGGCCCTTTGGGCCTATCGAACTACGTTTAAGACGGCCACGAACACAACGCCGTACGCGTTGGTATTTGGGACGGAAGCAGTGCTCCCCCTCGAGATAGAGTTACCCTCTCTACGAGTGGCAGTCCACTACGAGCTGACGGACGAAGAAAATGCTCACCTTCGGCTTGAGGAGCTTGATGCCCTCGATGAAACCTGGCTCATAGCGCAACAAAATCTAGAGGCCTACAAAGCAAAGATGACGCGCTCGTACGAAAGATTGACCAGGCCGAGGACATTCCGCCAAGGCGAACTCGTACTAGTGGTCAAAAGACCTATGATCCCCAATCGTGCCAAGCGGGGAAAATTTGAGCCGAACTATGAAGTCCCGTACATCATATATAAAGTCTACCAGGGTGGAGCCTATCTACTCATGGACATGCACGGTGAAAGGCCTTTCAGGCCAATAAACGGCCGCTTCCTAAAGAAATACTACGCTTAATGAGCCACAGCCTAGGTCAATGATAGATGACGACGACTATGTCCGCTCGCTATCTTCCTAAACTCAGACTTTATAAGCAGTAGCCGGCCTTCCCCTGAATGGACTGAAACGTTCTTAAACTAACGACGGACCGAAACGTCCCTAAACTACTACCGCAGCATCCTTAGGCTGACGAGATGAATAAAAAAAAAGAGAAAGAAAAAATATATAAATAAATTTAAAAAAAAAAACGGTATGTCCATAAGCAAAATGGGCACGGATGAAAACCCGAAAGGGCTCCGTGAGTAAAAACAGCAGGGCTACCGGCGAGTGTTCGTGAAAACCCGAAAGGGCGCGACCTTGTAAAAAAAAGAGAAAAAGGATTAAAAAAACGGTATGTCCGTAAGCAAAAGGGGCACGAATGAAAACCCGAAAGGGCTCCGTGAGTAAAAACAGCAGGACTACCGGCGAGTGTTTGTGAAAACCCGAGAGGGCGCAACCTCGTTAAAAGACACTTACAAGATCCTCTCGACCTTGTAAGGAGAAACCACCCGTGTGGTATCCTTACGACTCACAAGGGAACGACACACTTAGGGATCCCCACGATTCCTAAGGAGAAAATACACTTGCGAGATCCCCACGACTCGTAAGGAGAATTCTCTTATGGGACACTCACGGCTCATGAGATTTGAAAGTCTTAAGTTACAGAAACCTAAACCTGTTCTTAAGCAAATCCCCCACAACCTTCGATATTGCCCTACAAGCGGCTCAATACTGACCCTTGTATACAATCCACGGGCGCGAATAAACATTTCCCCAGCAAAGTCCCACCCGTGACTAGGGATATGTCCATATGGTGAGCAACCCTTGTAGGTCCTCTCGACCTATAAGGAGAAAGCCTTCTTGTAGGATCCTTACGACTTGCAGAGGAACATACACTTAGGAATCCTCACGATTCCTAGGGAGAAAATACACCTACAAGATCCTCACGACTTGTAGGGAGAAATACCTTTGTGAGACCCTTACGGCTCATGAAGTCAAAAGCCTTAGTCGACAAGACCCTAACCCTGTTTGCTAAGCCACCTTTGTTCAACATCGACAGAGGCAAATGATGATTCGCTCCTGGCAATATCCCAGTGGTAGCGAGGCTGATGCCGAAAGAGGTGTCTAAAACCCAAGCTTGCAGCGAAAAGGCTAGCAAGCCACACATGCCTATGAAATAGCCGAAATGATGGGGCAACTTGCAATAAAAAGCAGCAAGTAAAAATGTATGCATGAAAAATAGCCGAAATGATGGGGCAACTCGCAATAAAAAGCAGCGAGTAGAAAATAAATAAATAGACGAAATGATTGGGCACCGCGAAAAATAGCCGAAATGATGGGGCAATCGCGACCTTCGCGATATAAAAGCTGAAATGATAGAGCATCGCGGAAAGAGAAAAAAATAAATAAAAAAAAGTTTTAATTTATACCCTACAGGTGATGTTCCATCACACCATGTATACAATCCAAGGGCGTAAACAAAAAAGGGATCATACTTTTCCTCCAAGTTTCATCATAAGAAGAAGCAAAATCTCGACGGGCCGCGAATGACTTAGAGATCATCTCAGCACTCATCTCGTAACAACGGACACAACTCTAAGCTAAGCGGCAACTCCCAGTTCCATGGCTCGGTGATATACATATCGCCAACAGTTAAACCTCCATCCCGTGAAATGCGGATACAATCAGCAAAATTCCTGGTTACGTGAAATGCGGATAACGTCACTCTTTGACCCCGTGGAAAACGTCCAGAGCAGATCCTGGTCCTCGTGGAGCACGGCAGTGAACCCGTGTGAAGCATCCAGAGCGGAGCCTAGTCCTCGCCGAGCACGGCAGTGAACCCGTGTGAAGCATCTAGTGCAAAATTCCTGGTTACGTGGAACGCGGATAACGTCACTCTTTGACCCTGTGGAAAACGTCCAGAGGGGATCCTGGTCCTCGCGGAGCACGGCAGTGAACCCGTGTGAAGCATCCAGAGCGGAGCCTAGTCCTCGCCGAGCACGGCAGTGAACCCATGTGAAGCATCTAGTGCAAAATTCCTGGTTACGTGGAACACGGATAACGTCACTCTTTGACCCCGTGTGAAGCATCCAGAGCGGAGCCCAGTCCTTGCCGAGCACGGCAGTGAACCCGTGTGAAGCATCTAGTGCAAAATTCCTGGTTACGTAGAACGCGGATAACGTCACTCTTTGACCCCGTGGAAAACGTCTAGAGCGTAGCCTGGTCCTCGCGGAGCACGGCAGTGAACCCGTGTGAAGCATCCAGAGCGGAGCCTAATCCTCGCCGAGCATGGCAGTGAACCCATGTGAAGCATCTAGTGCAAAATTCCTGGTTACGTGGAACGCGGATAACGTCACTCTTTGACCCCATGGAAAACGTCCAGAGCGGATCCTGGTCCTCGCGGAGCACGGCAGTGAACCCGTGTGAAGCATCCAGAGCGGAGCCTAGTCCTCGCCGAGCATGGCAGTGAACCCGTGTGAAGCATCTAGTGCAAAATTCCTGGTTACGTGGAACGCGGATAACGTCACTCTTTGACCCCGCGGAAAACGCCCAGAGCGGAGCCTGGTCCTCGCCAAGCACGGCAGTGAACCCGTGTGAAGCATCCGGAGCAAACACCGGACTGTGGAGTCCCTAAAATCCACGGACTATGATGTCCTTAACCTCGACCGTAATGTCTTAAAACTAACAATCAACCACCCCGATTCCCTACGGATTCTGCCTTGGTTTAAGGGTACATCTCTTCACTCCTTTGATACCTGGCGTTGTAATTCCTCAACGTCTTCAAAGAGGTGACGGGTCCCTGCAGCCAAACATCGGACTGCGGAGTCCCTAAATCCACGGACTATGAGGTCCTTAACCTTGACCGTGATGTCTTAAAACTAACATCGGACTGTGGAGTCCCTAAATCCACGGACTATGAGGTCCTTAACCTTGACCGTGATGTCTTAAAACTAACATCGGACTGTGGAGTCCCTAAATCCACGGACTATGAGGTCCTTAACCTTGACCGTGATGTCATAAAACTAACATCGGACTGTGGAGTCCCTAAATCCACGGACTATGAGGTCCTTAACCTTGACCGTGATGTCTTAAAACTAACATCGAACTATGGAGTCCCTAAATCCACGGACTATGAGGTCCTTAACCTTGACCGTGATGTCTTAAAACTAACATCGGACTGTGGAGTCCCTAAATCCACGGACTATGAGGTCCTTAACCTTGACCGTGATGTCTTAAAACTAACATCGGACTGTGGAGTCCTTAAATCCACGGACTATGATGTCCTTAACCTTGACCGCGACGTCTTTAAACTATGATGCCTTGAGCAACCCCCGACCCCGTGAAACACGAATAAGGGTGACCACATCCAGCACTTGCAGGTCCTCACGACCTGTAAGGAAGAAAAACTCTCTGGTGAGATCCTTACGACTCTCAAGGGAAAACCCGCTTAAGAATCCTCACGATTCTTAAGAAGAACTTACACCTATGGGATCGTTTTAACCCATGGGGAGAAAAACTCTTTATGAGACCCTCGTGGCTCATAAAGCGCAAAAGTCTTAGGAAGCAGATCTTAACCCTGAATCCTAAGCCATCGCTGCCCTGCAAGGAGATCAAGATAAATTGTCCGCAAAACACATTCAACAAAAAGGAGACGCACCATTGAGAAGAAAAATGTATCTTTTATTCATAAACCAAAATGGATACAAACTACAATTCATGAAAGAACAAAAGAAGATACTCTCATCTATGAGTATATACAAGAAGGAAGGAAAAGATTCAAATGTTTCAAGCCAGCGGGCGATTTAGCAGCTTGGTCAGCTCATCCTGCTTTTGTTGGGCCACGGCCTCATGATTTAAGATCGCCAGAAGACGGGCCTCCGCCTGAGCCTGCTGGGCTTGATACGAAGCGAGCCCGCCTTCAAGCTCTTTCTCGGCGGCCTTATGAGCCTCGACCCTCTCACGAGTGAACATAGCAGCTTTATCAAGAGTCACCACCTCCCTGATAGACTCTTGAAGCACCCGCCAGAGTGCATATGCTTTGTTGGCCTTGGCAGTAAGACTCGCCTGAAGCTCGCTCAGCGCTTTAGAAGCCAGCTCCCTCTCCGAGAATTTGCGGCCAAGCCTCCTCTCGCACGATGTCATGTTTGCCGCGCACCGCGCTATCAGCCCCCGCAAGTCCGCCTTTGCAGCCACGACCTCTGAGGAAAGACGGGAACATTCAAGTGCGTGCAAGCAAGCCTCCACCTGCCGACAGAACTCCACCCAGACTCGCACCACCTCTTCGCTATGATAGGTGGCAAGAAAAGGAAGAGAACCGTTAGCCTCGGCAGAAAATGCTTCAGCTGTGGTTGCACTGCCAGCATGAAGCTCCTCGATCAAAGACGACAGGAAGACAAGGCTTAATTGGGCCAAGCGTTCTGAAGCCCGCAAAGCATAAGGGCCGGACGGCATCATGATGCGCTATTCCAACGCCATGGAGACTGGCAGGGTTGTTCAAATTTGAAAGATGTTAATAAAATTCTTAAGCACAGAACAAACAGGATTATGATGAAATGTCGCTTACCGACAGTCATGCAAGTAGGAGCTGAAGGTTCCCCTGGCCCTTCAACGACCTCGACCTCATCGTCAGCTTCCAAAACTATATAAGTGACATCAACGTCATTTCGCAAAAAAAAAAATGGCGACAATGCTATAATAAAAAAAATGGCGAATGACGCTAACCCTGCCCAGAGGAAAGAACAATGCGCTGAGGGGAGATCGCCTGCGGAGCTGCCATCTCCAATAAACGCTGAAATGACTGTCGAGGCGATAGATCAGCGATAGTGGCCGCCAAACCGCGCAATTCTGGGAAAGATAGAAGAGTTTAGACCATGGAAGGGTTGCTAATTTAAAACGCAGAGGGTTACCTTCAACACTTCTCCCGTTCTGAGTCGGGGGGATAGCGGCTTCGACAGCCTCTGCCAGAACCTCGGGCTCCAACAGAGCTAGGGTAGTCCCTACTACCTCCATCTCAGCCTCTGGGCCGCCTTCGGGAAGAGCCGTTGGAGCAGCAACCTCCAAAGGAGCCTCCCCCAAAGGGGCAAGCACTCCCTGATCAAGAACCGCCGCTAGAGGCTCTACCATGAGAGGAGCAGCCTCTTCAGCCCCCTCCACATCAAGCGAGGCTTCATCGAGAATTTCGGCGGGCTTTAGCTTTAATGAGCCCGTAGGGAGCTCCCCCAGCGTCGAAGATTCTGCACGATTCAAATAGGAATAAGGATACATATGCACGGGCATAAATAATCTGAAGAACTACAAAAAGAACCACAACGTACCGATGCGCAAAGAAGCCCTCAATATGGCTTCTTCAAGCCGCTGCTCCTTCTCAAGGAGATGGGCTCGCCGAGGTTCAAGGGTAGACTCATGGCCACCGGCCTATAAAGAAAGTGCGTCCGCTGCGTCTTCTGAAGCGGCCTGCTTCAGAGCCCTTTCCCCCCATTCCTCCAAAGGACCGATAAATCGCCGCCGAATCCACGAAGGGTCTTCGTAAAAAATTACAGCGGGATAGGACTTCTTCGGAACCCTGGCGTTATGAGACACGTCTTTGGAACGCCGTATGGCCTCAGCCAACTGTGCGGCCTCCTCATCGGCCGAACTCGGGAAGAGAAGTCCAGCGTCTGACTCTTGCAGGGCCAATGGTTCGTCTTCAAGAATAGGCTCAGACTCCGCCAAAGAATCGAGCAGATTGGTGGCCGCTTTCCTCCGCCGCTTAGACCCAGAGCCGGTCACCGAGGATGACCGCTTCCTCCCCCGTGAAGCCTTAGGGCGGCGCCGACCCACATCGCCCTCGACACCCTCATCCCTATTACTCTCGCTCAGTGCCACAACAGAGGATGACACCGCCATTGTCGACGCCACGGGGGGCGGTGCTGCCACCGGCGGTGGTGCTACTACTGGGGCCCGTCTACCCCGCGATCGGGAACCCAAGGGCATACCAACTGTTGGAGTAAGGTCTACCCCTGACTCCCCCGGAATGAGCGCGGTGCCAATCTCCCTCAGAGGAAAGCGGACCGGAGCCCTCGGTCGCAGCTTAGCTCCCAGAGCCTGAGGAGGGGCATCATGACCAAGAAGCACCCTTCTTTCCTCAAGAATAATCGGGTTCACCCGATGGAGATACCATCCCGTAAACGCCCCCACGCACCGGGGCGTATGCTCAGCTTCAGGGATCATAAAATTGGAGCCGGTGTTCAACCTCACGAAATGATGTGCGGCATCGCAAACGGCATCAAGTGAAGGGACCGGCGCAACGATGAAAGCTTCAAAGGGAACGCCCTGGTCGTATCCAAGCTGTCGGGCGAATCGATGCGGGTTGTACCGCATGAAAAGGGCTGCACTGTCCTGGCGAAACACCAAGTAGCCCGGTCTAATTGTATACAAGTGCGCGGCCTCCCAGGGATTCAAAGAAGGTGCGTTGTCTTTCGACTGGTCCCAGAGTTGTTGAACTGGACCTGAGGGAGTAGACAAGACCCGATCATTAAAAACCAGCCCGCCAGCGGCGGCGTGAGGGGAAATCAGCACCCGAATAGCCCCGAATTGAGTCGGGTCGGCGGCAGAAGCACCCACCAATCGCATAAGTCGCGGGAAGGGATAGGCATCATAAAATGAGGGCCTCTGATGCATAGCAAAAGCCCCCAACACGTGCATTTCGATCCAGGACGTGAAATAATGAAGCGAAAAGTTTACCGCATCCACGTCGGGAGTAGAGGTATTAGCTGCGGTGCCCAACCCATGATAAAGGTGCGCCAAGGCTGGGATGCCGATGGCCAACCATATCCCCTCAGCAATACGATAAGCCGGGTAGATAACCGAAGCTCTCATAAAGTGACGATGCATGGGGATGACAAACCAACTGAGCCAAATGCTAACAAACCCCACAAAGAACATCTCCTCGTCCATGCCGGGAGCAGCGATGGATTCAAAAGACGTCGGCGACATAATACGGATGTAGTACTGTGGTAGATCCGATTCAGTGGTCGGCAGCTTCTTCGGACCAAACCCAAAGGGGTCTCTAATGTCGGCAAACTTCGGAGCTGTCTTCGACACGACTCCTCGCGAAGGAAACAAGCAATGAAGCTCTTGAAAGTAACCCCTGCTCTTCGGATTCGGTGAACAATGGTCGAAGATACCTAGCGCCTTGATCAAACTGGGACGCTTGTGGCGAACGGCGTTCTCAACAGACAAGCCGTCAACCGGTGCAGGCTCGGGCTCGAAGACATACTCGTCAGGAGGCAACAACTCCTCATACAGTGCACCCCTGATTGGCAGTCCCGAGATTTCATAAAATTATGCCAGAGAAATCGAAACCTCGCGATCTCCTAAAATAAAAGTGTTGGTGGGGAGATTCTATTGATTCAGGAACGCCCTAACCCACCAGACATGCAGGGACTTATAATGGAAGAGTGACGCGTATATTGCCTGATAAAGCCCGACCTTCTGCAGTCGCGCATGATGGGCAGAAAGGATGTAGCGAGCCCAGAGAAGGTAGCCCGTAGGGTGTCGAGGAGTGAGCCCTATCTTATAAATTTTCCCCCACGGGTGGGCCTCACCCTGGCAAATACGCCGCCCCAAGATATCTATAGCCGGGATCGGATGGTTCGGGATACCGGTCGTCGAAGGCTCGAGCCTCCCCGTTGGGGTCCAGTTGGGCATCTCCACAGCAAAAACCGTCCTCGGAGGATCCATCGGCAAAAATGGGAAAGTGGGCTCTGTCGGTACTTCGCAAAGGATACTCCGGCAACCCTGGATAATATGACTGTACCAAGATCCCCATAGGAGTAAGTTGGTGCAGTTCGGGTCATGAGCCCGGATCATCGCCATCGCTTCCTCATCAGATGGTGACTGAGGAAAAGCAGCCTCCGAGCGAGCAAAAGGAAAGCATGGAACGGAAGCCATCGCACCTGAAATCGAATGAAAGAAGACCGTTAAAAGCAAAGTCAGCGATATATATATCCATGCATGAACATGAAGACTAGTTAAAGAAAGCAACAGTAGATTTTTCTGGGACCATTGGCTACAAAACACATGGGCCCCACAGAATCAAGATGACGGCTCATTAATAATGAAACCGAGCAGTTGTAATAAGTCAAAGGGGATACCCTCATTAAATAAAAAATGGGTGTCAAGTGGCCCTACACGTTCTCCTAAAGGACAAATCTACCTTGGGCTCTACAACGGATCAAATGAGATCATGGGAATTAAATTCCCACAGAAGACATCATTATAAACTTCTGTTCCATTAATTACAGAAGGACAACCTAGGGCAAAGAGACCCTAAGAAGCCTCCACGGGAAGAACTCAGTCCTTCATAGGAATTAAATTCCTTATTAAGAAAAGGGAATTAAATTCCCAAAAGCATTTTTTCTGTAAACGGGGTTGAACTCCATGGATCATCGTCTAAGCCCTAAGAGATCTACAGTTTGAAGGTTAGGTGGTTTTCTGTTCTTATGGAAAAACTTGAAGAAAAATGGGTTCTTTGTTGAAAAAGGGTAAAAAAAAACCCTCGTTTTGGATTTAAAATCCAGAGGAATGTGAAAGTTCATCGTTTGTTCAAGGACATTACCTGAGGAAAAGAATTCTTTTCGAACAGAGTTAAACTCTGAAAATTGTTTCAAGGCAGAGAACTAAGCTCTGGAAGAAGAGAATTAAATTCTCAGAAAAAGTTTGCAAGGAGGAAGATAAGCAAAGTGAGGCTCTTCTGAAATGACCCCAATATTTATAGGAGGTGATGGAAACGCTTCATCTCCCCAAATCCGTAGAGGAAGCCAACGATTGAAAAAGGTGACAGCGTTGCACTCACGTGCAGACACGTGAGAACAACGCTGTGGGGGCATTTGTTTCCTGATTTAAAATCAGGAAAGCCTGCAGAAGAGGCATCACGTGCTAACACGTGACCAGCAGTCACGTGTTGGCACGTGACATTTAAAAGCGGCTTCAAAGGCACATCAGTTCCCTGATCAAATCAAGAAAAAGGCTCCAGACGAAGGTCACGTGCTCACACGTGACTAGGGGTCACGTGGTGGCACGTGACGGCTAAGCAGCGGCCAGAAGGCAGAGCGCAAAAAGAAGAAGAGGGCTCGTTCCAAGGGGTCACGTGCCCACACGTGACCAGGGGTCACGTGGCCACACGTGACCGGCTTTCAAAGCCTATTTATTTAACAGAATCAAATTCTGAAGAGATCACTCAAATCTTTCCAAAGGAAAATGATTATTTGGAACCGATTGAATTAAAAATTTAAAGGTGATTAAATATCACCTATCTATGGAAAAATCTTGAATTTGGAAAGATTTCCCCTTAAAATCTAACCGAAATAACAAAGGAAAATCTCTGGATTTAAAATCCAATGGTGAATAAAATTCACCTAATGATCCAAAGGTCCAAACGAATGGTGAATACAAATCAGATCCCTTAATGAATGATTCATCGAAACTAATTGATTCTGCTCCTTCTCCTATAAATAGGAGCCAAGGGAAACAGGGAGGGAGAGAGATCGATATACAGATTCATAGAGAGGGAGAAAAATAGAGCCTTGATACTTTGGAGGAATTTGGATCTTCTGCAAAAGAAAATCTTAGGTAAGAAAGGGAAGGCCTTAAAAGAGAATTTAATTCTCAATAGAGTTTAACTCTGATATTAAACAGAAGAACATAGTTCTCTCTTTAGTGGAGGATCTGTAAAGTGCACATCTCCCCTTGAATTGAGAATTTAATTCTCATTGGGTTGAGATCTTGCCATGTAGATCCAAAGCATAGAGAGGGAATGGAAGCTTGAGAATTTAATTCTCACAGAACTATAGGAATTTAATTCCTTTAAAATAAAATTAGGGTTTAACCCTATGTTATGGGAATTTAATTCCTTCAGAATGAACAGAATCAGGGTTTAACCCTAGTTAAGAACTTAGTTCTGTTAAAATAACAGGAATTTAATTCCCTTAAGAAAGAAGAAATTAGGGTTTCACCCTATGACAGAATCTCATTCCTCAGAATAATTCTCTAAAAGAGAGTGGGGACTTAATTCCTTAAAGCTGTTATTAGGGTTTAACCCTATGATAGAATGCAGTTCTTCACATATATGCGGAATTTAATTCCTACAGAAAATTCAGAATTCAACTCTATCCCAGAATATAAATCTTCAGAGGGAAATAGGAATTTAATTCCTCAAAAAATTATTGTTAGGGTTCAACCCTGCGAAGAATTTAATTCTTAAAGGGATTAACAGATCTTCCAAAAAACATACAAAGAGGCAGGGTCACGTGCTACCACGTGACCCCCGAAGAGATCCACAGAAAAGGCCCTTTGAGGCAGTGCCTCACGTGACCCACGTGACCCTTGGTGGAAGCTTTAACATACAAGCACCAAGATGCCCATCACGTGACAGCACGTGATGCTCCAAAGTATTCAATGCTTTTGACAGAATAAGATAAAGGGAAGGTGCCATCACGTGTTACCACGTGACCCCTCTTGCCTTAGTGTTTAACACTAAATTGGAACCCCTGAATCCAGTGTTAAGCACTGTTTTGCCTTAGTGTTCAACACTAATTAAAGAGCTTTCTTGCAGTGTTTAACACTGAATTTCTTAGTGTTTAACACTAAATTAAATCTCTGTTGACAGAGTTTAACATTAATTTTCTTAGTGTTCGACACCAAATTAAAATCTCTGCCACCAGTGTTTAGCACTGATTATCTTAGTGTTTAACACTAATTTGAGATCTCTGTTGCTAGTGTCTAACACTGACTTGCCTCAGTGTTTAACACTAATTTGAACCCCCTGTTGCTAGTGTTTAACACTAATTTCAGCCCAATTGGCTAAATATCCAGAGGCAAAGCCTCTCCTCTAATGGACCAACAGAGGGCCAATATCCTAAACATGATTGGACTTAGCCCAAGCTGGCCATAAGTCCTCCATTCAAACTCAAATTCAACTGAGCCAACGGGCTCATAATATAATTAATTGGTCTTGGTTCCAAATTGGGCTAAAGATTATTTAATCTACCTCGGTTTAAGGGTACATCTCTTCACTCCTTTGATACGTGGCATTGTAATTCCTCAACGTCTTCAAAGAGGTGACGGGTCCCGATGACCACATATTGATACGGACTGTGGGGTCCTTAAACTCATGGACTATGAGGTCCTTAACCTTGACCGGGATGTCTTAAAACTAACAACGGACTATGGAGTCCCTAAATCCACGGACTATGAGGTCCTTAACCTTGACCGAGATGTCTTAAAACTAACAACGGATTGTGGGGTCCTTAAACCCATGGACTATGAGGTCCTTAACCTTGACCGTGATGTCTTAAAACTAACAACAGGCTGTGGAGTCCCTAAATCCACGGACTATGAGGTCCTTAACCTAGACCGGGATGTCTTAAAACTAACTACGGACTGTGGAGTCCTTAAATCAACGGACTATGAGGTCCTTAACCTTGACCGCAACGTCTTAAAACTAACATTGGACCGCAATGTCCTTAAACTACCCATGGACCGCAATGTCCTTAAACTATCCATGGACCGTAATGTCCTTAAACTACCCATGGACCGCAATGTCCTTAAACTACCTACTGACCGTAATGTCACTAAACTAAACAACAGAGCCCCCCCTTTTATTGCTCTCTTGTTGGATCTAAACGATTCCGTTAAGTTGATCTTAGTCTAAAAACTAGACTAACGTATCCTTAACAAACGTTTAAGTCGATCTTAGTCTCAAATGAGGCTAACGTATCCTTAAACCCAAACCCCCAAACCCAAATCTAAAATAATACGGATTTGGACTAGTCCACGCCCTACGGGCGACGACATAACTCAGTTTCCGTATACAATCCACGGGCAACTAAACATAAAATAAACACACACGACACGAAGTGACCATCTGGAGAAGGAGAAAGTGGTTACCGCGATGCGGTGGCGTAATTAACTGCAGGGGCTTGCGCCTGCAGGGAAGAGCGTCCCCACAATCAAAAACCCCTCAAGCGGGGGGGAATCTGGCAAAGTCTGCTACATCAGACGCATCCGTTTAAACCTTCGATATACGGTGCCATAAATCAACTTGGCATCTTCGGAGAGGTAGACGGATAGCACCAATTAGCATCTGCCCCGAGCCTCAGGCGAGACGACCACGCGTCTCTGTGTTCGGAGGGGAACAAGGATGAATATCGAGTTGGAAGGTGCCGATCGTCGAATAAAATGGTGGAGGGCATACTTTTTGCCGCCACTTAACGCAAAAAGCCTTCTAGGGCCTCTTTCCTCTATTATTCTCTCTCTCCTCTCTCTCTCTCTCTCTCTCTCTATATATATATATATATATATATATATATATATCCTACTATTTATGAACTATATACTAACTACATAATCTACAGACTATTGCCTAATTTATCTAAGTATAGGCTAAGTATCCGGGTTACGTAAATACGCTTTCTATACTAAGTGTTCTCTAGAATTGGCTCGAGGGTATTATACGCCATCTTCGCAATTTTCCCCGTAGATATAAATCTGCTCACCGTATATGATCGAGCTAGTCGTATGCTACGACCGTCTTGCCCATTGTCGCCGCCTCGCAAGTCTCTGTAATCAAACATAGCATTCACATAACCACACTCACATAAGAATTCAAATCGATATCGATATAACGAACAAATACCCATAAATTAGAATCTATGACCAATAAGAGATAGAAGAGTGTTAACAACAAGGAATTATCCTAGGACTCGCTGTTTTAACATAAAAAAAACCCATCAAGAATTACAAATATGAATTCGCAAGTTTAAAAACCTTAGAATATCGTCAAAACCCAACTAAAGTACTTCCAGATTTTGCCTTAGGGCATTTAGGGAAAAACAAAGTATCACAGGGACTTAATTGTCACAAGATAAAGCTTTAACCCAAAACCCAAACCCTAATTCACAAAACTGGCAGCCAAAAAATTCCTTTTGGCCGTAAATTACGGCTTGGCCTTAGAGTTTTGACCCCGTATTTCAGTCGGTGTTTTTTGGTGGTTCTACTAGGTAAAATCTATACTTTGAATATTTTGCAAAGATCCCAAATTACTCCAGAATTATTTTGAATATCAAAAACTCAATGAAAACATAGTTTTAAGAACTTACAACACTTATCTACCAAATATCATACCATCAAAATACCCTTAACTTTCCCATTACAAGATGTAATCATCAAGAAAACTTCATAAACACCTCATAACTTCAACTAAGCATTTTAAACCCTTATCTTTTCAAGATATAAACCGTAAAAATCACATTTTGTGCAAAGGAATTATTTTTTTCATGACAATAACCCTAAACTTGGTAAGATATGGATCTTTACCTTAAAAAGAACTTCAAATAAGAGCTTCAATCTTGTAGGATGCCACTTGAAGAGTTGATGAAAGATTCTACTTGATCTCACTTGAGTTTGGTGCTTGAGAAGTAGAATAAGTGTAGGATTTTACTTGGAGTTGGATTTGGTTGAATGAGTGGTATTATGTTAGTAGTAGAATTTTATGAGGTGAGAATGAAAGGTAGCCATGGTGTTGTAAATGAGAATGAGAGAGGTAGAGATGAGAGTAAGGGTGAGATGAGAGAAGGAGAGGAGATGAGAAGAGTGGGAGGAAACATGGAGGAGTATGGCATTGGTGTGCCTATGCCTCATGTCTTCTCTCTCTCTCACACATTTCTAACATATAAAATGTAGCCATGCCTATTTTTAAAACCATAAAACATAATTTAAATTAACCATTCATCTAAACTATTAGCCCATTATTACTTGTCATAGCACCTTAAGTGCAAAAGTTTGGAAAACAAATGTCATTTTTATCATGTCAAGATTTATAATCATCTTTATATACCCAAATTATGATAACCCAATTCAATAATTGGTATTACTATAATAAAACATATTGTATTATTATTTAAATTCTAAAATAATAATATTTACCATTTTCTGAAATGTTACAATCACATTCCAACTTTTACAGAGTTTCAAACTGATACAAGATATCTGAACAAGAAACATAAACATAAAGAGCCTAAACAGTGGCATACTAAAAATTAAAGCTGGAAAGAAAACTAAGAATCGGCTTCAGAAGCAAACTAGTCGTAATCCTGATTGTACTCCTCTTCTATCAGTTCCACCTTCTTGGTCCTTAGATCACCTGACGAACATTCCAAGAAATAAAGAGATGAGTGGAATGTCCGTCAGCGGACTTGCGCTCGGAAAGTCCCTAAGATAGGTATGAATTATATGAATAAGGTGAAAGGTGATATGTGATACGGTATGAACAGAAATAAAGAAATATGAACGTATATAACATGGCAATGTTAAAGGTAACTATGTAAATATGGCAATGTAACATAAGCATGGCAGTTTATATATATAACATGGCAATATAGTATAGCATGTGTTGGTCAACATGAGCATGTGATAAGTGAAAGTGTTGAACATGAAGTGAATGTCAACATGTCCTAAAAAGACTCTATAAGGATAATATAATCTAACGTCGGTTTAAGTGTGAGTGTCAACCAATTTTAAGAGTATTCTCGAACCTAAGGCTATCGTCCAGAGACAATAAATCACGGGCCTAAAAATCAAGAGAGTAATATCGAGACCCCAAGTTGTGGAAGAGTCGGCCCAAATCGAGAGTGTAGCATCGGGTCCCCAAGATGTGGAGGAGTCAACCCGATTAAGAGGGTGGTATTAGGACCCCAAGCCGTGAAGAGTCGACCCGATCAAGAGTGTGGCATCAGAACCCTAATGTGTGAAGGAGTCGACCCGATCCAAGAGTTCATGTACCGGTGGGACTCCTGAGATTTCGTTGGATTCATACTCAAAATACCCCAAGATCCCGCGTATCTAATCTATAGTTAAAGTTATAAGTCTTTCCTAAATATCCATGAATACATAAGAGAGTGTAATTCAAGTTCAAGTCAGGTTCGTGTATTCAAGTCAAGTTCAAGTGTTCAGGCCAAGTCGTATTCATGGTTCGGATCAGGTCAAGTCTTGCATGTAATAGGTTTAATCAATAAATTCATGTAGATATAATAAATAAGCAGTCACAGATCATTAAATGAGATAAGTCTATTATTCAAGTAATGACCAGAAACAATACTATAAAGAAGTGTTATGTACGACTAATTACTCATGTCAATTGGATTAAGAATATAAACGGAAAACATAGCCCTAAGTGTTATGAAAACATGAGTTCAAGTCTCGCCTAAATATGACTACTGGTTTGGGAGATATACGCATTTTCGTATCATGACGAAGAACATATCAGAATTTGTCCAGCCCCGACACACATTTTTAAAATATGGTTTGAGTTAATTTATATCGGGTTTCAGGTTTAAAAAATTATTAGAAATTTGTAGATATTTCTATTTAGTTATCCAAAAGACTAAGCTGTAGGGTTACTAGGCACTCTCACAAGGGTCTATAAGGCATCAACCATGCCTGATTTAAAATTTAGACGTGCCGAACAACCCTAACCAAGATCTTTAAACTAGAGATTAGGCGAAACAAAGTATGTTAAACACTTTAACATCTAAGAGTTCAGGATTACAACCTTTGTAGTCTGGTCCTTCACTTCATAAGCTCCATGTTGAGGTCCTTTCGCTGCGATCATCATGTACCCGGACTCCAGAGAGGCTCCAAGAAGAGAATGATGCAAACTTGCTTCCGATTTTCGATAATAAAGATGATCTACCTTGAAGTTTCTTTAACACAAGCTCTCACTCACAAATGAAGTAAACACCCTGATCTAAATGGCTAGGATAGATTAGGATGATGAAGTAGGATTTTAGCTCTCATTTGTTTTCTTTTTCTCACTCAAAATCATCACTAAGCAAAAAGCTAGAAAGCTTTCAAGGAAGAAGAAGAAGAATCAATTTACTTTGTGATGAATAATGAATTGTGTTGATAATTGCTTATGCAACCATGGTTGCTAATATAAAATGAGCTAACCTTTGTAGAGAGTTAACTAGGGTTGAGGGTGTGGTTTGGGTTACAAAATATCAACAAAATATCTTAGCTCATGACAAAAAGAAAAGCTTCTAGAAGCTTCAAGAATGAGCTAACCCAAATCAAATACTAATCTTGTTTAATCTCCACTAATCATGTTGCATTAGTAATTATAACATGTTACAATATTATATATCACATATATAATATATTTTGTAACAAAAGAAAATAATACAGTTAACATATATCGCATATATATCAATGTATTATACGAGTGAGAAAATGAATTAATAAGTGAGCTAATATTAGTTAATGCAATTTAATATATCAAATATATAATTATACATTAAATTATCAAATCAATACTTGATCCGATAATCCGGCTATTTCACAAATAACCGACTAATATAATCTGTATCAGTTCATCGAATCAACACTTGATCCGATGACCCGGCAATATCTCATATACCCGGCCGATATCTCATATCGTGAGAATCTAATACGGTATCACATACACGTATTGTTCTCGGTCCCGCACATATCATATATGTGCTCCTACTCCATTGTGCCTTAGCCAAGAAACATCTGTGTAGGACTCTAAAGAATCGTCAATACGCCGGCAGTAGGTGATGATCATATCAAACACCCACAAGCTGCAAGCGGTCAGCTAAACGTAACAGCCACCCAGGTATTGAGCGATCAGAAGATCAACAAGCAAGCCTGTACATTCTCCTGCGAATCCAATCAGTAACACTCCCGTACAGTCCGGTCTCTTCGTCTGATATGTCGCATATCTCGCCTAGGGGTGGTAAACGTCAGACCCCAGTAGCTTGATAAGTCGTGTCGATATGAGGTCTATAACAGTTCGAGAAACTACTGGTAACACTTACCAGTAAATCTCAGCAACCCTGGCCAGGGATTTCCAGTTATAGCCAATCGAACACAGCGCAACATCAACTCCCTATACCGGGAGAGACGAATCCCCTCCTATCGCTCATTGCCTCCATGTGATTCGGGACTGTACCCAAAAGCCACCTTTTTGCATGCACTCTTGGACATGGTATGATGGAAATCAAAGCACAGTGGGAATCACACAAGACTCTATGACGATCTCGGGTCTACAGACTAACATGTACCAGTGTCACCAGAGAACTGCCATCTGACGTGAGGTATAATACCATCTGGGAGTTCTCGGCGAGTCCGTCCAGTGTACCCAGTCTTTACTGAGCACCCGTATACCTTATTTGATGTCAAACACCAATGGATATGAGATCATCCATCGCCCATCATATGGGTCAAGAAGCGCATACGCTAGTCTACTATGGAGTATCGATGCCCTGTCTCGGTACTCCCATGACTAGAAACTTTTGAAGGATATACTTGGCGACTACACTGTCCTCACTAGTATGATCTGCATCATAGTCCTGGTAGTCAAGTACTCATTCTAAGGGCTTTATCAACATGTAACATAGAGATAATCAGAGTACATGTTAAGATAAAGAGCAATCAGATAGCGTACTATCATGTCGAGCAAGAAAGTCCTCCCTATATATGTCCAAGCATCCACTACAATATATATCGTATGTACAGTAATGGCCTCTAGGGCATACATATAACTAACAATCTCCCACTTGCACTAGGGCCATCTGTTGTGGTATCGCATACCCAACAATCAGCTGTGGTTGAAGTATCTCATATCTCTACTGGGAAAAAGGCCTTTGTGAGTGGATCCGCGCTGTTGTCCTCTGTGTCTACTCTCCTAACCTCGATCTCCATAGAGATCAACCATCTCCATGATCAGGTGATACTTCCTAAGAATTTTTCTGGATCTCTGATAGGACGGGGGTTCCTTGGCAAAAGCCAGAACTCCATTGTCACACAATGGTAGGAACAAAGTTCATCTCATGAACTTGTATATATCCAGACTACCTCTTTGGTAGCATCCTTGGTAACGATGTATCTTGCCTTTAATCGTCTAGTAAGTCACGGTATCTAGCTTGGAACTCTTTCAACATACCGTCCCTCCACTGAGGGTAAAGACAAAGCCTGCGACTGACATTCGGTCGTCCTTATCACCCTGGAACCTTTCCAGTGATTCTCCCCAGGATCGATTGATACCATCTCACTACAACTAGTGAGAATCCTAACATCCAATTAGATCTATCCCATAGATCCATAACCCAGGATTTAGAAGGTATCACCTTCCCTATCAAGAGTATGTCATCCACGTACTCTACGAGGATCACAACCATACTCTCTACTACCTTTTTGTATATACAAGGTTCATCTACCATTTTGATGAAGTCAAACTCTTTGACTACCACATCAAAACAGATGTTCCAACTCCGCGATGCCTGATTTATCACATAAAACATCTTGCTCACGTTTCCGCTGCTCCCACTGTCTACGAAGCCCTCTGGCTGTGTACTTATAGACGCTCTCTTCCAAATCATCATTTAGAAAAGCAGTCATGACACACAACCGCCAGATATCGTAGTCATGGTATATAGCCGTGGTAAGTAGGATCTGGATGGACTTAAGCATAGCTTTGAAAGTCTCAACTTTTCCATGTACACCAAGTAATCTTCTCAAGATATACTTGCTCCTGATGGGGATTTAACCCTTTAGATAAAGCAACCAAAGTCCATACTTTGTTGGTGTATAAGGATTCCATCTCAGATCGATAAGCATCCAGCCATTCTCACAGAGTCCCTACTCCTGATGGCCAGCTCGAAACTAGTTGAATCATCATCTCATGATGCAATTCTCGCTCCCACTGTCATAGAGAAAACCGAAGTATCTCTCAGGTGGGTGAGGAACCCTACTAGATCGGCGGAGAGGCTGAGGTTCATTGGAAACTATTGAATCTTTTGGTTCTACCATCAGCTGCAGTTTGTATAACTGGAACTCTTTCCAGTTCTACCTCATGACCAATAATTTCTTCACAAGAAATTCCCTTTCACAAAGGTGGCATGCTGAGAAACAAAACATCTTTTGTTCCTCGGTTTGGTAGAAGATATTCCCTTACGAATGCTTGGGATATCCAACAAACTTCCATAGAACTGACTTTGCCTCGAGCTTGTCCGGATTATGCTCTTAGACATAGGCTGGACAACCCCAAATCTTAACATACTTAAGATATGGGCTCTTCCCATTCCATATCACATATGAAGTGGTAGGCAACTGATTTGATTGGAACCCTATTCAATAGGTATGCAGCTTCTCAAGTGCATAACTCCCTAAAAGGAAATAGGAAACTCAGTAGTACTCATCATAGAGCACACCATATCACATAGGGTGCTATTGCTCCGTCCCGATATACCATCGTGCTATGGTGTATACGGAGGAGTAATGCTGAGAGAGAATCTCATTCTCCTTTAGAATAGTCCAGGAATTCCGTGCTCAAGTATTCTCCTCCTTGATCTCATCAAAGGACATAATACTTATACCCATTTTTGGTTCTCTACTTTTGACTTATATTCATTGAATTTCTCAAAAGGTTCAGACTTGTGTTTCAACAGGAACACATGTACGAATCTTGAGAGACTATCAGTGAATATAATAAAGTACAAAGAACCGGTCTTGGCATTTGTAGACAGGGGACCTTACATACATCATCATGTATCAATCCCAAAAGTTTACTAACTCTTTCTCTGTTTCCAATAAACAGAGTTGTGGTCATCTTATCTTTGTGAAATGACTGGCAAGTTTCACAAGATGTAAATTCAAACTAATTTAAATATGCATATAAATGTAACTTAGCTAGTCGGGTCGCATTGATATGACCTAGTCTACAATGCCTCAAGAAGGATTCGTTCATTTCTGAACTCTTTCTCTTGTGTGTGTTATGTATACTAAGAACTGTAGTTTGATTTAGAACGTCAATGCTTTTAGATAACGTGCATGAACCGATCAACTCTTGATATAGGAAATGTTCAAAACATTATCCAACAATACAAAATTATATCCTTCTTTACTAATAAAGAGACTGATATGATGTTGTATATCAGGTTCGGTATCTAATAACATTCGTTCAGAATCAATGTATTCTGGTAATACAGAGTGATAACTACCAATAGACTTGGTTGCAACACTTGCACCATTTCTATCTCATGAAACTTATCACCCGTTCTCAGTTCTCTACCTATCTGTAGCCCATGTAACAAATTACATATGTGGGATCCTGATCTGGTATCAAATACCCAGGACGTAAAGGATATTAAGAAACAGTTCTGTGTAATGAACACACCCGAAGAAGGTGCATCAACATGCACTTTCCTCGTTTGGGCGGCACGGGAATTATGGTAATCCCCTATTTCCTGCTCTGCCTTATAACAATTATAAGTTGAGCGGGACCAACGTTCCCTAGCGCAGTATAATAAGCGGGTTCGGTCAATACATTCGTATTATTGTCTTGATTAAGGCGTGACATGGTCGCTATCTGGAGAGAGAGAGAGAAGAAAACACTCAGCGTGCGCTTTTACAAGATTAGATTGGTTATCAATTTATCTAATCAGGATGGCTTCCACTGTTTTAGTCAAATCTTCCTTCAAACCCTAAAAGGAAAGACTAGCCGGGATTAATTACACTCTACAAGTTCGCCAATCTTTCGGTCAGGCCAATGTCGGTACTTTGAGGGAGTTTCCCCTCGCTTTCGCACGGACCTAATTAAAGTAAACCTCGTTTTCCCAGGGGCGTAACCCCGTTTAACACCTTTCTAGACACCTACTTGATCGGCTAATTGTAATGTGTAAAACTCTCCTAGGAGTAACTCTTACTCGCAGCGGGTATCGGGATCCAACTATCTCATAGAAGGTATGCAATCTCATTGCAAATTTCAACACTTGAAATTCCCGATAATATTTTACCCCGAGCGATCTATGACCTTGACAAGGTCAACAAACCATAGACCGCAAGTCAAGTTCAACCCGTCATTTCCCGATTGAATTAAACCCACCCGCATGACCCTTGACAAGATCAACAAAGTCACACGACTACCCTAACTTAATCGCATCATATGCTTTTGCAGATAAGCATAAATAGCTACCGCACACTACGCCTTGACAATGTCAACAAACGCAGTACGAATACTATGAAGTACTTATCTGAAATGACGGAGGGCTACGACAGGTTTTTAAGAAAACCCTTTGCGTAATGAACTTGATATCGTTGTAGAATCGAGTGATTTTAAAAGGAATGTTTTTGAGGCCTTTTCTAGTTTTGCTAAAGAGGTCACTCCCGGTGAAGGGATCGTCGGCTCTTTCCTTACCGAATAAGGTGCAGGATATTTCACAAATATCACTATGCAAAGCAAAAACTATAGAAGCAATCAAAAGACAAACCGAGTTTGTAGCATCTGCTAGTTTCACTAAAGAGGCCACTCCCGGTGAAGGGATCTCGGCTCTTTCCTTATCGAATAAGGTGCTGGATGTTCTACAAGGAACACCACTATGCAAAGCAAGAACCAGAGCTACCAATTTTTAAACAAGTTTCTACAATATTTTTAGGTTTCTTTTAGTTTTCATTAATCTCATTAATGAAGTCCCATTTTATTATGCTTCACAAGCATCACATTTGAAACGAAATCTGCAATATAACATATATCTCATATATATAATATAAACATTCGTCTCAGACAGTAATATGATCTCATCACAGAACATTGCAGCAGAAGATAACATATGAAATATTGGATATACTGGGATTTCCGTGTTTTATGCGAGCCTGTATAAAACGCGGATTCCACGGTCGCGATGAATAGCCAAACCCACATCCCTAAACCCCTACGAGATCGGCAAGCAACACTGCCAATTCTAGGGTTAGGAGACTCGGTCTCGACGCCTCGAGATGGTCTCCCACTGGACCCTAGAACCCGGTTACTTGTGCTCCCCTCCTTGGGTCTACCTAATGCGGAAAAGTAAATAATATACAATGGTGACATCATCCTCAGCCCGAAAGTGCCCCGATAAAAGAATATTACATACAAATGAATTTTACATGAATGAAAAAAAAACTCTCATCTCACATAAAACCCTGGCTATTTAGAACACGACGATCCAATATAACATATCACAGCAACACATAATATCTCATATCATCAACGTAAGTAAGTATGTATACACCGATTGTCGTTGATGTATAGCAACAAAAAACGGCGATACAACAACATAATACACTTACGGTCGCAGAAAAGAAAGTGTAAAACTACAACAGTTGGAATCCACAAACTCCTTAGACATCGCATGCCTAACCAAATGAATTCCTTAGACATCGCATGCCTAACAATTATAAACCCCGCATTTTAGTCTCATTATCGAAAACTCTTTTCAATATCAAGTCGGGCAATTCAACAAGATTCCCGACATTCTGATCGAATGCTCATCGCAAACTTTAGTAGACGGCCGCACCCCCGATGCCGTCGACGAAGTGCACTAAGGCGGAACACCGCTGCCGCGAACATCCGAACGGATGTTTTTGGCGACGGGGTTCTCCTACAGTCACTTGGTCGAGGCTATGGGGTGTGGCTATCTATTAAGTTTACCCGGCGAGTATCCGCGTACACTACATGATTGCGACGGACTTTTGATCACATTAAAATCCCGTGGCAACCGATCATTTGAGACTAAACTGCTAAATTTATAACATTCAAATTAGTTATCTCATAACTACATGTGGATTCCAAATATTGTATCACATTCCAGATAAATAGACAATGTTAAACTTTCCGATCGAATAAACAAACACCCAAAATTTCCCAAATAGTTCTCAACACTTGAAATTAGTTTAAAAACATCCATCACATGCCACAGTACCAATGGTCCAGCCGTAGAAGGGTCAAGCCAACGCCTCACATGTGGCAACGCCGTACTGCCACAAACCCTAAGGTTTAGAGGCGGTTCAGACGGTCACATAATCGAGTTAAGGTTTGTGTTCTTCTAGAGGGTCCACCGCGTTACTTGCACAATAAGAACGTTCTCAAACTACGGAAAAATCCAACACTTGGAAATTTTCCGGCAGGGGAAAAAGTGAGTTATTGATATCCGTTCGAACTTTTTAACACGTTCTAAAAAATACCAGGACAAGCTAAACGAAGCCATACTTTCCGATCGAATCAACGAGTTCCCAATACAATCCAGAAAACTCAACACTTGAGTAAAATTAAAAATTCCCAGAACAATCAGGATATTGCTACGGTTATTATTGTGCAAAGAACTAACCCTAATGCCCATATACGGCCGCGGAACCGCCGCGCCAGTCATGGTACGGCCGCGGTTCCGCGGCTCTTTGATGGAATTAATGGCGCGTTTTTCACAGTAATTCCTAAAATACCCTGCTTATTTTTCTGAGCATTTTTAATATGAAAAATGTCAATTTTTTGAAAAATTTCCAGAAACTAGGGTTTTACGGGTATTCGGAGTTAGATCGGACTTTAAACTTCGTCTAGGCTTCGTCTAAAGCTCTAGGTTGGCTCTGATACCACTGTAGGGTTACTAGGCACTCTCACAAGGGTCTATAAGGTATCAACCATGCCCGATTTAAAATTTAGACGTGCCGAACAACCCTAACCAAGATCTTTAAACTAGAGATTAGGCGAAACAAAGTATGTTAAACACTTTAACATCTAAGAGTTCGGGATTACAACCTTTGTAGTCCGGTCCTTCACTTCATAAGCTCCGTGTTGAGGTCCCTTCGCCGCGATCATCATGTACCCGGACTCTAGAGAGGCTCCACGAAAAGAATGATGCAAACTTGCTTCCGATCTTCGATAACAAAGATGATCTACCTTGAAGTTTCTTTAACACAAGCTCTCACTCACAAATGAAGTGAACACCCTAATCTAAATGGCTAGGATAGATTAGGATGATGAAGTAGGATTTTAGCTCTCATTTGTTTTCTTTTTCTCACTCAAAATCATCACTAAGCAAAAAGCTAGAAAGCTTTCAAGGAAGAAGAAGAAGAATCAATTTACTTTGTGATGAATAATGAATTGTGTTGATAATTGCTTATGCAACCATGGTTGCTAATATAAAATTAGCTAACCTTTGTAGAGAGTTAACTAGGGTTGAGTGTGTGGTTTGGGTTACAAAATATCAACAAAATATCTTAGCTTATGACAAAAAGAAAAGCTTCTAGAAGCTTCAAGAATGAGCTAACCCAAATCAAACCCTAACCTTGTTTAATCTCCACTAATCATGTTACATTAGTAATTATAACATGTTACAATATTATATATCACATATATAATATATTTTGTAACAAAAGAAAATAATACAGTTAACATATATCGCATATATATCAATGTATTATCCGAGTGAGAAAATGAATCAATAAGTGAGCTAATATTAGTTAATGCAATTTAATATATCAAATATATAATTATACATTAAATTATCAAATCAACACTTGATCCGATAATCCGGCTATTTCACAAATAACCGACTAATATAATCTGTATCAGTTCATCGAATCAACACTTGATCCGATGACCCGGCTATATCTCATATACCCGGCCGATATCTCATATCGTGAGAATCTAATACGGTATCATATACACGTATTGTTCTCGGTCCCGCACATATCATATATGTGCTCCTACTCCGTTTTTCCTGAGCCAAGAAACCTCTGTGTAGGACTCTAAAGAATCGTCAATACGCTGGCAGTAGGTGATGATCATATCAAACACCCACAAGCTGCAAGCGGTCAGCTAAACGTAACAGCCACCCAGGTATTGAGAGATCAGAAGATCAACAAGCAAGCCTGTATATTCTCCTGCGAATCCAATCAGTAACACTCCCGTACAGTCCGGTCTCTTCGCCTGATATGTCGCATATCTCGTCTAGGGGTGGTAAACGTCAGACCCCAGTAGCTTGATAAGTCGTGTCGATATGAGGTCTATAACAGTTCGAGAAACTACTGGTAACACTTACCAGTAAATCTCAGCAACCCTAGCCAGGTATTTCCAGTTATAGCCAATCGAATACAGCGTAACATCAACTCCCTATACCGGGAGAGACGAATCCCCTCCTATCGCTCATTGCCTCCATGTGATTCGGGACTGTACCCAAAAGCCACCTTTTTGCACGCCCTATTGGACGTGGTATGATCGAAATCAAAGCACGGTGGGAATCACACAAGACTCAATGACGATCTTGGGTCTACAGACTAACATGTACCAGTGTCACCAGAGAACTGCTCTCTGACGCGAGGTATAATACCATCTGGGAGTTCTCGGCGAGTCCGTCCAGTGTACCCAGTCTTTACTGAGCACCCGTATACCTTCTCTGATGTCAAACACCAATGGATATGAGATCATCCATCGCCCACCATATGGGTCAAGAAGCGCATACGCTAGTCTACTATAGAGTATCGATGCCCTGTCTCGGTACTCCCACGACTAGGAACTTTTGAAGGATGTACTTGGCGACTACACTGTCCTCACTAGTATGATCTGCATCATAGTCCTGGTAGTTAAGTACTCATCCTAAGGGCTTTATCAACATGTAACATAGAGACAATCAGAGTACATGTTAAGATAAAGAGCAACCAGATAGCGTACTATCATGTCGAGCAAGAAAGTCCTCCTTATATATGTCCAAGCATCCACTACAATATACATCGTATGTACAGTTATGGCCTCTAAGGCATACATATAACTAACATAAGCTCTGCACAATTTGTATTCCCGAAGCTCTAGTTATGGTCATTTTAACATCAGGGTTTAAAATAAAAATTTGGATTTCTGGACAGCAACTATAGAATGTATTATCGGGCATATATCAGATCAATCTATGCATTTCTGGGTAACCGGGTATATAGTAAATTCTAGGTTTGTCAATTATGCATCTATACCTCAAAAGCTTATCCTAAACGACATCGGAAGCTTAAGTTATGTCGTATTTAAAAACAATGTACAAATCAGAACATATTCTGTCCCGATTCATCACTTAATTTTGTAACGCGGTTTTCTATAATTCAAGTCGATTTTCAGTGAATTAGTATAACTAAGAAAGTTTAGATCTTTCGATATAGATGTCCAAAACGCTTGATTTTACTCAATTCGGATAACGGTAGATTAAGTTATATATCATAGAAGTTGATCGATAAAAGTTATTTTCAGATTTCAGAAAAACAGTGACTAAAAGTGTCATAAGTCCCAAATCGTTTTTCGATTCAATATAAATTTTTTATTGTAGACCTGAAATTCTATATCATATTTATCCTAATTTTCCTATGATTTCCAGAAGTGAAAATTAATTTCTAAAAATTATTTTGAAGGTAAAGATATTGATATGTCATATGTGAGAATGAGGAAACCATGATATTTATTCGTAACTTCATTTTCTATTAGAAAATTTAAATAAAGTAATTTAAAATATAGCGAAAAACAATGTAATCCTAATTGGTCTCCGAAATCTTAATATATGGATTGAGAATAATGAAAAAGACTTATACAAACTATATATGAGTGTGTATTTATGTGTGTTTATTATTTATATATGTATCCATTTAATTAATCATTTAGGGACTATAATACGAAGAGAGCAACGGGTTGATGGAGCATGACAGGAGGAGGAGAGATAGAGAGAGAGACAGGGGGAAGAGTGAAGGGACTTACGTGATGTATGAGTCGGTATAACAACCGGCTCATCGATCGATTCTAGCGGCGGAAAAGATTCTCGGTGGAGAAGATACGAATGGTATAATAGTTTAGTTCGCCTCGTCTCAAATTCTAGGTAACGTAGGACACTCCGATAGCATCGGAAGTCCTAGAGATCTTCCATGGTTTAAAGGAAATTGGATTTTTGAATTTGTAAAAAAAAAGATAAGGGAGATGGAAAAGAGGAGTTGTTCTTCTTTCTCTCTCTTTTTTTTAAAGGAAGAAGAAGAAGAAAAGAGTAAGAAAACTTATAAGAAATTATGTCATATTAATTCAAATTAATATGAATTTATAGTGGGGGTTAAGGAGAAATTGAAAGATCACCATTCATTTAGGAGTTAAAGGAAATAAAATGTCTCATTTGTAGATTATGAGAAGGGAATAAAAAATTGATAAAAATAATTGCAAGACACAAGTTTTGAACATATAAACTATAGACTAGCAATACAATGAATTAACCAATGGCTATAAGATTACTATTGCATATAATTAAATAAAAATAAATATATGTAGAATTTCAAAAAAGAATAATTTAAAAGATAAACGGAATAAATCATTTTCTTATTCTATTTTTTTCTTTCAAATAAAACAAATTCTCTTTTTCAAAATTTTCCTTTTAAACAAAATCTAATAAATTCTTTTAAAAATCTTTCAAACCTTTTCTTTTTATAAAGCGATTCATTTAAAAACAAATATATTTTTATTTATTAAAAAACATTATAGTAAAAATATGGTCGTTACAAAGAAAATGGTCTTGACGCTAATACGTACAGCCTAAATACTACCTGGACATCCCCTTACCTCAGCAGAGTACAGACATGACGTCAATAAAGCTCAATGAGCCAAAGCAAAGTAGAGTGACGGCAAATTCCTAACTCCAGGTCTTCATGGCAGTACATACATGCTTAAAGATCACTGGATGTCATCTCACCTTAGAAGGGTGTAAACTTGACTTCCCTGGGACTCAAAGAGTCTGACCCTAAGGTAAAGTGTCAGGCTGGCGCCTAACCCTGAATCCGCTGATGGTCATCTATATCCACCTAGGAAATTAACTTGGGATGTTGTATCCTCGCCTTAGAAGGGACTGGAGATACGGTAAGTGCGTGGCTACTCGAATCACATTCTGAAAGAACGCACAACGAGAAGAAATCAGCTAATGCAACAGTGCGATGGACTACACCCAGTACCACAAATCTAATGGACTTCTATACTAGCGGGGGTAATGTGCTTGACATTAAGATGAGTTTATTCATACCTAAAAGGCAGATAAACCGAACGCTCCGAGACAAGTACATAAACTAAGTAAGGTCATTCCAGTGCAAGTAAAAGCAAAAGTGCGATGACTGACACCACTCCACCTACGTGCAGTGCACGTAGGAGTATTGGTGGGGGCATTTATTCCCGCCAAAATTTAGTGCTCGAAACTTAAGCTTCACCAAAAAAACGCCAAGGTAAAAGCGTAATGCCCATGCGCATGTGCACGCCAACGCCAACCAGGCTGTGCAAGCGCACCACATGCAAAGCACGTGGCGCAAACCGTCAATCCTATGCACAAGCGCACCACGTGCAAAGCATGTAGCGCAAGCACATGTTTGGTTGAAGCGCATGCTTCAATCAGAGTTTAAACTCTATTTGGGAAATATTTTCCTGTATCTTTCTAAAATAAAAAAGATACTTTCTCTGTTAACAGAGAGCCCTTAGATCAATGATTCAACGGTGCTTAAGCACCACCGGTTGATCTTAAGATCAATTTGAGATCTCTCAATGAGATATTTGTTAGGGAGATATGCCCTAGAGGCCATTATTGTATCATACTAGATTGTATATTACATATTGGAAGCTTGGGATATTCACAGTTATGATAACAGTCTTGTTCAAAATGGTAGTATGCTACTTGGTTTGATTCTACCTTAATATGTGCATGTGTTTCTTTTAGCATATCGCTTATACATATTGGCAAAGCCCTTAGGATCTTTACTTAACTACCAGCATTGTGATGGCAGTCATACTAGTGAGGGCTGGATAGTCTATAAGCACATCCTTATACAGGTCCCTAGTCATAGGATTATCGAGACGGGGCATCGATACTCCAGAGTAGACTAGTGTATACACTTCTCATCCCAGTAGGGAAGATGGTCTGTCTCACAGCCATTAGTACGTCGTACTGGAGATAGTATGCAGGTGCTTATTAGGTTATGAATTACACTGGACAAAACTCGTCGGGAACTGCTGGTTGGTATTATACCTATCGTCAGGTAGCAGTTCCCAAGTGACACGAGTACAGCTTAGTCCGTTGACTTGACATCGCACTTTGCCTCGAGTGTGTTTCCACTGTACTTAAATTACTACCCTACCACGGCTCAAAGGAGTCATGCAAACAAGTAGTACTTGGGTGCAGTCCCGAAGCACTTGGAAGGCAGTAGCGGTTAGATAGGATTCGTATCTCCCGGTATTGGGAGTTGATATCGTGCTGTGTTTGGGAAGCCATTACACAAAGTCCCTGGCCAGGGTAAGCGAGATTTATTGGTAGGTACTCTAGTAGTTTCTCAAGGTTTATTGGGCTCTGCTCCGGCACGACTTATTGTGCTATTAGGGGTCTGACGTTTACCATCCCCTAGGCACGATATGCGAGTATCTTAGATGGACAGACCGGACTGTACGGAGATTGTCACAGACATGCACAGTATGAGTTCGGATGAGTTTGCTCATCGACCTTCTTATTGACAGATACTTGGGTCGTCGTTACGTGCAGCTAGTACCGCTGACGTGCTTATAGTTAAACCCACTGCCAGCGTACTGTCGAGTCTTTAGAGTCCCATACAAAGGGTTTCCCTGCTTCGGACAAAAGATGTAGAGGTCGTATGGTTTTACGGTAGGGCCTCGATCACATACCTGTACTTGTACACGGATGATGTTCGGGCGGACAATACTAGTAGGTTTTGGTTTAAGCCGGATCCTAGTATTGTTTCATTAGATTGTTATTGTCTCGGTGTATTCTTATTTTTCGGAATATGAATACGGGTATGTATATACGATGAAGGCATTCTTGTAATTTTACAAGGCATGCTTCTAGAAGGGGACACCTCATTATTGGTATTATCCATTTTCTTAAAAGGATTAATGAGGTGGAAATGGAGGAGACTTTTGTGGCATGGTGTAAGGAATGGCTTAGGCATTAGTTTATTGATTTGGATGCACTATTGAAGTATGGCTATTATTTTCTATGTGAAAATAATGGATGCTTCATTATTTGTTATGAGCCATTCTCTACACCAAGTCAACACTTGAGCACATTTGCTTCTTTCTCTTCTCTCTCTTCATTTCATCTCCTTCTTCCTCAAGCAAAACCCTAACCTTCATATATGTTGTGAGTCATAGGATTTAGTGAGACAAAACAATCTAATAGCTTCTTTACATCATCTAGGCTACTTGGATTAGTGAGTCATTTACCCTAGTTACCTCGGTTTATAGGTTGGAGCTTGAAGCACAAACTCTCGGGTGAGTCATCTTTGACGCGAGGAGACCGACGTCACAAGCTCGATCCATACTTCTAGGAGAGGAGGATAAGAAGACTCGAAGGACTAGTACACGGAGGTATAACACTCTTACCGAGTAGCTAAACCTCCTAGTGAGTTTAGTTAGTTAAGGTTTTAGTATAGATCCTAGAGTTAGTCGGTGTTGCGTAGTTTGTAAAAGTGATGTAATATTATTTTGCGGGGCACATTCGGGTTGAGGTTGTAGCCACCATTGTATTATTTTCTTTTACTGTTTTTTTCTCCTAGGATAGACCCAAGGTGGGGTGCACAAACTACCATGTTCTTGAAGTGCCGAATGACCTACTCATTTTATTGCTTATAGACTATCCAGCCCCCATTAGTGTGATTACCATCACAACGCGGTAGTCAAGTAAAGATCCTAAGGGCTCTGCCAATATGTATAAGCGATATGCTAATAGAAACACATGCACATATTGAGCTAGAATCAAACCAAGTAGCATAGTACCATTTTGAACAAGACTGTTATCATAACTGTGGATATCCTAAGCTTCTAATATATAATATACAATCGAGTATGATACAATAATGGCCTCTAGGGCATATCTCACTAACAATCTCCAACTTGCACTAAGGTTATGTATTGGCATATCATAGACCTATCATCTTGATTAGCCTCTCGAACTGCGTCTGAAGGATGGCCTTTGTGAGTGGATCAGCAGTGTTGTTCTCCATATCTACTCTCCGCACCTCGATCTCCCGGCGATCTACGATCTCCCTGATCAGGCGGTACCGCCTTAAGATGTGTCTGGACTTCTGATGGGACCTTGGTTCCTTCACTAAAGCTATAGCCCCATTGTTGTCATAATACATAGGTAGTGGATCAACAATGGACGGAACCACCTGAAGTTTTGTCACGAACTTCCTGATCCAGACTGCTTCTTTCGTAGCACCACATGCAGCGATATACTCCACTTCCATAGTCTAGTCAGCAACGGTATCCTACTTGGAGATCTTCCAATAGACCGCTCCTCCATTGAGGGTAAAGACATAACCCGATATGGACTTAGAGTCATCCTTGTCATTCTGGAAGCTGGAGTCGGCGAAGGCCTCGACCTGGAGGTCTTCTCTGCCGTACACCAAGAACATCTCCTTAGTCCTTCTCAGGTACTTGAGAATGTTCTTTACTGCTGTCCAGTGCTTCTCGCCTGGGTTTAACTGATACCTGCTTACAACACTCAATGAGTAAGCTACATCTGGTCCGGTACACAACACCGCATACATTATAGAGCCTACCGCTGAAGCGTAGGGTATAATAGACATGTGATCCCTTTCCAAATCAGTCTTAGGAGACATCTCTTTGGAGAGGGTGATTCCATGACAAGCCGGTAAATTATCGCGCTTTGAATCTTCCATACTGAATCTTTTGAGTATGGTGTCGATGTACCTTGACTGCGAAAGTCTTAAAATCATTTTAGATCTATCGCGATAGATCTGGATCCCCAGAATATAGGAGGCATCACCCAGGTCCTTCATGGAGAACCTTTGTGACAAGAATCCCTTGACTGATTGTAGCATAGGAATGTCATTTCCTATCAAGAGAATGCCATCCACGTACAAGACGAGAAATACCACACTTATCGCTACAATCTTATCATAGATGCATGGTTCATCTAGATTTTTGATGAAGTCGAATTCCTTGACCGTCTCATCAAAACAGATGTTCCAACTCCATGATGCCTGCTTCAATCCATAAATGGACTTAAGCAACTTGCACACTCTTCCACTGCTCCCACTCTGAATGAAACCCTCTGGCTGATCCATATAGACGCGTTGTTCTAAATTTCCATTTAGAAAAGCGGTCTTTACGTCCTTCTGCCAAATCTCATAATCGTGGAAGGAAGCAACGGCAAGAAGGATCCGAATGGATTTGAGCATAGCCATTGGAGAAAAGATTTCATCATAGTCCAAACCAGGTCTTTGACGAAAACCTTTTGCAAAAAGTCTAGCCTTATAGGTTTCAACCTGTCCATCTACACCAATCTTCTTTTTGAAGATCCATTTGCAGCCTATGGGTTTTACCCCTTCCGGAGCAATGTCCAAATTCCATACTTTGTTGGTGTACATGGACTCCATTTCGGTCCGCATTGCATCCAGCCATTTTACCGAGTCTCTACTCTGAATGGCTTGCTGGAAACTAGTTAGCTCATCATCATTGATGATGCAATCCTCTCTATCCCCATCTATGAGAAAACCGTAGTATCTCTCGAATGGCTTGCTGGAAACTAGTTGGCTCATCATCATTGATGATGCAATCCTCTCTATCCCCATCTATGAGAAAATCATAGTATCTCTCGGACGGATGAGACTCCCTACTAGTCTTGCGGAGTGCCGCGGGGATGTCCGGTTCTTTTGAAATTTCTGGTTCCACCATACTTTCAGTAATAGCTTGTGGTTCTGGAATTTCTTCCAGTTCTATTGCACTCACACTTATCTCTTTTTCTAAAAACTGAGTTTCTAAAAAGTGGGCATGCCGAGAAACAAAGACCATTTGTTCCTCTGCGTAATAGAAAAGATACCCTTGGAGTTCTTTGGGTATCCCACAAACTTACACAGTACTAAGTGTGCCTCGAACTTGTCTGCATGCTGCTTTTTTACAAAAGCTGGACATCCCCATATCTTAAGATACTGAAGATAGGGTTTCTTCCCACTCCACATCTGATATGGTGTGGTAGGCACAGTCTTGGTAGGAACCTTGTTCAAAAGATATACAGCTAATTCTAGTGCATATCCCCAGAAAGATCGCGGTAACTCAGCGTTACTCATCATAGAACGTATCATATCCAATAGTGTTCTGTTCCGCCTTTCCGATACACCGTTGTGTTGAGATGTGTATGGAGGAGTAAGCTGAGAGAGAATTCCATTCTCTTTTAAGTAATCCAGGAACTCGGCACTTAAGTATTCACCACCTCGATCAGATCTAAGTGTCTTGATACTTTTGCCGATTGTTTTTCCACTTCATTCTTATATTCTCGGAATTTCTCAAAGGCCTCGGATTTATATTTCATCAAGAATACATGTCCATACCTTGAGAAATCATCCGTAAAAGTAATGAAGTAGGAATAACCACTTCTTGTATGTGTAGATATTGGACCACACACGTCGTTGTGTATGAGTCCCAAGAGCTCGCTCGCACTTATCCCGTGTCCAGAGAACGAAGTCTTTGTCATCTTTCCTTTGGGATATGATTAACAAGTTGCATAGGACTGATATTCGAACGGATCCAAATATCCCTTTTTATGTAACTTCATCAATCGTGTTTCATTGATGTGACCCAGTCTACAATGCCATAAGAAAGCCTGATTTAATTCTGGAGACTTTCTTTTAAGTGTGTTCTGGACGTTGAAAACCTGAGCTTGATTTAATACGTATATAGCGTTTGTTTCGCCCAATCAGAGCAAAGCTCTGTTTGAATTCAAAATTCAAATTTTGAAGCAACGCTTCAAGTCGCAGGCGCAACGCGCCACGTGTCTGGCGCTAATACGTCAGCGCAGCGCCCAAGAAAGCGCACCCAATCAGAGCAGAGCTCTATTTGCCTGAAGCAACGCTTCAGTTGCGCTGCGCTCTGCGCTGCGCGACACGTGTCAGCGCAGGTGCGCTAGCGCAGTTGCGCTGCGCCCTGCGCTGCGCGACACGTGTCAGCGCAGGTGCGCTAGCGCACTTGCGCTGCGCCCTGCGCTGCACGATACGTGTCACGCGCTGGGGCATCTGCGCCAAACTAAATTAAGATTTTAAGAAATCTTTTCTGTTCTTTCCAAAACCAGAAGATTTTCTTCTGCCTTTGGATCAAAGATCCAGCGGTGGGAAAATTCCCAAAATCACTCAGAAAAGATCTTATTAACAAATTCAACAAATTTGTGGGCACTATAAATAGGACCCCAGACCTCATTCTAAGGCATCAACATTTTCTTGAAAAATCAAGAACTCTAAACAGAGAGAACTCTGAGAAGATTTCAAGAAAAAGGTAAAAAAAAAACCTTCATGAAGTAGAAGAAATTCCTTCTAATAGATCATTGATCTAAGAACAAGATCAATGATCTTTAGATAATAAACAGTGCTTTGCACTTCTTGCGAACCTTCGGTTCTTTAAAAACAATAAAAACAACAAAATAATAAAAGAATAGTGCTTTGCACTTCCAAACTGCGCTGTTGCGCTCTTAAGAGAGCGCCACGTGTCGGCTATAGAACCACTTGCGCTAAGCGCCCTTAAGATAGAGCTTTGCTCTCTGGAATTGGCGCAACTCGCTGAGAGCGCGCCACGTGTCAGCGGCGCAATAGCGCAGCGCAACAGCGCATTGCACTGCGCTAGTGCGCCTACGCTCACCAGAACACGACACGTGTCATCACCATATGAGCTTGCGCTCATAACTTAGCGCAAAGCGCAGACGCATTGTATTGCTTACAAGATGGGCCAAGCCCAATTAAAAGAAGGCCTAACAGGCTTAATAAAATGCAATGCATTATTTCAAGGGGCAGAGCCCAAACAAAAATATTCAGAATGCTATGCATTTTAAAAGGGGCAAAGCCCAAACAAGGTAGATACTTTGCATCATCTACAAATGGGCAGAGTCCAAAATAAATTGATACTCTGTATCTTTTGTGGGTAGAGCCTAAATAAAAAATACAATGCAAGAGCAAATAAAATGTGGAACTGGACTTAGCCTAATCGTGGCCATAAGTCCTTAAATTAAATTGACTGAGCAAAATGGCTCTCTTAAATCAATCTACGTCCGGTTCGAGGGTACATCTCCGAATTCCTTTGACATCCATCGTTGTAATTCCTCAACGACGTCAAAGAGGTGACGGGTCCCAACAACCACACACCAATATTGGACCGAAACGTCCTTAAACTAATATCGGACCGAAACGTCCTTAAACTAATATCGGACCGAAACGTCCCTAAACTAATATCGGACCGAAACGTCCCTAAACTAATGATGGACCACCACGTCCCTAAACTGGCGATGGACCACTACGTCCTTAAACTGGCGATGGACCACCATGTCCTTAAACTGGCACAATAGAGTCCGAACGTTCTTTTACCGGATCTAAACGGTCCCGTCTAAGTTGATCTTAGCCCCAAATACGGTTAATGTGTCCTTAGATCTTTAAATAAACAATAAAACTCCAAATCAACTTTGGTTCAAGGGTACATCTCTGAACTCCTCTGACGCCTGTCGTTGTAATCCCTCAACGACGTCAGAGAGGTGACGAGTCCCGACGGCCAGATAATTAAATCAATCACTACGTTAAGTTGATCTTAGTCTAAAACAGGACTAATGTATCCTTAACGAATGTTTAAGTTGATCTTAGCCGCAACGCGACTAATGCATCCTTAAACTAAAAACACCAAACCCAAATCTAAGTAAATACGGATTTGGACTAATCCACATCCTACGGGCGACGACATTACTCAGTCTCCGTATACAATCCACGGGCAACCACAAACAAAACAAACACACACGACACGAAGTGAAATTCTGGAGAAGGAGAAAGTTGTTACCGCAATACGGTAGCGTAATTAACTGCAGGGGCTTGCGCCTGCAGGGAAGAGCGTCCCCACAATCAAAAACCCCTCACCCTGAGGAGGAATCTGACGAAGTCTACTACATCGGCCGCATCCGTCTAAACCTCCGATACACGGTGCCATAAATCAACTTGGCATCTTCGGAGAGGTAGACGGGTAAAACCGATTAGCATCTGCCCCGAATCCCAGCGCCAGGACAACGCGGTCCTGTGCGCCGCCTTTCGGAGGGGAACAGATTCTGGCACGCCCGGTGGGACCTCTTCCTCTTTCCACTCCACACTTCGTGTGTCGTCTTCGCGAACCAATCGCGGTTTGTTAAATGGTTGTCTTCGGATTTAAAGTTGCTAAGATTTGGTCTTTTACCTGGCGCAGAATTCAAGATTCAATGGCCACCAACTGCACCAACTGCTTGAAATGCCACTGCAACGGACGCTCCACCTCACCGAGAGGTGTAACATATGGGCCCCAAGCGGCTTCCTTCCTGACTCTGCCGGTAGACCAGGTGACCCAAGCCACCACTGGCTTGTTCTTCGGGACCATGGTCCCACCTACAAGCTTCTCTATGCCGACACCTGCACCGGAAGTGAACAAGAAGTCGGTGTTCGACCGGCTCACTGCTATCACGACCCCTGTCAACGGGTCGCCTGCTACTAAACCAACAGCCTCCGTTTTCACCAGGCTAGGTCAAAACTATAAAGTGGCCGTCCCAAAGAGGGCAACGGCCGCTGCTTTGAAAGTCGTTAAGGCGGCTTCTCCCATCAGAGAGTCGGTCTTCACAAGATTGACGGTTCCCACTCCTCCCACAGCTGGTCAAAAGGCATCAGTCTTCGATAGGCTGACATCGGCAGTTACCCCACACTCAAACAGGGGGCAGCAAGAAACCATCTCGATTTCCGAGCCAGTCCCAACGGCTCGTCGTGCGCGACGTCGCCATTGGCAACGAATAAGGAAAGCAGGGGGCAACTCCCCCTCAGGGCTAACCCCACCTGCTCCAGTGGTGGAGGTCAACGCTGCTGTTCCAACTGGGAACAGCTTTGAATTGCTGAGGAAAGTGAAAAAGAACTCTCCGATTGCTACATTGAAAGAATCTCCTCCGCCTATGGAAAAAGCTCCAGAGACAAAGCAGGAACAGCCCTCTCAACGGTTGTCGTCAAAGATTTATAAAGTTTGGCGGAGGGTTCAAGACTCCGTGATTGACCCGGACCACTTTCGTCGCCAGAAAAGGGCAAAGGTGGAAAAGGACAAAAACCGCCCCATTAAACAGCAGGGGGCAACAAATGCTAGGATGCCCACTTCAACGGCTCCTTCAACCTCAATGGTCCACAAAAGGAAAAGGCCAGAGAAAGCTCCCGTGACGCTGAAAAAGTTTAAAAGCGGTGAACCTAAACGCCCCAAGTCAGGGGGCATAACGGTTCATACGGTCTATATGGCTTCTGGAAAGGAAGAAAGTCGTACTTCTACGGGTCACCGACCGCTCACCCGATCCGTGACGAAAGCCCAGGAGCAGCAACAAAAGCTCCAGGAAATGATGACTACAATGGCTGCACTCACGGAGCCAAAAGAGAACCCCGGGACGTCCTTAGATGAACGCCAAGAGGAAGAGACCGACGCCGAGTTCCTCCGCCGAGTACTGGAAAAGAGAGACAAAGAGGCTGCTGAACAAGCAGCCAATATACAGCGTATGGGCCTCCTCTTCCAGGACATGATAGGGATGATGATACAACCAGATCCCACAACTGAAGAACCCCCGATTGTCTTTGGAGATGATAGGGGAGAGACATCAAACCCTCAGCCCGTTCTATCAACAGCTAAAGAGGGTACAATCTCTAAAACTGATCTGGACGAATATATAGCCCAGCAAATAAAGGTTCATCACGCGGCCGAAGCAGCCGGCCACGTCGTAAAAACGGGACGACCGTATCCAGGCTGGTATGACCAAATCAAGTACCCGCCAGGTTATACAATCCCCAAGTTTCATGTCTACAAAGGGACCGGCAATCCCCATCAACATGTTGCCCAGTTCAGGGCGCTTTGCGGTAACACCGGCGGCGACGACAAGCTTTTGCTTCGCCAGTTTGTTGGAAGCTTATCAGATACGGCCTTCGAATAGTATTCTGAGCTCCCCAATGACTCTATTAAAACCTTCGTGGAGATGGAGCTGCTCTTCACCCAACGTTTTGCAAGTGCCAGTGAGCGTACTCCGATGACGGTACTGATTAATGCCAGGGTAAAGCCCGGCGAGACGTGGGTTCAGTACGCTATACGGTGGCGTAATCTATGGTCTAAGTGTGAACAGCGCATAGAAGAAGCCCCTGCGGTAGGAATGTTTGTTGGAACCCTTGATCCACAAGCAACCATTTCACAGTTTATGATGTTCTTCAAGCCGACTTCCTTCCAGGCTTTGATCGACAAATTGGCGCAGATGGACCAGATGGGCCATAAACCCCCTCTCCCGAAGCCGGACTCCCGAAACGATAAAGGAAAGGGAAAAGCGATCATCGTCGCTAATGCCCAACAACAACCGAACGACTCGAAGCCGGTTGCTCGTCCGAACAATACGCGCCCATACGTACCCCTTGAGGACAGGATGGGACGTGCTTACTCCTTCCCCCGTGATAAAACGAGGAGGCTATTCGAGCTGGCATTGCGCAACAGGCTCATAAATCTGCCAGATCCAAAATGTCCGTCGCAACCAAGTGACGTCAACGAGCCTAATTACTGCCCTTATCATCGAGTGCTAGGACATCCGATCGAAGACTGTTACGTTTTCAAAAATTGGCTTGAAAACCAGTACCGCCAAGGTAAATTTGCGCTATCCGACAAATGGAAGGTGAATCCCCCGCAGCCCCATACCTCTAAAGGGACGAATACGCCGGGGGCAACATGCTCCGTCATTGAAGAAGCTCCTTGGGAGGTTGTATTATCAGCCAAAACGAGGAGAATGCTAAATGATCTTCAGACCCGTCCAGCGGTCAAGTGGAAGAACCCCTTTGAACCGCAGGTTATTGAGGGGATGTTGAAGCCACGTCCGACTCCGAGGACCGATGGTGGTAGTTCAAGCGCTCATAGTCAGCCGTCAAAATCTTCGAAAAAGAAGAAGAAGAAATCTAAGAAGCCCGTGAAGCCTGGCGACAAGCACATGGACTTACAGAAGCAAATCGACGCACTGGATGAGTACAACCAAAAAGCGCGGACTCCCATTACGCTCCAAGATTTCCTTGATCACGTCTTCCAAAAAGAAGATGAGGGAGAGAGTTCATCGGATGAATCCGAGGAATATATGGCGAGCTGTCGTATGATCTCTCATTCGACCACGGACGATGAAGGGACTTCTGGCACTGAAACGCTGGGGGCAAATGCCGAATCAAGAGCCCCAGGGTTATCAGTTGAAATGATTGGCGCGTTTCTTAATGAAGCTCGATTGAAAAGCAAAGCTGATCGAGAACGCAAGACGGCTATATTCGAAAGGGCCAAGCGCCAGCGACTTGAGGAAAGAGCTGAGATGATCCCGCTGGAGCAAAATGCCTCCACCGCTGACAAAAGCCAATCCAAGATAAAAAAGAAGTTTGCTAAGGCCATATCGATGGGCATGAAGCTACCACCCTCTGAAGAAAAAGTTACTGGCATGGTAGAAATGCACCCCTCTTATTGCTTATATCATCAGAAGGTCTCGCATCCCACCCAAGAATGCAAGGCTTTCGATAGATGGTGGCAAGGATACGTCGCTAATCAACAACGCTTTAAACGGGAGAAGCGTAAGATTCGTCGAGAGCAAGGAAGCACGACCGAAGAGCTTGAAAGAACTGCCGGCAATTGTCACATGGTTAACACTGCCGGGTCACAAGTGCCTACATTTGGGAGCGACTCTGATGAGGAGCTAGAGCTTGCCCCTCTCTTTAGAGAGTCAACTTCGGGAAAAGAAGAGGAGCCAGTGGTTTGCGAAAATATCCGGCTGCGGAATCGGACATTGCCTGAAAAGAACCTCGGACCATCGAATAGAAAAGATAAAGGGAAAGAAAAGGTCTCTGAAGACATCGTCTTAGATGACCAAGTTCTGGAAGAGCTAAACGCCGAAAACCCGCCGAAGAGAAGTAAGGTGGATTACAACGTTCTGGCACATCTGAGGAAACTGCCCTCTCAGCTCAGCGTCCTTGATGCCTTGTTACTATCAAAGGAGGCAAGGGACTCTTTGATTAGGGCGCTACGAGATCCGGACCAGTTCCAAGCCTTCTTAGCCGAAGAAAAGATGAAAAACGAATTAGAAGAAGTGCACACAGCCGACGTTGCTTTTGGTGATGAAGACCTTCTCCTCGGGACGTGTGAACACAATCGCCCCCTTTATGTCTCAGGATATTGCCATGACATAAAGATAGGTAAAATCTTGGTCGATAACGGATCGTCTGTCAATTTACTCAATGTGGGAGTGTTAAAGGAAATTTGCATGAGCGTCCAACACCTCGCCCGGGACAAGATCACTATCTCCGGTTTCGACTCCCAATCCTCAAAGACTCTCGGATCTGTGATATTGACGCTGCGCTTCGAGTTGCCGTCACAGACATCAAATTCCATGTTATAGACGCCAAGACGTGCTACAACGCTCTGCTCGGCCGACCATGGCTACACGAGTACAATATCATCCCTTCTACACAGCATCAGTGCATGAAGTATTCTAGGGATGGCCTCGAGTACACTGTGGCGGGAGAGTTGAATCCGTTTTCCGTGAATGAAGTTCGCAAGTATGAAGATGCCAAATACTTTTTACCGAGTTTCGAAGACACGGAAAGGTGTCACAAACCGGAGAACAAAACTAACGCCACCATCCCTGTCTTCGGCAGTGACACCGAGGAGGAGGAGGATATAATTTATTCAGGTCCATCTCAATCCACCAGACCAGGACCATCCGTTCCTTCGTTGATCTTCGGTAGTGATTCAGAGGATGAAGTTCATGCTGTATTCCCTGCTCGGCCTTCAATACGGGTTTCCGCTGATGAAGAGCGAAGTCTGCAGATAACCATGGTGCCGCTTGAACATTACAAAGAACTGGATGCACTCGACACCAACAGCGTAGAAGAATTGCAGACATTCTATATCCCTCCCAGACGAAAAGGCGAGAAGGCAATCATATTCTACCGTTCTGAAGAAAACAAGGTGGAAAAAGAAATTTGGCATGGCGCGGATCCCACGCTCGACAGGCTCCAGCCTATCCGTCTTCCCAGACATTATACCGAAGGTTTGAAGAAACTGCTGAAACGCCAGGGGATATCCTTCACACAGACCGTTAGAAAAGCCAAATTCTATGATAAGGTCTGGAACGTTCCCGGGACTCAATGCAAGCTGCCTAACGGGAGAATAGAAACAAAAGGGCTTGGGTACATCCGGTCAAAGAAACGGGAGCTAGTAAACAGCTGTTATGTCATGTATGACTTCGATGAAGAGGTGGACGCTCAATGGGAGGACGCTAATCCTGAACCAGCAAAAGTTCCTGATACAAAACCGTCCAGTCCATCGTTTGAAGACCAGATGAGCAAACTTATAAGGGATGCAAGTCAAAAAGCCCGAGATGATCACAATCGTGAAATGGCAATCTATGAGAAAGCCAAGACACAGCGCCTCCTTCAACAGGCAGTAAAGAACGAAGATGCTGCCCCACGTCAGCCTGCTACAAAAAGGGCTCGACGCGAAAGCAAAAACAAGTCGAAGGGCCGAAAAGGTGCTCGACAACCACAAAGCAGAGCTAAGAAACCACGTATCCGAGAATCGAGCGTTATTGATTTAGCCCTCAGGAAGAAAATGGGTCGAGCGTACTCATTTCCTCGGAACAAAACAAGGAAGATATTCGAGCTCGCTCTAAAACATCAAATGCTTACGTTGCCAGAGTCCAAGCACCCCGAGCACGCAGGCGAGGTGTTCAACCCGAATTATTGCTTTTACCATCGAGTAGTAGGGCATCCGCTTGAAGATTGTTTCACCTTTAAAAATTGGGTTGAGGACCAATATCAGCTTGGCAAATTCGCGCTGTCTGACAGTTGGAGGGTAGCGCCGCCGCAAAAGCACGAACCCGAAAACGCAAGGATAGAACCAACTCCGCATTGGGATTGGCAGAAAATTCGCACCTGCCATGTGATAACAATATTAAAAGAAGGGTCCGAAGACATGAACAGCCTTCCTTGGTGCTTTGAAAACAGCAGCGATGAGGTAATCTCATAATTTCCCCCAGCTCCGAAAGAACTGGAGGATGGAATCCATACTACTGCAGATAACCTCAAGAAAATCGAGTTGGGGACAATAAATGATCCGCGACCAACATTCGTCAGCGAGCTGCTGTCTGAAGAGAGGGTGGCTGCGTTAAAAGACGTCCTTGTGCAGCATAAAGACTGCTTCGCATGGAACTATTCCGAAATGCCGGGACTAGATCCAGAAATTTCTGTGCACAAATTGGCGATATCCCCGGACGTCAAGCCAGTCAAACAGGCGCCGAGAAGAATGCGGCTCGAGCTTGAGATGAGCATCAATACCGAAGTCAAAAAGTTAATTGACTCTGGCTTTATCCAGGAAGTTCAATACCCTGAATGGATCGCCAACATTGTCCCAGTGATGAAGAAAAATGGGACAGTGCACATATGCGTAGACTTCCGGGATCTTAATAAAGCTTGCCCGAAGGATGACTTCCCAGTGCCAGTCACTGAACTAATGATAGACAACACATCCACTCATGAGGTTTTCTCCTTCATGGACGGCTCATCGGGGTATAATCAAATAAAAATGCATCCTGAAGATCGGAAGCATACGGCTTTCCGGACCCCTTTGGGGATATTTTGTTATAAAGTGATGCCCTTCGGTTTGAAGAACGCCGGTGCTACTTATCAGAGGGCCATGACAAAGATCTTCGACGACCTTATACACGAAATCGTTGAATGCTATATCGACGATCTCGTGGTTAAGAGCAAATCATACGAGGAACATCTCGAGCATCTGAAGATTGTATTCCAACGCCTTCGGCAATACAACTTGAAGATGAATCCTCTTAAATGTGCGTTCGGGGTTTCCTCGGGCAAATTCCTGGGATTCGTTGTTCGACACCGAGGTATTGAAATAGATCCGTCAAAGATTAAAGCGATCATGGAAATGCCTCCGCCGAGGACTCTCAAACAGCTGCGGTCTCTCCAAGGGAAACTCGCATACGTACGGCGATTTATAGCCAACCTTTCAGGAAAGTGACGTCCTTATAGTCACCTGATGAAGAAGGGAACCCCATTCGTTTGGGATCAAAAATGCCAAGGCGCACTGGATGAGATCAAGCAATACCTGCAGAACCCGCCGGTGTTGGCTGCTCCGGTTAAGGGGAAACCCCTCATTCTTTATACAACTGCCCTCGAAGGTTCCTTAGGCGCATTATGGGCACAAGAGAACGATCAAGGGAAAGAAAGAGCACTCTACTACTTAAGTCGAGTTCTGCTGGGGGCAGAAAGCAACTACTCTCCCATTGAAAAACACTGTCTGGCATTGATCTTCGCAATAACAAAGCTTAGGCACTATGCGTTGGCGCACGAGGTCCGTCTTATTTCAAAAGTGGACCCTCTTAAATATCTAGTGTCAAAAGCCATATTGACAGGGCGACTCGCTAAATGGGCCCTGCTCTTGATGGAATTTTCGATAACATATCAACCTCTCAGGGCAGTAAAAGGCCAGGCCATCGCCGACTTCCTTGCTGAGCATCCCATTCCTGCCAATTCTCCTTTAAATTGCGATTTGCCAGACAGACATGCGTTTGACGCAATCGACAGTGGTGATACCCGGTGGGAGCTTTATTTCGATGGAGCATCTTCCATGAAAAAGCACAAACAAAATACGCCAATGATCAAATCAGGGTAGGACTCATCTTTGTGACTCCACAAGGAGGAATAATGCGCTTCGCCTTCTCCTTAACAGAACCGAGGACGAATAATGAAGCTGAATATGAAGCTTTAATAGCAGGCCTCGAGATCGCCATTGATATGGGAATTGAAAGCCTCCTCATATATGGGGACTCCCAGCTGGTCGTCAGTCAAGTGAACGGCGATTACCAGACATGCAAACCGGAATTGGTAAAATACGGTGAAAAAGTGCAGCAACTGCTAACCCAAATTCCCTCCTACACGTTGGAAAGTATACCGCGCGCGGAAAACAGCAAAGCGGACGCACTGGCCAAACTCGCTAAAGAATTGGCTGACGAGAACCTCGATGACGTTAGAATCGTGATACAAAGCCGTCGAGTGCTCTCCCCAGCAGAGATACCTCCAGAATCATATAAAGAAAAGGGAGCAACTGAGCAAGCAACCCTACAAATAAAAGACCATGAGAAAACCGAAGACTGGAGAGAAGCCTTCATAGATTACTTCAAGTTCCACCGAATACCTGAAGAAGCATCCATAAGACATCAGCTTGTGAAACGAGCTCTGTCTTTCGCCTTCGTCAACGATACTCTATACAAGAGGTCATTCGATTCTCTGTGGCTGAGATGCTTAGGACCTGACGAAGCGAGAAGGGTCGTCCAAGAAGTTCATGACGGACTCTGTGGTTCCCACCAAGCAGGCCCTAAGATGAAGTTGAAAATAAAACGGATGGGCTACTACTGGCCCACGATAATGCAGGATTGCCTGGGATACGCGAGGCAATGTCATTCATGCCAAATTCATGGGGACTTCATCCATCAGCATCCCAATCCACTGCATCCGACAGTGGCTAGTTGGCCATTCGAAATGTGGGGAACTGACATAGTCGGCCCCATCGAACCAGCATCGTCAAAGGGACATCGTTTCATCTTGGCGACGACTGATTACTTCTCCAAATGGGCAGAGGCGATACCGTTGAGGGAAGTGAAGACGGAGAACATCCTCCATTTCTTCAAAACGCACGTCATATACCGGTTTGGAACCCCGAGAAGGATCATCTCTGATAATGGGCCAGCCTACCGAAGTCATAAAATTAGCCGCTTCGCACAACAGCACAATATAGACTGGAGATATTCCTCAGTTTATAATCCGCGAGCTAACGGTCTAGCCGAGGCCTTTAACAAGACCTTGACGAAGATCATGAAGAAAACAGTGTCACGAAATAAGAAAGATTGGCATGAAAGATTGCAAGAAGCTCTTTGGGCGTATCGAACTACATTTAAAACGGCCACAAACACAACGCCATACGCGTTGGTATTTGGGACGGAAGCAGTACTCCCTCTCGAGATAGAATTATCCTCTCTACGAGTGGCAGTCCACTACGAGCTGACAGACGAAGAAAATGCTCACCTTCGGTTTGAAGAGCTTGACGCCCTTGATGAAACCCGGCTCATAGCACAGCAAAATCTGGAAGCCTATAAAGCGAAGATGACGCGCTCATATGAAAAATTGAGCCGGCCGAAGACATTCCACCAAGGCGAACTCGTGCTAGTGGTCAAAAGGCCCATGATCCCCAATCGCGCCAAGCGGGGAAAGTTTGAGCCAAACTATGAAGGCCCGTACATCATAGATAAAGTTTACCAGGGTGGAGCCTACCTACTCATGGACATGCACGGTGAAAGGCCTTTCAGGCCAATAAACGGTCGCTTCCTAAAGAAATACTATGCTTAATAAGCCATGGCCTAGGTCAATGATAAATGACGACGACTATGTCCGCTCGCTATCTTCCTAAGCTTAAGCTTTCTAAGCAGTGGCCAGCCTTCTCCATGACGGACCGAAACGTCCTTAAACTAACGATGGACCGAAATGTCCTTAGACTAATAACAGACCGAAACGTCTTTAAACTACTACCGCAGCATCCTTAGGATGACGAGATAAAAAATATATAAATAAAAAATATATGATAAATAAAAATGGTATGTCCATAAGCAAAAAGGGCACGGATGAAAACCCGAAAGGGCTCCGTGAGTAAAAACAGCAGGACTACCGACGAATGTTTGTGAAAACCCGAAAGGGCACAACTTCGTTAAAGAACCCTTATGGAGTCCTCTCGACCTTGTAAGGAGAAACCACCTGCATGAGATCCTTACGACTCACAAAGAAGCAACACACTTAGGGATCCCCACGACCCCTAAGGAGAAAATACACTTGCGAGATCCTCACGACTCGTAAGGAGAACTCTCTTATGGGACCCTCACGGCCCATAGGATTTGAAAGTCTTAAGTCACAGAGACCTAAACCTGTGCTTAAGCAAACCCCCACAAACTTCCAATAATGCCTTACAAGTGGTCTTATATTGCCCCTTGTATACAATCCACGGGCGCGAATAAACATTTCCCTAACCAAGTCCCATCCGAGACTAGGGATATGTTCGCATGGTGAACAACCCTTATAAATCCCCTCGATTTATGAGGAGAAAACCCTCCTGTAGGATCCTTACGACTTACAGAGGAACAAAACACTTAGGAACCCTCACGATTCCTAAGGAGAAAACACACCTACAAGATCCTCATGACTTGTAGGGAGAAATACCTTTATGAGACCCTCACGGCTCATGAAATCGAAAGCCTTAGTCGACAGGTCCCTAACCCTGATCGCTAAGCCTCCTTTGTTCGACAGCGACAGAGGCAAATGATGATTCGCTCCTGGCAATATCCCAGTTGCAGCGGTGCTGATGCCAAAATCGGTGCCCAATTTCAGGTTTACGGCGAAAGCCAGTAGGCCGCTCATGCATACGAAATAGCCGAAATGATAGGGCAACTTGCAATAAAAAGCAGCAAGTAAAATGTATGCATGCAAAATAGCCGAAATGATTGGGCAACTCGTAATAAAAAGCAACGAGTAAAGATAAAATAAATAGCCAAAATGATTGGGCACCGCGAAAAATAGCCGAAATGATTGGGCAATCGCGACCTTCGCGATATAAAAGCTGAAATGATAGAGCATCGCGGAAATAAAATAAAATAAAAAGAAGAAATGATAAAACTTCGGCCCTACAGTTAAAATCACATCGATCCCTGTATACAATCCAAGGGCGTAAACAAAGAAGGGACCATACTTCCCCAGCGGATTCCGTCAAACGACGAAGCCAAACCTCAACGGTTCATTTCAACCGAAGAAGCCAGTGACTTCAACAAAAAAAAATCCTCGACTCACGGATACAAACACTCCTTGACGAGAGCCTCCTGATCCGCGTCGACCCGCAGAGCCACCAGTGCCTCCGTAGGAACCCACGACTCGTTTCAAACCCCAAGGACACAAATAATCCTTGGCGCTTGGGAAACAAATAATCCCAGCAAAATCCTCGACTCACGGATACAAACACTCCTTGATGAGAGCCTCCTGATCCGCGTCGACCCGCAGAGCCACCAATGCCTCCGTAGGAACCCTCGACTCGTTTCAAACCCCAAGGAAACAAATAATCCTTGACGCTTGGGAAACAAATAATCCCTAGCAAAATTCCTCGACTCACGGATACAAACACTCCTTGACGAGAGCCTTCTGATCCGCGTCGACCCGCAGAGCCACCAGTGCCTCCGTAGGAACCCTCGACTCGTTTCAAACCCCAAGAAAACAAATAATCCTTGGCGCTTGGGAAACAAATAATCCCTAGCAAAATTCCTCGACTCACGGATACAAACACTCCTTGATGAGAGCCTTCTGATCCGCGTCGACCCGCAGAGCCACCAGTGCCTCCGTAGGAACCCTCGACTCGTTTCAAACCCCAAGGACACAAATAATCCTTGGCACTTGGGAAACAAATAATCCCTCGCAAAATCCTCGACTCACGGATACAAACACTCCTTGACGAGAGCTTTCTGACCCGCGTCGACCCGCAGAGCCACCAGTGCCTCCGTAGGAACCATCGACTCGTTTCAAACCCCAAGGACACAAATAATCCTTGGCGCTTGGGAAACAAATAATCCCTCGCAAAACTTCTCAACTCATGGATACAAACACTCCGTGACGAGAGCCTCTTTGACTCACATCTCGGGCAGTAAGGACTCAAAAACTTGCTTCCTGAACAATGGGACCCTGCAAGTCAATCCTAAATGGTCTCTTGTATACTATTCACGGGTCTCACTCTCTGAAGTCGATTCTCGACAAAGAGGGAAACAACCGCTTACGAGCCCTCTCGACTCGTAAGAGGGAGAAATTCTCTTATAGTATCCTTTCGACTTATGAGAGAAAACCACACTTGGGAATCCTCACGACTCCTAAGGAGAAAATCCACCTGCGAGATCCTCTCGATCCGTAGGGAGAAAAGCCTCTATGAGACCCTCACGGCTCATAGAGTTGAAAAGCCCTGGGCGGCAGATCTGAACCTGCAGTCTAGGCCGTCATTATCTCTGGCAGAAATGAATTTGCCTGCCAATAAGGTGCATTAAAAATGTCATGCTGAAAAGAAAGAAAAAAGCGAAGAAGTGACACAAGACATTACAAAAAGGTGTATCTTTTATTCATAAACTTGATTGAATACAGGATACATTATGTCAAAAGATAAAAAATATATACATATACATTCTTTGCAAAAATGGATAGCTACTGAGGAGGGAGTGTCTTTAGTAAGTTCACAAGCCGCTCTCGCACTTCCTTCAGCGCTTCCTCTCGAGTGACAGCTGCGGCCACCTCCGCCTCCACCTGAGCCCGCTGCTGCAAGAAGGATGAAAGTTGCTCCTCTACCGCCTTCTGGGCTGCTTCCTGGCTGGCTGCAGCTCGCTCGACAAAGTCAAGTCTTTGCCTCAATGATAACCCTTCAGAGAGGCATTGCAGGAGGCCCTCAAAGATAACCTTCAGCCGTGCGGCATTGGCCTCCACCCGAGCATGCAGTTGAGCAGACTTGCTTGAAGCCTAACCACGCTCCTTACGCCTTGAAATGACTTCTTGTTCGAGATGGCGGAAGTAAGGAGCGCTTTGCTCAATCCACGCTGTCCTCTGATTATTGGCAGCCACGGTCTCGGGAGCGGGACGCAGCGACTCCAACTGATATAGGCGACCCTCGATCTCCTTACAATGGTTAACCCAGGATGCAATGATGCCCTCCTCATGAAAGTTCATGAGTATTGCTAGCATCGGGTTAACCACCATAGCGAAGTCTGCGGCAGATGTAGGAGTTTCAACGTCGAGTTCCTCGACATAGTCACTCAACATGCGCAGACTATTCGCGGCGCCTTTTGAAGACAGACTCCTCAGATAAGGACCCGCCGGCATTGTGACGCGAGGTTCGAAGGACGCCGAAGCCAGAACGACAGCTGAAAGAAACAGGATGCGATCGGATAACAGTACAGAAAATAAAGAGAGGAAAGTTACCAATATGATGGTCATTGTACCAGTTGAGACAGGTGGCAAGGTCGGAAGGGCTGGTGGCGCAGCTGATCTTTCATCCCCTCCTTCAATCTGTAGCACTGCAGTTGAGAAAAAGATGTTAGAGACAATTCCGCCAATAAGAAAAAAGAGAGGAAGGATGTCAACGGAAATCATACTCACCAACGCCACCAGAAGAAGAAGCAAGCTCAGATGGGAAGGAAAAGTGTGGGAGCAACATCTGATATACATGATCAAAAAGCACTCCTGAAAACACGACAGTGTCACTTTAGTACGCGAATTATATGTCTGGAAAACAAGATTAATAAATCGTAAACACAGACCTTCCAACATCTTCGAGGGTATGAGAGAAGGTTGAGAGGTGACCACCGCCAAAGCAGTCATTGAAGGCGCTCCCTCGAGCAGTGGGGCATCGGCGCTAGCCGCACCTGCATTACGAAAAGGTGAACTTGTCAGAAAAGGTTGTAAAGTAAAGAAAAGCAGCCACTTAGGGTTTACCTGAGGAGCTCCCGGCTGAAACGGAGGCGGCTCCCTCCTCCACCGACATGAGACCACCGCCCGTGGCCTCGTCACCCGACTCGATGGGGACCGTCGTCGTGCTAGCCAGACCTGGGGACGGCGGAGGACCGTAGACGGGGAGGGCTATGACTGGAGTATTTCCATATTCCAGAGAAGGAGCGGTTGGCTCGTCCTCGGGAATCATGACCGCCTCACCCACTACTCTCTCAGGTTCAGTAGCTGCGGTTGTATCGTCTACCGTCGCCAGGGGACCGCCGACCTCGAGCGCCTCAGCCGCCACCACCCTGGACTCAGCTATAATGATCATATCATCTGCCCCCGCTTCAGGTTCGGCATCAATGACCTTCTCGGCGGTAGGCCCCTCGACCTCCACTCCAGGCTCCATGGCCTCAACGATATTACCCACTGTCGGCTCGAGTTCGGCAGGCACCGCCTCCTCCGTTCCCCTAGGATCGACGGCTTCCGCCTCTCCCTCGATCGGACTTGGCCCTGCAAAGATAAGAGATATAAGGACCAATGACATTAAAATCCTTATAACAAAAACTCTGAGAGAAATATTACCTGAAACGGATTTACCGTTTGCGCTCCGAACTGCTCGCGCCACCTCTCTGCGGGCAGTGGATAGGGCGGCAGGGGCCTCTTCGGAGGGAGTATCAGCTCGAGGGGCGGTGCTGGGGCCCGCTCCCATAGACAAGGCAGCCCTGCGCGCCTTCGCCTCACGCCTCAACCGCTTTCTCTCCTCCCGAGCAGTTATGAGGGACCTCTGTGACGCCTCCTTCAAGGCATCATCATCTTCATTCAGGGATGCCTCCAGAGCCTTTAAGGCATCTCTCATCGGCTCTTCAAGACGAACCTCCTGTGGTGGCCCAAAAGAAGCGGGAACGTCAGCAGCTGGTAGGACGTCTGCGTCGCTAGGAGGGAGCGGCATTGAGGTTCCTGCAATTAAAAGGGAAAGGTTAGATCGACCATAACGCAAGGAAAATGAAAAACTTGATGAGTCGAAACCTACTAAGGCCCATAGATGCTCTGAGACGTTCCTCCTCCTGAAAAGTCTTCAGAGAAGCAGCAATGGCTTCTTCATCAGTGATGCCTGTTGAAAGAAAAGAAAGAAAAGCGTTAGTCAAAAATAATGAAGAGGATATGTTACAATAAAGAAAAGGCGACTAGTAGTTACCTGATTGCGCAAGCTTAGCCAGCCACGCGTCACGCTTCACCAACCATGCCGAAGCTCTGAGAGCAGCCTCCAAGTCTGTATCGTCCGGCGGTGGCATCACTAATCCTGCGTTAGTCCCATATTCGAGCAGACCCTCGGAGTAGGGAGCATGGGGTTCCTGGCCGAACACAACGTCCGCGGCGAGGAGCGACTTCTTTTTCTTTTGCCCTCCGACCCTGGGCCCGCGAGGGATCGACTTCCGCTTAGCAGCCACTTTGGGACGACGAGTCCCGATGTCCGCACCCACGCCAGACTCCGGCGAGGGTACAACCATTGTTTCCACCTGAGCGTGGGGTGCAGGAGGTGCGTCCGCGATATCAGGAAGTGGTAATTCGCGTGGAGGACTTTGCGCACGTGATGGTCTGCCCCCGGCATCTTTTAAAGGAGCGATTACTGGGGTCCTAGGAACCAAAGGAGAGGTGCGATCGGTACCTGGAGGTGCACCCTTACGATCGACCAACAGTCGCCTTTCTTCCTTTATGACTGCTCATGTTGCATGATTGTACCAGTCTTTGTACACATTGAGGAGTCTCGTAGCGTAAGCCGGTGCATTGATAAAAAAACGAGAGCTCGTATTCACGCGCATGAAATGGTGCAATGCGTTCTCCATTCCCTCTTCAGTGGCAGCGGGTTCCACCAAGAAGGCTTCCAAGGGGACCCCTTGATCGTAGCCCAGTTGTTGAGCAAAACGATGTGGGTTATACCTCATAAAAATTGCCACATCATTCTGCCTAAAAACTAAAAAGCCCGGTCTAATGGAATATAAGTGGAGGGTCTCCCGAGCCGTTAAAACTGAAGCTCCATCCTTAAAGATATCTTGTAATGGCCGCGTCACGGTGGTAGACACCTTTCCAACGGTCAATACCTTATCAACAAAGGACATCCCGGCTTCGACGGTATGGGGGTGAAGGAGCAAGCCCCTGGCGTTCCGTGGTGAGGGGTTTACAATTGATGCACCGATCAGCTGTATAATGCGAGGAAAACCGCACTTGTCAAAGAACGAGGGCCTTTTATGCATCCCGAAGACACCCGCTGTGTGTAACTCGAGCCACGATGCGAAGTAATGCATCGGGAAGACCACATGCAACACCCCGGGCTCGCTAGCATCCGCTGCTCGACTGAGGCCGTGGTATAAGTGTGCCAAGCCGGCGATCCCAACAGCTACCTTCACCCCGATGACCATCCGGTGTGCTGGATAAAAGACAGAGGGCCGCATCCGATGAGAGTGCATTGGGATAACGAACCAACTCAACCATAACCCGAGAAACCCCAAGAAAAAGGCCTCCTCATCCATCCCAGGGGCTGCTACTTCTGCAAGAGACATGGTTGGAAAGTTAGGAAGAAAGAAATCCTTTTGACCTATTTCATTCGCCGGCAGGTTATCCAAACCTAAACCGAAAGGGTCCTCGAGGGTGGCAAACTTGGCAGTGGCTGCAGAGAGGGCGTTAGGGTGAAAGAACCGAGCAATGAAATCCTCAAAATTAACTCCTCGACTCCCATGTTCAACGAAGAGAGACTCATATATGTTCAACACTTTAATTAAGCTTGGGAACTGGTGTTGAACAGCAGTATCCGGCGTGACCCCCTTCACCATTGGCCTAGCTCCGAAAACGTACACGTCTGTTGGGAGCAGCTCCTCATAATGTTCCCCCATCACCGGTAAGCCGGATACCTCCGCAAATTCCTCCAGAGAAATTGACACTTCCCGATCTGTGGCAAGGAAAGTGTGGGTGGGAATATTCCATTGCTCCAAGAAAGCTTTAAACCACCAGGTGGGAAGCGTGGGATACTGGAAGAGAGAGACATAGACCGCGGTGTACAGTCCTAATCTTATCAACTGTGACTTCTTCGTCGACAGGATATACCGGGCCCACGGCAGATAGCCAATCGGGTGGCGGGGAATCAGACCAAGGTTATACGATTGCCCCCAAGGTCGCGCTTCACCTTGACAGATACGACGTCCTAGGATGTCCAAAACCATAGGACGCTGAACCGGTATCGCATCTATAGCGGGATGTAGAAAACCTTTTGATGTCCAGTCCGCCAACTCCACGGCATACTGCACCGAGGGTGGGGTAGCATAATGAATCGCTGTGATGTGCTCAGACGGCACCGCGCATGTGAAGCTGCGTTGACCCATAATGATCTGATTGTACCACGACCCCCAAAGGTGGAGACTCTTGTACTCCGGATCGTATGCCTTGATCATGGCCAGGATCTCACGGTCCAAAGGCGCCTCTGGAAATCCCTCCTCCGAGCGGACGAACGGAAATGAAGTGTCTTCAGACATGATCGCTGCAAAAGGGCAATGTAGCCGTTAGTGTTGTAATCCCAACGTTTGGCAGTAAAAGAAGAAAATGCATTAATTAAATTAAATCAAAATCAAAATTAATTAATTACTCCGCACCACAGTGCAGTGAGTAGGAGACCAAAGAGGGACCCATGAAATCTAAATGACAATACGTCAATTAAGGGGACAAACTCATCATTGGATGAGATTGTCAGTTGGCCCCTGGGAGGGAACATTCCCATAATAAAAAAGGGGGGGAAAATCACTAGAGACAAGGAGAAAATCTCCTCTTTCAGAGCAAAGCTCTGTCACAGAATGACACTTGTCAAGTTCTGGTCTCAAAAGAGTAAAATTCCTTTAAAAAGAGCTTAGCTCTATAATATTCCATCAAAAAGAAAATTTTGAAAATAATTTCAAAATTAAAATTTCTGTAATCTTGAAAAATCCATGAAAACTTACAAAAAAGGTTCTCTGTTTTTCAGATCTAAAAGATCTACATTTAATTCAAGAGCAAAGCTCTGTTCATGTGTTAGAACCCATGAACAAGATCTCTGTAGATCTATGGATTTGTGAGAGCAAAGCTCTGTGGATGAAACCCCAAAGGGAATTTCTTTAGATCAAAAGATCTATGAGAGCAAAGCTCTGTGGGTTAAAATTGACTTAAATTAATTTAACTTAGTTTTAAATTAAATATTACCTAAAGTTTTCTAAAAACTTTAGGAAATGAGAGCAAAGCTCTAGAGTTCTGAAAGCAAGAGCAAAGCTCTGAAATTCTTAAGCAAGAGCAGAGCTCTGAAAATCTAAAGTTAGAAAAATGGTGGAGAGTTTTCTAAGGGCCAGAGGCTCTATTTATAAGGCGCTTGCGCCTCTTGAGATTCCCCCTTGATCTAACGGTCAGGGGGGGTTGCCACCGTTACACTCACGTGTGCGCCACGTGAGCGCAACGGTGGGGGGGTATTTGTTTCGCCCAATCAGAGCAAAGCTCTGTTTGAATTCAAAATTCAAATTTTGAAGCAACGCTTCAAGTCGCAGGCGCAACGCGCCACGTGTCTGGCGCTAATACGTCAGCGCAGCGCCCAAGAAAGCGCACCCAATCAGAGCAGAGCTCTATTTGCCTGAAGCAACGCTTCAGTTGCGCTGCGCGCTGCGCTGCGCGACACGTGTCAGCGCAGGTGCGCTAGCGCACTTGCGCTGCACCCTGCGCTGCGCGACACGTGTCAGCGCAGGTGCGCTAGCGCACTTGCGCTGCGCCCTGCGCTGCGCGACACGTGTCACGCGCTGGGGCATCTGCGCCAAACTAAATTAAGATTTTAAGAAATCTTTTCTGTTCTTTCCAAAACCAGAAAATTTTCTTCTGCCATTGGATCAAAGATCCAGCGGTGGGAAAATTCCCAAAATCACTCAGAAAAGATCTTGTTAACAAATTCAACAAATTTGTGGGCACTATAAATAGGACCCCAGACCTCATTCAAAGGCATCAACATTTTCTTGAAAAATCAAGAACTCTAAACAGAGAGAACTCTGAGAAGATTTCAAGGAAAAGGTAAAAAAAAAAACCTTCATGAAGTAGAAGAAATTCCTTCTAATAGATCATTGATCTAAGAACAAGATCAATGATCTTTAGATAATAAACAGTGCTTTGCACTTCTTGCGAACCTTCGGTTCTTTAAAAACAATAAAAACAACAAAATAATAAAAGAATAGTGCTTTGCACTTCCAAACTGCGCTGTTGCGCTCTTAAGAGAGCACCACGTGTCGGCTATAGAACCACTTGCGCTAAGCGCCCTTAAGATAGAGGTTTGCTCTCTGGAATTGGCGCAACTCGCTGAGAGCGCGCCACGTGTCAGCGGCGCAATAGCGCAGCGCAACAGCGCATTGCACTGCGCTAGTGCGCCTACGCTCACCAGAACACGACACGTGTCATCACCATATGAGCTTGCGCTCATTACTTAGCGCAAAGCGCAGACGCATTGTATTGCTTACAAGAAGGGCCAAGCCCAATTAAAAGAAGGCCTAACAGGCTTAATAAAATGCAATGCATTATTTTAAGGGGCAGAGCCCAAACCAAAACAGATGCTCTGCATCATTTATAAATGGGCAGAGCCCAAACAAAAATATTCAGAATGCTATGCATTTTAAAAGGGGCAAAGCCCAAACAAGGTAGATACTTTGCATCATGTACAAATGGGCAGAGTCCAAAATAAATTGATACTCTGTATCTTTTGTGGGTAGAGCCTAAATAAAAAATACAATGCAAGAGCAAATAAAATGTGGAACTGGACTTAGCCCAATCGTGGCCATAAGTCCTTAAATTAAATTGACTGAGCAAAATGGCTCTCCTAAATCAATCTACGTCCGGTTCGAGGGAACATCTCTGAATTCCTTTGACATCCATCGTTGTAATTCCTCAACGACGTCAAAGAGGTGACGGGTCCCAACAACCACACACCAATATTGGACCGAAACGTCCTTAAACTAATATCGGACCGAAACGTCCTTAAACTAATATCGGACCGAAACGTCCTTAAACTAATATCGGACCGAAACGTACCTAAACTAATGATGGACCACCACGTCCCTAAACTGGCGATGGACCACTACGTCCTTAAACTGGCGATGGACCACCATGTCCTTAAACTGGCACAATAGAGTCCGAACGCTCTTTTACCGGATCTAAACGGTCCCGTCTAAGTTGATCTTAGCCCCAAATACGGTTAATGTGTCCTTAGATCTTTAAATAAACAATAAAACTCCAAATCAACTTTGGTTCAAGGGTACATCTCTGAACTCCTCTGACGCCTGTCGTTGTAATCCCTCAACGACGTCAGAGAGGTGACGAGTCCCGACGGCCAGATAATTAAATCAATCACTACGTTAAGTTGATCTTAGTCTAAAACATGACTAATGTATCCTTAACGAATGTTTAAGTTGATCTTAGCCGCAACGCGACTAATGCATCCTTAAACTAAAAACACCAAACCCAAATCTAAGTAAATACGGATTTGGACTAATCCACGTCCTACGGGCGACGACATTACTCAGTCTCCGTATACAATCCACGGGCAACCACAAACAAAACAAACACACACGACACGAAGTGAAATTCTGGAGAAGGAGAAAGTTGTTACCGCAATGCGGTAGCGTAATTAACTGCAGGGGCTTGCGCCTGCAGGGAAGAGCGTCCCCACAATCAAAAACCCCTCACCCTGAGGGGGAATCTGACGAATTCTGCTACATCGGCCGCATCCGTCTAAACCTCCGATACACGGTGCCATAAATCAACTTGGCATCTTCGGAGAGGTAGACGGGTAAAACCGATTAGCATCTACCCCGAATCCCAGCGCCAGGACAACGCGGTCCTGTGCGCCGCCTTTCGGAGGGGAACAGCGTTATCCAGAGTACCTGACCCAATCAAAACTTGATTTAGGTGGATGTTTACAACATCGCTTACAAATGTAAAATCATAACCTTCTTTAGAAAGTAAAGATACAGAGATGATATTACATGTCAGACTAGGTACACAAAAACAGTTACGCAAAATCAATATCTGCCCACTTGTCAATCCTAAGTGATATTCCCCTACGGATATAGCATCCATGCTCATTCCGTTAGCAACCCTGAGAGTCATATCACCTGTCTTGATAACTCTACGATTTCTTAAAGCCTGTAATGAATTACAGATATGAGATCCTGATCCGGTATCTAATACCCAGAAAGTAGAGTTAATTGACAGACAGTTTTCAATTATAAACACACCCAAAGCCGAAGCCACAACATGCTTCGAATCCTGATTTTTGGCTTTCCAAGCCCTGCAGTCCTTCTGACAGTGCGCTTTCCCATGACAACAGAAACATCTCCCTTTTCCTACTCTTAGCCCTGAAACTTTTGCCCTGTCCTTTCTCTCTACCTTACTGGCACCGCCTATCGGCTTGGTGGAGGTCTTCTTCTTCTCTCACTTGGCTTTTGCCTTGGATCTAGAAGAGGAAGATTCTATAATGAGCAGTGCAGGTGCCTCCCTGGATTCCCGCAGGGTGCCTTCTGAGCTCCTTAATATGTTAAGGAGTTCTGGAAGTGAAACTTCCTTCCCTTGAATATTGTAATTCAAAATAAACTGGACGTAGGTTGAGGGGAGCGACTATAGAATCAAGTTAGTACATAAGTCGTTCTCCAACGTGGTCCCATGGTCTGTGAGCTGTTCAATATAGCTAATCATCATAAGGACGTGGTCCCCTACAGATGACCCGATAGCCAACCTCGCTTGAAGCAATATCTTCGAGGTCTCATATCTTGCGATACGAGATTGCTTTCCATATAAAACTTTGGTATGGAGAAAGATGAAAGCTAAGTCTGTTAGTGTATATGCCCTAGAGGCCATTACTGTATCATACTAGTTTGTATATTACTTAATGGAAGCTTGGGATATTTACCTTGTATAAACAATCTTGCTCAATATAGTAGTATGCTACTTGGTTTGTTTCTACTTCAATGTGTACTTGTGTTTATTTTAGTATATCACTTATACGCATTAGTGGAGCCCTTAGGATCTTTGCTTGATTACCAGCGTTGTGATGGCAGTCACACTAGTGGGGGCTGGGTAATCTATAAGCACATCCTTATACAGGTCCCTAGTCGCAGGACTATCGAGACAGGGCATCGATACTCCGGAGTAGACTAGCGTATGCGCTTCTCATTCCAGTGTGGGAGATGGTCTGTCCCACAGCCATCAGTATGTCGTACTGGAGATAGTATACGGATGCTCGTTGGGTTACGAGTACACTGAACAGGACTCGTCGGGAACTGACAGGTTGGTATTATACCTATCGTCGGTTATCAGTTCCGAGGTGACATGAGTACAGCTTAGTCCGCTGACTTGACACTGGCACTTCGCCTCGAGTGTGTTCCCACTGCACTTTGATCACTACCCTACCACGGCTCAAAGGAGTCGTGCAAACAGGTGGTGGTTGGGTGCAGTCCCGAAGCACTTGGAGGCAGTGACGGTTAGACAGGATTCGTCTCTCCCGGTATTGGGGGTTGACATCGCGCTGTGTCTAGGAGAGCCATTACACGAGTAGTCCTTGGCCAGGGCAAGCGAGATATACTGGTAGGCTTCCAGTGTTATCTCAGGGTGTTTTGGGCTTCACTCCGACACGACTTATACCGCTATTAGGGGACTGACGTTTTACCACCCCCTAGGCCCGACATGCGATGTATCAGACGAACAGACCGGACTGTACGGAGACTGTCATATTCAGACTCAGTAGGAGTACAGATGGGGTTTCACCTCGTCAGCCTTCTTGTCGGCATCTACCTGGGGACCGTTACGCACAGCTAGTGCCGCTTGCGGTCTGTGGTTAAACCCACTGCCAGCGTAGTGTCGAGTCTTTAGAGTCCCACACAGAGGGTATTCTCCTCTGGGCAAAACAGAGTAGAGGTCGCATGGTTTTGCGACAGGGTCCGTTCTCATCCGCGCACTTGTGTACGTTTGGAGTCCGGACGGATATTGCCAGCGAGCTCTGGTTTGAGCCGGATACTGGTATATGTTTTGGGGTTACTTTTATCTCTCAGTATTCATGTTCCTCGGAACAAGAATGCAGGTGTGTATGCACAGTTGTTTGAGGCGGAAGAAGAGGCTTTTCATTAGGGTTTCGGAACGGGTGCGCATGCACAGTTGACAGTCGTCTTTTTTCCAAACCCTAATGAATTAGTGAGATATCTATTAATAATAGTAATTAAATGAAATTATGTTATGGTTGGTTTTGTTGACTTGTTGACCATGGTTGACTTGTTGACCATGGTTGAATGTTTGACCATCATCATTATTTAGCAAGGATGCTCCTTGATTCTTGCCAACATTCATTTAATGAAGTATGATAGTGGTCATTCCAAAACAACCATCAACTATTCTCATTTGAATTATTATTACTAATTAGATAATTCTTTTTCTTTTGATATGGTTGCAAAAAGGAAAAAGAGAGCTCATTCTTTCATAACCATTCTCTCTCCTCACTTCATCTTCTTCTTCCTCAAGCTCAAGGTGATTCCTTCTCATGTGTTGAGAATCCCTCACCTTGAAAAGAAAACAACCCCTAGACACTCTCTACTCATTCTAGGTTCAAGGTTTAGCAAGCCGGAGATCCTAGTTCACTCAAAGTTCGAGGAAGAGCCCAAAGGTTGAACCCTCAGATGGATCCATCTTCGACGGAAGAAGGCTACGAGGCAAGAACCATCAACCTCTACAAGGTTTGAAGAAGAAGGAGTTCAAGTTAGGTATAACTCTTCATCCGAGTAGCTAACGCTCCTTTGTATGCTTGCTAGTTTAGTTTAGACACGATCCCGACCTTGTTTAGTCCATGTTGCCTCTTGCGATAAAAATTTGTTTTTTATACCGTTTCCGCCTCCCCGTAAGCACCGGGGGTCGCAACGTGGACTTACACTGGTATCAGAGCCTAACTAAACTTAAACTAGCTTGGTAGCGAAGTGTATGGAAGTTCGAAACCGAAAAATCGCAAAACCGGAAAAACTAAAACCCTAAGTTTCTGTTGAAATTTTTTCTGCTCTAAATGAAAAACTTTATACTCCTAAAATCGGCTCAGGGTTTTCTGAGAACACCCACCAAAAACGATCCCATGATTCCTTCAAAGCGCCGCCCATCCGCGGCCTCACCTGTTCATCTAGCCGCGGATCAGCCGCCGTTTGGGCACTTCATGAGATCGTGTTTTGTGCAGTGTTGTTCTGGTAGGGTTTTGGGATTTTTAAAATATGTTATATGTGCCCAGATTTTCCAGAACAGAAATTTACTTTTGGGGTCCTATAAATCCGTATTTTTTTCGAACTTCGCTACACTTTGGCTATGTTGGTTATATCTGTGATGTTTGCATGTATTGAACGTCGGCTAATCGCCATAAGTCGATTGGTCGGGGTTATACATGATCTGTGTTTGATATTGGAATGTGTATATGAATGTATTGGACTGTCGCGGGTGAATAGCCGGGGTGGATGTGAGATGAGCTTTTTTTTTTCTTTCATTCATTGTAAATGTAAATTGATGTAATATTATTATTTGTTTGGCCGCACAACCGGGTCGGGGTTGTAGCCGTCATTGTATAATTCTTTTTACTGTTTTTGCTCCTAGGATAGACCCACGGAGGGGTGCACAAACTGCCGAGTACTTGGCGGGTAGTTTGCCGCATCCGTAGGGGTCTTGGGAGGGGTATTTGGCTATTCACCGCGACCGTGTAATCCGCTTTTCGTTGCAGGCTCGAAAGGATTGCGGATTGCTAGTATATCCAATGTATTCATCTGTGATCTGTAATGTCTATCATTGCTTTCTATTTAGGCGTTGCTTATATTTTACAGCCGCGCTAGCCCAGCCCCCGCTCTGTCGTTAGTTAAGTAACCTAACGGGTGATGACGGGGCCCCGTGGCGAATGCATATGGCATAAGCGTACGTCATATTTTGGTTGTTTTCTGCAATGGTAGGATTAAATGATGGGACACATTAAAAGTACTAATGCAAGAATATCACGCATTAAAAGAACTAATGCAAGATAATAAACCAAGTTGAAATCGTTGGAACACTTTCGAAAAACTACTCGGTTCTTTTCAAAACTAACTTTTAAATGCGGAGCTTGAGCCACTCCTTCTAAAAGCTATCTCGTTCCATCGATTATATCAAGTTCACTACGTTCACGGTTTCGCCAAAACCATTCGTAGCCCTCCGTCGTTTCACATGAATAGTCAATAGTATTCAAGCTGTGTTTGTTGGCCAAAGTCAAGGCATAGTGATTGGTAGCTATTGGGTATTCATGTGCAGCATAGATAGATGCGTCGGTTTGGAACAGTCGTACTGCCTTGTTGGCCAAAGTCAAGGGTAGGTACGGGTGGATTCAAATTAACCTGGAGAATGACGGGTAGAACTTGACATGTGACTTATGATTTGTTGGCCAAAGTCAAGGTCATAAGAGCATGGGCCAAAAAATCCACATCGGGAGTTTCATAAGTACTGAAACTTGCTAGATTTGCATACCATTTGGAGTGTGATGATTCTGGTAGGATTCATTCAGTTTCGTCACGCAATGATATTTGGATCCCGATCCTACTGTGAGTATATGCTACTCCTCGGGAAATTTCTCACTAAACGATCAATGCTATAAACCTAGTAGGTGCCTAGAAAGGTGTTAGCGGGGCTACGCCCCCAGGGAAAAGAGGTTATTTAATTAAGGAACTTCGCGAAAGCGTTGGAAAACCTCCCTCGAAGTACCGACACTGGCCTGGCTGAACGGTTAAGCAAGTATTGTGCGGTGGGATTAATCCTGACTAATTCTTCCTTTATGGTTTGAGGAGGGATTCGAGAGACAGTGGGAGCCATCCTGTTTAGACAAATTAAAAACCATTCTAAACTTGCAAGAGCATCGTGCTAAAGTGTTTCTTCTCTCCCCCCTGCAGCGACCAAATCGAAATGACTGGACTTAAGTTACTTCTAGATAAAAACATATTGACAGGGCCAAACTACAAAGATTGGCTCAGGAATGTCAAGTTGGCAATCACTTACGACAAGCTGGGGTATCTTCTTACCACCAAAGCTCCCCCCGTCCCAGGTCCCACCTCCAGCGTCGCGGATAAGGAAATCCGTAAGACTTGGGAGATTGACAGCGCGAAGGCCAGGTGCCTCGTACTTGTCTCGATGGACAACGAACATCAGAGGAGGCACGAGAATATGGATTTGGAATCCATATTTCTTCATACAAAAGAACTGTATGGAGAGCAGTCTCGTATCGCAAGATACGAAGTGTCGAAGAAGTTATTTTCGACAAATTTGGCCGTCGGATCATCGGTAGCGGACCACGTGCTTAAGATGATTGGCTACACTGAGGAGCTCGCGGAACTTGGGACCACGTTGGACAGTGAACTCTATACGGATTTAATTCTCCAGTCCCTTCCATCCACTTACGCCCAGTTCATACTGAATTTCAACTTGCAAGAAAAGAAAGTTGAACTTTCAGAACTCCTCAACATGCTGAGGAGCGCAGAGGGCACCCTACAGAAGGGTAGGGAAACACCCGCTTTGTTTGTAGGAGGATCTTCTTCCTCTAGGTCCAAGGCGAAAGCCAAGGGAAAGAGGAAGAAAGCCCCCGCCAAACCAAGAGGCGGTGTTAGTAAAGTGGGTACGAAGGGAAAGGAAAAGGCAACAAAGATTGCGGGGAAGCTTGTGGGTAAAGAGGAATGCTTCTATTGTCACAAGAGTGGACACTGGAAGAAAGATTGCAGGGCTTGGAAGGCTAGGACACAGGAACTGAAGCAGGTTGCGGCTTCAGCTTCAGGTGTGTATGTTATTGAAAATTGTCTTTCTATAAACTCTACTTCCTGGGTATTGGATACCGGATCAGGATCTCATATCTGTAATTCTTTGCAGGCGTTGAGAAACCGTAGGTTTTTGAAGGCAGGTGACATGACCCTCAGAGTTGCGAACGGAGCTAGCATGGATGCTAAAGCCGTGGGGGACTATCACCTGGGAATGTCAGATGGGCATGTTTTGGTTTTGCGTAATTGTTTTTTTGTACCCAACGCAACTTGTAATATCATTTCTGTATCTTTGGTTTCTAAAGAAGGTTATGAATTTGCGTTTGTAAGTAATGTTGTAAACATTCACCTTAATCAAGTTCTGATTGGGTCAGGTATACTGAGCAATGGTATATACGTATTGAACCAACCACAGATTTTCAATGTCCAGAATACACACAAAAGAAAGTCTCCAGATATCAATCAGGCTTTCTTATGGCATTGTAGACTGGGTCACATCAATGAGACACGGTTGACTAAGTTACATAAAGAAGGATACTTGGATCCGTTCGAGTATCAGTCTTATGCCACTTGTGAATCTTGTCTCATGGGAAAGATGACAAAGACTCCGTTCACTGGACACGGAGAAAGAGCGAGCGAGCTCTTGGGACTCGTACACAGCGACGTGTGCGGTCCAATGTCTACACATGCGCGAAGCGGTTACTCTTACTTCATTACTTTTACGGATGACTTTTCAAGGTACGGTTATGTCTTCTTAATGAAACATAAGTCCGAAGCCTTTGAAAAGTTCCAGGAATATAAGAATGAAGTAGAGAAACAGACCGGCAAAAGTATCAAGATTCTAAGATCGGATCTAGGTGGAGAATACTTAAGTGCCGAGTTCCTGAATTATTTAAAAGAAAATGGAATTCTCTCTCAGCTTACTCCTCCATACACTCCGCAACACAACGGTGTATCGGAGAGACGGAACCGAACCCTATTGGATATGGTACGGTCCATGATGAGCAACGCTGAGTTACCGCGATCATTCTGGGGGTATGCGCTAGAATCAGCTGCGTACCTTTTGAACCGAGTTCCTACTAAGACTGTGCCTACCACACCATATGAGATGTGGAGTGGGAAGAGACCCTATCTTAAGCACATTAAGACATGGGGATGTCCAGCTTTTGTTAAAAAGCAGCATGCGGACAAGCTCGAGGCACGCTCAGTACAGTGTAAGTTCGTGGGATATCCAAAGAACTCCAAGGGATATTTCTTCTACTGTGAAGAGGAACAAAAAGTTCTTGTTTCTCGTCATGCCTACTTCTTGGAAACTGAGTTTTTGGAAAACCAGATAAGTGGGAGCACAGTAGAACTGGAAGAAATTCCAGAACCACGAGCTATTACTGAAAGCTTAGTGGAACCAGATGGTTCAAATGAACAGGACATTCCTACGCCGCTCCGCAGGAGTAGTAGGCAGTCTCATCCGCCCGAGAGATACTACGGTTTTCTCATAGACGGGGATAGAGAGGATTGCATCATAGATTATGATGAGCCTACTAGCTTCCAGCAGGCCGTTCAGAGCGTTGACTCGGTAAAATGGCTGGATGCAATGCGGACCGAAATGGAGTCCATGTACACCAACAAAGTATGGACGTTGGACATTGCTCCAGACGGGGTAAAACCCGTAGGATGCAAGTGGATCTTCAAAAGGAAGATTGGTGTAGATGGACAGGTTGAGACCTATAAAGCTAGACTTGTAGCAAAGGGTTTCCGTCAAAGACCTGGCTTGGACTATGACGAAACCTTTTCTCCAGTGGCTATGCTGAAATCCATTCGGATCCTTCTTGCCATTGCTGCCTTCCACGATTATGAGATTTGGCAGATGGACGTAAAGACCGCTTTTCTGAATGGAAATTTAGAGGAGTGTGTCTATATGGATCAGCCAGAGGGTTTCATTCAGAGTGGGAGCAGCGGAAAGGTGTGCAAGTTGCTTAAGTCCATCTATGGACTAAAGCAGGCATCGCGGAGTTGGAACATCTGTTTTGATGAGACGGTCAAGGAATTTGGCTTTATCAAAAATCCAGATGAACCATGCATCTATAGTAGATTTGTAGCGAGAACTGTAGTATTCCTCATTTTATACGTGGATGACATTCTCTTAATAGGAAATGACATTCCTATGCTACAATCTGTCAAGGGGTTCTTGTCACACAAGTTCTCCATGAAAGACCTGGGTGATGCCTCATACATCCTGGGGATCCGGATCCATCGTGATAGATCCAAGAGGATATTAGGACTTTCTCAGTCCAGGTACATCGACACCATAGTGAAAAGATTCAGTATGGAAGATTCCAAGCGCGGTAACCTACCGGCTTGTCACGGGATCACCCTCTCTAAAGAGATGTCTCCCAAGACTGATTTGGAGAGGGATCGTATGTCTATTATACCCTACGCTTCTGCGGTAGGCTCTATAATGTATGCGATGTTGTGTACCAGACCGGATGTAGCTTATGCACTGAGTGTGGTAAGCCGGTATCAGTCAAACCCTGGGGAGAAACACTAGATAGCGGTAAAGAACATTCTCAAGTACCTGAGAAGGACTAAGGAGATGTTCTTGGTGTATGGCGGAAAAGACCTCCAGATCGAGGCCTTTGCTGACTCCAGCTTCCAGAGTGACAAGGATGATTCCAAGTCCGTGTCGGGTTTTGTCTTTACCCTCAATGGAGGGGCGGTGTGTTGGAAGAGCTCCAAACAGGAAACCGTTGCAGACTCGACTATGGAAGCGGAATACATTGCTGCATCTGATGCCGCAAAAGAAGCTGTCTGGATGAGGAAGTTCTTGAAAGAACTTCAGGTGGTTCCGTCCATTGTTGACCCAATACCTCTGTATTGCGACAACAACAGGGCTATAGCTTTAGCGAAGGAACCCAGGTCCCATCAGAGATCCAGGCACATCTTGAGGCGGTATCACCTGATCAGGGAGATCGTGGATCGCAAGGAGATCGAGGTTCGGAGGGTTGCTTCAGAAGAGAACACTGCAGATCCATTCACCAAGGCCCTACCCCAGACTCAGTTCGAGCGGCTGATCGAGATGATAGGTCTTCGATACGCCAGTACATGGCCTTAGTGCAAGTGGGAGATTGTTAGTGTATATGCCCTAGAGGCCATTACTGTATCATACTAGTTTGTATATTACTTAATGGAAGCTTGGGATATTCACCTTGTATAAACAATCTTGCTCAATATAGTAGTATGCTACTTGGTTTGTTTCTACTTCAATGTGTACTTGTGTTTATTTTAATATATCACTTATACGCATTAGTGGAGCCCTTAGGATCTTTGCTTGATTACCAGCGTTGTGATGGCAGTCACACTAGTGGGGGCTGGGTAATCTATAAGCACATCCTTATACAGGTCCCTAGTCGCAGGACTATCGAGACAGGGCATCGATACTCCAGAGTAGACTAGCGTATGCGCTTCTCATCCCAGTGTGGGAGATGGTCTGTCCCACAGCCATCAGTACGTCGTACTGGAGATAGTATACGGGTGCTCGTTGGGTTACGAGTACACTGAACAGGACTCGTCAGGAACTGACAGGTTGGTATTATACCTATCGTCGGTTATCAGTTCCCAGGTGACATGAGTACAGCTTAGTCCGCTGACTTGACACTGGAACTTCGCCTCGAGTGTGTTCCCACTGCACTTTGATCACTACCCTACCACGGCTCAAAGGAGTTGTGCAAACAGGTGGTGGTTGGGTGCAGTCCCGAAGCACTTGGAGGCAGTGACGGTTAGACAGGATTCGTCTCTCCCGGTATTGGGGGTTGACATCGCGCTGTGTCTAGGAGAGCCATTACACGAGTAGTCCCTGGCCAGGGCAAGCGAGATATACTGGTAGGCTTCCAGTGTTATCTCAGGGTGTTTTGGGCTTCACTCCGACACGACTTGTACCGCTATTAGGGGACTGACGTTTTACCACCCCCTAGGCCCGACATGCGATGTATCAGACGAACAGACCGGACTGTACGGAGACTGCCACATTCAGACTCAGTAGGAGTACAGATGGGGTTTCACCTCGTCAGCCTTCTTGTCGGCATCTACCTGGGGACCGTTACGCACAGCTAGTGCCGCTTGCGGTCTGTGGTTAAACCCACTGCCAGCGTAGTGTCGAGTCTTTAGAGTCCCACACAGAGGGTATTCGCCTCTGGGCAAAACAGAGTAGAGGTCGCATGGTTTTGCGACAGGGTCCGTTCTCATCCGCGCACTTGTGCACGTTTGGAGTCCGGACGGATATTGCCAGCGGGCTCTGGTTTGAGCCGGATACTGGTATATGTTTTGGGGTTACTTTTATCTCTCAGTATTCATGTTCCTCGGAACAAGAATGCAGGTGTGTATGCACAGTTGTTTGAGGCGGAAGAAGAGGCTTTTCATTAGGGTTTCGGAACAGGTGCGCATGCACAGTTGACAGTCGTCTTTTTTCCAAACCCTAATGAATTAGTGAGATATCTATTAATAATAGTAATTAAATGAAATTATGTTATGGTTGGTTTTGTTGACTTGTTGACCATGGTTGACTTGTTGACCATGGTTGAATGTTTGACCATCATCATTATTTAGCAAGGATGCTCCTTGATTCTTGCCAACATTCATTTAATGAAGTATGATAATGGTCATTCCAAAACAACCATCAACTATTCTCATTTGAATTATTATTACTAATTAGATAATTCTTTTTCTTTTGATATGGTTGCAAAAAGGAAAAAGAGAGCTCATTCTTTCATAACCATTCTCTCTCCTCACTTCATCTTCTTCTTCCTCAAGCTCAAGGTGATTCCTTCTCATGTGTTGAGAATCCCTCACCTTGAAAAGAAAACAACCCCTAGACACTCTCTACTCATTCTAGGTTCAAGGTTTAGCAAGCCGGAGATCCTAGTTCACTCAAAGTTCGAGGAAGAGCCCAAAGGTTGAACCCTCAGGTGGATCCATCTTCGACGGAAGAAGGCTACGAGGCAAGAATCATCAACCTCTACAAGGTTTGAAGAAGAAGGAGTTCAAGTTAGGTATAACTCTTCATCCGAGTAGCTAACGCTCCTTTGTATGCTTGCTAGTTTAGTTTAGACACGATCCCGACCTTGTTTAGTCCATGTTGCCTCTTGCGATAAAAATTTGTTTTTTATACCGTTTCCGCCTCCCCGTAAGCACCGGGGGTCGCAACGTGGACTTACAAAGTCTATCTTCTCATGCTACCTCTGGTGTTTACTATCCATTGAGGCTAACACGAGGCACTTGGCTCTCGCACAATTCTTTTTCCATGTCTTACGGATATCAACATCCGCGACGGTGGAATCTGGACTTAGGACGGCGGGGGCTTTGGTAGTAAGGAAGTAGTCCAGCTTGTCATAGGTAAATGTTATCTGGACATTCCTTAGCCAATCATTATAGTTTGTCTCAGTCAATTTATTATCTAGTAACCTAAGTCCGGTCATAGTGGTCGCTGCAATTAGGAGAGAAAGAAGAAACACTTAGCATGATGCTCTTGCAAGTTTAGATTGGTTATTAATTTATCTAAACAGGATGTCTCCAACTGTTTCCTCGAATCCTTCCTTAAACCATAAAAGAAGAATTAGTCAGGATTAATCACACTTTACAATTCTTGCTTAACCTTTCGATCAGGCTAGTGTTGGTACTTCGAGGGTGGTTTTCCAACGCTTTCGCGAAGTTTCGTAATTACATAATCTCTTTTCCCTGGAGATGTAGCCCCGCTAACACCGTTCTAGATACCTACTTAGTTTATAGTATTGATTGTTTAGTGAAAAATCTCCCGAAGAGTAATCCTACTCATCGGTGGGATCGGGATCCAACTATCATTGTGTGATGACCTAGATGGAATCTACTCTAGTCACCACACTCCAGAAGGTATGCTCAAACTGCAAGTTTCCTTTATATTTGAAACTCCCGATGTGGATTTTTACCCCATACTCTTATGACCTTGACGAAGGCCAACATATCATAAGTCACATGTCAAGTTCTACCCATCATTATCCAGGTTAATTTGAACCCACCCGTACATATCCTTGATGAAGGCCAACATAGTAATACGACTGTCCTAAACCAACACATCTATCTATGCTACAGATGAATACCCAGCAGCTACCAATCACTATGCCTTGGCGAAGGTCAAAGTACATAGCTTGAACACTACTGAATACCCATCTGAAATGACGGAGGGCTACGAATGGTTTTGGCAAAACCGTGAACGTAACGAACTTGATATAGTCGAAGGAACCATGATAGCTTTTTAAAAGGAGTGGTTTAGGCTCCGCTTTTAAAATTTGCTTTTTGAAGAAAACCCGGTGGTTTTGAAACTATTCCAACGATTAAGCTTTGGTTTGTTTTTCCTTGCATTAATCAATGTTAATGCGGTCCCATCATTTAATCATATCATTTCAGAAAAGAAATGAAAATACAACGTACGCTTATGCCATCTGCATTCACCACGGGGCCCCGTCATGCACCGTTAGATTACTTAACTACCGGCAGAGTGGGGGTTGGACTAGCGCGGGTGTAAAACATAAACAACGCCTACTATATATCATATATATATCTATTCGTCTCAGCAATAATAGGCATTCCAGATCATAGATGAATATATTGTATATACTAGGAATTCCGCGTTTCGTTTAAGTCCATAACGAAAGACGGATTCCATGGTCGTGATGAATAACCAAACCCCACCCTAGACCCCTAATGATGCGACAAACTACCCGCCAAATTCCCGAAGTGAAGCAAACTCCCTCAATAAAATGAGTACGCCATTCGGCACTTCAAGAATCCGGTAGTTTGTGCACCCTATCTTGGGTCTATCCCAGGAGCAAAAAATAGTAAAAGAAAATAATACAACGGTGGCTACAATCTTAATCCGGATGTGCCCCGTAAAATAATATTACATCACTTTTACAAATTACATGAATGAAAGAAAAGAAAACACTCCTCTCACATCCCCCGGCTATTCATCCACGACGATCCAATACTCCATATACACAAACCATCACACAGGTCACAGATATATGCAACCCCCAACTAATCGACGTATAGCAATTAGCAGAGGTTTACGAATACATATATCCAAACACAGAAAACCCGATTAGCCAAGTAATCTTAGAATTTCGATCGATTAACTAAAATGTGTCTACCCCATGCACAATCCAGTATACAAACAAATCTGGGTAGAATCCACATATGCCAAAAATCACTATTCAACATGAGAAACAGACAGAAGAAAATCGGACCGAGTCGCCCTTGACTCGGCCACGGAACGACTGCAAAATACACTGTTTGGTCGTGCTTCCACGGCGGTCTTGGGGACTTAGGATCTCATTTTTCTTCTGTGTTCTTAGAACCCTGCTTGTATTTTTAAGGCCTCTGAAATGATTTTTAGACCAGTTTTGAAAAATGACAGCAAGCAAGGTCTCGAATCGTGATTTCGTGCAATTTTCCGACGATTGAACTTCTAACTACTTGCTAACTAGCTAGTTAAGGTTTTGTAGTCTCTGATACCACTGTAAGCCGGTGTTGCGTAGTTTGTAAAAATCGTTTTTGAAAATTCCGCCTCCCCGCGAACCCACGGGGTGCACGACATCGGTTTACAAGATTCTCTCAACTTAATTGATTATTCTCCTCTCTTATAAATAGGAGCCTATAAGATTAATCTCGGGATGCACAATCACTCCATAAGGTGAAGAAATCGAGATTTAAGTCTCTGCAAGCAAGTTCTTCTCTTTCCTCCATAAAATCCAAGTTAAGATAAGGAGATTAATCTCCATTGAGGCTTAAGCTTCAAAAAGAACTTAAGTTTTTCCTCCGAATTAAAGATCCTTAAGTCAAATCTCCTCTTTATCGAGAACTTAATTTCTCATAGAAGGATTTTTGATCTCAAGATCTAAGATTTGAAGGATAACTTAAGTATTTCTTCACTAAAAGGTGCAAGATCACCAAAAAGATCAAAACTTAAGTTTCATAAGATTCAAGTTCTCACCAAGAACCATGAACAAGAAGCCAAGTGTTCCCCTCCAAAAGACGCGGCAAAAACGCGGCGGACGTCTTGCCTGAAATTCGGGGCAGATGCTAATTGGTGCTATCCGTCCACCTCTCCGAAAATGCCAAGTTGATTTATGGCACCATGTATCGAAGGTTTAAACGGATGCGACCGATGTAGCAGACTTCGTCAGATTCCCCCTCGTTTGAGGGGTTTTTGATTATGGGGACTCTCTTCCCTGCAGAAGCAAGCCCCGGCAGTTAATTACGCTACCGCATCGCGGTAACAACTTTCTCCTTCTCCAGATGGTCACTTCGTGTCGTGGGTGTTTTTTTTGTGTTTGGTTTCCCGTGGATTGTATACGGAGACTAAGTTGTGTTGTCGCCCGTAGGGCGTGGACTAGTCCAAATCCGTATCTTTCTTAGATTTGGGTTTAGGGGTTGGGTTTAAGAATACGTTAGACTCATTTGAGACTAAGATCAACTTAAACATTTGTTAAGGATACGTTAGTCTAATTTTAGACTAAGATCAACTTAACGGGATCGTTTAGATCCGACAAAAGAGCTATTGGGCTCTGTTGGTTAGTTTAGTGACATTGCGGTCGATAATTAGTTTAAGGACATTACGGTCCAATATTAGTTTAAAGACATAGCGGTCGAATGTTAGTTTTAAGACATCGCGGTCGAGGTTAAGGACATCATAGTCCATGGATTTAAGGACTCCACAGTCCGTTGTTAGTTTTAAGACATCACGGTCGAGGTTAAGGACATCATAGTCCATGGGTTTAAGGACCCCACAGTCCGATGTTAGTTTAAAGGCATTACGGTCGAGGTTAAAGACATCATAGTCCATGGGTTTAGGGACCCCACAGTCCGTTGTTAGTTTTAAGACATCACGGTCGAGGTTAAGGACATCATAGTCCATGGGTTTAAGGACTCCACAGTCCATTGTTAGTTTTAAGACATCACGGTCGAGGCTAAGGACATCATAGTCCATGGGTTTAAGGACTCCACAGTCCATAGAAATGTGTGGTTGTCGGGACCCATCACCTCTCTGACGACGTTGAAGGATTACAACGACAGATATCAGAGGAGTAAAAAGATGTACCCTCGAACCGATGTGAATTGGTTGACAGAGCAGATTGCTCAGTTCAATATAAGTTGAGGACTTATGGCCAGAATTGGGCTAAGTCCAATTAAAAATGTTTAACATTTTATTTTTGTTTTGGCTATTAAGCCTTTATTTGGGCTCGGCCCTTTTAATAATGCTGAGCATTGAGTTCTGACATCTTTTTTCTTCATCAGAACAAAGTGTGTTCTAACAATGTGCCACGTGGCGCGCCAGGCGCTTTACGCCAGTCAAAGAGCGCGTTGCGCTTCTGTCGAGTAGTGCACATGAAGAGGACACGTGTCGCGCTTAGCGCTAAGCGCTAGTTTATTAGCGCATTGCGCTTTTAATTTATGAGCGCGTTGCGCTAGTCTGTTGGCGCGCCAGTGAGTGACACGTGGCGCGTTTGGCGTTGTGCGCCAGCCCATGAGCGCAGTGCGCTATTTCAGAAGCGCAAAGCGCAAGTAGTGTCTATGGTTGACACGTGGCATGTTTTGGCGCTGAGCGCCGGTCCAAGAAGCGCAAAAGCGCAATTCATCAGTGCAAAGGACTTTCTAATATCGCAAAGCGCATTTTGATCAATTTTAAGATCAAAGAACAAATTTATGTTCTTCAAAGGAGGCTTTGCCTCAAGATCCAAGAACAAAAGTTCTTTTTTTTTTATAAAAAGGCTCTGCCTTTATAGATCAAAGATCTGTAAATGAAGTAAAATACTTCTTTTATCATTATTTTCTTTATGATTAGATCTTTTGATCTTTTCTTTTAAATCAAAGACCTTGGTCTTTTTCCAGATCTATGATCTTTTTAGAAAATGGTTCTTCTTTTTACGAGATGGTTTCATCTCTGTTATTTCAAGAACATAGTTCTTTTTACCTTGAAGATGAAGAAAAAATCTTCTTTTTTCTAAGAGCTTTATCTTCTTTTGCAGAGGGTTTTTCTCTCTCTTTTCTGTTTTCTCTCTATTTTAGACTTGAAGTCTAGGGTCCTTTATATAGGGCCAAATGATTTGTTAAATCAGTTTTGAGAGAGTTTTCTCTGATTGATTTGGAAATATTTCCCACCGTTGGATCTTTGATCCTAAGGCTTCTGTTTTACTGAAGATAATCTTCTTGTTTCAATAAGATTGGAAAGATCTTTCCATAACAGAATTTTAGTTCTGATTAATTAATAATTTATTGGTAGTGGATCTTTTGATCTGACGGTGGGGGATTTTTAATTTCAGCGCTAGCGCACCTGCCTTCGACATATGGCGTGCAGCGTAGAGCGCAGCGCAACTGCTCTAGCGCACCCGTGTTTGACACGTGGCGCGCAGCGCAGAGCGCTGGATCTGAAGCGTTGCTTCAACTTTTAAATTTTGAATTTTGAAACAGAGTTTTGCTCTGATTGGGGTGCGCTGCCTAGGGCGCAGCGCACCTGGCCCCTGCGCGTCTGCGTTTGACACGTGGCGAGCAACGCGCAGCGTGCAGAATCTGAAGCGTTGCTTCAATTTAAATTTTGAATTTTGAAACAGAGCTTTGCTCTGACTGGGGGGAAAAGAAGCGTTGCTTCATTCCATATCTTGGAACTTGAACAGAGCTTTGCTCTGATTAGGGGGAGCAGAAGCGTCGCTTCATTTCAAACCTTGGAATTTGAACAGAGCTTTGCTCTGATTGGGGAAACAAATGCCCCCCACCGTTGCGCTTATATGTTCTATACGTGAGCGCAGCGGTGGCAACATCTGAGCTTTTGGATCAACTCAGAAGTTGAAGAGGCATCTTAGCGCCTATAAATAGGACCTTTGGGATTATCATCTTCTTTCCTGAGAATTTTTATTCAGAGCGCAGCTCTTTTGTTTAAGAACTTCACAAGAGTAAATAGTTTTTTCAAACTTAGGTAAAAATTTTAATAAATTTTAATGAGTTAAGGTTTTACCCATTAACAGAGCCTTGCTCTTAATAGATCTTTGATCTACAGAAAACCCATTTAGGGTTTCGCTAGCAGAGCTTTGCTCCATGGATCTTTGATCTAAAGAGAACCCTTTTAGGGTTCCATTAATAGAGCTTCGCTCTCCAAAAGGATTTCACTCATGATTTCTTAATTCATTAATGGAGTTTTGCTCCTGTCAAATTATATAGAAGAACTCTTAAGAGTTTTTCATGGATCTTGAAGATTAAAAATGGAATTTTATCTTTAATGAATTATATCATCTTCTCAGAGCAAGGCTCTTAATGTTCTCGGGGAATTTCTTTAAATTCCCCTCATAATTGATTTTGACAGGTGTCACTCCTGTCTGTAGAGCATTGCTCTCGAGAAGTTTAACTCCCTGTGCCTGTTTTTAATAAGAATTCGCTTAATCAGTCTGTCCGCTAATTTTGTTGATTTTCTTTTTCAGGAGTAATGGATGCTCACATGTATGATCTCGACGAGATTATCTCCTACGGAGACATCCGCTCACTCGGCCGTTCTCAGAATCGAGAATTCACAAACGCTGAGTGTGCCGAAATTATGAGCCGCTTTGATGCATACAATGGTCGACTGCTTCCTCGACGCCCCTCTCTCCTGAAGCTTATTGTTGGAGCGATCTGGGAAGCGCTTCCTCTATTCTGTACCGGCGTGCCGCTTAGGGCATTGGATGCCGCCAAGGATAAGGTGCATTCGGAGCATCTGATGAGCCTAATCTCGAAGAGAAGGCGAGACAATCTTATCGATCTCCTGCAGCAGGCTTTTCAACAGTCGGCCATACTTGCTGCCTATCGGAGGGTGGAGGACATCTGTGGGGATCCCGACGCTTGTGATCGTGAAATAAAGCATACTAGGATGGTTCGGAATGCCTGGAAGATTCTGGATAAAGTCACTTTTGAGTTCCTCAATCCATGCCCCGGATCTGAGGTTTTGCCATTGTAATTGTTTGGATAATGTTTTTGTTTACTGCTTTCATAATTGTAAGAACTTTTTCGTAGTATGAATGGCAAGTTTCTCATTTCAGCTTGTTTTATTTTACATACTAAATCTTTTGTGCATGCATGAACGGGTATGCCTTGAACGCTTAATTAAATGCGAATCAAATGTTCTCCTTGTCGCTTTCTTCTCTTTGTTGTGTTGCTGCCATTTGATTCTAGAAAGTGTGGCCTGTAGATAACATATAATTTTCCATCTTGTGCTCTTTGTAAGGTGGTGATGGCTTAGAAAACAGGGTTAGGATCTGTCACCTAAGACTTTTCAACTTTATGAGCCGTGAGGGTCTCATAAAGAATTTTCTCCCCACCGGTCGAGAGGATCCCGTAGGTGTAATTTCTCCTTACGAATCATGATGATTCCTAAGTGTGTTTTCTTTTGAAAGTCGTAAGGATCTCACAAGAGAATTTACTCCCTTACGAGTCGTGAGGACCCGTCAGAGATGGGTGAAGTTGCCCTTATCCGCATTTCACGGAGTCAGGGGTTGCTCTGGATGCTTCCCACGGGTTCACTGCCGTATTCTACGAGGACCAGGCTCCGCTCTAGGCGTTCTCCAGGATACCGTAGTTTAAATACATTGCGGTCGAGATTAAGGACATTATAGTTTGTGGATTTAAGGACCCCACAGTCCGTTGTTAGTTTTAAGACATCACGGTCGAGGTTAAGGACATCATAGTCCATGAGTTTAAGGACCTCACAGTCCAATGTTAGTTTTAAGACATCACGGTCGAAGTTAAGGACATCATAGTCCATGGGTTTAAGGACCCCACAGTCCGATATTAGTTTAAAGACATTACGGTCGAGGTTAAGGACATCATAGTCCATGAGTTTAAGGACCTCACAGTCCAATGTTAGTTTTAAGACATCACGATCGAGGTTAAGGACATCATAGTCCGTGAGTTTAAGAAACTCACAGTCCAATTTTTGCTCTGGATGCTTCCCACGGGTTGACTGCCGTATTCGGCGAGGACCAGGCTCCGCTCTGGATGCTTCACACGGGGTCATTGCCGCACTCTGCGAGGACCAGGATCCGCTCTGGACGTTTTCCATGGGGTCAGGAGTGACATAATCCGCGTTCCACGTAGCCAGGAATTTTGCTCTGGATGCTTCCCACGGGTTCACTGCCGTGTTCGGCGAGGACCAGGCTCTGCTCTGGATGCTTCACACGGGGTCATTGTCGTGCTCTGCGAGGACCAGGATCCGCTCTGGACATTTCCCACGGGGCCAGGCGTGACATAATCCGCGTTCCACATAGCCAGGAATTTTTGCTCTGAATGCTTCCCACAGGTTCACTGCCGTGTTCGGCGAGGACCAGGCTCCGCTCTGGATGCTTCACATGGGGTCATTGCCGTGCTCTGCGAGGAACAGGATCCGCTCTGGACGTTTCCCACGGGGTCAGGAGTGACAAAATCCGTGTTCCACATAGCCAGGAATTTTTGCTCTGGATGCTTCCCACGGGTTCACTGCCGTATTCGACGAGGACCAGGCTCCACTCTGGATGCTTCACACGAGGTCATTGCCACGCTCTGCGAGGACCAGGATCCGCTCTGGACATTTCCCACGGGGTCAGGAGTGACATAATCCGCGTTCCACGTAGCCAGGAATTTTTGCTCTGGATGCTTCCCACGGGTTCGCTGCCGTGTTCGGCGAGGACCAGGCTCCGCTCTGGATGCTTCACACGGGGTCATTGCCGCGCTCTGCGAGGACCAGGATCCGCTCTGGACGTTTTCCATGGGGTCAGGAGTGACATAATCCGCGTTCCACGTAGCCAGGAATTTTGCTCTGGATGCTTCCCACGGGTTCACTGCCGTGTTCGGCGAGGACCAGGCTCCGCTCTGGATGCTTCACACAGGGTCATTGCCGTGCTCTGCGAGGACCAGGATCCGCTCTGGACGTTTCCCACGGGGTCAGGAGTGACATAATCCGCGTTCCACGTAGCCAGGAATTTTTCTCTGGATGCTTCCCACGGGTTCACTGCCGTGTTCGGCGAAGACCAGGCTCCGCTCTGGATGCTTCACACGGGGTCATTGCCGTGCTCTGCGAGGACCAGGATCCGCTCTGGACGTTTCCCACGGGGTCAGGAGTGACATAATCTGCGTTCCACGTAGCCAGGAAGGGTTGACTTTATCCGCATTTCACGGAGTCGGAGTTTGACTCTCGGTCATCTGTACATCGCCTAGTCATGGAACTGGGAATTGCCGCTGTTCCGCTTTGCTTGATGTTGTGTCCGTTGTAATAAGACGAATGTTAAGATGATCTCTAGGCTGTCTATGAACCATTGAGATTTGGCCTCTCCTTCTGATGAAGCTTGGGGAGGAAGGGTGTGATTCCCTCTTTGTTTGCGCCCTTGGATTGTATACAGGGATTGACATGATATCACCTGTATGGCATAAATTTCATTCATTTCATTTTTTTTTATTTCTTTCCGCGATGCTCTATCATTTCAGCTTTTATATCGCGAAGGTCGCGATTGCCCAATCATTTCGGCTATTTTTCGCGGTGCCTAATCATTTCAGCTATTTTTTTTATTTTTACTCGCTGCTTTTTATTGCGAGTTGCCCAATCATTTCGGCTATTTTGCATGCATATATTTTTACTTGCTGATTTTGTCTGCAAGTTGCCCCATCATTTCGGCTATTTCGTATGCATGTGTGGCTTGCTGGCTTTTCGCTGCAAGCTCGGAATTAGACACCGATTTCGGCATCAGCACCGCTACTACTGGGATATTGCCAGGAGCGAATCATCATTTGACTCTGTCGATGTCGAACAAAGGTGGCTTAGTAAACAGGGTTAGGATCCTGTCGACTAAGGCTTTTGACTTCATGAGCCGTAAGGGTCTCATGAAGGTATTTCTCCCTATAAGTCGTGAGGATCTCGTAGGTGCGTTTTCTCCTTATGAGTCGTGAGGACTCCTAAGTGTATGTTCTCCTGTAAGTCGTCAGGATCTTACAAGAGGGTTTTCTCCTTATAAATCGAGAGGACTTACAAGGGTTGTTCACCATATAGACATATCCCTAGTCACGGATGGGACTTCGTTAAGGAAATGTTTATTCACGCCCGTGGATTGTATACAAGGGTCAGCATTGAGCCGCTTGTAGGGCAGTATTGAAGGTTGTGGGGGTTGCTTAAGAATAGGTTCAGATCCCTGTAGCTTAATCTTATGAGCCGTGAAGGTCCCATAAGAGAGTTCTCCTTACGAGTCGTGAGGATCTCGCAAGTGTAATTTCTCCCTAGGGATCGTAGGGATCCCTAAGTGTGTTGCTCCCTTATGAGTCGTAAGGATCTCACGCAGGTGGTTTCTCCTTACAAAGTCGAGAGGACCTTGCAAGTGTTTTTTAATGAGATTGCGCCCTTTCGGGTTTTCACAAAACTCGCCGGTAGCCCTGCTGTTTTTACTCACAGAGCCCTTTCGGGTTTTCATCCGTGCCCATTTTGCTTATAGACATAGCGTTTTCTTTTTTTCTCTTTTTTTCTTTTTTTTATATATCAGCTTTGGGACACTGCAATCCACCGTAGTTTATCGACATCTCGGTCAACATCTAGTTTTAGGACGTAGTGGTCCGTTGTTAGTTTAAGGACGTTCCGGTCCGCTGTTAGTTTTAAGGACGTTTCGGTCTGTTGTAAAGGAAGCCGGTTACTACTTATAGAGTTTGGGTTTAGGAAGATAGCGAGCGGACATAGTCATCGTCATCTATCATTGACCTAGGCCGTGACTCGTTAGGCGTAGTATTTCTTCAGGAAGCGACCGTTTATCGGCCTGAAGGGCCTTTCACCATGCATGTCCATAAGTAGATAGGCTCCACCCTGGTAGACCTTGTCTATGATATATAGGCCTTCATAGTTCGGCTCGAATTTTGTAGGGTTCCTAGGCACACCCATGATGTTCTACAACTGATCAAACATGGCCAATTCAAAAAATTCCATGTGCCAAAGAACCCTAAGCGAAGATCGTTAACTAGAGATTAAGGCGAAAAGCAAGCAAGTAAACAACTTTATTGCTAAGTGAATGGAAATACAACCTTTGTAGATCCGGTCCACCACTCCTTTAGCTCCGTGATGACGTCCCTCCGCTGCAACCATCGGAATCCTGGACTCTCGCGGTGGTTTCATCGAAGAAATGATCGGGCTAGGTCGATGACTTCGATGCCGAAGATGATCTACGTCGAGGTGACTCTAACTCGAGCTCCAACTTCACCAAATCATGAAACTTGTGAAGAAAACACCCTATACTACATGGCAAGTGGTAGAGCATGAAGAAATAGGAAGTGGGTTCACTTTGGATTTGGATTTCTCACTTGGATTCATCACTTGTAATTTTCAAGTAAGCTTTCTTCACCTCTTGAAGAAGATGATGAAGAAGAAAGAAAAAGAATTATCAATTAAAACAAAATCAAGTGATGGTTATCATTTAGCAACCATGGGTGAGTGTAGAGAATAAACTAGGGTTTAGTTAAATGGTTAGGTTAAGAATAAAACAAAATGGCTTGGACTTTGTCAAAGGTGCTATGAAGCTTCATGAAGCTTCAAGCCAAAGTGAGAAAAGCCACCACCATTTTGTTTTTGTTTCTTGCCAAAAATAAATAAATGAAATAAATAAATAAGGCAAATGAAACCCTAACCATTAACTAAACATGGTTTAAATCAAGCATACACCCAAGTTTGCATGTATCATCAAACATGATACAAACTAGTGCACAAAACTATATCATATATACAATGTGCACATCAAGTGAGAAAATCCATCTTTAAGTGAACAAATACTAGTTAATGTAAAGTAATATATCTAATATATAATTATACATTAAATCATTAAATCAACACTTGATTTAATGATCCGGTCATATCGCATATGACCGACTAATATCCAATATATCGACTTATCGAATCAATCCTCGATTCGATAACTAGGTTATATCGCATACAACTAATCGATACATTCATCGCGAGAATAGAATACGGTATCACATACACGCATTATTCTTGGTCCTGCACATATCTCATATGCGCTCCTATTTCGTTTCGCTTGAGCCAGGAAACCTCTGTGTAGGACTCTAAAGACTCGTCAATACGCCGGCAGCAGATGATGATCATATCAAGCACCCACAAGCCGCAAGCGGTCTGCTAAACGTAACGGCCACCCGGGTTTTGAGCGATTAGAAGATCAACGAGCAAGCCTGCTCACACTCCTGTGAATCCAACCAGTAACACTTACCGTACAGTCCGGTCTGATCGTCTGATATGTCGCATATCTCGCCTAGGGGTGGTAAACGTCAGACCCCAATAGCTCGATAAGTCGTGTCGATATGAGGTCTATAACAGTTCGAGAAACTACTGGTAACACTTACCAGTAAATCTCAGCAACCCTGGCCAGGGATTTCCGGTTATAGCCAATCGAGCACAGCGCAACATCAACTCCCTATACCGGGAGAGACGAATCCCCTCCTATCGCTCATTGCCTCCATGTGATTCGGGACTGTACCCAAAAACTACCGTTTTGCACGCCCTCTTGGACGTGGTAAGGTGGAAATCAAAGCACAGTGGGAATCACACAAGACTCTATGACGATCTCGGGTCTACGGACTAACCTGTACCAGTGTCACCTGAGAACTGCCATCTGACGTAAGGTATAATACCATCTGGGAGTTCTCGGCGAGTCCGTCCAGTGTACCCAGTCTCCACTGAGCACCCGTATATCATCTCTGATGTCAAACACCAATGGATATGGGATCATCCATCGCCCATCTAAATGGGTCGAGAAGCTACACGCTAGTCTACTCTGGTATATCGATGCCCCGTCTCGATACACCCACGACTAGGGACTTTGAAGGATGTACTTATGGACTACCACATCCCCACTAGTATGATCCGCATCATAGTCCAGGTAGTCAAGTACACATCCTAAGGGCTTTACCAACATGTAACAGAGAGACAATCAGTGTACACGTTAAGGTAAAGAGTAACTAGATAGCATACTATCATATCGAGCAAGAAAGTCATCCCTATATATGTCCAAGCATCCACTACAATATACATCCTATGTATAGTAATGGCCTCTAGGGCATATATATAACTAACAATCTCCCACTTGCACTAGGGCCATCAGATAGCAGTGGTTTTAGTATCTCATACTCAACCATCCCATAAAAGTCTCTCTCTGGGAAAAGGCCTTTCGTGAGTGGATCCGCCGTGTTGTCCTCTGAGTCTTCTCTCCTAACCTCGATCCCCTGGAGATCAACCATCTCCATGATTAGGTGATACTGCCTAAGAATATGTCTGGATCACTGATGGGACGGGCGTTCCTTGGCATAAGTCACAACTCCATTGTCACACAATGGGAGGAACGAAGTTCATCTCATGAACTAATATACATCCAGACTGCCTCTTTGGTAGCATCTTAAGTAGCGATGTATCCAGCCTTTATCGTCTAGTATGCCACGGTATCTAGCTTGGAACTCTTCCAACATACCGTCCCTTTACTGAGGGTAAAGACAATGCCTGTGACTGACATTCAGTCGTCCTTATCACCCTGGAACCTTTCCAGTGATTCTCCCCAGGATCGATTGATACCATCTCACTACAACTAGTGAGAATCCTAACATCCAATTACTTCTATCTCATAGATCAAAACTCAGGATTTAGGAGGTATCACTTTGATCCTATATGGAGAATCCTTGTGATAAGCGGAGATTGACCGAGTGTAGGATAGGAAACTCCTTCCCCATCAAGAGTATGCCATCCATGTACTCTACGAGGATCATCACCATACTCCCTACTACCTTTTTGTATATACAAGGTTCATCTACCATTTTGATGATGTCAAACTCTTTGACTATCTCATCAAAACAGATGTTCCAACTCCGCGATGCCTGCTTTAATCTTATAAAGCATCTTGTACACGTTTCCGCTGCTCTCACTGTCTAAGAAGCCCTCTGGCTGTGTACTTACAGACGCTCTCTTCTAAAACATCATTTTAGAAAAGCAGTCATGACACCCAACCGCCAGATATTGTAGTCATGGTATGTAGCCGTGGCAAGTAGGATCTGGATGGACTTTAGCATAGCCACTAAATAAGGTTTCATCATTATCCACGCCTGGTCGATGATGAAAATCTTTAACATGTCTAGCTTTGAAAGTCTCAACTTTTCCATCTACACCAAGTAATCTTCTCAAGATATACTTGCTCCTGATGGGGATTTAACCCTTCAGATAAAGCAACCAAAGTCCATACTTTGCTGATGTATAAGGATTCCATCTCAGATCGCTAAGCATCCAGCCATTCTTATAGAGTCCCACTCCTGATGGCCAGCTCGAAACTAGTTGGGTCATCATCTCATGATGCAATCCTCGCTCCCACTGTGATAGAGAAACAGAAGTATCTCTCAGGTGGGTGAGAAACCCTACTAGATCGGCGGAGAGGCTGAGGTTCGTTGGTATCTACTGAATCCTTTGGTTCTACCAAATCATCTGCTGTAGTTTGTATAGCTGGAACCTTTCCAGTTCTACATAACTGACCTTGCCTCGAGCTTGTCCGGATTTTGCTTTTAGACATAGGTCGGACAACCCTAAATCTTAACAAACTTAAGATATGGACTCTTCCCTTTCCATATCACATATGAAGTGGTAGGCAATTGATTTGATTGGAACCCTATTCAATAGGTATGCAGCTTCTCAAGCGCATAACTCCCAAAAGGAAATAGGAAACTTAGTAGTACTCATCATAGAGCACACCATATCACATAGGGTGCTATTGCTCCACCCCGATATACCATCGTGCTATGGTGTATACGGAGGAGTAATGCTGAGAGACAATCTCATTCTCCTTTAGAATAGTCCAGGATTTCCGTGCTCAAGTATTCTCCTCCCTGATCACATCAAAGGACATAATACTTATACCCGTATTTTGGTTCTCTACTTCTAACTTATATTCTGTGAATATCTCAAAAGGTTCGGACTTGTGTTTCAACAGGAACATATGTCTGAATCTAAAGAGATTATCAGAGAATGTAATGAAGTACAAAGGACCGGTCTTGGTATGTATAGACAGGGGACCTTCATACATCAGTATGTATCAATCCCAAGAATTCACTAACTCTTTCTCTGTTTCCAATAAACGGAGCTATGGTCATCTAATCTTTGTGACATGACTGGCAAGTTTCATAAGATGTAAATTCAAACAGATTTAAATATGCATCTAAATGTAACTTCAGCTAGTCGGGTCGCATTGATATGACCTAGTCTATAATACCTCAAGAAGGATCCGTTCATTTCTGAACTATTCCTCTTGTGTGTGTTCCGTATACTAAGAACTGTAGTTTGATTTAGAACAATAATGCTTTTAGATAGCGTGCCTGAACCGATCAACTTTTGATATAGGAAATGTTCAAAACATTATCCAACAATACAAAATTTTATCATTTCTTTACTAATAAAGAGACTGATATGATTTTGTATATCAGGTTCGGTATCTAATAATATTCGTTCAGAATCAATGTATTTGCAATACAGGGTGACAGTGACCAACAGACTTGGCTGCAATACTTGCACCGTTTTCTGCCTCATGAAACTTATCACCCGTTCTCAGTTCTCTACCTATCTGTAGCCCATGTAACAAATTACATATGCGGGGTCCTGATCCGGTATCAAATACCCAGGACGTAGAGGATACTGAGAAACATTTCTTTATAATGAACACACCCCAAGGAGATGCATCTTATGCACTTTCTTCGTTTGGGCGGCATAGGAATTCAGGTATTCCCCTATTTCCTGCTGGGTCTTATAACAATTATAAGTTGGAGCGGGGCCAACGTTCCCCAGCTCAGTATAACAAGCGGGTTCGGTCAATATATCTGTTTTATTATCTTGATTAAGGCGTGATATGGTCGCTACCAGGAGAGAGAGAGAAGAAAATACTCAGCGTGCGCTCTTGCAAGATCAGATTGGTTATTATTTTATCTAATCAGGATGGCTCCCACTGTTTTTATCAAATCTTCCTTCAAACCCTAAAAGGAAAGACTAGCCGGGATTAATTACACGCTACAAGTTCGCCAATCTTTCAGCCAGGCCAGTGTCGGTACTTTGAGGGAGGTTTCCCGTGCTTTCGCATGGACCTAATTAATGTAAACCTCGTTTTCCCAGAGGCGTAACCCCGTTGACACCTTTCTAGACACCTACTTGATCGGCTAATTGTAATGTGTAAAACTCTCCCAGGAGTAACTCTTACTCGCAGCGGGTATCGGGATCCAACTATCTCATAGAAGGTATGCAATCTCATTGCAAATTTCAACACTTGAAATTCCCGATAATATTTTGCCCCAAACGATCTATGACCTTGACAAGGTCAACAAACCATAGACCGTAAGTCAAGTTCAACCCGTCATTTCTTGATTGAATCAAACCCACCCGCACGACCCTTGACAAGGTCAACAAGGCCGTACGACTACCCTAACCCAATCTGCATCATATGAATAAACAGACAAATACTGGTTAGCTACCGCACACTGCGCCTTGACAAGGTCAACAAACGCAGCACGAATACTAAGCAGGACTTATCTGAAATGACGGAGGGCTACGACAGGTTTTTCAGAAAACCTATTGCGTAATGAACTTGATATCGTTGTAGGATCGAATGAATTTTGAAATGGAGTGTTTTTTAGGCTTTTCTAGTTCTGCTAAAGGGGTCACTCCCGGTGAAGGGATCGTCGGCCCTTTCCTCATCGAATGAGGTGCGGGATATATCATATATATCACTGTGCAAAGCAAAAACTATAGAAGCAATCAAAAGACAAACTGAGTGTGTAGCATCTGCCAGTTATTGCCAAAGGGGTCACTCCCGGTGAAGAGATCTCGGCCCTTTCCTTATCGAATAAGGTGCAGGATGTTCTACAAGGAACACCACGATGCAAAGCAAGAACTGTAGCTACCTATTTTTGAAAATTCGATTCCACGACATCTTTTAGGTTTCTTTTCTTTCATTAATCATATTAATGAAGTCCCATCATTTAAATCACCTAAACATCATAGATAAATACGACGTACACTTATGCCATTCGCATTCGCCTCGATATCCCCTCGTGCACCGTTAGGTTAGGTAACTAACGGCAGAGCGGGGCAGGGTTAGCGCGGGTGTAAAACATAAGTAACGTCTATATAATATATCATATATACTATATACAGTATCTATCACAAAACATCAAATGATCACATCACAGATATCGCAGCAGAAGAAACATATGAAACATTGGATATACTAGGACGTCCGTGTTTTCAATACGAGCCAATATAAAACACGGATTCCACAGTCGCGATGAATAGCCAAACCCACACCCCTAGACCCCTACGAGAGCGGCAAGCAACCCTACCAATTCTAGAGTTAGGAGACCCGGACTCGACTCCTCGAGTTGGTCTCCCACTGGACTCTAAAACCCGGTTACTTGTGCCCTCCTCCTTGGGTCTATCCTAGTGCGGAAAAGTAAATAATATACAAATGGTGACATCATCCGCAACCTGGAAGTGCCCCAATAAAAGAATATTACATACAAGTTTTTACATGAATGAAAAAGATAAACACTCATCTCACATTAAAAAAAACCCGGCTATTCATAACGCGACGATCCAATATAACATATCCAGCAACACATAATATCACATGTCATCAACGTAAGTAAATATGCGCATCCCAATTGTCGTTGACATATAGCAACGAAACCGGCGATATCACATAATACACTTACGGTCGCAGAAAAGAAAGTGTAAAACTACAACAGTTGAAATCCGCAACCTCTTTAGACATCGCATGCCTAACCAAATGAATTCCTTAGACATCACATGCCTAACAATTATAAACCCCGCATTTTAGTCTCATTATCGAAAACACTTTTCAATATTAAGTCGGGCAATTCAACAAGATTCCCGGCATATTGATCGAATGCTCGTCGCAAAATTTAGTAGGCGGCCGCACCCCCGATGCCGTCGACGAAGTGCACCAAGGCGGAACACCGCTGCCGCAAGCACCCGAATGGATGTTTTCTACGACGGGGTTCTCCTACAGTCACTTGGTCGGGGCTATGGTGTGTAGCTGTCTATTAAGTTTACCCGGCAAGTATCCGCGTACGCTACGTGATTGCGACGGACTTTTGATCACATCAAAATTCCGTGGCAACCGATCAAGTGAGACTAAACTGCTATGTTTATAACATTCAAATCAGTTATCTCATAACTACTTGTGGATTCCAAATATTGTATCACATTCCAGATAAATAGAAAATGTTAAACTTTCCGATCGAACAATTAAACACCCAAGTTTTCCCGGAACAGCTCAACACATGAAATAAGTTTAAAAAACATTCACTTCATGCCTCAGTACCAACGGTCCAGCCGTAGAAGGGTCAAGCCAACGCCTCACATGTGGCATGCTGTACTGCCCCAAACCCTAAGGTTCAAAGAGCAGTTCAAGACGGTCACATAATCGAGTTAATGTTTGTTGTCTTCTAAAGGGACCATCGCGTTACTTGCACTACTTAGAACGTTATTAAACTACGGAAAAATCCAACAATTGAAAATTTCCCGGCAGGGGAAAAAGTGGATATTTATATCCGGTCGAACATTTTAACATATTCTAAAATTACCCGGAAAAACACATAGACAAAATTTGACAATCCGATCGAATCTACGAACTCCCAATACAACCCAGAAAACTCAACTCTTGAGTAAATATTAAAAATTCCCATAAAACACAGCACAAACAGAAACAAATTACTGTGCAAACCACGTGCACTAATTCAACAAAATGGCCGCGTAACCGCCGCACAAACCAGGGTGGGGCCGCGGTTCCGCGGCGTTTCTGTCGAGTTAGGTGCACGTGCTGCACAGTAACTCCTAAAGTTCCCTGCTGAATTTTTTGGAAATTTTTAATCTGGAAAAATCCACTATTTACAAAAATGTACAGAGAGGGGTTGCAATTAGGGTTTCGGGGTTCGATCGGGTATCTAACTTCGTCTACACTTCGCCTAAGGCTCTAGCTAGGCTCTGATACCACTGTAAGGTTCCTAGGCACACCCATGATGTTCTACAACTGATCAAACATGGCCAATTCAAAAAATTCCATGTGCCAAAGAACCCTAAGCGAAGATCGTTAACTAGAGATTAAGGCGAAAAGAAAGCAAGTAAACAACTTTATTGCTAAGTGAATGGAAATACAACCTTTGTAGATCCGGTCCACCACTCCTTTAGCTCCATGATGACGTCCCTCCGCTGCAACCATCGGAATCCTGGACTCTCGCGGTGGTTTCATCGAAGAAATGATCGGGCTAGGTCGATGACTTCGATGCCGAAGATGATCTACGTCGAGGCGACTCTAACTCGAGCTCCAACTTCACCAAGTCATGAAACTTGTGAAGAAAACACCCTATACTACATGGCAAGTGGTAAAGGATGAAGAAATAGGAAGTGGGTTCACTTTGGATTTGGATTTCTCACTTGGATTCATCACTTGTAATTTTCAAGTAAGCTTTCTTCACCTCTTGAAGAAGATGATGAAGAAGAAAGAAAAAGAATTATCAATTAAAACAAAATCAAGTGATGGTTATCATTTAGCAACCATGGGTGAGTGTAGAGAATAAACTAGGGTTTAGTTAAATGGTTAGGTTAAGAATAATACAAAATGGCTTGGACTTTGTCAAAGGTGCTATGAAGCTTCATGAAGCTTCAAGCCAAAGTGAGAAAAGCCACCACCATTTTGTTTTTGTTTCTTGCCAAAAATAGATAAATGAAATAAATAAATAAATAAATAAGGCAAATGAAACCCTAACCATTAACTAAACATGGTTTAAATCAAACATACACCCAAGTTTGCATGTATCATCAAACATGATACAAACTAGTGCACAAAACTATATCATATATACAATGCGCACATCAAGTGAGAAAATCCATCTTTAAGTGAACAAATACTAGTTAATGTAAAGTAATATATCTAATATATAATTATACATTAAATCATTAAATCAACACTTGATTTAATGATCCGGTCATATCGCATATGACCGACTAATATCCAATGTATCGACTTATCAAATCAATCATCGATTCGATAACTAGGTTATATCGCATACAACCAATCGATACATTCATCGCGAGAATAGAATACGGTATCACATACATGCATTATTCTTGGTCCCGCACATATCTCATATGCGCTCCTATTTCGTTTCGCTTGAGCCAGGAAACCTCTGTGTAGGACTCTAAAGACTCGTCAATACGCCGGCAGCAGATGATGATCATATCAAGCACCCACAAGCCGCAAGCGGTCTGCTAAACGTAACGGCCACCCGGGTATTGAGCGATCAGAAGATCAACGAGCAAGCCCGCTCACACTCCTGTGAATCCAACCAGTAACACTTACCATACAGTCCGGTCTGATCGTCTGATATGTCGCATATCTCGCCTAGGGGTGGTAAACGTCAGACCCCAATAGCTCGATAAGTCGTGTCGATATGAGGTCTATAACAGTTCGAGAAACTACTGGTAACACTTACCAGTAAATCTCAGCAACCCTGGCCAGGGATTTCCGGTTATAGCCAATCGAGCACAGCGCAACATCAACTCCCTATACCGGGAGAGACGAATCCCCTCCTATCGCTCATTGCCTCCATGTGATTCGGGACTGTACCCAAAAACTACCGTTTTGCATGCCCTCTTGGACGTGGTAAGGTGGAAATCAAAGCACAGTGGGAATCACACAAGACTCTATGACGATCTCGGGTCTACGGACTAACCTGTACCAGTGTCACCTGAGAACTGCCATCTGACGTAAGGTATAATACCATCTGGGAGTTCTCGGCGAGTCCGTCCAGTGTACCCAGTCTCCACTGAGCACCCGTATATCATCTCTGATGTCAAACACCAATGGATATGGGATCATCCATCGCCCATCTAAATGGGTCGAGAAGCTACACGCTAGTCTACTCTGGTATATCGATGCCCCGTCTCGATACACCCACGACTAGGGACTTTGAAGGATGTACTTATGGACTACCACATCCCCACTAGTATGATCCGCATCATAGTCCAGGTAGTCAAGTACACATCCTAAGGGCTTTACCAACATGTAACAGAGAGACAATCAGTGTACACGTTAAGGTAAAGAGTAACCAGATAGCATACTATCATATCGAGCAAGAAAGTCATCCCTATATATGTCCAAGCATCCACTACAATATACATCCTATGTATAGTAATGGCCTCTAGGGCATACATATAACTAAAAAAATTCCCCCGCTTAGCGCGATTAGGGATCTTAGGTCTTTTAACCACTAGCACGAGTTCGCCTTAGCGGAATGTTCTAGGCCTAGTCAATTTCTCGTATGAGCGCGTCACCTTTGCTTTATAAGCCTCCAGATTTTGTTGCGCCATGAGCCGGGTTTCATCAAGGGCATCGAGCTCCTCAAGCCGAAGGTGAGCGTTTTCTTCGTCCGTTAGCTCGTAGTGTACTGCCACTCGCAGGGAGGGTAACTCTATCTCGAGGGGGAGTACCGCTTCTGTACCGAATACCAATGCATACGGCGGCATATTCGTGGCCGTTTTGAACGTAGTTCGATACGCCCAGAGAGCTTCATGCAGTCTCTCGTGCCAGTCTTTCTTATTTCATGACACCGTCTTCTTCACGATCTTCGTCAAGGTCTTGTTAAAAGCCTCAGCCAGACCGTTAGCTCGAGGATTATAGACTGAGGAGTATCTCCAGTCTATGTTATGCTGTTATGCGAAGTGGCTGATCTTGTGGATTCTGTAGGCTGGTCCGTTATTGGAGATAATCCGTCGCGGAGTGCCAAACCGATAAATGACGTGTGTCTTGAAGAAATGGAGGATATTCTCCGTCTTCACTTCCCTCAGTGGTACTGCTTCTGCCCATTTGGAGAAGTAATCAGTTGTCACCAAAATGAACCAATGTCCTCTGGACGATGCTGGTTCGATGGGGCCGATTATGTCAGTTCCCCACATTTCGAACGGCCAGCTAGCCACCGTCGGATGTAGTGGATTTGGATGCTGATGGATGAAGTCCCCGTGAATCTGGCACGAATGGCACTGCTTCGCGTAATCGAGGCAGTCTTGGATCATCGTGGGCCAATAATAACCCATCCGTTTGATTTTCAGCTTCATCTTCGGCCCGGCTTGGTGAGAACCGCAGAGTCCGTCGTGAGTTTCTTGGAAGACTCTTTTTGCTTCTTCAAGTCCCAGGCATCTTAACCACAGAGAATTAAATGACCTCTTGTACAGAGTATTATTAACGAAGGCGAAAGATAGGGCTCGCTTCATGAGCTGATGTTTTGAGGACGCATCTTCAGGCGTCCGACGGGATTTGAAGTAGTCTATAAAGACTTCTCTCCAATCTTCAGCCTTTTCCTGGTCTTTTACTTGCAGAGCCATTTGCTCGGTCGTTCCCTTTTCTTCGGACGACTCCGGAGATATTTCTGCCGGTGCAAGAACCCGATGGGTTTGTACAATGATCCTCACGTCATCGATGTTTTCGTCAACCAGTTCCTTAGCAAGCTTGGCTAATGCATCCGCCTTGCTATTTTCCGCACGTGGTATGCTTTCCAAGATGTAGGAAGGTATTTGGGTCAACAGTTGCTGTACCCTCTCGCCGTACTTCACCAGTTCTGGTTTGCTTTGATAGTCGTCGTTTACTTGACTAACGACCAGTTGGGATCTCCGTATATGAAGAGGTTTTCAATTCCCATGTCAATGGCGATCTCGAGACCTGCTATCAAAGCTTCGTATTCGGTTTCATTGTTTGTCCTCGGCTCTGTTAAGGAGAAGGCAAAGCGCATTATCCCTCCTTGTGGAGTTACGAAAATGAGGCCTACCCCTGATTTGATTATGGGGGTGCTTTGCTTGCGCTTCTTCATGAAAGATGCTCCATCGAAGTAAAGTTCCCATCGGGTATCACTTCCGTCGATCATGTCAAACACATGTTCGTCTGGCAATTCACAGTTCAAGGGAGAATCGGCAGGTATCAGATGCTCAGCGAGGAAGTCGGCGATGGCATGTCCCTTCACTGCCTTAAGAGGCCGATATGTTATTGAGAATTCCATCAAGAGCAAGGCCCATTTAGAGAGCCGCCCCGTCAATATGGCCTTTGACATCAAATATTTGAGAGGATCCACCTTCGATATGAGACGGACATCATGCGCCAATGCATAGTGCCTGAGCTTCGTTATCGTGAAGATTAATGCCAGGCAGTGTTTTTCGATGGGAGAATAATTGCTTTCTGCCCCCAGCAGAACTCGACTCAAATAGTAGAGCGCTCTCTCCTTCCCTTGGTCGTTCTCTTGTGCCCATAATGCGCCTAAGAAACCTTCAAGGGCGGTTGTATACAGAATGAGAGGCTTTCCCTTGACCGGAGCGGCCAATACTGTCGGATTCTGCAGGTATTGCTTGATTTCGTCCAGCGCACTTTGGCATTTGTGATCCCAGACGAACGGGGTTCCCTTCTTCATCAGGTGACTGTAAGGACGGAACTTGCCTGAGAGATTGGCTATAAATCGCCGAATATACGCGAGCTTCCCTTGGAGAGACCGCAATTGCTTGAGAGTCCTTGGCGGGGCATCTCCATAATTGCCTTGATCTTTGACGGATCTATCTCGATGTCTCGGTGTCGGACGATGAATCCTAGGAACTTGCCCGAGGAAACTCCGTACGCGCATTTGAGAGGGATCATCTTCAAGTTGTATTATCGAAGGCGTTGAAACACGATCTTCAGATGCTCTAAATATTCCTCGTATGATTTGCTTTTCACCACGAGGTCGTCGATATAGCATTCGACGATTTCATGTATGAGATCATCGAAGATCTTCGTCATGGCCCTCCGATAGGTGGCGCCAGCGTTCTTTAGACCGAAGAGCATTACCTTGTAGCAGAATATACCCAAAGGGGTCCAGAAGGCGGTATGCTTCTGGTCCTCGGGATGCATCTTTATCTGATTATATCCTGACGATCCATCCATGAAGGAGAAGACTTCGTGGGTGGATGTATTGTCTATCATCATCTTGGTGACCGGTACCGGGAAGTCATCCTTCGGGCAGGCTTTATTAAGATCCCGAAAGTCCACACATATGCACACCGCCCCATTCTTCTTCATCACCGGGACGATGTTGGCGATCTAGTCAGGATATTGCACCTCTTGGATGAGCCAGAGTCGATCAGCTTCTTGACCTCGGCGTTGATGCTCATCTCAAGCTCGAGCCGCATTCTCCTCGGTGCTTGTTTGATTGGCTTGACGTCTGGGGATATTGCCAAATTATGTACAGCAATCTCGGGATCTAGTCCTAGCATCTCGGAATAATTCCATGCGAAGCAATCTTTATGCTGCATGAGCACGTCCTTTAGTGCAGCCACCCTTTCTTCAGACAGCAATTCGCTGACGAACGTCGGCCGCGGGTCACTTGCCGTCCCCAAATCAATTTTCTTGAGCTCATCTGCAGTGGTATGTATTCCATCTTTTAGCTCTTTCGGCGCCGGTGGAAACTCTGAGATCACCTCATCATCATTGTTTTCGAAGCACCAGGGGAGATTATCCATACCGTCGGGGTCTTCTTCTGATAACGTAATCACGTAACAAGTACGAGCTCACTTCCAAGACCGACGTTGATCTGTTTCTACCCTCTTGGATTTGGGTTCATGCCTTTGCGGCGGGGTTACCCTCCAGCTGCTGGATAGAGCGAACCTGCCCTGTCGATATTGATCTTCGACCCAGTTCTTGAAGGTGAAGCGGTCTTCAATAGGATGTCCTATTGCCCTATGATAGGAGCAATAGTCCGGATGAGAGACTTCGCCTGCTTTCTCGGGGTGCTTGGACTCCGGGAGTATAATCAGTTGATGTCTTATGGCGAGATCGAGTATCTTCCGTGTTTTGTTCTGAGGAAAATAGTATGCTCGACTCATCTTCTTTATAAGAGACGAATCTGGATTACTCGATTCCTGATCGCGTGGCTTCTTGGTCCCACTTTGTCGCTCTCGAACACTTTTCCCGCTCTTTGATTTATTTTTGCCTCTGCATCGGGCCTTTTGTATGACGGGTTGACAGGAAGGAGCATTTTCATCTTTCGCAACCTGTTGAAGAAGGCGTTGCGTCCTGGCTTTCTCGTAGATGGTCATTTCGCGATTGTGGTCGTCTCGAACCTTTTGACTCGCTTCCCTTATAATCTTGTCCATCTGTTCTTCAAACGACGGACTGGGCATTTTTATGTCGAGAGCTCTTTCTGGTTCAGGGTTAGCATTTTCCGAAAAAGCATCTCCCTCTTCATCAAAGTCATGTATGACGTAGCAGTCGCGGAGTAGCTCCCGTTTCTTGGATTGAACATACCCAAGCCCGGTCGTTTCCATTTTCTCGTCGGGCAATTTCCGCTGAGTTCCAGGGACGTTCCAGATCCTGTTATATAACCGTGCTTGTCGAGCAGTTTGCTTAAGGTGTACACCTTGGCGTCTCAAGAGTCTCCTTAGTCCGTCTGTGTAATATCTGGGCAAACGGATGGGCTGGAGCCTGTCGAGTGTGGAATCCGCGCTGTGCCAAATTTCCTTCTCCACTTTAGTTTCCCCGGATCGGTAGAATAGGATCGCCTTTTCACCTTCTTGCCTGGGAGGGACATAGAACGTCTGCAGCTCTTCCACACTGTAGGTATCAAGCGCGTCTAGTTCTTTATGATGTTTGGGCGGAACCATGGCAACTTGCAAACTTTGCTCTTCATCAGGGAATGTTTGAATTGAAGGCCGAGCAGAGAAATATGGCGTTGACCTCATCTTCTGAGTCGCTGCCGAAGATAAGCATAGGAGCGGACGGTCCCGGCTTGTTGTACTGGGGTGGCCCTGAATAAACTATCTCTTCCTCTTCCTCGGTATCACTCCCGAAGACAGGAATGGTGGTGATAGCTTTGTTCTCCGGTTTATGACATCTCTCTATGTCTTCAAAGTCTGGTAAGAAGTATTTTGCATCTTCGTACTTTCGGACTTCGTTTACGGAGAATGGGTTCGGCTCTCCTGTTACGGTATACTCGAGACCATCCTTGAAGTATTTCATACACTGATGCTGTGTAGAAGGGATGATGTTGTACTCGTGTAACTAAGGCCGACCAAGCAAAGCATTGTAGCATGTCTTGGCATTGATGACGTGAAATTTAATATCTGTGATGAGTAGTCCGAAGCGCAGCGTCAGTATCATAGACCCGAGGGTCCGTGATGACTGGGAATCGAAGCCGGAGATGGTGATTTTATCACGAGCGAGGTGCTGAACGCTCATGCAGATTTCCTTCAACACTCGCACGTTGAGGAGATTGACGGAAGACCCATTGTTGACCAGGATTTTGCCTATCTTAATATCGTGACAATATCCGGAGACATATAGGGGACGATTGTGTTCGCACGTCCCAAGGAGGAGATCTTCATCGCCGAAGGTAATATCGACTGTGTGTACTTCTTCCAGTTCGTCCTTAATCTTTTCTTCGGGGAGAAAAGCTTGGAATTGCTCTGGCTCTTGTAGCGCCTTGATCAATGACTCCCTTACTTCTTTTGATAGTAAAAGAGCGTCGAGAATGCTGAGCTGTGAGGGTAACTTCCTTAAGTGTGCCAGAATGTTGTAGTCCACCTTACTTTTCCTTGGCGGGTCTTTGGCGGTCAGCTCTTTCATGACTTGGTCATCTATGGCGATATCTTCAGAGACCTTCTCTTTTCCCTTATCTTTTCTGTTCGCGGGTCCGAGATTCTTTTCGGGCAGCATACGATTGCACAGCTGGATATTTTCACAGGTCTTCGATTCTCCCTCCTTTCCCGAGGTGGATTCCTTGAATAGAGGGCCAAGAGTCATCTCTTCGTCGGAGTCACTTCCGAAGGTGAGGACTTGCGATCCCCCAGCGTTGACCATGCGACAGTTGCCGGCGGTTCTTCTAAGCTCCTCGGTTGTGTTTCTTCGCTCCCGACGAGTTTTGCGTTTCATCCGCTTAAAATGCTGCCGGTGAGCAACATATCCCTGCCACCATCTTTTAAAAGCGTCGCATTCTTCGGTAGGGTACGAAATCTTTCGATGATATAAGCAGTAGCTAGGATGTGTCTCTGCTTTACCGAGAATGTTTCCTTTGGAGGGTGATAGCTTCATCCCCATTGATATGGCTTTAGCAAACCTTTTTCTCATCTTGAACTTGTTTTTATTCGCGACGGATGTCCCTTGATTCGGCGGAAGTGTCTCGACTCTTTCGTCCAGTCGCCGGCGTTTGGCTTTTTCAAATATGGCCATCTCATGCTCCCAATCAGCTTTACTTTTCAGATGAATTTCATTTAGAAAGGCATCGATCATTTCGTCTGTCGGCCACAGAAGATCTGGTTCAGGCCCTGCCCCCAGTCTTTCGGTGCAAGGTGCTTCTTCCTCATCTGTCGACGAGTGAGAGATCACATGGCAACTTGCCACGTAATCTTCAGATTCATCCGATGATTCTTCTACATCATCTCCGTCTTCAAGGACGTGGTTGGGGAACTCTTGGAGCGTGATTGGGGTCCGTGCCTTCTGGTTATACTCTTCCAGCGCGTCGATCTGTTTCTGCAGGTCCGTGCACTTGTCACCAGGCTTCACGGGCCTTTTGGATTTCTTCTTCTTTTTCGAATATTTCGACGACTGGGTGTGAGCACTTTGGCTATCACCACCAATCTTTGAAGTTGGGCGCGGCTTCAGCATCCCTTCGATGATCTGGGGTTCCAGCGGATTCTTCCACCTGATTGTCGGGCATGTCTGGAGCTCATTCAGCATCCTTTTGGTTTTGGCCGAAAGAGCCACCTCCCATGGAGCTTCCTCAACAAATGAGCACGTTTCCCCCGGTGTGTCCGTCTTCTTAGGAGTGTGCGGTTGTGGTGGGTTTACTTTCCACTTCTCAGACAGCGCAAACTTGCCTTGTAGGTACTGATCCTCGATCCATCCCTTAAAGACGAAGCAATCTTCGATTGGATGGCTTACCGTTTAGTGGTAAGGGCAATAATTGGGATTATTCACTTCGCCGGGTTGCGATGGTCGCCTTGGATTCGGCAAATTGATAAGCCTGTTGCGCATCGCTGGTTCGAACAGCCTCTTCGTTTTATCCCGCGGGAATGAGTAAGGGCGCTTCATTTTCTCATTATAATAGCACGGTCTCTCTTCCAATTGATCCGTTAGTCTTGGAGCACTGGGCTGTTGTTGGGTATTTGCAACGAAGGTCGCCTTCCCCTTACCTTTTTTGTTCCGCGGCTCCGGCTTCGGAGGAGACGGTCTATGACCCATTTGATCCATCTGGGCTAGCTTGTCGATTAAAGCCTGGAACGTAGTCGGTTTGAAGAACATCATAAACTGTGAAATAGTTGCATGAGGGTCTAGGGTGCCCACGAACATGCCCACCGCTGGTGCTTCTTCGATGCGCTGTTCGCACTTAGACCACAGATTCCACCATCGGATTGCGTACTGAACCCATGTCTTGCCCGGCTTCACCCTGGCATTGATCAATGCTATTATTGGGGTGCGTTCACTAGCACTTGCGAATCGCTGGGTGAACAACAACTCCATTTCCGCGAAAGTTTTGACAGAGTCATTTGGAAGTTCGGAGTACCACTCAAACGCCATCTCCGATAAGCTGCCGATGAATTGGCGAAGCAAGAGCTTATCATCGCCGCCGGTGTTGCCGCAAAGAGCCCTGAACTGGGCGACATGTTGATGGGAATTGCCTGTCCCCTTGTACACATGGAATTTCGGGATCGTGTAGCCCGACGGGTACTTTATCTGATCATACCAACCTGGATATGGTCGCCCAATTCTAACAACTTGGCCGGCCGCTTCATTCTCCTGGTGAACTCGTATCTGCTGAGCGATGTAATCATCTAGGGCAGCTTTGGAGATGGTCTCTTCCTTGGCTGCTGATAGAGCCGGCAGAGGGTTTGATGTTTCTCCTCTATCATCTTCAATTATCACTGGAGGATCTTCGGCTGGGGGATCCGGATGGATCATCATGCCCACCATATCTTAGAATAGAAGGGCCATTCATTTTATATTGGCTGCTTGTTCCGCAGCCTCTTTGTCCTTCTTCTCAAGTATTCTCCGAAGGAATTCGGCATCAGTTTCTTGCTCATGGCGTTGCTCCGAGGATACCTCTGGGCTTTCTTTTGGCCCGGTGAGTGCGGACATCGCAGTCATCATCTCCTGAAGCTTCTGCTGCTGCTCTTGAGCTTTTGTCATGGATCGCGTAAGCGGTCGATGACCTGTGGAGATACGGCTATCCTCTTTTCCAAATGCCATGTAGACGGTATGCACCACCATGCCCCCAGACTTAGGGCGTTTAGGCTCAGTGCCTTTGACATTTGTCGAAGGCATGGGGATTTTCTCCGGCCTTCTCCTCTTATGAGCGGTCGAAGTTGAGGGGGCCGCTGCAGTGGGCACCCAAGTAGTCGTCGTCTTTTGTGGCTTAACAGGACGGTTTTCTTCCTGTCGGACCTTCAACTTCTTCTGCCGGCGGGGATAGTCTTGATCAACCACCGACTCTCGGATTTGTCGCCAGATTTTGTAAACTTTAGAAGACAGTCGTTAGGGGGACTGTTCCGGCTTCATTTCTGTGACAGTCTCCACCAGCGGCGGAGATCTTTTTAATACGGCGGTAGGCGAATTCCTGCGCACCTTGTTCAGCAGCTCAAACCTGTTCCTGGTTGGAACAGCAGCATTAATTTCCACCGTTGGAGCCGGTGGAGTTAGCCCAGAGGGGAGTTGCCCCCGGCCTTCCATACTCGGCGCCAGTGGCGACGTCGAGCGTGTTGAGCTGTTGGGGCTGGTTCGGCGATAGGGATGGCTTTGTCTTGCCCCCTGTCCAGATGAAGCGCCGCTGGTGCCAGCCTCTTGAAGACTGACGTCTTTTGAGCAGCGGTATCCAATCTGTCAAAGACAGACCTTCGAGCAGGAATGGGATACGGAATAGTCAGTCTTGTAAAGACCGACTCTTTGGCAGGAGAAGCCGCCTTGACAACTTCAGGTGCAGAGATGGCTATCTTCCTTGGGATGGCCACTTCAGGTGGCATGGGCTTCTTGGCAGGCCCATCGGAGTTAAGGCTCAGTCTGGCAAAGACCGAGGAGTTGGAGCTGGACGACCCGTTGAGAGGGGCCATGGTAGTAGCAAGCCGATCGAAGACCGGCTTCTTGGGAGCTTCCGGTGCTGGCATAGGAGCACTGAAGCTCATTGGCAGGAGCATGGTCCCGAAAAACAATCCTGTGGTGGCTTGGGTGACCTGTTCCACCGGCATCGTGAACAGGGAAGCCGCCTGGGGCCCGTAAGCTATGCCCCCAGTTGAGGCAGAACGCGGGTTGCAGTTGCATGTGGAACACTTCGAGCAGGTGAACGCCATTGATCTTTGCTTTCTGCACCAAGCAAAACGCCAAATCTCAGTATCTCGAACCCAAGGGCAACCATTAGCAAACCGCGATTCGTTCGCGAACATGACACACAAAGTGTGGAGTGGAAAGAGGAAAAGGTCCCACCGGGCGTGCCAGAATCTGTTCCCCTCCGAAAGACACGGCAAAGACGCGGCGGACGTCTTACCTGAAATTCGGGGCAGATGCTAATTGGTGCTATCCGTCCACCTCTCCGAAGATGCCAAGTTGATTTATGGCACCATGTATCGAAGATTTAAACGGATGCGACCGATGTAGCAGACTTCGTCAGATTCCCCCTCGTTTAAGGGGTTTTTGATTGTGGGGACGCTCTTGTTGGATATAGCGCCCTCAGAGTCAATTATCACAGGCACGTGAATGCAATGATTGAGGGAGGACCTATGCCGGTAGGACAGTCTTATGCGAGATGATAGTATGCTATCTGGTTTATCTTTATCATCGTGTACTGCTTCAGGTGACCTTACAGGTCACTATTGCACGTTGATAGAGCCCTTAGGATTCTTGCTTGACTGCCAGCAGTATGATGGTGATCATATACGTGGGAGCTGGGGTCTATAAGCACATCCTTAAAAGGTCCCTAGTCGTGGGAGTTTCGAGACTGGGCATCGATACTTCATTAGTAAACTAGTGTATACAGTCGAGACCCCGATGAGGGGCGGTGGCCGGTCTCACAAGCCATTGGTGTCAGTTGGTTCACTTAAGATGTATACAGGTGCTCATTGGGTTATGAGTACACCGGACAGGACTCGCCGGGAACATGCTAGTTGGTATTATACCTGACGTCAGATAGCAGTTCCCTGGTGACATGTGTACAGGTTAGTTCATCGACCTGAGATCGTCATTTGTCTCATGTGAGTCCCCACTGTGCTTTGATTACTACCCTACCACGGCTCAAAGGAGTCGTGCAAACAGGTTTTAGTTGGGTACAGTCCCGAGCCACATGGAGGCAGTGAGCGGATCGGTAGGGATTTCGTCTCTCCCTGTATTGGGGGTGAGATCGTGCTGTTTCTAGGAGAGCCATTACACGAAGTCCTTAGCCAAGGCAGGAGATTTACTGATAGGTATTCCAGTAGTATCTCAGGGTGTTCTGGGCTACACTCCGACACGACTTGTACCGCTTTTGGGGATCTGACTTTTACCAACCCCCTAGGCCCGACATGCGATACTCATAGACGAACGGACCGGACTGTACGGATATTGTCACTGACAGGCTCAGTAGGGTGTCGGGATGAGTTCGCTCATCGACCTCCCTTTTGGTCAATACCCGGTAGCCCGTTATGTACAGCTAGTACCTCTGACGTGCCAGTGGTTAAATCCACAGCCAAAGTATTGATGAGTCTTTAGAGTCCCCCACAGACAGTTTTCAAGTTTCGGGCGAAACGTTGTAGAGGCCGTATGATATATGACAGGGTCCGATCATATACGTGCAGTAGTGCACGGATCATGATCGGGCGGATCATACTAGTGGGCTTTGGTTTAAGCCGGATCCTAGGATTATATTTGTTGGATTACTTTAGTCTCATCGCATTCGCATTCAATCGGAATGCGGATGCAGGTATGTATATACAGGTGAGGGGTATCCTTGTGATCCGTCACGAGTTTACTTTAGATGTTGCCGTATCATTTTATTGTTGTAAACATTTGGATTAATGTTTACAAATGGAAATTATGAGCTAGAAATCATCATGAGGTGCATTTAACGTGACATAGACTCCATTAGTGACTCATGGTCTCTTTTATTGTGCATATGTCACATTATGTGATAGATTAGTGTGTTGAAATGAGAGGATGAGAGAGAAGGGCAGCCATAAGGTTGTGGGTTGGCTCTTGTATTATTTCACATACTCACACTCTCTCATTTTAACACACAACACAAAAGGAAAAAAAAGATTCTTCTTCTTCTTCCTATAGCTCACAACCTCCATTGATGGCTTCATCTTCAACCTCCATCCATGCAATGGATGCAAGAGACAAAGTTGTCACACACATTCTCTACTTCGTCTTGGACACGTCGGCTAGCGAACTTCGTGCCCGAGTTGCTTCGGATGAAGCGGGAGCCCGTAAAAAGACTCGAAGATGTGGTGCCCTTTCCGACGAAAAGACCGGAGATCGGAGATGCCGCGAGGAGCTTGGGATGGTGGCCAAAGACCGAAGGACACGGATCGATCGGTATAGCTTTCCAACCCTTTCTCTAGATGCTAGTTGTAGGTTAATGGTTCGATCCGGATTTAAAGTATACGATAGCGCCGGTTTCAAATTTGAAAAAGTTTTCGTTTCCGCATTTTGGCCTCAGACAGACGGCTGGGGCGCTACCGTTGACTTACATGGTATCAGAGCCACACCATTAACCTTTACTAGCTTGCTCTAACGTGTTTAGAACTTCGATCGAACGAAATTTCCAAAGCCGCGATTCCAATTTATGCAGTTTCTGTCGAATTTTTTTGTCGTCGAAAAATTATTTTGAGTGTTGCAGAAAATCAGGCAGGCATTTCTAAGAGTACTGCAGAAATTTCGTAGCATGATGTCACTGTAGCGCTGCGGAACCGCGGCATTAGCCTTGTTTTGGCCACGGTTCCGCCGCCGTACTGTAGCATTAGTGCACGAAATTTTCTGCAGTGCTCTCTGACTTGGAATTGGGGTTTCTGGTATTTTTTGTTTGGGCCCAGATTTGTCTGAGTACTGGAAATTGTGCTTAGGGCCCACTTCGGGAAACTTTGTCGATCGAAATTTTTAAACATGTTAGTTCACAGTATTAACATTATATCTGCGACCGTGAATGTCATTTGATCGGTAAATCTTGTCTAATTGCTATAGCCCTTTTAGACGGATTTGCGAACGTGACATTCACGTTGATGTTCTGTGTTGTGCTGTGATATTGCGGATTTTTCATGGTGGATAGCCTGGATGCAATGTTAGTACAGTTTGGTATTATTTGTACATTTGATATTGCGGGGAGAGCGTCCGACATGTGGACTGCCGTCACTGACTGTTTGTATATTATTCTTTTAGGGCACGACCGGGCTGAGGTTGATGCACCTGTTGTATATATATTTTTACTTTCTTTACTAGGATTACCCCGCGGTGGGGTGCACGGATAGCCGGGTTCTAGAGGGCAACGGGCCCGCATCTCATGGCTTTGAGATGGAGGGGGCTTCACTCTAGAATTGGCGGGTTATTCGCCGCACTCGTAGGGGGTACAGATTGACCCAAGGAGAGGTGCTCAAGTTACCGGATTCCGTAAAGTGCTGGGTGGTCCATTCACTTTGTTGAAGGGGGCTGCCTCGCTTCAGGTTTTGGCGGGTAACTTGCCGCGCCCGTAGGGGTCTAGGATTTCATTGCACAGGCTATCCACACGACCAGGGGAACGTCGGGTTTCAGTAGCGGCTCTATGAAACCCGGGGATCCCAGATTATCTGTATTGTTCTGTGATGCTTATTACATTTCTGTGATGTTGCATTTTATCATGCCATGAGCGATTATTATATATTGATATATATACTAGTAGATGTTGTATATGTTTTACACCCGCGCTAGTCCAGTCCCCGCTCTGTCGTTAGTTAAGTAACCTAACGGGTGATGACGGGACCCAGTGGCGAATGCGGATGGCATATACGTACATCATATTTTCGTTCTTTTGTGGTGTGATTAATTGATGGGACTGCATTGATTCGGATCAATGCAAGCTAAACAAACCTATTCTGATGTTGTTGGAACAATTTTTCAAAAAAGCTGTTATTGTAAAGACGTTCTCTTTTGTTTTGCGCAGTGGTATTCGGTTATGAATATCCAGTACCTCAGTCGACGAGGCAAGGGCCGAGATCCCTTCACCGGGAGTGACCCCTTGGACAGAAGTTTGCGTCAGGGCAATAACTTCACTATAGCCGATTACTTTTGCTTTGCATCATGGTATTCAGTTGGAATATCCTGCACCTCATTCTACGGGGAAAGAACCGAGATCCCTTCCCCGGGAGTGACTTCTTTAGCAAAGGTTTTCGCCACTATACATTTGTAAAAAGTTATCCGATTCCTTCAACGATATCAAGTTCATTACGTTAAAGGTTTTTCGCCAAAAACCTACTGTAGCCCTCCGTCATTTCAGATTAGTATTGCTTAGTATTCGTGCTACGTTTGTCGTGCATTGCCGAGGCGTAGTGTTCGGTAGCTCTGTAATGCTTTTCTGTCGCATAGATATGTGGATTGGTTAGGACAGTCGTACGGTTATGTTGGCATTGTCAAGGACTCGTACGGGTGGGTTTAACGCAATCAAGATAATGACGGGTTGAACTTGACTAGGACTCTTTGATATGTTGGCATTGTCAAGTTCACTTGGGTCCTAGGGGTAAAAACATACATCGGGAGTTTCTAAAGAAACTGAAACTTGCCAGTCATGCGCATACCTTCTGGAGTGTGATAACGTGAGTGGATTCCATCATGTTATCATGCGATGATAGTTGGATCCCGATTCCCACTGATGAGTTGGTTTACTCCTCGGGTGATCCCGACTAATTCTTCTTTCAGATTTGGAGGAGAATTTGACGATACAGTGGGAGGTTTCCTGATTGGATAAAATGATAACCATTCTGATCTAGGTTAGAGTGCACACTGAGTGTTTCTTTTCTCTCTCTCTTTGGCAGCGACCATGACCCGGCCCTTGACTATGACTCAGTGACCAAGTTAACCGAACCTTCTTAAAACACTGGCTTTTGGATTGTCTGAGTTGCAAACCTCATTGCCACTCCTACTTTTACCCTTTTCTCCAAAACACCCCGTATTACTACGAACATCCACTTCCATTGGATAAAACCATCGTATGGTTATATACGAACTCGAAGGAACTTGTTCCAGATTCGAGGATGGTTTCTGGTTCTGGAGAAAATGAATAGGACTATTCAGTTGTCTTTTTCTTTTACCTTCTCTTAGGTTGCGAGTGCTCCTTGGATTAGGACGGTACACCTATTATGCTAATTGGATAGTCTTCTTCCAAACCATAGGCAGGTGCCGAATGGTGGGGAATGAAGAAAACCATTTAGCCTAAACGGTGTACAGAAGGTATTAAGTAAAGACAAATAAAGGGATTAGTAAGAGGGCAAAGTAAATTGCGACTGCTATTCACGACCAAACCAAGTATTTATTCGCCAATCCTACATCACCTTTGTATTTCTCCAGAACACTCCGTATCACTACGAAGATCCACAGTTTATTGGATACTCCATCGTATGGTTATATACGAACTCGAAGGGACTTGTTCCAGTTCGGGGATGGATTCTGGTTCAGGAGAAATAGGAATAAGGTTTTATTCAGTTGTCTTTTATCTTCACCTTCTCTCAGGTTACGAGTACTCCTAGGATTAGGAGAGTACACCCATTATGCTTATTGGATAGTCTTCTTCCAAACCATAGGCTGGTGCCGAACGGTAGGGAGGGAAGAAAACCATTTAGCCTAAAGGGGTGTGCAAAAGGTAATGACTAAAGACACAAAAAGGGATTTGGAGAGATGGCAAAGAAATATACGTTTACAGTTGTGAATCTGATAATGGAAGAGGCATTACTAGGAATACCCGGATACCCCATCGAAACATTTACATGTTTCAGTTTCACTATGTATTGTTAAAAGAAAACTGATTTCCCAATTAGCCATTGCTCCAGGGTATGTATTTACCAAGTTTGATTCTCACATCTGTATGGTTTTACAGATGATGAGTGGGAGTAAGTTATTGGGAATTGGGTGATCATCCTCATTATATCAGGATTCGTTGTAATTGGTGATATTTGAGGAAATCACCTGGGCTGTTTGCCGGACGGCAAATATTTGGTTTTGAATATCCGTTGTTATGCACCAATTTCAAATTGATATATCTGTACGTTTATTTTTATAAAGTGAGATATAACTTTTTTAAATTATGTCTATGACATTTACCTATATCAGTGGATGGTTAGGTAAGGAGCATTAAACAGCGGTGTAATTCTTCTTAACCATAAGTACAGTTTTCAACCTACGACACACAGGGAATGAGTTATTAGACTCAGGAGACTTATACAGAGTATCGTATGTTGTCCAGTGTCCATGTGGACAGAGGGGTTGGTACTCGTACTATATTCTGTTTACTTATGACTTCTCTGGTTCTTAGACATGTGTTTCGTAGAAATGCAAGGTCTAAGTTTTGAGAAGTTATAGGTATAAGAATAAAGTAGAGAACCAGGCGTTGCAAGTATCAGGATTCTTCAAGATGATCGAAGATGTAGATACTTGTGTATGGTATTCAGTTAATAGTAATGATTAAGAGAACTTGCTTCTCTTTCAGGTTACTCATAATTGGAAGCACTCCTAAGTTGAGTAATGCTGATCGGCCTCTCTCCATTTAGTTGACATGCACTGGAGACAGCTGCATGATTTGAATCTGGTTCCAATTAAATCAGTGCATCTATTTCTATATTGGATATAGAATAGTTCATATCTTAATAATGTTAAGGTACGGGGAGTTGTCCGGCTTATGCTTAAAACCAGACTCTGGATAACTCAAGGCACGTTTCTGTAATGGCAGTTTGTGGGTTGACCCGGGCTATGACGAGGGTTGATTTTCTACCATCTGGAAGATCAATAGTGATATTGTTCTTGACTCACCACGGTTTTAGTAAAATGGATTTTTTCAGAAAACAGTAGTGGGAGTATGGTAGAACTGGAAGTGATTCCAGAACAACAAACGATTACTGAAAATTTAATAGGACCTAAAGATTCAATCTGGATTGACATTCCATTGGCCACTCCGCAGATATGGTGGGTAACCTCAGGCACTCGAGAGGTACTTCGGTATGCTCAAGGACGGTGACAGGGAGGTTCTTGTTTACCCAGACTTGCCATTGCTGTTGTTCCAGACTGTGAGACCCGGCAGGAGGATGAGTATAGCGTCGTTCTAAACTAGCTTTAGAAGTGTACGTTTATATGACTCTGCCAGAGGGTTGTCGTAGTCAGTGGGAGCATCGGAAGCATAGTGGACAAGTAGCTTATGTCTATTTATGGACTAAAAGCAGATATAGCGGAGATAGATCATCTGTTTCTGATGTGACGGTCATAGGTTTGACTTCATCAGAATAGGGGATGGATCTATTAAGAAAGTAGTAGGGTGTGATGTCCCGGTAATTGGATGGCATACACAGAGTAGGAAGTGAAATTCCTATACTACGATCGGTTATACTTTGGTTGTCACACAATGGTTTCTCCACATAAAGCTTGGATATTATATCAGACATTCTGGTTACTAGATCTATGGTTTTAGATCTAGATTTGGGTAGTTTCCCAATCTGGGTACTTAGACAGTATTCTAAAGGTGTTTTAGAATGGACGACTCCTGGCACGGTAGTGTACCTGCAGGTGATGGAGTCACCCTCTCTAAAGGTGTCGTACAGACTAAAGGGGAGAGGGATGTGCATGATTGGTAGATCACTTGCTTAGGCAATTGAGTTGATCATGAGATGTCAAGTACCACACCAGATGTTGTTTTTGCATGAGATGCATTAAGTTGATATTAATCCAATCCTGGAGAAACATTCGGAAGCAGTTTTAGAACATAAGTGGATGTTCTAGAGATATGATAACAACAGCCTCTTTTAGGAGACGGTTATCATTCCAGGCTTCCAAGGTGACCTGGATGACAGAGTGACTGTCAGAGTTGTAGTTTTCCCTCTGACGAGGGGCAGTATTTTGGACACGTGGTCCAAGCGGATACTGAGAGAGGCATGGCGCAGGATACTGATTAAATTCGGTTGACGATACAGTCTAAGAATTTTGGATTTGGAGTTCATTTATGAACTAGGTCCCATCAGATATCCAGACATATTCTAAGACAGGTATTGCTCATTTCGGGAGATGGCTTTCTCCGTGAACTTGAGATAAAGAGAGACATAGAAAGAAACATCAGGGCGGATCCACTCACTGAGGCTATTCCTCGAACACAATAGTTTCGCAATCGGGCTTTGTGAAACTGATTAGTAGAGGAATTGGGTGTTCGGTATCACACGAGCTGTGAGTATGCGACATCGCAATAATTAGCCTTGAGTGCAAGTGGGAGATTGTTGGATATAATGCCCTCAGAGTCAATTATTGGATCACAGGCACGTGATTGCAATGATTGAGGGAGGACCTATGCCGGTAGGATAGTCTTACTCGAGATGATAGTATGCTATCTGGTTTATCTTTATCATCGTGTACTGCTTCAGGTGACCTTACAGGTCACTATTGCACGTTGATAGAGCCCTTAGGATTCTTGCTTGACTGTCAGCAGTATGATGGCGATCATATACGTGGGAGCTGGGGTCTATAAGCACATCCTTAAAAGGTCCCTAATCGTGGGAGTTTCGAGACTGGGCATCGATACTCCATTAGTAGACTAGTGTATACAGTCGAGATCCCGACGAGGGGCGGTGGCCGGTCTCACAAGCCATTGGTGTCAGTTGGTTCACCTAAGATGTATACAGGTGCTCATTGGGTTATGAGTACACCGGACAGGACTCGCCGGGAACATGCTAGTTGGTATTATACCTGACGTCAGATAGCAGTTCCCTGGTGACATGTGTATAGGTTAGGTCATCTACCTGAGATCGTCATTTGTCTCGTGTGAGTTCCCACTGTGCTTTGATTACTACCCTACCACGGCTTAAAGGAGTCGTGCAAACAGGTTTTAGTTGGGTACAGTCCCGAGCCACATGGAGGCAGTGAGCGGATCGGCAGGGGTTTCGTCTCTCCCGGTATTGGGGGTGAGATCGCGCTGTTTTTAGGAGAGCCCTTACACGAAGTCCTTGGCCAAGGCAGGAGATTTACTGGTAGGTATTCCAGTAGTATCTCAGGGTGTTCTGGGCTACACTCCGACACGACTTGTACCGCTTTTGGGGGTCTGAATTTTACCAACACCCTAGACCCGACATGCGATACTCATAGACGAACGGACCGGACTGTACGGATATTGTCACTGACAGGCTCAGTAGGGTGTCAGGATGAGTTCGCTCATCGACCTCCCTTTTGGTCAATACCTGGTAGCCCGTTATGTACAGCTAGTACCTCTGACGTGCTAGTGGTTAAATCCACAGCCAAAATATTGACGAGTCTTTAGAGTCCCCCACAGACAGTTTTCAAGTTTCGGGAGAAACGTTGTAGAGGCCGTATGATATATGGCAGGGTCCGATCATATGCGTGCAGTAGTGCACGGATCATGATCGGGCGGATCATACTAGTGGGCTTTGGTTTAAGCCGGATCCTAGTATTAGATTTGTTGGATTACTTTAGTCTCATCGCATTCGCATTCAGTCGGAATGCGGATGCAGGTATGTATATACAGGTGAGGGGTATCCTTGTGATCCGTCACGAGTTTACTTTAGATGTTGCCGTATCTTTTTATTGTTGTAAACATTTGGATTAATATTTACAAATGGAAATTATGAGCTAGAAATCATCATGAGGTGCATTTAATGTGACATAGACTTCATTAGTGACTCATGGTCTCTTTTATTGTGCATATGTCACATTATGTGATAGATTAGTGTGTTGAAATGAGAGGATGAGAGAGAAAGGTAGCCATAAGGTTGTGGGTTGGCTCTTGTATTATTTCACATACTCACTCTCTCTCATTTTAACATACAACACAAAAGGAAAAAAAAAGCTTCTTCTTCTTCTTTCTCTAGCTCACAACCTCCATTGATGGTTTCATCTTCAACCTCCATCCATGCAATGGATGCAAGAGACAAAGTTGTCACACACATTCTATACTTCGCCTTGGACACGTCGGCTAGCGAACTTCGTGCCCGAGTTGCTTCGGATGAAGCGGGAGCCCGTAAAAAGACTCGAAGATGTGGTGCCCTTTCCGACGAAAAGACCGGAGATCGGAGATGCCGCGAGAAGCTTGAGATGGTGGCCAAAGACCGAAAGACACGGATCGATCGGTATAGCTTTCCAACCCTTTCTCTAGATGCTAGTTGTAGGTTAATGGTTCGATCCGGATTTAAAGTATACGATAGCGCCGGTTTCAAATTTAAAAAAGTTTTCGTTTCCGCATTTTGGCATCGGACAGACGGCCGGGGCGCTACCGTAGACTTACAGCTCTTCCCTGCAGGAGCAAGCCCCTGCAGTTAATTACGCTACCGCATCGCGGTAACAACTTTCTCCTTCTCCAAATAGTCACTTCATGTAGTGGGTGTTTGTTTTGTGTTTGGTTGCTCGTGGATTGTATACGGAGACTAAGTTGTGTTGTCGCCCGTAGGCACGGACTAGTCCAAATCCGTATATTTCTTAGATTTGGGTTTGGGGGTTGGGTTTAAGGATACGCTAGCCTCATTTGAGACTAAGATCAATTTAAACGTTTGTTAAGGATACGTTAGTCTAATTTTAGACTAAGATCAACTTAACGGGATCGTTTAGATCCGACAAAAGAGCTATTGGGCTCTGTTGTTTAGTTTAGTGACATTGCGGTCGGTAATTAGTTTAAGGACATTACGGTCCAATGTTAGTTTAAAGACATTGCGGTCGAATGTTAGTTTTAAGACATCGCGGTCGAGGTTAAGGACATCATAGTCCATGGATTTAAGGACTCCACAGTCCGTTGTTAGTTTTAAGACATCACGGTCGAGGTTAAGGACATCATAGTCCATGGGTTTAAGGATCCCACAGTCCGATGTTAGTTTAAAGACATCACGGTCGAGATTAAGGACATCATAGTCCATGGGTTTAGGGACCCCACAGTCCGTTGTTAGTTTTAAGACATCACGGTCGAGGTTAAGGACATCATAGTCTATGGGTTTAAGGATCCCACAGTCCGATGTTAGTTTAAAGACATCACGGTCGAGATTAAGGACATCATAGTCCATGGGTTTAGGGACCCCACGGTCCGTTGTTAGTTTTAAGAAATCACGGTCGAGGTTAAGGACATCATAGTCCATGGGTTTAAGGATCCCACAGTCCGATGTTAGTTTAAAGACATCACGGTCGAGATTAAGGACATCATAGTCCATGGGTTTAGGGACCCCACAATCCGTTGTTAGTTTTAAGACATCACGGTCGAGGTTAAGGACATCATAGTCCATGGGTTTAAGGACTCCACAGTCCATTGTTACTTTTAAGACATCACGGTCGAGATTAAGGACATCATAGTCCATGGGTTTAAGGACTCCACAGTCCATAGAAATGTGTGGTTGTTGGGACCCGTCACCTCTCTGACGACGTTGAAGAATTACAACGACAGATATCAGAGGAGTAAACAGATATACCCTCGAACCGATGTGAATTGGTTGACAGAGCAGATGTGCTCAGTTCAATATAAGTTGAGGACTTATGGCCAGAATTGGGCTAAGTCCAATTAAAAATGTTTAACATTTTATTTTTGTTCTGGCTATTAAGCCTTTATTTGGGCTCCGCTCTTTTAATAATGCTAAGCATTGAGTTCTGACATCTTTTGTCTTCATCAGAACAAAGTGTGTTCTGACAATGCGCCACGTGGCGCGCCAGGCGCTTTGCGCCGGTCAAAGAGCGCATTGCGGTTCTGTCGGGTAGCGCACATGAAGAGGACACGTGTCACGCTTAGCTCTAAGCGCTAGTTTATTAGCGCATTGCGCTTTTAATTTATGAGCGCGTTGCGCTAGTCTGTTGGCGCGCCAGTGAGTGACATGTGGCGCGTTTGGCGCTGACGCCAGCCCATGAGCGCAGTGCGCTGTTTCAGAAGCGCAAAGCGCAAGTAGTGTCTATGGTTGACACGTGGCATGTTTTGGCGCTGAGCGCCGGTCTAAGAAGTGCAAAAGCGCAATTCATCAGTGCAAAGCACTTTCTAATAGCACAAAGCGCATTTTGATCAATTTTAAGATCAAAGAACAAATTTATGTTCTTCAAAGGAAGCTTTGCCTCAAGATCCAAGAACAAAAGTTCTTTTTTTTATAAAAAGGCTCTGCCTTTATAGATCAAAGATATGTAAATGAAGTAAAATACTTCTTTTATCATTATTTTCTTTATGATTAGATCTTTTGATCTTTTCTTTTAAATCAAAGACCTTGGTCTTTTTCCAGATCTATGATCTTTTTAGAAGATGGTTCTTCTTTTTACGAGATGGTTTCATCTCTGTTATTTCAAGAACATAGTTCTTTTTACCTTGAAGATGAAGAAAAAATCTTCTTTTTTCTAAGAGCTTTCTCTTCTTTTGCAGAGGGCTTTTCTCTCTCTTTTCTGTTTTCTCTCTATTTTAGACTTGAAGTCTAGGGTCCTTTATATAGGGCCAAATAATTTGTTAAATCAGTTTTGAGAGATCTTTCTCTGATTGATTTGGGAATTTTTCCCACCGTTGGATCTTTGATCCTAAGGCTTCTGTTTTACAGAAGATAATCTTCTTGTTTCAATAAGATTGGAAAGATCTTTCCATAACAGAATTTTAGTTCTGATTAATTAATATTTTATTAGTAGTAGATCTTTTGATCTGACGGTAGGGGATTTTTAATTTCAGCGCTGGCGCACCTTACGCTAGCGCACCTGCCTTCGACACGTGGCGCGCAGCGCAGAGCGCGGCGCAATTACTCTAGCGCACCCGTGTTTGACACGTGGCTGTTGAAGTCAAAATTTGCACCCCGGTTGACTAAGTCAAAGTCAAGGTCAACCCTAAGCCAGATGGGCCCAAGCCCAAACAAGTGGGCCAATGCCCCAGTCGAGCCTGAACACGAAGCGTCCGGCCTTCCGCCATGCCAACAAAAAAATCATGTAATAAATAATTTTTATGTAATTTTTTATACATGAATGTATGCAAAATGGGCATAAAGCCAATATTTTGTAAGCCCATGGCTTATGTGCAAAAATGAAATGGCACATGAGCCATGGGATGGCTAAAATGCCATTTTTGTAAAGCCCAAGGGGCTATATGTAAATATGTAAGCCTATAAAAGGCAACATGATGAATAAAAAAAATAGAATACTTTTCATTCCCCCAAAAACTAGGGCTTTTTGTGCCTCCTGCTCCTTCTCCAAGGTTCTAAACCTTCTCATTTCTTTTGAATTAAATCAAGAGTTTTACTCTTTCTTTTCCAAAACTAAGTAGTTTTCCACCACAAAACCCGCAAAGGGGAACTCAGATCTCCCATTAGATCTCAAAAAGAAGAGATTTTGAGATCTCACATCTCTTGATCTTCAAGATCCGGCCAAACAACAGGAGGAAGAAGAAGAACCCCTTCCATTAACCCCAAAAACACACTCAGGAGTCCAACTCCTCTCTGATTTCTCTTTCGAGAAATCTTTTTTAGGCTAAAAGCCTCTTTTTCTCGCCGGCGCTCAAGCGCAGAGCGCCCACGTGCCGACACGTGGCGCGCTTGCGCTCCAGCGCTCAGCGCTCGAGCGCAAAGCGCCTATGTGCCGACACGTGGCGCACTTGCGCTCCAGCGCAAGCGCTCGAGCGCAAGTCGCCCCCGTGCCGACACGTGGCGCGCTTGCGCTCCAGCGCAAGTCGCCCCCATGCCGACATGTGGCGCGCCTGCGCTCCAGCGCAAGCGCTCGAGCGCAAGTCGCCCCGGTGCCGACACGTGGCGCGCCTGCGCCCCAGCGCAAGCGCTCGAGCGCAAGTCGCCCCGGTGCCGACACGTGGCGCGCCTGCGCCCCAGCGCAAGCGCTCGAGCGCAAGTCGCCCCCGTGCCGACACGTGGCGCGCCTGCGCTCCAGCGCAAGCGCTCGAGCGCAAATCGCCCCCGTGCCGACACGTGGCGCGCCTGCGCTCCAGCGCCCAGCGCTCAAGCGCAGAGCGCCCACGTACCGACACGTGGCACTCTAGCGCCTGAGCGCACAGCGCCCAAGGTGCTGCCCCACGCATCCTTTGGATGCCTTTTCCCTCTCTTTCTTTTATATATATATATATATATATATATATATATATATATATATATATATATATATATATATACATATATACATATATATATATATATACATATATACATATATATATATATACACACATATGTATATATATTTACACACACACATACTCCGCGACACTGTCCCTGTTAGAAAAAAATTTCTAACGGGGCGCTGCCCCGCACCCCGCAAGGGGGCTGCTAGCCCCCTTGACCCCCAGCCCGCTATCCGGGTAGCGGGACCTCCGTAAAAACTCTGCGTGGCTCCCGATATATCCAAAACCCCTCTTTCAAAACACAACACGCGCACACTGCACATTGAGTTCGCATGACCAGTTTAACCCGTCAATCGGAGGTTCCCTCGCTCCAAAGGCGAGGGGTAATTAACGGCAGCTTAGTCCGCGGCTGCCGGAGATTCGGATCCCCACAATCATTAAACCCCCGCCTACCCTAGGTAGGGGGAATCTGTAGTACGCCTGACAAGTGCGCGCGTATTCCCATCTCAATGGGGTGACGAAAAACACCCTACAGTGGCGCGCAGCGCAGAGCGCAGGATCTGAAGCGTTGCTTCAACTTTTAAATTTTGAATTTTGAAACAGAGCTTTGCTCTGATTGGGGTGCGCTGCCTAGGGCGCAGCGCACCTGGCGCCAGCGCGTCTGCGTTTGACACGTGGCGAGCGGCGCGCAGCGCGCAGAATCTGAAGCGTTGCTTCAATTTGAATTTTGAATTTTGAAACAGAGCTTTGCTCTGATTAGGGGGGAAGGAAGCATCGCTTCATTCCATATCTTGGAACTTGAACAGAGCTTTGCTCTGATTAGGGGGAGCAGAAGCGTCGCTTCATTTCAAACCTTGGAATTTGAACAGAGCTTTGCTCTGATTGGGGGGGAAGGAAGCATCGCTTCATTCCATATCTTGGAACTTGAACAGAGCTTTGCTCTGATTAGGGGGAGCAGAAGCGTCGCTTCATTTCAAACCTTGGAATTTGAACAGAGCTTTGCTCTGATTGGGGAAACACCAAGATCATAGAAAATCTGATCTTGATGATTTTAATGGCCATAAAACTATTAAACAGAAGGTGATACTTTAAAAGCTTAACCTTTCTGAAAGACGACCGAAATTAATCTCTAACACTCTAGTCGTGCCACGTGATATGCACGTGAGCATGCACCAAATTCATGCGTAGCGCCATGCGCCAAACAAGAAAGATTGTGCCAAGCGCCAGCACCAAAGTCGTGTGTAGTGCCATGCGCCAAAGCCGTGAGCAAGAGCCAAGAAAGACACAATGTTCCCCACCCCCCGGACGCCACGTGAAATGCACATAGGCAAACCGTCGAGCCGTCCAAGCGTCAAAGCCAAGCACCAATCTCTTACCGAGCGCTAAGCTCTAACAATCTAAGTGCCGAGCTACAAGCACCGATCCCAAACCATGTGCCATGCGCCAAGTTAAGACAGGCAGCGCCAGTGCCCCGTGCTATGCACATACGCTCGAGTCGCGCCAAGCGCCAAGCATATTTTAGTGTCGAACAGACCCAATACTTAGCCCAAATTGGCTAAGTCCTGAAGCTTAAATCTAAAAGATCAATAGAGATCAACTTTCTCAATATGTGACCATGCCACCTAGGTTGTGTTGATGAAAATTGGTGTAAACGCGGCGGAAGGGAAAATTAAAAATTTTCCATTAACACCAATTAGGGTTTATAAGATAGGTTAATTATTAATGAAATCAATTAATCCTTAATTGATTCGAAAAGATAATACTTTTGCGCAAATTCGGATTTGCGTTCCGTTCGCTGAGCCAGCGATTCCTATCCAATCAAGACGACTTGATTACACCTTGATGATCTCTTTATTTGCTTCCACACGAATCTCCAAGATCAATGAACTCTAATTAATTAGTTAGATAATCTAATTAATCGGCCACTCACTGACAGCTGACATCTTAGCTGGATCCATCGAGATTCCTTCACCTGAAACGATATGTCCGAGAAATCCGACTTGATCTAGCCAAAATTCACACTTTCTGTACTTGGCATAGAGCTGATGTTGTCGTAATGTCTCCAGGACAATCCGTAAGTGCTTGGCGTGCTCTTTCCCATTCTTTGAATACACCAGGATGTCGTTGATGAATATAATAACAAACCTGTCTAAGTACTCTCGAAAAACTTGGTTCATCAGGTTCATAAAGATGATAGGTGCATTAGTCACTCCAAATGGCATTACGAGATATTCATAATGGCCATAACGAGTCCTAAACACCGTCTTTGGAATGTCGGACTCTTTGGCCTTCACCTGATGGTAATCCGAATAAAGATCTAGTTTTGAAAAGACACAAGATCCACATAACTGATCGAAAAGGTCATCGATGCGCGGTAGTGGATACTTGTTCTTAATTGACATTTCGTTCAGAGCTCGATAATCCACACACATCCTGTAGGAACCTTCCTTCTTCTTCACTACCCCAACTTGAAGTACTGAGTCGGATTCAACCTTTCTTCAGTAGTTCGTCCAACTGAATACGGATCTCCTTCAATCCCTCCGGATTAATCGATATGGAGTTTTGATTACAGGTTGTGCACTAGGTTGTAAATCAATACTAAATTCAAGAGCTCGATCGAGAGGCAAACCTGATATGTCTTCAGGGAACACATTCTCGAACTCTCGAACTATCTCAGGTTTTTCTTCTTCAGCTAGTAGAAGGAACGCTTCTGCATTCTTCGGTTTAGCATGATAGCTTCCTGGCTCCAAGATTCTGTCTCCACTTTTGAAATAGAAGACTGGGTGATCTGATTTCTCAAATACTATTCTCCTTTGACGGCAGTCAATGGTAGCATAAAATACTCCCAGCCAATCCATTCCCAACAGAACATCGAAATTTGGTATGTCCAGTACTTTGAAATTTGCATAGAATTCTCAACTGCAAACTACAACTGAGCACTGATCATATCCCAAAGTTACCTTCAAGACTCCATTCCCGGAACTAATATTCCAGCTTGAAATGAGTGGCTTCATGGGAATTGCGTGTGTTCTCACAAATCGTTGTGATATGAAGCAGTGTGAAGCTCCAATGTCGAAAAGTGCGAGTACAGGAAGGATGGCTACTAGTATAGTACCTAAGTTGTGTGAGGTTATGTTTAGATATAGGGAAAGTATAACGATGCATAAGAATTGAAAGGTTGTAAGGATGGGAGAATTTACCGGTGATGACTTGTCCTATGGCTTCGGCCTCTTCAACCGTCATTATAAAAGCCTGTCATCTCGGTACATTCCTCCTTGCCGGAGGCACATTCCTTTGCCCTTGAAGCACGTTTCTTTATGCCTGATGGAATTGACGCTCAGGTTATGCAGGTGGTCCACGTGGAGCTGGTGCAGGAAAAGTTAGGCGAGGTGCAGGTGCCTGAATGGCTGGCCTCTGCGGAGCTGTAATTGCGGGTGTGGGTGCTGGTGCTATATGATATGGGCATGCTCCTATAGCGTGAGTAGATGCGCCACAAATCAAAAACAGACCATTTGCACGCCTGCGGTCCTTCGCCAAGTGTCCAGTTCTCTTGCAGTAGAAACAGAAATCTGGACTGGACCGGTTAAACGATTCTCCTGGCCTCTTGGGTGCAAAAGTCGGCCTAGAAGAGGCTCCTCCTGTCATCTAGGTAGCAGGGCGTTTGATTCCGGCTGTTTGAGGCTTACCCTTCTTTCTAACAACAGCTTCATAACGGCATGCTGCCTTCAGTGCGAGTTCATGAGTTGGATAGCCGCCTATAGCTAAAGCCACCTAAATCTCCAGGTCTAAGCCCTGTTGGAATCGTCTAGCCCGAATCTCATCGGTCGGGATCAAGTGTGCTGCGAACCTGATAAGATGTTGATGTCAGGATAGAGATGTGTTTTACAGAATAGAATGTGATACGAATTCTTTACCTGCTAAGCATGATGAATTCAGCATCATATTCATCCACTAATTTTACCCACATAGAGCCTTGTTGGAGGTGGATGAACTGTTGTTCCATCTCAAAGCGAGCAGTCTCGGGGGAAAACTTCGCATCGAATAGATCGTGGAACGTTTTCCATTCTATTGGTTGTGTGAGATAGCTTTCCTCGGCTTTCCACCAGACTCTTGCGTTGTCGGTGAGCTGGAGCTTGGCTACACAAACCCAAGCTATGTATGGTACCTATGCTGCTGCAAGACCGTTCTCGATACTTTGGGCCCATTCTTCCGCCTCAAGAGGACTCTCTTTTCTTGAAAAGTTCCTTGGATGCAATGCAAAAAATTGCTTTACCCCAGGTGCTTCGGCTTCAGGGCGGTTCATGAGAATAGCAGTCTACTACTGCTAGCCCTCCAGAAAACTTTTGATGGCTTCTAGAAACACCGTCTGTTCATTGATCGGAGCAGCAATGGTAGGGGGAGATGGTAAGGTAAGTGGTGGTGTGTTGTCATTGACATTGGTGTTGGTGTTGTTGGGAGAATCCATCACCTTGGTAGATAAGGAAAGGTTAGGATAGATTCAAGAAATTTGAAATGCAAAGAATATATAGTTGTTGATTCTTATAATTCTTATGATATATTGCTTAAGACTTCATGTAGAACTGACCTGCATAGGCCACCAACAAAACCTGTCACGCCCCGCTTCCCAGTAGACGGAAACAGCGACGTGACAAGTCCGCAACATATTTAGTAAGAAAATACGTTAAGCGTAATTAAGCAATATAACAATGTGCAAGAGTAACAGGAGTAATAAAATAAAACAGCAACTTTATTTACATTCAACTTTACATACAACTGTCTGGAATAAAAAGATACAATGATAAAAAACAAAAGCCTAAATAATGGCATACTGAAAGTAAGTGCAGGCAAGAGCTAGTAGTCAGGCTGAGCGGCAAACTGGTCCAAGTCCTCCGAGCTCGACTCTATCTCCTCATAGTCCGGTTCTCCTGACGAACATTCTAAAGAAAGAAACAGAGTGGAATGCCGTCGGTGAACTAGCGCTCGGTAAGTCCCCAAAAGAAGTAATAAAGATGACTGAATGGTATATAACGTGAATAGAAACCGAGTAAAAGTAAACAGATAGGATTGTATTTGAGAGTATCTAAACATGTTCACTTACAGGTATAAGATAGCTATTCTAACGTGGTTGTTTGTAGTTTGATAAAGAAGATATTCATGTATACGAGAGGAGTCCATCTTACCCCATGGACTACAGTAACATGTAGTACAAGGCCCCGTCATAACCCACGGGACAACGGCACGTGAATTCATGTAGGTGTCTTTTAAAGTGACCTCTCATGCCACGATATACGTTCCGTACCAATCTACCCATTTATCCCCGCGTATTGTATTGTATAGATTAAGATTACAGGTCTTGGCCGAATCCATGGATATAAAATGTACAGGTTCATGTTCAAGATGTAATCATGTGTTCAGGTATTCATGTCAAGTCATAACCATGGTTCGATCAAGTCGAGTCAAGTATTCAAGTTTGAGTTTGATATTTGAATTCGAGTGTTCAGGTTCATGATCAAATATTCAAGTTCATGTTTGATTTTTGGATTCTGATTTGAGTTTGGATTCAGGTTGAATTCAGAATCTTATGAAACAATTTAGTTCTTGAAATTCTTAGGTTCAGGAGTAATCGGCAACTGCTGTACATGGACGGCGGGATTTGTGTCTTTTTCCAAAACAATTACCATTGAAAACTCCGTTAAGTTGTCTAACCTGAATAGGCAAGCACTCACTTTCTCCGGCTCTCCGAGGCTCAAGAGAAATGATACCGCTTAAGCCTATATTAATCTATAGTCCTTAAAATATTGTTTTGCATATCTCGAAGGGATTTTATGAAAAATACTTTAATATAGTTTAAAATTAAATCACGAGGGTGATTTATAATATTTAGGGTTTTCATGAACATATATTTTAATTGTTGGAGTGTTTTAGTGATAAAAACCTAGCTTTTTGAAAGTTTATGGAACTTTTATGAAAACTACTGCTTTTGGAAACGTGTTGGTATTTTATTAAAATTTTAATTTTTCATTTTTAAAAAATATAGTTTCATTATGTCTTTGTTGAAAATATGAGTTCATAGCTTTATATAATTTCCAAAGTTTAGTTTTTTCTATTTAGAAAAGTCATATTTCTTAAAAACCGTATTTTTATTTCCTTTCGAGACTGAATACTCCATGAGGAGTTCTGCATCTCGCTCTACTGTCCCAAGGATGTGCGATAATCCACACCATCCATTAGCGGGTCCCCTAACGAGAGTTGTAGAGACGTAATTGCCAAGGATTTAAAATATCGATTTAAAAGAAACCCATTTCGAAAAAATATGGTATTTTAATGAAAAGCTTCTTCTTTGAATTATCCATATACTTAGAATACCGTGCTATGAAACCATAGTGTACGTGTGGGGTAGGTCGTTACCCCGTGAATGATCTAAAGGTTTATACACTAGTTATTGAAAATACGGTTATATTAAACTTCATGGTATTTTAATGAAAAGTTTGTTATTTGATCGTTTCACATGAAATTTTTTTTGTTGAACTACAAGCTAAATGATATTCATAAATTGAAGAGTGGTGTTAGGATATTAGTTTGACTTATTTTGCTTATATAATAGAGTAAAAAATGTTAAAAAGAAATTATATCAGAGCTAACTCCACCTTGTCAATATGAGTTTAGAAAGCGGGTTGAGATGAAAGAAATAAAGAGAAGAGGAGACTTATGAGTTTAAAGCATTAATAAGGATGAGGGGAAGCCTTCGGGTGTCGTGGTGTCATTGGAAAGGTTTCGGTCGTTGAGCTTGGCTTGCTACTCCACTTGGTCCTTAGAGAATTTGAGAGAATTTTTGATAGAATTTTCAGAATGGGTGAGAGCCAGGAGATTGTGTGCTATTTATAGTGAAGAATTAGGGTCTGGGAATTTAAAATTTTGATTAAAAGAATTAAAATTAGTGTTAATTGGTGAATTGAATGGTCACTGTTTAATTGCAGGGAAATCAAACAGTGCAAGGGAGTTGAAGAGAGTTAAAGGTACGAGTGTGCAAAGCACGGAGCCAAATGGAGAACATCGGACCGTCGGCGGTGGGTCTTTGAGGAAACGGGCGGATCGGATCTCGCTAGCTTGCCTTGAGATTCGTGCAACGTATCTAATGTGGTGTTTACTTCTCTTTGCACCTGTTTGATTTTCTGAGACTTTTCGTTTCTCCGTGAATTGCACGTGCAACTCTTAGACTTCCGAAAAATTAAAAAGAAAAATCTTTAAAAATAATTGGTACTGATGGGAATCGAACACACAGAGACTATATCACAGCAGTGTAGAGTCTTTACCGATGAGCTGCAAATTGCTTCTTGTTTTTATTAAACAAATCTAACTTATAACTTTACAATAGGCTGAAATACCATTTCTATACAATAAACAAGTAATTTTGTACAGAGATTTCAGAGTCGTTACATAATGATTTGAATAAAATAGTTGCTATAATTTAGAACTAAAATTATTTAATTATTTTTAATAACAACTTATTAAAATTAAATAAACAAAATTAACTTGTATGTCAATAATTTAGCACACATGCATCTAAATGTCAATTTAAAGATAACAACAAATCTTTTAATAAAACTTTAAACAAATTCCAACAAACTTGGATTTAAATTTAAATAACCCCCAACAATAACCACCAAAATCCAACAACTTGGATTTTGTTACAATTTTTTTATTATAAAAAAATGGTCGGCCTTAATATATATGTGGTCAAAAAAAATATTATTGAAAGAAATAAAAAAAAAACTTTTGTTATTTTTCCTGTTTTTAAAATTTTCAGAAAATCGAGCTTGAACAATTTTAAAGGTGACATTTTTAATCTCATTAAAAATATCTAATGTATCAAATTTATTCATATCAAAATTTTATCCAATATTGACATATGCATTCAATAATATTCTAATGTTTAGAACATATTGATTAATTCTAATTATAGCAACATTAATGTATGCAATTATCAAGAACAAATAAAGATAAAATTAATTAACTTAATTTATAAACTTTCGCTCTTATACCATGTTGGTGAAAATGGTTGTAAACGCAGCGAAAGGGAAAATTAATTTTTTTTCTATTAACACCAATTAGGGTTTATAAATTAGATTAATGATTAATGAAATCAATTAACCCTTAATTGATTCGAAAAGATAATACCTTTGCGCAAATTCGGATTTGCGTTCCGTTTGTTGTGCTAGCGATTCCTATCCAAGTAAGGCGACTTAATTACATATTGATGATCTCTTTGCTTGCCTCTACACGTATCTCCAAAATCAATGAACTCTAATTAATTAGTTAGCCGATCTAATTAATTAGAGAGAATTATAAATAAAGAAGAGAAATTAAAAATCGAATTTTTAATTTATTTCTACTAATAAATTTCGGCTTAAAGAGAAGAGGAGATGGCTAAAACTTTTATGAGGGGGATGAGGAAATTGATTAGGGTTAGGGTTTGTATCAAATAGAAGCTTATATATAGAGATATAGTTTTCTAATAAAATCCTCACAATTAATTAATATGTTTAATCCCTTAAACAAACTAATTAGTTATTACTTAATACATGTTGGCCCCACACATATACATATGCATATAATATTTGATACACATCAAATGCACAACAATATTATTTTATAAATATTTATATATATCAACATATATATTCATATATTTATAATCACACACACACACACACACACACACACACACACACACACATATATATATATATATATATATATATATATATATATATTCATAATATAATTAATATATATATATATATAGGCATGTATTATTTACTCATTTAATATCACATATTATTTTGGGTAGCATGTCAAATCGTATTTGACAATTTTACCCTTATTTAATTAATAGTACATCAAATATACTTATTTAATTAAATCCTTTTTTGTATATCAACCATATACTTTCTCTTCTTTTATAGTTCTATATTTGGTAAGCAGGAGTTCACCTATGTGTGACTCTGGAGGCTCGGCGTTTACTCAACAGCGGATAATTAATTCGAGCAATTCGAACTAATTCCGTAAGAAGTAAAATCCACAAGTCTATAAGGATGATAGCTCCGTATTTAGACTAGCTGGGTAAACTGTCGATGACCGGATTGGAATAGGAAAATGCTATCCAAGCAAATCAATACCAATCAGTGGCAACTATAATACGGTCTGGTCTCTTCATCTCCTTGTCCTCCTTATTTGGTCTAGGACTTGGTAGTACTGTCAAACCCTAATAACTCAAATAACTATTCTGTTGATATTATCACGTAACCGTAAGATCAAACCGATAATTACTTATCATTTAATTTCTAGTACCCTGGCCAGAGATTTTAGGTCATTAATATATCGCACACCGCAGAACACTGTTCTCCTTATACCGGAGAGACGAATCCTATGTTAATTTCTCACAACCTTCACATGTATTCGATCATACCCAACTATTACCGTTATCCACAGTATCAATGGATCTATGATTGGGTAGTAATTAAAGTAGTCTCTAGCGCACACAAGGTAGTATTGCGAATCTCAGGTCTAGAGACTAAGTCGTACCAGTCGTCATTATATAAATTTAAATGTGACGGTTATATATAATTACCAACTGGAAATTCAAGGTGAGTCGTTCTGTGTATTTATAATCTATAAGCGCCTGCATACAATACTCTGATGTCATCACACCAAATGACTATGAGAACAGTCATTACTCTCTAATAAGTAAGTATAGTATACACTAGTCTTCCGGAGTATCAATGTCCTACCTCGATACTCATACGAGTAGAAACATTTAAGAATATACTTATCGACTAGTCAGGTCTTATTATTGTGATCTATATCATAATCCTATAGTCTAGTATTGTTCTACGGACTTTATTAGTAATCAATAATAAACAGAGTATTATAAATAAAAGATATACCAATAAAGAAAAACCAAATAGTATATTATTATTACGAATGAGAAAGTTCTATATATGTAGATTATAATTACAACTAATTGCTTCTAAGAGCACCTACATCTAACAGGTTGATCTAGTGCTCAAATGAAACTATGTATCCCTAGGCCAAGCCTATATGACTAAATCATCTAAGTTTGATCTTAGCTCTCAAATGAGACTAACGATCCTGAGATAGAGCGTACGCTCTCTTATGAACTGATGGACCTCACAAATGTGAGAAATGCGCTCTAAGTTCATTCTCTTCGGCAAACCAAGCTACCAATGTGGATCATGTCAAGCAAATGCTTGACCCAAATCATGAAATATATATACGGATTTGGACTAATCCGCGCCCTATGGGCGACAATAAAATTAATTTCCATATACAACCTAAGGGCAACCCAAAATAAACAAAAACACGACACAAAAACCAAAAACTTTGAGAAGTAGAAAGTTGTTATCGTGCGCGACAACGTAATTAAGTATAGGGGCTTGCGCTTATAGGAAAAATGCGTCCCCACAATTAATAAATCTCTCACCCTGAGAGGGAATCTGAAGTCAGCTACATCGGTCTCATCCTTCCAAGCCTCCGATATACGGCGCTATAAATCAACTTAGTGTTTTCGGATAGGTGAATGGATCAAAGCTATGCATATGCCCTCAAATTTAGGCCAGACAATCCATTCCGGATCGCGTCAGTTTCTCATCTTCGGCGGTAAGCAGTTTATCCCCGCGTATTTTAATTTATATTTAAAGTTGCAAGTCTTGCCTGAATCCATGAGTATACAAGAGAGAATACAAGTTCAAGTTCAAGTCAAGTTCCAGTGTTCAAGTCAAGTTCAAGTATTCGAATCAAGTTGTAGGTCAGGTCAAGTCTAGCATGTAATAGGTTTTTTCATGTGATTCAAGCATGCGGTACATGACATAGGACCAATATGATAACATATGCGATTCAGGTTACAAGTCAATTACTAAATCCAGTTTCCTTGCATTTTGAGATGGTACGAATTGACATTGTTTAAATAGTAAAATAGGAAAATGGTAACACTAATTTTCTCTGGCTCCACAAGGCTCAAGAGAAAATAGGCCACTTAAACCCATCTGCTACCTAAAATACTTATAAGCTACTAGTTTTATAAATCAAGGTATTTATGTAAAATTAAGCCTTTAAAGTCTCAAGAGGGTTTTATGTAAAAATATTTTATTTAACCATATCGAGAATATCTTGGTAAAATATACTATTAAAAATGTCAAGAGTGTTTTATATAAATATACTTTTGGATTTTATGGTATTTTAGTGAAAAATCCTAACTTGCAGAAGCTTAGGGTATTTTAGGGAAAATCCTAATTTTAAGGTATTTTAGTAAAAACTAATTTTTCTAAAGTTAAGGGTGTTTTCTTTAAAAATCTAATTTGAAACCTTGTTTTCTTTTAAGCTAATTATAAATTATAAATAATGGGTACTAATCCAATTAATTTATTTATCATTTTTCCCTTTTATTTTAATGTAATAGAATTTGTTTTAAGGTTCGACTTTTCTTTCCTTTCAAAATCGTACTTCGTGAAGATCTTTGTATCTTACTTCAGTAAACCCCAAGACGTGTTTTAACCAACACCATCCATAACTAGGTTCACCTAAAGAGAGTTGTAGAGACAATTTATGCAAAGAAAACTATACTGGATACTTCTATTGTAAAACTCGAGGGTATTTTAATATAAACATAACTTTATATTTTACTAGCCTATTTTTAGTGGTTTAGAAATCGCACGTTGTATGGGATAGGTCATTATCCCATACTTTATCATCTAATAATGCTTAATCACTTCTAAAAATTCCTGTTAAAGCATATAGGATAAAAGAAGTTAAATGAGACTGTGTGTGTGTGTGTGACTAGAGGCCTATCATGAAAAGAATTTAAAATGCATGCTAAATGTTACCGCAACATTTGTTATGAGACGATTCTTTGAAACTTTGTTAGAAGTGGAGGCAAGATATCATAAGTTTTCTCTTTTAATATTGGTAAGTTTTGTGAATATGATGGCATAAAGAGACTTTGATAGAAAAGAGATTATTTAAGCATGAGATTTACTTACATAGTACGAGCATAAGAACAATTCGACGTCATAGAAATAGAAGAGATTTAAAAAGAGGAGGAGAATAAAAGGGAACTTACTCTTGGTATGAATCAATCTAACAATCGATTCACCGATATTATCTTGCAGGACGGACTTATACGTAATCCTCGATGTCTACGTGAGATAACTTCACTAAGGCTTAAGAGATAGAAATATATCAGAGGTAATTTTGGGAGGATTTCTTCTTTGACAGCTGAGGATTTATAGAGAAAAGAAATGGGGGCATGATGAATTAAAAAGAAAATTAAGGACATTTAAAAGAGATTAAATAGGGAATTGAAAGGATTGGCAACTCTCGGTTTGAATGGGGTTGTTTGAGTAGTCCAAACGAAGAGGCGGAAATACAAGGGACGCATGGATACGGGCGGTGTTGGTTATAGTGCCCTCAAAGTCAATTATTGGATCGCAGGTACGTGATTGCAATGATTGAGGAGGACCTATACTGGTACCATAGTCTTACTCGAGATGATAGTATGCTATCTGGTTTGCCTTTATCAGTCGTGTATAGGTTTAGGTGAATGATCACGATTACACGTTGATAGAGCCCTTAGGATCTTGCTTGACTACCAACAGTATGATGGCGATCATATACGTGAGAGTTGGGTAGTCTATAAGCACATCCTTAATTATGGTCCCTAGTCGTGGGAGTTTCGAGACAGGGCATCGATTCTCCGGAGTAGACTAGTGTATACAGTCGAGACCCTGACGAGAGACGGTAGCCGGTCTCACAAGCCACTGGTGTCAGTTGGATCACCTAAGATGTATACAGGTGCTCATTGGGTTATGAGTACACCGGACAGGACTCGCCGGGAACCTGCTAGTTGGTATTATACCTATAGTCAGATAGCAGTTCCGTGGTGACATATGTACAGGTTAGTTCATCGACCTGAGGTCGTCATTTGTCTCGTGTGAGTTCCCACTGTGCTTTGATTTCTACCCTACCACGGCTCAAAGGAGTCGTGCAAACAGATATTTTTTGGGTACAGTCCCGAGCCACATGAAGGCAAGTGAGCGGATCGGCAGGGGATTCGTCTCTCCCGGTATTGGGGGTGGAGATCGCACTGTGTCTAGGAAAGCCATTACACCAAGTTCTTGGCTAAGGCAGGTGAGAATTACTGGTAGGTACTCTGGTAGTTTCTCAGGGCGTTCAGGGCTTGTCTCTGACACGACTTATACCGCTTTTGGGGGTCTGACGTTACCAGCCCCCTAGGCCCGATATGCGATACTCATAGACGAACGGACCGGACTATATGTATATTGTCACTGTTAGGCTCGGTAGGGTTTCAGGATGAGTTCGCTCATCGGCTACCCTTGAGGTCAGTACATGGGTAGCCGTTACGCACTGCTAGTGCCGCTGACGTGCTTGTGGTTAAACCCACTGCCAGGGTACTGACGAGTCATTAGAGTCCCCCACAGATAGTTTTCCAAGTTTGGGCGAAACGTTGTAGAGGCCGTATGGTTTTATGGCAGGGTTTGGAAAATGCACGTGTGTTTACGCACGTATCATATTTCGGGCAGATAATACTGGTGGGCTTTGGTTTAAGCCGGATCCATGTATTATACTTTGTAGATATAATATCTTTGTCTCAGTTGCATTTGTATTCGGTCGTAATACAAATACGGGTATATTTATACAGTTACGGGGTTATCCTGAAATTCGTTTCGGGATCACTTTTGGAAGTTGCCAGTTTTCTATCACCCGCTTTAACATTCGGTTAAATGCGGATTTATCTTTTCTTGAGGTGAGTCATGAGTGTGGAAGGTTCTAGAAGCTTCTAGTTTGGTGACTAGGATTGATGATTCATAGTTAGCATTAAATGAGAGATGATGTGTTAAGGTGACTCTTGGTTTGCATTTAATGTTTTAAGTGAGTCATTCTTTCTTTTAATGTGTTATGATAAGTATCATATCTTATGGTCACCCCCTCTCCCTTGCTCCTACACTCACCCCCCCCCACCTTATATTGGCCGGACAAATCATTTGGAGGCTAAGGAATTTTTGGAAAAAAGATTATGATAGTTTTGCTTCATGAAATTTCATATAGCTCATTTTTCCATCACTCGATTCAAAAGGCAACTTCATTAACCGTTCATCCATGGTTTTGGATGTAACGAGATAAAGTGTTCTACTCATTCTCTACATCAATCTTGGTCATCTCTTTTAGCAAACTTGATGACCGAGTTGCCTCGGTTCAGAGGCGGGAGCCTGTTTAAAGATCCGTAGATGTGGTGCCACCTCGACGAGGAGCCAGGAGATCGGAGCAGCCGCAACGGAGCGTGGGATGATGGTTGAAGAACGAAGGACTCGGATCGTTCGGTATAACATTTCTACCCACTTTGTAGTTTGTTAGTTTAGCGTTAATGGCAGATCCGGGTTATAGTATGCGATAGCGCCGGTTATAAAAGTTTTTGTTCCACATTTGGCGTCAGATTGACGGCCGGGGCGCTACCGTAGACTTACATGGTATCAGAACCACGCCATTAAGCTTTACTAATTTGTGCTAACGCATTTAAAATATCGATCGAGCGGAATTTTCAAAATCGCAATTTCTAGTGTTAAAGTTTCTGTTGATTTTTAAATTGGTCTAAAAATCATTTTGAGCACTTCAGAAAATAGAGCAGGCTTTTTAAAGAACACTGGAGAAAAATGATCAACTGAATCGACCGTACGACCGCGGAACCGCGTCCAAAGCCTAGCTTTGACCGCGGAACCGCGGCCTTCTTGGTGAATCAGTTGACCATTTTTCTTTTGGGGCTTCTACTTGGGAAATTGTGGTTTATGGAACTGTTCTTTTGGGCCTAGATTTTGTTACTGTACAGCAGATGTACGTGGGGCCCACTTAGGGAAGTTTTGTCGATCAAAATTTAAACGTGTTAGTTTGCAGTACTTACATTATATCTCCGACCGTGAATGTCATTCGAGCTGTAAACCGCGTCTGATTGCTATAGTTCTTTTAGACGGGTTTGCGAACGTGACATTCGCGTTGATGTTCTGTGTTGTGCTGTGATGTTGCGGATTTGTCGTGGTGGATAGCAGTGTGCAATGGTAGTGCAGTTTGGATTTATTTGTACATTTGATATTGCGGGGCGAGCGTCCAACATATGGACTGCCGTCACTGCCTGATTGTATAATATTCTTTTGGGGCACGACCGGGCTGAGGTCGATGTACCCGTTGTACATATTTTTCATTTTTGTACTAGGTTTTACCCCGCGACGGGGTGCACGGATAGCCGGGTTCTGGGGGGCAACGGGTCCGCATCTCATGGATTTGAGAGGCAGAGGGGCCTCACTCTAGAATTGGCAGACTATTCGCCGCACTCGTAGGGGTACAGGTTGACCCAAGGAGGGGTGCTCAAGTTACCGGATTCCGTGAAGTGCAGGGTGGTCCATTCACTTTGCTGTAGGGGGCTGCCTCGCTTCAGGTTTTGGCGGGTAACTTGCCGCACCCGAAGGGGTCTAGATTCATTGCACAGGCTATCCACACGACCGGGGGAACGTCGGATTTCAGCAGCGGCTCTGTGAAACCCGGGGGTCCCAGATTATGTTAGTTATATGTATGCCCTAGAGGCCATTACTGTACATAGGATGTATATTGTAGTGGATGCTAGGATATATATAGGGAGGACTTTCTTGCTCGACATGATAGTATGCTATATGGTTGCTCTTTATCTTAACGTGTACACTGATTGTCTCTCTGTTACATGTTGGTAAAGCCCTTAGGATGTGTACTTGACTACCTGGACTATGATGCGGATCATACTAGTGGGGACATGGTAGTCCATAAGTACATCCTTCAAGGTCCCTAGTCGTGGGTGTATCGAGATGGGGCATCGATATACCAGAGTAGACTAGCGTATACCTTCTCGACCCATACAGATGGGCGGTGGATGATCCCATATCCATTGGTGTTTGACATCAGAGATGATATACGGGTGCTCAGTGGAGACTGGGTACACTGGACGGACTCGCCGAGAACTCCCAGATGGTATTATACCTTACGTCAGATGGCAGTTCTCTGGTGACACTGGTACAGAGTAGTCTGTTGACCCGAGATCGTCATAGAGTCTTGTGTGATTCCCACTGTGCTTTGATTTCCACCTTACCACGTCCAAGAGAGCGTGCAAAACGGTGGTTTTTGGGTACAGTCCCGAATCACATGGAGGCAATGAGCGATAGGAGGGGATTCGTCTATCCCGGTTAGGGAGTTCATGTTGCGCTGTGTTCGATTGGCTATAATCCGAAATCCCTGGCCAGGGTTGCTGAGATTTACTGGTAAGTGTTACCAGTAGTTTCTCGAACCGTTATAGACCTCATATCGACACGACTTATCGAGCTATTGGGGTCTGACGTTTACCACCCCTAGGCGAGATATGCGACATATCAGACGACGAGACCGGACTGTACGGTAAGTGTTACTGGTTGGATTCACATGAGTGTGAGCAGGCTTGCTCGTTGATCTTCTGATCGCTCAATACCCGGATGGCCGTTACGTTTAGCAGACCGCTTGCGGCTTGTGGGTGTTTGATATGATCATCACCTGCTGCCGGCGTATTGACGGGTCTTTAGAGTCCTACACAGAGGTTTCCTGGCTCAAGCGAAACGAAATAGGAGCGCATATGAGATATGTGCGGGACCGAGAATAATACCAGTATGTGATACTGAATTCTATTCTCGCGATATGTATCATTAGACGGTTATATGAGATATAGCCGGGTTACCGAATCAAAGATTGATTCGATACATTGATACACTTGATATTAGTCGGTTATATGCGATATGACCGGATCATTAAATCAAGTGTTGATTTAATGATTTAATGTATAATTATATATTTGATATATTACTTTACATTAACTAGTATTTGTTCACTTAAGATGGATTTTCTCACTTGAAGTGCACAAGTAGTATATGTGATATATTTTTGTGCACTAGATTGTATCATGTTTGATGATACCTGCAAACTTGGGTGTATGTTTGTTTAAATCATCTTTAGGTTAATGGTTAGGTTTTATTTTGTTTTTATTTATTTTCTTTATTCATTTTGGCAAAAACAAATATGGTGGCTTTCTTTGTTTTTCTCTTGAAGCTTCATGAAGCTTTCATAAGTCTAGCCATTTTGTCTTTTGCCTTAACCTAACCATTAAACCTAAACCTTAGTTTATTCTCTACATGTGTTAGCCTCACCCATGGTTGCATTATGATAACTCTTCACTTGATTTTTCATTTAATGGATAATTGATATTCTTTTCTTCTTCTTCTTCTTCTTGAAAAAGAAAAGAAAAGCTTGCTACAAAAATTTCAAGTGTTGAAATCAAGTGAGAAATCCAAATCCAAAGTGAACCCACTTCCTATTTCTTCATCCTCTACCACTTTCCATGTTGTATTGGGTGTTTTCTTCACAAGTTTCATGACCTAGTGAAGATGGAGCTTGAGTTAGAGTTGCCTCGACGTAGATCATCTTCGGCATCGAAGTCAACGACCTAGCCCGCTCATTTCCCCGACGAAACCATCGCTAGAGTCCGGGATCCCGGTGATCGCAGCGAAGGGACGTCATCACGGAGCTAAAGAAGTGGTGGACCGGATCTATAAAGGTTGTATTTCCATTCACTTAGCAATAAAGTTGTTTACTTGCTTGCTTTTCGCCTTTATCTCTAGTTAACGATCTAGCATTAGGGTTTCTCGGCATATAATTTTTGAATTTGGCATGGATGATGCCTTGTGGAACCTCTTGAGTGTGCCTAGGAACCCTACAGTGGTATCAGAGCCTAGCTAGAGCTTTAGGCGAAGTGTAGACGATATTTTAGGTCCGATCGAAACACGAAACCCTAATCCGACCCCTTCTCTGTACATTTTTCAAAACTCATTTTTCCTAATTAAAAATATGCAGAAAAATCAGCAGGCTTTTCTAAGAAATACTGTGCAAAACGAGAGCCTAAATCAATTAAACCGCCGCGGAACCGCGGCAGGAGCATGGCTCGTGCGGCGGTTCCGCGGCCGTACTGTAGCATCTTTAATCTAATTTTGCACAGTAATTTCTTTCTGTTATTGCTGAGTTTTCTGGGAATTTTTAAATTGCACTCAAGAGTTGAGTATTCTGGGTTGTATTGGGAGTTCGTAGATTCGATCGGATTGTCAAACTTTGTCTATGTGTTTTTCCGGATAATTTTAGAATATGTTAAAAAGTTCGACCGGATATAAATACCCACTTTTTCCCTTGCCGGGAAATTTCCAATTGTTGGATTTTTCCGTAGTTTAATGACGTTCTAAGTAGTGCAAGTAACGCGATGGTCCCTCTAGAAGACAACAAACCTTAACTCGATTATGTGACCGTCTTGAACTGCCCTTTAAACCTTAGGGTTTGGGGCAGTACGGCGTGCCACATGTGAGGCGTTGGCTTGACCCTTCTACGGCTGGACCGTTGGTACTGAGGCATGAAGTGAATGTTTTTAAACTTATTTCATGTGTTGAGCTGTTTCGGGAAAACTTGGGTGTTTGATTGTTCGATCGGAAAGTTTAACATTTTCTATTTATCCGGAATGTGATACAATATTTGGAATTCACATGTAGTTATGAGATAACTAATATGAATGTTATAAACATAGCACTGTAGTCTCACTTGATCGGTTGCCACGGAATTTTGATGCGATCAAAAGTCCGTCGCAATCATGTAGCGTACGCGGATACTCGCCGGATAAACTTAATAGACAGCTATATCCCTTAGCCCCGACCAAGTGACTGTAGGAGAACCCCGTCGCCGAAAGCATCCGTTCGGGTGCTCGCGGTAGCGGTGTTCCACCTTGGTGCACTTCGTCAACGGTATCGGGGGTGCGGCCGTCTAGTAAAGTTTGCGACGAGCATTCGATCAGGATGTTGGGAATCTTGTTGAATTGTCTGACTTGATATTGAAAAGTGTTTTCGATAATGAGACTGAAATGCGGGGTTTATAATTGTTAGGCATATGATGTCTAAGGAATTCATTTGGTTAGGCATGCGATGTCTAAATAGGTTGCGGATTCCAACTGTTGTAGTATTATACTTTCTTTTCTGTGACCGTAAGTGTAATATGTGATATCGCCGATTTCGTTGCTATATGTCAACGGCAATTGGGATAGGCATATTTACTTACGTTGATGACATGTGATATTATGTGTTGCTGGATATGTTATATTGGATCGTCATGTTTGAATAGCCGGGGGTTTTTATGTGAGATGAGTGTTTTTCATTTTCATTCATGTAAAAACTTGTATGTAATATTCTTTTATTGGGGCACTTCCAGGTTGCGGATGATGTCACCATTTGTATATTATTTACTTTTCCGCACTAGGATAGACCCAAGGAGGGGAGCACAAGTAACCGGGTTCTAGAGTCCAGTGGGAGACCAACTCGAGGAGTCGAGTCCGGGTCTCCTAACTCTAGAATTGGTAGGGTTGCTTGCCGCTCCCATAGGGGTCTAGGGGTGTGGGTTTGGCTATTCATCGCGACCGTGGAATCCGTGCTTTACACTGGCTCGTATTGAAAACACGGTCGTCCTAGTATATCCAATATTTCATCTATGTTTCTTCTGCTGCGATATCTGTGATGTGATCATTTGATATGCTGTGATGGATACTGTATATAGTATATATGATATATTATATAGACGTTACTTATGTTTTACACCCGCGCTAGCACTGCCCCGCTCTGCCGTTAGTTACCTAACCTAACGGTGCACGAGGGGACATCGAGGCGAATGCGGATGGCATAAGTGTACGTCGTATTTATCTGTGATGTTTAGGTGATTTAAATGATGGGACTTCATTAATGTGATTAATGAAAGAAAAGAAACCTAAAAGATGTTGTGGAATCGAATTTTCAAAAACAGGTAGCTACAGTTCTTACTTTGCATCGCGGTGTTCCTTGCAGAACATCCTGCACCTTATTCGATGAGGAAAGGGCCGCGATCCCTTCACCGGGAGTGACCCCTTTAGCAATAACTGGAAGATGCTACACACTCGGTTTGTCTTTTGATTGCTTCTATAGTTTCTGCTTTGCACAGTGGTATATATGATATATCCTGCACCTCATTCGACGAGGAAAGGGCCGACGATCCCTTCACCGGGAGTGACCCCTTTAGCGAAACTAGAAAAGCCTCAAAAACACTCCATTTCAAAATCATTTGATTCTACAACGATATCAAGTTCATTACGCAATAAGTTTTCAGAAAAACCTGTCGTAGCCCTCCGTCATTTCAGATAAGTACTATTTAGTATTCGTGCTGCGGTAGTTTGGCATGCGTCAAGGCGTAGTGTACGGTAGCTAACTAGTGCTTATCTGCTAGCATACGATGCGATTGGATTAGGGTATTCGCACGGTGTTGTTTGGCATGCGTCAAGGGTCGTGCGGGTGGGTTTAATTCAATCAAGAAATGTACGGGTTGAACTTGACTAGCGGACTATGGGTTGTTTAGCATGCGTCAAGGTCATAGCACGCTAGGGGCAAAATATTATCGGGAATTTCAAGTGTTGAAATTTGCAATGAGATTGCATACCTTCTATGAGATAGTTGGATCCCGATACCCACTGCGAGTAATTGTTACTCCTGGGAGAGTTTTACACATTACAATTAGCCGATCAAGTAGGTGTCTAGAAAGGTGTCAACGGGGTTACGCCTCTGGGAAAACGAGGTTTACATTAATTAAGTTCGTGCGAAAGCACGGGGGACCTCCCTCAAAGTACCGACACTGGCCTGACTGAAAGATTGGCGAACTTGTAGCGTGTAATTAATCCCGGTTAGTCTTTCCTTTTAGGGTTTGAAGGAAGATTTGATAAAAACGGTGGGAGCCATCCTGATTAGATAAAATAATAACCAATCTGATCTTGCAATAGCATACGCTGAGTGTTTTCTTCTCTCTCTCTCCAGGTAGCGACCATATCACGCCTTAATCAAGATAATAATACGGATATTTGACCGAACCCGCTTGTTATACTGAGCTGGGGAACGTTGGTCCCGCTCCAACTTATAATTTTTATAAGACAGAGCAGGAAATTGGAGAATACCAGGATTCCCCTGCCGCCCAAACGAAGAAAGTGCATATGATGCATCTCCTTCGGGTGTGTTCATTACAAAGAACTGTTTCTCTATCCTCTACGTCCTGGGTATTTGATACCGGATCAAGATCCCATATATGTAATCTGTTACATAGGGCTACAGAAAGGTAGAGAACTGAGAACGGGTGATAAGTTTCATGAGACAGAAAACAGTGCAAGTGTTGCAGCCAAGTCTGTTGGTCACTGTCACCCTGTATTCCAAATACATTGATTCTGAACAAATGTTATTAGATACCGAACCTGATATACAAAATCATATCAGTCTCTTTATTGGTAAAGAAAGGATATAATTTTGTGTTGTTGGAAAATGTTTTGAACATTTCCTATATCAAAAGTTGATCGGTTCAGGTACGTTATCTAAAAGCATTGACGTTCTAAATCAAACTACAGTTCTTAGTATACGGAACACACACAAGAGGAAGAGTTCAGATATGAACAAATCCTTCTTAAGGTATTGTAGACTAGGTCATATCAATGCGACCCGACTGGCTGAAGTTACATTTAGATGCATATTTAAATCAGTTTGAATTTACATCTTGTGAAACTTACCAGTCATGTCACAAAGATAAGATGACCATAGCTCCGTTTACTGGAAACAGAGAAAGAGTTAGTAAACTCTAAGGACTGATACATGATGATGTATGTAAGGTCCCCTGTCTACACATGCCAAGACCGGTTCTTTGTACTTCATTACATTCTCTAATGATCTCTCAAGATTCAGACATATGTTCCTGTTGAAACACAAGTCCGAACCTTTTGAGATATTCACAGAATATAAGTTAGAAGTATAGAACCAAAAACCGGGTATAAGTATTATGTCCTATGATAAGATCAGGGAGGAGAATACTTGAGCACGGAAATCCTGGACTATTCTAAAGGAGAATGAGATTCTCTCTCAGCATTACTCCTCCGTATACACCATAGCACGATGGTATATCGGGGCGGAGCAATAGCACCCTATATGATATGGTGTGCTCTATGATGAGTACTACTGAGTTTCCTATTTCCTTTTGGGAATTATGCGCTTAAGAAGCTGCATACCTATTGAATAGGGTTCAAATCAAAACAGTTGCCTACCGCTTCATATGTAATATGGAAAGGGAAGAGCCCTTATCTTAAGTTTGTTAAGATTTGGGGTTGTCCGGCCTATGTCTAAAAGCAAAATCCGGACAAGATCGAGGCAAGGTCAGTTCTGTAGAACTGGAAACGGTTCCAGCTATACAAACTGCAGCTGATGATTTGGTAGAACCAAAGGATTCAGTAGATTCCAACGAACCTCAGCCTCTCTGCCGATCTAGTAGGGTTCCTCACCCACCTGAGAGATACTTCGGTTTCTCTATGACAGTGGGAGTAAGGATTGCATCATGAGATGATGACCCAACTAGTTTCGAGCTGGCCATCAGGAGTGGGACTCTGTAAGAATGGCTGGATGCTTAGCGATCTGAGATGGAATCCTTATACACCAACAAAGTATGGACTTTGGTTGCTTTATCTGAAGGGTTAAATTCCCATTAGGAGCAAGTATATCTTGAGAAGATTACTTGGTATACATGGAAAAGTTAAGACTTTCAAAGCTAGACTTGTTAATGGTTTGCATCATTAACCAGGTATGGATTATGTTGAAACTTTTTCTAAGTAGCTATGCTTAAGTCCATCCAGATCCTACTTGCCACGGCTACATACCATGACTACGATATCTGGTGGTTGGGTGTCATGACGGCTTTTCTAAATGATGTTTTAGAAGAGAGCGTCTATAAGTACACAGCCAGAGGGCTTCGTAGACAGTGGGAGCAGCGGAAACGTGTACAAGATGTTTTATAAGATAAAGCAGGCATCGCGGAGTTGGAACGTCTGTTTTGATGTGGTAGTCAAAGAGTTTGACATCATCAAAATGGTAGATGAACCTTGTATATACAAAAAGGTAGTAGGAAGTATGGTGGTGATCCTCGTAGAGTACGTGGATGACATACTCTTGATAGGGAAGGAGTTTCTTATGCTACGCTCGATCAATCTCCGCTTATCACAATGATTCTCCGTATAGGATCAAACTGATACCTACTAAATCCTGGGTTTTAGATCTATGAGATAGATCTAATTGGATGTTAGGATACTCACTAGTTGTAGTGAGATGGTATCAATCGATCCTGGGGAGAATCACTGGAAGGGTTCCAGGGTGATAAGGACGACTGAAAGTCGGTCACAGGCATTGTCTTTACCCTCAGTAAAGGGACGGTATGTTGGAAGAGTTCCAAGCTAGATACCGTGGCATACTATACGATAAAGGCTGGATACATCGCAACCAAAGATGCTACCAAAGAGGAAGTCTGGGTGTATATTGGTTCATGAGATGAACTTCGTTCCTACCATTGTGAGACAATGGAGTTGTGACTTATGCCAAGGAACGCCCGTCCCATCAGTGATCCAGACATATTCTAAGGCAGTGTCACCTGATCATGGAGATAGTTGATCTCCAGGATGATCGAGGTTAGGAGAGTAGACTCAGAGGACAACACGGCGGATCCACTCACAAATGCCTTTTCCCAGATAGAGACTTTTATGGGATGGTTGAGTATGAGATACTGCAACCACTGCTACAGATGGCCCTAGTGCAAGTGGGAGATTGTTAGTTATATGTATGCCCTAGAGGCTATTACTGTACATAGGATGTATATTGTAGTGGATGCTAGGACATATATAGGGTGGACTTTCTTGCTCGACATGATAGTATGCTATCTGGTTGCTCTTTATCTTAACGTGTACACTGATTGTCTCTCTGTTACATGTTGGTAAAGCCCTTAGGATGTGTACTTGACTACCTGGACTATGATACGGATCATACTAGTGGGGACATGGTAGTCCATAAGTACATCCTTCAAGGTTCCTAGTCGTGGGTGTATCGAGACGGGGCATCGATATACCAGAGTAGACTAGCGTATACCTTCTCGACCCATACAGATGGGCGGTGGATGATCCCATATCCATTGGTGTTTGACATCAGAGATGATATACGGGTGCTCAGTGGAGACTGGGTACACTGGACGGACTCGCCGAGAACTCCCAGATGGTATTATACCTTACATCAGATGGCAGTTCTCTGGTGACACTGGTACAGAGTAGTCTGTTGACCCGAGATCGTCATAGAGTCTTGTGTGATTCCCACTGTGCTTTGATTTCCACCTTACCACGTCCAAGAGGGCGTGCAAAACGGTGGTTTTTGGGTACAGTCCCGAATCACATGGAGGCAATGAGCGATAGGAGGGGATTCATCTCTCCCGGTATAGGGAGTTGATGTTGCGCTGTGTTCGATTGGCTATAATCCGAAATCCCTGGCCAGGGTTGCTGAGATTTACTGGTAAGTGTTACCAGTAGTTTCTCGAACCGTTATAGACCTCATATCGACACGACTTATCCAGCTATTGGGGTTTGATGTTTACCACCCCTAGGCGAGATATGCGACATATCAGACGACGAGACCGGACTGTACGGTAAGTGTTACTGGTTGGATTCACAGGAGTGTGAGCGGGCTTGCTCGTTGATCTTCTGATCGCTCAATACCCGGATGGCCGTTACGTTTAGCAGACCGCTTGCGGCTTGTGGGTGTTTGATATGATCATCACCTGCTGCCGGCGTATTGACGAGTCTTTAGAGTCCTACACAGAGGTTTCCTGGCTCAAGCGAAACGAAATAGGAGCGCATATGAGATATGTACGGGACCGAGAATAATACCAGTATGTGATACTGAATTCTATTCTCGCGATATGTATCATTAGACGGTTATATGAGATATAGCCGGGTTACCGAATCAAAGGTTGATTCGATACATTGATACACTTGATATTAGTCGGTTATATGCGATATGACCGGATCATTAAATCAAGTGTTGATTTAATGATTTAATGTATAATTATATATTTGATATATTACTTTACATTAACTAGTATTTGTTCACTTAAGATGGATTTTCTCACTTGAAGTGCACAAGTAGTATATGTGATATATTTTTGTGTACTAGATTGTATCATGTTTGATGATACATGCAAACTTGGGTGTATATTTGTTTAAACCATCTTTAGGTTAATGGTTAGGTTTTATTTTGTTTTTATTTATTTTCTTTATTCATTTTGGCAAAAACAAATATGGTGGCTTTCTTTGTTTTTCAAGCTCTTGAAGCTTCATGAAGCTTTCATAAGTCTAGCCATTTTATCTTTTGCCTTAACCTAACCATTAAACCTAAACCCTAGTTTATTCTCTACATGTGTTAGTCTCACCCATGGTTGCATTATGATAACTCTTCACTTGATTTTTCATTTAATGGATAATTGATATTCTTTTCTTCTTCTTCTTCTTCTTGAAAAAGAAAAGAAAAGCTTGCTACAAAAATTTCAAGTGTTGAAATCAAGTGAGAAATCCAAATCCAAAGTGAACCCACTTCCTATTTCTTCATCCTCTACCACTTTCCATGTTGTATTGGGTGTTTTCTTCACAAGTTTCATGACCTAGTGAAGATGGAGCTTGAGTTAGAGTTGCCTCGACGTAGATCATCTTCGGCATCGAAGTCAACGACCTAGCCCGCTCATTTCCCCGACAAAACCATCGCTAGAGTCCGGGATCCCGGTGATCGCAACGAAGGGATGTCATCATGGAGCTAAAGAAGTGGTGGACCGGATTTACAAAGGTTGTATTTCCATTCACTTAGCAATAAAGTTGTTTACTTGCTTGCTTTTCGCCTTTACCTCTAGTTAACGATCTAGCATTAGGGTTTCTCGGCATATAATTTTTGAATTTGGCATGGTTGATGCCTTGTGGAACCTTTTGAGTGTGCCTAGGAACCCTACAGATTATCTGTATTGTTCTGTGATGCTTATTACTTTTCTGTAATGTTGCATATTATCACGTCTGGAGCGATTATTGTATATTGGTATATATACTAGTAGATGTTGTATATGTTTTACACCCGCGCTAGTTCAGTCCCCGCTCTGTCGTTAGTTAAGTAACCTAACGGGTGATGACGGGACCCAGTGACGAATGCGGATGGCATATACGTACATTTTATTTTCGTTCTTTTCTGGTGTGATTAATTGATGGGACTGCGTTGATTTTGATCAATGCAAAGGAAAACAAACATGTTTGGATGTTGTTGGAACAGTTTTAAAAAGTGTTATTACAAAGACGTTTTCTTTTGTTTTGCATAGTAGTATTCGGTTGGAATATCCTGCACTTCATTCGACGAGGCAATGGCCGAGATCTCTTCACCGGGAGTGACCCCTTGGGCAGAAGTTTACATCAGGGTAATAACTTCACTATAGTCGATTACATGTTGCTTTGCATCGCGGTATTCAGTGGAATATCCTGCACCTCATTCCACGAGAAAAGAGCCGAGATCCCTTCACCGGGAATGACCTCTTTAGCAAAGGTTTTCGTCACTATATTTTTATAAAAAGCTATCAGGTTCCTTCAACGAGATCAAGTTCATTACGTTAAAGGTTTTTCGCCAAAAACCAGCCGTAGCCCTCCGTCATTTCTTATGGATGGTCAGTAGTATTCAAGCTATGTTTGTTGGGTTTCGTCAAGGCGTAGTGTTTGGTAGCTGCTGGGGTATTCATTTGTTGCATAGATAGATGAGTTGGTTTGGGACAGTCGTATTACCTTGTTGTCTTTCGTCAAGGGTATGTACGGGTGGGTTCGAATTAACAAGATAATGACGGGCAGAACTTGACATGTGACTTATGATTTGTTGGCTTTCGTCAAGGTCATAAGAACATGGGGTAAAAATCATATCGGGAGTTTCTAAAGAAACTGAAACTTTCCAGGCATGCGCATACCTTCTGGAGTGTGATAACGTGAGTGGATTCCGTCACGTTATCATGTGATGAGAGTTGGATCCCGATTCCCACTGATGAGTTGGTTTACTCTTCGGGTGATCCCAATTGATTCTTCTTTCAGGTTTAGAAGAGAATTAGACAGTACAGTGGGAGGTTTCCGGATTAGATAAAGTGATAACCATTCTGATCTTGGTTAGAGTGCACGCAGAGTGTTTCTTTTCTCTCTCTCTTTGGCAGCGACCTTTGACCGACCCTAGACTATGACTCAGTGACCAAGTTGACCGAACCTTCTTAAAATACTGGCTTTTGGATTGTCTAAGTTGCATAAGTCATTACCACTCCTTCTTTTACCCTTTGCATTTCTCAGAACACCCCGTATTACTATGGACATCCACTTCCATTGGATAGATCCATCGTATGGCTATATACGAACTCGAAGGGACTTCTTCGGGGATGGATCCAGGTTCAGGAGAAATAGAATTGGTTTATTCAGTTGTCTTTTATTATCACCTTCTCTCAGGTTGCGAGGGCTCCTTGGTTTAGGAGAGTACACCTATTACGCTTATTGGATAGTCTTCTTCCAAACCATAGGCAGGTGCCGAAAGGTAGGGAATGAAGAAAACCAATTAGCCTAAGTAGGGTGTACAGAAGGTAATATGTAAAGACAAAATAAAGGGATTAGAAAGAGGGCAAAGTAAATTGCGACTGTTACCATTCACGACCAAACCGTGTAGTTCATCGCCACTCCTATTTCACCTTTGCTTTTTTCCCCAGTTCGGAAGAAATAGAATAAGGTATTATTCAGTTGTCTTTTATCATGACATTCTCTCAAGTTGCGAGTACTCCTTGGTTTAGGAGGGTACACCTATTATGCTTACTGGATAGTCTTCTTCCAAACCATAAGTTGGTGCCGAACGGTAGGGAAGGAAGAAAACCACTTAGCCTAAAGGGGTGTACAGAAGGTGACGACTAAAGACAAATAAAGGGATTTGGAGAGATGGCAATGAAATATACGGTTATAGTCATGAATTGGATTATGGAAGAGGCATTACTAGGAATACCAGGATACCCCTACGAAACATTTTCATGTTTCAGTGCATTGTTAAAGGAAAACTATTTTCCCGATTAGATACTTACTCCAGGGTATGTATTTACCAGGTATGATTCTCACATCTGTATGGTTTTACAGATGATGAGTGGAAGTGAGTTATTGGGAATTAGGTGATCATCCTCATTATATCGGAATTCGTTGTAATTGGTGATATTTGAGGAAGTCGCCTAGGTTATTGCCGGCAGGCATGTATTTGGTTTTGAGCATCCGTTGTTGTGCACCAATTTCAAAATGATATATTTGTACGTTTATTTTTATAAAGTGAGATATAACTTTTTGATATTATGTCGATGATATTTCCCTATATCAGTTGGCGATTGGGTAAGGAGTATTGAACAACGGAGTAGTTCTTTACCATAAGTACAGTTTTCAACCTACGATGCACAGGTTTTGAGTTATTCAACTCAGCGGACTTATACAGAGTATTGTATGTTGTCCAGTGTCCATCAGGACAAAGGGGTTGGTCCTCGTACTATGTTCTGTTTACTTATGACTTCTCTAGTTTTCAGACAAGTGTTTCGCAGAAATACAAGGTCTAAGTTTTGAGAAGTTGTGGGTATAAGAATAAAGTAAAGAACCGGATGTCGCAGGTATCGGGATTTTTCAAAGAGATCGAAGATGTAGATACTTGTGATTGGTATTCAGTTGATAGTAAAAGTTTTGAGAAACTTGTTTCTCTTTCAGGTTACTCATAATTGGATGCATTCCTAAGTTGAGTAATGCTGATCGGCCTCTCTCCATTAAGTTGATATGCACTGGAGACAGTTACATGATTAGAATCTGGTTCCAATTAAATAAGTGCCAAAGTTTCTATATTGGATATAGAATGGTTCATATCTTAACGATGTTAAGGTACGGGGAGTTGTCCGGCTTATGCTTAAAACCAGACTCTGGATAACTCAGGGCACGTTTCTGTAATGGCAGTTTGTGGGTTGGCCCGGGCTATGTCGAAGGTTGATTTTCTACCATCTGGAAGATCAATAGTGATATTGTTCTTGACTCGCCACAGTTTTAGTAAAATGGATTTTTTCAGAAAACAGTAGTGGGAGTATGGTAGAACTGGAAGTGATTCCAGAACCGCAAACGATTACGGAAAATTTGATAGGACCTAAAAATTCAATCAGGTTTGACATTCCAATAGCCACTCCGCAGATATGGTAGGTAACCTCAGGCACCCGAGAGGTACTCCGGTAGCCTCAAGGACGGTGACAGGGAGGTTGTTGCTTACCCAGACTTGACACTACTGTTGTTCCAGACTATGAGACCCGGCAAGAGGTTAAGTATAGCGTCGTTCTATACTAGTTTTAGAAGTGCACGTATATATTATTCTGCCAGAGAGTTATTGTGGTCAGTGGGAGCATCGGAAACATAGTGGGCAAGTAGCTTATGTCTATTTATAGACTAGAGCAGTTATAGCGGAGATAGATCATCTAATTTTGATGTGACAGTCATGGCTTTGACTTCATCAGAATAGGGGATGGATCTGTTAAGAAGGTAGTAGGGTGTGTGATGTCCTGGTATTTGGATGTCATACACAGAGTAGGAAGTAAAATTCCTATACTACGATCGGTTGTACTGTGGTCGTCACATAGTTGTTTCTCCAGACAGGATATGGATATAATATCAGACATTCTGGTTTCTAGATCTATGGTTTTAGATCTGGATTTGGGTAGTTTCCCAATGTGGGTACTTTGACAGTATTCTAATGGTTTTTAGAATAGATGACTCCTGGCATGGTGGTGTACCTGCAGGTGATGGAGTCACCCTCTCTAAAGGTGTCTTATAGATTAAAGGGGAGAGGGTTGTGCATGATTGACAGATCACTTGCTTAGGTAATTGAGTCAATCATGAGATGTCAAGTACCACACCAGATGTTGTTTTTGCACTAGATGCGATAAGTTTATATTAATCCAATCCTGAAGAAACATAAAAAAGCAGTTTTAGAATATAAGTGGATGTTCTAGGGATTTGATAACGACAGCCTCCTTCGGGAGACGGTTATCATTCCAGGCTTCAAAGGCGACATGGATGACAGAGTGATTGTCAGAGTTATAGTTTTTCCTCTGCACGAGGGACAGTATTATGGACAGATGGTCTAAGAGAATACTGTGGGAGGCATGGTGCAGGATACTGATTAGGTTCAGTTGACGATACAGTCTAAGAAGTTTGGATTTAGAGTTCATTTATGAACTAGGTCCCATCAGATATCCAGACATATTCTAAGACAGGTATTACTCGATTCGGGAGATGGTTTTCTCCGCGAACTTGAGATTAAGAGAGACATAGAAAGAAACATCAGGGCGGATCCACTCACTGAGGCTATTTCTCGAACACAATAGTTTTACAAACGGGCTTTGTGAAACTGATTAGTAGAGGAGTTGGGTGTTCGGTATCACACGGGCTGTGAGTATGCGACATCGCAATAATTATCCTTAAGTGTAAGTGGGAGATTGTTGGTTATAGTGCCCTCAAAGTCAATTATTGGATCGCAGGTACGTGATTGCAATGATTGAGGAGGACCTATACCGGTAGCACAGTCTTACTCGAGATGATAGTATGCTATCTGGTTTGCCTTTATCAGTCGTGTATAGGTTCAGGTGACTGATCACGATTACACGTTGATAGAGCCCTTAGGATCTTTCTTGACTACCAACAGTATGATGGCGATCATATACGTGAGAGTTGGGTAGTCTATAAGCACATCCTTAATTATGGTCCCTAGTCATGGGAGTTTCGAGACAGGGCATCGATTCTATGGAGTAGACTAGTGTATACAGTCGAGACCCCGACGAGGGGCGGTGGCCGGTCTCACAAGCTACTGGTGTCAGTTGGATCACCTAAGATGTATACAAGTGCTCATTGGGTTATGAGTACACCGGACAGGACTCGCTGGGAACCTGCTAGTTGGTATTATACCTATCGTCAGATAGCAGTTCCGTGGTGACATGTGTACATGTTAGTTCATCGACCTGAGGTCGTCATTTGTCTCGTGTGAGTTCCCACTGTGCTTTGATTTCTACCCTACCACGGCTCAAAGGAGTCGTGCAAACAAGTATTTTTTGGGTACGGTCCCGAGCCACATGGAGGCAAGTGAGCGGATCGGCAGGGGATTCGTCTCTCCCGGTATTGGGGGTGGAGATCGCACTGTGTCTAGGAAAGCCATTACACCAAGTCCTTGGCTAAGGCAGGTGAGAATTACTGGTAGGTACTTCGGTAGTTTCTCAGGATGTTCAGGGCTTGTCTCCGACATGACTTATACCGCTTTTGGGGGTCTGACGTTACCAGCCCTCTAGGCCCGATATGCGATACTCATAGACGAACGGACCAGACTGTATGTATATTGTCACTGTTAGGCTCAGTAGGGTTTCAGGATGAGTTCGCTCATCGGCTACCCTTGAGGTCAGTACATGGGCAGCCGTTACGCACTGCTGGTGCCGCTGACGTGCTTGTGGTTAAACCCACTGCCAGGGTACTGACGAGTCATTAGATTCCCCCACAGATAGTTTCCCAAGTTCGGGCGAAACGTTGTAGAGGCCGTATGGTTTTATGGCAGGGTTCGGAAAATGCACGTGCTTTTACGCACGTGTCATATTTCGGGCAGATAATACTGGTAGGGTTTGGTTTAAGCCGGATCCATGTATTATACTTAGTAGATATAATATTTTTGTCTCAGATGCATTTGTATTCGGTCGTAATACAGATGCAGGTATATTTATACAGTTACGGGGTTATCCTGAAATTCGTTTCGGGATCACTTTTGGAAGTTGCCAGTTTTCTATCACCCGCTTTAACATTCGGTTAAATGCGGATTTATCTTTTCTTGAGGTGACTCATGACTGTGGAAGATTCTAGAAGCTTCTAGTTTGGTGACTAGGATTGATGATTCATAGTTAGCATTAAATGAGAGATGATGTGTTAAGGTGACTCTTGGTTTGCATTTAATGTTTTAAGTGAGTCATTCTTTCTTTTAATGTGTTATGATAAGTATCATATCTTATGGTCACCCCCTCTCCCTTGCTCCTACACTCACCCCCCCACCTTATATTGGCCGGCCAAATCATTTGGAGGCTAAGGAATTTTTGGAAAAAAGATTATGATAGTTTTGCTTCATGAAATTTCATATAGCTCATTTTTCCATCACCCGATTCAAAAGGCAACTTCATTAACCGTTCATCCATGGTTTTGGATGTAACGAGACAAAGTGTTCTACTCATTCTCTACATCAATCTTGGTCATCTCTTTTAGTAAGCTTGATGACTGAGTTGCCTCGGTTCAGAGGCGGGAGCCCGTTTAAAGATCCGTAGATGTGGTGCCACCTCGACGAGGAGCCAGGAGATCGGAGCAGCCGCAACGGAGCGTGGGATGATGGTTGAAGAACGAAGGGCTCGGATCGTTCGGTATAACCTTTCTACCCACTTTGTAGTTTGTTAGTTTAGCGTTAATGGCAGATCCGGGTTATAGTATGCGATAGCGCCAGTTATAAAAGTTTTTGTTCCGCATTTGGCGTCAAATTGACGACCGGGGCGCTACCGTAGACTTACAGGCGGGGCGCGTTTGCTCCTAGACAGGCCGCCCAGACCGGCCTTGGAACTGTTCGGGTTGGGTCCACTATGCTCGTTGGGCTCGAGCTTCAAGTCGTAGGCTCGGGTTAGTTCGATTAAGCCAAAAACATGTGTCGTTTCATCAAAAAGGTCTCCAAACACCGTGGATCGCCCTTGAAATTTTCAGGGTTCAAAAAATACAAAAAAGAAATTAAATAAAATAATTATGCTGCAAGGATTTGAATACACGGACTATGGGACAACAGTACAAAGACTTAACCAATGAGCTACTAGGTTATTCTTACACTTATTATCAAGAATTACGTATAACTCAATACCAGAACAGAATTATCCTTTTATTAATTCAACTGTACATGAAATTTAGGGTCGTTACAGGGTTTGTTGAGAATGTGGTTAACATAGTCCCACATCAGGAAAATTGTGGGATGCATATGGGTATAAAATATAAGTTGGGATAAACCTCCATAAGCCTTGAGTCTTTTGGATGGAGTCACACTATATTAAAAGCCCATGTGCTGTGGGCCTAAGCTAGGCTTTACAAGGAGTGTTGAGAACGTGATTAACACAGCCCCACATCGAGGTAATTGTGGGATTCATATGGGTATAAAATATAAGTTGGTATAAACCTCCAGAATGCTTGAGTCTTTTGGATGGAGTCCCACTATATTAAAAGTTTATATGCATCCAAATGTGGGCACATGTGTTGTGGACCCAAATCGGATTTTACATGGCATCAGAGCTCGGATGTTTGTTTGTCCACGTTATACATGTGAGGTTATGGACCCTCTTTGTATATGAAATCCTCATTGCACGTGCACATTGCATGTGAGGAAGAGTGTTGAGAATATAGGAATATACTCTTACATCAGGAAAATTGCGAGATGCATATGGGTATAAGACATAAGTTGTGATAAACCTACATAATGCTTGAGTCTTTTGGATGGAGTTCCACTGTGTCAAAGTGTTGACTATAGTACCCTCAAGACAATTATTGTAATCGCAGGTAAGTGATTATGATGATTAAGAGAGAACCTATACGGGTAGAACAATTTTACTCGAGATGATGGTATGCTATCTAGTTCATTTCTATCATCATATACATGTATTATATGGTATTACGGATCACTATTACATGTTGATAGAGCCCATAGGATTCTTGCTTGACTACCATGGTTATTATGTCGTTCGCACTTGTGAGAACCAGTAGTCTATAAGCAAATTCTTAAATGTCCCTAGTCGTGGGAATATCGAGACTGGGCATCGATATTCCAGAGTATACTAGTGTATACACTTCTTGACCCCTACGAGGGCCGATGGCCAGTCTCACAGCCATTGGTGTCAGTTAGTAACCAAAGATAGTATACCTGTGCTCATTAGGTTATGAGTTACACTGGACGGACTCGCCGGGAACATGCTAGATGGTATTATACCTATTGTAAGATAGCAGATCTCAGCTGACATGAGTACAGGTTAGTCTGTCGACCTGAAATCATCATTTGTCTCGTGTGAGTTCCTACTGTGCTTTGATTACTACCCTACCATGGCTCAAAGGAGTCATACAAACAGGTTTTAGTTGGGTACAGTCCCGAGCCTCATGGAGGCAGTGAGCGGATCGTCAGGAATTCGTCTCTCCCGGTATTAGGGATAGATGTCGCACTGTGCATGGGTGGCTATCACCAGAAATCCTTAGTCAAGATGGATGAGAATTACTGATTTGGATCAGTAGTTTCTTGGTGGATAATAAGCTTCACGTCGACACAAAATATCGCGTTATTAAGGGTCTGATTTTATCCACCCCCTAGACTCGATATGCGATATTCTTAGACGAACAGACCGGACTATACGGAGATTGTTACAGACATGCTCAGTAGGGGTACGGATGAGTTTGCTCGCCGGCCTTCCTTTCGTTCGATACTTGGGTAGCCACTACGTACAGCTAGTGCCGCTGACATACTTGTGGTTAAACTCACTGCCAGCGTATTGATGAGTCTTTAGAGTCCCACATAAAGGGTTTTTCCGGTTCAGGAAAAATGATGTAATGGTCGTATTTTGATACATGCAGGGTTCCGGTTAGGTATGCATGCTAACCACACGGGCTTTAATCGGGCAGATGATAATACTAGTCGGTTTCGGATTAAGTCGGATTATTAAATCAAGTTTTGATTTAATAATTTATATATATATATATTGATATGTATATTCTAGTATTATGTTCATTGAATTTTTCTATCTGTTGGGTATTCGTATTTTGATACGAATACGGGCATGTATTTGCAGGGACGTATTCCTGTATTTATACAAAAATACTTCTAGAAGGAGTACACCTCATTTATAGGATTTTCTTTTAAAGAAATTATGAAATGAGGCGGAGGAGAGAAATGGTGGAGGGTATGAGCAAATGAATTATTAATTCATTTGCACATACTATTCAAGCATGGTTACAATTTTAAAATGGTGAAATTCTTTTAACAAAAGAAATGAAGCATGCTTGAATTGGATGATGAGTTTTCATTCCGCCATTTAGCTTCTCTCTCTTCCATGGCTCCTCCTTCTTCATTATCTTCAACTCTCTCATGAGTTGAGAATCATGAAGACAAAAGAGAAAGAAAAATGTTAGAACACTCACCTACATCCTAAGCATCCTAGATTAACATCCTAAGATCCTTAGTTATTTCATTGATGAAGTTGAACCTTAAACTTGGTTCACTCGGGTGGATCATCTTCGGCGAAGGAAGACTAGCTTGCAAGCGCGATCCGGAGCTCTTGAGAGCATGCTAGAGTCGAACCCAATTTGAGCAAATGAAGACGCTACAAAGTTTGTGATTTCTATCTTATTGTTGTTCTAGTTTAGGTGTTTGGTGTAGATTCTTGGGGTTTAGTTTCCAGTGCCATCAAAATTTTTGTTTTTGAATTCCGCATTAGCCACAGGTTAACGGCGAGGGCACTAGGAACCAACACAAATCTCATGTGCATCCATTTGTGGGCCCAAACCGAGTTTTATATAGTATCAAAACCGTGTTACGATGGGCCCACGCTTCCACTAGCTACTCTGATTAGTGATGATGAGCAATGGCAATAGAGAAGGGTTTGAGGAGAATATGGAAAGGTGGGAAAATGGAAGAAACATAGAGAAGAAGAATACTCATGGAGATGAGGAGGATGAGATTGTGAGATTTCATTTGCTTTTGTCTATTTGGTGATGATGAGGAATGGTGAAAAGGAGAGGAAAGAAAGGATGGGTTAAAAGTGAGAAAACAATTAAGCTACTAATCTAGCCATAGTTTACTTAACTAGCCTATTAAACTAACACCTTAGCAATGGATATATATTTTTAGTTAATGAAGAAGAATTGTGTGTCTTTTTTCAGAAATATGAAGTTTGTGATGTATTTTTTGAAAACATCATAGTCTTGGGGAGTCCAAATCAAAAAAAAACCCAATAAAGAAAGGGGTCAATTACACAAAACCCTTTGTAGATTAACATTTGCATCATTATCTTGCTTGATTTAGTTATTTATCGGCGCAAAACACTTTCTATGGAATTTAACTATAAACTACTTAAATGTTTGTTTGATTCAACTCTATAACTTGTTTGTGTTGTTTACAGTATGATTTAAGGGTTTTGGTTTTTGGTCAATGGACAGAGAGATGAAAAGGGTTTAGGGGGTAAAAGAAAGTTGGGTTTGTAAATTCACCTTAGAAAATGCGACTTGGGGTTCATTTGGCGTTTCCTTAACAACAAACTTCCGACTGCTGACTTTCTTCATCATAGACACATCCATGTATCTCCGACTTGTGCCCTCTGCGATTCGCCCGCTCTGGAAACTATTGAACACCTCTTCCAAGACTGTGTACGTTGGAAATAATTTCTAACATTTGTGTCCACACAGATTGGTATATGCTTGGACATGTTCTCGCTACATGACATACTCATGGCTTTTCAGAAAGGTGGTCCATATGTTTGTCAGCCTAGTGTGGCGACTTCTTTGGTTAAGGTTGCTTGGACATGGTGGAAATTTCGATCGACACTCCGTTTCTCTGGCCTCGATGAGAAGGATACACAGCCTTCCTATCACTATGCCTTACAGCAGGCCGTTCATACAGCGTGCTTATTGATCTAGGAATTGTTTTGAATCTCTATTTATTTGTGTACTCTTAGGTCTATGGTTGTTGTGGTTGGAATGGAACTAGAATGGAAAAAAACTTAGGAAATGCGGACCTAACAACTTAAAGAGCTAGAGATATGGTATTTGAGAAATGTTGGAATGGTATAAAATGAAGACGGTGAATTTGGACATTGTGAGGAAGAGGCCGAGGAGGAAATGGGCCTCATCAAGGTGAAGGGAATATGAACCACTCCTAGTTCCCTTTGCTATTTTCCTTGATGTTATGAGATCTTGGCCACACATCTAAAACCAAGGCGCGGGCCCTTTTATTTTACCCAATTTTGGCCATTGGATGTAATGGTTTCTACCAGCATACGCTTGAGAACAGTTGGCATTGGCATTCCAAATCCTCGTCAAGATGGAGGAAAAGGGTGAAGACTAGTGGAGTCCAAAAAAAAAAACCGTAAGAATATATCGAGGGTTCTTGGCCACGTCACAGGTTATGCTCGTAACTGAAAAAGATTGGTGGTTCTATGTAGTTCCAAAAGTTTTTGATAATTATCTACAAAAGCATCTAAACTTATTGGTTGTTTTCTAAATAAAGTTTGATATCGGTATACTTGATTTTTAAGAATGCCTATAATTTTTTAGTCAAAAATGTAAGACCTCATGTCGCCTATTGATTGATAATTGGTCCGAAACTAAGAAATCTTTTTATGTTATGGATAACGAAAAAGTCCAACGAGTTTTGGATTCGTCTTGTTTTGGATGTGAATGCTGCTTAAACTACACATATGACACATCTCCGATCATGATTTGCGGCGTTTGATCTATTATATAAGAACAGAGGATCGATATTAACACCATTCATGACAACGCTAAGGCTAACACTAAATTTGAGACTAGTATCTAACCTATAAAGTAAAAGACGGTCTTTCTCTTAGATTCGTTTTCCAGCCTACAATTAATGTTGGAGCAGGTGAGCTGATAAGACGATAGTTTTTAAAATTTTATGCAAAGAACAATCACTATATCAAGTAGAGGGTTGTTGTATGTTCACGAACGCGGAACTTAAGACAGGTTTGGCCTACTCGGGTGCAATCCCAAAGCCGATCTATCTCAGGAACAACAATTTGAGTTGTGGTGTGCATCAAGCAGCAACTCGAATCTGGCCGCGATGGACGATCAATGCATGGGCAGAGCTCTCTTCCGGTTTTTGGCTCATTGAATTTGGTGAGTGTGTTTTGCAATATTCTTTGAAATCTAATTGAGATCGATGAGAATATTTTGCAATATTCTCTGTGTTCTCAATCAAATCTTTTGAGTAGGATTGTAGGTCCCAGTCGGTTCTTCTGAGTAAGATTGTAAGTCTCAATCACCCAGTACTTTTCCAACTAATGTAGCGTCCAATTAGACGGCCTACTAGGCTGCCACGTAGGCGCCAACGAATGGCCAACTACGCCACGATGCACACGTGTTAAGTGCAAAGTTCTGTGCGCTCAATGCGCCTCAGCCCGATTCCAATACACGCCCTTGGCCCAGCCCAACTACAGCAAGATCCGAACAATCGACCTTTTTGGTGGCAAAACATTTATAAACCTACTGGATTACTGAGGTTATTTGTTAATATGCAAAATAAATAATATATAACTTATTAGTTTGAAACTTCACCCAATGTCCTTACAAAAAACATCAATAAGATCCAACAATTACAAGGTAAACGCCAAGCTTTGTAATTCAGGCATTCCTTTGATCGACCACCCTGTTGGAACCGACTTCCGACCTACAAGGTAACACCAACATTTCCAAGCCGAGCTATTTTTCTTTTACATGATGCAACCAAGTAAGTTTCCATAGCAAATAGCATACATGGTTTGAAAAATGCACAATAGCCATGGCAGGCATAAAAAGATACTTTTTACACGGATATAACTATCTTGACAGGAGATCACTAATTCACTACATGCTAAAAAAATTTCCAACCCACTTATTTGGGTAGATTATGACAAAAACCTAGGCATGTTTTCGTGCTGACAAAATCCTGGCCCCAGACGATTGTCAAAAAGCTCTTAAAAGACTTTCAGTTGTCAAAAAAACCCTGTCTATGGTATATGTATTATTGCCTGCTATATCAGCTGCTTGCGATATCTATGTAGTAGGCTGTGATATGCGTTGCACGTAATTATAGAAATTTTTATTGTAAATTTCTTTATTAGCTACGTGTATCACACTTGTAAAATAATAATGACGTGTCATTTAATTACGCGCACTGCATACAAAACGGTGTTTTTTTGTTTGATTTTTCTGAAAAGATAGAAAGCCACATCATCAGCTAATTTCAAAATTAAATAACCTCTTTCTTTTTGCCGTATCTGTCCATATCTCTGTCTTTATTATCTCCATTACAGTGCAATCTCTATTATAGTGCAAGTGGTAGGAGTCTCCATTTTTGAAATTGATTTGAAACTTTGGCTTTTTAATTTGCAAGAGAAATTCAATAAAAAAAATATGAAAACCAGAACTTAAATTGTAACCGTAACTAACGCTATACATCTCTTCCAATAACCAACTCCACAAATTTCTTTAAATAACTCCATACAGATCTTTTTTAATCATACAAATATTTTTTTAAATTACTCCCATCGCATATGCAAAACACTAGTTATTATAGTGCAAAAGACCGGGGTCCCCAAGTTTAAAATTGATTTAAAAGCTTAGGCTATTTAATTTGCAAGAGAAATTCATTTAAAAAATATAAAAAATAAAATCTCAAATTGAAACCGCAACTAACTTCACAATTCTCCTAACTCAATAACTAACTCATTTTAAATCAATCAAATTAAATCTAGTTTTGAAAAAAATTCCGGAGGTTTTTGATTCTTGTTTCGAGGCCAGGGATTTTTTGTCAACTATAAAAGCTGCCGGGGGATTTTGATAATTTTAATTACACGTGCGGTCGCATGTGTCAAAAGATGCAACAGCCCCCAAATTAGAATGTTCATTCGATCAAAGACATCAGATTCATAAACCCTAGTTTTCTCTCCGCCCTCGTTGCTCTCCGCTATGGCCGCCGAATCCATGGTGGCAGCAGCAGCACCACCACCAGCAACAGGACCCTCACCCAAGAAGAGAAAATTGAATCAGCGAAAAAAGAAACCCAACAAAAAGTTCAGACCTGTAGCAAAACCCAAAAACCCTAGCGAGAAGATGAAAAAGCTATTCAACAAAAGAGCCAAAGCCTACAACTCCGACGACGAAGAAGAAGAAGATGAAGAAGAGAACTCTGAAGATGAATCAATGCATCAAAGCTCTGACGACGAAAACGAAGAGCATAACCGAAGGGATGGGTCTAATTTGGGCGTCGCTAAGTTCTCTGATGGCTGCAAGGCTTTTAGAACGGCCTTGATGAAGATCATGAAGAAGCATCTTCCCAATGATCCGCTGGTAATACTTGTTTTTGCAATTTTTCTTGTATTTATCTTGTTACATTATGAAAGTTGAGGTTTTTATGTCGAATGAAAGATCGTGATTGTAAAAAGTTGACCACTTTGCCTTGAAATTTTTAGGACTGTTGTAATCTACACAAGCACCTAAATTGCATGTCACCAAAACCTAACTCGGCCATTGTGCTGAGCAATTATGGAGATTCAGTGGTGTTAATCGATATTTTAGTGCACTAAATCACTAAATCGACAAATTTAGTGTACGTTGATTTGTTCGTATATCCAATGATAGAATCAGTTCTCTGATCCATAACACATTTTGTTTCTGAAGGGTCCAATCTTATCGGCTCACAAGAAGCTTGTTGCGGAGAAGCTATTGGAAGAGGAAACCGAGCATAAGGCTAAGGGCGAAGCAAAGAAAGAGAAACATTTTGTTGGTTCACAATGCACCTTTTAACCAATATTCGTGTTTCTATCTTTTCTTATTTGGCAATGAAACACTAGTTTTTTTGGTTTTTGTTTTCCATTGTTCAATAGGCGGGAGAGAAGGGGCATGTAAAACCTGCTGGTTTCCTGGACATGAAAGAGAGGCTTCTCATTAGCGTTGCGACAAAAGGAGGTAGCTGGCTCAACATTTCATCTTATTTTATCACGAGAGTGATTGTTTAACGAGTACTAACCCAGCTGTCTCTTGCATGTGGCTCGTGGGATTTCAGTGGTTAAGTTGTTCAATGCGGTACTACTCCACACCAATTACCTGTTTTTAAATTTCCCCTGTTTTAATATCTTCAATACTTCTTACCTGTACCGAAGTTAGTGCCTCATAGTTATGAAAATGTTTGATCCGACCTATCATGACCTGAGATTGACATACACAGGTAAATAAAGCGCAGAATCCACAAAAAGGCTTGAACCCTTCCAGGTCCAAAGATGTGAAAGGTGTGATTATACTTCTAGCAACTGAATTGATTCTCATTTTGTTTGTTTTCATTGTTCCTTTACTCGTCCAGGATGGTGGGGCTAATGATTTTACTCGAAAGTCAAGATATTATTACTCAAACAGACCGATGTCATGATTTGTCATTACAATCATATTTTAAGTCATATTACAAAAAGAATGAAATTGCAGCCATCATGCCTTCCTATGCTGACATAATCAGTTTCCTTGAATCATTTTAGTAGCAAAAGTTTTAGAAGATGCCATGTTGGTTACATATGTAGTTAACTTTACCTTGAAAGATGGTCATACATGTTGTGTGTAAGATAGACACGAACTATTGAATGCACAACTGATCCTTTCTAGGGAGAGAACTCTCTATTAACTAAAAACGCAGTTAGTATTAAAGAGAACTGTATGTTCTCAACTAAATCCTCTTGCTAGAAATAGGGAATAAATATACAGTTCTTCAAATAATTCTACTTGAATCATCTTTATTTAATACAAAAAAACTACACTAACTATTACATATGCACAATTTTATTCATTAAAGACTTTAGATTTAAGGTTGCTGGACTTTAATTCCTTGAAGTTTGTCTATTCCAATATAATTGCTCAGTTAACCATATCAACAATATTTGTGTGGGCCCCATAATAGCAAACAACGAGCGATAAATTATTGCAGTGGTTAAGAAATTACTACCTTCTAATAGGAATTGGCCAGTTCATTAGCATTCTATGAAGTTACAGAAGTTGTATCTAGGAACCATCCCCCCAATGTAGAATGGGGAAAACGGATTCATATGGTTCTCTTCTTAGGCACTTCTTGTTATCTTACTCTTGCAAATAACCGGAAAATAAACAAATGGAAATTTCCTTTATCCCTAGTCATTTGCAAGAAAAAGAGAACAAGTCTTACTGCCGGAGAAATTCACAATGTAGGATTAAATTTTTCATTTCGTTTCGCAATTTATAAGAGAAAGATAACTTGAGGAGTTTTATAAGTAAATAATAATGCCGGAAAGTAATTATCTTTTGTCCCGGTGAATTACAAGAAAAGATAAGTTTTCCTGTAGAGAAAACCATAATAGAGGACGGCAATTTTCTTTTATCCCGATCAATTGCAACAAATGAGAAGAAAGATTTCGAATAATAAATATACCAATAGTTGGAAAGAAATTCAGGAGGATTCATCTTGGGATAAGTGCAGATAATAGGTAGATTCTAGCTCGTAGTTTGATATCCTCTGCTTTGTTGTTTTTTTCTAGTGAAAAGATTTCTCTCTTCTTTTTTCTTACAGTTCACCGAGATTAAATGAAATACATATCCTATATTGTTCTCTTTCGCGACAGTTTTCATTGTTTCTTTTTTTTTTGCAATTAGCTGAGAGAATGAAAAGTCCATTCTACATTGTAGTTTTCTCTAGGGTAAGATTTCTTGCAGTAAAAAAATTCTCCTTATTGTAGCATCATTTGAGACATAAGTAACTTCACATTTTTGTAATCTTTTTTCTTGCAAATAGCCAGTAGAAATAAAAAAAAATCCCATGCTATATTGTGGTTGTCTTTTATGGCCAGAGATTTCTCTTTATTCCCACTAAATGAGTCAACTTGCTCTCGATCATTGCTTCTAAAATATATCATATGACGGGTTTACTTCGTGCGCACTTTGTTATTACATACATTATTTTCAAACTATTTTTAGCTATTCTTTACTTTTCAATATCCAGAAATGGTATCAGCTTCACAAATCACCATAGGATCATATTTCTTTTTAATCTTAGACCTTTTCTTTTAATGAGGTTTATTAATTAAGTTTTTATTCTCTTTGTCATCTTAAAGTTACTTTCCTTGTGTTTTTCTCAATGGTTGCAAGTGTTGTTAGAGAGAGGCTATAGGTCCCTTCATTATTAGACGAACATGTGCAGATCATATCAAGGACCAAACAAAAAAAATAAAGAGATCAATACATAAAACAAAACTAACGAAAACAAAAACAAAAACAATTTAATAAAACTTAAATAAATGACTCAAAGTTGGTACCATTTGGCTTTGAAGTTAAGTTTAAATAATTGAAGTTTTATGAAGTTATCTAAACTTAACTCAGATTTCTTATTTATGCACTCTTTGGCTTTCATTTTGGAATTTAAATACTTTGATTATATAAACTCAAAATTTGAGATATTATGGATTTTTAAAATCCAGTCAAATCTTTTCTTAAACTCTAAAAAATGAAGAAAATATCTAAAATTATTCCTAAAGGGGGTGAATAGGAATAATCTACAGATATGCCCAAATTAAAAATTCTATCAACACTTGTTAGTATAAAACACAATTGCAAAGAGATATGATATCAAGCAATACTACAATTATGAACAAAAAGCATATAGGAAGCACGAGCAATATCAAGTACAAGCAATGAGCATAAAGAGCAAGTAGTGAGCAATTATAGCAAGTAGGAAACAAGCATGCGATTGAATAATTTCTAAGCTAATAAGCAATATAATATAAAGCAAGAGAGGAATTGCAAACACAATCGCAAACACAAGTCGTTTTTATAGTGGTTCGGAAGATACTCTAGTCCACTTTCTTTAGGCATACGAACCGGTTCCACTAAACACGTCTTTCTCTTGGAGACAAATACGTTGCCCACAAACAACACACAACCCCGCTTCTGGTGGAGGCTAAACCAAACACGTTTTCTCAAGAAACCACACGTTGATCGCTACTGCAAACAACACTTTCCTTACAAGCTCGTCGCTCTTCTTTCTATAAAGACGCTCTCCTCTTTTACAATGGCAATCCCGCACTCAATATCCCAAACACAAAGAAAGAAGAGATAACACTTGAAACACTTGAAGCACGATACTCTTGATGAGTTTCTTTCAAGCTCAAACTAATACTCTATCAAGTATGGATAATCAATTGAAACTTTTGATTGTGTGTGAGTGATTTGGATAGCAAATTCAAAAACTCTTTTGAACTCTTACAAGAAATGAGATTTTTCTTTCTTGATCACTTAGGAATAATAGTAACTGAAATATTGAGTGATTAGAGCTTAAAAACCAACTCAAAACTCTTTTATAAACCCCACATGAAAAACTAGCCGTTACAAGTCAAATCAACATTTTTCGGTAGGAACATACGTCTGAAGATCGTACAAACGTCTGAAATTTTAACAAAATAAATCTCAGTGGCTATATTTTCAAAAACTTTTCTTCTTCAAACGTCTGTTGTGGCCTTCTTCATACGTCTGGACCGCTTCCAAAGTTTACAAAAACATCTTTACTTAACAATTAAGTGGTCATATGCCTGTATACCTTCAGACGTATGAAGCACAAATCGACTGACGACTGAAGAACGAAAAAATTCAACCCGAGACCGGCAGTCTGACGTTTGTTAAGAAAACCGACGTCGGTTTCATCGACTGACGTCTGAAGAATAATTAGACAAACGTCTGAAGCTAAAAAATGCAGAAATATCTTTACTAAAAGAAAATGAGGTTGATCACGACGAGAAACGTCTGGGCACTTTAGACAAACTCCTGAACATGCACAAAAATAGATATTTTGGGGTTTTTTAAGATGGAAACACATTGAGATAAAAAAAACCTATTGTATATGCAATGAAAACTTGTTTGTACATGCATGTATGAGTGTTTAAGAGCTCTAAATGATATAACAACAATTCGATCGAGTACTTATAAAAATTCCTATGTCGGTATACACAAATCTTTGAAATCTTGAATCCTTGACGTCTTGACTCGAGCTCTTGAAACTTTAGCGCTTCGTTTGAATTTTGCGTTGGCTGATTGATGTTCAATTAGTTTTGACACTTGATGCTTCAAACTCGAATACGCCATTCCACTCACTTGAGTCTTGAAGTCGATATTTTGATCTTCAAATTTCGGACTTGACTTTGACACTTGAACTTGGACTTGGACTTGGCTTCTACCTTCTTAGCTATTCGTAACTTGAATTCTTTAGCTCATGTTTCTCGGCCACGTAGCTTGAACTCATGAAACTTGAATTGGCAATATGAGAAGCTCTTGTCCATATTCCTCCAACCTCCATTGGATATATCGTTTAAGCTCGTTTTCCTTCATCCTCCATTAGATATACTGTTTTAGCTCAATATCCCCGTCCTCTATTATACGCTTGTGCCTTGAGATATCCGATATCCTGAAATGCAATGTCAAATGACCAAGCATATCATATACAGTGTTATAAAATAAATAAGATATAAACATGAGTATATGAACATTCATTGTTTCGGTATCACAAACATGAATAGTATATCAACATCAAGATATAAAACAAATTCAAAATATGAGATATTGATATTATATACACACACACATGATATATGAAAACCAAGATAGATGAGCACATGTATATATATATATATATATTTTTTCATATTGTGAATCATCAAAACAACGAATGTGAATAATATATTGATATCAAAAGGTATAACACTAGTAAAGCATGCCGATATCGATATATTACTCGATATACACAAGATATAGGATATGCAAGCTAAACATCAAGTATATACAAGTTAGTGTCAATAAGGTAAAGCAAGATAAGCAAGTGACACTAAACGAACTATTCATGTTTAAGCTGTCATCAAAGCCAAATAATAAGATTATCGAAATCCATAAGTCATCAATATCCATTTTGGAATTTAGGTAACTCTAAAATAACTATTTTGAAGTTTAGATAACTTATAATCCAAAATACCAAACAATCATCAAAGTTAAATTCTACATGGAGGCAAGACCTTACAAGCTAGGGTTTTCATATTTTAAAACTCTACTTAATATTGAAACCTTGCTTCCCAAACTTTAAACGCAACAAGCCTTAATTCATCTTTACCTTGAACAAGTAGTAATAAAATCCTACATAAGTCAAAACTAACATCATAAAAATGTCGCTAAATTGAAATGCATTTATTATTATAACAGGTCTAGTAACTAAATTGAGATTTTAGCTGATTAGAGATTATCCGAGATTCACCAAATAGAGAAGAGAGATTTCAATTATAATAAAAGTATGAACCACAATGTGTAGTGCATTAAGTTTGGAATCATTTAAGAATGTTTTGAGAGAATTTCATTTTTACCTGATTACAATCTTAGAAAACCTAAGAATGAAGATTCAGAAATGCGTTTTATAGAGGTTAGGGTTTTAAATGGAGCCGGATCGGGTTTTTAAATCCAAAGTTTTGCATTTAATACCCGATCGGATTTGAAAGCCACAAGTATGAATACCCTCCAGCTTCAAATAACAACAATTGAGCCCTTTGGCAACCATATCTTTTCGTATCACCTTCATCCATGTTTTTTCGGTTTTCCTTTCGTCCTTTTGATATTGCCTATATCGAGAGTATCCATTCGTCGAACCGGTGCTTCTATAGATTTGCGTCGCATATGACCAAACCATCTTAGCCGGTTTTCCCGTATCTTCTTCTCCACGGGTGCTATACCAACTTTTGCACGGACATCCTCATTTCGCATCTTATATTTTCTAGTGTTCCCACACAAAGTATGCGCATCTCCACTACGTGTATTTTCTGTGTATGGTGTTTCTTAGGAGCTCAGCATTCTGTACCATATAATAAGGCATGCCGAATAGCGCTCCGATAAAACTTCGTTTTCAATCTTAACGGAAAGTTATGATTGTACAAAATCCTTGTTGCACTCCTTTATTTCAACCAATCGGCTTGGATCCTTTGATTGACAGCGCTATCGATCTCTCTATCCTTTTGAATGATGGAACCTAGATATATAAACTGATCGCTTGGTGATATTTCTTGCCCATCCAGTGTTATACCACTATGGTCTCGACTTCTCTGTTTGCTAAATTTGCAATGCATATATGCTATCTTGGACCTGCTCAATCTGAACCCCGAGATTTCAATGTTTGCTTCCATAACTCTAATTTGGCATTAACTTTGCTTTCGTCCCATTTACTAGAACAATATCATCAGCGAATAGCATACACCAAGGTATCTCATCTTGAATAATTCTAGTAAACTCATCCATTACGATGGTAAACATAAATGGATTTAATGCAGATCCTTGATATAAGTCAATTATAATCGGAAAATCACTCGTTAGGCCGCCGCAAGTTCTTACATTTGCCACTACTCCATCGTACATGTCTTGTCCTTGATTATGTCAATGTATTTGAATGAGACCCCCTTTTTCATCATTGTGCCTTATAACACCTCTAGGTACCTTGCACGCTTTCTCTAAATTAATAAATATCATATGTAAATCTCTTCTCTTCTCTTGAAAATGCTCGACAAGTTAACGAAGCAAATGAATAGCCTCTGTTGTCGATTGTCCAGGCATGAACCCAAACTGGTTCTCTGTTATCTTAACATCTTTTCTTAGCCTGTGTTCAATCACTCTCCCAAAACTTCATGATGCGACACATAAATTTTATTCCACGGTAATTTGAGCAATTTTGAATGTCACCCTTGTTCTTGTAGATAGGTACAAGGGTACTTTTTCTCAATCATTTGGCATCTTTTTGGTCTGCCAAATCTTATTAAATAGATTTATTAGCCATTTAATGCCCATCTCTCCTAAGCATCGCTAAAGCTCAATAGGAATCCCGTCTGGACCAACCTCTTTTCTTGGTTTCATTCTGTTCAAAGCCTCTTTATCCTTAGGTACTCTTATTCTAGGCATGAAATCATGGTTTATATCTTGAGATTGAATGATAAGTCTATCCAAATTCTTAGTAAAGCTTTTATTGAATAATTTGTCAAAATAATCTCTCCACATTTTCTTGATATCCTCATCTCGAACTACCGTCTGATCTTCATCTTTGACACACTTCACCGCATATAAGTCTCTGGTCTTCCTTTCCCGCATCCGAACAATTTTGTATATATAATTTTCAGCTTTCTTAGTGTCCAACTTCTCGTACACCTTCTTGTAGACCTTAGATTAGCTTCCCGAACAGCTTTCTTAACTTTCTTTTTAACCATTTTATATTTCTCAAATCTCTCTGCATCTCTGCTTTTCTTCAAATATTTATAAGAATCCCTCTTGATTTTAATAGCAGCCTTTACTTCTTTGTTCCACCATGATATGGTTTTAGATGGTGGAGCACCACCTCTCGACTTACCCAGTATATCTCTAGCTACTCTCTTGATACAACTAGCTGTTTTGTTCCATGTTGTGTCTGAATCATCTTCAGACTGCCAATCCGCTACTTGAACCACATGATGAGTAAAAGCTTTTTGGTTACCTTCAGTCGCTACCATTTAATTCTAGGCTCTATCTTACGTCTAATCTTCTTAGGTCTTCTTCTAAATCGAAAATTTAGAACTAAAAGTCTATGTTGAGTGGTTACACTCTCACCCGACACTAGCTTACAGTCGATGCAACAACATCAATCTATTCTTCTCGTCAGAAAAAAGTTTATTTGACTTGCACTCGATCCCTCCTAAAGGTGATAGGTGAGGCTCTCTTTTCCTGAACCAAGTGTTTACTAAGATCAAGTCATAAAACAAGGCAAAATCTAGAATCGAGCTACCTGCTTCATTCTTTTGTCCAAAACCAAAACATCTATGGATAGTATCAAACCCACTACGACTGGTACCTACATGTCCATTGAGATCACCACCAATAAATAACTTCTCTCCACTAGGTATCCTTTGCACCAACTCGTCTAAATCTGTTAGTGATATATGCCCTAGAGGCCATTATTGTACAGTACTAGATTGTATATTACATTTTGGAAGTTTGGGATATACACAGATATAATAACAGTCTTGCTCAATATGATAGTATGCTATCTGGTTTGATTCTATCTTAATATGTGTATATGTTTTTTTTAGCACATCGCTAATACATATTGATAGAGTCCTTAGGATTTTTGCTTGACTACCAGCGTTGTGATGGCAACCATACTGGTGCGGGCTGGATGGTCTATAAGCACATCCTTAAGCTTGTCCCTAGTCGTAGGATTATCGAGTCATGACATCGATACTCCAGAGTAGATGGCCTATATACGCTGTATACGCTTCTTATCCCAGTCAGGGGAGATGGCCTGTCCCGCAGCCATTGGTATGCAATACCAGAGATAGTATACAGGTGCTCATTCGGTTATGAGTTACACTGGACGGACTCGATGGGAATTGCTGGTTGGTATTATACCTATCGTCAGTTAGCAGTTCCCCGGTGACATGAGTACAGGTTAGTTCGTTGACTAGACATCACTATTCGTCTCGAGTGTGTTCCCACTGTACTTAGATTACTACCCTACCACGGCTTAAATGAGTCGTGCAAACAGGTAGTGGTTGGGTGTAGTCCCGAAGCACTTGGTGGCAGTAGTGGATAGAAAGTATTCGTCTCCCAGTATTGGGAGTTGATATCGCGCTGTGTTTGGATAGTCAATACACAAAGTCCCTGGCCAGGGCAAGTGAGATTTACTGGTAGGTACATCAGTAGTTTCTCAGGGTGTATTGAGCTCTATACCGACACGACTTATTGCGCTATTAGGGGTATGACGGTTACCATCTCCTAGGCCCAATATGCGATACTTTTAAACGAACAGACCAGACTGTACGGAGATTGTCGTGGATAGGTTCAGTGGGGGTTCGGATGAGTTTGCTCGTCGGGCTTCTTTTCGACAGGTACGTGGATAGCCGTTACGTATAGCTAGTGCCGCTGAAGGACTTGTGGTTAAACCCACTGCCAGCGTACTGTCAAGTCTTTAAGGTCCTACACAGAGGGTTTCCCTGGTTCAGGCGAAATGATGTAAAGGCCGTATGATTTTACGTGCAGGGTTCTGATCATATACGTGTACTGGCTACACGGATGTTCGGACGGATAATACTAGTGGGTTTTGGTTTAAGCCAGATTCTAGTATTATATTATTGGATTATTATTATCTCATCGTATTCGTTTTTTGCAGTACGAATACATGTATGTATATACGGTGAGGGCATTCTTGTAATTTTACGAGAGATGCTTCTAAAAGGGGACAATCATTATTGGATTTATCTATTTTTGGAAAATAGATTAATGAGGTGGAAATGGAGGTATTTCTGGCATGGGTGAAGCATGGCTTATTCCTTTGTTTATTGGTTTGCCTTTATTATTCAAGCATGGTTGTTATTTGTTTATGAAATATTGCATGCCTGAATTAAGAAAAGAATGAGCCATTCTTCACTTGCACAAAACTTAGCTCATTTGTGTTTTTTCTTTCTCTCACCATTTGTTCTTCTTCCTCCTCAAGACCCTAACCCTCGCATGTGTTGTGAATCCTAGGGTCACTTGAGATTAAATAGTTCAATTAACACTCTACATTTTCTAAGCTATCTAGTTTAGCAAACTAGGTACTTTAGTTACCTCGGTTTAGAGCTTGGAGCTTGAACCATACTCTGAGGTGGATCGTCTTCGACACGAGGAGGCCGACGACCGAGCTAGATCCACACTTCTTAGGAGCTCAAAGAAAGGAGAAGAAGATCTGAAAGACTAGAATCAATAAGGTATAAAACACTTACATAGTAGTTTAGAACTCTATGTAGTTTAGCTAGTTAGGGTTTCCGAAAAGATCTTGTATGATAGGTCGATATTGCAAGTATAAAAATCGTTTTTTGTGTATTCCGTCTCCCCACAAGTGCGTGGGGGTGTACGACATCGACTTACAGTGGTATCCGAGCCTACTTAAACCTTAACTAGCTAATTAGCAAGTAGTTAGAACTTCAATCGACAGAAAATACCCGAAATTACATTTCCGAGATATGCTTGCTATTCGAATTTCAAACTTGTTCAAAAAATTATTTCAGTGACCTTAAAATTACAAGCAGGCTTTTCTAGAACTAACAAAAAAATTCGAGCACATAAGCTATCAATCAGGCCGCGGATCCGCGACCAAATGACCTATTTGGCTGCGGATGAGCGGTCTAATTGTGGCCAAAGTGCTCCAATTTTTTTTGGGTTTTAGGTTCGTGGAAATATGATTTTTGGTACATTTGGTTTTTGCCCAGATTTGTTTGTGTACTGGTTTGTATATGGGGTAAATACGGAAAGTTATATGTGTTGTTAAACGTCTACTAATTGCTATATGTCGATTAATGGGGCTGCACATATCTAGTATCTTGTTGATGGTTTGTGGATATGAAGTATTGGATCGTCGTGAATGAATAGTCGGGAATGTAAGAAAAGTGTACTTTTCTTTCATTCATGTATATTTATAAATTGATGTAATATTCTTTTGCGGGGCACATCTGGGTTGAGATTGTAGCCATCGTTGTATTATTTCATTTACTTTTTCTTGCATCTAGGATAGACCCAAGATGGGGTACACAAACTTCCGGGTTCTTGAAGTCCCGAGTGGCCTACTCATTATATTGAGGGAGGTTGCTTCACTTCGGGAATTTGGCAGGTAGTTTGCCGCACTCGTAGGGGTCTAGGGTGGGGTTTGGCTATTCATCACAACCGTGGAATCTGTTTTTCGTTCTAGGCTAAAATGAAACACGGATATTCTAGTATATGCAATATATTCATCTGTGTTGCTGTGATCTGTGATCCAGAATGACTATTATTGCGTGAGACGAATGACTATATATATATTATATATAATAAACGTTGCGTATGTTTTGCATCTGCGCTTGTCCAGCTTCCGCTCTGCCGTTAATTAAGTAACTTAACGGTGCATGACGGGGCTCCATAGCGAATGCGGATGGCATAAGCGTACGTTCTATTTTCGTTTCTTTCTGCAAGGATAGGGTTAAATGACGTGATAACATTAATATTGATTAATGTAAGAAAAACAAACCAAAGTTAAATCGTTGGAACAATTTCAAAACCACTTGGTTTTCTTTAAAAACAATTTTTAAATGCGAAGCTTAAAACCACTCTTTTTAAAAGCTATCATGGTTCCTTCGAATATATCGAGTTCATTACGTTCACGGTTTTCGTCAAAACCAGCCGTAGCCCTCCGTCATTTCAGATGGGTCTTCAGTAGTATTCAAGCGATGTATTTTGACCTTCGCCAAGGTATAGTGATTGGTAGCTGCTGGGTATTCATCTATAGCATAGATAGATGCGTTAATCTGGGACGGGTGTACAGATATTTTGGTCTTTGTCAAGAGTTTGTACGAATGGGTTCAGATTAACCTGGACAATGACGGGTGGAACTTGACTTGCATCTTATGTTATTTTGGCTTTCGTCAAGGTCATAAGAGTCTGGGGAAAAAATCCATATCGGGAGTTTCAAAAAAAAAGGAAACTTGCTAGTTTTGCATATCATCTGGAGTGATGATTTTGGTAGGATTCCTTCAAAGTTGTCACACAATGATAGTTGGATCCCGATCCCACCGTGAGTTTTATTACTCAGCGGAATAGTTTTTCACTTAAACAATCAATGCTATAAACCAAGTAGGTGTCTAGAACGGTTTTAGCGGGGTTACGTCTCCAGGGAAAATAGGTTTTACGTAATTAAGGAACTTCACGAAAACGTTGGAAAACCTCCCTTGAAGTACCGGCACCAGCCTGGCCGAAAGGTTAATCAAGAATTGTAAGGTGCGATTAATCTCGACTAATTCTTCTTCTATGGTTTGAAGGAGGATTTGAGGAAACAGTTGGAGCCATCCTGTTTAGATAAACTAATAACCAATCTAAAACTTGCAAGAGCATCATGCTCGGTGTTTCTTCTCTTTTCTAATTGCAACGACCAAAATGACCGGGCTTAAGTTACTGCTAGATAAAAATATATTGACGGGGCCAAACTATAAAGATTGGCTAAGGAATGTATATATGGCCATAACCTATGACCAGCTGGGCTACTTCCTTACTACCAAAGCCTCCGCCGTCTCAGGTCCAGATTCCACCGTCGCGGATATAGAGATCCGTAAGACATTGGAAATAGACTGTGGGAAAGCCAAGTGCCTCGTGCTGGCGTTAATGGATAATAAACACCAGAGATGGCATGAGAAGATGGATTTAGCTTCCATCTTCCTCCATACCAAAGATTTATATGGAGAGCAATCTAGTATCGCAAGATACGAGACCTCAAAGAAATTATTTCAGGCGAGGTTGGATGTCGGGTCATCTGTAGGGGATCACGTCCTTAAGATAATCAGCTATATTGAAGAGCTCGCGGATCTTGGGACCACGTTGGAGAACGGGTTATATACATACTTGATTCTACTGTCCATTCCCTCTACCTATGCCCAGTTTATCTTGAATTTCAATATTCAAGATAAGGAAGTCACACTTCCAGAACTCCTCAATATGTTGAGGAGTGCAAAGGGCACCCTAAAGAAAACCAGGGAGACCCGTTCTGCTTATTAGGGAACTTTCCTCCTCTAGATCCAAGGCGAAAGCCAAGGGGAAAAAGAAGGCCCCCTACCAAGCTGAAAGGAGGTGTCAATAAGGTACAGGAGAAGGGCAAGGCAAAAGTTGGGGGGCCGACAGTAGGGAAAGATGAATGATTCTATTGTCACGGGAAAAGCCATTGGAAGGACTGCAGGGTCTGGAAAGCCCAGAACTAGAATTTGAAACAAGTTGTGGTTTCGGTTTCAGGTGTGTTTATGATTGAAAATTGTCTGTCAATCAACTCTATTTTCTAGGTATTGGATACTGGATCAGGATCTCATATCTGTAATTAATTGCAGGCACTGAGAAACCGTAGAGTTTTGAAGGAATGCGATATAACCCTCAAGGTTGCTAACGGAGCGAACGTGGATACTGTGTCCGCAGGAGAATATCACCTAAGATTGACAAGTGGACACATTTTGGTTTTGCGTAACTGTTTTTGTGTACCTAGTTTGACATGTAATATCATCTCTGTATCTTAACTATCTAAAGAAGATTATGATTTTACATTTGTAAGCGATGTTGTAAACATCCACCTTAATCATGGTTTGATTGGGTCCGGTAAACTAAACAACGGTATATACATATTAAACAACACCAAGTTTTCAATGTCCAGAACACACTTAAAAGAAAGTCTCCAGAATTAAATCAAGATTTTTTATGGCATTGTAGACTATGTCATATCAATGAAACACGATTGACGAAGTTACATAAAGAGGAATATTTGGATCTGTTTGAATTTCTATCTTATGCAACTTGTCAATCATGTCTCAAAGGAAAGATGACAAAGACTTCGTTCACTGGACCCGGAGTAAGCCACGGAGCTCTTGGAACTCATACACAGCGACGTGTGGTCCAATGTCTACACATGCAAGAAGTGGTTATTCCTATTTCATTACTTTTACGTATGATTTTTCAAGGTATGGACATGTATTCTTGATGAAACATAAATATAAGCCCTTAGAGAAATTTCAAGAATCCAAGAATGAAATGGAAAAACAAACAGACAAAAGTATTAAGACACTTCGATATGATCAAGATGGTGAATACTTAAGTGCCGAGTTCCTGGATTATTTAAAAAAGAATGGAATTCTCTCAGCCCACTCCATACACACCTCAGCATAACGATGTATCAGAAAGGCGGAACCACACCTTATTGGATATGGTACATTCCATGATGAGTAATGCCGAGTTACCGCAATCCTTCTGGGTTTATGCACTAGAATCTGCTGTATATCTTTTGAACAGAGTTCCTACTAAATCTGTGCCTACCACACCATATGAAATGTGGAGTGGGAAGAAACCCTATCTTAAGATATGTGGATGTCCAGCTTTTGTCAAAAAGCAGCATGCGGACAAGCTCAAGGCACGATCAGTACTGTGTAAGTTTATGGGATACTCAAGGAACTCCAGGGTATCTTTTCTATTACGCATAGAAACAAAAGGTTTTTGTTTCTTGGCATGTCCACTTTCTGGAGACTCAATTTCTTGAAAAAGAAATAAGTGGGAGCGCAAGAGAACTGGAAGAAATTCCAGAACCACAAACTATTACTGAAAGCATGGTGGAACCAGAAGTTTCAAAAGAACCGGACATCCCTGCGTCATTCCACAGGTCTAGTAGGCAGTCCCATCCGCCCGAGAGATACTACGGTTTTCTTATAGACGGGGATAGAGAGGATTGCATCATCAATGATGGTGAGCCAACTAGTTTCCAGCAGGCCATTACGAGCAGAGACTCAGTAAAATGGCTGGATGCAATGCGGACCGAAATGGATCCATGTACACCAACAAAGTTTGGGTTTTGGACATTGCACCTTACGGAGTAAAACCCGTAGGCTGCAAATGGATCTTCAGAAAGAAGATTGGTGCAGATGGACGAGTTGAAACCTATAAGGCTAGACTTGTTCCAAAAGGTTTTCGTCAAAGACCTGGTTTGGACTATGATGAAACATTTTCTCCAGTGGTTATGCTTAAATCTATTCGGATGCTACTTGCCATTGTTGCCTTCCATGATTATAAAATTTGGCAGTTGGACGTAAAGACCATTTTTTTGAATGGAAATTTGGAAGAGTGTGTTTATATGGATCAGCCAGAGGGTTTCATAGAGAGTGGGAGCAGCGGAAGAGTGCAAGTTGCTTAAATCCATTTATGGATTAAAGCAGGAATCGCGGAGTTGGAACATCTGCTTTGATGAGACGGTCAAAGAATTTGATTTTATCAAAAATCCAGATGAACTATACATTTATAGTAAGATTGTAGCGAGAACTGTGGTATTCCTCGTCTTGTATGTAGATGATATTCTCCTGATAGGAAATGACATTTCTATGCTACAATCAGTCAAAAGATTCTTGTCACAGAAGTTCTACATGAAAGACCTGGGTGATGCCTTATACATTCTGGGGATCCAGATCTATCGTGATAGATCTAAGAGAATGTTGGGACTTTCACAGTGCAGGTATATCGACACCATACTGAAAAGATTTAGTATGGAAGATTCCAAGTACGGTAATCAATCTACTTGTCACGGGATCATCCTCTCCAAAGAGATGTCTCCCAAGGCTGATTTGGAAAGGGATCGCAGAAGTATTATACCCTACGCTTCTGCGGTAGGACTATAATGTATGCGATGTGTACCAGACCAGATGTTGCTTACGCACTGAATGTGGTAAGCAGGTATCAGTCAAACCCTGAGAAGAAGCACTGGATAGCAGTTAAGAACATTCTCAAGTATCTGAGAAGGACTAAGGAGATGCTCTTGGTGTACGGCAGTAAAGACCTCCAGATCGAGGCCTTCGCCGACTCCAGCTTCCAGAGTGACAAAGATGACTCTAAATCCATGTCGGGTTATGTCTTTACCCTCAATGGAGGGGTGGTCTATTGGAAGAGCTCCAAACAGGACACCGTTGCTGACTCGACGATGGAGACATGGTATATCGCTGCATATGACGCTGCAAAAGAAGCAGTCTGGATGAAGAAGTTCGTTACAAAACTTTAGGTGGTTCCGTCCATTGTTGATCCAATACCTTTCTATTGTGACAACAAAAGGGCTATAACTTTAGTGAAGGAACCAAGGTCCCATCAGAAGTCCAAACATATTTTGAGGTGGTATCACCTGATCAGAGAGATCGTGGATAGCCGGGAGATCGAGGTGTGGAGAGTAGACGCGGAGAACAACACTGCAGATCCATTCACAAAGGCTATCCCTCAGACGCAGTTCGAGAGGCTATTCGAGATGTTAGGTCTGCGATATGCCAATACATGGCTTTAGTGCAAGTGGGAGATTGTTAGTGATATATGCCCTAAAGGCCATTATTGTATAGTACTGGATTGTATATTACATTTTGAAAGCTTGGGATATACAGATATAATAACAGTCTTGCTCAATATGATAGTATACTATCTGGTTTGATTCTATCTTAATATGTGTATATGTTTCTTTTAGCATATCGCTAATACATATTGATAAAGCCCTTACGTACAGCTAGTGTCGTTGACGTACTTGTGGTTACCCACTGTCAGCGTACTGTCGAGTTTTTAGAGTCCCATACAGAGGGTTTTCCTGGTTCAGGCGAAACGATGTAGAGGCCGTATGATTTTACGTGCAGGGTTTCGATCATATACGTGTACTGGCTACACCGATGCTGTTCGGACAGATAATACTAGCGGGCCTTGGTTTAAGCCAGATTCTAGTATTATATTATTGGATTATTATTATCTCATCGTATTCGTATTTTTTAAGTACGAATACATGTATGTATATACGGTGAGGGCATTCTTGTACTTCTATGAGAGATGCTTCTAAAAGGGGACACCTCATTATTGGATTTATTTATTTTTGGAAAATAGATTAATGAGGTGGAAATGGAGATATTTATGGCATGTGTGAAGTATGGCTTATTTCTTTGTTTATTGGTTTGTCTTTACTATTCAAGCATGGTTGTTATTTGTTTATGAAAAATATTGCATGCTTGAATTAAGAAAAGAATGAGCCATTCTTCACTTGCACAAGACTTAGCTCATTTGTGTTTTTTTCTCTCTCTTCATTTGTTCTTCTCCTTCTTCCTAAAGACCATAACCCTCACATGTGTTGTGAATCCTAGGGCCACTTGAGATTAAATAGTCCAATTAACACTCTACATCTCCTAAGCTACCTAGTTTAGCAAACTAGGTACTTTAGTTACCTCGGTTTAGAGCTTGGAGCTTGAACCATAGACTCTCGGGTGGATCGTTTTCGACATGAGGAGGCTGACGACCGAGCTAGATCCACACTTCTTAGGAGCTCAAAGAAAAGAGAAGAAGAGCCGAAGGATTAGAATCAACAAGGTATAAAACACTTACATAGTAGTTTAGAACTCTATATAGTTTAGCTAGTTAGGGTTTCCGAAAAGATCATGTATGAAAGCTCGATATTGCAAGTATAAAAATCGTTTTTTGTGTATTCCGTCTCCCCACAAGTGTGTGGGGTGTGCGACACTGACTTGCAAAATCCTCTCAGAATAGACGGTTACTAGAGTCATCAAGACCTATCTATGGTGTATAAAAACTAATAACATTTAGGATCTCCCCATCTAGAATAAGCTTAACCAGTAAAACCCTATCACTTTTTCTCTTAATCTCAACTACATTCTCAAGCAACCGTCTATTTATGATTACGTCTATTCCATTACGATTTTTATCTCTACCTGTATACCAAAGTTTATAACCCCAAGCCTCTATGACTCAACTTTTTTTTATCTATTCACTTAGTTTCTTGCAAATACATAATACTAACTCTTCTTCTAATCATCATCTCCACTAATTCTGTTAGTCTACCAGTAAGGGAATCTATGTTCTAAGAAACTAGACGGATCCTATGAAACCCTTGCATATTTGTCACCACATCCGGGTTCGATGTAGCGTGCCGCTTCCGGATGACAACCTAGAAACTTTTGCATACTTAACACAACATCTGGGATCCGATGTAGCGTGTCACTGAGTAGGGGACGCCCCAACTATATTCTTATTATGACTCATGTCATAGAATGTGACAGTTTTACGTTGATTGTCACAAGCCTACCACATTCCTCACCCTTTCTCATCTGGACTTGGGACCAGCAATGGTGGGTTTACCCTCCAGCTTCACATATGGGTTGCATAAAAGAGTGAACAAATTTAATCGATTTCCAAGTTAAGACTTGATATAATTTCAGTAGCATAACTAGGTTAATATGAATTGCATTGTGAACTATATTAGGACATTAACATTTGATTCATTTTTTGTCAACACAGGAAATGGTTTTTATCCATCAACTCCAAAATCGTAAGACCAACGTCCATCAAGAAAATTGTCCTCTTTTTTGTGAATTTTCTATGAAAAATGGGTTTTGGTTATACTCGTAAAGATTTTGTACAAGTCGCGGTATAGGGAAGGTAAAACTCATCTTGGTTATTAAGATCAAATTTTCTTTAATCTAAAGTTATATACTTTGCAAACTTTTGTTGTCACAATGTGTGTGTAGAGTTGGGATGCTTTAGGCCCGAGGCTAAACTAAGAAATTCACGCACTGCTAAAAGTTCAAAAAATTATGTTCATTTTCGACAATCCAAACCGTTCATCTTGATCTAAACGGTGAAATGCACGAGTACGCCGAAATTCTTGTAGTTTCAAAATTGTTTTCATGTTGATCAAAAATGTTAAAAAAAAATTCGATTTTGAAGTGGTGTGTGAATTTCTTAGTTTAGGCCCGAGCCTAAAGGATCCTAACTCTTATATATATATATATATATATATATATATATGAGAATAATGGAGGACAAAGGCCTTAGGAGGGAAACCCTCCTTTGGCGGTAATAAAAGTATACCCACCAATATTTTTCCAGCGATCGGCACTGTCCATCTTGATCATTATCATCTATGATGTAGATACACCAAATTTCATGCGATTCTAACACCTTTTCAACGTTGATCTAGCGATGCAAATTTTTTTAAAATGTGCTATTATTGGAAAACCGTTAATTTTGCACCCACTAAAACAACGGTGAAAACATATTGAAATTTGATATATATACATCTTAGCCAATGAGGATGAGAATGGTGTGTGGCGATCAGCGAAAAAATATTGGAGGGTAGACTTATTTCGCCGTCTTAAGGAATCCTTTCCTAGGGCATTTTTCCTCCATTATTCTCTCCCCCCCTCTCTATATATATCCATGCATTTATTTGCTATTTATATAAAGCTTGTCGTATTCAAGATTTTGCAATATTATATGATCATAAAATACCCATGAAATCAAACAAAAGCTTATATAGGACATACTGACGTTATCTTATGGGTCAGAATGTTGGATAATTAAGAAACACGTTCAATATAATTTCTGAGGAAATAACAATGTTGAGATGAATGAGTGGAAATATGTAAATGCATCCTTATCAACTTATAAAGGTTGGTCTCCTTTACAAGGACGGATCTACATGGGGCCCAGCGTGCCCCCACTAAGATTTTGCAAAGAAAAACAAAAGATTTATATCGATAGCAAGAAAGTATTATATTTTGGAATATATTTTATACATATATATGATATAAAACATCAATATTGAAGTCTAGGTCTAGATGGTAAGTTACACAATTGTTAAGTTGAAGATCATGGGTTCAAATCCTATTGTTTGCATTATTTATTTTACTAGATTTTTTGCATTGAAGCTTGTGCAAAATGAATCAAATTTATTGAGGGGGAGGGAAGAGAGAGGGTCTAAGAAATACCAGTGTTTGCATTATTTATTTTTTCTAGATATTTTGCATTGAAGCTTGTGCAAAATGAATGTAAAGCATAAATTTAGAGAGGGAGAGAGGAGAGAGAGTCAAAAAAAATAAATGCAAAGCACAAATTTAAAGAGATTTTTTTTCTTTTTTTGGATTTTCTTAATTTAAGAAATGCGAAGATGGCATATTTGTTCTAGTTATAATAGTAAAGATACTTCATGTTGATGGTATGGGTTCCAATATGTCCTTATAATATGGAAATATCCAATGCTTAAATTATTTTATAGATTATTTTTTTAATTTTTAAATTGTGTAATGCTTTTTATATATTTAGTAAGACTTTTTAATAGAACATCTTGGCTTTTTTTTGCCCCCACCGACCAAAATTTCTACATTCGCCCCTGCTCCTTTAGATAATAAGATGATGGAGAACTGATTAAAATGGTCTGGGCATGTGCAACTGCCTCGGGTAAATGCGCCAATTAGGAACGACAAGTTAATGAGGCAACAAGGAATAGATGTAGGCCTAAAAGACAATTAATAGAGGCAACTATATAAAGTTATAAACATGTTTGTTAATTTACGCAAAGCTGACCCGTAACAAAGCTGTGAGTGAAAGGAAAAGATTCATTTCGCCAGTCTCCAAAGTTTCAGTTCAAGACTTGTTATAATTTGGTAAGGATTGTTTAGCATAATTGCTTTGCTAAGTCTCAATTATTTTCATGCCCCAACAATCCTTGTGAAGTTGTGTACGCACTTTTGGCATCTACGCGACAACTCAAAAGAAATCAATGAGTTAATATGCATAGGAAGTCAATTTAACTTATTACAATGACCTGAAAATTTTGATTTGATTCTCAGATAGAGCATTAAAATTAACAAGTTACTTTCCTCCAAGCATTTGACTTTAACCAATTAACAGGTCGATGCTCTCCATGAAACTGTTTAGAGTGATAAAATTGGTTCCTCCATACTTATATGTTTATTGTTGTCCTTCATGTTAATAAAGGTTGCAAATTTTTGTCTAAATCTTATATGGGGGAAGGGTATGATATGCTCTTTCTCTTTGGCCATTCATTTTATGTGATTTACTGGAAGTCCTTTTTCTTCTCTCTTTTTGTCAGAGGCGGCGAAACAGAGGAAACAGACTTTTCTATCTGAGCTAAACAAGTCTACAATAGAGACACCAGCATTTTACTCTTCCAAGGTATCAAAAATTGTCTATCTCAAGCCGTTGCAATCGTGGGCACCTAATTGCTATATTTAGTTACCTGCTATTCATACTTGATACTTTTTCTGCTAATGTTTTACTGAAATTTGGATTCCTATAATACTTGCAGTGTATTTTTCACATTTTTGGGTTTATTGTGGTTGAAAGCTTGATTATTGCTTTATGGGATTTAATGCTTACTAGTTATGCTTCTTAAAATTCTTAAAAGGTGTGCCCTATGTTACCATAAATCGCTATACCACTAGCGAATTGCGGATTGGAACTATCGTTCCCAATTTGGGAACACTAGCGCTTTGGATCGGAAGAATCACCGTTCCGAAACTTATGATATATGAGGCATATAATTAAGTTTGTGTAAGATTGTACTAAAAAATATGTATATTTTAGCAAAATAAATTGAATTATATATATGTATATTATATATCAATACACACAAACATACAAACGATCCATAAATACTTGACTTTCAAGAGATATGTTTTCCGTCTTGTATAAGCATATGGAGGGAGACTACACTTATCGTATCGGGTTCCACAACAAGTGGCGATCCGCGTACCCGTTTTCGTTCCGCATTCCAGGTAACATTGGGTGTGCCTATCGTACAGATGTATAGCCTGATAATTTCGTTTTTCAGGGGACTTTCTGAAAGTGCATTTAATTTGTTAATCGAATGTTGGCATGTTGAATCTATTCACGGAAAGTGATTGGAATTATATTGAACATTTTCCCACACTTGTGTTTCTGTTTTCTCAATGTTTGGGTCTTTTACTAAAAAAAAATGGCAGAACAGCTGATCTAGTATGTACATCATTAAACCCCACCGGCAAGTAAAATTTATCTGTATGCAAGAAAAGCACCCTCCCTTCCCTTCTTCCTTCACAAGTAACATTATTACTGGAGATAAGCTGCGGACATCGAAAAACTTGGATCTTTTCAGCTGATTAATTTGATCATCATTTGGGCTACATATCGGCTTGTATTGTTATCTGCAGGTTATTAAATCTTCAAATGAAGAAAATGATGATGAACCTGGGTGGGCTCCATTGCGTGATAGCTTCATGCTTACCAATTCAAAATTGAAGGACTGGGATAAAATGCCAGTAAGTAGAAGAAATGAATCACATATTGATTTTTGTTCTAATTATTTAGTTGAACTGCTCATCTTGTAGATTCTTTCTGTTTTTTATTCAGGAACCTGCTGCAGGAGTCGAGGGAGGATCAGTGCCTTTTGAGAGTTCCTCAGATGAAGATTGACAACTGGAGAGTGTTAGATTAGAGGTAATGCCTTTTGTAAGGAAATTTCTATGCGCATCCTCTATTTTACTCCCCTCCATTCTATTTACATGTCCTCTTGCCATCACCTTTTGTCACAAATTTATTGTCCTACTGAAAAATAGAAAAAGAACGTTTGAGAATCTCTTCCCGCAGTCAATGCAATTTAGATATAGATTACAAAATCAGTGCTAAACCATTTGGAATAATTAAAATTGGAAGAACACTACTATAAGGGTACTATAGAATTTTTTATGATTTTCTTTTAAAGAGAAATTACACTTATCTTAATTAGTGAAATAGGCCAAGTAAATTGAAATGGAGGCAGTATTACATAAAGTAAAGGTTGAAAATGAACTTCCTTTGCTCATCTTGGAAACTGCGACTTGGCCTCCCTGTCATTTTCAACTATTTAGAAAACTAGAGGAATGTGTGAAGAAAATGCTCTCTTGCTAACTTCTTTTTTATCACACTGGTGGTTATTTGCTCACCTTTACAATCAATACAAGATTACATTATGGTAAAATAATAATCCGAACTTCCAGTTTTTGCTAATTTTGTAAACTGAATGTATGCATTGGATTCTTCTTTATATCGCTGTGCTCAAGCCTGTGATGATATCAAATCTGAACAATGCACTGCATTTAGATATAAAGTTGTGGTATTACACTACAGAAAGTTCATTTCTTATAAAAGGGTTACTTGCACTGCCCCCTTTAGTTTACCCCGTATGACACTTATAACCCATTCAGGTTATATATTAGCGCAAAAAACCTATGTATATCAAGCAAAACCGTCATAAACTCTCAAATTCTATTCTCAACCACACAAACAAGTTTTAGAGTTAATTAGACAATCATCTGTGTTGTTTAGAGTTAAATTTGATTGTAAGGGTTACGGTCCATTAGCAACGGAAGTGTTCAGGCCAATAAATCACTTGAGGGGGTATAAGTACTATACGGGGTAAACTATAGGGGTGTTTGTGCAATAATTCATATAAAGAATAAATACTTTATGAAAATAATATTTGCGCTGTAAACTGAATGTATGAATTGGCATTTTTATTTATACCGCAGTGATCTAGCCTTAGAATTGAGATATTATCATACGTGAACGATGCATTGCATATAAGGTTTTAATATTACACTTCAGAAAGGTCTTATCAATTATAAAATTATGAATTAGGAAGCCTCCCATAACTCTTTTGGTAGCAAATGTCACAACCTACTCCTATAAAAGAGAGGCCAAAGTCTCGGTATAAATCAATCTCGTGCACTCTTAACCTCTTTGACCACTGAATATGTTATGTTCAACCTCCTTTTCCCTTTTGCATATAAATCAAAAAAATTGCATGATCTGAATCCCAATATCGTATTAGGGTTCTCAACCCATTTCTGCAAATTTGGGAACATATTTTGCATGCATCCAGCTAGCTAACCAAGCATATCTGTTCTTTTTAGGAGTAAATTATATAAAACGCCATCACAATATTTTTTCTATAGAACACCATCGAACTTTGAAAATACAAATACCACCCTCGAAGTGGTGTTTAATGCAACTTATGGATGGTGTTTTCCGTATGTTATAGTACACTCCGTAGACAATCAAGGGTGCTTGATGCAATTTTCAGAGTTTAAATGTGTTCTATGAACAACCGAATAAGTTCGTTGGCATTTTATGTTATTTTCCTTTTTTCAAAATTTGGGTTCAGGAAAATTTATTTACTGGAGGTAGCAAACAGTCGAGCTTCGTTCCAAATCTGTTCTAATGTGGTATGCTAATTAGAATGAGAATAATGGAGGAAAGATGCCCTAGGTGGCTTTTTTCGTTAGGTGGCGTCGAAATCTACATCCTCTATTTTAGTCGACGATCAGCACACATCATCATCATCTTTACTATTTAAGATGTGGATACACCAAATTTCATGCGATTCTACCACTTTCTCACCGTTAAATTAGCAATGTAAAAAGTTTTACTGTTGGTAAACCGTTAATTTTGCACCCACTAAATCAACGGTGAAAAAGTGTTGAGAGTCACATGAAATTTGGTGTATCCACGATGGACATATTAGACGATGGTGACCAAGATGGACAGTGCCGATCGTCGAATAAAATGGCGGAGAATGTAGATTTCGACGCTGCCTAATGAAAAAAGCCTCCTATCTTTCCTCCATTATTCTCGATAATTAGAATTTGGGATAGCTATATATGATATCTGTTGAAGAATGTATTTTACCATAATAATTTATGAATTGGGTATAATCTATATATAAGTTGCTATAATAGTAGAGTGTACAAAAGTAAATTCTGAAAAAATCTTAATTGCATATAGCATTTTTCATTTACGCTTCATTCAGTACTTGTAACCTACCCATGAATTCATCACCACCAACAGTATACTGATTACACTCCTATTTGTTTTGCTTATATGATGGTGCATTGATGATAAATTTCTTGTAATCTTTGTTCTCGGCAAATCAATCGCAAGGCAAGATTACAAAGTATGTTCTATAATGAAGTTCTTATGCAGTTGATGCCATCAATGGATGAGTTGATTCATTATGCTACTTCGGAAGGGAAAACAAAAGGAAAGCATTTCAGAGAGAATTATTTACGCAATGCTCATGGAGTACGATGAGTCTAAATTAACCACTGTCAGCCTTTGCGCATTGTGATCTTAGTCGTGTAACGGGGCTGCAAGTGGTGCATACATTCAATTTTGTTTGAAATTCATTTGTCAATGTTGAAGTATCGTACTGTTTGAGTTTAGATCATTTTATTGTAATCTGTATTGTTGAGTTGAAAATAGAAAGATATATTTATTGATGAATTAGTAGAAATGTTATTCAAGAATGAAAGACCTGCAATAAAATAAACCATAATCGAGATCCTGTCTATGATTTATATATGCTATGCAAATTTGTTTCTAACCTCAGAGATGGGCGAACATGAATAGCAAATTGTTGAGCCCATAAGTTTTTTTTATCAGATTAGGTTTTATTTTAGCCGTTTATATGTCAAGCTGATTACCTTTATTTGTGTTTTTACTATATTTGTATTTCTATTTTTGAATTGGGTTGATTTATAGCTAAATACCAACCCAACTATCTCAATCCTATACATTTTTGAGAAATTATATTTTAAAGTAAAGATATGAAATATTTTACTTCGTAAATTGAAAATAAATCAGATGTTAAATATTTCTCAAAATATGGAGAGCTCCCATACCATGTGAGTATTGTGGTAAAATTTGTATTTTGCCAAATTTTGCCAAATTTGCATGAACGAGTTTGCATTGAATATATACATGGGAGAACGTAGTAACGAGGGCCGTGAATTTCCTTCTATGGCGGCTAGAAAGTCGGCCTTATACATTTTGTTTTCAAGATTGACATTGTTCATACGGTCACTATATGGTCTCACCCTATGTACACCAAACATCAAGTGACTCACATGATGTTTTAGCTTCCAACTAATCCAGTAAAAGTAAACGCTTTATTTGTAATTGTCACTTCCCGCTTTCTAAAATATGGAATGCGATGGGTGACAAAGCCAGCCATGCTCCCACGGTCAAGAAAATATCCTGCCGTAGTCCCACTTCGGCTTCTAGCACTGCGTGGTAATAAGTAATCATAGCACAGTAATGAGAAATGCAGTCACTAATTCTATCAAAACAGATGTAAAACTAACCAGATAAAGTCAAGGGAAATATAGCGCTGGCGTCGTTAATCTAGATGTCCGCAATACCCTTGAGGTAAGGTAGGTCCTGTTACGAGCTAAATCCACTCCTCACTCTAAGCATATATACTCAGGTCGTCAGAGCGACACAATGGCAGTATATACATATAAAATGTGCAATGATGATAAACATAAAGCGGTAAGTGTAGAGCAATGACGCGATCATGAAATAACCGGTACATGTAACGATAAAGAAAGTGTATCAGATCAGTAATCAATGCAATGTCCATATCACTAAAGCTATCAGTTTCTAAGTCTCAATGTCCAGGTCACTAAATTTATCGTCGGTCCAAGAGTGAGCGTCAAACAACCCCAGAAGTATCCCTAACCCAAAGGTAGACCTTAGGGGTAAGGGAACACGGGTCTGAATCACGCTCGCTAATAATAAAAAATACCATCCATACAACTCCTGAAATCACTATATATGCCGGCAGTGGGACTCCTGAGATTCCGTTGATCGAACTCACACCCAAACTACCCCACACTCCGCGGTCTATATCAAACACCGACTATGAATCCAAATACTAGTCGCTCCATGACAAGTCTACGCGAGAACTGGAGACAGGGTCTCCATCAAGCATGTCTCGACTAGTATCCAAGATAAATGGACAGTACTCGATGTCTTGCTTATGACACTAATATAAGTGTTTCCATAACCGTCATATATCAGTTATAGTTACACTTATATTTGTCCCATAGGCGTCGACAATGCAATAACTAATTGGTTCCACTGATTGTGTACAAGCACGTGCCATTTCACTTATTCATTCACGCTTTTACACGAACGTACTTACCACAATCCAATCACTAACACTTATCACTTGGTAATGTAATACGGTCACTGGGTTATCAATACATATGACCACTATTCAATGAGGGTATAACCGCTACGTGATATGATAAGTATGCAATTAATTATGATACGAATAAAAATATAGCAGCCAGTGTCATACAACTTGCAAAATTCACTATAAATCACACGTGCAGAATTGAGCATAACAATATAAAAGGAGTAAGCAGTATATTTAATTATCTCTACAGAAAAATTGGTTTCGAGTCAATCGGGTTTCAGGTTTGTGGGTTATGATCATTTCATTTTAAGTGTTCACTGCTAGAAATCCAGTTTCAGAACTGGAAGTCTATTTTGTAACATATTTTACTCCTTATTGGGAGCATAATTAGGCGACACTACAGTTAGATAATATTTAGATTTATCTGTTATGTTTCCAACGCATCAGACGGATCAATAATATCCATTGTACGCAGGGAGATATGCATTGTCTAAGGTTAAGCTATACATTATGTTTCTGCATGAAACTGAAGGACGCATCGACGGTTTAAAAGGGGTTAAATACCAAACGACACCGGAATACAATGAGAACAGTACCGTTGGAAAGCTAATTCAATTATCTACACTTCTATGTATGGTTCCGCACACTTTTACATTTAAACGGTGAGGTATATGCGTTCTAAAACAACCAAAGGCGGAGATTCTTGCCCCGGACTGCAGTTCAGAGCCATGAATCGCCTCAGTATTCGTTGTTATAACTTATTAAAATGCAAAGATGAACTATGGGGTGCTGTAGGTTTATCTTTTGGACTCTATAAGAGCCATAGCACTCTGAGATTCGATATATAGATAATTTATTATGATTTTAACTATTCAGCTTGTCCGAGAAAATTCAGCTTGGGTTATTGGGTTGTCGTTTTAGGGGGTAACCAACTTTATTTTACAACCAAATTTATATACGGTGTTTGTTAACCACGCAGGGTTTCATCGATCATGAGTTCTGCTATATTAGAGTAGGTTTTCGCTTAGGATTCGTATCGAACAACTTGGTTAAGCATTCGGTATCAAACAAAACACACGTTTTCCTTACTTAATCGAAATTAGTTATTATCCCTAAATTTCTACGTGATATCAACATGGTCATAAGTCCTAGTCGGCTTCATTAGCACAATTAACAAAAACGTTCGCTATTGGGTTCGAATCACGATTCCATTACGTTTATAATTAATTGTAATAGTAATCATAGCATGATAAGCAAGTTTTGAAACTTGCCTGACGACGGTGAGCGCGACACGGGCACACACGAGCTAGGCACGGCGACAACGATGCAGCAGTAACAACATGACATCGGCAACGACACGGCCATAGCAACAGTAACAAGGTGAACTCGGTGGGATGGGGTGCTTGGGCTTGAAGTGGAGCTTAGGCTCAGCAACTACGAGGTTTGGCTTGACGAAGCGACAACGATGGTGGTCATAGCGGAGCTGTCGGCGGCAAGGGGCAGCGGCAGTTGTTAGAGGTGGGTGGCGAATCTTGGCAGCTGGGAGAGGGGCTCGTGTGCAGTGGCAGTGAGCCGTGTCGGTTGGGGAGTGGTGGTGAAGGGTGGTAGTTGCTCGTTGGTGGCGGAGTCGTGGAGCCGGAGGTGGTTGCAAGGTAGTCGTTGATGCAGAGGGTAGTGGGGTCGAAGAGGAAGGGGAGGTGCAGTTGGAGACATGTGTTGGAGAATTCGAGGAGGGTGGTGGTGATGGTCAGGGAGTGGGGTTGCAGGGTGGTAGTGTTTGTCGAGGACGAGGAGGGTTGCCAGATTTAGAGGCAGGGATGATGGGGACGTGATGATGGAGGTTGGTGGGGAGCTGGTGATGACCTCGGGAGCAATGGAGGAGACGGTGTTGGCAGCGAGAGTGCTAGGCCGGCAGGGGTGCTGAAAGGAGGGCGACGGCGGCAGCGATGCAGGAGGTGACGACGACGATGGTGCTTGGTGGGGGAGTGTGAACGAGAGTGATGGAGAGGGAGAGAGAGAGAGCGAGAGAGACGTAAAGAGGGATGAAGAGAGGGGGTGAGGCAGACGAGGGGATCACGGAGGTAGTTGAGGGAGTAGGCTTCGTCGTCGTGGCCGTTGGGGAGCAGGTCTCGCTGGAACGTCGGCGAGCGCGAGAAGAGGGGAAGTTGCGAGGGAGATGGAGGATTTAGGGAGGGGATCTCGGGGTAGTTGTTGGGATGGCGGCGCGGTCGTACCGAGCGTGGGTGCGGCGAAGAAGAAGAAGAGGAAAAGAGCGGGAAAGAGAAGAGAAGGGGAGATGAAGAATGAGGGAGTTGGGGGAGTGCGGGTCGGGTAGGGTGTGGGTTTGTGGGCTGGGCTCGGGGAGTGGGGGTTCATGAGCTTGAGAGAAAAAGAAAAGGAAAAGGAGAGTTTGGGTTTGGGCTGAAGGTTTAGTTTTGGTTTTAATAGTTAGGTTAGATATAATTTGGGTTTAGAAATTTGGGTTTAGGAAAATAATTTGGAGATAGAAAATAGAAATGAAAACGGGATAGGATTCAATTAGGAAAAATCAGAAATTATTTATTAAAAATTTACGAAATTTTTTACAAAGAACTGGGGATTTACATCATACACCCCTTATATAAAATTTCGTCCTTGAAATTTAAAATAAACCGTAAGCTATAAGAGTCATGGAAAAACAACTAGAAAAATCAAACATTTGTATGTAAGAAATAGGGCAGCTAAAAAGGATGGTCATATGTAAGAATAAAGACATAACAATTTATAGCAATAAACTATACATATACAAATGCCATGAAAATAGATTTACAATAATAAACAATGGTGAAGGATTTGCCGATAAGCCTTAAGAAACAAAACTACCTTAATAAAACTACAAATCAAGCAATTATACAATAAGTCGAGAATACCCATATGGTAAAATGCCAGAGAAAATAAAATGAAAATATAGATGGCTAGTATGCAACTAGATATCGACAATCACATAAAGACCAAGACTAAACTATATTTGCAAAAGTGCGTAGATAATATAAGGCAAAAGAAACTAAGATAATGCCGAGATAAAAATATATGCACAAGTAAAGAAGTGTATTAGCATACAAGATAATCATAATTTATATTACGGTAAATAGAAAATTTAAATCGATTTGGAACATGAGTATTCATAAGTAAACGTACATATGAAAATAAAAAATAGTTAACATAAATACGAACAAAGAAAAGGGATATGCATTTTGAGAGTTGAACAAAAGAATACCGCATACACAAAAGAACGAATGCGAGTGATATCACTATAATAAACAATATAACGTTAGAGAAAATACAAAGTAGAAGATAATCTGAAGCCACATCCTGTAGCTAAAAGTAGAGGAAATTAGAATAAAAGTAAGAAAAACAGAACTACGTATTAAAAGGACAATAACATGAAAAGCATTTGTAGGAACAATTTACTAGAAATAGAACATACGGTGTAAGTTGGTATTATTAAGAATTTTAAGAATAGTAGATCATCTCAAGTAACCAAAGTAGTTAATAATGTGCACTTTTAAGAAAACAGAAAATAGAGAAAACTAAATTTCAAATATCACTAAACATAACTACAGTGGTAGAGAGTAATTCCAGTAATGTGTAGTAGATTAGTTAGGGCATGGATTTACGGTAAGATACGACCCAATCGAAAGATGAAGTCAGGAAGGTGGTGCTCAACTAGAACATCGACAAGACTGGGTCAGGTTACTATAAGGTTCAAGGATAAAGTAATAGTAAATCTCAAGGAGGGAAATGAATTATTGGGAGGAGGAACAATCAATGCATCACGCGGATCTTAAAAGTACAATACTCAAGGGAAAAAATTGCTCGAACCGAACTTTATTATCCAAAAATTTTTGACAGAGCACAATTGTTTCCCTCCAATAAAAGAGCAAAACTCCGTTCAAAAAACTCAAGAGGCAGCGCCTCATGTGCTTTCCATGAGGGCGCCAGCGTCAGAGTTAAAAACTCTTATTGGCACCGCACATGCTCCTCACATGGGCGCCAATGTGCAAAGCGCATGAAAGAATTAAAAAAACCTTAATGAGCCCCCACGTGTTTAACACGTGAGTGCCTATATGTAACACATATAGGCACTGCAGTTAAAACAACTGCTAGGTTAATGGAGCCTCACGTGCCCACACGTGAGCACCTATATGCACAGCTTATAGGCGCTGCGTTTAAGCAATTGGTAGGCGAAAATTGAGGCTCACGTGTAAGCACGTGAGCGCCTATATGCAAAGCATATAGGCGCTGCATTCAAACAGATGGCAAGCCAAAAAGGCTTACGTGTTAACACGTGATACACTCTTATATTATTGCATATAAGCAAACAAGATTATTCTGTTGGAATCACGTGCTACACGTGAGTGTTCCTAAACACCTTCCAAGCTGATAGAATTAAATTCTAAATAAAAGGATTAAAACTCTATTTGGAAGATATTTCCTTAAATCTTTCTAATATGGAAAGATCCTTCTCTAACAAAGAATTTTGGATGAACTATCTGACAGAATTAAATTTTATATATATGGAAAATATTTCCCTGATCTTCCTTAAACTAGAAGGATCTTCTTTGTTAAATTAAGGACTTTTGGATCAAAGATCCAACGGTGATCGTCCGGTAGAATAAAATTCTATAAAAGATATTCATATAAATAAAATTCTATGATAGAATAAAATTCGAATCTTGTTAAACTAACAAGATATTCATATGATAGAATAAAATTCTATTTAAGGAAAATATTTCCTAATCTGGTTAAAAACAAATAAGAAATCTTCTCTGTTAAACAAAAAGCCTTTGGATTAAAAATCCAATAGTGAATAAAATTCACCAGAACAATTGGATTGATTATGAAATCAATCATGATCTCTCAATGAGAGATTTTCTTAACAAATTGATTCTTTTTCTTCTCCTATAAATAGGAGCAAACAGAGAAAAAAAGGGAAGAGAGAACAGAGACAGAGAAAAAGAGGAGAGAGAAGACAAAAAAGAAGAGAATTTGAGTCTCAGAAAAGACTTATTTCACCATAACATTCTAGGTAAAAAAAAATACATAGAGATTGTTCTATCTTTTTGACCTTCCTAAGGGTTTAACCCTCCACATAAGAACTTAGTTCTTCCTCTGGTTGAGATCTGTAGAAGCAGATCTTCCCATAAGTTGAAAATTTAATTCTCATCGGGAAGATTCTGTTATGCAGATTCAAAATCTAGGGGAAAGAATTGAGTTCAAAGAATTTAATTCTAATATATAGGAATTTAATTCCTTTGAAAATCAAGGTTCAACCCTACAATAAGAATTTAATTCTTACAAAAACAAGAGGCATGAGATCCTCCAAAATCCTAGCATGAGATCAAAACCTCCAAACACTCAGAAGGAAAGATTGATGATTCATTAATAACATTACAATAAGATCTCATGTGCTCCACGTGAGCGTCTCTAATGAATAAAAAGGGAAAGACACAAACAGCCTCGCGTGCTGGCACGTGAGCACCACAAGAATCAAGTGTTTAACACTTCTATATAAGAAATGGAGGAATAGCAGTGTAGTGTTTAACACTGATTCAGAGCCTCACGTGGGAACACGTGAGTGCTGAACATAACCAAATGCTTAGCTCTTATAAAAGAAAGGGGGATAGAACCCAGAGAACAACTCCCACTTTGGAGCGCCTCACGTGCCCACACGTGAGCGCTTCCAAAGTGCAGTGTTTAACACTGATTTAGAATCTCACGTGGGAACATGTGAGTGCCGAACATACACCAATGCTTAGAATTATGAGACTCAGACTCCAGCCTCAAATGGGCTAAGTCTTCCTGAGGTCAAAACCTCCTTGATCCCCAAATCAACCGAGCCTCTGTGATAATCTCAGTCTCAAACCTGACTGATGACCCCTTAACTGATGATATCCAAAACGATATTCATCCCACATTTCCCCGAGGAATCTTAGTCTCAAAATACGACCAATAATTTATGGGTTGACCACCAACCCTTTTTTCCTCAAACACGGGAATTGGTTCAAGGGTATATCTTTTTACACCTCTAATACATGTCGTTGTAATTCTTCAACGTTTTCAGAGAGGTGGCGGGTACCGACAACCAACAGCTTTTTGGTGCACTTCCCAAACTGACATGCACATCCCAAATCAAACCACATCCTGAACTGGATGTAACTTATATCATCGTTGCTCATCCCGTCACGTAACAAATACACGTGCGCCCAAGATGAACAATGGACCGAGATGTCCCTAAACTAATAGTGGACTGAGACGTCCATAAACTAACAACGGACCAAGACGTCCTTAAACTAAAATCTCACCTCCAAAATGGTGATCTGCGGACCGAAACGTCCTCAAACTATCTACAGACCGAGACGTCCTCAAACTATCTACAGATCGAGATGTCCTCGAACTATCTACAGACCGAAATGTCCTCAAACTACAACTTCATCTTCAAAATGGCGATAAAGGACCGAAACGTTCTTAAACTAAATAACATAGCCCAAATTCTCTCTTGTTGGATCTGAAACAAAAGTGATCCTAACACCCTGTTAAGTAGTTCTTAGTCTCAAATTGGACTAACGTATCCTTAACAAAAGATTAACCGAGCCCCAAATGCTCGTATACATTTAAGTCGATCTTGATCTCAAAACAGATCAACGATCCTCAAATCAACCCAAACCCAAATCTAAGATATACAGATTTGGACTAATCCATGCCCTACGGGCGACAACATAAATTAGTCTCCATATACAATCCACGGGCAACCAAAAATAAAACAAACACACACGACACGAAGTGAATCTCTGGAGCAGGAGAAAGTGGTTATCGCGATGCGATAACGTAATTAACTGCATGGGCTTACGCCTGCAGGAAAGAGCGTCCGCACAATCAAAAACCCCTAGCGAACGAGGGGGAATCTGATGAAGTCTGCTACAACGACCGTATCCGTCTAAACCTCCGATATACGGTGCCATAAATCAACTTGGTATCTTCGGAGAGGTGGACGGATAAACCCAAATAGTATCTGCCCCCAAAATTCAGGCCAGACGTTCCAACGTCCCGGTCACGTCTTTCGGCGGTGAACAGATTCTGGCATGCCCGGTGGGACCTTTTCTTCTTTCCACTCCACATTTCGTGTGTCGTGTTTGCGAACAAATCATGGTTTACTATGGTTGTCCCTGGATTCGAGGTACTAAGACTTGGTCTCTTGCTCCTGTATTAGAGAAAAGAAGATCAATGGCTTCCAAGTGTACCCACAACAACAACTCCCGCTCCGTTTCCGCTGGAGAAGTGACATACGGGTTAAATGAGGCCTCCATCTTTTCAATGCCGGTGGGGCAGGTGACTCAAGCCACCACTGGATTGTGCTTCGGGACCATGCTCCCACCAGCAAGCTTCAGCGTCCTAATGCCATCACAGGAAGCTCCAAAGAAGTCGGTCTTCGATCGACTTGCAACCACCATGACCCCTCTCAACGGGTCGTCCAAATCCACCACCTCAGTCTTCAACAGGCTGAGCCAAAGCTCAAGTGGGCCCGCAAAGAGGCTCGCAATACCTAAAGGGGTTATTCCGAAACGGATAGCTGATCCAGCTCCGGCAGGTGAAGTCATCAAAAGTGCTTCCCCTACCAGAAGGTCGACCATCGAATGATTGACCGTCCCCTCTCAACGGACGTCAGTCTTCGATAGGCTGGCACCAGCAGTAGCCCTTCACCAAAGTAGAGGGTATGAGGAAGCCATTACCATAACTGAGGCAATCCCGTCTGCAAGACATGCTCGACGTCGCCACTGGCGCCGAGTGAGGAAAGCTGGGGGCAACTCCCCCTCTGGACTTACTCTACCAGCTCCAATGGTGGAAGTTGATGCTGCTGTTCTAATTTGGAACAACTTTGAACCGTTTAACAGGGTGCGACGGAACTCCCCGACCGCGGTGCTGAAGAAATCTCTCCCACATGTTGAAAACATGATACAGGCGAAGCCGGAGCGGCCCCCTCAGCGGCTGTCCTCCCAAGTCCACAGGGTCAGGCAGAAGGTCCAAGATTCTATGATCAATAAAGACTACTCTTGCCGACTGAAGAAAATAAAGGCTCGGCAAGAGGAGGACCATCCCTCCACCATGCAGCGAGGGACTTCTTCTACGAAGGCACCTGTTACAATGGCCCCTTTGATTTTGACTTCTCACAAAAAGAGAAGGCCAAAGAATTTACTACCATTGGCAGCAAATCCCAAAGGTGATGGATCCAAACGCCCCAAGTCTGGGGGTATAATCGTGCACACGGTTTATATGGCTTCCGGAAAAGAGGAAAGCCGTGCTTCCGTAGGTCATCGGCCGCAAACTCGGTCGTTGACAAAGACTCATGAGCAACAACAAAAGCTCCAGGAGATGCTGACAAAAATGGCAGCACTCACCGGGCAAAAAAGAAAGTCCGGAAGCAGTGTCCGACCAGCGCCAGGAGCAGGAGATTGATACGGAGTTCTTGCGAAGGGTGCTGGAAAGGAAGGATAAGGAGGCAGCGGAACAAGGTGCTAATATAAAACAGATGGCGCTCCTGTTCCAAGACATGGTTGGAATGATGATCCAGCCAGAACCTCCAACGGAAGACCTACCGATGATCATCGAGGACGATAGAGGGAAAACATCAAACCCTCTTTCGGCTTTATCAGCAGCCAGGAAGGAAACAATTTCCAAAGCTGCGCAGGCTGATTACATAGCTCCGCAAATACGAGCTCATCAGGCGAGTGAAGCAGCTGGCAAAGTCATCAGAACCGGACGACCTTAGCCAGGCTGGCACGATTAAATCAAGTACCCGCCGAGATATACGATCCCCAAGTTCCACGTATATAAGGGGACAGGCAACCCGCATCAGCACGTCGTCCAGTTCAGAGCATTATGCGGCAATACTGGAGGCGACGACAAATTGCCGCTTTGCCAGTTCGTTGGCAGCTTGTCAGAGACGGCGTTTGAATGGTACTCGGAGCTCCCAAATGACTCAGTCAAAACATTCACAGAAATGGAGCTGCTATTCACGCAGCAGTTCGTCAGCGCAAGCGAACGCACTCCGATCACATCATTAATCAATGCCAGGGTGAAGTCAGTGTAAGTCTACGCTAGCGCCCCGGCCGTCTACAGACGCCAAATGCGGAACAAATTTTTTTTTTAACTGGCGCTATCGTATACTTTAACCCGGATCTGCCATTATTGCTAAACCAACAAACTGTAAAGAGTGTAGAAAGGTTATACCGACCGATCCGAGTCCTTCGTTCTTTAACCATCATCCCACGCTCCGTTGCGGCTGCTCCGATCTTGTCGATCTCCGATCTCCTCGTCGAGGTGGCACCACGTCGACGATTCTTTAAACGGGCTCCCGCCTCTGACTCGAGGCAACTCGGTCGTCAAGTTTGCTAAAAGAGACGACCAAGAATGATGTAGAGAATGAGTAGATGACTTTGTCTCACTTTGTCCAAAACCGTGGACGATCGGTTAATGAAGTTGCCATTTTATCGGGTGATGGAAATGAAAGAGGCAATGAAATTTCCATGCACCCTAAACCATAGTCTTTTCTCTCAAGAATGAAATTAATCTCTCTCTCTTTCTTCTCAAGGGGGTCGGCCACTATTTAAGGAGGTGGAGGGTGAGTGTAGGAGAGAGGGGAGAGTAACCTTAAGCAAAAGATCTTTAACAAATATCTATCATGCAAACAAAAGGAATTAATGGTAAAGGGTGACTCATAAAACACATCATCAAAAAACCATTAATGCACTAATGAGTCATGAAGCCTAGTCATCATCTAGAAGCTCCTAGAACCTTCCACACACTCATGACTCACCTCAGAGAAGAAAAGATAAATCCGCATTTAACCGAATGTTAAATACGGCTGATAGAAAACTGGAAACTGGCAACTTCTAAAAGTGATCCTGAAACGACTTTTAGGACAACCCCGAAACTGTATAAATATACCCGCATTTGTATTACGACCGAATACAAATGCAACTGAAACAAAGATATTATATCTACTCAATATAATACTCGGATCCGGCTTAAACCAAAGCCGACCAGTATCATCTGCCCGAAAAATAACACGTGCGTAAACGCACGTGCATTTTCCGAACCCTGCCATAAAACCATACGGCCTCTACAACGTTTCGCCCGAACTTGGGAAACTGTCTGTGGGGGACTCTAATGACTCGTCAGTACCCTGGCAGTGGGTTTAACCACAAACCGTCAGCGGCACTAGCAATGCGTAACGGCTGCCCATGGACTGACCTCAAGGGAGGCTGATGAGCGAACTCATCCAGAAACCCTACTGAGCCTAACAGTGACAATATATATACAGTCCGGTCCGTTCGTCTATGAGTATCGCATATCTGCCTAGGGGGCTAGTAACGTCAGACCCCCAATAGCAGTATAAGTCGTGTCGGAGTGTAGCCCAATAACACCCTGAAATACTACTGGAGTACCTACCAGTAAATCTCCTGCCATGGCCATGGACTTTGTGTAATGGCTCTCCTAGACACAGCACGACCTCGCCCCCAATACCGGGAGAGACGAATCCCCTGCCGATCCGCTCACGTGCCTCCATATGGCTCGGGACTGTACCCAAAAGCTACCTGTTTGCACGTCTCCTTTGAGCCGTGGTAGGGTAGAAATCAAAGCACAGTGGGAACTCACACGAGACAAATGACAACCTCAGGTCGATGAACTAACCTGTACACATGTCACCAGGGAACTGCTATCTGAAGATAGATATAGTACTATCTAGCAGATTCCCGGCGAGTCCTGTCCGGTGTACTCATAACCCAATGAGCACCTGTATACATCTTAGGTGATCCAACTGACACCAGTGGCTTGTGAGACCGGCCACCGCCCCTCGTCGGGGTCTCGACTGTACACACTAGTCTACTCCGGAGTATCGATGCCCTGTCTCGAAACTCCCACGACTAGGGACCACAATTAAGGATATGCATATAAACTACCCAACTCTCACGTATATGATCGCCATCATACTGTTGGTAGTAAAGCAAGATCCTAAGGGCTCTATCAAAGTGTAACATGTAATCAGTCACCTGAATATGTACACGACTGATAAAGGCAAACCAGATAGCATACTATCATCTCGAGTAAGACTGTCCTACCGGTATAGGTCCTCCGCAATCATTGCAATCACGTACCTGCGATCCAATAATTGACTATGAGGGCACTATCTCCAACAGTCAGGAGAGACCTGGGTTCAATACGCGATCCGGTGGCGGAATCTATGGTCAAAATGCGAACAACGCATCGAAGAAGATCCTGCCGTGGGCATGTTCGTACGGACCCTCGATCCTCAGGCGACTGTGTCCCGGTTCATGACGTTCTTTAAGCCGACCACCTTCCAGGCTTTGATCGACAAGCCGGCCCAAATGGACCAAATAGGCCACGGGCCGTCCTTTTAAAAAATGGACCATCGGAATGTAAAGAGCAAAAGGAAAGCGGCCTTCGTTGCCAACACTCAACAATAGCCGAGCGACCAGAAACCGGCTGCTCGCCAAAGCAACGCGCCCCCGTGGCAATCCCTCGAAGAGAAGCTAGGATGTGCTTATTCGTTCCCCCGTGATAAAATGAGGAGATCGTTCGAACTGGCAGTGCGCAACAAACTCATCACACTGCCGGATCTGAGACGTCCACTACATCCCGGTGATGTCAACAGTCCCAACTACTGCTCCTACCACAGAGTAGTAGGCCACCCAATTGAGAACTGCTATGTTTTCAAAAACTGGGTCGAGGACTAGTACTGTCAAGGGAAGTTCGCGCTGTCAGAAAACTGGAGGGTGAACCCACCATAGAGGCACACTCCTAAAACGGTAGACACGCCGGGGGCATCATGCTCGTTTATGGAAGAAGCTCCTTGGGAAGTGGTCTTTTCAGCTAAAGCTAAAAGAATGCTGAAGGACCTTCAAGCATGTCCGGTGATCAAATGGAAAAGCCCGCTGGAGCCCGAGATCATTGAGGGAATGCTTAAACCACGCCCAACACTGAAAACTGGTAACGATGGGCAAGACCTCCAGGCCAAGCCTTCAAAGTGAAGAAGGAGGAAAATAATGTCCAATGGGAACTCTACTTCGATGGAGTATCTTCCATGAAGAAGCGGAAGCCTAACACTCCTATAATCAAAGCCGTGGTAGGCCTTATCTTCGTGACTCTGCAAGGAGGGATAATGCGTTTCGCCATTTCCTTAACAGAGCCGAGGACAAACAATGAGGCTGAATACGAAGCTTTGATAGCAGGTCTTGAGATTGATGTCGACATGGGAATCGAAAACCTCCTCATATATGGAGACTCCCAGCTGGTCGTCAGCCAAGTAAATGGTGACCATCAGACGTGTAAACCGAAGTTGGTAAAATATGACGAAAGTGTGCAGCAATTGCTGACTCAAATCCCCTCTTACATCTTGGAAAGCATACCGCATGCGGAAAATAGTAAGGCGGATGCATTAGCCAAGCTCTCTAAAGAACTGGCCGACGAAAACCTCAATGACATAAGGATCATTGTGCAAAGCTGCTGGATTCTCGCACCGGCAAAAATATCTCCGGAGTCGTCTGAAAGAAAGGAAGCGACCAAACAAGCGGCCTTCCAATTATAGGATGAAGGAAAGGCTAAGTATTAGAGAGAAGTCTTCATAGACTACTTCAAATCCCATCGAACACCTGAAAACACATCTTCAAGACATCAGCTCATGAAACGGGCTCTGTCTTTCACTTTCGTCAATGATACTCTATACAAGAGATCCTTCGACAGTTTGTGGCTAAGGTGCCTGGGACTAAAAGAAGCAAGGAGAGTCATCCAAGAAACCCACGACGGACTATGAGGTTCTCATCAAGCCGGATCAAAGATGGAGCTGAAGATCAAAAGAATGGGTTACTACTAGCCCACAATGATTTAGGACTGCCTTGAATATACGAAGCAGTGTCACTCATGCCAAATCCACGGGGACTTCATCTACCGGCATCCAAATCTGCTACACCCAACAATAACCAGTTAGCCGTTCGAAATGTGGGGAACCGATATAATTGGGCCCATCGAACCAGCGTCATCCAAAGGACATCGGTTCACATTGGCAGACCGATTACTTCTCTAAGTGGGCAGAAGCAGTACCGCTAATGGAAGTGAAGACAGAGAACATCCTCCACTTCTTCAGGACACATGTCATTTACCGGTTCGGCACTCCGCGACGGATCATCTCGGATAATGGTCTGGCCTACAGAAGCCATAAGATCAGCCGCTTCGCACAGCAGCATAATATAGAATGGAGGCACTCTTCAGTCTATAATTCCCGAGCTAACGGTCTAGCTGAGTCTTTCAAGAAGACTTTGATGAAGATCATAAAGAAAACGGTGTCCAGAAACAAAAAGGAATGGCACGAGAGATTGCACGAAACTCTCTGGGCATATCGAACCACGTTCAAAACGGCCACGAATACAACGCCATTCACATTGGTATTCGGCATAGAAGCGGTACTTCCCTTGGAGATAGAGCTACCCTCTCTACGAGTGGCAGTTCGATACGAGGTAACGGATGAAGAAAATGCCCATCTTCGGCTTGATGGGTTCGATGCCCTCGATGAAACTCGTATCATGGCGCAACAAAACCTGGAAGCTTACAAAGTAAGGATGACACGCTCATACGAAAGAATGACTAGGCCAAGAACATTCCGCCAAGGAGAACTCGTCCTAGTCGTCAAAAGACTTATGATCCCCAATCGTGCAAAACGGAGGAAATTCGAGCCAAACTATGAAGGTCTGTATATCATAGACAAGGTCTACCAAGATGGGGCCTATTTGCTCATGGATATGCACGGTGAAAGACCCTTCCGGCCAATAAACGACCGATTCCTTAAAAAATACTACGCTTGACAAGTCACGACTCAGGTTAATAATAGATGACGACACTCGTGTCCCCTCGCTATCTTCCTGAGTCAAAACTATAAAAGTAGTATCTAACAAAACTTCGCCTCGAAGATGATCAATGGACCGAAATGTCCCTAAACTAACAACGGACCGAAATGTCCTTAAACTAACCGTCGCCTCAAACATGGCGACAATAGATCGAGATGTCCTTAAACTAGCAATGGGCCACTACGTCCTTAAACTGGCATTAGACCGAAATGTCCCTAAACTAGTACTCCGCCTCAAACATGGTGCATCGTCGCAAATTTGGTGATATCTTCTCTTGGGATCTATGTTACAATCAAAACTCCAACAGCAAAGACTGCAACCCAAGTGTGTAAAAAAAAAACGGTATGTCCACAAGCGAAATGGGTACGGATGAAAACCCGAAAGGGCACCGTGAGTAAAAATAGCAGGGCTACCGGCGAGCTTGTGAAAACCCGAAATGGCGCAATTTCGTTGTTAAAAAAAAACAAACGGCATGTCCACAAGCGAAATGAGCACGGATGAAAATCCGAAAGGGCGCCGTGAGTAAAAACAGCAGGGCTACCGGCGAGCTTGTGAAAACCTGAAAGGGCGCAATCTCGTTGTTAAAAAAAAAGAAAAAAGAAAAAAAAACGGTATGTCTACAAGCGAAATGGGCACGAATGAAAACCCAAAAGGATGCCGTTAGTAAAAACAGCAGGGCTACCGGAGAGTTTGTGAAAACCCGAAAAGGCGCAATCTCGTAAATTTTTCACTTACGAGATCCTCTCGACTCGTAAGGAGAACTCTCCCTATGAGACCCTCACGGCTCATAGCATTCGAAAGTCTTAAGTTACAGGGGTCCAAACTTATTCTTAAGCCGTCGTATCCCCCAAGTTGCCGTACAGGCGGTACAATGCTATCCCATGTATACAATCCACGGGCACAAATAAACGTTTCCCCCAACAAGTTCCACCAATCACGAGGAATGTCCTCATATGGTGAATGACACTTGTAAGTCCTCTCGACTTATAAAGAGAAAATACTCTTATGAGATCCTTACGACTTATAAGAGAAAACACCACTTAGAAGTCCTCACGACTTCTAAGGAGAACATACACCTACGAGATCCTCACGACTCGTAGGGAGAAATGCCTTTATGAGACCCTTACGGGTCATAAAGTCAAAAGCCTTAGTCGACAGGACCCTAACCCTATTTACTAAGCCACCCTTTTTTCAGATCAACAAGGGCAAATGATGATTCGCTCCTGGCAATATTCCAGTTGTAGCGATGCTGATGCCGGAATTAGTGTCAGGATCCAAGTTCCATACTCGCAACAAAAATCAGCGAGCAAGAAATGCATATGAAATAGCCGAAATGATGGGGCAACTCGCAATAAAAATTAGCGAGCAAGAAATGCATATGAAATAGCCGAAATGATGGGGCAACTCGCAATAAAAATCAGCGAGCAAAAATATATGCATATAAAAACAGCCGAAATGTTTAGGCAACTCGCAATAAAAAGCAGCGAGTAAAAAGAAAAGAATAGCCGAAATGATTGGGCACCGCGATAAAAAGCCGAAATGATTGGGCAATCGCGACATTCGCGATATAAAAAACTGAAATGATAGAGCATCATGGAAATAAAAAAAATGATGAAACTTTTGCCTTGCAGGTAAGTCCACATCAACCCCTGTATACAATCCATGGGCATAAACGAAAAGAGAACCATATTTTCCCACCAGGCTCTTTCAAAGGGAGAGCCAAGTCTTGACGGTTCACAAAACAACCTAGAGACCACCTCGACATTCGTCTCGTTACAACAGACGCAGTGTCAACAACGACGTTTCTTCTCACTCCAACAGGATGCAGACGCAACGTCAGCAAATGACCCCAGGGTCCAACAAAACGGAGCCATGGCAAAGTCCCTAGTTCCAAGTCTCGACGGTTCACAAACAACCTAGAAACCACCTCGACACTCGTCTCATTACAGCAGACGCAATGTCAACAACGGCGTTTCTTCTCACTCCAGCAGGATGCAGATGCGACATCAACAAAGACTCCAGGGTCACAACAAAACGGAGCCGTGGCAAACTCCCTAGTTCCAAGTCTCGACGGTTTACAAACAATCTAGAGACCAGCTCGACACCCGTCTCGTTACAGCAAACATAGTGTCAACAAGGGCGTTTCTTCTCACTCCAGCAGGATACAGACACGACGTCAGCAAAAGACTCCAGGGTCAGAACAGAGCGGAGCCATGGCAAAGTCCCTAGTTCCATGTCTCGACGGTTCATAAACAATTTAGAGACCACCTCAACACTCATCTCGTTACAGCAGACGCAGTGTCAACAACGGCGTTTCTTCTCACTCCAGCGGGATGCAGACGCAACGTCAACAAAGATTCCAGGGTCAAAACAAAGCGGAGTCATGGCAAAGTCCCTAGTTCCAAGTCTCGACGGTTCATAAACAACCTAGAGACCACCTCGACACTCGTCTCGTTACAGCAGATGCAGTGTCAACAACGGCGTTTCTTTTCACTCCAGCAGGATGCGGACGGGACGTCAACAAAGACTCCAGGGTCAAAACAGAGCGGAGCCATGGCAAAGTCCCTAGTTCAAAGTCTCGACGGTTCACAAACAACTTAGACACCACCTTGACACTCATCTCGTTACAGCAGACGCAGTTTCAACAACGGCGTTTCTTCTCACTCTAACAGGATGTAGACGCGACGTTAACAAAGACTCTAGGGTCAAAACAGAGCGGAGCCATGGCAAAGTCCCTAGTTCCAAGTCTCGACGGTTCACAAACAACCTAGAGACCACCTCGACATTCATCTCATTACAGCAAACGCAGTGTCAACAACGACACTTCTTCTCACTCCAGCAGGATGCAGATGCGACGTCAACAAGCGACCCCAGGGTCAAAACAAAATGGAGCAATGGCAAAGTCCCTAGTTCCAAGTCTCGACGGTTCACAAACAACCTCGAGATCATCTCGACATTCTCCTCATTGCAGCAGACACGGTGTCAACAAAGGAAGCGAAGGCCAAATTCTAGCTTTAGGGTCTTGACGGCAACTCAAATAAAACCTGAAAGACTATCGGAGATCATCCCACACCAGCGCGGAGTGGTTATGACTCATCGGGGGTCCCAAACTGAGCCTAATCTCAGGTAAAAAGCGGCATGGCAAAATTCCTACCGCTTGCTCTCTTGAAGGTAATATGAGCTAAGGAGATTACTTGAAGACGTCTTGTCCAGCCCCCGAAGGGATCAGAGACACGACAGTCGCGGAACTACTCGAACAGCAGCGTAAAGTCTGCATATCGGGGAATGCATCAGCCAACGCGACGGTAAGACGGACAAAAACCCCAGTACCACAGACCCTAACGGATCTCTGTCGTAAAGAGCAGGGGTTAACTGTAACGTTAGAACATGTTTGCCTACAAGCCCAAGTGAGGTAAACTAAACAAGCTCCGAAATGAGTTCAAAAACTAGAGACTCCGGGATGAGTGAATAAACTACAAGCTTGTGAATAAACTACAAGCTACGAAATGAGTCCATAAACCAGAGACTCCGGGATGAGTGAATAAACTACAAGCTCCGAAATGAGTACATAAACTAGAGACTCCGGGATGAGTGAATAAACTACAAACTCCGAAATGAGTATATAAACTACTTCACCTCAAGTCAATACAGAAAGGCGCAACCCATGAGCACCAACCGTGTACTATGCAAGGCAGTAAGGAGGGTATTTGATTCACACCGTACTAAGCGTTCATTCACTACTGCATACCTACTTAAATGGAAATAGTGTTCAAAGCATGCTAATTTATGTATGTGTGAGAAGGATTAGCACATGACACAATAATGGCGCTCGCACTTAGCAAAAAATTCATAAGGGTAAAGTATAAAGCTCATGCACAGAGGCGACATACACGTATGAATATATGATGAAAAGGAAACATTCAACAGAAAACATTTACATTGAAATAAACATACTACTCTACAGGGAAGATATCACCAAATATGGGATCAGAGATACAGGGGTTAACAAAACAATAAATAAAGTTCTCCAATTCCTTCTCTGCCCTCTCTACCATGTCGAAGCGGTGGTCTTCGCGAGGAGTTTATCCCCATCGATTAGCACCATGCTCATCAGCAAAGGCAGATATGATAGTCCGTTGAGCCCTTATCCGGCTTAGCAACTGAATCGAACGGTCCCTCAAAGACTGGGTAATCAAACGTGCCTCGTGAAAGCACTCGATCTTGTCCTCCGCCACATCGAGAATTGCCGGAGTCATCTCTGCCGGATGAGGGGGGATGTCGGCAAGCACGGATAGGAAAATCATCCGGAGCCAAATGGAGCCCATAGGAAGAGGAGAGCCCCTACAAGTCAGGAGCTCGTACATCACCGCGTCACATTGAGCGTCGGTGAAAAGGAAATCTACTAGCCGCGCAGCAAAGTGAGGAATAGTCTCCTCGATGGGCACCTCCCATAGTTGCCGACAAGCGTGAGGACGATCACAAGCCATAGCTCTTGGTTTGTTCCTTTGGAAAATGGTTTACCTTGAGTTCTGTTAATAGAAATGGGTTTCTCTTTAAGAAGAAGGAGGAAGACATAGCTTCGGGTTATAAAGAGAACCATTCAAATCCAGACACGGAAAATTCTGTGCATGATGGAACTATTTCCAAGGACGGGAAAAAGGGACAAGGGGAAAGAAGATAGTTGACCCATAGGAATCAGAGCAAGAAGGTAATCCGATCCCAGCACTTCACAACCGGTAGAAAAGGTGCCACCGCTGCACTCATGTGTGAGCCACATGAGCGCAACGGTGGGGGGCATTTGTTTCCCCCAATAAAAGAGCAAAGCTCTGTTCGAAAAACTCAAGAGGCAGCGCCTCACGTGCTTTCCACGAGGGCGCCAGCGCCAAAGTTAAAAACTCTTATTGGCACCGCACGTGCTCCTCACATGGGCGTCAATGTGCAAAGCACATGAAAGAATTAAAAAAACCTTAATGAGCCCTACGTGTTTAACACGTGAGTGCCTATATGCAACGCATATAGGCACTGCAGTTAAAATAATTGCTAGGCTAATGGAGCCTCATGTACCCACACGTAAGCACCTATATGAACATCTTATAGGCGCTGCGTTTAAGCAATTGATAGGCTAAAATTGAGGCTCATGTGTAAGCACGTGAGCGCCTATATGCAAAGCATATAGGCGCTGCATTCAAACAGATGGCAAGCCAAAAAGGCTCACGTGTTAACACGTGATACACTCTTATGCTGTTGCATATAAGCAAACAAGATTAATTTCATTGGGATCACGTGCTACACGTGAGTGTTCCTAAACACCTTCCAAGCCGATAGAATTAAATACTAAATAATAGGATTAAAACTATATTTGGAGGATATTTCCTTAATTCTTTCTAATATGGAAAGATACTTCTCTAACAAAGAATCTTGGATGGAATATCTAACAGAATTAAATTCTATATATGTAGGAAATATTTCCATGATCTTCCTTAAATTAAAAGGATCTTCTTTGTTAAACGAAGGACCTTTGGATCAAAGATCCAACGGTGATCGTCCGGTAGAATAAAATTCTCTGAAAGATATTCATAAAAATAAAATTCTATGATCGAATAAAATTTGAATCTTGTTAAACTAACAAGATATTCATATGATATAATAAAATTCTATCTTAGGAAAATATTTCCTAATCTGGTTAAAAACAAATAAGAAATCTTCTCTGTTAAACTGAAAACCTTTGGATTAAAAATCCAACGGTGAATAAAATTCACCAGAACAATTGGATTGATTATGAAATCAATCATAATCTCTCAATGAGGGATTTTCTTAACAAATTGATTCTTTTTCTTCTCCTATAAAAAGGAGCAAACAGAGGAAAAAAAGGGGAGAGAGAACGGAGACGGAGAAAAAGAGGAGAAAGAAGACTAAAAAGAAGAAGAGAATTTGAGTCTCACAAAAGACTTATTTCACCATAACATTCTAGGTAAAAAAAAAATACACAGAGATTGTTCTATCTTTTTGACCTTCCTAAGGGTTTAACCCTCCACATAAGAACTTAGTTCTTATTCTGGTTGAGATCTGTAGAAGCAGATCTCCCCATAAGTTGAGAATTTAATTCTAATCGAGGCGGTTCTGTCATGCAGATTCAAAATCTAGGGGAAAGAACTGAGTTCAAAGAATTTAATTCTTACAGAGATATAGGGGAATTTAATTCCTCTGAAAATCGAGGTTCAACCTTACAATAAGAATTTAATTCTTACAAAAACAAGAGACATAAGATCCTCCAAAATTCTAGCATGAGATCAAAACCTCCAAACACTCAGAAGGAAAGATTGGTGATTCATTAGTAACATTATAATAAGATCTCACATGCTCCACGTGAGCGTCTCTAATGAATAAAAAGCGAAAGACACAAACCGCCTCGCGTGCTCGTACGTGAGCACCACAAGAATCAAGTGTTTAACACTTCTATATAATGAAAGGGGAATAGCACCCAGAGAACAACTCCCACTTTAGGGCGCTTCACGTGCCTACACGTGAGCGCTTCCAAAGTGCAGTGTTTAACACTGATTCAGAGGCTCACATGGGAACATGTGAGTGCTGAACATAACCAAGAGCTTAGAACTTATAAAAGAAAGGGGGGATAGAACCCAGAGAACAATTCCCACTTTTGAGTGCCTCACGTGCCCACACGTGAGCGCTTCCAAAGTGCAGTGTTTAACACTGATTCAGAGCCTCATGTGGGAACACATGAGTGCTGAACATACACCAATGCTTAGCATTATGAGACTCAGACTCCGGCCTAAAATGGGCTAAGCCTTCCTGAGGTCAAAACCTCCTTGATCCATAAATCAACCGAGCCTCTGTGATAATCTCAGTCTCAAACATGACTGATGACCCCTCAACTGATGATATCCAAAACGATATTCACTCCACATTCCCCCGAGGAAATCTTAGTCTCAAAATACGGCTAATGATTTCTGGGTTGACCACCGACCCCTTTTTTCCTCAAACACAGGAATTGGTTTAAAGGTACATCTCTCTACACCTCTGATACATGTCTTGTAATTCTTCAAAGACTTCAGAGAGGTGGCGGGTCCTGACAACCAACTGCTTTTTGGTGCACATCCCAAATCAAACCACATCTTGAACTGGATGTATCCCATATCATCTTTGCTCATCCCGTTACGTAACAAATACACATGTGCGCAAGATGAACAATGGACCGAGATGTCCTTAAGCTAACAGTGGACCGAGACGTCCCTAAACTAACAATTGACCGAGACGTCCTTAAACTAAAATCTTACCTCCAAAATGGTAATCCGCGGACCGAAACGTCCTCAAACTATCTACAGACCGAGACGTCCTCAAACTATCTACAGACCGAGATGTCTTCAAACTATAACTTTGCCTCCAAAATGGCGATAAGGGACCGAAACGTCCTTAAACTAAACAACAGAGCCCAAATTCTCTCTTGTTGGATCTGAAACAAAAGTGATCCTAACACCCTGTTAAGTAGATCTTAGTCTCAAATTGGACTAACGTATCCTTAACAAAAGATTAACCGAGCCCCAAATGCTCGTTTACATTGAAGTCGATCTTGATCTCAAAAAAGATCAACGATCCTTAAATCAACCCAAACCCAAATCTAAGATATACGGATTTGGACTAATCCACCCCTACAGGCGACAACATAAATTAGTATCCGAATACAATCCATGTACAACCAAAAATAAAACAAACACACACAACACGAAGTGAACCTCTGGAGCAGGAGAAAGTGGTTATCGCGATGCGATAACGTAATTAACTGTAGGGGCTTGCGCCTGCAGGGAAGAGCGTTCCTACAATAAAAAAGACCCTCGCGAACAAGGGGGAATCTGACGAAGTCTGCTACAACGGCCGTATCCGTCCAAACCTCCGATATACGGTGCCATAAATCAACTTGGAATCTTCAGAGAGGTGGACGGATAAACCCAAATAACATCTGCCCCCAAAATTCAGGCCAGACGTCCCAACGTCCCGGTTGCGTCTTTCGGCGGTGAACAACAATTAAGAAATAAACATGGTCCTAAGCTATACATTGTTTTATTGGGACAGAAGAAACGAAAATAAGTCGTGTCAGTCGCGATTGTGGAAGTTCAACAGGTCACGATAAGCTCTCGTGCTAAGATAGGGGCGTCCATTCCCATAGCACCTCGTAGGGATTGCTACTGGAGGTTCTTCAGCCTCAAATTCCTCCTCACTCGAGATTTCATCCTCCGACTCTTCCTCGGCTGGGGCTTCGTTTTCGGGCTCTTCTCCCATGGGGTTTCTTCTCCTGGTCCTCCCTCGGCGGGAGCTACCTCATCAGAGTCCCCTTCCATATGATCCACCTATTCCACATCCTCTTCCACCGGGTCCTCCCCAGGATCTTCCTCTTCTAGATCTTCTTCTACTGGGTTTTCTTCCACTGGGTCCTCCTCGGGATCTTCCTTTTCTGGGTCTTTTTCGGGGTCCTCTTCTTCATCGTCAGAGTTACTGATCATATTGACTTCTAGAGCCGCGTCTGCGATTTTCTTGTCCTCGGGATCGCTGTTGTCGAAAATAACCTGTGGGCGATCGACCTCGTCATCTGAACTCACCAGCATGCAATCTAAGGAAACGCAGGACCGAGTGTCCTCATCGAGAAACGGTGCTGCCCCAGGGTTGGCCATGACCTGGAAAGAGGGAGTCATGATCAGATAGTGGAAGACACATAAAAAAAATAACTAAAGATGTGGAGCACATGGAAAATATAAGGTAGGTAAAGAATGTAAAATCATAATTTTGAGTGATGATGCAGTAAGTAGTATAAGAAAGTGAATGGTAAGGAAACGATATACAAATCTTAACCCACATTTTTTTCCATTTAAACAAAGGGGTCTAACAAAATACAAAGTTCAGACGAAAAGAAACAATTACTAAATAAAATAATAAGGTCTTTATTGAAAGCGGGATGGGTGAAAACTCCGCGTTGATATCTAGATCGCTGCGATCCCGTAAAACGAGTTTGAATCTTACGTTGGGTTCGTACCATCCTCGAAACTTGAACCGTGATAACAAACGAGTTACTCAAGAAGATGTGGAGAGCGTTGACGAATCTCCTCTTTGTAGCTCTTTCCTTCGAGGGCAACCATTGATAAGATACTCGTTGGATCCATAAATCAAGCACCGCCCTTTGACCCGGCGACAGTCCCTTTAAGGGTGCCCTGGCCTCTTGCAATAACTACAATGTTGGGTTCTCCGCTGCTTCTGTTGCTGAGGAACAAATGAGCGCTTCATCTGCACACCTCCTCTTTATTTAACATGGATTCACCTACGATTGGGGACTCCCGCTGGTGCCTGAGCCATTTGCCTTCTTAGTCCTTCAGCTAAGAGATCGTTTGTTCGCTCTTGGGCTTCCATCAAGCCTTGCAGCACACCCAAAATCTCGACGGTTTGACTCTGGGGAGTGGAGGTGGAGAAGAGTCGTTGGAAGCTATGGTCCTAAAACAACAAATTTTAGGACGGCATAAGGTAGAAGGTATAAGAATCATAATAAGATATAGAATTGATAACGAAACAATAATATGTGGTGGGGTGAGACTCAATCGAGCGCAAATCAAATGTAGAACTTCAAGTCACTCAAGAAGAGTGCCGCCTTGTAACTATGCTGCAGTTCATAATTACAATCACATAACTCTACTAAGTCACCCACAACTTTGGCAGACCGATTACTTCTCTAAGTGGGCAGAAGCAGTACCGCTAATGGAAGTGAAGACAGAGAACATCCTCTACTTCTTCAGGACACATGTCATTTACCGGTTCGGCACTCCGCGACGGATCATCTCTGATAATGGTCTGGCCTACAGAAGCCATAAGATCAGCCGCTTCGCACAGCAGCATAATATAGAATGGAGGCACTCTTCAGTCTATAATTCCCGAGCTAACGGTCTAGCTGAGTCTTTCAAGAAGACTTTGATGAAGATCATAAATAAAACGGTGTCCAGAAACAAAAAGGAATGGCACGAGAGATTGCACGAAACTCTCTGGGCATATCGAACCACGTTCAAAACGGCCACGAATACAACGCCATTCACATTGGTATTCGGCATAGAAGCGGTACTTCCCTTGGAGATAGAGCTACCCTCTCTACGAGTGGCAGTTCGATACGAGGTAACGGATGAAGAAAATGCCCATCTTCGGCTTGATGGGCTCGATACCCTCGATGAAACTCGTATCATGGCGCAACAAAACCTGGAAGCTTACAAAGTAAGGATGACACGCTCATACGAAAAAATGACTAGGCCAAGAACATTCCGCCAAGGAGAACTCGTCCTAGTCGTCAAAAGACTTATGATCCCCAATCGTGCAAAACGGAGGAAATTCGAGCCAAACTATGAAGGTCTGTATATCATAGACAAGGTCTACCAAGGTGGGGCCTATTTGCTCATGGATATGCACGGTGAAAGACCCTTCCGGCCAATAAACGACCGATTCCTTAAAAAATACTACGCTTGACAAGTCACGACTCAGGTTAATAATAGATGACGACACTCGTGTCCCCTCGCTATCTTCCTGAGTCAAAACTATAAAAGTAGTATCTAACAAAACTTCGCCTCGAAGATGATCAATGGACCGAAATGTCCCTAAACTAACAACGGACCGAAATGTCCTTAAACTAACCGTCGCCTCAAACATGGCGACAATAGATCGAGATGTCCTTAAACTAGTAATGGGCCACTACGTCCTTAAACTGGCATTAGACCGAAATGTCCCTAAACTAGTACTCCGCCTCAAACATGGTGCATCGTCGCAAATTTGGCGATATCTTCTCTTGGGATCTATGTTACAATCAAAACTCCAACAGCAAAGACTGCAACCCAAGTGTGTAAAAAAAAACGGTATGTCCACAAGCGAAATGGGTACGGATGAAAACCCGAAAGGGCACCGTGAGTAAAAATAGCAGGGCTACCGGCGAGCTTGTGAAAACCCGAAAGGGCGCAATTTCGTTGTTAAAAAAAAACAAACGGCATGTCCACAAGCGAAATGAGCACGGATGAAAACCCGAAAGGGCGCCGTGAGTAAAAACAGCAGGGCTACCGGCGAGCTTGTGAAAACCTGAAAGGGCGCAATCTCGTTGTTAAAAAAAAAAGAAAAAAGAAAAAAAAACGGTATGTCTACAAGCGAAATGGGCATGAATGAAAACCCAAAAGGATGCCGTTAGTAAAAACAGCAGGGCTACCGGAGAGTTTGTGAAAACCCGAAAGGGCGCAATCTCGTAAATTTTTCACTTACGAGATCCTCTCGACTCGTAAGGAGAACTCTCCCTATGAGACCCTCACGACTCATAGCATTCGAAAGTCTTAAGTCACAGGGGTCCAAACTTATTCTTAAGCCGTCGTATCCCCCAAGTTGCCGTACAGGCGGTACAATGCTATCCCATGTATACAATCCACGGGCACAAATAAACGTTTCCCCCAACAAGTTCCACCAATCACGAGGAATGTCCTCATATGGTGAATGACACTTGTAAGTCCTCTCGACTTATAAAAAGAAAATACTCTTATGAGATCCTTACGATTTATAAGAGAAAACACCACTTAGAAGTCCTCATGACTTCTAAGGAGAACATACACCTACGAGATCCTCACGACTCGTAGGGAGAAATGCCTTTATGAGACCCTTACGGGTCATAAAGTCAAAAGCCTTAGTCGACAGGACCCTAACCCTATTTACTAAGCCACCTTTTTTCAGATCAACAAGGGCAAATGATGATTCGCTCCTGGCAATATTCCAGTTGTAGCGATGCTGATGCCGGAATTAGTGTCAGGATCCAAGTTCCATACTCGCAACAAAAATCAGCGAGCAAGAAATGCATATGAAATAGCCGAAATGATGGGGCAACTCGCAATAAAAATTAGCGAGCAAGAAATGCATATGAAATTGCCGAAATGATGGGGCAACTCGCAATAAAAATCAGCGAGCAAAAATATATGCATATAAAAACAGCCGAAATGTTTAGGCAACTCGCAATAAAAAGCAGCGAGTAAAAAGAAAAGAATAGCCGAAATGATTGGGCACCGCGATAAAAAGCCGAAATGATTGGGCAATCGCGACATTCGCGATATAAAAAACTGAAATGATAGAGCATCATGGAAATAAAAAAAAATGATGAAACTTTTGCCTTGCAGGTAAGTCCACATCAACCCCTGTATACAATCCATGGGCATAAACGAAAAGAGAACCATATTTTCCCACCTGGCTCTTTCAAAGGGAGAGCCAAGTCTTGACGGTTCACAAAACAACCTAGAGACCACCTCGACATTCGTCTCGTTACAACAGACGCAGTGTCAACAACGACGTTTCTTCTCACTCCAACAGGATGCAGACGCAACGTCAGCAAACGACCCCAGGGTCCAACAAAACGGAGCCATGGCAAAGTCCCTAGTTCCAAGTCTCGACGGTTCACAAACAACCTAGAAACCACCTCGACACTCGTCTCATTACAGCAGACGCAATGTCAACAACGGCGTTTCTTCTCACTCCAGCAGGATGCAGATGCGACATCAACAAAGACTCCAGGGTCACAACAAAACGGAGCCGTGGCAAACTCCCTAGTTCCAAGTCTCGACGGTTTACAAACAATCTAGAGACCAGCTCGACACCCGTCTCGTTACAGCAAACATAGTGTCAACAAGGGCGTTTCTTCTCACTCCAGCAGGATACAGACACGACGTCAGCAAAAGACTCCAGGGTCAGAATAGAGCGGAGCCATGGCAAAGTCCCTAGTTCCATGTCTCGACGGTTCACAAACAATTTAGAGACCACCTCAACACTCATCTCGTTACAGCAGACGCAGTGTCAACAACGGCGTTTCTTCTCACTCCAGCGGGATGCAGACGCAACGTCAACAAAGATTCCAGGGTCAAAACAAAGCGGAGTCATGGCAAAGTCCCTAGTTCCAAGTCTCGACGGTTCATAAACAACCTAGAGACCACCTCGACACTCGTCTCGTTACAGCAGATGCAGTGTCAACAACGGCGTTTCTTTTCACTCCAGCAGGATGCGGACGCGACGTCAACAAAGACTCCAGGGTCAAAACAGAGCGGAGCCATGGCAAAGTCCCTAGTTCAAAGTCTCGACGGTTCACAAACAACTTAGACACCACCTCGACACTCATCTCGTTACAGCAGACGCAGTTTCAACAACGGCGTTTCTTCTCACTCTAACAGGATGTAGACGCGACGTTAACAAAGACTCTAGGGTCAAAACAGAGCGGAGCCATGGCAAAGTCCCTAGTTCCAAGTCTCGACGGTTCACAAACAACCTAGAGACCACCTCGACATTCATCTCATTACAGCAAACGCAGTGTCAACAACGACACTTCTTCTCACTCCAGCAGGATGCAGATGCGACGTCAACAAGCGACCCCAGGGTCAAAACAAAATGGAGCAATGGCAAAGTCCCTAGTTCCAAGTCTCGACGGTTCACAAACAACCTCGAGATCATCTCGACATTCTCCTCATTGCAGCAGACACGGTGTCAACAAAGGAAGCGAAGGCCAAATTCTAGCTTTAGGGTCTTGACGGCAACTCAAATAAAACCTGAAAGACTATCGGAGATCATCCCACACCAGCGCGGAGTGGTTATGACTCATCGGGGGTCCCAAACTGAGCCTAATCTCAGGTAAAAAGCGGCATGGCAAAATTCCTACCGCTTGCTCTCTTGAAGGTAATATGAGCTAAGGAGATTACTTGAAGACGTCTTGTCCAGCCCCCGAAGGGATCAGAGACACGACAGTCGCGGAACTACTCGAACAGCAGCGTAAAGTCTGCATATCGGGGAATGCATCAGCTAACGCGACGGTAAGACGGACAAAAACCCCAGTACCACAGACCCTAACGGATCTCTGTCGTAAAGAGCAGGGGTTAACTGTAACGTTAGAACATGTTTGCCTACAAGCCCAAGTGAGGTAAACTAAACAAGCTCCGAAATGAGTTCAAAAACTAGAGACTCCGGGATGAGTGAATAAACTACAAGCTTGTGAATAAACTACAAGCTACGAAATGAGTCCATAAACCAGAGACTCCGGGATGAGTGAATAAACTACAAGCTCCGAAATGAGTACATAAACTAGAGACTCCGGGATGAGTGAATAAACTACAAACTCCGAAATGAGTATATAAACTACTTCACCTCAAGTCAATACAGAAAGGCGCAACCCATGAGCACCAACCGTGTACTATGCAAGGCAGTAAGGAGGGTATTTGATTCACACCGTACTAAGCGTTCATTCACTACTGCATACCTACTTAAATGGAAATAGTGTTCAAAGCATGCTAATTTATGTATGTGTGAGAAGGATTAGCACATGACACAATAATGGCGCTCGCACTTAGCAAAAAATTCATAAGGGTAAAGTATAAAGCTCATGCACAGAGGCGACATACACGTATGAATATATGATGAAAAGGAAACATTCAACAGAAAACATTTACATTGAAATAAACATACTACTCTACAGGGAAGATATCACCAAATATGGGATCAGAGATACAGGGGTTAACAAAACAATAAATAAAGTTCTCCAATTCCTTCTCTGCCCTCTCTACCATGTCGAAGCGGTGGTCTTCGCGAGGAGTTTATCCCCATCGATTAGCACCATGCTCATCAGCAAAGGCAGATATGATAGTCCGTTGAGCCCGTATCCGGCTTAGCAACTGAATCGAACGGTCCCTCAAAGACTGGGTAATCAAACGTGCCTCGTGAAAGCACTCGATCTTGTCCTCCGCCACATCGAGAATTGCCGGAGTCATCTCTGCCGGATGAGGGGGGATGTCGGCAAGCACGGATAGGAAAATCATCCGGAGCCAAATGGAGCCCATAGGAAGAGGAGAGCCCCTACAAGTCAGGAGCTCGTACATCACCGCGTCACATTGAGCGTCGGTGAAAAGGAAATCTACTAGCCGCGTAGCAAAGTGAGGAATAGTCTCCTCGATGGGCACCTCCCATAGTTGCCGACAAGCGTGAGGACGATCACAAGCCATAGCTCTTGGTTTGTTCCTTTGGAAAATGGTTTACCTTGAGTTCTGTTAATAGAAATGGGTTTCTCTTTAAGAAGAAGGAGGAAGACATAGCTTCGGGTTATAAAGAGAACCATTCAAATCCAGACACGGAAAATTCTGTGCATGATGGAACTATTTCCAAGGACGGGAAAAAGGGACAAGGGGAAAGAAGATAGTTGACCCATAGGAATCAGAGCAAGAAGGTAATCCGATCCCAGCACTTCACAACCGGTAGAAAAGGTGCCACCGCTGCACTCATGTGTGAGCCACATGAGCGCAACGGTGGGGGGCATTTGTTTCCCCCAATAAAAGAGCAAAGCTCTGTTCGAAAAACTCAAGAGGCAGCGCCTCACGTGCTTTCCACGAGGGCGCCAGCGCCAAAGTTAAAAACTCTTATTGGCACCGCACGTGCTCCTCACATGGGCGTCAATGTGCAAAGCACATGAAAGAATTAAAAAAACCTTAATGAGCCCCACGTGTTTAACACGTGAGTGCCTATATGCAACGCATATAGGCACTGCAGTTAAAATAATTGCTAGGCTAATGGAGCCTCATGTACCCACACGTAAGCACCTATATGCACAGCTTATAGGCGCTGCGTTTAAGCAATTGATAGGCTAAAATTGAGGCTCATGTGTAAGCACGTGAGCGCCTATATGCAAAGCATATAGGCGCTGCATTCAAACAGATGGCAAGCCAAAAAGGCTCACGTGTTAACACGTGATACACTCTTATGCTGTTGCATATAAGCATACAAGATTAAATTCATTGGGATCACGTGCTACACGTGAGTGTTCCTAAACACCTTCCAAGCTGATAGAATTAAATACTAAATAATAGGATTAAAACTATATTTGGAGGATATTTCCTTAATTCTTTCTAATATGGAAAGATCCTTCTCTAACAAAGAATCTTGGATGGAATATCTAACAGAATTAAATTCTATATATGTAGGAAATATTTCCATGATCTTCCTTAAATTAAAAGGATCTTCTTTGTTAAACGAAGGACCTTTGGATCAAAGATCCAACGGTGATCGTCCGGTAGAATAAAATTCTCTGAAAGATATTCATAAAAATAAAATTCTATGATCGAATAAAATTTGAATCTTGTTAAACTAACAAGATATTCATATGATATAATAAAATTCTATCTTAGGAAAATATTTCCTAATCTGGTTAAAAACAAATAAGAAATCTTCTCTGTTAAACTGAAAACCTTTGGATTAAAAATCCAACGGTGAATAAAATTCACCAGAACAATTGGATTGATTATGAAATCAATCATAATCTCTCAATGAGGGATTTTCTTAACAAATTGATTCTTTTTCTTCTCCTATAAATAGGAGAAAACAGAGAAAAAAAAGGGGAGAGAGAACGGAGACGGAGAAAAAGAGGAGAAAGAAGACTAAAAAGAAGAAGAGAATTTGAGTCTCACAAAAGACTTATTTCACCATAACATTCTAGGTAAAAAAAAATACACAGAGATTGTTCTATCTTTTTGACCTTCCTAAGGGTTTAACCCTCCACATAAGAACTTAGTTCTTATTCTGGTTGAGATCTGTAGAAGCAGATCTCCCCATAAGTTGAGAATTTAATTCTAATCGAGGCGGTTCTGTCATGCGGATTCAAAATCTAGGGGAAAGAACTGAGTTCAAAGAATTTAATTCTTACAGAGATATATGGGAATTTAATTCCTCTGAAAATCGAGGTTCAACCCTACAATAAGAATTTAATTCTTACAAAAACAAGAGACATGAGATCCTCCAAAATTCTAGTATGAGATCAAAACCTCCAAACACTCAGAAGGAAAGATTGGTGATTCATTAGTAACATTATAATAAGATCTCACATGCTCCACGTGAGCGTCTCTAATGAATAAAAAGCGAAAGACACAAACCGCCTCGCGTGCTCGTACGTGAGCACCACAAGAATCAAGTGTTTAACACTTCTATATAATGAAAGGGGAATAGCACCCAGAGAACAACTCCCACTTTTGGGCGCTTCACGTGCCTACACGTGAGCGCTTCCAAAGTGCAGTGTTTAACACTGATTCAGAGGCTCACATGGGAACATGTGAGTGCTGAACATAACCAAGTGCTTAGAACTTATAAAAGAAAAGGGGGATAGAACCCAGAGAACAATTCCCACTTTTGAGTGCCTCACGTGCCCACACGTGAGCGCTTCCAAAGTGCAGTGTTTAACACTGATTCAGAGCCTCATGTGGGAACACGTGAGTGCTGAACATACACCAATGCTTAGCATTATGAGACTCAGACTCCGGCCTCAAATGGGCTAAGTCTTCTTGAGGTCAAAACCTCCTTGATCCATAAATCAACCGAGCCTCTGTGATAATCTCAGTCTCAAACATGACTGATGACCCCTCAACTGATGATATCCAAAACGATATTCACCCCACATTCCCCCGAGGAAATCTTAGTCTCAAAATACGGCTAATGATTTCTGGGTTGACCACCGACCCCTTTTTTCCTCAAACACAGGAATTGGTTTAAAGGTACATCTCTCTACACCTCTGATACATGTCTTGTAATTCTTCAAAGACTTCAGAGAGGTGGCGGGTCCTGACAACCAACTGCTTTTTGGTGCACATCCCAAATCAAACCACATCTTGAACTGGATGTATCCCATATCATCTTTGCTCATCCCGTTACGTAACAAATACACATGTGCGCAAGATGAACAATGGACCGAGATGTCCTTAAGCTAACAGTGGACCGAGACGTCCCTAAACTAACAATTGACCGAGACGTCCTTAAACTAAAATCTTACCTCCAAAATGGTAATCCGCGGACCGAAACGTCCTCAAACTATCTACAGACCGAGACGTCCTCAAACTATCTACAGACCGAGATGTCTTCAAACTATAACTTTGCCTCCAAAATGGCGATAAGGGACCGAAACGTCCTTAAACTAAACAACAGAGCCCAAATTCTCTCTTGTTGGATCTGAAACAAAAGTGATCCTAACACCCTGTTAAGTAGATCTTAGTCTCAAATTGGACTAACGTATCCTTAACAAAAGATTAACCGAGCCCCAAATGCTCGTTTACATTGAAGTCGATCTTGATCTCAAAAAAGATCAACGATCCTTAAATCAACCCAAACCCAAATCTAAGATATACGGATTTGGACTAATCCACCCCTACAGGCGACAACATAAATTAGTATCCGTATACAATCCATGGACAACCAAAAATAAAACAAACACACACAACACGAAGTGAACCTCTGGAGCAGGAGAAAGTGGTTATCGCGATGCGATAACGTAATTAACTGTAGGGGCTTGCGCCTGCAGGGAAGAGCGTTCCTACAATAAAAAAAACCCTCGTGAACAAGGGGGAATCTGACGAAGTCTGCTACAACGGCCGTATCCGTCCAAACCTCCGATATACGGTGTCATAAATCAACTTGGAATCTTCAGAGAGGTGGACGGATAAACCCAAATAACATCTGCCCCCAAAATTCAGGCCAGACGTCCCAACGTCCCGGTTGCGTCTTTCGGCGGTGAACAACAATTAAGAAATAAACATGGTCCTAAGCTATACATTGTTTTATTTGGACAGAAGAAACGAAAATAAGTCGTGTCAGTCGCGATTGTGGAAGTTCAACAGGTCAGGATAAGCTCTCGTGCTAAGATAGGGGCGTCCATTCCCATAGCACCTCGTAGGGATTGCTACTGGAGGTTCTTCAGCCTCAAATTCCTCCTCACTCGAGATTTCATCCTCCGACTCTTCCTCGGCTGGGGCTTCGTTTTCGGGCTCTTCTCCCATGGGGTTTCTTCTCCTGGTCCTCCCTCGGCGGGAGCTACCTCATCGGAGTCCCCTTCCATATGATCCACCTATTCCGCATCCTCTTCCACCGGGTCCTCCCCAGGATCTTCCTCTTCTAGATCTTCTTCTACTGGGTTTTCTTCCACTGGGTCCTCCTCGGGATCTTCCTTTTCTGGGTCTTTTTCGGGGTCCTCTTCTTCATCGTCAGAGTTACTGATCATATTGACTTCTAGAGCCGCGTCTGCGACTTTCTTGTCCTCAGGATCGCTGTTGTCGAAAATAACCTGTTGGCGATCGACCTCGTCATCTGAACTCACCAGCATGCAATCTAAGGAAACGCAGGACCGAGTGTCCTCATCGAGAAACGGTGCTGCCCCAGGGTTGGCCATGGCCTGGAAAGAGGGAGTCATGATCAGATAGTGGAAGACACAAAAAAAATAACTAAAGATGTGGAGCACATGGAAAATATAAGGTAGGTAAAGAATGTAAAATCATAATTTTGAGTGATGATGCAGTAAGTAGTATAAGAAAGTGAATGGTAAGGAAACGATATACAAATCTTAACCCATATTTTTTTCCATTTAAACAAAGGGGTCTAACAAAATACAAAGTTCAGACGAAAAGAAACAATTACTAAATAAAATAATAAGGTCTTTATTGAAAGCGGGATGGGTGAAAACTCCGCGTTGATATCTAGATCGCTGCGATCCCGTAAAACGAGTTTGAATCTTACGTTGGGTTCGTACCATCCTCGAAACTTGAACCGTGATAACAAACGAGTTACTCAAGAAGATGTGGAGAGCGTTGACGAATCTCCTCTTTGTAGCTCTTTCCTTCGAGGGCAACCATTGATAAGATACTCGTTGGATCCATAAATCAAGCACCGCCCTTTGACCCGGCGACAGTCCCTTTAAGGGTGCCCTGGCCTCTTGCAATAACTACAATGTTGGGTTCTCCGCTGCTTCTGTTGCTGAGGAACAAATGAGCGCTTCATCTGCACACCTCCTCTTTATTTAACAGGGATTCCCCTACGATTGGGGACTCCCGCTGGTGCCTGAGCCATTTGCCTTCTTAGTCCTTCAGCTAAGAGATCGTTTGTTCGCTCTTGGGCTTCCATCAAGCCTTGCAGCACACCCAAAATCTCGACGGTTTGACTCTGGGGAGTGGAGGTGGAGAAGAGTCGTTGGAAGCTATGGTCCTAAAACAACAAATTTTAGGACGGCATAAGGTAGAAGGTATAAGAATCATAATAAGATATAGAATTGATAACGAAACAATAATATGTGGTGGGGTGAGACTCAATCGAGCGCAAATCAAATGTAGAACTTCAAGTCACTCAAGAAGAGTGCCTCCTTGTAACTATGCTGCAGTTCATAATTACAATCACATAACTCTACTAAGTCACCCAAAACTCTAGCGGATGGAGTTAAAAGGGTAGCTTGACAAACCATAGGGATCCTAGTCAAGGATAACAAGTTTGCAATCTAGATCAAATGAGCGACTTAATTTATCAAGCCCTAGTCGGAAACTGTAATCTCAATCTGAACCAACTTGGCTCTGATACAAACAAAACCATGTCACGCCCCACTTCCCAAAATACGGAATACGATGGGTGACAAGGCCAGCCATCCTCCTACGGTCAAGGAAATATCCTGTCGTAGTCACACTTCGGTTTCTAGCACTACGTGGTAATCAGTAACCATAACACATGTAATGAGAAATTCAGTCACTAATTCTATCAAAACAGATGTAAAACTAACCAGATAGAGTCAAGGGAAAAATAGAGTTGGCGTCGCTGATCTAGATGTCCGCAAGAGGTAAGGCAGGTCCTAATCCGAGCTAAATCCACTCCTCACTCTGAACATGCATACTCAGATCGTTAGAGCGACACAATAGCAGTATATACATATAAAATGTACAATGATGATAAACATAAAGCAGTAAGTGTAGAGCATTGACGCGATCATGAAATAACCGGTACATGTAACGATAAAGCAAGTTTATCAGATCAGTAATCAATGCAATGTCCATGACACTAAAACTATCAGTCTCTAAGTTTCAATGTCCAGGTCACTAAACTTATCGTCAGTCCAAGTGTGAGCATCAACCACCGCAGAAGTATCCCCAACCCAAGGGTAGGCCCCAGAGGCAAAGGAACACGGACCTGAATCACGCTCGCTAATAATCAGAAATACCATCCATACAACTCCTGAAATCACTATATATGCCAGCAGTGGGACTCCTAAGATTCCGTTGATCGAACTCACACCCAAACTACCCCACACCCCGCGGTCTATATCAAACACCGACCATGAATCTAAATACTAGTCGCTCCATGACAAGTCTGAAAGTGTTTGCTAGCACCGCGACGTGGTTTAAACGGGTATCACACATGCAATTTTAAAAAATTCGTGGTGCTAATGAACACTTACCAAGATCTAACTAGAATATTAGGTAAATATGATGATATCACAAAAACTAGCTAAGAGAAGAATGCTACAACCTTTGTAGACTATGTCCTTCTTTTCTAAAGCTCTGGGTTGTAGTCCACGCGACTCCACTATGCTCCACTTGAAGGTTGAACGAACTTCCTCCGATGACCTTCGTGCCGAAGATGATCCATCCGAAGTTCGCCAATCCAAAACTAACTCTTCACTAAACTCTTTAGTGAAGGAAACACGCTATACTTGATCGCTAATCAAGTGTAGGATGGTGAAATAGGGATTTTGTTTGCTCACTAGATATTATCCAAGCTCCATGGTTCACATCACATGTGAGGGGTTGGAGCTTGAAGCATCAAGAGAAAGAAGAAGAAGAAGAGAGCTAGAGAGCTCATGAGCTCATATGAAGAAAAAATGAACTCAAGAATAATAAAAAACCAAGTGAAGAATGGATAAGCTTCACTTATTGAAGCATTCATTTTATTCAATAATAAAATGAAGCCATGCTTCAATAGTGAAGTAAGATGAATATAATATTCATCAAGCCATGCTTCACTTCATTCTCCTCATTATCCACCTCATTTTTCCATTTTCTCAAAATAGAAAATACACCGTACTTCATTATATATATATATATATATATTAATACATATATATACAGAAAATAATTAGTGAGCTAATAATATTAGATAATATATAATTATATCAAATATAAATATATATCATATTATTAAATCAACACTTGACTTAATAATCCGGTTATATCACATATAACCGACTAATATCATTTATCTATATATCACATTATCAAATCAACACTTCATTCGATAATCTGGTTATTGTTGGCTATAGTGCACTCAAGTCAATTATTGAATCGCAGGCACGCGATTGTGATGATTGAGGGATGACCTATACCGGTAGAACAGTCTTACTCGAGATGATATCATCATGCACAGTATTAGGTGGCATTACAGATCACTATTACATGTTGATAGAGTCCATAGGATTCTTGCTTGACTACCAGTATTATGATGACAATCATATACGTGAGAGATGGGCAGTCTATAAGCACATCCTTAAATGTCCCTAGTCGTGGGAGTATCGAGACTGGGCATCGATACTCCAGAGTAGACTAGTGTATACTTATCAAGACCCCGATGAGGGGCGGTGGCCGATCTCACAAGCCATTGGTGTCAGTTAGTCACCTAAGATAATATACAGGTACTCATTGGGTTATGAGTACACTGGACGGACTCGCCGGGAACCTGCTAGATGGTATTATACCTATTGTCAGATGGCAGTTCCTAGGTGACATGAGTACAGGTTAGTCCGTCGACCTGAGATCGTTATTTGTCTCATGTGAGTTCCCACTGTGCTTTGATTACTACCCTACCACGGCTCGAAAAAGTCATGCAAACAGGTTTTAGTTGGGTACAGTCCCGAGCCACATAGAGGCAGTGAGCGGATCGTCGGGGATTCATCTCTCCCGGTATTAGGGGTTGATGTCGCGTTGTGAACGGGTGGCCATCACCAGAAATCCTTGGCCAAGGTAGTCGAGAACTACTGATCTAAGATCAGTAGTTTCTCAGGTGGTGATGGGCTTCATGCCGACACGAAATGTCGCGTTATTTGGGGTTTGACTTTATCCACCCTTAGACTCGATATGCGATACTCTTAGACGAACGAACATGACTGTATGGAGAATGTCACGGACAGGCTCAGTAGGGGTTTGGTTAAGTTTGCTCGCCGGCCTTCCTTTCGCTCAATACCTGGGTAGCCGCTACGTACAGCTAATGCCGCTGACGTGCTTGTGGTTAAACCCACTACCAGCGTATTAATGAGTCTTTAGAGTACCACACAGAGGGTTTTCACGGTTCATGCGGTTCAGGCGATATGGTGTAGATTACGTATGTTGGTACATACAGGTATCTGATTAAATATGTGTACAGGCTGCACAGACTTTAATCGGACGGTTGATAATACTAGCGGCTTAGGGTTAAGCCGGATTATTAAATCAGGTTTTGATTTAATAATTTATATATATATATATATATATATATATATATATATATATATATTATATATGTATTCTAGTATTATTGTTCACTATTCTTTTTCTCTCTTGGCTATTCGTATTTTTGTATACGCGTATATGTATTTCGATGCGTATACTAGGTTGTATTCCGTATTTATACGGAATTATTTCTAGAAGATTGACACCTAATTACATGATTTTCCATTTTAGAAAATCATTTTGGAAATGAGGTGGAGGGTGAGTTGGCATGAACATGGTGAGGTATGTAGAGAGGCATGGCTCTTGATTTGTTTATTGTAAAATGTGAGAAGATATTTTTCCATGGTTGAAAATGTTGTAGCCATTCTTTCTACATGCTTGCTTCTTGATTCATTCATTCATATACTCTCTTGTGGAGACTTAGCCATTTTTCCATGGTTACTTATGCCACTAGTTTCCTCACCTCCTTCTTCATCTTCTTGGGTTGCTCATTTGAGCATGTCACATGAGAGAAAAATATAGTGAGACATTCCTACACCTCCACTCTCTATTGCTAGCAACCTTAGAGCGTCAGTTTCCTCGCTAGGCGAGGCTGGAGCTTGCATCGTTTTCCTCGGGTGGATCATCATCGATGAAGGAAGACCGGCAACCAAATTCGATCTGCAACCCCTAGGAGCTAAAGAAGGTGGTAGAAGACCGAATGACTTGGTTCATTCGGTATAAAAATTCTAACCTTGTAGTTTAGCTCTCTTTAGTTTTGTTAGTATATGTTTATGGTTTCGATCTTGGGACGGGTTTAGTTTGCACCAAAATTTTTGAACACCAATTTTTGTTCCGCATCGACCACGGTAGATGGCCAGGGCATCGGAAAAACCAAGCATGGTATCAGAGCCACCCATAAACCAATACTTGCTAGTTTGCACAACGTTAGAATATCGATCGACCATTTTTTCCGAATCAAATTTCCATTTTCATGTGCTTTCTACCGATTTTCAAAAGTGTTCAAAAAACCTTTCTGAGGGTCTTAAAAATACATGTAGGCATTTATAGTGCACCGGAAGAAATTTGAGCGCCTAAGCCAACAATTTGGCCGCGAAACCGCCGCGAAAGTTGCCTGGCGAAATGGCGCCAAATTTTTTATGGCACTATAATTCATGGAAATTTGATTTTTGGTACACATGGTTTTGGCCCAGATTCATTTGAGTGCTCGATTTGCATTTGGGGCCAATTTGGGAAAGTTTAGTCGATCGAAATTTTAAGTGTGTGATTATGAGTACATGTAATGATATTTGCGACCGTGAATATTATTGAGCGGTACAATTCGACTAGTTTCTATATGTTCAACTAGACAGGTTTGCGAACATAATATTCACGTTGATGTTCTGTGTTGTGCTGATATTGTGGTTGGATTGTCGTGGTGGATAGCCAGTGGTGCAATGATAGTTGTACAGTTCAAATTCATTTGTATATTCAGTATTGCGGGATGAGCGTCCGACATGTGGATAGCCGTCTCTGCCAGATTGTATATTCTTTTATTAGGGCACGACCGGGTTGAGGTCGTTGTCACCATTGTACATATTATTTTCTTTTTTGTACTAGGATTGCCCTGCAGTGGAGTGCACGAATAGCCGGGTTCTAGAGGGCAACAGGTCCGTATCTGATGGCGTTGAGACGGAGGGGACCTTACTCTAGAATTGGCGGGCTATTCGCCGCACTCGTAGGGGGTATATGATGACCTACGGAGGGGTGCACAAGTTACCGGATTCCGTGAAGTGCTGGGTGACCCATTCACTTTGTTGATTAGGGTTGCCTTACTTCTGGAATTGGCGGGTAACTTGACGCACTTGTAGGGGTCTAGGTTTTCATTGCACAGGCTATCCACACGAACGGGAACATCGGGTCTCATTTGCGGCTCAAATGAAACCCGGAGCTCCAAGATTATCCACCATTATGTGTTGCTTCTGTGATGTTGCTTATATCATGCCTGAGACTAATGTTATATATATTTATATATACTGGTAGATGTTGTATATGTTTTGCACCTATGCTAGTCCAGCCCCCACTCTGTCGTTAGTTAAGTAATCTAACGGGTGATGACGGGGCCCAGTAGCGAATGCGGATGGCATATACGTACATTATATTTTCGTTTCTTTTCTTTGGTGTGATATGTTTAATTGATGGGACTGCGTTGATTCTGATCAATGCAAGGAAAAACAAACCTATATGATGTTGTTGGAACCAATTTTTTAAAAACCGACATTACAGACATTTCCTTTTGCTTTGCACAGTGGTATTCGGTTCAGAATATCCAGCACCGCATTCGATGAGGCAAGAGCCGAGATCCTTTCATCGGGAGTGAGCTCTTAAGAAAAAGTTTGCGTCATTGTAATAACTTCACTATAGTCGATTCTTGTGCATTGCATCGTGGTATTCAGTTTGGAATATCCTGCACCTCATTCGACGAGGAAAGAGCCGAGATCCCTTCACAGGGAGTGACCTCTTTAGCAGAAGTTTTCGCCACTATATATTTGTAAAACCACTTGGATTCCTTCAACGATATCAATTTCATTACGTTAAATGTTTTTTGCCAAAAACCAGCTGTAGCCCTTCATCATTTCCTATGAGTAGTACTTAGTATTCGTGCTGCGTTTGTTGACTCCGTCAAGACGTAGTGTACGGTAGTTAAGTGGTGCTTGTTTGTAGCAAGCGATGCAATTGGTTAGGACAGTCGTCTGGCCTTGTTGACTCCATCAAGGGCTCGTGCGGGTGGGTTTAATGCAATCAAGATAATGACGGGTTGAACTTGACTAGGACTCTTTGATTTGTTGACTCCGTCAAGGTCACTAGGGTCTTAGGGGTAAATACCACATCGGGAGTTTCAAACATACAGAAAACTTGCCAGTCATACGCATACCTTCTGGAGTGTGGTGACTTGAGGGGCTTCCATCAAGTTATTATGCGATAATAGTTGGATCCCGATTCCCACTGATGAGTAGGTGCTACTGCTCAGGTGATTTTAGATGATCCCGACTAATTCTCCTTTTGGGTTTGGAGAAGAATTTGAGGAAACAGTGGAAGACATACTGATTAGATAAAGTGATTAACCAATCTAATCTAGGTTAGAGTGCACGATGAGTGTTTCTTTCTCTCTCTTTCTCTCTCTTTGGCAGCAACTATGGCCCGACCCTAGACTAAAACTCATGAACCAAGTTAACCGAACCTTCTTTAAATACTTTGGCTTTTGGATTGTCACTTAGTCTCATATATCATTGCCACTTCTATATCACCTTTGCGTTTCTCCGGAACATTCCGTATCACTACGAAGATCCACATTTTATTAGATATGCCATCATATAGTTACATACAAACTTGAAGGAACTTGTTCCAGTTCGAGCATGGATTCTGATTCTGGGGAAATTGAATAGGATTATTCGGTTGTCTTTTCATTTTACCTTCTCTCAGGTTGCGAGAACTCCTGGTATTAGGAGAGTACACCTATTGCACTTATTGGATAGTCTTCTTCCAAACCATAGGCAGGTGCCGAAGGGTAGTAAGGAAGAAAACTAATAAGCCTAAGTGTGGTGTACATAATGTAAGTAAACACATATAAAGGGATTAGAGTGAAGGCAAAGTAAATTGCGACTACTATCATCATTCACGACGAAATTACGTATACCATCGCCACTCCTACTTTCACCTTTGCATTTCTCCAAAATATTCCGTATCACTATGAAGATCAACATATTACTTGGATATTTCCATCGTATAGTTACATACGAACTCGAAAGAACTTGTTCCAGTTCGAGGATAGTTTCTGGTTCTAGAGAAATAAAATAAGAATTATTCAGTTGTCTTTTCTCTTTACCTTCTCTCAGGTTGCAAGGGCTCCTGATATTAGGAGAGTACACCTATTACACTTATTGGATAGTCTTCTTCCAAAGATTAGGCTGGTGCCGAAGGGTAGGGAAGGAAGAAAACTAATTAGTATAAGTGTGGTGTACAGAAGGTAAGAAGTAAAGACATATAAAGGGATTGGAGTGAGGGCAAGGAAATATATGGTTACTGTCATGAATCTGGATAGTGGAAGAGGCATTAGTAGGAATACCCGGTTACCCCTTCGAAACATTTTCATATTTCATTTCACTGTGCGGTGTTAATTGAAAACTGTTTTCCAATTAGATTCCAACTCCAGGGTATGTATTTAACAGGTTTGATTCTCACATCTGTATGGCGTTACAAATACTGAGTGGGAGTAAGATATTGGGAATTGGGTGATTATATCCTCTATATATCGAAATTCTTTGTAATTGGTGATATTTGAGGAAATCACCTGGATTTTACCTGATGGCAAATATTTGGTTTTGAATATCCGTCGTTATGCACCAATTTCAAATTGATATATCTGTACGTTTATTTTATAAAGTGAGATATAACTTTTTAAAATTATGTCTATGACATTTACCTATATCAGTTGATGGTTAGGTAAGGAGCATTCAACGGCGGTGTAATTCTTCTTAACCATAGTACAGTTTCAGCCTACGACGCACAGGGTTTGAGTTATTAAACTCAGTGGACTTATACAGAGTATTGTATATTGTCCGATGTCCGTTAGGAAAAAGGGGTTGGTACTCGTACTATATTTTGTTTACTCATGACTTCTCTAGTTTTAGACAAGTATTTCGTTGAAATACAAGGTATAGATTTTGAGAAGATATAGGTATAAAAATAAAGTAGAGAACCATTTGTTGCAAAGTATCAGGATTCTTCAAGGCGATCAAAGATGTAGATATTTGTACTAGGTATTCCGTTGTAAGTAATAGTTATGAGAAGTTGCTTCTCTCTCAGGTTACTCATATGTGGATGCACTTCTAGATGAGTAATGCTGCTTGGCCTCCTTCCATTTAGTTGATATGCACTGGAGACAGCTGCATGTATATTGAATCTGGTTCCAATTAAATTAGTGCATTTGTTTCTATATTAGATATTGTAACATTTCAGAAAATATAAAATATTATTTTTGGAATTTAATATTAAAATAATATATTTCCCGAAAACTGCCCGATTTGCGAAATTGGGGTTTTCGAAAAAGGGTATAAATATATACCAATAATTGTTAAATAAATGGAAATTAAAATAATTTATTCATTTAATAATATAATTTTAGGATTTGGCATTTTTAAAATTTATTATATACAGTTTTAATAAAAACCCGATTAGTGCACTGCTAATCGTGATTAAGCCAAATCCGCATTTCTACAGTTTTGCGTGGCTAGTGCACCATGTCATATTGCTTTTGGTTACATGTTGTTTTCTTGTGTTGGTTTGGATATTTTGTGTATTGGTTTTAAAGTTTATAGGAGAAAAGAAAAGAAAAAGTGAATGGCAAAAGGGTAATTAGTGAGAGTGGGTGAGAATAAAAGAGAGAGGAGAGAGAGGGGCAGCCACAAATCCCTTCCCGTTTATTTCTTTCATCTTCTTATTCCTCTCTTCCCTCCACCATCAACCCCAAGATCCACCTCAAAAACTCCATCAAAACCCTAATCCCCTTTCATAAAAATTGATCCCCTCTACACCCTCTACACATTGGACCAAGAAAAGTGAGATTTCGACCACCTTGAGGAGCTAGGGTTTTTCTTGGGTTGCCCAAGTGAGGTAATTTCATCACCCTTAGTAGAGTATTTCACTCACTTTACCTTTCATGCAAGTTTAGAGGTGAAATTGTGATGTTTAGTGAACCTTGAAAAACCCTAGTAAAGGGTTTGAGTGTTGTTTGAAATTGGGTGATGCCTGGTGGCTGTTAACTAGACTTGGGCGTTGTTTTAATGACCTGGACCAGAGCTTAGAAACCCAAACACGGATTTAGAAACCCCGACATCGGATAAATGTGTGAATTGTGAGGGTATTTTGGAATCTGGAGCAACCCGGGGACACTAGAAATGATTTTGCAATTACTGGAAGTCGTGCAGGCACCTAAGAAGCTACCACTGAGACCCGAGCCCCTAACTTAAACTCCAGGCCGCAGATAAATTCAATCTGTCCGCAATTTTCGGCCATAGTAGGGTAGAATTGTTTCAGTTTGGTTCCAGGGCCTTATCTTCAGTAAATTTGACCCTCCATATATGCAGAATTGACCAATTTGGCTTAGGGTAAAATCTGGGACCATTTCCATGAGTTGATGCTTGGTTTTATGACTTCGTTTTGACTTGATTTTGGTGTTTGGTATTGTGTTTCCGTCGTGTGGCGTTTGTACGTCAACGACCAGGGTTAATTGTCGTGTTTTGCACGCAAAGCTATAGGTTTTGACCTATAAGCGAAACGTGTGCCGTTTTGGTTTTTCAACCTTGATTTTTAATACGCATTGCGATTGTTTATTATTGTAGGTACCTTCGTGTGGATTCCGAGGCGACAGAGCGTGGCGTCATCAATTTCGGCAAGCGAAGACCGCGTGAGTGGATCTATATCCATGGAGGAAGTCAGGTGGATGGCGTATAGCACCCCCGCAAAGTTTTGGTGGAAACCGATTATAGAATATGGTTAAGGAAACCTAGATTAGGAAACTAGGGTTAGAATGAGATATCTATAAAACCATATTAGGAACTAGAGGATAGTTAGAAGTGATATGTTACTACTATCATAGGATGACGTTTAGCGATATTGCCGTTTAGGGTACTGTAGGACTAGATAGTCGATGCAGATGCGTCATCCGAACCATACTTTTTTCTAAAACAAAGAGTCGTATGTATCTTTTAAATATATATCTTGAGGGATGTTACGGATTTTCCAATGATATATTTTTCTTAAAAACACCGTAACCCCTATTTTCAAAACTACGATTCACTCCTTTAAAAATCTGATTGTATGGTTTAGGTGTGTATGTTAGATTAGATACTTATACTTAGTAGAGATAGAATGTTTATGTAAACTGGACTTGATGTGAGATATCAATGCGATGAAAAGAATATAATACGGATATGATGATATGATGATATGTTGGTATACGGATGCGAGTCGATCGAGTTGATTTATACTCTGCCGGTCCCCTGATATGAGATTATTGCGGATGTGACCTGGGACATAGGTGTATATATATATATATATATATATATATATATATATATAATGTTGTGAATCATGGATGATAGGCCGTACGTGATATTAGGCCGTACCCTTATTTGTCTTATAGGATGATAGGATCCCTATTAGCTTAATGCCGCCGTACAATGATTTTCCGTGCGTGATGAGTTTGACTTGATGATTGATCCTTACCCTTGACTAGAGGATGCCGTACGATGGATCATACCATATGCGATGTTGTTAGGCTAGTTGCCGATTGATAGATTCCCTGACTCGGTTATATTAGATACGTATACCCGTCAGCATTTGCATATGATTTACCTTATGATGCATTCATGTTATTCACATTGTACTACTTATACCTGTGATAGTACACCTGCACCATTATCGATGATGCGTATGTTACACGCACACAGACTGTAGGCTCACACACTTCATCATCGATAATTGCCATGTCACTACACAGTAGGATTGCTGCATCATGATATGACTCTTCGCATAACCTGCTTGCGCATACACATTTGTATATCCACATTGGTGCACATATACATTGATATATTCATACTTGCGCACATACACATTGTATATCCACATTGGTGCACATATACATTCATACTTGCATACATACACATTGTATATCCACATTGGTGCACACATACATTGATATATTCATACTTGCGCACATACACATTGTATATCCACATTGGTGCACACATACATTGATATATCCATACTTGCGCATATACACATTTGTATATCTATATTGGTGCACACATACATTGGTACATCTATACTTGCGCATATACATATTGTACCTACATAGATCACTGGTTTTATTGGGAGATTGGGAACCGCATGTTATATTTTAAAAACTGGAATCATTTTAAAAGAGCGGTTTCCCCTTAATATGTCATATCACCGTTCCATGTTGCATGATATATTGATATGCCTACATTTCTGTTATATGTCGCATACATTATGCTTTACGCTTTTATGCATTGAGATATGCTGTTTCCATGAGATTTCTGGATTTGAGAACCGTGGCTATTTCAAAAGAAAGCATGTATTGTTTTAAAAACCTGGTTTCTCTTGATATGGTATTTCAGTGTGTCCACCATGTGTTTTCTCGGTTCTGAGAGTGGCATGTGAAACCCGATTCGAAGAGCGGTAGGCACCGTCTGCGGGTACATGGTGGACCCGATGAGGTACCCCAGGGCAAGAAGACTCGTATATGTTAGACGGTGAGCCCGGCAGGGGAGCACTACCTACCGGTGATAGTATTTAGACTCGGCGGTTATCCAGAGGATACCGACCGGAGTAGCGAGATGGATATGAGGGCCGACCAGGGTGTGCGGTGTCTGAGGGCCGATCTGAGGATGCGGCGCCTGAGATATATGAGGATTTGCGTGTCGATGCCGGGCACGGTTTTTATGATGTTTCGAGTGTCGATGCTGGACACTCAGATTCCATGATTTTGAGGTGTCGCGAGGGACACATGTTGATTTATATCCTTACATTTTCATGCATATGCTTTTATGATATTTACATGCATGATGTTGTTGTGTCAGTGGTTGGCACGTGGACGGGATCCACATGCATACATACATTGATTTTGTGGGTGGACGAGATCCACATGCATACATACATTGATTATATGGGCGGACGAGACCCACTTGCATACATGCATTGACTATACTGTTGGATGTTATACACATGCATATTGGTATTGACTACATTGTTGGCACATATACAGACCCGGTCACCCTAGATATCATAGTATTACCTTTATGATATAGTTGACCTAGGAGTCGTTGTTTATTTGATTTCTATCTGTTGATATTTTTCTACTCACGAGTTGGCAACTCACCCCGTTGTGCCACAGTTCTTGCAGGTTGACCGCTTGGATCAGTAGCGGCTTAGCTGGCACACAGTTGCATTCGGGTGTTTTGCATTTGTAGGTGAGACATTTGTATCGTACCCACTCTTGTATCTATATTTCATATTGTATCTAGTTATCTCCATCAATCAAAATTTGTAAATTGTATAAGTAATGAGACTTAGTGGGATTGCGGTTGCGAGACTTAGAGCGAGGGGTTTTCCGCTACTTGTGGTTTATATGTCTTGCTTTTTCTTTATCTTCTGTGATGAACTTCGCCGTTGGGCGTTGTATACTTATATATACTGTATTGCGTAGTTGTGATCCGCCGTTTGGCGAAGAGCTAGCTCCCGCTTGGGGATGCCATTATCATTATTATGTATTTGTGGTTTTGGATCAAAATATACAAAGGAGGTGCTGCCAAAATTTTTAAAAGACAAAACATGTTTTCAAACTAGTAAATTTCACTTGCATCATTCATGTTCCTTTTCTATGCATTAAGAAAACTTGATTTCATTATACCTTTATTTCAAAACCTCACCTCCATTATTTTCTTAAAAGGTTTAGATTTCTGGGTTTCAGCTTACTTGAATTCCGTTACGCCTTTAGACGTTGCGTGATTCAAGTGCTGGTCACGAGCTAATATTTCGGGTCTGATAGATATATAGAATGGATTCATATCTTAACGATGTTAAGGTATATGGAGTTGTCCGGCTTATGCTTAAAACCAGAATCCGGATAAAATCTAAGCACGTTTCATTAATGGCAGTTTATGGGTTATCCCGGGCTTTGACGAGGGTTAACATTCTACCATCTGGAAGATCAATAGTTATATTGTTCTTGACTCACCACAAATTTTAGTAAAATGGATTCTTTTCAGAAAATATTAGTGGGAGTATGGTAGAACTGGAAGTTATTCCAGAACCACAAACGATTACTGAAAATTTAGTAGAACCTAAAGATTCAATTGGATTCGCCATTCCATTATCCACTCTGCAAATTTTGGTGGGTAACCTCAGGCACCCGAGAGGTACTTCTGTCTTCTCAGAGACGGTGACATGGAGGTTCTTATTTACCCAGAATTGCCATTACTGTTGTTCTAAACTATGAGACCTGGCAGGAGGATGAGTATAATGTTGTTCTGAACTAGCTTTAGAAGTATACGTGTATATGACTCTGCCAGAGGGTTGTTGTAGTTAGTGGGAGCAGCGGAAGCATGGTGGGTAAGTAGCTTATGTCTATTTATAGACTAAAGCAGATATAGTGGAGATAGATCATCTATTTTTGATGTGACAGTCATAAAGTTTGACTTCATCAAAATAAGAGATGGATCTGGTAAGAAGGTAGTAGGGAGTAATGTCCTGGTATTTGGATGACATGCTCTTAATATGAAGTGATATTCCTGTACTACGATCGGTTATACTGTGGTTGTCATAAGGTGTTTCTCCCCATAGGATATGGATATAATATCAGGGATTCTGGTCACTGGATCTATGGTTTTAGATCTAGATTTGGGAAGTGTCCCAGTTTGGGTACTTGACACTATTCTAAAGTGTTTTAGAATGGATGACTCCTGACGTGGTGGTGTACCCGCGGGTGATGGAGTCACCCTTTTCTAAAGAGATGTCTTCTAGACCGATGAGGAGAAGGATTTGCATGATTAGCATATCACTTGCTTAGACAATTGAGTCAATTATGAGATGTCAAGTACCACACCAGATATTGCTTTTGCACTAGCTGCAATAAGCAAATATATTAATCCAATTCTGGAGAAACGTTGGGAAGCAGTTATGAACATAAGTGGGTGTTCTTGGTATATGGTAACGGCATGCTCTTTCGGGAGGCTGTTATCATCTTAGGCTTTCAAGGTGACCTGGATGACAGAGTGACTGTTAAAGTTATAGTTTTCCCTCTTTGAGGGGCAATATGTTGGACATGTGTTCCAAGCGGATACTGAGGAAGGCATGGCATAGGATACTGATTAAATTCAGTGGATGATACAGTCTAAGAAGTTTGTTGGATTTGGAGTTCATTTGTGAACTGGGTCCTATCAGATATCTAGACAAATTCTAAGACAGGTATTGCTCATTTTGGGAGATAGTCTTTCTCCCCGAAGTTGAGATATAGAGAGATAAAAATAGAAACACTGGAGTGGATCCACTCATTAATGCTATTTCTCAAATGCAATAGTTTCACAAACGAGCTTTGCGAGACTAATTAGTAGAGAAGTTGGGTGTTCGGTATCACACGGGCTGTGAGTATGCGACACTGCAATAATTAGCTTTAAGTGCAAGTAGGAGATTGTTGGTTATAGTGCCCTCAAGTCAATTATTGAATCGCAGGCACGCGATTGTGATGATTGAGGGAGGAGCTATACCGGTAGAACAGTCTTACTCGAGATGATAGTATGCTATCTGGTTTGTCTTTATCATCATGTACAGCATTAGGTGGTATTACAGATCACTATTACATGTTGATAGAGCCCATAGGATTCTTGCTTGACTACCAGCATTATGATGGCAATCATATACATAGGACCTGGGCGGTCTATAAGCACATCCTTAAATGTCTCTAGTCGTGGGAGTATCGAGACTGGGCATCGATACTCCAGAGTAGACTAGTGTATACTTATCGAGATCCCGACGAGGGGCGGTGGCCGGTCTCACAAGCCATTGGTGTCAGTTAGTCACCTAAAATAGTATACAGGTGCTCATTGGGTTATGAGTACACTGAACGGACTCGTTGGGAACCTGCTAGATGGTATTATACCTATTGTCAGATAGCAGTTCCCAGGTGACTTGAGTACAGGTTAGTCTGTCGACCTGAGATCGTCATTTGTCTCGTGTGAGTTCCCACTGTGCTTTGATTACTACCCTACCACGGCTCAAAGGAGTCGTGCGAACAGGTTTTAGTTGGGTATAGTCTCAAGCCACATGGAGGCAGTGAGCGGATCGTCGGGGATTCGTCTCTCCCGGTATTGGGGGTTGATGTCGCGTTGTACATGGGTGGCCATCACCAGAAATCCTTGACCAAGGTAGTCGGGAATTACTGATTTAGGATCAGTAGTTTCTCAGGTGGTGATGGGCTTCATGCCGACACGAAATGTCGCGTTATTAGGGGTATGACTTTATCCACCCCTTAGACTCGATATGCGATAATCTACCCCTAGACTCGATATGCGATACTTTTAGACAAACTGACCGGACTGTATGGAGATTGTCACGGACAGGCTCAGTAGGGGTTTGGATGAGTTTGCTCATAGGCCTGCGTTTCGCTCAATACTTAGGTAGCCGTTACGTATAGCTAGTGCCGCTGACGTGCTTGTGGTTAAACCCACTGCCAGCGTATTGACGAGTCTTTAGAATCCTACACAAAGGGTTTTCACAGTTCAGGCGATATGGTGTAGATGACGTATATTGGTACATACAGGTGTTCGATTAAATATGTGTACAGGCTGCACAAACTTTAATCGGACGGTTGATAATACTAGCGGCTTAGGGTTAAACCGGATTATTAAATCAGGTTTTTATTTAATAATTTATATATATATATATATGTATGTATGTATGTATGTATGTATGTATGTATTCATTCTAATATTATTGTTCACTATTTTTCTCTCTCTTGGTTATTCGTATTTTTGTACGAATACACGCATATGTATTTCGATGCGTATACCATGTTGTGTTCCGTATTTATACGGAATTACTTCTAGAAGATTGACACCTCATTATATGATTTTCCTATTTAGAAAATCATTTTGGAAATGAGGTGGAGGGTGAGTTGGCATGAACATGGTGAGGCATGTAGAGAGGCATGGCTCTTGATTTGTTTATTGTAAAATGTGAAGATATTTTTCCATGGTTGAAAATGTTGTAGCCATTCTTTCTACATGCTTGCTTCTTGATTCATTCATTCATACACTCTCTTGTGGAGACTTAGCCATTTTCCCATGGTTGCTGATGCCACTAGTTTCCTCACCTCCTTCTTCATCTTCTTGGGTTGCTCATTTGAGCATGTCACATGAGAGAAAAATATAGTGAGACATTCCTCCACCTCCACTCTCTATTGCTAGCAATCTTGGAGCGTCAGTTTCCTCGCTAGGCGGGGCTGGAGCCTGCGTCGTTTCCCTCGGGTGGATCATCATCGATGAAGGAAGACCGGCAACCAAATTCGATCCGCAACCCCTAAGAGCTAAAGAAGGTGGTAGAAGACCGAATGACTTGGTTCATTCGGTATAAAAATTCTAACCTTGTAGTTTAGCTCTCTTTAGTTTTGTTAGTATAGGTTAATGGTTTCAATCTTGGGACGGGTTTTGTTTACGCCAAAATTTTTGAACACCAGTTTTTGTTCGGCATCGGCCACGGTAGATGGCCAGGGCGTCGGCAAAACCCAGCAGTTATATCACATATAATATGACTGATAACAAATAACTGCCAGATTAGAATACGGTATCTTATACTCGTATTTAATCAGGCCCCCGCACATATCAACATATGTGCCATACTTCGTTTCGCTTGAACCGGGAAACTTCTGTGTGGGACTCTAAAGACTCGTCAATACGCCAGCAGTAGGTGATGATCACATCAGTCACCCACTAGCCGTTAGCGGTACTAGCTGGACGTAATGGCTACCCATGTATTGAGCGATTAGAAAATCAACAAGCAAGCTTGTCCAAACTCCAATGAAGCCTATAGGTAACACTTACCGTACAGTCCAGTCTCTTCGTCTGATATGTCGCATATCGAGTCTAGGGGTGGTATCGTCAGATCCCAATAACTTGATAAGTCATGCCGATGTAAGTCCTATAACTGTATGAGAAACTACTGATAACACTTACCAGTAAATCTCATCAACAGCCCTGGTCAGGAACTTACTGTTATAGCCAATCGAGTATAGCGCAACATCAACTCCCAATACCGAGAGAGACGAAACCCCTCCTACCACTCATTGCCTCTATGTGACTCGGGACTGTACCCAAAATCCACCTGTTTGCATGACTCCTTTGAGCCGTGGTGGGGAAGAAATCAAAGCACAGTGGGAGACACATAAGACACTATGACGATCTCGGGTCTACATACTAATATGTACCAGTGCCACCAGAAAACTGCTATTTGACGATAGGTATAATACCAACTAGGAGTTCTTGACGAGTCCTGTTCGGTGTACCTATTCTCTAATGAGCACATGTGTACAATCTTTGATGTCAAACACCAATGAATATGGGATTAACCATCACCCCCATACATGGTCAAGAAACGTGCACACTAGTCTACTCTGGTGTATCGATGCCCTGTCTCGATATACTCTCGACTAGGAACTATTGAAAGATGTGCTTATGGACTACCCAGGTCCCAGTAGTATGATCCGCATCATAGTCCTGATAGTCAAGCCAACATACTAAGGGCTTTATCAACATGTATATGAGAGACGGTATAATTGTAAGGTTACGCCAGTGCCCCGGCCATCAATCCGCGGCCAAACGCGGAACAAAAACTTTTAAAACCCGGCGCTAACGGAACCCGATTTCCGGATCGAACCATTAACCCTATACTAGTTAACTGTAAATGGAGTTTAAGAGATTATACCGATCGATCGATGTCCTTCGGTCTTCAACCTCTTCCCGAGCTCCTCGTGGCTGCCCCAAACAAGTTTTCTCTCCGGTCTCCCTCATCGAAGACGATCCACGTCGAGGATTCTTAATACAGGCCCCCGCTTCAAAACCGAAGCAACTCGGGCATCCAGTTTGCTAGCCTAGATGCACAAGATGAAGTAGAGAGAGTGTGTGATCATTTGTCTCAAGACATCCATGGATTCTCAACTCATGAGAGGGTATGGATGGAGGTGAAGAAGAAGCCATAGGTGTGAAGTGTGAGCTCAAGACTTAGCACTAAAAGAAAAGGCAACTCAAAAAAAAATTGAAGTGGCCTTGGTTGCCCTCTCTTTTCATGTGATGATATTGTGAGGTATTTTTTTTAAGAAAAACAAATAAAATAACATCCCAAAATATCTACCACAAAACCCTCACAAATATCTCACAACCAAAAAAATAATAAACAATAAAGCATGGCACAATAAATGCACTATGCCAAGACTTACTCTCACACTTTACACCTCAACATAATATTAAACATTTACAAAAACCCTAAATGTTTGATACAATAAAAAGAAATGGCATCTTCAAAAGTAATCTTGTAACGGATTACAAGAATACCCCCCATCTATATATACATACCTGCATCCGTATTCCGACTGAATACGAATACAACGAGACGAAAACAATCCAACAATCTAATACTAGGATCCGGCTTAAACCAAAGCCTACTAGTATGATCCGTCCGATCATGATCCGTGCACGAGTGCACGTATATGATCAAACCCTGCCATAAAACCATACGGCCTCTACAACGTTTCGCCCGAACCAGGGAAACCCTCTGTGTGAAACTCTAAAGACTCGTCAATACGCTGGCAGTGGGTTTAACCACAAGCACGTCAGTGGCACTAGCTGTACGTAACGGCTACCCAGGTATTGAGCGAAAGGGAGGCCGACGAGCGAACTCATCCTGAAACCCTACTGAGCCTGACAGTGATAATATCCGTACAGTCCGGTCCGTTCGTCTATGAGCATCTCATATCGAGTTTAGGTGGTGGATAAAGTCAGACCCCTAATAACGCGACATTTAGTGTCGGTATGAAGCCTATCACCAACTGAGAAACTACTGATCCGAATCAGTAATTCTTGTCCACCCCAGCCGAGGATTTCTGGTGATGACCACCCATTCACTCCGCGACATCAACCACCAATATACCGGGAGAGACGAATCCCCTGACGATCCGCTCACTGCCTCCATGTGGCTCGGGACTGTACCCAACTAAAACCTGTTTGCACGACTCCTCTGAGCCGTAGTAGGGTAGTAATCAAAGTACGGTGGGAACTCACACGAGACAATGACGATCCCAGGTCGATAGACTAACCTATAAACATGTCACCTGGGAACTGCTATCTGACAATAGATATAATACCAACTAGCATGTTCCTGGCGAGTCCGTCCGGTGTACTCATAACCCAATGAGCACCTGTATACATCTTAGGTGAACCAATTGACACCAATAGCTTGTGAGACCGGCCACCGCCCCTCGTCGGGGTCTCGATCCGTATACACTAGTCTAGTATTGGAGTATCGATATCCAGTCTTGAAACTCCTACGACTAGGGACACTTTAAGGATGTGCTTATAGACCACCCAACTCTCACGTATATGATCGCCACCATTCTGCTGGTAATCAAGAATGAATCCTATGGGCTCTATCAACATGTAATAGTGATCTGTAATGTCACCTAAAGCATGTACACGATGATAAAGACAAACCAGATAGTATACTATCATCTCGAGTAAGACTGTTCTACCGGTATAGGTCCTCCCTCAATCATTGCAATCATGTGTCTGTGATCCAATAATTGACTTGAGAGCACTATAGCCAACAATAATAATACCAGTGAACATGTTAAGATAAAGTCAACCAGATAGTATACTATCACGTCGAGTAAGAAAGTCCTCTATATATATGTCCAAGCATCTACTATATCATATAATAATGGCCTCTAGGGCATACATATCACTAATAATCTCCCACTTGCACTAAGGCCAGTTGTTGTAGTATCTCATACCCAACATCCCAAAAAGTCTCTCGATTAGCATCTGGGGAAGGGTCTCGGTGAGTGGATCCACTGTGTTATCCTCAATGTCAACTCTCCTGACCTTGATCTACTATCACCCTGATCAGGTGATACCGCCTAAGAATATGTCTGGATCACTGATGGGACCGGGGTTCCTTGGCCAAATCCATAGCTCCATTGTTATCATAATACACAGGTATTGAATGCTTAATGGATGGAACCTCACTAAGTTCATCTCATGAACTTCTTCATCCAGACAACCTCTATGGCAGCATCGTTGGTAGCGAGGTATTCAGCCTCCATCAACGAGTCTGCTACGGTATATTGCTTGGAACTCTTCTAACATACCGTCCCTCTACTGAGGGTGAAGACAAAATCCGAGACCGACTTACTGTCATCCTTATCACTCTGGAATCTCGAATCGGTAAAGGACTCCACCTGGAGTTCACCGTTACCATACTCTCTTATTCCTTCTCAAGTACTTAAGAATGTTCTTCACAGCTGTCCAGTATTTCTCCCCTGGATCTGATTAATACCTACTCACTACATCTAGTGAGTAAGCTACATCTAGTCTGGTACATAACATCGCATACATGATTGACCCGACTACCGAAGCATAGGGTATCCCTTGCATGCGAGCCCTCTCCAAATCAGTCTTGGAAGACATCTCTTTGGATAGAGTGATTCCTGAACAAGCGGGTACGTTACCACGCTTAGAATCTTCCACACCAACTCTTTAGTATGGTGTCTATGTACTTGGATTGGGACAATCCTAACATCCGTTTAGATCTATCTCTATAGATGTTTATCCCCAAAATGTAGGAGGTATCACCTAGATCTGTCATGGAGTACTTGTGTGATAAGAAGAGCTTGACCGAGTGTAGCATAGGAACATCGTTTCCTATCAAGAGTATGCCATCCACGTACAATACGAGGAAGACAACCTTACTCTCTACAATCTTCTTGTATATATATGGTTCATCTACATTTTTGATGAAGTCAAATTCTTTGACAGCTTCATCAAAACAGATGTTCCAGCTCCGCGATGCCTGCTTTAATCCGTAGATTGATTTAAGCAGCTTGCACACGCTTCCGCTGCTCCCACTATCTATGAAGCCCTCTGGCTGTGTCAGGTACACACTCTCTTCTAAATCACCATTTAGAAAAGCGGTCTTGACGTGCAACAGCCAGATTTCATAGTCATGGTATGCAGCAACGGCAAGTAGGATCCTGATTGACTTAAGTATATCCACTGCAGAAAAGGTTTCACATAGTCGACACCTGGTCATTGATGAAAACCTTTTGCTATAAGTCTAGTTTTGAAAGTCTTAACTTTTCCATCTACACCAATTATCTTCTCAAGATCCACTAGCTCCCGATCGGTTTTACCCCTTCAGGAGCAACTTCTAAAGTCTATACTTTATTAGTGTACATGGATTCCATCTCAGATTGCATAGCATCCATCCATTTCACAGAGTCTCCATTTGTGATGGCCTGGTTGAAACTAGTTGAGTCATCATCTTCCATGATGCAATCCTTGCTCCCACCGTCTATGAGAAAACCGTAGTATTTCTCAGGTGGATGAGGAACCCTACTAGATCTGCGGAGTGGCTTAGGTTCATTGGGGACTATTGAATCCTCCGGTTTCACCAAATCATCAGTAATAGTCTGTGTTGCTGGAACTTCTTCCAGTTCTACCTCATTGTCACTAATTTCTTTCATAAAAAATTCCTTTTCTAAAAATATGGCATGTCGAGAAACAAACAATTTTTGTTCCTCAGTGTGGTAGAAGATATTCCGTCGCGTTTGTTTGGGATATCCTATAAACTTGCACAGAACTGACCTTGCCTCGAGCTTGTCCGGATTTTGCTTTTTAATATAGACCGGACAACCCCATATCTTAACTCATTTAAGAGATGGTCTCTTCCCATTCCATATCTCATATGGAGTGGTAGGAAACGGATTTGGTCGGAACTCTATTCAATAGGTATGCAGCTATCTCAAGTGCATAACCCCAGAAGGAAATAGGTAACTCAGCTGTACTCATCATAGAGTGCACCATATCTAATAGGGTGCGATTCCTCCACTTCAAAACTCCATTGTGCTTGTGGTGTATATGGAGGAGTAAGCTGAGAGAGAATCCCATTCTCTTTTAAGTAGTCTCTAAATTCCATGCTCAAGTATTCTTCTCCCCGATCATATCGAAGGATTTTAATAATTTTACCCGTCTGGTTCTCAATTTCGTACTTATATTCTTTGAATTTCTCAAAAGATTCAAATTTGTATTTCAACATGAACACATGTCCATATCTTGAGAGATCATCAGTGAATGCAATAAATTACGAGGAACCATTCCTGGCATGTGTAGACATAGGACCACATACATCACTATGTATCTGTCCCAAGAGTTCAGTAGCTCTTTCTCCATGTCCAGTAACAGAGATTTGGTCATCTAGCCTTTGAGACATAACTGACAAGTTTCATAAGATGTAAATTCGAACGGATTCAAATATGCATCCTTATGCAACTTAGCTAGTTTTGTCGCATTGATATGACCTAGTCTAAGATGCCACAAGAAGACTTCGTTCATTTCTGAACTGTTCCTCTTGTGTGTGTTCTGTATTCTTAGAACTATTTTGTGATTTAGAACGTATATACCGTTATACAATGTACCATACCCAATCAACATTTGATTTAGGAAAACATTCATAATATTTTTGGTACGAAATAACAGTCGCTCAGAATCATTGTTTTACCAATTGGTAACACAAGGTGATATTCGCCAACTGCTTTGGCTGTAACAATTGCACCATTCCATACTACTAGAGACATATCACACTTTTCCAGTTCTCTACTTATCTTTAGCCCATGTAACAAATTACATACGTGGGATCCTGATTCGGTATCCAATACCCAGGACATAGAGTTAACTGAGAAACAGATCTTGGTAACGAACACACCCGAATAAGATGCATCAACATGCTTATTCTTCGTTTGGATGGCGTGGGAATCCGGATATTTCCCTATTCCTTGCTCAGACTTATAACAATCATAAGATAGAGCGGAACCTAGCCCAGTATAATAAGCGGGTTCGGTCAATACATCCATATTATTATCTTGATTAAGGCATGTCATTGGTCGTTACCAGGAGAGAGAGAGAGAAGGATAATCATTTTGTGTGCGCTCTTTGCACGATTAGATTGGTTATTATTTTATCTAATCAGGTTGGCTCCTACGGTTTTTATCAAATCTTCCTTCAAATCCTAAAAGGTAAGATTAACCGAGATTAATTACACCCTACAAGTTCGCCAATCGTTCGGTCAGGCAGGTATTGGTACTCCGAGGGAGTCTCCCCATGCTTTCGCATGGAACTAATTAAATAACCTCATTTCCGCAAAGACATCACCCCGTTAACACCTTTCTTAGACACCTACTTGATCGGCTAATTGTAAAGTGCAAAACTCTCCCAGGAGTAACTCTTACTCGCAGTGGGTATCGGGATCCAACTATCATATAGAAGTATGCAATCTCATTGCAAATTTCAACACTTGAAATTCCCAATAGTCGTTTTTTTCCCTAGCAACTTATGATCTTGGCTATGGTCAATTATCATAAGCGTTGGTCAAGTTCAACCAGTCATTTCTGGATTGAATTAAACCCACCCGTACGACCCTTGGCTAAGGTCAACAAAGTCATACGACTATCTTAATCCAATCGCATCACATGCTGCAGATAAGCATTAATCAGCTACCGCACACTACGCCTTGGCTATGGTCAACAAACGTAGCACGAATACTAAATAGCACTTATCTGAAATGACGGAGGTCTACGGCTGGTTTTTAAGAAAACCTTTAACATAATGAACTTGATATCGTTATAGAATCTAGTGATTTTGAAAATGAGTGGTTTAAGCTCCGCTTTTAAAATCGAATAGTTTTCAAAAACAAACCGAATAGGTTTTACTAGCTTTTGCTAAAAAGGTCACTCCCAGTGAAGGGATCTCGGCTCTTTCCTCATCGAATGAGGTGCTGGATATCTATCAAGGAATACCACCGTGCAAAGCAAGAAATACAAAAGGTATGATGATAAACTGAGTGGGTTTTAGTATTTGCTAGTTTTGCTAAAGTGGTCACTCCCGGTGAAGGGATCTCGGCTCTTTCCTCATCGAATGAGGTGCTGGATATTCATCAAGGAATACCACTATGCAAAGCAAGAACTAGAACTATCTTTTTAAAAACTTTTGATTCTACAATATCTTTAGGTTTATTTTCTTTTCATTAATCTCATTAATGAAGTCCCATCATATAATGTTTTCTAAACATCACAGAAAAAGAAACGAAAATAGAACGTATGCTTATGCCATCCACATTTGCCATGGGACCCCGTCTTCACCGTTAGGTTACTTAACTAACGGCAGAGCGGGGGCTGGACTAGCGCGGGTGCAAAACGTAAGCAACGTTTATTATATATATATATATCATATATATAGCATTTGTCTCATGCAGTTATATGATCACATCACATAACCAAGCAGCAGAAGGAACATATGAAATATTGGATATAGTAGGAGGTCCGAGTTTTAAATTCATCCAGTAATGTAAAACATGGATTCCACGGTCGTGATGAATAGCCAAAGCCATATCTCTAGACCCCTACGAGAGCGGCAAGTAACCCTACCAATTCTAGAGTTAGAAAACCCTATCTCGACTCCTCGAGATGGTCTCCCACTGGACTCTAGAACCGGGTTACTTGTGCTCCCCGCCTTGGGTCTATCCTAATGCAGAAAAGTAAATAATATACATCAGTGGTGACATCATCCTCAACCTGGAAGTGTCCCAATAAAAGAATATTACATACAAATTTTATATGAATGAAAATTGAAAAACTCTCATCTCACATAAAATCCCCGGCTATTCATTCACGACGATCCAATATAACATATCATAGCAACACATAACATCACATGTCATCAACGTAAGTAAATACGTGTATCCCAAATTCCGTTGACATATACCAACGAGACTTAGGATACCCCATATATTACACTTACGATCGCAGAAAAGAAATGGAAAACTGTAATAATTAGAATCCATATTTCCTTAAATATCATAAACCCGGAATATCCCATATTCTGAATTACATGCCTAACTTATAAACCTTGCATTTTAGTCTCAAATTGAAAACTCTTTTCAATAAGCTGTCGGATAATTCAACAAGATTCCCGACTAAGTGATTGCGAACTATACGCAATTGCGACGGAGTTTTGATTGGATTAAAACTCCGTGGCAATCGATCAAATGAGACTAAACGGCTAGATTTACAATATACTAACTAGTTTTCACAAAACTGATTATTCCGGATTCTAACAATTGTATCACATATCATTAAGATCTATACAACGTTAAACTTTTCGATCGATTTATCGAATACCCACAAATTCCAGAGACCTCAACAACTTGAGAATTATTAAAAACATCCAAAAAGTGCCAAATGCCTAAATGGAGCAACACAAGAAATATGACACCTCAACCCCAGTAACATGCCGCGGAACTGCGGCCGTTTGTTGGTATTGGGTTCTCAAATTTCTTGAGGCTCCATTAAAAACCATGCAAGATTTTCTGCATATTTTTAATCACAAAAATTCCAACTTTTGAAAAATCAACAGAAACTTGATAAAACCGGGTCTCGAAAATTCGATCAAACACTTTAACATCGTAAAGACCTACCCAAGTGTTCTATCTTGGCTCTGATACCATGTAAGTCAGGCAGCCACTCCATCCAATGGGGTCGCCGTGGCACCTACGGGTCCCTCAGCAGCTACTTTTTATGCATGCCCCTCGTGAGGACTACAACCCGCCGGAACACTTTCCGGTCTTGGGACACCATGGAGGTAAGAGCCTATACTTAGCCGCACTGTCACATAGTAAGAACCCCCCATAGGTCAACATCCAATGCCCAGTAGCTCTGATACCTTGAAAGTGTTTGCTAGCATCGCGACGTGGTTTAAACGGGTATCACACATGCAATTTTCAAAAATTCATGGTGCTAATGAACACTTACCAAGATCAAACTAGAATACTAGGGTTAACTATGATGATATCACAAAAACTAGCTAAGAGAAGGATGCTATAACCTTTGTAGACCATGTATTTCTCTTCTAAAGCTCCGGATTGTAGTCCACGCGACTCCACTAGGCCCCTCTTGAAAGTTGAACGAACTTCCTCCGATGACCTTTGTGCCGAATATGATCCATCCGAAGTCCGCCAATCCAAGCTACCTCTTCACTAAACTCTTTAGTGAATGAAACAAATCCAGTGTAGGATGGTGAAGTAGGGATTTTGTTTGCTCACTAGATATTATCCAAGCTCCATGGTTCACATCACATGTGAGGGGTTGGAGCTTAAAGCATCAAGAGGAAGAAAAAGAAGAGAGCTAGAGAGCCCATGAGCTCATATGAAGAAAAATTGAACTCAAGAATAATAAAAAACCAAGTGAAGAATGGCTAAGGTTCACTTATTGAAGCATTCATTTTATTCAATAATAAAATGAAGTCATGCTTCAATAGTGAAGTAAGATGAATATAATATTCATCAAGCTATGCTTCACCCTATTCTCCTCATTATCCACCTCATTTTTCCATTTTCTCAAATAGAAAATACACCATGCTTCATTATATATATATATATATATATATATATATATATATATATATATATATATATATATTAATACATATATATAAAGAAAATAATTAGTGAGCTAATAATATTAGTTAATATATAATTATACCAAATATAAATATATATCATATTATTAAATCAACACTTGATTTAATAATCTGGTTATATCATATATAACCGACTAATATCATTTATCTGTATATCACATTATCAAATCAAAACTTAATTCGATAATCTGGTTATATCACATATAACCTGACTGATAACAAATAACCGCCAGATTAGAATACGGTATCTCATACTTGTATTTAATCAGGCCCCCGTACATATCAACATATGTGCCCTATTTCGTTTCGTTTGAACCAGGAAACTTCTGTGTGGGACTCTAAAGACTCGTTAATACGCTAGCAGTAGTTGATGATCATATCAGTCACCCATAAGCTGTCAGCGGTACTAGCTGGACATAACGGCTACCCAGGTATTGAGCGATTAGAAGATCAACAAGCAAGCTTGTCCAAACTCCCATGAAGCCTATAAATAACACTTACCGTACAGTCTGGTCTCTTCGTCTGATATATCGCATATCGAGTCTAGGGGTGGTGTTTCCCCAATAAAAGAGCAATGCTCTGTTCAAAACTCAAGAGGCAGCGCCTCACGTGTCTGCCACGAGGGCGCCAGCGCCAGAGTTAAAAACTCTTATATGAGCAGCGCCCATGTGCAAAGCACACAAAACTCAAGAGGCAGCACCTCACGTGCCTACCACGAGGGCGCCAATGCCAGAGTTAAAAACTTTTATTAGCACCGCACGTGCACAACACGTAAGCGTCGGCGCCTAGTAGAATTAAATTCTACTCTCTATTAAACAGAGCCGTTGGATCAAAGATCCAACGGAGATGATAAATCATCAGAATGCAGAATTAAATTCTGTTGAGGAAATATTCCTCAAATCTTTCTAAACAAGAAAGATTACTCTCGGTGAACACAGAGTACCGATGGATTAGAAATCCAATGGTGATTAAAGAATTACCGATCTACAGAATAAATTCTGTGTGGGAAAATGTTTCCCCAATCTTGTTAAAAATAAGAAAAATACCTTCTGTAAAACAAAAGTCCTTGGATCAGAGATCCAACGGTGGGTAAAATCCCTAAATCAATTAGGATCTCTCAATGAGAGATTTCTTCAACTAATCAACAGACTTGCCTCTACTATATAAAGGACCCAAGACTTCAAGTCTAATATAGAGGTGTTAGTTATATGTATGCCCTAGAGGATATTATTGTACATATGATGTATATTATAGTGGATACTTGGACATACATAGGGAGGACTTTCTTGCTCGACATGATAGTATGCTATCTGGTTACTCTTTATCTTAACATGTACACTGCTTGTCTCTCTATTACATGTTGATAAAGCTCTTAGGATGTTTACTTGACTACCTGGATTATGATGCAGATCATACTAGTGGGACAAAGGTAGTTTGTGAGTACATCCTTTAAAGTCCCTAGTCGTGGGTGTATCAAGACGGGGCATCGATATAACAGAGTAGACTAGCGTATAGCTTCTCGACCCATGTAGATGGGCGATGGATGATCCCATATCCATTGGTGTTTGACATCAGAGATGGTATACGTGTGCTCAGTGGAGACTGGGTACGCTGGACGGACTCGCCGAAAACTCCTAGATTGCAACATTTCAAAATAATAAAATATCATTTTCGGGAAATTTTATAAATTAATATTACTTTATTGAATATTTTAATAATTCGGTATAATTAAATACAGATAAATGGAGAAAAATTTGGAAAAATTATGGAAAATTCTAAAATAGGGTAATTTAGAGGATTATACCATTTTTAAGTTGTTATGATTAGTTATATGCTAATTGAGTGCTAATCGCGATTAAAAAATCGCTAATCGGTTTTTTAGCATTTTTGTGCAAAACATGCACATATCATTTTTATCACACTTGTGCATTTTCTATCATGTTATTTGGGGTTACTATTCTAGTGAGAAGGTTTTGGAGAAAAGGAAAAAGAAAAGAAAAGAAAATGGAATAAGGAATAAAGAAATGAGGTATGGTGAGAGAGAGAGAGAGGTATGGTTTCACTTTGACCTTGGACTTAGCCATCTCTTCATTCTTCCTCTCATTTTCTCTCTCCCTCTTCCCCTTCTCCTGCTGCTGCTGCTCCTTCATCTCCCTCCCCTCTTCAACTCCTCAAATCACCTTTAAAATTACACCAAAACCCCACTCTCATTTCACAAAAAATGTGCTTAAGCTTGCAAGCTATAGGATGGACCAAGAAAGCTTTCATTTTGGTGCTGTTAAGGATTCATGTGGGTCTTATGAGGTAATTCCTTCACAATTAGAGTGGTATTTCTTGTGCTTAAGCTTCGATTCAAGTTTCATATCGATATTGTGTGTTTTGTGGATTTGAGGATAACCTAGTTAGGGTTTGAGGAAAAATTGAGTTGTGAAGTGAAACTAAGACTTGTTGTGACCTTAGAATCTTGGTGTGATGTTATATTGGACCCTAACCTGAAGCTTTAACCCAAAATACGGATTTATGAGACGATGTCGGGAAAAACTGCAATTCTGGGATTGTATTTGGAAATCTGCTATCACCCGAGACATCCTAAAATAAAATTGATTGGACAGTGAGATGTGCAGGCACCCAGGAACCACCACACAAGACCCTAGCCCCCAACTCCAAGACCCGGCCGCAGATTTATTCTGTTTGGTCGCAATTTGCGGCCAGACCTGCACCAATTTGGGTCGTTTTGATTCTGCTGCTCCTACATCTGTAGTTTAGGCCCCTGGCATGTATAGATTTGTCTAAATTGACCTAGGGTGAAATCTGGACCTATTTCCTTAATTGCTGTTTTGGATTCGTGTTTCCGTATTCCGTATTTTTTAATTCTGAATTTGTGTATTGTGTTTTTCCTCGACTATTTGGTGTTTATACGACGATATCGAGGGTTGTTGATGGGTTTGGAAGGCGTTGTCTATAGGTTCTAACCTATAGATCTTAGCGTATCGTTTTGAGATTCGTATGCCGTTTTAGTTCGGAATTGGTTTTGATACGCATTTGCGATACGTTAATGTGTAGGTACCACATGAAAACTTCGGGACGACAAGCAAACGCGTGGTGACGTCGACAATGAAGACGCAAGGTGAGTAGATTATATCTAAGGGGGAAGTCGGAGGATGACGTATAGCACCCCCGTAGTCCGTAGTTGATATACTATATGATAGTTATAGTGTGGCATGGATATTGTGTTAGGTGTTTTATGAATAGTTTAGACTTAGAAGTAAACTAGTGTAGTTCATAGCCACGAACCCAAGAATAGGTTTACACCCACACGCACACCCTTGCATATTCACTATATTTACACTGTGTTGATGATGATATTGGATGACTTTGGAGATGAGTCGATGATATTAGGCTTGGTGCCGTGAGATCGGTGATTTGATATGATTCGTATTTGGGATACGATATGTGATTCTTAGCGGGCCTTTGGGCATGTGTTTTACCCCCGCATTCTTAATTATATAGATGGTATCCATTTGTACTAGACTTAGATTCAGTATCCCAGATTATGTGTTATGATGATAAGAATGTTAGTTATATGTATGCCCTAGAGGCCATTACTGTACATAGGATGTATATTGTAGTGGATGCTGGGACATATATAGGGAGGACTTTCTTGCTCGACATGATAGTATGCTATCCGGTTGCTCTTTACCTTAACGTGTATACAGATTGTCTCTCTGTTACATGTTGGTAAAGCCCTTAGGATGTGTACTTGACTATCTGGACTATGATGCGGATCATACTAGTGGGGACATGGTAGTCCATAAGTACATCCTTCAAAGTCCCTAGTCGTGGGTGTATCGAGACGGGGCATCGATATACCAGAGTAGACTAGCGTGTACCTTCTCGACCCATACAGATGGGCGATGGATGATCCCATATCCATTGGTGTTTGACATCAGAGGAGATATACGGGTGCTCAGTAGAGACTGGGTACACTGGACGGACTCGCCGAGAACTCCCAGATGGTATTATACCTTACGTCAGATGGCAATTCTCTGGTGATACTGGTACAGAGTAGTCTGTTGACCCGAGATCGTCATAGAGTATTGTGTGGTTCCTACTGTGCTTTGATTTCCATCTTACCACGTCCAAGAGGGCGTGCAAAACGGTGGTTTTTGGGTACAGTCCCGAGTCACATGGAGGCAATGAGCGATAGGAGGGGATTCGTCTCTCCCGGTATAGGGAGTTGATGTTGCACTGTGTTCGATTGGCTATAACCGGAAATCCCTGGCCAGGGTTGCTGAGATTTACTGGTAAGTGTTACCAGTAGTTTCTCGAACTGTTATACACCTCATATCGACACGACTTATCGAGCTATTGGGGTCTGACGTTTACCACCCCTATGCGAGATATGCGACATATCAGACGACGAGACCGGACTGTACGGTAGTGTTACTGGTTGGATTCACTGGAGTGTGAGCGGGCTTGCTCGTCGATCTTCTGATCGCTCAATACCCGGGTGGCCGTTACGTTTAGCAGACCGCTTGCGGCTTGTGGTTGTTTGATATGATCATCATCTGCTGCCGGCGTATTGACGAGTCATTAGAGTCCTACACAAAGGTTTCCTGGCTCAAGCGAAACGAAATAGGAGCGCATATGAGATATGTGCGGGACCGAGAATAATGCGTGTATGTGATACCGTATTCTATTCTCGCGATGAATGTATCGAATGGTTGTATGCGATATAACCTAGTTATCGAATCAAGGATTGATTCGATAAGCCGATACATTGGATACTAGTCGGTTATATGCGATATGACCGGATCGTTAAATCAAGTGTTGATTTAATGGTTTAATGTATAATTATATATTTGATATATTACTTTGCATTAACTAGTATTGGTTCACTTTAAATGGATTTTCTCACTTGGATTGTGCACATTGTATATGTGATATACTTTTGTACACAAGTTTGTATCATGTTTGATGATACATGCTCACTAGGGTTTGTGTAAAGATTAAACCATGGTTATTTAAATGGTTAGGGTTTTGATTTTCATATCCATTTATTCATTTGTTTATTTATTTCTTTTTGGCAAAAGAAATGAAAATGGTGGCTTGATTTGTTTGCTTGTTGAATCTTCATGAAGCTTTGACTAAGTCACCATTTTTGTCTCATGCTTAACCCTAACCATTCCATTTAACCATGATTCATTCTCTACACTTAACCATGGTTTGAATATGATAAGTATTGATTTTCTTTTCCATTTTAAATTAACTTATCATATTCTTCATCTTCTTCTTCTTCTTCACTTCAAGAAAAAGCTTGATAGCTTTAATGGCAAAGTGAGAAAAAGAGTGAGAAATCCAATTCTAAAGTGAACCCATCTCCTATTTCTTCATCCTCTACCTCTTGCCAAGTAGTAGAGTGTGTTTTCTTCACAAGTTTCATGACTTGGTGAAGTGGAAGCTTGATCTAGTGATGCCTCGACGTAGATCATCTTCGGCACGAAGCCGACGACCTTGCCCGCCCATTTCTCCGATGAAGCCGGCGCTTGAGCCCGGGATTTCATTTGGACAGCGGAGAGGACTTCATCACGGAGCTATGGAGGTGGAGAACCGGATCTACAAAGGTTGTATTTCCGTTCACTTAGTTAATTTGTTAACTAGTTGCTTGATTCGCCTAAAAAAACACTCCATTTTAAAATCATTTGATTCTACAACGATATCTAGTTCATTACGCAATAGGTTTTCAGAAAAACCTGTCGTAGCCCTCCGTCATTTCAGATAAGTTGTATATAGTATTCGTGCTGCATTTGTTGGTTTTCGTCAAGGTGCAGTGTGCGATAGCTATATGCTGCTTATCTGCCAGCATACGATGCGATTGGATTAGGGTAGTCGTGCGGCTTTGTTGGCTTTCGTCAAGGGTCGTGCGGGTGGGTTTAATTCAATCAAGAAATGTACGGGTTGAACTTGACTAGCGGGCTATGGTTTGTTGGCTTTCGTCAAGGTCATAGTACGTTAGGGGCAAAATATTATCGGGAATTTCAAGTGTTGAAATTTGCAATGAGATTGCATACCTTCTATGAGATAGTTGGATCCCGATACCCGCTGCGAGTAATTGTTACTCCTGGGAGAGTTTTACACATTACAATTAGCCGATCAAGTAGGTGTCTAGAAAGGTGTCAACGGGGTTACGCCTCTGGGAAAACGAGGTTTACATTAATTAGGTTCGTGCGAAAGCACGGGGGACCTCCCTCAAAGTACCGACACTGGCCTGGCTGAAAGATTGGCGAACTTGTAGTGTGTAATTAATCCCGGCTAGTCTTTCCTTTTAGGGTTTGAAGGAAGATTTGATAAAAAGCAATGGGAGCCATCCTGATTAGATAAAATAATAACCAATCTATTCTTGCAAGAGCGCACGCTGAGTGTTTTCTTCTCTCTCTCTCCTGGTAGCGACCATATCACGCCTTAATCAAGACAATAATACGGATAAATTGACCGAACCCGCTTGTTATACTGAGCTGGGGAACGTTGGTCCCGCTCCAACTTATAATTGTTATAAGACAGAGCAGGAAATTGGGGAATACCAGATTTCCCGTGCCGCCCAAACGAAGAGAGTGCATGTTGATGCATCATCTTCGGGTGTGTTCATTACAAAGAACTGTTTCTCAGTATCCTCCGTATCCTGGGTATATGATACCGGATCAAGATCCCAGATATATAATCTGTTACATAGGGCTACAAAAGGGTAGAAAAACTGAGAACGGGTGATAAGTTTCATGAGACAGAAAACGGGGCAAGAGTTGCAGCCAAGTCTGTTGGTCACTGTCACCCTGTATTACCAATACATTGATTCTGAACGAATGTTATTAGATACCGAACCTGATATACAAAATCATATCAGTCTCTTTATTACTAAAGAAATGATAAAATTTTGTATTGTTGGATAATGTTTTGAACATTTCCTATATCAAAAGTTGATCGGTTCAGGCACGTTATCTAAAAGCATTCATGTTCTAAATCAAACTACAGTTCTTAGTATACGGATCACACACAAGAGGAAGAGTTCAGAACTGAACGATTCCTTCTTGAGGTATTGTAGACTAGGTCAGATCAATGTGACCCGACTAGCTAGAGTTACATTTAGATGTATATTTAAATCAGTTTGAAGTTACATCTTGTGAAACTTGCCAGTCATGTCACAAAGATAAGATGACCATAGCTCTGTTTATTGGAAACAGAGAAAGAGTTAATGAACTCCTGGGACTGATACATGATGATGTATGTAGGGTCCCCTGTCTACACATACCAGGACCGGTTCTTTGTACTTCATTACATTCTCTGATAATCTCACAAGATTCAGTCATATGTTCCTGTTGAAACATGAGTCCGAACCTTTTGAGATATTCACAGAATATAAGCGAGAAGTAGAGAACCAAAATACGGGTATAAGTATTATGTCCTTTGATGTGATCGAGGAGGAGAATACTTGAGCACGGAAATCCTGGACTATTCTAAAGGAGAATGAGATTCTCTCTCGGCATTACTCCTCCGAATACACCATAGCACAATGGTATATCGGGGCGGAGCAGATACACCCTATTTGATATGGTGTGCTCTATGATGAGTACTACTGAGTTACCTGTTTCCTTTTGGGAGTTATGCACTTATGAAGTTGCATACCTATTGAATAGGGTTCCAATCAAATCAGTTGCCTACCGCTTCATATGTGATATGGAATGGGAAGAGCCCATGTCTTAAGCTAGTTAAGATTTGGGGTTGACCGGCCTATGTCTGAAAGCAAAATCCGGACAAGCTCGAGGCAAGGTCTGTCATGTAGAACTGGAAAGGTTCCAGCTATACAAACTGCAGCTGATGATTTGATAGAACCAAAGGATTCAGTTGATTCCAACGAACCTCAGCCTCTCCGCCGATCTAGTAGGGTTCCTCACTCACCTGAGAGATACTTCTGTTTCTCTATGACAGTGGAAGCGAGGATTGCATCATGAGATGATGACCCAACTAGTTTCGAGCTGGCCATCAGGAGTAAGACTCTGTCAGAATGGCTGGATGCTTAGTGATCTGAGATGGAATCCTTATACACCAACAAAGTATGGACTTTGGTTGCTATATCTGAAGGGTTAAATCCCCATCAGGAGCAAGTATATCTTGAGAAGATTACTTGGTGTACTTGGAAAGGTTGAGACTTTCAAAACCAGACTTGTTAAAGGTTTTCGTCATCAACCAGGCGTGGATAATGATGAAACCTTTTCTGGGGCCTATGCTTAAGTCCATCCGGATCCTACTTGCCATGGCTACATACCATGACTACGATATCTGGTGGTTGGGTGTCATGACAGCTTTTCTAAATGATGTTTTAGAAGAGAACGTCTGTAAGTACACAGCCAGAGGGCTTCGTAAACAGTGGGAGCAGCGGAAACGTGTGCAAGATGCTTTATAGGATAAAGCAGGCATCGCGGAGTTGGAACATCTGTTTTGATGAATTAGTCAAAGAGTTTGACATCATCAAAATGGTAGATGAACCTTGTATAAACAAAAAGGTAGTAGGGAGTATGGTGACGATCCTCGTATAGTACGCGGATGACATACTCTTGATAGGGAAAGAGTTTCCTATGCTACGCTCGATCAATCTCCGCTTATCACAATGATTCTCCATATACGATCAAAGTGATACCTACTAAATCCTGGGTTTTGGATCTATGAGATAGATCTAAATGGATGTTAGAATACTCACTAGCTGTAGTGAGATGGTATCAATCGATCCTGGGGAGAATCACTGGAAGTGTTCCAGGGTGATAAAGACGACTGAATGTCAGTCACAGGCATTGTCTTAATCCTCAGTAGAGGGACGGTATGTTGGAAGAGTTCCAAGCTAGATACCGTGACATACTAGACGATAAAGGCAGGATACATCGCTACTTAAGATGCTACCAAAGAGGCTGTTTGGGTGTATATTGGTTCATGAGATGAACTACGTTCCTACCATTGTGAGACAATGGAGTTGTGGCTTATGCCAAGGAACAAAGGTCCTATCAGTGATCCAGACTTATTCTAAGGCAGTATCACCTGATCATGGAGATGGATGATCTCCAAGGAGATCGATGTTAGGAGAGTAGACTCAGAGGACAACACGGCAGATCCACTCACGAAGGCCTATTCCCAGAGAGAGACTTTTCTAGGATGGTTGAGTATGAGATACTACAACCACTGCTATCAGATGGCCCTAGTGCAAGTGGGAGATTGTTAGTTATATGTATGCCCTAGAGGCCATTACTGTACATAGGATGTATATTATAGTGGATGCTGGGACATATATAGGGAGGACTTTCTTGCTCGACATGATAGTATGCTATCCGGTTGCTCTTTACCTTAATGTGTATACTGATTGTCTCTCTGTTACATGTTGGTAAAGCCCTTAGGATGTGTACTTGACTATCTGGACTATGATGCGGATCATACTAGTGGGGACATGGTAGTCCATAAGTACATCCTTCAAAGTCCCTAGTCGTGGGTGTATCGAGACGGGGCATCGATATACCAGAGTAGACTAGCGTGTACCTTCTCGACCCATACAGATGGGCGATGGATGATCCCATATCCATTGGTGTTTGACATCAGAGGAGATATACGGGTGCTCAATAGAGACTGGGTACACTGGACGGACTCGCCGAGAACTCCCAGATGGTATTATACCTTACGTCAGATGGCAATTCTCTGGTGACACTGGTACAGAGTAGTCTGGTGACCCGAGATCGTCATAGAGTCTTGTGTGGTTCCCACTGTGCTTTGATTTCCATCTTACCACGTCCAAGAGGGCATGCAAAACGGTGGTTTTTGGGTACAGTCCCGAGTCACATGGAGGCAATGAGCGATAGGAGGGGATTCGTCTCTCCCGGTATAGGGAGTTGATGTTGCACTGTGTTCGATTGGCTATAACCGGAAATCCCTGGCCAGGGTTGCTGAGATTTACTGGTAAGTGTTACCAGTAGTTTCTCGAACTGTTATACACCTCATATCGACACGACTTATCGAGCTATTGGGGTCTGACGTTTACCACCCCTAGGCGAGATATGCGACATATCAGACGACGAGACCGGACTGTACGGTAGTGTTACTGGTTGGATTCACTGGAGTGTGAGCGGGCTTGCTCGTCGATCTTCTGATCGCTCAATACCCGGGTGGCCGTTACGTTTAGCAGACCGCTTGCGGCTTGTGGGTGTTTGATATGATCATCATCTGCTGCCGGCGTATTGACGAGTCTTTAGAGTCCTACACAGAGGTTTCCTGGCTCAAGCGAAACGAAATAGGAGCGCATATGAGATATGTGCGGGACCGAGAATAATGCGTGTATGTGATACCGTATTCTATTCTCGCGATGAATGTATCGAATGGTTGTATGCGATATAACCTAGTTATCGAATCAAGGATTGATTCGATAAGTCGATACATTGGATACTAGTCGGTTATATGCGATATGACCGGATCGTTAAATCAAGTGTTGATTTAATGGTTTAATGTATAATTATATATTTGATATATTACTTTGCATTAACTAGTATTGGTTCACTTTAAATGGATTTTCTCACTTGGATTGTGCACATTGTATATGTGATATACTTTTGTACACAAGTTTGTATCATGTTTGATGATACATGCTCACTAGGGTTTGTGTAAAGATTAAACCATGGTTATTTAAATGGTTAGGGTTTTGATTTTCATATCCATTTATTCATTTGTTTATTTATTTCTTTTTGGCAAAAGAAATGAAAATGGTGGCTTGATTTGTTTGCTTGTTGAATCTTCATGAAGCTTTGACTAAGTCACCATTTTTGTCTCATGCTTAACTCTAACCATTCCATTTAACCATGATTCATTCTCTACACTTAACCATGGTTTGAATATGATAAGTATTGATTTTCTTTTCCATTTTAAATTAACTTATCATATTCTTCATCTTCTTCTTCTTCTTCACTTCAAGAAAAAGCTTGATAGCTTTAATGGCAGAGTGAGAAAAAGAGTGAGAAATCCAATTCTAAAGTGAACCCATCTCCTATTTCTTCATCCTCTACCTCTTGCCAAGTAGTAGAGTGTGTTTTCTTCACAAGTTTCATGACTTGGTGAAGTGGGAGCTTGATCTAGTGATGCCTCGACGTAGATCATCTTCGACACGAAGCCGACGACCTTGCCCGCCCATTTCTCCGATGAAGCCGACGCTTGAGCCCGGGATTTCATTTGGATAGCGGAGAGGACTTCATCACGGAGCTATGGAGGTGGAGAACCGGATCTACAAAGGTTGTATTTCCGTTCACTTAGTTAATTTGTTAACTATTTGCTTGATTCCTCTAAAAATCTAGCCAACGATCTTGTTAGGCTTTCTCGGCACCGTTAATTTTTGAAATTGGCATGGTTGATGCCTTGTGAGACCTCTTGAGAGTGCCTAGGAACCTTTCAAAGAATACCAAGTACTTGATGAGATAATGTGATATTGACCCGTACCCAGCTATTGGGATGCCGTACGACGATTTACCGTACGAGCTTTATATTGATGATAGATCTGCACTCATGACTTGAGGATTGTCATATGATATACTGTATTGTACGCGATACTATTGAGGCGGGATCACCGACTATTATATGTATATATATTTATATCGACTTAGATTTAGGTGGATTCCATACCCCTCCCGGTTGACTTGATACTTAGATCTGTGGTTTGCATAATTGATGTTAGACTAGACCCAAGTCATACCTATTACAAAACCCCGATTTGTCTTATTTCAAATGGCAAGCTGCATTATTATTCATTTACAATTTATTCTACGGCTCGCATTGCATTGCATGCTCATATGTTATTGATTCATATTCCTTGTGCATATGCCTTTACATAGTTGCATGCTTATATTAGTGTTCTTGTTGCATGTATTATAATTCATGGATTTCGCACTGTGATATGGTTTCATATGATGATTCTGGATTGTTTTACTCCTGCGTATATATATCAGTGGTATGGGACGCTGAAATATATATGTATACCCATAGAGTATATATATATTAGTGGTATGGGACGCTGATATATATATACGCATACTTAATATATCATCATGATGATCTATGCAAATTTACATATGCATTGTGAGAGGAGCCTATGTGCTCGGAGCCTATGAGCTCGATGTGAGAGGAGCCTATGTGCTCGGAGCCTATGAGCTCGATGTGCTCGGAGCCTATGAGCTTGATGTGAGAGGAGCCTATGTGCTCGGAGCCTATGAGCTCGATGTGAGAGGAGCCTATGTGCTCGGAGCCTATGAGCTCGATTTGAGAGGAGCCTATGTGCTCGGGGCCTTTATGGTCGATGGTATATTATATCTCCCCTACCCCACATTTATTGTATATGCATTGCATCACATATTAGTAGTACCTGATAGAGTACCTTCATGAATGCTGCATACATGTCGGATACATGATATATGGGTTTCACTTGATATTGAGATATATAGTTTGTGTCAATGCTCGACGTTGATTTTCTGATGATTTCATTTATGATATATTGTTACGTGAGGCACTGGCACGAGTACTTGGCACTACACTTATGTTCAGATGTTACATTGCCACTTTACTATGCTTCAAACTTATTCATTTGAGGTTTATATTATATCTGATCGTTTTGACTTAGGTTTATGTCATACTTCCAATTTCTGCTTGTAGATAATTTCTATTCACGAGTTGGCAACTCACCCCCGTTGTGCCACAGTTCTTGCAGGTTTTGCCGTACAGGTCCCATAGTGGCATTTCCGGCACATTGCTTCCTTGCGGGTGATTTGCTTGGTAAGTGGGTTCTTTGCATCAGAACCACCCTTATATATGTATTATTCTTTGTATCTAGAAATTCCATCAACCAAAACTTGTATATTGTTTCAGACTCAAGACACTAGTGATATATTATTTCGACCTTAGAGTCGCGCTTAGTAGTGTTAAGGTTTACATGTAATTATGAGTTTCTTTTGAGTTTGATCCTCGTCTTTCGGCATTGTATATTGTATTGCTTGTGTGAGTTGTGCTCTTTATTTATGCGTAGTAAGTGTTAGATAAAATGCCTCAAGGGAAAATAATTTACAATATATGTTTCTTTACTCTTAAAATGGTTTTAGATTTCTGGGCTTTTGGCTTACTTGGATCAGATGGAGTCCTATAGACTTCATATGGTTCAAGGGCCAGTCACGTGCTCTTTCGGGTCGTGACATAGATGGTATTATACCTCACGTCAGATGGCGGTTCTCTGGTGACACTGGTACAGGTTAGTCCGTCGACCTGAGATCGTCATAGAGTCTTGTGTGATCCCCACCGTGCTTTGATTTCCACCTTACCACGTTCAAGAGAACGTGCAAAACGGTGATTTTTGGGTACAGTCCCGAGTCACATAGAGGCAATGAGCGATAGGATGGAATTTCGTCTTTCCCGGTATTGGGGGTTGATATTGCGCTGTGCTCGATTGGCTATAAAAGGAAGTCCCTGGCCAGGGCTGTTTCTGAGATTTACCGGTAAGAATTATCAGTAGTTTCTCGACCCGTTATGAGCCTCACATCGGCATGACTTATCAAGCTATTGGGGTCTGACGTTTACCACCCCCAAGCGAGATATGCGACATATCAGACGAAGAGACCGGACTGTATGTTAGTGTTACTGGTTGGATTCGCAGGAGTATGAGTAGGCTTGCTTGTTGATCTTCTGATCGCTCAATACCCGGGTGGCCGTTACATTTAGCAGAACGCTTGCGGCTTGTGGGTGTTTGATATGATCATCATCTACTGCCGGCGTATTGACGAGTCTTTAGAGTCCTACACAGAGGTTTCCTGGTTCATGCGAAACGAAGTCGGAGCACATATGTGATATGTGCGGGACCGAGATTAATATGCGTATGTGATACCGCATTTTATTCTCGCGATATGTGATATCGGTCGATTATATGTGATATAGCTGGGTTATCGAATCAAGTGTTGATTCGATAGATTGTTGCATTTGTTATTAACCGGTTGTATGTGATATAGCCGGATTATTAAATCAAGAGTTGATTTGATAATTTAATATATAATTATATATGTGATATATTAATTTACATTAACTAAAATTAGCTCACTTAAAAATTTCTTTTTCTCACTTGTGTGCATATGTGTGTGTGTGTGTGTTTGCTGGTTCATGCGAAACATTATTAAATCAAGAGTTGATTAGGGTAGTCATACGACCTAGTTGGCCTTTGTCTGGGTCGTGCGGGTGGGTTTAATTCAATCAGGAAATGACGGGTTGAACTTGACTAGCATCCTATGGTTTGTTGGCCTTTGTCAAGGTCATAGAAGATTAGGGGCAGAATATTATCGGGAATTTCAAGTGTTGAAATTTGCAATGAGATTGCATACTTTCTATGAGATAGTTAGATCCCGATACCCACTGCGAGTAAGAGTTACTCCTGGGAGAGTTTTACACATTACAATTAGCCGATGAAGTAGGTGTCTAGAAAGGTGTTAACGGGGTTACGCCCCTGGGAAAAAGAGGTTTATTTTAATTAGGTCCGTGCGAAAGCACGGGGAACCTCCCTCAAAGTACCGGCACTGGCCTGGCTGAAAAATTGGTGAACTTGTAGGGTCTAATTAATCCTGACTAGTCTTTCCTTTTAGGATTTGAAGGAAGATTTGATAAAAACAGTGGGAGCCATCTTGATTAGATAAAATAATAACCAATCTAATCTTGCAAGAGCATACACTGAGTGTTTTCTTCTCTTTCTCCAGGTAGCGACCATGTCACACCTTAATCAAGATAATAATATGGATGTATTGACCGAACCTGCTTGTTATACTGTGCTGGGGAATGTTGGTCCCGCTCTTCCTTATAATTATTATAAGACCGAGCAGGAAATAGGGGATTACCAGGATTCCCGTGCTGCCCAAATGAAAAAAGTGCATGATGATGCATCTTCTTCGGGTGTGTTCTTTACAGAGAACTATTTCTCAATATCCTCTACGTTCTGGATATGAGATACCGGATCAGGATCCCACATATGTAATCTGTTACATGGGCTACAGATAAGTAGAGAACTGGGAATGGGTGATAAGTTTCAAGAGTTGGAAACGGTGCAATTGTTGCAGCCAAAGTAGTTGGCGGTTATCACCATGTATTACCAAATATATTGATTCTGAACGAATGTTATTAGATACCAAAACCTGATGTACAACATCATATCAGTCTATTTATTTACTAAAGAAGGATATAATTTTGTATTGATGGATAATGTTTTAAACATTTCCTATATCAAGAGTTGATCGGATCAGGCACGTTATCTAATGGCATATACGTTCTAAATCAAACCACAGTTCTTAACGTACAAAACACACACAAGAGGAACAGTTCAGAAATGAACGAATCCTTCTTGAGGTATTGTAGACTAGGTCATATCAATGTGAACGGACTAGCTAAGTTACGTTAAGATGCATATTTAAATCAGTTTGAATTTACATCTTTTGAAACTTTCCAGTCATGTCACAAAGATAAAATGACCATAGCTCCGTTTACTGGAAACAGAGAAAGAGTTAGTGAACTCTTGGGATTGATACATGATGATGTATGTAGGTCCCCTATCTACACATGGCAGGACTGGTTCTTTGTACTTCATTACATTCACTGATGATCTCTCAAGATTCGGACATATATTCCTGTTGAAACACAAGTTCTTTTGAGAAATTCAAAGAATATAAGTCTGAAGTATAGAACCAAAATGGGTATAAGTATTATGTACTTTGATATGATCAGGGAGGAGAATACTTGAGCATGAAATTCCTGGACTATTCAAAAGGAGAATGAGATTCTCTCTCAGCATTACTCCTCCGTATACACCACAGCACAATGGTGTATCGGAACGGAGCAATCGCATCCTATTAGATATGGTGCGCTCTATGATGAGTACTACTGAGCTGTCTATTTCCTTTTGGGGGTTATGCACTTGTGAAGCTGCATACCTATTGAATAGGGTTCCAACCAAATCAGGTGCCTACCACTCCATATGTGATATGGTATGGGAAGAGCTCATGTCTTAAGTAAATTAAGATTTGGGGTTGTCCGGCCTATATCTAAAAACAAAATCTGGACAAGCTCGAGGCAATGTCAGTTCTGTGGAAGTTTGTTGGATGTCCCAAGCATTCGCAAGGGAATATCTTCTACCGCACCGGGGAACAAAAGGTGTTTTATTTCTCGGCATGCCACCCTTTTTTAGAAAAGGAATTTTTTATGGAAGAAATTAGTGGTCATGAGGTAGAACTGGAATAAGTTCCAGCTATACAAACTACACCTGATGATTTGGTAGAACCGGAGGATTCAATAGCTCCCGACGAATCTCAGCCTCTCCGCCGATCTGGTAGGGTTCCTCATCCGCTTGAGAGATACTTCGGTTTTCTCAATGACAGTAGGAGCGAGGATTGCATCATGAGATGATGACCCAACTAAGTTTCGAGCAGACCATCAAGAGTGGGGACTCTGTAAGAATGGCTAGATGCTAAGCGATCTGAGATGGAATCCATATACACCAACAAAGTATGGACTTTGGTTGCTATATCTAAAGGGTTAAACCCCCATTAGGAGCAAGTATATCTTGAGAAGATTACTTGGTATAGATGGAAAAGTTGAGACTTTCAAAACTAGACTTGTTGTAAAAGGTTTTCGTCATCGACCAGGTGTGGATTATGATGAAGCCTTTTCTCCAGTGGCTATGCTTAAGTCCATCCGGATCCTACTTGCCATTGCTACATACCATGACTACTATATTTGGCGGTTGGGCGTCATGACTGCTTTTCTAAATAGTAATTTAGAATAGAGTGTTTATAAGTACACAGCCAGAGGGCTTCGTAGAGAGTGGGAGCAGCGGAAACGTATGCAAGTTGCTTTACAAGTTAAAGCAGGCATCGCGGAGTTGGAACATCTGTTTTGATATGGTAGTCAAAGCATTTGAAAATGGTAGATGAACCTTGTATATACAGAAAGGTAGTAGAGGGTAAGGTGGTCTTCTTCGTATTGTACGTGGATGACATACTCTTGATAGGAAAGGAGTTTCCTAAGCTACACTCGGTCAATCTCCTCTTATCACATTGATTCTCCATGTAGGATCAAGGTGATGCCTCCTAAATCCTGGGTGTTGGATCTATGAGATAGATCTAAGTGGATGTTAGGATTCTCACTGGGTGTAGTGAAATGGTATCAATCGATCTTGGAGAGAATCACCGGATAGCTTCCAGGATGGTAAGGTCGATTGAATGTCAGTCATAGGCATTGTCTTTACCCTCAGTGAAGGGACGGTATGTTGAAAGAGTTCCAAGCTAGATACCGTGGCAAACTAGAAGATATAGGCTGGATACATCGCTACCAAAGATGCTACCAAAGAGGCATTCTAGGTGTATATTAGTTCATGAGATGAACTTCGTTCTTACTATTATGTGATAATGGAGTTGTAGCTTGTGCCTAGGAACCCCCTCCCATCAGTGACCCAGACATATTCTAAAGCAGTATCACCTAATCATGGAGATGGTTGATCTCCAGGGAGATCGAGGTTAGGAGAGTAGACTCAGAGGACAACACGGCGGATCCACTCACAAAGGCCTTTTCCCAAGAGAGACTTTTATGGGATGGTTGAGTATGAGATACTACAACCACTGCTGATTGTTGGGTATTGGATACTACAATATATGGCCCTAGTGCAAGTGGGAGATTGTTAGTTATATGTATGCCCTAGATGCCATTATTGTACATATGATGTATATTATAGTGGATGCTTGGACATACATAGGGAGGACTTTCTTGCTCGACATGATAGTATGCTATCTGGTTACTTTTTATCTTAACATGTACACTGATTGTCTCTCTGTTACATGTTGATAAAGCCCTTAGGATGTTTACTTGACTACCTCGATTATGATGCAGATCATACTAGTGGGACAAAGGTAGTCTGTGAGTACATCCTTTAAAGTCCCTAGTCGTGGGTGTATCGAGACGGGGCATCGATATACCAGAGTAGACTAGCGTATAGCTTCTCGACCCATATAGATAGGCGATGGATGATCCCATATCCATTGGTGTTTGACATCCGAGATGGTATACAGGTGCTCAGTGGAGACTGGGTACACTGGACGGACTCGCCGAGAACTCTTAGATGGTATTATACCTCACGTCAGATGGCGGTTCTCTGGTGACACTGGTACAGGTTAGTCTGTCGACCCAAGATCGTCATAGAGTCTTGTATGATTCCCACCATGCTTTGATTTCCACCTTACCACGTTCAAAAGAACGTGCAAAACGGTGGTTTTTGGATACAGTCCCGAGTCACATGGAGGCAATGAGCGATAGGAGGGGATTTCGTCTCTCCCGATATTGGGGGTTGATGTTGCGCTGTGCTAGATTGGCTATAACAGGAAGTCCCTGGCCAGGGCTATTTCTGAGATTTACTGGTAAGTATTATCAGTAGTTTCTCGACCCGTTATGAGCCTCACATCGGCATGACTTATCAAACTATTGGGGTCTGACGTTTACCACCCCCAGGCGAGATATGCGACATATCAGACGAAAAGACCGGACTGTACGGTAGTGTTACTGATTGGATTCGCAGGAGTATGAGTAGGCTTGCTTGTTGATCTTCTGATCGCTCAATACCCGGCGTATTGACGAGTCTTTAAAGTCCTACACAGAGGTTTCCTAGTTCATGCGAAACGAAGTAGGAGCACATATGTGATATGTGCGTTACCGAAATTAATGCGCGTATGTGATACCGCATTCTACTCTCGCGATATGTGATATCGGTCGGTTATATGTGATATAGCTGGGTTATCGAATCAAGTGTTGATTCAATAGATTGTTACATTTGATATTAGCCGGTTGTATGTGATATAGCCGGATTATTAAATCAAGAGTTGATTTGATAATTTAATGTATAATTATATATGTGATATATTAATTTACATTAACTAATATTAGCTCACTTAAACATTTCTTTTTCTCACTAGTGTGCATATATATGTGTGTGTGTGTGTGTGTGTGTGTGTGTGTGTGTGATATTAATGTACAACTATTGTGTCGTGCTTCATGCCACATGAAACATGAGTGTATGAGACTTACACCATGCTTATAATAATGTGAGGGTTTTGTTTATTTAAAGTAAATCAAAATTAGTGGTAATTATTCACATGGTCGAAGCTTGTGAAACCTGATCAGTCGAAAATATTGCATTTTTAACGCGTCAATTTCCCTACCATTTGCACTCATCTAGAGGTGTTCGATATTAATATAGCACATATTAGCAAATTGACTGTAAAATACCAAATAACATGTGTTATATATTATAACCGACATTTTTGAGGGAAATTGAGTATTTATCATTGCATCGCATAATCTTTGTATAGCGCAACACTTGTCTCGAGAATCTGTGCAGGAAATTCCAGGAGAAGAGCCGAAACAGTTAAAAGTGCTGAGAAAAAATACGCCAAGTCCAAAACTTGAGATTTGGCAGTGATCAAGGAAGAATTATGAGATTCAACATATCAGAAAATGTACCTAAAGCCAGAACAAAGCAACCCCAGAATTTCCATGCACCAAGACCACTATTGGCTGCGGATCCGCGGCCAAAAAGACGTTATCGCCGCGGATCCGCGGCACAATGATGACATCATCACTCCATATTTCTTTCACGTGGCTCCTGTAAAGGCCTCAGCTTCTAGAAGATTCCAGAATGACCACGTGGCTTCATCCAGAAGGCTCGACCTAACAATCTTACCCAAGAATATTCCTCATTCTAAAATATACCCTCCAACAAACTTCTTCTAGAAGCCTCCTTATAACAACCTTTTTCTAGATGCCTCCTTGTAACAACCTCATACGAGAATATTCCCTCCAACAAACTTTTTCTAGAAGATTCTTTCTAACAACCTCATTTTCGAGGGAAAATTCAAATGAGATAGTTCATTTTGGAGGGAAAATTCAAATGAGGTAGTTCATTTTGGAGGGAAAATTCAAATGAGGTGGTTCATTTTGGAGGGAAAAGTTGTTCATTTTGGAGGGAAAAGTGGTTCATTTTGGAAGGAAATTTGAAATTTGAATTCTAGATCTAAGGTTGAGATGCTTATAAAAGAAAACCTAGATCTAGGGTTTAAGAGGTTGTTCATTAACCACTCATCAATTCCTAATACAAGTTGAGTGACACAACTTGTAAACCCTAATCCCCAATTCAAAATCCAAAGCCAAATTCAAGAACACCGAGTACCAAATCAAGCGAGAAGCCTTCAACCTTTTAGGCGCGAAGCCGATCTTCATCCGAGCAAGTGATCCAAGACGATCCGCGACTCACGAAGACGAGCGAAGCCAAATCGACGATCGAGTTCTTTCCTCATTGTAGATCTTGAGAGAATTGCAACAAAATTGTTGATAAATAAAAGGTGAAATTCTTTATGTTGCTTTCTTTACATTCTTGCATCATGATTAGATCTCGATTTATGATTGAGTTCTTTGATATGATGTTTGAGTAAAACTCCGCTCGTGAAGGAGTCGAGAGAATCAATAGATGATGATGTTACAAATCTTGAAACGATTCTTAAGTCCTATGAATTTTGTAAACCTTAGTAAATTGAAGAATCGACGACCTAGTTTTGAGCGATGCTTTCTTGATTGTGTTCGCTCTTAATTAGGGATCCACGATCGATCCTTGAATTTACTAGAGGCTAGAATGTGAATGAAATCAACGAAAGGACAAGGGATAGATGATGAAACCCTAGTTTCCGCAAGAAATCCTTAATTCTCGTTGATTGTCATCGATCTAGTATCAAATCATTAATGGATAAGAAAACGTAATCAATAGTTTTCATCACGTTTATAGATTCGATCGATTCCTACGAGCCTCACTTCGATTCTTGATTATTGGATTGGATATCATCAATTCTTGATTCTTGATTTTAACGTTTTCTTGTTAATTAGATTTAGATCTAGATGATTCTTGAATTCATTTTATAAATCTTAAATTGAATTGTCTTTTCTTTCTTTTCTTTAATTTTCAATTCATCTAATTCAAATTCGAATGAATCTCACTTTCCCTGTGGACGATCCGCACTCGCTAACGCGCTACATCCGACACCGTTATTGATTGCGGTCAAAATATTTTTGGTTGTGATTTCTATACATTTTCTACATACACACCGAGAATTCGTATCAATCAAATGGCGTCGTTGCCGGAGATCGTGTGCTAATTTGTTCGTTTTTGAAATTTTAGTTGAAAATTTTATTCCATCAAAATTTTTAGATCTAAATTCGCACAAACACTAAACAATTTGTTGTGATTTGTTGCGAGGAAATCTGGAATCTGTGGAGCTTGGGAATTTTTTTTCTGAATATTCCAGAGAGCTCAGGAGGTGAACAGAGGCCTTCTGTAAAATTTTTGTGCAGTGATCTTGTAGAACCGCGGCGAATCCGCGGCATTAGCAGCCTATTGCGGCGGAAGGGCGGCGGCACTGTAGCTTCAGTGCACTAAAAGACTCTGGTATCTCCTGTACTTTCTTATCTCTTTCTCAATCTGCTCCAATAACAAATTTGCTGCAGGTTTCTTTGCAAAATTCGCAGCGCTGCAAAAATAAAAATTATGCGTGTTTGATCTTGGTTGTTTGCATTTTTTAATACGGAAATTAAGGGGCACGGCCAAATTCAGATTAGGTGGGGGAGTTCATTACCCTTCCTAAGCCCCGAAAATCACAAACTTGCATCCGCATTACCCTCATTAACTAAAAAATATCTAGACATGACTCTAAGGACCGTCGCGCTCACTTAGGACAGAAGAAGGTCGTGGGTAATCTATTGCTTATCCGCGTTTCTTTTGTGGTGTCTAAGGCAAGTGTATCTAAGGCAAGTGGTTACTTAATTAGGCCCACTACTTACGTAGTGGAGAACCTTCCACTTACCTGGCACTTACATGGCCACAGGAGAGACAAAGAGGCAGTGGAGGATTGATCCTGTGACTTGTCTTTTGGCAGTTAGGAGTGGTCTAGAGCCTTGACCTAGGTGGCCACTAGACTTAGGATTGCTTGTTGTATTTGTTGTGATTTGCATCATTTTTTTCAAAAATCCGTATTCTTTTTCAAAACAAACACCACTTTATCTTTCCCCTAATTATATCAACGCTGCCACTTGTACTAAACTCTTTAGTGCAAGCTCCGCCGGACACGGGATTCTAGTGCCCGAGTTGTCCGCGTTTTCCCCCAACGACCCTAAAGTCGGTATTTCTACATTTTCTTTTTCCCACCACCACCGCGATGGACGGTTATCTATCAAACCTTTACACCACTCTGCCACCGCCCGCAGGTGCACAGAATCCTCCACGCATTTCTCTCCAAGAGAGATGATATCCTTCACGTGTTCCCCTTCCTACCTGTCTTTCTATACCACCTGCCAACAGGGAAAATTTTGAAATCAACCCCCAATTCATCGAACTGTTACCCAAATTTCACGGTCTTGATTCTGAAGACGCATACGTTTTTATCTCCAAATTTGAAAACGTATGCGCAATGATTGGGATGTCACAACTGTCTGTGGATGCTCTGCGTCTACGTTTTCATCCATTCACTTTGTGCGACTTAGCCGAGAAGTGGCTTTATAATACAACCGCACATTCAATTTCTTAATGGGATGAATTTTTTACACCATTCCTTAAGAAATTTTATCCCAATCACAAGACCAGCCGTGTTCGGAGCGAAATCTTCAAATTTACCCAACTTCCAAATGAACCATTCTGGAAATGCTTTGAACGGTTCAAGGATCTTCTTATCCAATGCCCTCATCACGGAATCTCCAGATGGGATTTGTGTCGAATTATCTATGAGGGTATTGATCTCACTACTAGACAGATGCTTGAAACCATGTGTCATTGCCAATTCCTATCTAAAGATGATGGTGAAGCCTGGAAATGCCTAGAAGATTTAGCTCAAAACACATCACAATGGGCAAGTGTTAGACCACCATTGCCTAGGGAAGATGTCAATCAGCTCGATATTTCCGTCATAATGAGAGCCGAAATGGCCACAATACAAAGGAAACTCGACGCTATAGAAAACAAAATCTCTTCAGTCTCCCTAAACCAATACACACTTCCCAAAACCGTGTGTGGCTGCTGTTCAAACCCATCACATTTGACGGAAGAATGTCCTTTGAATGTACCGTTTCAAGGTCACACTAATGCTGCATTTCAGCAAAGACCTGGAAACGATCCTTCTTCTTCCTCATATAATCAAGATTGGAGGAATCACCCTAATTTTTCTTGGATCCAACACCAACCTCAATACACGGATCTAAACCGGAACACTTTCCAAAGGGTCCCTCCACAGCAACAGCAACAGCAACCACCACAACAGAGTCAGCGCCCCTTCCAACCACAAAATTTTCAAAACCCGGCCAACAACTTTGATCCTTTTTCTGCCGGAACCAGTAACACCTCTGCACTCGAACAAACCATGAATTTGTTTCTGACAAATTTCATGCAATTTACGGCAAATTTTCAGCCTTCCGTCGATAAAATCCAGAAAAACTCTGACCCCCCAAGTGAGAGTATTAAATCGATGGAAGAACAAATTGCACAATTAAAAGCCGAAATGAGTGCAAGAGAAAAAGGGAATCTTCCAGCTCAACCCCTACCTGATCCTGGACCTTCACATTACACAAATGTGGATGCACTTACCATGTTGAGATCTGGAAAAGAGCTAGACAATCATGTGGGTAAACAGATTGATGTTGAGGAATCAAGTGAACCCCAGGTTTCCATTTCCACTTCCACTCACACTTCTACTTCTTATCCCATTTCGTCTAATTTACTGTCTTCTTCCGTGCATATTCTCTGTTTTCCCAAAGGCTCGAACCCTCCACCCACTTCATCCTTCCCACCCCTACAACCTTCTCCACAAACGTTGGACCCAACACTTATTGATAGAGCTCCATTTCCATATAGGTTGAGGCCCAACAAACCCAATGCCCAAATGGAGAAGCTTGTGGACATGTTTAAGCAAGTTAACATCAACATCCCTCTCCTAAGAACTTGTGCACTAGGAAGAGGAAGACTCAAGTGCCCAAGAAGATATTCATGAAAAACACTGTAGACACGGCTTTTCCCCAACAATTACCACGGAAATGTAAGGACCCTGGCTGTCCTACTATTTCTATTTCTATTGGGGGAAACACATCAACCGTGCTCTACTTGACCTTGGCGCTAGTGTTAACTTGCTTCCATACTCGGTTTACGAGCAGTTAGGTATCGGAGTGCTAAAGCCCTCGAGCATAACTCTCCAGATGGCTGACCGATCAATCACCAAACCTAGGGGTGAACTGGAGGATGTGTTAATAAAAATCGGGGAATTTATATTCCCTGTGGACTTTATTGTACTTGATACACAGCCTTTAGCGAACCCACGGAATCAAATTCCGGTGATTTTAGGTCGCCCCTTTTTGGCTACTTCCAACGATGTAATCAACTGTAGAAATGGCTCTATGAACCTATCTTTCGGGAATAAGTCAATTGAGCTCAACATTTACAAGTTGGGAAGTCAACCCTCTGATCCTCATGCTCGAGTATGTTCTGTCGAATTAATGGATGTCGACAGCAGCGAATTTGATGATCCTCATGATACCGATCTTGACTCTTTTCATACGTTGTTGTTTGACCCAACTATGTATCATACACATACGGACTCTTCCACCGAGATGTCCGGGTCAACAACTAACACTGATTATGAACTGTTTTTGGAGTCTGAAGATCACCCCGCACTTTGTGATGACATTATTCTTTCGGGTATTGATGGGACTTTTGAGGAGATCTTCGCTGATGAACTCGCATTTTTGAATGATACGGGTGTTGAGATGAATTATCTCCCAAACAATGAAATTGAACCTCCACCCCTTCTTCTGGACTGTAAAAAGAATGCGAGTAATCCATCACATTCACTGCATCGTCTCTCCAAAATGAGACGCACACACATTCTATTCCACCACTTACCCTTTCCCCACTTCTTCTTCCACCAACCTGAGCACTACATTGATAAAATTTTCGAATGGTTGGTGTTAACTTTCGGTCTTTGCAGAGCTTGGCATCGACCAATGATCTTGACCCCCTCTTGTGATTTTCAAAAGATTAACATGGCTTAACTCAAGTTTGGGGGGGTATAATCTGGCTCTTGAAAAGAAAATTTTTATAAAATGATGAGCCAAAGAATAAGTTTGGGGGAGGATTTTCACTTAAATATTTTGCCCCCGTTAATAAATTTCCTCCCAAGCTTACAGGTTTTTTGAAGATTTAGCGGATGGCAACAGTGAGGACACTGTTGAAAACAAGTTTGGGGTAGGTTTGTGCTTATTTGCACATCATTTGCATCATACTTTGCATAAGCACAAAACATTTTGAAAACCTATAAAAATTTCAAAAAAATAAAAATATTTTGTACATAAATAAGATAATAAAAGATTAGATAGTGAAAAATTATATCTAAAAGATTGGAAAAATTTAAGAAAACCAAGAAAATTAGAAGTTTTCTTAAACGAACTAGTAATAAGTAGTTATGAGCCGTTGTCCAAAGGGTTAGGAAGATGAAGAAAGTCACTAATCTGAGAATAAAAATAAGTCTGAAAAATAGTTCCTATTCTGGAAGCCAAAATTTTTGAACGTTGATACCCTACTATTCGCACTTACACACGTCTTGAAACTCGGGATAGTAGAGGATACCTTGAAATGCTCTTTTCTAAAAGCCAAAGTATGAAGGAAATAAAAAAATGAATAAAATAAAAAATGGTGAGAAAAATGAACACTGGTTTTGTTATCGCCAAGGCAGCAATAAAAAAATATAGCGAGGGTGCTTCATCACCTAGTGCCTTAGACCAACTGGTCTGGGAGTCACTGCTAAGCCTTAGGTGGTGCAAGACGAGGAAAAACACCTAATAAGCAAGCACATGAGTAATCGTTCGGTTAGTACCTCAAGAAGTATTAACGGTCGCATGAAAGTGTGTGAGCAAATTCATCTAAATATTCATTAATTAAAAAGTACTGCGGCAGATGGACAAGAGTATGATAGCTTGAATTGAATTCTTCGGGTGTAGGGATGTCTATTACACACACGTAGGGTTATATGATTGATGTTTGGAAGAAAGATAGGAATGAAGAATAAAGACGATGTTTTATTGAGGGATGATGTGATTTCTAACATCTTTTCATGACTATTAAGATAGGGCTCATGACAACCGAAAAGCTAGTGTTGTTGGAAACTCTACTTTTCAAAGTCTTTCTTTTACAATTCTTATCTTTATATGTAACTTTCACGGTCTTCCTTTTATTTTTGGATTTTGTGGGTGCAATCCGCTGAAAACCTTCAGGAGACAACTCTCCTCCTACTAGGGACACCTAGAGGTTTAAAGGCTTGTTGCACGTGTTCAGTGCAATCGTGTTGCCTACGAAAGTGTGCTAGTTAGTTTTTCTTTTTCTTTTTCTTTATTTTCTCCTTCTCTTTTTAATAAAACAGTTCGCTCGAGACGACCGAAAATAAGTTTGGGGGAATTTGATCAGTCGAAAATATTGCATTTTTAACACGTCAATTTCCCTACCATTTGCACTCATCTAGAGGTGTTCGGTTTTAATATAGCACATATTAGCAAATTGACTGTAAAATACCAAATAACATGTGTTATATATTATAACCGACATTTTTGTGGGAAATTGAGTTTTTATCATTGCATCGCATAATCTTTGTGTAGCGCAACACTTGTCTCGAGAATCTGTGCAGGAAATTCCAGGAGAAGAGCCGAAACAGTTAAAAGTGCTGAGAAAAAATACGCCAAGTCCAAGACTTGAGATCTGGCAGTGATCAAGGAAGAATTATGAGATTCAACATATCAGAAAATGTACCTAAAGCCAGAACAAAGCAACCCCAGAATTTCCATGCACCAAGACCACTATTGGGCTGTGGATCCGCGGCCAAAAGGCCATTGTCGCCGTGGATCCGCGGCACAATGATGACATCATCACTCCATATTTCTTTCATGTGGCTCCTGTAACGACCTCAGCTTCCAGAAGATTCCAGAATGACCACGTGGCTTCATCCAGAAGGCTCGGTCTAACAACCTTACCCAAGAATATTCTTCTTTCTAGAATATTCCCTCCAACCAACTTCTTCTAGAAGCCTCCTTATAACAACCTTTTTCTAGAAGCCTCCTTATAACAACCTCATTCTAGAATATTCTCTCCAACAAATTTTTTCTAGAAGATTCTTTCTAACAACCTCATTTTGGAGGGAAAATTCAAATGAGGTAGTTCATTTTGGAGGTAAAATTCAAATGAGGTGGTTCATTTTGGAGGGAAAAGTTGTTCATTTTGGAGGGAAAAGTGGTTCATTTTGGAGGGAAATTTGAAATTTGAATTCTAGATCTAAGGTTGAGATGCTTATAAAAGGAAACCTAGATCTAGGGTTCAAGAGATTGTTCATTAACCACTCATCAATTCCTAATACAAATTGAGTGACACAACTTGTAAACCCTAATCCCCAATTCAAAATCCAAAGCCAAATTTAAGAACACCGAGTACCAAATCAAGCGAGAAGCCTTCAACCTTTTAGGAGCGAAGCCGATCTTCATCCGAGCAAGTGATCGAAGACGATCCGCGACTCACGAAGACGAGCGAAGCCAAATCGACGATCTAGTTCTTTCCTCATTGTAGATCTTGAGAGAATTGTAACAAAATTGTTGATAAATAAAAGGTGAAATTCTTTATCTTGCTTTCTTTACATTCTTGCATCATGATTAGATCTCAATTTGTGATTGTGTTCTTTGATATGATGTTTGAGTAAAACTCCGCTCGTGAAGGAGTCGAGAGAATCAATAGATGATGATGTTACAAATCTTGAAACGATTCTTAAGTCCTATAAGTTTTGTAAACCTTAGTAAATTGAAGAATCGACGACCTAGTTTCGAGCGATGCTTTGTTGATTGTGTTCGCTCTTAATTAGGGATCCACGATCGATTCTTGAATTTTCTAGAGGCTAGAATGTGAATGAAATCAATGAAAAGACAAGGGATAGATGATGAAACCCTAGTTTCCGCAAGAAATCCTTAATTCTCGTTGATTGTCATCGATCTAGTATCAAATCATTAATGGATAAGAAAACGTAATCAATAGTTTTCATCACGTTTATAGATTCGATTGATTCCTATGAGCCTCACTTCGATTCTTGATTATTGGATTGGATATCATCAATTCTTGATTCTTGATTTTAATGTTTTCTTGTTAATTAGATTTAGATCTAGATAATTCTTGAATTCATTTTATAAATCTTAAATTGAATTGTCTTTTCTTTCTTTTCTTTAATTTTCAATTCATCTAATTCAAATTCGAACGAATCTCACTTTCCCTGTGGACGATCCGCACTCGCTAACGCGCTACATCCGACACCGTTATTTATTGCGGTCAAAATATTTTTGGTTGTGATTTCTATACATTTTCTACATACACACCAAGAATTCGTATCAATCAAATGGCGCCGTTGCCGGGGATCGTGTGCTAATTTGTTCGTTTTTGAAATTTGAGTTGAAAAATTTATTCCATCAAAAATTTTAGATCTAAATTCGCATAAACACTAAACAGTTTGTTGAGATTTTTTGCGAGGAAATCTGGAATCTGTGGAGCTTGGGAAAATTTTTTCTGAATATTCCAGAGAGCTCAGGAGGTGAACAGAGGCCTTCTGTAAAATTTTTGTGCAGTGATCTTGTAGAACCGCGGCGGATCCGTGGCATTAGCAGCCTATTGCGGCGGAAGGGCGGCGGCACTGTAGCTTCAATGCACTAAAAGTCTCTGGTATCTCCTGTACTTTCTTATATCTTTCTCAATCTGCTCCAATAACAAATTTGCTGCAGGTTTCTTTGCAAAATTCGCAGTGCCGCAAAAATAAAAATTGTGCGTGTTTGATCTTGGTTGTTTGCATTTTTTAATACGGAAATTAAGGGGCACGGCCAAATTCAGATTAGGTGGGGGAGTTCATTACCCTTCCTAAGCCCCGAAAATCACAAACTTGCATCCGCATTACCCTCATTAACTAAAAAATATCTAGACATGACTCTAAGGACCGTCGCGCTCACTTAGGACAGAAGAAGGTCGTGGGTAATCTTTTGCTTATCCACGTTTCTTTTGTGGTGTCTAAGGCAAGTAGTTACTTAATTAGGCCCACTACTTACGTAGTGGAGAACCTCCCACTTACCTGGCACTAACCTGGCCACAGGAGAGACAAAGAGGCAGTGGAGGATTGATCCTGTGACTTGTCTTTTGGCAGTTAGGAGCGGTCTAGAGCCTTGACCTAGGTGACCACTAGACTTAGGGTTGCTTGTTGTATTTGTTGTGATTTGCATCATTTTTTTCAAAAATCCGTATTCTTTTTCAAAACAAACACCACTTTATCTTTCCCCTAATTATATCAACGCTGCCACTTGTACTAAACTCTTTAGTGCAAGCTCGGCTGGACACGGGATTCTAGTGCCCGTCTTGTCTGCGTTTTCCCCCATCGACCCTAAAGTCGGTATTTCTATATTTTCTTTTTCCCACCACCACCGCGATGGACGGTTATCCATCAAACTTTTACACCACTCTGCCACCGTCCACAGGTGCGCAGAATCCTCCACGCATTTCTCTCCAAGAGAGATGCTATCCTTCACGTGTTCCCCTTCCCACCTGTCTTTCTATACCACCTGCCAACAGGGAAAATTTTGAAATCAACCCCCAATTCATCGAACTGTTACCCAAATTTCACGGTCTTGATTCTGAAGACGCATACGTTTTTATCTCCAAATTTGAAAACGTATGCGCAATGATTGGAATGTCACAACTGTCTGTGGATGCTCCGCGTCTACGTTTTCTTCCATTCACTTTGTGCGACTTAGCCGAGAAGTGGCTTTACAATACAACCGCACATTCCATTTCAAAATGAGATGAATTTGTTACAGCATTCCTTAAGAAATTTTATCCCAATCACAAGACCAGCCGTGTTCGGAGCGAAATCTTCAAATTTACCCAACTTCCCAATGAACCATTCTGGAAATGCTTTGAACGGTTCAAGGATCTTCTTATCCAATGCCCTCATCACGAAATCTCCAGATGGGATTTGTGTCGAATTATCTATGAGGGTATTGATCTCACTACTAGACAGATGCTTGAAACCATGTGTCATTGCCAATTCCTATCTAAAGATGATGGTGAAGCTTGGAAATACCTAGAAGATTTAGCTCAAAACACATCACAATGGGCAAGTGTTAGACCACCACCGCCTAGGGAAGATATCAATCAGCTCGATATTTCCGTCATAATGAGAGCCGAAATGGCCACAATACAAAGGAAACTCGACGCTATAGAAAACAAAATCTCTTCAGTCTCCCTAAACCAATACACACTTCCCAAAACCGTGTGTGGCTGCTGTTCAAACCCATCACATTTGACGGAAGAATGTCCTTTGAATGTACCGTTTCAAGCTCACACTAATGCTGCATTTCAGCAAAGACATGGAAACGATCCTTCTTCTTCCTCATATAATCAAGATTGGAGGAATCACCCTGATTTTTCTTGGATCCAACACCAACCTCAATACACGGATCTAAACCGGAACACTTTCCAAAGGGTCCCTCCACAGCAACAGCAACAGCAACCACCACAACCAAGTCAGCACCCCTTCCAACCACAAAATTTTCAAAACCCGGCCAACAACTTTGATCCTTTTTCTGCCGGAACCAATAACACCTCTGCACTCGAACAAACCATGAATTTGTTTCTGACAAATTTCATGCAATTTACGAAAAATTTTCAGTCTTCCGTCGATAAAATCCAGAAAAACTCTGACTCCCAAAGTGAGAGTATTAAATCGATGGAAGAACAAATTGCACAACTAAAAGCCGAAATGAGTGCAAGAGAAAAAAGGGAATCTTCCAGCTCCACCCCTACCTGATCCTGAACCTTCACATTACTCAAATGTGGATGCACTTACCACGTTGAGATCTGGAAAAGTGCTAGACAATCATGTGGGTAAACAGATTGATGTTGAGGAATCAAATGAACCCCAGGCTTCCACTTCCACTCACACTTCTACTTCTTATCCTATTTCATCTAATTTACCGTCTTCTTCCGAGCCTATTCTCCGTTTTCCCAAAGGCTCAAACCCTCCACCCACTTCATCATTCCCACCCCCACAACCTTCTCCACAAATGTTGGACCCAACACTTATTGATAGAGCTCCATTTCCAAATAGGTTAAGGCCCAACAAACCCAATGCCCAAATGGAGAAGCTTGTAGACATGTTTAAGCAAGTTAACATCAACATCCCCCCTAGATGCTATCCAACAAGTTCCGTCCTATATGAAAACTATTAAGAACTTATGCACTAGGAAGAGGAAGACTCAAGTGCCCAATAAAATATTCATGGCAAAGACTGTAGACACGGCTTTTCCCCAACAATTACTACGGAAATGTAAGGACCCTGGCTGTCCTACTATTTCTATTTCTATTGGGGGAAAACACATCAACCGTGCTCTACTTGACCTTGGCGCTAGTGTTAACTTGCTTCCATACTCGGTTTATGAGCAGTTAGGTATCGGAGTGCTAAATCCCTCGAGCATAACTCTCCAGATGGCTGACCGATCAATCACCAAACCTAAGGGTGAACAGGAGGATGTGTTAATAAAAATCGGGGAATTTATATTCCCTGTGGACATTATTGTACTTGATACACAGCCAGTAGCGAACCCACGGAATCAAATTCCGGTGATTTTAGGTCGCCCCTTTTTGGCTACTTCCAACGCTGTAATCAACTGTAGAAATGGCTCTATGAACCTATCTTTCGGGAATAGGTCAATTGAGCTCAATATTTACAAGTTGGGAAGTCAACCCTCTGATCCTCATGCTCGAGTATGTTCTGTCGAATTAATGGATGTCGACAGCAGCGAATTTGATGATCCTCATGATACCGATCTTGACTCTTTTCATACGTTGTTGTTTGACCCAACTATGTATCATACACATACGGACTCTTCCACCGAGATGTCCGGGTCAACAACTAACACTGATTATGAACTGTTTTTGGAGTCTGAAGATCACCCCGCACTTTGTGATGACATTATTCTTCCGGGTATTGATGGGACTTTTGAGGAGATCTTCGCTGATGTACTCGCATTTTTGAATGATACGGGTGTTGAGATGAATTATCTCCCAAACAATGAAATTGAACCTCCACCCCTTCTTCTGGACTGTAAAAAGAATGTGAGTAATCCATCACATTCACTGCATCATCTCTCCAAAATGAGACGCACGCACATTCTATTCCACCACTTACCCATTCCCCACTTCTTCTTCCACCACCTAAGCACTACATTGATAAAATTTTCGAATGGTTGGTGTTAACTTTCGGTCTTTGCAAAGCTTGGCTTCGACCAATGATCTTGACCCCCTCTTAAGATTTTCAAAAGATTAACATGGCTTAACTCAAGTTTGCGGGGGTATAATCTGGCTCTTGAAAAGAAAATTTTTATAAAATGATGAGCCAAAGAATAAGTTTGGGGGAGAATTTTCACTTAAATATTTTGCCCCCGTTAATAAATTTCCTTCCAAGCTTATAGGTTTTTTGAAGATTTAGCGAATGGGTTCTGTGAGGACACTGTTGAAAACAAGTTTGGGGGAGGTTTGTGCTTATTTGCGCATCATTTGCATCATACTTTGCATAAGCACAAAACATTTTGAAAACCTATAAAAATTTCAAAAAAATAAAAATATTTTGTACATAAATAAGATAATAAAAGATTAGATAGTGAAAAATTACATCCAAAAGATTGGAAAAATTTAAGAAAACCAAGAAAATTAGAAGTTTTCTTAAACGAACTAGTAATAAGTAGTTATGAGCCGTTGTCCCAAGGGTTAGTAAGATGAAGGAAGTCACTAATCTGGGGATAAAAATAAGTCTGAAAAATAGTTCCTATTCTGGAAGCCAAACATTTTGAACGTTGATACCCTACTATTCGCACTTACACACGTCTTGAAACTCGGGATAGTAGGGGATACCTTGAAATGCTCTGGTCTAGAAGCCAAAGTATGAAGGAAATAAAAAAAAATGAATAAAATAAAAAATGGTGAGAAAAATGAACACTGGTTTTGTTATCGCCAAGGCAGCAATAAAAAAATATAGCGAGGGTGCTTCATCACCTAGTGCCTTAGACCAACTGGTCTGGGAGTCACTGCTAAGCCTTAGGTGGTGCAAGACGAGGAAAAACACCTAATAAGCAAGCACATGAGTAATCGGTCGGTTAGTACCTCAAGAAGTATTAACGGTCGCATAAAAGTGTGTGAGCAAATTCATCTAAATATTCATTAATTAAAAAGTACTGAGGCAGATGGACAAGAGTATGATAGCTTGAATTGAATTCTTCGGGTGTAGGGATGTCTATTACACACACGTAGGGTTATATGATCGATGTTTGGAAGAAAGATAGGAATGAAGAATAAAGACGATGTTTTATTGAGGGATGATGTGATTTCTAACATCTTTTCATGACTATTAAGATAGGGCTCATGACAACCGAAAAGCTAGTGTTGTTGGAAACTCTACTTTTCAAAGTCTTTCTTTTACAATTCTTATCTTTATATGTAACTTTCACGGTCTTCATTTTATTTTTGGATTTTGTGGGTGCAATCCGCTGAAAACCCTCAGGAGAAAACACTCCTCCTACTAGGGACACCTAGAGGTTTAAAGGCTTGTTGCACGTGCTCAGTGCAATCGTGTTGCCTACGAAAGTGTGCTAGTTAGTTTTTCTCTTTCTTTATTTTCTCCTTCTCTTTTTAATAAAACAGTTCGCTCGAGACGACCGAAAATAAGTTTGGGGGAATTTGATCAGTCGAAAATATTGCATTTTTAACACGTCAATTTCCCTACCACATCTAGAGGTGTTCGGTATTAATATAACACATATTAGCAAATTGACTGTAAAATACCAAATAACATGTGTTATATATTATAGCCGACATTTTTAAGGGAAATTGAGTGTTTATCATTGCATCGCATAATTTTTGTGTAGCGCAACACTTGTCTCGAGAATCTGTGCAGGAAATTTCAGGAGAAGAGCCAAAACAGTTAAAAGTACTGTGAAAAAATACGCCAAGTCCAAGACTTGAGATCTGGCAGTGATCAAGGAAGAATTATGAGATTCAACAAATCAGAAAATATACCTAAAGCCAGAACAAAGCAACCCTAGAATTTCCATGCACCAAGACCACTTTTGGGCTGCGGATCCGCGGCCAAAAGGCCATTGTCGCCGTGGATCCGTGGCATAATGATGACATCATCACTCCATATTTCTTTCACGTGGCTCCTGTAACGGCCTCAGCTTCCAGAAGATTCCAGAATGACCACGTGGCTTCATCCAGAAGGCTCGGCCTAACAACGTTACCCAAGAATATTCCTCATTCTAGAATATTCCCTCCAACAAACTTCTTCTAGAAGCCTCCTTAAAACAACCTTTTTCTAGAAGCCTCCTTGTAACAATCTCATTCTAGAATATTCCCTCCAACAAACTTTTTCTAGAAGATTCTTTCTAACAACCTCATTTTGGAGGGAAAATTCAAATGAGATAGTTCATTTTGGAGGGAAAATTCAAATGAGGTGGTTCATTTTAGAGGGAAAAGTTGTTCATTTTGGAGGGAAAAGTGGTTCATTTTGGAGGGAAATTTGAATTCTAGATCTAAGGTTGAGATGCTTATAAAAGGAAACCTAGATCTAGGGTTCAAGAGGTTGTTCATTAACCACTCATCAATTCCTAATACAAGTTGAGTGACACAACTTGTAAACCCTATTCCCCAATTCAAAATCTAAAGCCAAATTCAAGAACACCGAGTCCCAAATCAAGCGAGAAGCCTTCAACCTTTTAGCAGAGAAGCCGATCTTCATCCGAGCAAGTGATCCAAGACGATCCGCGACTCACGAAGACGAGCGAAGCCAAATCGACGATCGAGTTCTTTCCTCATTGTAGATCTTGAAAGAATTGTAACAAAATTGTTGATAAATAAAAGGTGAAATTCTTTATCTTGCTTTCTTTACATTCTTGCATCATGATTAGATCTCGATTTGTGATTGTGTTCTTTGATATGATGTTTGAGTAAAACTCCGCTCGTGAAGGAGTCGAGAGAATCAATAGATGATGATGTTACAAATCTTGAAACGATTCTTAAGTCCTATGAGTTTTGTAAACTTTAGTAAATTGAAGAATCGACGACCTAGTTTCGAGCGATGCTTTCTTGATTGTGTTCACTCTTAATTAGGGATCCACGATCGATTCTTAAATTTACTAGAGACTAGAATGTGAATGAAATCAACGAAAGGACAAGGGATAGATGATGAAACCCTAGTTTCCTCAAGAAATCCTTAATTCTCGTTGATTGTCATCGATCTAGTATCAAATCATTAATGGTGAAGAAAACGTAATCAATAGTTTTCATCACGTTTATAAATTCGATTGATTCCTACGAGCCTCACTTCGATTCTTGATTATTGGATTGGATATCATCAATTCTTGATTCTTGATTTTAATATTTCCTTGTTAATTAGATTTAGATCTAGATGATTCTTGAATTCATTTTATAAATCTTGAATTGAATTGTCTTTTCTTTCTTTTCTTTAATTTTCAATTCATCTAATTCAAATTCGAACGAATCTCACTTTCCCTGTGGACGATCCGCACTCGCTAACGCGCTACATCCGACACCGTTATTGATTGCGGTCAAAATATTTTTGGTTTTGATTTCTATACATTTTCTACATACACACCGAGAATTCGTATCAATCAAATGGCGTCGTTGCCGGGGATCGTGTGCTAATTTGTTCGTGTTTGAAATTTGAGTTGAAAAATTTATTCCATCAAAAATTTTAGATCTAAATTTGCACAAACACTAAACAATTTGTTGTGATTTGTTGAGAGAAAATCTGGAATCTGTGGAGCTTGGGAAAATTTTTTCTGAATATTCCAGAGAGCTCAGGAGGTGAACAGAGGCCTTCTGTAAAATTTTTGTGCAGTGATCTTGTAGAATCGCGGCGGATCCGCGGCATTAGCAGCCTATTGCGGCGGAAGGGCGGCGGCACTGTAGCTTCAGTGCACTAAAAGTCTCTGGTATCTCCTGTACTTTCTTATCTCTTTCTCAATCTGCTCCAATAACAAATTTGCTGCAGGTTTCTTTGCAAAATTCGCAGCGCCGCAAAAATAAAAATTGTGCGTGTTTGATCTTGGTTGTTTGCATTTTTTAATACGGAAATTAAGGGGCACGGCCAAATTCAGATTAGGTGGGGAGTTCATTACCCTTCCTAAGCCCCGAAAATCACAAACATGCATCTGCATTACCCTCATTAACTAAAAAATATTTAGACATGACTCTAAGGACCGTCGCGCTCACTTAGGACAGAAGAATGTCGTGGGTAATCTATTGCTTATCCGCGTTTTTTTTGTGGTGTCTAAGGCAAGTGTGTCTAAGGCAAGTGGTTACTTAATTAGGCCCACTACTTACGTAGTGGAGAACCTCCCACTTACCTGGCCACAGGAGAGACAAAGAGGCAGTGGAGGATTAATCCTGCGACTTGTCTTTTGGCAGTTAGGAGCGGTCTAGAGCCTTGACCTAGGTGACCACTAGACTTAGGGTTGCTTGTTGTATTTGTTGTTGTAAGTCTACGGTAGCGCCCCGTCCGTCTTTCATTCGCCAAATGCGGAACAAAAACTTTTATAACTGGCGCTATCGCATACTATAACCCGGATCTGCCATTAACGCTAAACTAACAAACTACAAAGAGGGTAGAAAGGTTATACCGAACGATCCGAGTCCTTCGTTCTTTAACCATCATCCCACGCTCCGTTGCGGCTGCTCTGATCTCGTCGATCTCCGATCTTCTCGTCCAGGTGGCACCACGTCAACGGATCTTTAAACGGGCTCCCGCCTCTGAGCCGAGGCAACTCGGTCATCAAGTTTGCTAAAAGAGATGACCAAGATTGATGTAGAGAATGAGTAGAACACTTTGTCTAACTTCGTCCAAAGCTATGTACGAACGGTTAATGAAGTTGCCATATAAAACTGTGATGGAATAATAGGGGCTATGAAATTTCCATACACCAAAACTATAAAATCATTTTTTCCAACAACCATGATCCCTTGCAAAGAGGGGGCCGGCCATTTATCAAAAGGAGGAGGGTGAGTGTAGGAGAGAAAAGGAAGGCGACCATAAACCAAAGCTTATCATAACATTAAAACAAAGCATGAGTCATATAACACCTTGCATAAAACAATTAATGCAACAAATGAGTCATCTTAACCTAGTCACCTTGCAATTAATGCTAATGAATGAGTCACAATCCTTGTCACCAATCTAGAAGCTTCTAGAACCTTCCACACTCATGACTCACCTCAAGAAAAGATAAATCCATCTTTAACCGAATGTTAAAGACGGGTGATAGAAAACTGGAAACCTGGCAACTTCCAAAAGCGATCCCGAAACGAATTTCAGGATAACCCCGTAACAGTATAAACATACCCGCATTTGTATTACGACCGAATACAAATGCAACTGAGACAAAGATATTATATCTACTCAGTATAATACATGGATCCGGCTTAAACCAAAGCCCACCAGTATTATCTGCCCGAAATATGACACGTGCGTAAACGCACGTGCATTTTCCGAACCCTGCCATAAAACCATACGGCCTCTACAACGTTTCGCCCGAACTTGGGAAACTATCTGTGGGGGAATCTAATGACTCGTCAGTACCCTGGCAATGGGTTTAACAACAAGCCGTCAGCGGTACTAGCTGTGCGTAACGGCTGCCCATGTACTGACCTCAAGGGAGGCCGATGAGCGAACTCATCCGGAAACCCTACTGAGCCTAATAGTGACAATGTATATATAGTCTGGTCCGTTCGTCTATAAGTATCGCATATCCGGCCTAGGGGGCTAGTAACGTCAGACCCCCAATAGCGGTATAAGTCGTGTCGGAGACAAGCCCTGAACACCCTGAGAAACTACCGGAGTACCTACCAGTAATTCTCACCTGCCTTGGCCAAGGACTTGGTGTAATGGCTTTCCTAGACACAGCGCAATCTCCACCCCCAATATCGGGAGAGACGAATCCCCTGCCGATCCGCTTACCTGCCTCTATGTGGCTCGGGACTGTACCCAAAAAATACCTGTTTGCATGACTCCTTTGAGCCGTGGTAGGGTAGAAATCAAAGCACAGTGGGAACTCACACGAGACAAATGACGACCTCAGGTCGATGAACTAACATGTACACATGTCACCAGGGAACTGCTATCTGACGATATGTATAATACCAACTAGCAGGTTCCCGGCGAGTCCTGTCCGGTGTACTCATAACCCAATGAGCACCTGTATACATCTTAGGTGATCCAACTGACACCAGTGGCTTGTGAGACCGGCCACCGCCCCTCGTCGGGGCCTCGACTGTATACACTAGTCTACTCCGGAGTATCGATGCCCTGTCTCGAAACTCCCACGACTAGGGACCACTATTAAGGATGTGCTTATGGACTATCCAACTCTCACATATATGATCGCCATCATACTGTTGGTAGTCTAGCAAGATCCTAAAGGCTCTATCAACGTGTAATCGTGATCAGTCACCTGAACCTATACACGACTGATAAAGGCAAACCAGATAGCATACTATCATCTCGAGTAAGACTGTGCTACCGGTATAGGTCCTCCTCAATCATTGCAATCACGTACCTGCGATCCAATAATTGACTTTGAGGGCACTATATCCAACAATCTCCCACTTGCACTTAAGGCTAATTATTGCAATGTCGTATACTCACAGCCCGTGTGATACCGAACACCCAACTCCTCTACCAATCAGTTTCACAAAGCCCGTTTGTAAAACTCTTGTGTTCGAGAAATAGCCTCAGTGAGTGGTCCCGCCCTGATGTTTCTTTCTATGTCTCTCTTAATCTCAAGTTCGCGGAGAAAGCCATCTCCCGAATTGAGTAATACCTGTCTTAGAATATGTCTGGATATCTGATGGGACCTAGTTCATAAATGAACTCCAAATCCAAACTTCTTAGACTGTATCGTCAACTGAACCTAATCAGTATCCTGCACCATGCCTCCCACAGTATCCTCTTGGACCACCTATCCATAATACTGTCCCTCTTCATCAGAGGGAAAACTATAACTCTGACAATCACTCTGTCATCCATGTCACCTTTGAAGCCTGGAATGATAATCGTCTCCCGAAGGAGGCTGCCGTCATCAAATCCGTAGAACATCCACTTATGTTCTAAAACTGCTTCCTTATATTTCTCCACGATTGGATTAATACAAACTTATCACATCTAGTGCAATAACAACATTTGGTGTGGTACTTGACATCTCACGATTGACTCAATTGCCTAAGCAAGTGATCTGCCAATCATGCACATCCCTCTCCCCTTTAGTCTGTAAGACACCTTTAGAGAGGGTGACTCCATCACCTACAGGTACACCACCATGCTAAGAGTCATCTATTCTAAAAACCATTAGAATACTGTCAAAGTACCCACATTGGGAAACTACCCAAATCTAGATCTAAAACCATAGATCTAGAAACCAGAATGTCTGATATTATATCCATATCCTGTCTGGAGAAACAACTGTGTGACGACCACAGTACAACCGATCGTAGTATAGGAATTTTACTTCCTACTCTGTGTATGACATCCAAATACCAGGACATCACACCCTACTACCTTCTTAACTGATCCATCCCCTATTCTGATGAAGTCAAACCCATGACTGTCACATCAAAATTAGATGATCTATCTCTGCTATAACTGCTCTAGTCTATAAATAGACATAAGCAACTTGCCCACTATGCTTCCGCTGCTCCCACTGACCACAACAACCCTCTGGCAGAATAATATATACGTACACTTCTAAAACTAGTTTAGAACGACGCTATACTTAACCTCCTGCCGGGTCTCATAGCCTGGAACAACAGTAGTGTCAAGTCTGGGTAAATAAGAACCTCCCTGTCACCGTCCTTGAGGCTACCGGAGTACCTCTCGGGTGTCTGAGGTTACCCACCATATCTGCGGAGTGGCTAATGGAATGTCAAACCTAATTGAATCTTTAGGTCCTATTAAATTTTCCGTAATCATTTGCGGTTCTGGAATCACTTCCAGTTCTACCATACTCCCACTACTGTTTTCTGAAAAAATCCATTTTACTAAAACTGTGGCGAGTCAAGAACAATATCACTATTGATCTTCCAGATGGTAGAAAGTCAACCCTCGACATAGCCCGGGCCAATCCACAAACTGCCATTACAGAAACGTGCCCTGAGTTATCCAGAGTCTGGTTTTAAGCATAAGCTGGACAACTCCCCGTACCTTAACATCGTTAAGATATGAACCATTCTATATCCAATATAGAAACTTTGGCACTTATTTAATTGGAACCAGATTCTAATCATGCAACTGTCTCCAGTGCATATCAACTTAATGGAGAGAGGCTAATCAGCATTACTCAACTTAGGAATACATCCAATTATGAGTAACCTGAAAGAGAAACAAGTTTCTCAAAAAAAAATCACTATCAACTGAATACCAATCACAAGTATCTACATCTTCGATCTCTTTGAAGAATCCTGATACTTGCGACACTTGGTTTTCTACTTTATTCTTATGCCCACAACTTCTCAAAACTTAGACATTATATTTCTACGAAACACTTGTCTAAAAACTAGAGAAGTCACAAGTAAACAGAACATAGTACGAGGACCAACCCCTTTGTCCTGACGGACACTGGACAACATACAATACTCTGTATAAGTCCGCTGAGTTGAATAACTCAAAACCTGTGCGTCGTAGGTTGAAAACTGTACCCAGGCGATTTCCTCAAATATCACCAATTACAACGAATTCCGAAATAATGAGGATGATCACCTACTTCCCAATAACTTGCTCCCACTCATCATCTGTAAAACCATACAGATATGAGAATGAAACCTGGTAAATACATACCCTGGAGTAAGTATCCAATCGGGAAAACAGTTTTCCTTTAACAATGCACTGAAATATAAAAATGTTTCGTAGGGGTATCCTGGTATTCCTAGTAATGCCTCTTCCATAATCCAATTCATGACATTAACCATATATTTCTTTGCCATCTCTCCAAATCCCTTTATTTGTCTTTAGTCGTTACCTTCTGTACACCATTGTTAGGCTAAATGGTTTTCTTCCTTCCCTACCGTTCGGCACCAGCCTATGGTTTGGAAGAAGACTATCCAGTAAGCATAATAGGTATACTCTCCTAATACTAGGAGTACTCGCAACTTGAGAGAAGGTGATGATAAAAGACAACTGAATAATACCTTATTCTATTTCTCCCGAACTGGGGAAAAAAGCAAAAGTGAAGTAGGAGTGGCGATGAAGTACGCGGTTTGGTCGTGAATGATAACAGTCGCAATTTACTTTGCCCTCTTTCTAATCCCTTTATTTTGTCTTTACATATTACCTTCTGTACACCCTACTTAGGCTAATTGGTTTTCTTCATTCCCTACCTTTCGGCACCTGCCTATGGTTTGAAAGAAGACTATCCAATAAGCGTGATAGGTGTACTCTCCTAAACCAAGGAGCCCTCGCAACCTGAGAGAAGGTGATAATAAAAGACAACTGAATAAACCAATTCAATTTCTCCTGAACCTGGATCCATCCTCGAAGAAGTCCCTTCGAGTTCGTATATAACCATACGATGGATATATCCAATGGAAGTGGATGTTCGTAGTAATACGGGGTGTTCTGAGAAATGCAAAGGGTAAAAGAAGGAGCGGCAATGACTTATGCAACTCAGACAATCCAAAAGCCAGTATTTTAAGAAGGTTCGGTCAACTTGTTCACCGAGTCATAGTCTAGGGTCGGTCAAAGGTCACTGCCAAAGAGAGAGAGAAAAGAAACACTCTGCGTACACTCTAACCTAGATCAGAATGGTTATCACTTTATCTAATCCGGAAACCACCCACTGTACTGTCAAATTCTCCTCCAAACCTGAAAGAAGAATCAATCGGGATCACCCGAAGAGTAAACCAATTCATCAGTGGGAATCGGGATCCAACTCTCATCGCATGATAACGTGAAGGAATCCACTCATGTTATCACACTCTAGAAGGTATGCGTATACTTGGCAAGTTTCAGTTTCTTTAGAAACTCCCGATATGATTTTTGCCCCATGCTCTTATGACCTTGACTTTGGCCAAAATGCCATAAGTCACATGCCAAGTTCTTCCCGTCACTATCTTGTCAATTTGAACCCACCCGCACATGCCCCTGACTTTGGCCAATCGGCAGAACGACTGTCCCAAACCAACTCATTTATCTATGCAACAAATGAATACCCAGCAGCTACCAAACACTATGCCTTGACTTTGGCCAAAATGCATAGCTTGAATACTACTGAATACCCAAAAGAAATGACGAAGGGCTACGGCTGGTTTTTGGCGAAAAACCTTTAACGTAATGAACTTGATATCGCTGAAGGAACCTGATAGCTTTTTATAAAAATATAGTGGCGAAAACCGTTGCTAAAGAGGTCACTCCCGGTGAAGGGATCTCGGCTCTTTCCTCGTGGAATGAGGTGCAGGATATTCCAACTGAATACCACTATGCAAAGCAACATGTAATCGACTATAGTGAAGTTATTACCCTAATGTAAACTTCTGCCCAAGGGGTCACTCCCGGTGAAGGGATCTCGGCCCTTGCCTCGTCGAATGAGGTGCGGGATATTCCAACTGAATACCACTTTGCAAAACAAAAGAAAACGTCTTTGTAATAACACCTTTTAAAACTGTTCCAACAATATCCAAACAGGTTTGTTTTCCTTTGCATTGATCAAAATCAACGCATTCCCATCAATTAATCACACCAGAAAAGAACGAAAAATAAAATGTACGTATATGCCATCCGCATTCGTCACTGGGTCCCTTCATCACCCGTTAGGTTACTTAACTAACGACAGAGCGGGGACTGAACTAGCGCGGGTGTAAAACATATACAACATCTACTAGTATATATACCAATATACAATAATCGCTCCAAGCGTGATAATATGCAACATTACAGAAAAGTAATAAGCATCACAGAACAATACAGATAATCTGGGATCCCCGGGTTTCACAGAGCCGCTGCTGAAACTCGACGTTCCCCTGGTCGTGTGGATAGCCTGTGCAATGAAACCTAGACCCCTATGGGTGCGGCAAGTTACCCGCCAAAACCTGAAGCGAGGCAGCCCCCTACAGCATAGTGAATGAACCACCCTGTACTTTACGGAATCCGGTAACTTGAGCACCCCTCCTTGGGTCAACCTATACCCACTACGAGTGCGGCGAATAGTCTGCCAATTCTAGAGTGAGGCCCCTCTGCCTCTCAAAGCCATGAGATGCGGACCCGTTTCCCTCCAAAACCCGGCTACCGTGCACTCCGTCGCGGGGTAAAACCTAGTACATAAATGAAAAATATGTACAACGGGTACATCGACCTCAGCCCGGTCGTGCCCCAAAAGAATATTATACAAACTGGCAGAGACAGCAGTCCACATGTTGGACGCTCGCCCCGCAATATCAAATGTACAAATAAATCCAAACTACACTACCATTGCACACTGCTATCCACCACGACAAATCCGCAATATCACAGCACAACACAGAACATCAACGTGAATGTCACGTTCGCAAATCCGTCTAAAAGGACTATAGCAATTAGACGCAATTTACCGCTCGAATGACATTCACGGTCGGAGATATAATGCAAGTACTGCAAACTAACAAGTTTAAAATTTCGATCGACAAAATTTCCCGAAGTGGGCCCCACGTACATCTGCTGTACAGTAAAAAACACTGGGCCCAAAAGAACCATTCCAAAAACCACAATTTCCCATGTATAAGCTACTGTAGAAATTTGATGCACTGTGGCTACAGTACGGCGGCGGATCTGCCGCCAAAACGTGGTTTTGGTCGCTGATCCGCCGCGCTACAGTAAGATCAGCCGACCAAATTTTCACAGTTTTCTTAGAAAAGCCTGCTCGATTTTCTGAGATGCTCAAAATGATTTTTAGGCCTGTTTTAAAATCGACAAAAACTTTAGACTTGGAAATTGCGATTTTGAAAATTCCGCTCGATCGATGATTTAAACGCGTTCGAACAAGTTAGTAAAACTTAATGGCGTGGCTCTGATACCATGTAAGTCTACGGTAGCGCCCCGGCCGTCTTTCAGACGCCAAATGCGGAACAAAAACTTTTATAACTGGCACTATCACATACTATAACCCGGATCTGCCATTAACGCTAAACTAACAAACTACAAAGAGGGTAGAAAGGTTATACCGAACGATCCGAGTCCTTCGTTCTTTAACCATCATCCCACGCTCCGCTGCGGCTGCTCCGATCTCGTCGATCTCCGATCTCCTCGTCCAGGTGGCACCACGTCAACGGATCTTTAAACGGGCTCCCGCCTCTGACCCGAGGCAACTCGGTCATCAAGTTTGCTAAAAGATATGACTAAGATTGATGTAGAGAATGAGTAGAACACTTTGTTTCACTTCGTCCAAAGCCATGGACGAACGGTTAATGAAGTTGCCATATAAAACTGTGATGGAATAAAAGGGGCTATGAAATTTTCATACACCAAAACTATTTAATCTTTTTTTCCAACAACCATGATCCCTTGCAAAGAGGGGGTCGGCCATTTATCAAGAGGAGGAGGGTGAGTGTAGGAGAGAAAAGGAAGGTGACCATAAACCAAAGCTTATCATAACATTAAAACAAAGCATGAGTCATATAACACCTTGCATAAAACAATTAATGCAACAAATGAGTCATCTTAACCTAGTCACCTTGCAATTAATGCTAATGAATGAGTCACAATCCTTGTCACCAATCTAGAAGCTTCTAGAACCTTCCACACTCATGACTCACCTCAAGAAAAGATAAATCCATCTTTAACCGAATGTTAAAGACGGGTGATAGAAAACTGGAAACCTGGCAACTTCCAAAAGCGATCCCGAAATGAATTTCAGGATAACCCCGTAACAGTATAAACATACCCGCATTTGTATTACGACCGAAAACAAATGCAACTGAGACAAAGATATTATATCTACTCAGTATAATACATGGATCCGGCTTAAACCAAAGCCCACCAGTATTATCTGCCCGAAATATGACACGTGCGTAAACGCACGTGCATTTTCTGAACCCTGCCATAAAACCATACGGCCTCTACAACGTTTCGCCCGAACTTGGGAAACTATCTGTGGGGGACTCTAATGACTCGTCAGTACCCTGGCAGTGGGTTTAACCACAAGCCGTCAGCGGCACTAGCTGTGCGTAACGGCTGCCCATGTACTGACCTTAAGGGAGGCCGACGAGCGAACTCATCCGGAAACCCTACTAAGCCTAACAGTGACAATGTATATACAGTCCGGTCCATTCGTCTATGAGTATCGCATATCCGGCCTAGGGGGATAGTAACGTCAGACCCCCAATAGCGGTATAAGTCGTGTCGGAGACAAGCCCTGAACATCCTGAGAAACTACCGGAGTACCTACCTGTAATTCTCACCTGCCTTGGCCAAGGACTTGGTGTATTGGCTTTCATAGACACAGCGCGATCTCCACCCCCAATACCGGGAGAGACGAATCCCCTGCCGATCCGCTCACCTGCCTCCATGTGGCTCGGGACTGTACCCAAAAAATACCTGTTTGCACGACTCCTTTGAGCCGTGGTAGGGTAGAAATCAAAGCACAGTGGGAACTCACACGAGACAAATGACGACCTCAGGTCGATGAACTAACATGTACACATGTCATCAGGGAACTGCTATCTGACGATATGTATAATACCAACTAGCAGGTTCCCGGCGAGTCCTGTCCGGTGTACTCATAACCCAATGAGCACCTGTATACATCTTAGGTGATCCAACTGACACCAGTGGCTTGTGAGACCGGCCACCGCCCCTCGTCGAGGTCTCGACTGTATACACTAATCTACTTCGGAGTATCGATGCCCTGTCTCGAAACTCCCACGACTAGGGACCACTATTAAGGATGTGCTTATGGACTATCCAACTCTCACGTATATGATCGCCATCATACTGTTGGTAGTCTAGCAAGATCCTAAGGGCTCTATCAACGTGTAATCGTGATCAGTCACCTGAACCTATACACGACTGATAAAGGCAAACCAGATAGCATACTATCATCTCGAGTAAGACCGTGCTACCGGTATAAGTCCACCTCAATCATTGCAATCACGTACCTGCGATCCAATAATTGACTTTGAGGGCACTATATCCAACAGTTGTGATTTGCATCATTTTTTTCAAAAATCCGTATTCTTTTTCAAAACAAACACCACTTTATCTTTCCCCTAATTATATCAACGCTGCCACTTGTACTAAACTCTTTAGTGCAAGCTCGGCTGGACATGGGATTCTAGTGCTCGTCTTGTCCGCGTTTTCCCTCATCGACCCTAAAGTCGGTATTTCTACATTTTCTTTTCCCACCACCACCGCGATGGACGGTTATCCATCAAACTTTTACACCACTCTGCCACCGCCCGCAGGTGCGCAGAATCCTCCACGCATTTCTCTCCAAGAGAGATGTTATCCTTCACGTGTTCCCCTTCCCACCTGTCTTTCTATACCACCTGCCAACAGGGAAAATTTTGAAATCAACCCCCAATTCATCGAACTGTTACCCAAATTTCACGGTCTTGATTCTGAAGACGCATACGTTTTTATCTCCAAATTTGAAAACGTATGCGCAATGATTGGAACGTCCCAACTGTCTGTGGATGCTCTGCGTCTATGTTTTCTTCCATTCACTTTGTGCGACTTAGCCGAGAAGTGGCTTTACAATACAACCGCACATTCCATTTCAAAATGGGATGAATTTGTTACAGCATTCCTTAAGAAATTTTATCCCAATCACAAGACCAGCCGTGTTCGGAGCGAAATCTTCAAATTTACCCAACTTCCCAATGAACCATTCTGGAAATGCTTTGAACGGTTCAAGGATCTTCTTATCCGATGCCCTCATCACGGAATCTCCAGATGGGATTTGTGTCGAATTATCTATGAGGGTATTGATCTCACTGCTAGACAGATGCATGACACCGTGTGTCATTGCCAATTCCTATCTAAAGATGATGGTGAAGCTTGGAAATACCTAGAAGATTTAGCTCAAAACACATCACAATGGGCAAGTGTTAGACCACCACCGTCTAGGGAAGATGTCAATCAGCTCGATATTTCCGTCATAATGAGAGCCGAAATAGCCACAATACAAAGGAAACTCGACGCTATAGAAAACAAAATCTCTTCAGTCACCCTAAACCAATACACACTTCCCAAAACCGTGTGTGGCTGCTGTTCAAACCCATCACATTTGACGGAAGAATGTCCTTTGAATGTACCGTTTCAAGGTCACACTAATGCTGCATTTCAGCAAAGACCTGGAAACGATCCTTCTTCTTCGTTATATAATCAAGATTGGAGGAATCACCCTGATTTTTCTTGGATCCAACACCAACCTCAATACACGGATCTAAACCGGAACACTTTCCAAAGTGTCCCTCTACAGCAACAGCAACAGCAACCACCACAACCGAGTCAGCACCCCTTCCAACCACAAAATTTTCAAAACCCAGCCAACAACTTTGATCCTTTTTCTGCCGGAACCAATAACACCTCTGCACTCGAACAAACCATGAATTTGTTTATGACAAATTTCATGCAATTTAAGGCAAATTTTCAGTCTTCCGCCGATAAAATCCAGAAAAACTCTGACCCCCAAAGTGAGAGTATTAAATCAATGGAAGAACAAATTGCACAATTAAAAGCCGAAATGAGTGCAAGAGAAAAAGGGAATCTTCCAGCACAACCCCTACCTGATCCTGGACCTTCACATTACACAAATGTGGATGCACTTACCACGTTGAGATCTGAAAAAGTGCTAGACAATCATGTGGGTAAACAGATTGATGTTGAGGAATCAAGTGAACCCTAAGCTTCCATTTCCACTTCCACTCACACTTCTACATTTTATCCCATTTCGTCTAATTTACCGTCTTCTTCCGAGCAAATTCTCCATTTTCCCAAAGGCTCGAACCCTCCACCCACTTCATCCTTCCCACCCCCACAACCTTCTCCACAAATGTTGGACCCAACACTTATTGATAGAGCTCCATTTCCAAATAGGTTGAGGCCCAACAAACCCAATGCCCAAATGGAGAAGCTTATGGACATGTTTAAGCAAGTTAACATCAACATCCCTCTCCTAGATGCTATCCAACAAGTTTCGTCCTATGCGAAAACTCTTAAGAACTTGTGCACTAGGAAGAGGAAGACTCAAGTGCACTAGGAAATATTCATGGCAAAGACTGTAGACACGGCTTTTCCCCAACAATTACCACGGAAATGTAAGGACCCTGACTGTCCTACTATTTCTATTTCTATTGGGGGAAAACATATCAACCGTGCTCTACTTGACCTTGGCGCTAGTGTTAACTTGCTTCCATACTCGGTTTACGAGCAGTTAGGTATCGGAGTGCTAAAGCCCTCGAGCATAACTCTCCAGATGGCTGACCGATCAATCACCAAACCTAAGGGTGAACTGGAGGATGTGTTAATAAAAATCGGGGAATTTATATTCCCTGTGGATTTTATTGTACTTGATACACAGTCTGTAGCGAACCCACGGAATCAAATTCCGGTGATTTTAGGTCGCCCCTTTTTGGCTACTTCCAACGCTGTAATCAACTGTAGAAATGGCTCTATGAACCTATCTTTCGGGAATAGGTCAATTGAGCTCAACATTTACAAGTTGGGAAGTCAACCCTCTGATCCTCATGCTCGAGTATGTTCTGTCGAATTAATGGATGTCGACAGCAGCAAATTTGATGATCCTCATGATACCGATCTTGACTCTTTTCATACGTTGTTGTTTGACCCAACTATGTATCATACACATACGGACTCTTCCACCGAGATGTCCGGGTCAACAACTAACACTGATTATGAACTGTTTTTGGAGTCTGAAGATCACCCCGCACTTTGTGATGACATTATTCTTCCGGGTATTGATGGGACTTTTGAGAAGATCTTCGCTGATGAACTCGCATTTTTGAATGATACGGGTGTTGAGATGAATCATCTCCCAAACAATGAAATTGAACCTCCACCCCTTCTTCTGGACTGTAAAAAGAATACGAGTAATCCATCACATTCACTGCATCGTCTCTCCAAAATGAGACGCACACACATTCTATTCCACCACTTACCCTTTCCCCACTTCTTCTTCCACCAACCTGAGCACTACATTGATAAAATTTTCGAATGGTTGGTGTTAACTTTCGGTCTTTGCAAAGCTTGGCATCGACCAATGATCTTGACTCCCTCTTGTGATTTTCAAAAGATTAACATGGCTTAACTCAAGCTTGGGAGGGGTATAGTCTGGCTCTTGAAAAGAAAATTTTTATAAAATGATGAGCCAAAGAATAAGTTTGGGGAAGGATTTTCACTTAAATATTTTGCCCCCGTTAATAAATTTCCTCTCAAGCTTACAGGTTTTTTGAAGATTTAGCGGATGGCAACAGTGAGTACACTGTTGAAAACAAGTTTGGGGAAGGTTTGTGCTTATTTACGCATCATTTGCATCATACTTTGCATAAGCACAAAACATTTTGAAAACCTATAAAAATTTCAAAAAAATAAAAATATTTTGTACATAAATAAGATAATAAAAGATTAGATAGTGAAAAATTACATCCAAAAGATTGGAAAAATTTAAGAAAACCAAGAAAAATAGAAGTTTTCTTAAAGGAACTAGTAATAAGTAGTTATGAGCCGTTGTCCCAAAGGTTAGTAAGATGAAGGAAGTCACTAATCTGAGGATAAAAATAAGTCTGAAAAATAGTTCCTATTCTGGAAGCCAAACATTTTGAACGTTGATACCCTACCATTCACACTTACACACGTCTTGAAACTCGGGATAGTAAAGGATACCTTGAAATGCTCTTGTCTTAAAGCCAAAGTATTGTTTCCTGATTTAAAATCAGGAAAACTTACGGAAGAGGCATCACGTGCTAGCACGTGACCAGCAGTCACGTGTTGACACGTGACATTTAAAAGCAGCGGCAAAAGGCAGATTCGCTCCATGTTTAAATCAGAGAAAAGGCTCCAGAAAAGGTCACGTGCTCACACGTGACCAGGGGTCACGTGTTGGCACGTGGCGGCTGAGCAGCGGCCAGAGAACAGAGCGCAAAAGGAGAAGAAAGGCCCGTTCCAGGGGTCACGTGCCTACACGTGACCAGGGGTCACGTGGCCACACGTGACCGGCTTTCAAAGCCTCTTTATTTAACAGAATTAAATTCCGAAAGCATTCAAATCTTTCCAAAAGAGAATGATTATTTGGAATCGTTGGATTAAAGATCTAAGGGTGATTAAATATCCCCAATTTATGGAAAAATATCAAACTTAGAAAGATTTCCCCTTAGATCTAACCGAAATAACAAAGAAATATCTTGGGATTTAAAATCCAAAGGTGAATAAAATTCACCTAATAATCCAAAGGTCCAGATGAATGGTAAATATAAATCAAATCTCTCAATAGACAAATCAAATCTTTCAATGAAAGATTCACTAAAACTGATTGATCATCTTCCTTCTCCTATAAATAGGAGCCAAAGGAGAGAGTTTAAAAGAGGGGAAAAAAAAGAAAAAAGAGAGAAATATACAGAGACATATACAGAGAGAGAGAACCAGAGCTTTGAGATTTTGGGAAGAATTCGATCATCTGCAAAAGAAAACCTTAGGTAAGAGGGGAGAGGCTTAAAAGGAGAATTTAATTCTCAAAGAGTTTAACTCTTATACAAAAAGAAGAACTTAGTTTTTCCTCTAGCAGAGGATCTGCAAAGTGCACATCTCCCCACGAATTGAGAATTTAATTCTCATTGGGTTGAGATCCTGCCATGCAGATCCAAAGAATAAAAGGGGAATGGAAGTTTGAGAATTTAATTCTCACAGAACTATCGGAATTCAATTCCTTTGAGATAAAATTAGGGTTCAACCCTATGATTATAGGAATTTAATTCCTTCAAAATGGACAGAACCAGGGTCTAACCCTAATTAAGAACTTAATTCTATTAAAATAACAGGAATTTAATTTAGTTCTTCACATCTATGAGGAATTTAATTCTTACAGAAAAGAAATCAGGGTTTAACCCTATCTAAGAATATAATTCTTCAGGAGAAAACAGGAATTTAATTCCTCTAAAGTTTATTGTTAGGGTTTAGCCCTATGAAGAATTTAATTCTTAAAAAGATAAACACATCTTCAAACAGGTAAAGAAGCAGGGTCACGTGCTACTACGTGACCCCTGAAAAGTTCCACAGAGAAGGGCTTTGAGGCAACGCCTCACATGCCCCATGTGACCCCTTGGCAGAAGCTCTAACAGACAAACGTTTAAATGCCCATCACGTGACAGCATGTGATGCTCCCAAGTATGCAATACTTTTGGCAGAATAAAATGAATTGAGGGCGCTCTCACGTGCTACCACGTGACCCCTCTTGCCTTAGTGTTTAATACTAAAGTTGAAACCTCTATATCCAGTGTTCAACACTGATTTTCTTAGTGTTTAAACACTAATTTGGAAAACTCTATTTACAGTGTTTAACACTGACTTTCTTAGTGTTGAACACCATCTTAGAAGACTCTGTTTCCAGTGTTTAACACTGATCTGCCTTAGTGTTAAACACTAATTTGAAATCTCCATTGCCAGTGTTTAACACTAATTTGCTTTAGGGTATAAACACTAATTTGAAAGCCCTGTTGCTTAGTGTTTAACACTCATTTGAAAACTCTTTTCCCAGTGTTCAACACTGATTATCTTTTAGTGTTTGACACTAACTTGTCAATCTTTTCCCAGTGTTCAACACTGATTATCTTTTAGTGTTTGACACTAACTTGTCAATCTTTTCCCAGTATTCAACACTGCTGGCCTCTCTCTAGTGTTCAACACTAGCTTTAGCCCAATTGGCTAAGTTTCTAGAGGCAAAGTCTCTCCTGCAATGGACCAACAGAAAGCCAATATTCTAAACATGATTGGACTTAGCCCAAGCTGGCCATAAGTCCTCAATTCAAACTTAACTGGGCTAATGGGCTCATAACATAATTAATTGGTCTTGGTCCCAAATTGGGCCAAGGATTATTTGATCTACCTCGGTTTAAGGGTACATCTCTTCACTCCTTTGATACTTGGCGTTGTAATTCCTCAACGTCTTCAAAGAGGTGACAGGTCCCGATAACCACATATTGATACGGACTGTGGAGTCCTTAAATCCACGGACTATGAGGTCCTTAACCTTGACCGTGATGTCTTAAAACTAACAACGGACTGTGGAGTCCTTAAATCCACGGACTATGAGGTCCTTAACCTTGACCGCGATGTCTTAAAACTAACATCGGACTGTGGAGTCCTTGAATCCACGGACTATGAGGTCCTTAACCTTGACCGCAACGTCTTAAAACTAACATTGGACCACAATGTCCTTAAACTACCTATGGACAGCAATGTCCTTAAACTACCTATCGACCGCAATATCATTAAACTAAACAACATGGCTCTCTTAATTGCTCTCTTGTTGGATCTAAACGATCCCGTTAAGTCGATCTTAGTCTAAAAACTAGACTGACGTATCCTTAACTGACGTTTAAGTCTATCTTAGTCTCAAACGAGGCTAACGTATCCTTAAACCCAAACCCCCAAACCCAAATCTAAGATAATACGGATTTGGACTAGTCCACGCCCTACGGGCGACGACATAACTCAGTCTCCGTATACAATCCACGGGCAACCAAATACAAAACAAACACACACGACACGAAGTAACCACATGGAGAAGGAGAAAGTTGTTACCGCGATATGGTAGCGTAATTAACTGCAGGGGCTTGCGCCTGCAGGGAAGAGCGTCCCTACAATAAAAAAACCCCTCAAGCGAGGGGGAATCTGACGAAATCTGCTACATCGGACGCATCCGTTTAAACCTTCGATATATGGCGCCATAAATCAGCTTGGCACCTTCGGAGAGGTAGACGGATAGCACCAATTAGCATCTGCCCTGAATCTCAGGCAAGACGTCATGTCCTGGCCGCCATTCGGAGGGGAACAAGTATGAAGGAAATAAAAAAATGAATAAAATAAAAAATGGGGAGAAAAATGAACACTGGTTTTGTTATCGCCAAGGCAGCAATAAAAAAATATAGCGAGGGTGCTTCATCACCCAGTGCCTTAGACCAACTGGTCTGGGAGTCACTGCTAAGCCTTAGGTGGTGCAAGACGAGGAAAAACACCTAATAAGCAAGCACATGAGTAATCGGTCGGTTAGTACCTCAAGAAGTATTAACGGTCGCATGAAAGTGTGTGAGCAAATTCGTCTAAATATTCATTAATTAAAAAGTACTGAGGCAGATGGACAAGAGTATGATAGCTTGAATTGAATTCTTCGGGTGTAGGGATGTCTATTACACACACGTAGGGTTATATGATCGATGTTTGGAAGAAAGATAGGAATGAAGAATAAAGACGATTTTTTATTGAGGGATGATGTGATTTCTAACATCTTTTCATGACTATTAAGATAGGGCTCATGACAACCGAAAAACTAGTGTAGTTGGAAACTCTACTTTTCAAAGTCTTTCTTTTACAATTCTTATCTTTATATGTAACTTTCACGGTCTTCCTTTTATTTTTGGATTTTATGGGTGCAATCCGTTGAAAACCCTCAGGAGACAATACTCCTCCTACTAGGGACACCTAGAGGTTTAAAGGCTTGTTGCACGTGCTCAGTGCAATCGTGTTGCCTACGAAAGTGTGCTAGTTAGTTTTTCTATTTCTTTATTTTCTCCTTCTCTTTTTAATAAAACAGTTCGCTCGAGACGACCGAAAATAAGTTTGGGGGAATTTGATCAGTCGAAAATATTGCATTTTTAACACGTCAATTTCCCTACCATTTGCACTCATCTAGAGGTGTTCGGTATTAATATAGCACATATTAGCAAATTGACTGTAAAATACCAAATAACATGTGTTATATTTTATAACCGATATTTTTGAGGGAAATTGAGTGTTTATCATTGCATCGCATAATCTTTGTGTAGCGCAACACTTGTCTCGAGAATCTGTGCAGAAAATTCCAGGAGAAGAGCCGAAACAGTTAAAAGTGCTGAGAAAAAATACGCCAAGTCCAAGACTTGAGATCTGGCGGTGATCAAGGAAGAATTATGAGATTCAACATATCAGAAAATGTACTTAAAGCCAGAACAAAGCAACCCCAGAATTTCCATGCACCAAGACCACTATTGGGCTGCGGATTCGCGGCCAAAAAGCCATTGTCGCCGCGGATCCGCGGCACAATGATGACACCATCACTCCATATTTCTTTCACGTGGCTCCTCTAATGGCCTCAGCTTCCAGAAGATTCCAGAATGACCACGTGGTTTCATCCAGAAGGCTCGGCCTAACAACCTTACCTAAGAATATTCCTCATTCTAGAATATTCCCTCCAACAAACTTCTTCTAGAAGCCTCCTTAAAACAACCTTTTTTAGAAGCCTCCTTGTAACAATCTCATTCTAGAATATTCCCTCCAACAAACTTTTTCTAGAAGATTCTTTCTAACAACCTCATTTTGGAAGGAAAATTCAAATGAGGTAGTTCATTTTGGAGGGAAAATTCAAATGAGGTGGTTCATTTTGGAGGGAAAAGTTGTTCATTTTGGAGGGAAATTTGAAATTTGAATTCTAGATCTAAGGTTGAGATGCTTATAAAAGGAAACCTAGATCTAGGGTTCAAGAGGTTGTTCATTAACCACTCATCAATTCCTAATACAAGTTGAGTGACACAACTTGTAAACCCTAATCCCCAATTCAAAATCCAAAGCCAAATTCAAGAACACCGAGTCCCAAATCAAGCGAGAAGCCTTCAACCTTTTAAGAGCGAAGCCGATCTTCATCCGAGCAAGTGATCCAAGACGATCCGCGACTCACGAAGACGAGCGAAGCCAAATCGACGATCTAGTTCTTTCCTCATTGTAGATCTTGAGAGAATTGTAACAAAATTGTTGATAAATAAAAGGTGAAATTCTTTATCTTGCTTTCTTTACATGCTTGCATCATGATTAGATCTCGATTTGTGATTGTGTTCTTTGATGTGATGTTTGAGTAAAACTCCGCTCGTGAAGGAGTCGAGAGAATCAATAGATGTTGATGTTACAAATCTTGAAACGATTCTTAAGTCCTATGAGTTTTGTAAACCTTAGTAAATTGAAGAATCGACGACCTAGTTTCGAGCGATGCTTTCTTGATTGTGTTCGCTCTTAATTAGGGATCTACGATCGATTCTTGAATTTACTAGAGGCTAGAATGTGAATGAAATCAACGAAAGGACAAGGGATAGATGATGAAACCCTAGTTTCCGCAAGAAATCCCTAATTCTCGTTGATTGTCATCGATCTAGTATCAAATCATTAATGGATAAGAAAACGTAATCAATAGTTTTCATCACGTCTATAGATTCGATCGATTCCTACGAGCCTCACTTCGATTCTTGATTATTGGATTGGATATCATCAATTCTTGATTCTTGATTTTAATGTTTTCTTGTTAATTAGATTTAGATCTAGATAATTCTTGAATTCATTTTATAAATCTTGAATTGAATTGTCTTTTCTTTCTTTTCTTTAATTTTCAATTCGTCTAATTCAAATTCGAACGAATCTCACTTTCCCTGTGGACGATCCGCACTCGCTAACGCGCTACATCCGACACCGTTATTGATTGCGTTCAAAATATTTTTGGTTGTGATTTCTATACATTTTCTACATACACACCGAGAATTCGTATCAATCAAAACCATTGACCAAGTCCACTCATTTTGTTTTACTTGAATATATTTATTAACACAACCATTATTGTTAACCCATGGTTTATTCTCTACATGAGTTAGTGTATGACACTAACTCACCCATGGTTGCTATTCTCACCTCATGAGTTCATTCTCTAATCTTCATTCTTCATCTTCTTCTTCATTGAGAAAGCTTGCTAGTTTTTCTCAAGGTGAGAAAATATTGTGAGAAAAACAAATCTAAAGTGAGCCTATTTTCTACTTTATCATCCTCTACTATTAGACATTTAGTTTAGGGTGTTTGCTTCGCTAATTTCACCATTAGTGAAGAGGTAGCATGAGCTTGAGTCACCTCGACGTAGATCATCTTCGGCCTCGAAGATATTGAGCAAGCTTATTCATTTCTTCATGTGAACCTTCTCTAGAGTCCGGGAGTTCACTACTTGGAGCAAAGGGACTACTACACGGAGCTTTAGAAGTAAAGGACCGGTCTACAAAGGTTGTATTCCTCATTCACTTGTATGTAAAGTTGTTTACATATGTTTTCGTCGGATTTTCTAGTAAAGATTTTAGGGTTAGGGTTAGCTAGAACGGAAAATTTTTGAAATTGGTATGGACGATGCCTCCCGAAATCTCGGTGCCGCCCTAGGGAACCCTGCAAGAGGAACCCCCCATAAGCTTTGAAAAAACAAAGCAAAAAGCTTCAAAAATGAAGAAAGAAGAAAATCTCCCTTCTCTGAGGAAACAAACTCTAGGTGAATAAAAAGAAGTGCGGCCAAAGCATCTCGTTTACCTATTGAAGGGTTTAACCCTTTTAAAAAGAAGAACTTAGTTTTTTCTCTGGATCTAAGATCCACAAGACAAGTCTCGCACAAGTTGAGAATTTAATTCTCATCGGGACAAACTTATTCTTGGAGATCAAAGATTCAGAAAAGAATAAGGAAATTAAACTCCCCAGAACAAAATAAACAAGGAAAAATCAGCGCCCTGCGCCTCACGTGCCTCTCACGTGGGCGCCACTCAATAAGGAGTCTGTAGCACTCAGTGGCTGGCGCTCAGCGCCCAACACCTCACGTGTCCCTCACGTGGACGCTACAAAATAAGGAGTGTTTAGCACTCAGTAGCTGGCGCTCAGCGCCTTATATGCCCCTCACGTGGGCGCTAAAAAATATAGGAGTACTTAGCACTCAGTGAGCGACACCTAGCGCCCAGCATCCCACGCGACCCTCACATGGGCGCCACAGAACATAAAAGTGCTTGACACTTATCATTTAGCACTTGCGCCTAGTGCCTCACGTGTCAGTGTATATGCCCTAGAGGCCATTACTGTATCTTACTAGTTTGTATATTACTTAATGGAAGCTTGGGATATTCACAGTTGTGTCACGCCCCGCTTCCCGGTGTACGGCGAAGTGGACGCGACGAGGTCCGCTACGTATATACTTAGAAGTACATACGCTAAGCGTATCTAAGCAATATAAAAGTAAATCATAAGAGACAAGAGATATAAAAATAACAACAACTTTATTAATAACATTCTTTTGTACAATGCATGAAAAGTAAATACAACTGAAATGAAAAACGATGCCTAAATAGTGGCATAACAGGAAATGAAAATACTGCATAGAACAAGGTACAATATCTAGAGCTCGGGGTATTCATGAAACTGCTCCAAGTCTTCACCGGTGGGCTCGATCTCTGCTGGGTCCAAAGCACCTGACGACATTCAAAGAAGAAAGAAATAGAATGTCGTCAGCGAACAGGTCGCTCGGTAAGTCCTAAAGATAAAGAGGAATTAGAAAAGACAGAATAAGAGGTATTTTCTAAAGAGATTGTAAAATATTGTAGAATATTGTTTTAACACTGTTATTTGTAGCTTGATACAGAAGGATGCCAGTGTATACGAGAGGGGTCTCTATATGCTAGAGACCAGGGAAAACGGAATGTACAAGGAACCGTTAAGCCACGGTACAACAGCAACGGAATATAGGTTAGGTGTCTTAATCTGACCACCTCGTGCCACCTTTAACACCTTCCGTACCAATCTACCCATTAAACACCGTAGTGTTTTGATAGTATTGTTGTATTGTATTGTATAAGTGGATGACTGACCAAAACCATGATATCAGTAAACAGATTGTAACTGCATAATCAGGTAAATGGAATAACGGAATAATGGATGTATATCCATGGTTTGGTTCAGTCAAGTTGTATAGATTGTTGACTAAATTCTGGGATTCATGTGTTCATATTGAGTTAGAATATTAAAGAATGTAGATTGACTTGAATCATATTCAAGTCAGAAATAATCAGACTCAAACCCGAGTCAGACCAAAAGAAATGTAAGTCGAGATTCTATATTTTTTAGGGTCCTTATTGTAATTTATAAAATTTGAGGGGGTTTTATGTAAAAGTACTTTTGTATAGTTTTCAAGATACACCTCAAGTATTTATTATTCGTCTTTATAGTTATAATGAGTGTGATTTATTTTGTGATATTTCTAGTGAAAATATCCTAATTACATAAATAAAGGTATTAATTTGTAATATTGATTTATTTGAAATTCATGGTATTTTAATGTAACTTTTAATCTTGTAATTTTTAGGAAAAGGTGGAAACTTTATCTTATAATAAAATAGGTGTCTAAATGATAAATATATATATGTTTATACAAGAATAATTTTTAATAAATATTTTATTTTTCCAAAAATCTCATTTTTCTTAAATGTCGTATTTTAAACCTTTCAAGACCGAATGCTCCTTGCGGAGGTCTGAATCTCGCACTACTAAGCCCGAGGGTGCACGATAAACCGTACTATCCCTAACGAGTTCCCCAAAGGTGGGTTGGAGTGGCGCTTTGCAAAGATTTAATAAATACTAATCATTTAGAAAACGGTTTTATAAAGATAAGGTATTTATTTGAAAAAGGGTGTAAATTTCCGTATTTTAGATTCTAGGGTTTCCTAAGCCAACTAACCTATTTCTAAGTGGTCTAAATGATAAGTCATTAGAAGCCTCAAATCGCCTCTTCACCGCCAATTGCAGCCAGGTGAGTGGGAGGCTCTCCACTACAAGTAGTGGTCCTAATTAAGTAACCACTCGCCTTAGACACACTTGCCTAGACACCACAAAGTCAGGTTTAGATAAACGATCGATGTTCACGACATATCGTAATTTCCTTTTAAAAGATATTGTTTTTAAATTGTATATAACTTAGAATTTTTAGAAAATGTTTTATTAAGAAAAATGGTATTTTAATGTAAAATCTTGTTTTGTCGTATTCTAAATTTTCAAGGTAGTGTGTTATGATTGAATATGAGTGTGTGTGGAGGTAGGTTATTACCTCGTGATCTATTTTAAGGTATAGCAATGTTTAAGGGTTAAAAGTGATAAACTAAACATGGTGGTATTTAAGTGAAAGAATACGATATATTGCAAAAGCTATCATTTCATGTGTGAAAACTTGTTTAAATTAATTTTTAAGTGATTAGTAGTCAACATGAATATGTTTAAGCATTATGGAATTAGTGATAAGTGAGTTTTGATAGAAAACCGAATCGGAAATCGGTTTGTTCCGATTTCCGTCGGGTTTGAAAAATCGTATTTTAATGGAAGAAAGAAAGGTAGAAAAAAGGGGACTTACAGGTTTGGACAACGCTAGAGAGTGAGAGGAAAGTAGAGGGTTTGCCGGTACGTCGAATCGTCGATGAGAGGTTCTAGCACGATCGCCGGGATTCCGCCGTCGATTTCGTCAGCGCTTCGCCTTTCGCTCGTTTTCTCACGTACCAAGTTCTCTTGGAATTTTGGGAGAGTGGACTTAGAGATTTAGGATGAGAGGGTAGAGAGTAGGGGTGTTTATATAGGGTTAGGCTAGGGTTAGGGTTTTCAATAAAAAAAATATATAAAATATATAAAATCATTAAAAAAAATCATTAAACGTAGGAGTAAAAGGGATTTATTGGGCAATTAGTAACCGATCCAAGCATTTAGAGTATGCAGGAGGGTGGACCAGGTCAAGAGACAACTTTTCTCTGTTGGCGACTCGGCCGGCTGCGCCGGACCGAGTCGGCCGATTCGCCGGCGGGCGGCGCCGAGTCGGGCCGAGTCAGGGTTCCAATGGCTGGGGATTTTCCTGGGGTACAATTTGGTATATTTACTTTTTGGTGTCCAGTACATATTTTGTGAGTTATGGCCTTTTGACTGTTGACTTCCAAAAGAAATCAAAACAAAATAAATACAAAAATAATGTGGGGCATGGGATTTGAACTCTGATGGCTTGGTTCAGCAGTGCAAGATATTACCAATGAGCTACAAGCTCCTTCTTGTAATTATGGAGTGAAATAAATACTTAAAGAGATATCAGCTGCAATAAATACTCCAAATATACATTGAATTTAAATCAATTCTTTGTACATTAAAAATGGAGTTATTACAGTTTACCCTCCTTACAAAAATTTCGTCCTCGAAATTTACAACTTTTATTTGAGAACTAGTTTACAAAGAGGTGTGGATATCTAGTACGCATTTCATCCTCCCTTTCCCAAATGGACTCTTCTGGAGTGTCTTTCCTCCACATCACTCGAACCAAGTTAACTTTCTTGTTCCGAAGTGTCTTCACTTTCCTGTCCAGGATCTCCACGGGCTGTTGCTCACAAGACAAATCGGGCTGTATAGTAAGCTCAGAATGATCGAGAACATGGCTGGGGTCACTCACATACTTTCTGAGTTGGGATATGTGGAACACATTATGCACTCCTTCTAATGATGGTTGAAGCGCTAAGCGGTATGCCACTTCACTGACTCGTTCGAGTATGTCGAACGGTCCAATATATCTCGGACTCAACTTACCCCGTCTTCCAAATCGGATCACTCCGCGGTTCGGAGATATCTTCAGGAATACGTGATCTCCTGGCTGGAACTCCAAGTGCCGTCTCTTTGCATCAGCCCAGTGCTTCTGTCGATCTTGGGCTATACGCATCCTTTCCTTGATAGTACGAACCACATCAACAGTCGCTACTATCATCTCTGGTCTAAGAAGTTCCCTATCTCCGATATCGTCCCAACTTAATGGCGATCGACACTTCCTTCCATACAAGGCTGCAAAAGGTGTCATTCCTATGCTTGCTTGGTAGCTGTTGTTGTACGAAAACTCCACAAGATGTAGGTGATCTTCCCACGATCCTTTGAAGTCTAGCATACACGCTCAGAGCATATCCTCCAAGATCTGAATAGTTCGTTCCGACTGACCATCTATTTATGAATGATAAGTCGTGCTGAAGTTCAGACTTGTTTCCAAGCTTGCTTGCAGACTTTGCCAAAATTGCGATCGGGACCTGGTGTCACGATCGGAGACAATGCAGACCGGTACTCCATGAAGTCTCACAATTTCCTGTATGAGTTCATGGGTATCAGAGATAGTACATTATAAAGAGTTTAAATCTTAATTAGATTATTACCTCCATGTACTTCTTCACTAGTGTCTCAGTTGATTGGCCAACTCGAAATGGGATGAAGTGAGCCGACTTTGTGAGTCGATCCACAATGACCCATACAGCATCGTTACCCTTTGTGCTGCGAGGAAGAGCAGTCACAAAATCCATCGTGATATGTTGACACTTCCATTCCGGGATTGGTAATGGTTGAAGTAATCCAGCAGTCCTGTGATGTTCGGCCTTTACTTGCTGACACACCAAGCATTTTGCGATGCTTCTGGCTACTTCCCGCTTCATTCCATGCCACCAATAATTCTGACATAGATCTTTGTACATCTTGGTACCTCCAGGGTGTACTGAGTAGGGAGAGCTGTGAGCTTCTTTCATTAACTCTTCCCGAACAGGACCTTTTGGTACACATAATCTGCTACCGTATCTCAAAGATCCATCTTCATGGATGATGAAGTCTGTTCTGAGTCCATTCTCCACTTGTTCTCTGATCTTTTGCAACTTAGCATCACTTGCTTGAGCTGCTTTGATCTGATTGACAATGGTTGATTGAACTTGTAAATTCATCAAACTTGAAGCATTATCTGGCATGACTACTTCAATCTCCATCTGATGCAAGTCTTGTTGAAGCTTCCACTGAGCGGTGAGACTCATCGCTAATGGTTGGCGACTAAGAGCATCAGGTACTACATTCACCTTCCCTGGATGATATTGCAAGTTGATGTCAAAGTCCGCCATGCGTTCTAACCATCTTCTCTGCCGCATATTCAACTCCTTCTGAGTAAACATGTACTTCAGGCTCTTATGATCTGTGTAGATGTTCACTCGTTCACCAAGTAGATAATGACGCCAAATCTTGAGAGCAAAAATGATGGCTGCCAACTCCAGATCATGCGTCAGATAATTGCGCTCATGAATCTTCAGCTATCTTGAAGCATAAGCCACAACCTTACCGTGCTGATGTAGAACGCATCCTAATCCCTTACCGGATGCATCGCAATGCACTTCGAATCCTCCAGATTGATCCGGTATGACGAGAATAGGTGCTGATGTCAACCTTGACTTGAGTTCTACGAAAGCTTGTTCGCATGTTTCTGACCACACAAATTCTTCATCTTTACGTGTGAGCTTGGTCAGGGGCGTTGCTATCTTCGAAAAGCCTTCAATAAACCTTCTGTAATATCCAGCTAAACCCAAGAAACTTCGAATATCCTTCACTGACTTTGGTGTAGGCCATTCGCTAACTGCCGAAACTTTCGCTGGATCCACAGAGATTCCTTCTCCTGATATGATATGTCCAAGAAAACCAACTTGCTTTAACCAAAACTCGCACTTGCTGTACTTGGCATAAAGCTGATGTTGTCGAAGAGTTTCTAGGACAATTCGTAAGTGCTCTGCATGTTCTTTCCGACTCTTAGAATATACCAGGATGTCGTCGATGAAGATGACAACAAACCTGTCTAGATACTCCCGGAAAACTTGATTCATAAGGTTCATGAATATTGCGGGTGCATTGGTCACTCCGAATGGCATCACTAGAAATTCGTAATGTCCATAGCGAGTTCTGAAAGCTGTTTTGTGAATATCAGCTTCCTTGACCTTTACCTGATGATAACCTGAACGAAGATCTAATTTAGAGAAAACACAAGATCCACTTAGCTGATCGAATAAATCATCGATGCGCGGGAGTGGATACTTGTTCTTTATAGTGACTTCGTTCAAGGCTCTGTAATCGATGCACAATCTGTATGAACCTTCCTTCTTCTTCACAAGTAATACAGGTGATCCCCAACTTGAAGTGCTGGGACTAATCCATCCTTTCGCCAGTAATTCGTCCAACTGTGTTCGGACTTCCTTCAAACCTTCCGGACTTAAACGATAGGGTGCTTTGATCACCGGTTGTGCTCCTGGTACTAAATCAATACTGAATTCAAGAGCTCGATCGGGAGGCAAACCTGTTATATCGTCAGGAAATATATCGTCGAACTCTCGAACCACATATGGTCTTGATTCTTCCTTCGCTTGAGCTGCTGCAACTACTGCTTCTCTTGGCTTCGCTTTGTAGGTACTTGGCTCCAGTGTATGGTCTCCGCTTTTGAAATAGAAGACCGGATGGTCTGGAATCTCGAATACTACCCTCCTTTGACGACATTCGATGGTAGCATAAAAAGTTCCAAGCCAATCCATTCCTAGAACCACATCAAAGTTCGGTATGTCCAGAACTTTGAAGTCAGCATAAAACTCTCGACTGCAGACGACGACTGGACACAAGCTGTATCCCATAGTTGCCTTTAGAACGCCATTTCCTGAACTGACATTACAGCTGGATACAAGCGGTGAGACTGGAATCGCATGGGTTCGGACAAACCGTTGCGACATAAAGCAGTGTGATGCTCCAGTATCAAACAGTGCAAGTGCAGGGATTGAGGATACTAAGATTGTACCTAAGGTATGTGGGATTTGTTTTAGGTATAGAAAATATGTAACTAAGTAGCAGGATAGAAAAGCAAAGTTTGAAAAGAAAAGTTTACCATTGATGACTTGGCCAATGTCCTCAGCTTCTTCCACAGACATCGCGAAAGCCTGGCGCCTTGGTACATTCCTCCTGGTCTGAGGAGCATTCCTCGAAACGTTCCTTTGAGCTTGATGGAACTGACGAGGAGGTGGTGCAGCTTGTGGTCCTCTGGGTGGTGCAGGTAGTGCAGGTCTGGGAGCAGATGCCTGAAGAGCTGGTCGCTGCGGATAAGTAATTGCTGGTCTGGGTGCAGCAATTGGGTTCTGACTTTGGGGACAAGACCTAATATCGTGAGTAGCTGAGCCGCAGACTAAGCAAAGGCGGTTGGCTCGACGACAGTCCTTCATCATATGTCCAATTCTCTTGCAGTAGGTGCAAAAGGCTGGGCTGGGACGATGGGTTGGTACTCCGGGTCGCCTTAGCACGAAAGGTGGCCTAGACGAGGCTCCACCTGCCATCTGATTGGCAGGGCGCTTGATTCCTGCAGACTGAGGTCTGCCCCTTGCTTTTATCACTGCCTCATAACCGCGGGCAGCTTCCAGAGCATCCTCATGAGTCAAAATTTTTCCCGTGGCTAGAGCAGCCTAAATCTCCGTGTCCAGTCCTTGTTGAAAGCGACGGGCTCTGATCTCGTCCATCGGTATCAAATGTGCCGCGAATCTGTTTAAAGATTGTGTTAGCTGTGTAGTATGTGATATTTAAAAATTGAACTGTTGTGACATATCTTACCGGCTTAACATGGTGAATTCAGCGTCGTATTCATCTACTGATTTTTCCCACATTGAACCCTGCTGTAGATGAATGAACTGCTGCTCCATTGCAAACCTGGCAGTCACAGGGAAGTATTTCGCATCGAACTTCTCGCGAAAGGTCTTCCATTCAATAGGCTGTACCAGACGGCTTTCTTCCGCTTTCCACCAGTTGCGAGCATTATCCGTGAGCTGTAGCTTCGCCACACGAACCCAAGCTATGTCTGGCACTTGTGCTGCCGCCAGATCATCTTCGATACTTTGTGCCCATTCTTCCGCTTCAAGAGGGCTTCCTTTTCCAGAGAACTGCTCGGGATGTAAAGCCCTGAATTGCTTTACTCCCGGTGCGTCGGTCTCAGGACGGTTCAGAAGTTGTTGTTGTCCCTCGAGAAGGCTGCGAATCGCCTCAAGTAACACTGTTTTCTCTGTAGTTGGCGCAGGAACAGCTGGTGCGAGAGGTAGTGCTGGAGGTGTATTGTTGACATTGGTGCTGGTGTTGTTCGGGGAATCCATAACCTTGAAGAAAAATTTTGGGTTAGGACAGATTCAAATACATGAAATGATAAGATTCAAGAAATAGAAATTTGTAAGATTCAAGAAACATGAATTGTAAAGAATGTTTTAGTTGCTGGTTCTTGTGTTATATTGCTTAGGTTGTTCACGCAGACCAGAACTGCATGATAGGGATTCATACAGCTCTGACCTGCATGGGCCACCAACAAAACCTGTCACGCCCCGCTTCCCGGTATACGGCGAAGTGGACGTGACGAGGTCCGCTACGTATATACTTAGAAGTACATATGCTAAGCGTATCTAAGCAATATAAAAGTAAATCACAAAAGACAAGAGATATAGAAATAACAACAACTTTATTAATAACATTCTTTTGTACAATGCATGAAAAGTAAATACAACTGAAATGAAAAGCGATGCCTAAATAGTGGCATAACAGGAAATGAAAGTACTGCATAGAACAAGGTACAATATCTAGAGCTCGGGGTCTTCATGAAACTGCTCCAAGTCTTCACCGGTGGGCGATCTCTGCTGGGTCCAAAGCACCTGACGACATTCAAAGAAGAAAGAAATAAAATGTCGTCAGCGAACAGGTCGCTCGGTAAGTCCCAAAGATAAAGAGGAATTAGAAAAGACAGAATAAGAGGTATTTTCTAAAGAGATTGTAAAATATTGTAGAATATTGTTTTAACGCTGTTGTTTGTAGCTTGGTAAAGAAAGATGCCAGTGTATACGAGAGGGGTCTCTATATGCTAGAGACCAGGGCAAACGGAATGTACAAGGAACCGTTAAGCCACGGTACAACAGAAACGGAATATAGGTTAGGTGTCTTAATCTGACACCTCGTGCCACCTTTAACACCTTCCGTATCAATCTACCCCTTAAACCCGTAGTGTTTTGATAGTATTGTTGTATTGTATTGTGTAAGTGGACGACTGACCAAAACCATGATATCAGTAAACAGATTGTAACTGCATAATCAGGTAAATGGAATAACGGAATAATGGATGTATATCCATGGTTTGGTTCAGTCAAGTTGTATAGATTGTTGACTAAATTCTGGGATTCATTTGTTCATATTGAGTTGGAATATTAAAGAATGTAGATTGACTTGAATCATATTCAAGTCAGAAATAATCAGACTCAAACCCGAGTCAGACCAAAAGAAATGTAAGTCGAGATTCTATATTTGTTAGGGTCCTTATTATAATTTATAAAACTTGAGAGGGTTTTATGTAAAAATACTTTTGTATAGTTTTCAAGATACACCTCAAGTATTTATTATTCATCTTTATAGTTATAATGAGTGTGATTTATTTTGTGATATTTCTAGTGAAAATATCCTAATTGCATAAATAAAGTTATTAATTTGTAATATTGATTTATTTGAAATTCATGGTATTTTAATGTAACTTTTAATCTTGTAATTTTTAGGAAAAGGTGGAAACTTTATCTTATAATAAAATAGGTGTCTAAATGATAAATATACATATATTTATACAAGAATAATTTTTAATAAATATTTTATTTTTCCAAAAATCTCATTTTTCTTAAATGTCGTATTTTAAACCTTTCGAGACCGAATGCTCCTTGCGGAGGTCTGAATCTCGCACTACTAAGCCCGAGGGTGCACGATAAACCGTACTATCCCTAACGAGTTCCCCAAAGGTGGGTTGCAGTGGCGCTTTGCAAAGATTTAATAAATACTAATCATTTAGAAAACGGTTTTATAAAGATAAGGTATTTATTTGAAAAAGGGTGTAAATTTCCGTATTTTAGATTCTAGGGTTTCCTAAGCCAAATAATCTATTTCTAAGTGGTCTAAATGATAAGTCATTAGAAGGCTCAAATCGCCTCTTCACCGCCAATTGCGGCCAGGTAAGTGCCAGGTGAGTGGGAGGCTCTCCACTACAAGTAGTGGTCCTAATTAAGTAATCACTCGTCTTAGACACACTTGTCTAGACACCACAAAGTCAGGTTTAGATAAACGATCGATGTCTACGACATATCGTATTTTCCTTTTAAAAGATATTGTTTTTAAATTGTATATAACTTAGAATGTTTAGAAAAGGTTTTATTAAGAAAAATGATATTTTAATGTAAAAGCTTGTTTTGTCGTATTCTAAATTTTCAAGGTAGCGTGTTATGATTGCATATGAGTGTGTGTGGAGGTAAGTCATTATCTCATGATCTATTTTAAGGTATAACAATGTTAAAGGGTTAAAAGTGATAAACTAAACATGGTGGTATTTAAGTGAAAGAATACGATATATTGCAAAAGCTATCATTTCATGTGTGAAAACTTGTTCAAATTAATTTTTAAGTGATTAATAGTCAACATGAATATGTTTAAGCATTATGGAATTAGTGATAAGTGAGTTTTGATAGAAAACCGAATAGGAAATCGGTTTGTTCCGATTTCCGTCGGGTTTGAAAAATCGTATTTTAATGGAAGAAAGAAAGGTAGAAAAAAGGGGACTTACGGGTTTGGACAACGCTAGAGAGTGAGAGGAAGGTAGAGGGTTTGCCGGTACGTCGAATTATCGTTGAGAGGTCCTAGCACGATCGCCGGGATTCCGTCGTCGATTTCGTCAGCGCTTCGCCTTTCGCTCGTTTTCTCACGTACCAAGTTCTCTTGAAATTTTGGGAGAGTGGACTTAGAGATTTAGGATGAGAGGGTAGAAGGTAGGGGTGTTTATATAGGGTTAGGCTAGGGTTAGGGTTTTCAATAAAAAAAATATAAAAAATATATAAAATCATTAAAAAAAATCATTAAACGTAGGAGTTAAAAGGATTTATTGGGCAATTGGTAACCGATCCAAGCATTTAGAGTATGCAGGAGGGTGGACCAGGTCAAGAGCCAACTTTTCTCTGTTGGCGACTCGGCCGTCCGGCCAAGTCCGGCCGGCGGCGCCGGACCGAGTCGGCCGATTCGCCGGCCGGCGGCGCCGAGTCGGGCCGAGTCAGGGTTCCAATGGCCGGGGATTTTCCTGGGGTACAATTTGGTATATTTACTTTTTGGTGTCCAGTACATATTTTGTGAGTTATGGCCTTTTGATTGTTGACTTCCAAAAGAAATTAAAACAAAATAAATACAAAAATAATATGGGGCATGGGATTTAAACTCTGGTGGCTTGGTTCAGCAGTGCAAGGTATCACCAATGAGCTACAAGCTCCTTTTGTAATTATGGAGTGAAATAAATACTTAAAGAGATATCAGCTGCAATAAATACTCCAAGTATACATTGAATTTAAATCAATTCTTTGTACATTAAAAATGGAGTTGTTAGAAGTTGTATAGACAGTCTTGCTCAAAATGGTAGTATGCTACTTGGTTTGTTTCTACTTCAATATGTGCATGTGTTTCTTTTAGCATATCACTTATACATATTAGTGGAGCCCTTAGGATCTTTGCTTGATTACCAGCGTTGTGATGGCAGTCATACTAGTGGGGGCTGGAAAATCTACAAGCACATCCTTATACAGGTCCCTAGTCGTAGGATTATCGAGACGGGGCATCGATACTCCGGAGTAAACTAGCGTATACGCTTCTCATCCCAGCAGGGGAGATGGTCTGTCCCACAGCCATTAGTACATCGTACTGGAGATAGTATGCGGGTGCTCGTTAGGTTACGAGTGCACTGAATAGGACTCATCGGGAACTGTTGGTAGGTGTAGGGTGTTTTTCGTCACCCCATTGAGATGGGAATACGCACGCGCTTGTCAGGCGTACTACAGATTCCCCCGGCCTAGGGTAGGCCAGGGTTTATTGACTGTGGGGATCCGAATCTCCGGCAGCCGCGGACTAAGCTGCCGTTAATTACCCCTCGCCTTTGGAGCGAGGGAACCTCCGATTAACGGGTTAAACTGGCCATGCGAACTCAATGTGCAGTGTACGTGTGTTTTGTCTTGGAGAGGGGCTTGGATATATCAGGAGTCACGCAGAGTTTTTACGGGGGTCCCGCTATCCGGATAGCGGGCTACGGGTCAAGGGGGCTAGCAGCCTCCTTGCGGGGTGCGAGGCAGCGTCCCGGCCCAAAATGTTTTTGAGGGATGGTGTTGTAGAGTGTGTGAGTATCCATATATATATACACGTATACATATATATAAAAAAAGGGGAAAAAGCGCCCAAAGGACGCGTGGAGCCAGCGCTGGGCGCTTAGGTGCTGTGCGCTTAGGCGCTAGCGCGCCACGTGGGCGCTGGGCGCTCGAGCGCTAGCGCACCACGTGTCGACACGTGGGCACTTGGCGCTTGAGCGCTAGGCGCTCGAGCGCTAGGCGCTCGAGCGCTAGCACGCCACGTGTCGACACGTGGGCGCTAGGCGCTCGAGCGCTAGCGTGCCACGTGTCGGCATGTGGGCGCTGGGCGCTGGGCGCTGGGCGCTAGGCGCTCGAGCGCTAGTGCGCCACGTGTCGGTACGTAGGTGTTGGGCGCTAGGCGCTCGGGCGCTGGGCGCTAGGCGCTCGGGCGCTAGCGCGCCACATGTCGGCACGTGGGCGCTGGACGCTTGAACGCTAGGCGCTAGCGCGCCACGTGTCGCCACGTGGGCGCTTGAGCACAAGGCGCTCGGGCGCCGGCAAGAAAAAAAGGGCTTTTATCCCCAGAAACTCCCGAAAGAGAAATTAGAGTGGAGTTGAACTACTAAGATGTTTTGAAGCTGATGAAGGGCTTCTTCTTTTGAGCCCTAGCTCTTCCCTAAGGTGGGGTTTCTGGAGATGGGCCTCCTTCTTCCTTCTCTGTTGGCAGGATCTTGAAGATCAAGAGATGTGAGATTTTAAAAAATCTCTTCTTTTTGAGATCTAATAACAGATCCAAGTTCCCCTTTATGGGTTTTGTGGTGAAAAACTATTTAGTTTTGGAAAAGGAAGAGTAAAACTCTTGATTTAATTTGAAAGAAAGAAAAAGGTTTGGAACCTTCAGAAAGGGGAAAGAGGCACAAACCCTAGATTTTTTTGGGGAGAATGAAAAGTGTATCTTTTATTCATCATCATGTTGCCTTATATAGGCTTACATATTTACATATAGCCCCTTGGGCTTTACAAAATGGCATTTTGCCCATCTCATGGCTCATGTGCCATTTCTTTTTGCACATAAGCCATGGGCTTACAAAAATTTGGCTTTATGCCCATTTTGTTTACATTCATGCATAAAAATTATTTATTACATGATTTCATTTTGGCATGGGGTAGGGCCGGCCGCTTCATGTTCGGACTCGACCTGGGCATGGGCCCGTTTGGCTTGGGGTTGACTTTGACTTTGACTTGGTCAACCGGGGTGCAATTTTTGACTTCAACAGTTGGTATTATACCTATCGTCAGATAACAGTTCCCAGGTGACAGGAGTACAGCTTAGTCCGTCGACTTGACACTGCTACTTCGCCTCGAGTGTGTTCCCACTGTACTTTGATAACTACCCTACCACGGCTCAGAGGAGTCATGCAAACAGGTAGTAGTTGGGTGCAGTCCCGAAGCACTTGGAGGCAGTACCGGTTAGATAGGATCCGTCTCTCCCGGTATTGGGGGTTGATATCGCGCTGTGTCCAGGAAAGCCATTACACAAAGTCCCTGGCCAGGGCAAGCGAGATTTACTGGTAGTGTTTCCAGTAGTTTCTTAGGGTGTTCTGGGCTACACTCCGGCACGACTTATACCGCTATTAGGGGTCTGACGTTTACCGCCCCCTAGGCCCGACACGCGATACTCATAGACGAACAGACCGGACTGTACGGAGATTGTCACATTCAGGCTTAGTAGGAGTTCGGATGGGTTTACCTCATCGGCCTTCTTTTCGACATCTACCTGGGGACCGTTACGTACAGCTAGTGCCGCTTGCGGTCTGTGGTTAAACCCACTGCCAGCGTAGTGTCGAGTCTTTAGAGTCCCATACAGAGAGTTTCCCTGCACTGGGCAAAAAGTGTAGAGGCCGTATGGTTTTACGGCAGGGCTACGATCACTTACGTGCACTTGTGCGCGTATGATGTTCGGGCAGACAATACTAGTGGGCTTTGGTTTAAGCCGGATCCTAGTATTGTACAGATGGATTAGTTTTGTCTTCTGTGTGTTCGTGTTCTACGGAATGCGGATACGGGTGTGTATGCACCGTTGTGAGGAGCGAAGAAGGAGGTGTCTCATTAGGGTTTTGACCATTGACTTGGTCAAAACCAATATGAGGTGAAGAAAATGCTTATTAATCTTTTTAATGATAATTGTGTTTTGGCTAATTGGTTTGACCATTTGACCTTGCTTGACAATTTGACCTAGTTGACTATTGTTGACTTAGATATTTTGCAAGCACCAAACTCTTCTTATTCTTTTGGATTTATCTTTGAGATGATAATGGTCAAATCAAGGGTAGCCATCATAATTAATCATGATAAAAGATTACTAAATATTTTTCTTATGCATCATTATCTTCTTCTCATTCTCTCTCATCAAAGGAGAGCTCCCATGGTTTGCTTCTTCTTCCTCCTCACTACAAATTCCTAATAGTCTCATGTGTTGAGCAAATTAGGTTCTAAATAGACAAACAAACCCATCTTCTTCCTCTACATCACCTAGGGCATCAAGAGTAGCAAACTTGTTGCCCTAGTTACCTCGGCTTGAGGTGGAGCTCAGACTATAGACTCTCGGGTGGATCGTCTTCGACTCTAGGAGGCCGCGGAGGTGACCAAGATCCGGATCGATCCTCGGAGCTTGTATGGACGAGGAGGACAGCGGAGGGAAGAACCAAAGGACCATTTTCGTGAGGTATAATCTCCTAAGCATAGTAGATAGAACCTCTAGTTGTTTGTTAGAAATGATTTGGCAAAGATCCTCAAGAAAGTCTATGTTACCTTATGATAAAAATTTGTTTTTTTACCTGTTCCGCCTTCCCGTAAGTATCGGGGTGGGTAACGTAGACTTACAGTGGTATCAGAGCCTAGATAAACCATTACTAACATGTTAGCAAAGTGTTAGAAATTCGATCGCCGAAGAAATCGCAAAAACACGTCAAAAATGCACGTTTTCTGTCGTTTTTAAAACTGGTCCAAAAATTATTTCGGGGACCTTAAAAATACGTGCAGGTTTTTTGAAGGACACATAAGAAAAACGAGCTCGTGAATCGGTCAGACCGCCGCGGAAGCGCGGCGAAACCAAGCGTTTAGCCGCGGATCCGTGGCCGAGTCGACGCCAAGTCAACTCGTTTTTCCTGCAGTCTGTCCAGATTTGTATTTTGTGATTTTTCTGATACTTTGTTTCTGCCCAGATTTTGTTGAGTACTGTGTTGTGCTTGGGGTAGTTTCAAATCACGTTATCGATCGAAATTCTAAGTATTTTAGCTAATCGGATCTTCTGTGATGTGATATATGTACTGAACGTCTACTAATCGCTATACGTCGATTATTGGGGGTTGTACATATCTATGATCTGTGATGTTGGATTGTGTATATGAACTTGTTGGATTGTCATGGATGAATAGCCGGGAATGTGAGATGAGTGTTTATTTATCTTTCATTTGATATAAATTGTAAATTGATGTAATATTATTTTATGGTCGCACATCCGGGTTGAGCTTGTAGCCGCCATTGTATATTATTTCTTTTGCAGTTTTTTGCTCCTAGGATAGACCCAAGGTGGGGTGCACAAACTACCGGGTACTTTGAAGTGCCGAGTGGCATACTCACGCTGTTGAGGGAGGTTGCTTCACTTCGGGTATTTGGCGGGTAGTTTGCCACACCCGTAGGGGTCTAAGGTGGGGTTTGGCTATTCATCGCGACCGTATAATCCGTCTTTCGTTGCTGGCTCGAACGATGTGCGGATTCCTAGTATATCCAATGTGTTCATCTGTGATCTGGAATGACTATCATTGCATCTGACGAATGTATATATCTATATATGATATCTAGTAGACGTTGCTTATGTTTTGCATCCGCGCTAGTCCAGCCCCCGCTCTGTCGTTAGTTAAGTAACCTAACGGGTGATGACGGGGCCCCGTGGCGAATGCGGATGGCATAAGCGTACGTTATATTTTCGTTGTTTTCTGCAATGGTAGGATTAATTGATGGGATGCATTAAATTAATGCAAAGAAAACAAACCAAAGCTAATCATTGGAACAATTTCAAAACCACTCGGTTTTTTCAAAACAGAAAAACTTTTAAAAACGCGAAGCTTAAACCACTCCTTTTAAAAAGCTATCACGTTCCTTCGATTATATCAAGTTCACTACGTTCATGGTTTCGCCAAAACCATTCATAGCCCTCCGTCTTTTCATATGGATAGTCAATAGTATTCAAGCTATGTTTGTTGGCCAAAGTCAGGGCATAGTGATTGGTAGCTGTTGGATATTCATATGTAGCATAGATAGATGCGTTGGTTTGGGACAGTCGTACTGCTTTGTTGGCCAAAGTCAAGGGTAGGTACGGGTGGGTTCAAATTAACCTGGAAAATGACGGGTGGAACTTGACATGTGACTTATGATTTGTTGGCCAAAATCAAAGTCATAAGAGCATGGGGCAAAAATCAACATCGGGAGTTTCTAAGGAAATTGAAACTTGCTAGTGCTGCATACCATTTGGAGTTTGATAATGTTGGTAGGATTCCTTCAGCATTATCACACAATGATATTTGGAGCCCGATCCTACTGTGAGTATCCGCTACTCCTCGGGATATTTTTTCACTTAACGATCAATGCTATAAACCAAGTAGATGTCTAGAATAGTGTTAGCGGGGCTACGCCTCTAAGGAAAAGAGGTTATTTAATTAAGGAACTTCGCGAAAGCGTCTTAAAACCTCCCTCGAAGTACCGACACTAGCATGGCTGAACGGTTAAGCAAGTATTGTACGGTGAGATTAATCCTGACTAATTCTTCTTTTATGGTTTGAGGAAGGATTCGAGAAACAGTGGGAGCTATCCTGTTTAGACAAATTAAAAACCAATCTAAACTTGCAAGAGCATCATGTTAAGTGTTTTCTTCTCTCTCTCTTAATTGCAGCGACCCAGTGACCAGACATAGGTTACATCTAGATAATAAAATGACTGAATCTGACTGTAAAGACTGGCAAAGATCTATCCAGATGTCCATTGCCCATGACAAACTGGGACACCTCTTCACTAATCAAACCCCTGCCGTCTCATAACCAGTTTCCATCGTCACGGATACTGATATCCGTAAAACATTGGAAAAAGACTGTGCGAATGCCAAGTGCTTCGTGTTGGCCTCAGTCGATGGTACATACCAGAGGCAGCACGAGAAGATGGACTTAGTTTCTGTCTTCCTCCATAACAAAGATTTATATGGAGAGTAATCGCGTATCACAAGATATGAGACCTCGAACGAATTGCTTCAAGCGAGGTTGGCTGTCGGGTTATCTGTAGGGGACAACGTCCTTACAGAGACTAGCTATATTGATGAGCTCACAGACCTGAAGAACGGGTCAAATACAGACTTAATTCTACAGTCTATGCCCTCTACTTACACCCTGAAGGAAACCAGGGAAGTAGATAGAAAGGGAAGGGCAAAAGTTTCGGGACTAGATGTGGTGGAGGAGGGACGTTCCTATTGTTGCAGGAAAGGACATTGGCAGAGGGATTGCAGGGCTTGCAAAGCCAGTAGCCAGGACTCGAAGCATGTTGTGGCTTCGGCTTCGGGTGTGTTTGTAATAGAAAACTGTATGTCAATTAACTCTACTTCCTGGGTACTAGATACCGGATCAGGATCTCATATCTGTAATTCATTACAGGCTTTAAGAAACCGTAGAGTTATCAGGGTAGGTGATATGACTCTCAGAGTTGCGAACGGAATGAGCGTGAACGCTGAATCCGTAGGGGAATATCACATTGGATTGACAAGTGGGCAGATATTGATTTTACGTAACTGTTTGTATGTACCTAGTCTAGCTTGTAATATCATATCTGTATCTTTACTTTCTAAAGAAGGATATGATTTTACTTTTGTAAGCGATGTGGTCCACATCCACCTAAATCAAGTTCTGATTGGGTCAGGTACATTAGAAAATGGAATATACGTATTAAATCAAGCTCAGGTTTTCAGTGTCCAGAACATACTTAAAAGAAAGTCTCCGGAAACAAATCTGGCTTTCTTATGGCATTGTAGACTGGGTCACATCAATGAGACACGGTTAACAAAGTTACATAAAGAGGGATATTTGAATCCGTTCGAGTATCAGTCTTATGCTACTTGTGAATCTTGTCTCATGGGAAAGATGATAAAGACTCCATTCACTGGACACGGAGTACGAGCGAGCGAGCGAGCTCTTGGGACTCATACACAGTGACGTGTGTGGTCCAATGTCTACACATGCGCGAAGTGGTTATTCATACTTCATTACTTTTACGGATGATTTCTCTAGGTATGGACATGTCTTCCTGATGAAGCATAAATCCGAGGCCTTTGAGAAATTCCGGGAATACAAGAATGAAGTGGAAAAACAAACAGGCAAAAGTATCAAGACACTGAGATCTGATCGAGGTGGTGAATACTTGAGTACCGAGTTTCTGAGCTACTTAAAAGAGAATGGAATTCTCTCTCATCTTACTCCTCCATACACACCACAACACAATGGTGTATCGGAAAGACGGAATCGACCCCTATTAGATATGGTTCGTTCCATAATGAGTAAAGCTGAGTTACTGCCATCTTTCTGGGGTTATGCACTAGAAACAACAGCATATCTTTTGAACCGGGTTCCTACTAAGTCAGTGCCTACCACACCATATCAGATGTGGAGTGGGAAGAAACCCTATCTTAAACACATTAAGACATGGGGATGTCCAGCTTTTGTCAAAAAGCAGCATACGGACAAACTCGAGGCATGCTCAGTACAATGCAAGTTTGTGGGATATCCAAAGAACTCTAAGGGATATTTCTTCTATTACGCAGAGGAACAAAAGGTATTTGTTTCTCGTCATGCCTGCTTCATGGAAACTGAATTTTTAGAAAATCAAATAAATGGGAACGCAATAGAACTGGAAGAAATTCCAGAACCACAAGCTATTACTGAAAGCTTGGTAGAACCAGAAGTTTCAGGAGAATCGGACATCCCAGCGCCAGTCCGCGGAAGTAGTAGGAAGTCTCGTCCGCCCGAGAGATACTATGGTTTTCTCATAGACGGGGATCGAGAGAATTGCATCATTGAAAATGATGAGCCTACTAGTTTCCAGCAAGCCATTCAAAGTGGTGACTCGGTAAAATGGCTGGATGCAATGCGGACCGAAATGGAGTCCATGTACACCAAAAAAGTTTGGACTTTGGACATTACTCCAGAAGGGGTAAAACCCGTAGGCTGCAAATGGATTTTCAAAAAGAAGATTGGTGTAGATGGGCAGGTTGAAACCTATAAAGCTAGACTTGTTGCGAAGGGTTTTCGTCAAAGACCTGGTTTGGACTATGATGAAACCTTTTCTCCAATGGCTATGCTCAAATCCATTCGGATCCTTCTTGCCATTGCTGCCTTCCACGATTATGAGATCTGGCAGATGGATGTAAAGACGGCTTTTCTAAATGGAAATTTGGAAGAGTGCGTCTATATGGATCAGCCGGAGGGTTTCATTCAGAGTGGGAGCAGCGGTAAAGTGTGCAAGTTGCTTAAGTCTATTTATGGACTAAAACAGGCATCGCGGAGTTGGAACATCTGCTTTGATGATACTGTCAAAGAATTCGACTTTATCAAAAATCCAGATGAACCATGCATTTACAGCAAGATTGTAGGGAGAACTGTGGTATTCCTCGTCTTGTACGTGGATGACATTCCTATGCTACAGTCAGTCAAAGGATTCTTGTCACAGAGATTCTCCATGAAGGACCTGGGCGATGCCAACTACATTCTGGGGATCCAGATCTATCGTGATAAATCTAAGAGGATGTTGGGACTTTCACAGTCCAGGTACATCGACACCATACTGAAACGATTTAGTATGGAAGATTCAAAGCGCGGTAATCTACCGGCTTGTCACGGAATCACCCTCTCTAAAGAGATATCTCCCAAGGCTGATTTGGAAAGGGCTCGCATGTCATCTATACCTTACACATCTGCGGTAGGCTCTATAATGTATGCAATGTTGTATACCAGACCAGATATAGCATACGCACTGAGCGTTGTAAGCCGGTGTCAGTCTGACCCAGGGGAGAAACACTGGATAGCAGTAAAGAACATTCTCAAGTACCTGAGAAGGACTAAGGAGATGTTCTTGGTGTATGGCAGAAAAGACCTCCAGATCGAGGCCTTTGCTGACTCCAGCTTCCAGAGTGATAAGGATGACTCCAAGTCCATGTCGGATTATGTCTTTATCCTCAATGGAGGGACGGTTTGCTGGAAGAGCTCCAAGCAGGAAACCGTTGCTGACTCAACGATGGAAGCGGAGTACATAGCTACTTGCGATGCCGCAAAGGAAGCTGTCTGGATGAAGAAATTCCTCACGGAGCTTCAGGTGGTTCCTACCATTGTTGATCCAATACCGCTGTATTGTGACAACAACGGCGCTATAGCTTTAGCGAAGGAACCCAGGTCCCATCAGAAGTCCAGACACATTTTGAGACGGTACCACTTGATCAGGGAGATCGTAGATCGCCGGGAGATCGAGGTGAGGAGAGTAGATTTAGAGAATAACACTGCAGATCCACTCACGAAGGCCATACCCCAGACTCAGTTCGAGCGGCTGATCGAGATGATAGGTCTTCGATACGCCAGTACATAGCCCTAGTGCAAGTGGGAGATTGTTAGTGTATATGCCCTAGAGGCCATTATTGTATCATACTAGTTTGTGTATTACTTAATGGAAGCTTGGGATATTCACAGTTGTATAGACAGTCTTGCTTAAAATGGTAGTATGCTACTTGGTTTGTTTCTACTTCAATATGTGCATGTGTTTCTTTTAGCATATCGCTTATACATATTAGTGGAGCCCTTAGGATCTTTGCTTGATTACCAGCGTTGTGATGGCAGTCACACTAGTGGGGGCTGGGTAATCTACAAGCACATCCTTATACAGGTCCCTAGTCGTAGGATTATCGAGACGGGGCATCGATACTCCAGAGTAGACTAGCGTATACGCTTCTCATCCCAGCAGGGGAGATGGTCTGTCCTACAGCCATTAGTACGTCGTACTGGAGATAGTATGCGGGTGCTCGTTAGGTTACGAGTGCACTGGACAGGACTTGTCGGAAACTGTTGGTTGGTACTATACCTATCGTCAGATAACAGTTCCCAGGTGATAGGAGTACAGCTTAGTCCGTCGACTTGACACTGCTGCTTCGCCTCGAGTGTGTTCCCACTGTACTTTGATAACTACCCTACCACGGCTCAAAGGAGTCGTGCAAACAGGTAGTAGTTGGGTGCAGTCCCGAAGCACTTGGAGGCAGTAGCGGTTAGATAGGATTCGTCTCTCCCGGTATTGGGGGTTGATATCGCGTTGTGTCCAGGAGAGCCATTACACAAAGTCCCTGGCCAGGGCAAGCGAGATTTACCGGTAGTGTTTCCAGTAGTTTCTCAGGGTGTTCTGGGCTACACTCCGGCACGACTTGTACCGCTATTAGGGGTCTGACGTTTACCACCCTCTAGGCCCAACATGCGATACTCATAGACGAACAGACCGGACTGTACGGAGATTGTCACATTCAGGCTCAGTAGGAGTTCGGATGGGTTTACCTCATCGGCCTTCTTTTCGACATCTACCTGGGGACCGTTACGTACAGCTAGTGCCGCTTGCGGTCTATGGTTAAACCCACTGCCAGCGTAGTGTTGAGTCTTTAGAGTCCCACACAGAGAGTTTCCCTGCACTGGGCAAAAGGTGTAGAGGCCGTATGGTTTTACGGCAGGGCTACGATCACTTACGTGCACTTGTGCGCGTATGATGTTCGGGAAGACAATACTAGTGGGCTTTGGTTTAAGCCGGATCCTAGTATTGTATAGATGGATTAGTTTTGTCTTCTGTGTGTTCGTGTTCTACGGAATGTGGATGCGGATGTGTATGCACGGTTGTGAGGAGCGAAGAAGGAGGTGTCTCATTAGGGTTTTGACCATTGACTTGGTCAAAACCAATATGAGGTGAAGAAAATGCTTATTAATCTTTTTAATGATAATTGTGTTTTGGCTAATTGGTTTGACCATTTGACCTTGCTTGACAATTTGACCTAGTTGAGTATTGTTGACTTAGATATTTTGCAAGCACTAGACTCTTCTTATTCTTTTGGATTTATCTTTGAGATGATAATGGTCAAATCAAGGGTAGCCATCATAATTAATCATGATAAAAAGATTACTAAATATTTTTCTTATGCATCATTATCTTCTTCTCATTCTCTCTCATCAAAGGAGAGCTCCCATGGTTTGCTTCTTCTTCCTCCTCACTACAAATTCCTAATAGTCTCATGCGTTGAACAAATTAGGTTCTAAATAGACAAACAAACCCATCTTCTTCCTCTACATCACCTAGGGCATCAAGAGTAGCAAACTTGTTGCCCTAGTTACCTCGGCTTGAGGTGGAGCTCGGACTATAGACTCTCGGGTGGATCGTCTTCGACTCTAGGAGGCCGCGGAGGTGACCAAGATCCGGATCGATACTCGGAGCTTGTATGGACGAGGAGGACAGCGGAGGGAAAAACCGAAGGACCGTTTTCGTGAGGTATAATCTCCTAAGCATAGTAGATAGAACCTCTAGTTGTTTGTTAGAAATGTTTTGGCAAAGATCCTCAAGAAAGTCTATGTTAGCTTGTGATAAAAATTTATTTTTTTACCTGTTCCGCCTCCCCGTAAGTACCGGGGTGGGTAACGTAGACTTACATCACGTGCTTCGCACGTGGGCACCATAAAGAGTGCTCAACACTCCATACAAAGACAAAAAGGGGTAAAGTGTTTAACACTTATTGGGCAATCCTCATGATTATAAGCCCACATGATTATATGTGAGCGTCAGAACTTACATAAGTGCTCAACACTGTTTGCACGAAAAAGAGGGACTGAGCCCTAACAAGTGCGTAGCACTTCTTGCAAATAAAAGAAAACCGACTGGGCCAAGCCCAAGTTGGTTAGGTCCTTAATTCAGATCAACTGAGCCCATGGGTTCATTGCTTCCCAAACACGACTCATGATATCCAAAATGATGTTCATCCCACATTTCCTAAGTTAATCTCAGTCCCCCAAACATGGCTAATGATTCTTAGATGGTCCACCATGATCTCTTCCCTCGGACACAGGAATTGGTTCAAGGGTACATCTCTCCATACCTCTGATGCGTGTCGTTGTAATTCCTCAACGTCTTTAGAGAGGTGGCGGTTCCCGACAACCAACTGCTTTTGGGTGCACTTCCCAAGCTGACGTGCACACCGTAGACCAAACTACACCCCAAATGGGTGTATTCCACATCATCGCCGTACATCCCGTTACGTAACAAATACACGGGCATAAAATGGTGATCTACGAACCGTAACGTCCTCAAACTACTACGGACCGAAACGTCCTTAAACTAAACCCTCACCTCAAAAAGGGTGATCTCCGGACCGTAACGTCCTCAAATTACTACGGACCGAAACGTCCTTAAACAAAACCCTCACCTCAAAAAGGGTGATCTACGGACCATAACGTCCTCAAATTAACAACGGACCGTAACGTCCTTAAACTAAAATAGTATAGCCCAAATGCTCTTTTGTTGGATCTGAATGATTATAAAACCCTGTTAAGTAGATCTTAGTCTTAAATTGGACTAACGTATCCTTAACAAAAATTTAAGTTGATCTTAATTTCAAACGAGATTAATGATCCTTAAATCAACCCAAACCTAAATCTAAGATATACGGATTTGGACTAATCCACGCCCTACGAGCGACAACATAAATTAGTCTCCGTATACAATCCACGGGGAACCAAAATAAATAAAAACACACACGACACGAAGTGAACTTCCGGAGCAGGAGAAAGTGGTTATCACGATGCGATAACGTAATTAATTGCAGGGGCTTGCGCCTGCAGGGAAGAGCGTCCCCACAATCAAAAACCTCTCACAAACGAGGGGGAATCTGACGAAATCTGCTACAACGGCCGCATCAGTCCAAAGCTCCGATATACGGTGCCATAAATCAACTTGGTATCTTCGGAGAGGTGGAAGGATAAACCTAAATAGCATCTGCCCCCAAATTCAGGCAAGAAGATCCATCCCGGTTCGTCTCTGTTTTCGGCGGTAAACGGTATCGTCAGACCCCAATAACTTGATAAGTCATGTCGATGTAAGGCCTATAGCGGTATGATAAACTACTAATAACACTTATCAGTAAATCTCATCAACAGCCTTGGCCAGGGACTTACTGTTATAGCCAATCGAGCATAGCGTAACATCAACTCCCAATACCGGCAGAGATGAAACCCCTCCTATCGCTCATTGCATCCTTGTGATTCGGGACTGTATCCAAAATCCATATGTTTGCCCAACTCCTTTGAGCCGTGGTAGGGAAGAAATCAAAGCACAGTGGGAGCCACATAAGACTCTATGATGATCTCAGGTCTACAGACTAACCTGTACCAATGTCACCAGAGAACTGCTATCTGACGATAAGTATAATACCGACTAGGAGTTCTCGGCGATTCCTGTTCGGTGTACCCATTCTCTAATGAGCACATGTGTACAATCTTTGATGTCAAACACCATTGGATATGGGATCAACCATCGCCCCCATACAGGGTCAAGAAACATACACACTAGTCTACTCTGGTGTATCGATGCCCTGTCTCGATGTACTCTCGACTAGGAACTATTGAAGGATGTGCTTATGGATTACCCAGGTCCTAGTAGTATGATCCGCATCATAGTCCTGGTAGTCAAGCCAATATCCTAAGGGCTTTATCAACATGTATATGAGAGACGGTATAATAATACCAGTGAACATGTTAAGATAAAGTCAACCAGATAGCATATTATCATGTCGAGCAAGAAAGTCCCCAATATATATGTCCAAGCATCCACTATATCATACAGTAATGGCCTCTAGAGTATACATATCACTAACAAAGTCCACGCGAGAACTGGAGACAGGGTCTCCATCAAGCATGTCTCGACTGGTATCCAAGATAAATGGATAGTGCTCGATGTCTTACCTATGACACTAATATAAGTGCTTCCTTAACCGTCCCATATCAGTTATAGTTACACTTATATATGTCTCATAGGCCTCGACAATGCAATAACTAATTGGTTCCGCTGATTTTATACAAGCACGTGTCACTTCACTTATTCATTCACACTTTTACACTAACGTACTTACCACAATCCAATCACCAACACTTATCACTTGGTAATGTAACACGTTCACTATGTTATCAATACATATGACCACTATTCAATGAGGGTATAACCGTTACATGATATGATAAGTATGCAATTAATTATGATACGAATAAAAATATAGCAGTCAGTGTCATAAAACTTGAAAAAATCACTATAAATCACACGTGCATAATTGAGCATAACAATATAAAAGGAGTAAGCAGTATATTTAATTATCTCTACAGAAAAATTAGTTTCGAGTCAATCAGGTTTCAGATTTGTGAGTTGTGGTCATTTCATTTTAAGTGTTCACTGCTGGAAATCCAGTTTCAGAACTGGAAGTCTATTTCGTAACATATTTTACTCCCTATTGGGAGCATAATTAGGCGACACTGCAGTTAGATAATATTTAGATTTATCTGTTATGTTTCTAACGCATTAGACGGATAAATAATATCCATTGTATGCAGGAATATTTGCACAGTCTAAGGTTAAGGTATACATTATGTTTCTGCATGAAACTGCAGGACACATCGACGGTTTAAAAGGGATTAAAAATACCAAACGACACCGGAATACAATGAGAACAGTAATGTTGGAAAGATAATTCAATTCTCTACACTTATATGTATGGTTTCGCACACTTGTACATTTAAACGGTGAGGTATATGCGTTATAAAACAAGCAAAGGCGGAGATTCTTGCCCCGGACTGCAGTTCAGAGCCATGAATCGCCTCAGTATTCGTTGTTATAAATTATTAAAATGTAAAGATGAACTATGAGTTGCTGTAAGCTTATCTTTTGTCCTATATAAGATCCATAGCACTCTGATATCCGATATATAGATAATTTATTATGATTTTAACCGTTCAGCTTGTCCGAGAAAATTCAGTTTTCACAAGGGTTATTGGGTTGTCATTTTAGGGAGTAACCAACTTTATTTTACAACCAAATTTATATACGGTGTTCGTTAACCACGTGGGGTTTCATCGATCATGAGTTCCGCCATATTAGAGTAGATTTTCGCTTAGGATTTGTATCGAACATCTAGGTTAAGCATTCGGTATCAAACAAAACACACGTTTTCCTTACTTAATCGAAACTAGTTATTATCCCTAAATTTCTACGTGATATCAACATGGTTATAAGTCCTAGTCGGCTTAATTAGCACAATTAACACAAACGTTCGCTATTGGGTTCAAATCACGATTCCATTACGTTTATAATTAATTGTAATAGTAATCATTGCATGATAAGCAAGTTTTGAAACTTGCCTGATGACGGTGAGCGCGACACGGGCACACACGAGCTAGGCACGGCGACAACGAGGCAGCAGTAACAATACGACACCGGCAACGACACGGCCGTAGCAGCAGCAACAAGGGGAGCTCGGTGAAATGAGGTGCTTGGGCTTGAAGTGGAGCTTGGGCTCAGCAACTACGAGTCTTGGCTTGACGAGGCGACAACGACGGTGGTTGCAGCGGAGCTGTCGGCGGCGAGGGGCAGCGGCACTCGTTGGAGGTGGGTCGCGAAGCTTGGCAGCTGGGAGAAGGCTCAGGTGCAGTGGCAGTGAGCCGTGTCGGCTGGGGAGTAGTGGTGAACGGTGGTAGTTGCTCGTCGGTGGTGGAGTCATGGAGCCGACGGTGGTTGCAAGGTGGTCGTTGATGTAGAGGGCAGCGGGGTCGAGGAGGAAGGGGAGGTACAGTTGCAGACGGGTGTTGGAGAAGTCGAGGAGGGTGGTGGTGATGGTGAGGGAGTGGGGTTGTAGGGTGGTAGTGTTCATCGAGGACGAGGAGGGTTGCCGAAGTTGGAGGCAGGGATGATGGAGATGCGATGATGGAGGTTGGTGGGGAGCTGGTGGTGACCTCGCGAGCAGTGGAGAAAATGGTGCTGGCAGCGAGAGTGCTAGGCTGGCAAGGGTGCTGAAAGGAGGGCGGCGGTGGCGGTGCAGGGGGTGACGACGACGACGGTGCTTAGTGGGGATGCTCGGGAGTGATGGAGAGGGATATATATATATATATATATATATATATATATATATATATAGAGAGAGAGAGAGAGAGACGTAGAGAGGGATGAAGAGAGGGGGTGAGGCAAGTGAGGGGATCGCGAAGGTAGTTGATGGAGTGGCTTCGTCGTCGTGGCCGTTGGGGAGCGGGTATCGCAGGAACGTCGGCAAGCGCGAGAAGAGGGGAAGTTGCGAGAGAGATGGAGATTTGGGGAGGAGATCTCGGGAGTAGTTGTTGGGATGGCGGCGCGGTTGTTGCGGGCGTAGGCACGACGAAGAAGAAGACGAGGAAAAGAGCGGGAAAGAGAAGAGAGGGGAGAAGAAGAAGGAGGGAGTTGGGGGAGTGCGGGTCGGGTAGGGTATGGGTTTGTCTGGTCGGATAGGACGTGGGTTTGTGGGCCGGGCTCGGGGAGTGGGGGTTCATGGGCTTGAGAGAAAAAGAAAAGGAAAAGGAGAGTTTGGATTTGGGCTGAGGGTTTAGTTTAGGTTTTAATAGTTAGGTTAGATATAATTTGGGTTTAGAAATTTGGATTTAAGAAAATAATTTGGAGATAGAAAATAGAAATGAAAAAGGGATAGGATTCAATTAGGAAAAATCAGAAATTAGTTATTAAAAATTTATGAAAATTTTTACAAAGAACTGGGGATTTACAGTAATACGATATTTCTCATCTATTGATCCATGATTTAAAAAAAAGCATTAAAATCGCATGATATTTGCCATAGATAGGTTTTAGACTATGCAGATCAACATGTACCGTGTCAATTATGGAACTATAATATGTAAAGTTGATTTTTTTCATTGCCGGGGGAAATTTTGTCTTACGACACCTGTTAGGATGTTGCACCGATTTCTCATATATATATTCAATACAACATCATTCATCCAAATTTGGCACAATTCAAATTTTAATTACCAATGAGCTTGGTCAACTACTTCGACACTTCCCCTCGGTTCAAAACCCAGAAGAGGAAATGAACACAATATAACACTTTCGGGATATATTCGTGGGACTCCTGGATGCGTGTGTGTGTTGTGTGTTTGCATGTGCTGTGTGCATGTGTGCATGGGTTAGGCTTACAGGCCGGCTCAAAAAAAATTTCAAATTTCAAATTTTAGTTTTGATTCTCACATGACATGAGAGCTCCCCATACTTCGGAGAAATATTTGACATCTGATCTTATTGAAGTAAAATATTTTCAAATCTTTACTTAAAATATATAGTATCTCAAATTGAAACAAAGGCTCATGGTTTAGAAGAGCCCAACCAAGATCAAATTGCATAATTGTCCTCTAATTTACATGCTTGATTTAATTTCACAATTCAAAAGTACCACTAAATCATTTTGTATTCAAAATTCAAGTTTCTCTTAATTTTTCAGTTATAAAGTCTGATCCAGGACGTCTTATTTCTTTATATTTCTTTCTTTTACCTCGGACTTCTATGATGGTTGTTTCATCATAGGAATCTATCAAAATTCTTGAAAACATACATTTGAAAATTTATCCCATTCCAATTTTATTTTCACAAAAGTTTTCGTTCATGAAGCAAATTAAAAACAAATATAGAAGCAACTTAATCCCTTCAAATGCAATTAAATTTGGTCATTTATCCACTTGCATACTCACATGGAAACAACATTTATCATCTTTCCAATTTTGTCCTCACCACACCCAACACGTGACCCGTTCCCTAACTCAATTATACTCCTTTCCACCCTCACGTGACCGCAAACCGTTTCGCCTCGTTAACGCCGCACGTTGACATACGTCGGTCTCAACGACCCTCCGCCACGCGTACAGTGGACGCGAGGAAGAGATTCAATAGCGTTGAGGATTCGCAACGGCGCCGTTAGTTTTAACGGGGGCAAAGAAAAATATTAGAGGGATCCACTTAATTAATTCGCTTATTATTCGTGGACAATTTCTTTGGCATCCGAGAGCGGGAACGAGAAGGAACAACAAAAATGGCGAGCCAAACACCGGCGAAGGACACGGCGGAGGAGGCGGTCTCCGTCGAGCTGCCGGCGCCTGAGGGATGGAAGAAAAAGGTTCGATTTTGGGGGCTCTTGTCGTTAATTTCACGCTTGATTGTTGTTTTTTTGGCTTAATTGTGCTGTTATATGCCCTAGTTGTTGCCATGTTTGGTAAAGTTATGTGCTTGTTAGGGTTTGTGATTATTTTGAGTGTGTTTTGGTGGTTTAGGTATTGGCTTGGTTGTAGAGCTGGGGAAGCTAGGGTTTAGTGAATTTATGGAGGATGCGTGTTTGATTTTAGTGAATTGTGTTGTTTTGTAGCTTGGATTTGCTAGGTGAGGCGTGAGATTTAGTTTTTAGGGTATGAGGTAAGCAGCTTGTGTTTTTTCCCTTTCCCTTTCCCCTCGAAAAATATTATGCTGTATGATTTGTTATGAGTTTGGAGGATCTTGGATTTGTTTTATTACATGTCTTTGATAAATAGAAAAGTGTAATGGTTCTATAGTGTGTCTAGTAGAAATTTCCTTTTAAGAAATAGTAACTTATGTATTCTGCAAAATTTCCTTCAAGGAATCTTGCTTGGACAAGAAAGTGGGATGGGGCCTTTGTTCTATAAACGGCAATTTTCTTTACTTCCATATATGGAGATATATATTACACGAAGTGGTGGTGTTCTGATCCGCATAGGGATCCCTTTCTATATATGTCATTCATTGCCACAAGCAAGCACCGCAAGAGAAACCTCTGATTCCACATGAGCTTTTTTATTTCCTTAAAAAGAAAAAAACCCTTAAGTACCCATCCTAGAAACTGCGTTTAACACTTGAAACGAGAGGCTGAGTAGCTATACACAATTTAGTGTACCGTTGTGCTAAAACTCCAGCCTCTTATATATGAATCGCTCACATTACTGTCATCGCCTATGTCTTACGCATAATGTGGTTGGTTATGAAATGAAAATTCATAAAAAAATTTAACAAGTTTTACGACTAAAGCCAACCTAACGACAACTTCCACTAATTAGTGCCAAATTCCCCAGAAGACTATAGAAAAGAGAGATTTTTGCCACATTTCACAAGCGATAAGTTAAATTCAATGACCAAAGTTGTTATTATGGTCATGATCATTAAGGGTAGTGAGGAGAAGTGTCTAGCAGCTTAACCGGCAAACCAAATAAATTATTAAGGGATATATACTCGGGGGAAAATAGAAAAAATGGCACTATTAATTCCATTTCTTATGTAGTATCAAATGTCATAGAAAGGCTCAAACTTTGACATGGATACCGGGCAGATGTATTAAAAAATGTGATTAGAGTATATATTTCTAAGAAACAAGAACATCAATTAGCAACATCTTGACTTTTGTTTTTAACAATTTAAGCACTTCATTAGTTATTTGATGAAATGTTGTAAAATTGAATAGTTGACATAGAAGTGGTTTCTATATTGATTGACCTTGATAATCAACACGTAAATAAATAAGTCGACAAGTTAGTTTTTTTGGTTCAATAAGACTGTAAGTAACCTTTATAGAATGTATAATAAATATTTATTGTTGGATTTTTACCTATTATACATTTGCATTTCATTTGGTTCTCGGGGTATATAAATAGAAAGATTCATCTAATTTGCAAGCTATTGCATTTAAAGGCTAAGCTATAACATTTTTCGATTAAAAATTAATTTTCATATTACTCTTTTGATTAAAAGTTCAATATTTTATGTTACTTTATGTATTTTTATATCAAGGCAATTGTTGATTCAGTAATTTTTTCCAATGGTGGACGATTTTTTTGGGGATATGTGATAGACTTATTGGGTTTGATTATTTTAGAGAGATGATTTGAATGGAAAAGGAAGTATATAAGGGTAAAAGGAAGAAAAAGATGTTACAGCTAATGAGAGAATGTTCAACAACCTAAAAAAGGAGAATATGAGATAGCCTTAAAGATAAAAGAGGGTATTATATTACATCGATGAATTGAGCGGGATATACCAAATTACGAAAGATTTTCAGGGGACATATGAGAAAAATCCTTGTTTTAAGTTGTAGATTTTCTCATTTGTTGTGGGTATATTTGTCAGTTCATATATTTATAGTGTTTTGTTATATGTTATATATTTTTATGTTATGGTATGTTATTGATGAATTTTGTCATTATGGTGTTTATTGAATATAATTTGATCAATTAGTTTTTAATCACTTAAGTATTTTGTTGGCCAAAGGTGAGACCAAAAAGCACAAAGTTTTAAATTTTAAAATAAAATATTGTTACAAAGCAAATTACGTATAAGCAAACATGATCAAAGCTATTACAAGACAAAAGCTTAATATTGTATTCTTAAAAGGAGAGGTAATGTGCTCCAATTTCAAGAAATCGGTCCACTAGAAAAGTCTTTAGCACTAAAAAATTTAGCGACCTTAATGGAAGTATTGAAGATACCGAAGAACAATCTCTTCAGGCCTACAATGGACCTCAAAAATCTTTAGTTCCGTTCTTTCTAAACATGCTAAAGATTATTGGCAACCACCATTATGAGAAGTGCCCCGATTGTAATCTTACTTTAGAGCTTCAGTTAGATGAAATCTATGATGTCATGTAGATTACATGGTGTATAACAAAGACCGTAACGTGTTAATGATTCTTGGACCGTCCAACTAGAGAATTTATACAAGAATAGATGTGTATGGTTATTGGATTGAGCTTTGAAAGAATGCATTGCCTTCCACCAATACCTCTTTCTTGAGTGTTAAGTATGTCTCATTTTCTAAGCATGACTTTCCATAGACATATAGAGCTAGGTTGCACGAACACGTCTTTTTTGTTGTATCTGTGTCGGACACGGATTTGTGTCCGACACAATTTCTGTGTCCCGCTTCGAAATGAGGATGATTTGGATTTGGACGTGTCAGACACGTTTTAGTGCGGTATGACAACGATTCCCGTAGGAGCGACGACCCTATTTTGACAATTGAAGGTGAAAATCCTAATATTTTTTAAACTTTTGAGTTGACATTTTCTTGCTAGCGCTTAGTATAATTTCTATGATGAAATATATAAGGTTTTTGCTAAAATTGTTAGAAAAATACTGAAATCATATGCTTTTATTGAAATTATATTAAGTATAGTAGTTTGTTGTATGATATTACTGAAATTATGTCAAATATAGTTTAAAATTGTTGAAATCATTTTTTTGGAAATTGCTGAAATTATTCCGAAATAACTTAGTTCTTTACTGAATTTTGATAAATACAATAAAAAATGTTGAAATGCTAAGGTTTTTGTTGAATATGTTGTAATGTTATAATATTATATTTCTTATAATTATATATGTTATATATATGTGTGTGTGTGTGTCCCCGATCCTATATTTTGGGATTTTGTCGTATCGTTGTGTCGTATCGTATCGTGTCCATGCCCCTGTGTCCGTGTCCATGCAACCTTGATAAAGAGTTCTACGGAATGTATTTGTGGTACCAAACAAATTTAGCTCAAGGGTATATTAGTGAAGGGTGTGGTAGAAGTGATGATTTCGTGGATTTTGTGGATGTGCCTATATGAGAAGACTTCCATAATAAAGTGTCACTGACAATAAATCTATTAGTATTAATCTTTCTTGTTAACTTTCATACCACAATCAGTTGTTATGATTGGTGAAGTAAATTGAGAAAGAAACCATTTACCGTCTCAAATAAAGACCGAAAGTTTGGCGTCAAGTGGAATATCAATATTTTCCTTCGAACCGAGGGTCAAGAAAAAGATAAGTTGAAGTAATCATAATTCAATATACGACTATTTTTGAATAAATCACTTGTATTAAGAGTACTTCTCATAATATGAGATCTCCATGATGACGAAGCGGTCCAAAAGTTCGAAAATTATTTCTTCTTGAAGGTGCCACAAACGCTGAGTGAGTCCATGCAGCTTAACGTCCTTCTTTATGGAAAAAGTTTGAGGCAAAGGTTTAACCCTGATGCAAGATTGTAATCGTGTGGACTAAAAATACCGAAAACATCTCGTTCTTTGGGTTTGCTAATATCTCACCATTATATAGTAAAATGTTGAGTTTCCTTACAAAAGTTCTCGCCAAATGGATTCCCTTTTTAAGAAAATAAATCTCTCTTGTATTTGATAGGCTAGGAGAGTTGATCAGAGAAGCTTAAAATATTCGCTATTAAGAGATGTTTGAACTTTAATACATTATGTTTTGACGTCATCTTATCATTAAATGGTTGACTCAGATGGCATTAAGACTTTTGGAAAAGTGGAAGAGCAATAATGTAACCCCTCCTCCATACCAAGTGTTCGAAAAATTGATGATTCGAAACTCAATACCATTGTAGATGAAAAATAGATATTGCTTTTATTTCTATTTGCTCGTATACTGGAGAAGATTTGTAAGGTATTAAGTACATAATTTAGAGCTATATCCAATTTCACATCGTTTTTTCCAAGAACAAGAATGTCCTCGCCATAAAAAAATACCAAGAACACTTCTATCAATAGTGCTAAATTGAATGGTACTGGTATATAAATTATCAGAGCTACCAAGAGAACTTTGATCAATAGTCCTAAATCCATTGGAATCCTCTTTTGCCTGCAAAAATTAAGAAAAAGAAGGCATCACCAATGTGAATAAGACGAAAGAGGATCATCTTGCTGAACACCGGAAATGGGACCAAAATAACCATGTTGCGAGCCACTCAAATTAACTGAGAACATCGGTTTATATATAAGCACCTTTCATTTATACCAATACCACATTGTAGGAAGTCCCCTTTGATCCATCAAATGCAAAAGAAAATCTCTATTGACTAAATCAAATACTTTGTGCAAATCAATTTTTGCACAAAACCCTTTTAATCACTTCAACATCTATATTTCTTACACTGCTATTACACACTCTTTTACCCCCAAACACACACACACACAGGTACGGGAAACCAGTCATGTGGTTATGAGTGTAGTTTGTAGCAACAATTTGGCTGAGGTCATTAGTCACAACATGCTCTTGGAAAGTGAAGAATTTAGGTTTTCTTGGAAAAACAGTATCTCCAGCTCTATACAATATCATTTTCAAAATGACGGACTGACTTTTTCAGGCTTTTTTTAGTATGACGTGAAACTTCTATTGCTCGCCCCTACATATTTACCATGGACATCTTCGGTATAATCAGAGTAACATTTTTTATATGTAGTAAAACTGTAAAAGTTTGTAATCATTAATAAAGCTTATTGAATAGTATTTTTAAGGGAGGAAATGCAGACTCGACTTCTCTAAGTTTATGTCTTATGATGCCCATCATTGTTGATATCCTATATCATATTTGGTCTCTCCTTGTGGGGACTCTTCCTCAATGTTGTAAACATGCATGACAACTGATACAGAGTAGGCATCCTCATCCAAGGCCCATTTGTTAATGGACTGTTTGGCTCCATTAGCCTGATAAAAGAGGTCTAAGATGAAGACCTCAAACTTAGGTTCTATCTTGAGTCGGTTAGGATATAATTAATTGAGTTTTGTGTTGAATTAGTTAGGAGGTTTTTTTTGTCAGTGTTTTTTGATACAGTCAGATTGGTGTTGATGGTATTTAAAACACATTTAATATTTTGTGGTTTTCTGTAAAATGGGAAGAGGAATTGTTTGTTTAATTCCATTTCAGAATTTAAAACCTAGTTGATTGATTTCATAGGGTATTTCCCCCCTTTTTTTGCTTTGTTTTCCTTTGCAATGCTACACTATAATCTTTCTCCTCATTCTGAAGCTATTGAATTATAACAATCTTGGATGATTTCTTTCGATCTACAAAATTATTTGATTCTTATTTACCAAAATGGAAATTCATTTGGCTTGCCAAGTGCTTCTCTACTTAGAAAAGGTAATTAAAAAAAATGAAATGCATCGATATTGATGCGATTCCTTGAGACATAGATTAAGTGGAGGATCAGAAGAATGGCAGGAAGCAACACTTTTGATGCACAACAACCTGACTATCATAGCATTGGTGACGATTTTCTCCAAACTGATGCTTGAGTGCATATCACCTGATTTTGGGGAGCTTTTCGTGAGGCCTACAGCCGTATATATGCTTTAGTATTTACTGACATTTCTGAGCCCGAAGAATCATTTCAAGAGCTGAATTTTTTTTCGGTGCTTGCTTGCTATTTTTAAAAAGTTGTATATACTCTATATGATTGATACGACGACTGCAAGCATCTCTCTCAGCATGGTTATGCTAGTTTATTTTTAATGTGCAGGATTTTGTATTTAATATATTTTGCAAGGTTTCCGCAAGAATTGCTACATAACACATTCAGGGCTTATATGAGGGAATTACAATTTCTTTAACCAGTTTCCTAAATTGATGTTGCTCTATCCTTTAGTACTGTTTCAAAGACTGGCCCTCGTTCCACCCTATTACTTTCCTAGTTATTGTGATCAATGCCTTTCATTTCGTGTCATGTTTAGTTTACTCTTTTTAGTTGTGACAGTAATATATTGATGGTGGGGGTTATTTCATCTCTAACATGTTAGTGGTATTGCAAGACGTTAAATGGCATTAAAAAAATTAGCGTTGCTTTCCTAGTTGAAAGTAGGATACAATCAAGGTTCATATGCATGGTACAGCTACTTAAATGCATGACTACCTTACCATGAGCTTTGCGTAAATCCAAGTTCAAGTAATAATGGTATTTGCGGAGAGATTGAAGCCCAATAACTATGCAGATGGATGATGCGCCTTGACGTCAAATTTCTGAGTATTTGCCTACCTGATAAATGGACTTTAGCAAGTGAAATTGATTTAACATGCATCCATAAGCAAGGCCTAGAAGCATATGGCAGGTCATAATTGCCAAGGGGTTTAATGTAGATTTATGGCAGGCCATAGGCACCATGAACTTATGAATGGGAGGTGTCGTTCGAATAGGTGGTATCCTTAGGTAGTGGACGGAAGGAGCCAGGAGTGAGGTGTGTGTTTCCTTTTGCTCGAGTGGGGTTTGGGAGCTAAGAGGCAAGGGATAGTTAACTGTCTTTACCATAAATGGTGTAACTATTCTATCCAAGTGGATTAGGTAACAATCCTCCCATACCCACATAATGGGAGTCTCTTACGACTTGCCCCCCCTCTACATTGGTTACCCTAGGTGGGGGTAGTAGCATCCAAATTGCAGTCCATAAGTGTAGGTATCATGTATAAGCTAATTTAGTTATGTGATAAGAAGACATAGATATACATCACCAATATATGTGATCCCAAACTTTGAAATAGGCTACTCAATAGCTTTTAAGGCTGTCAAACAATATCAGAGCATAAATCATTAAACAACTCATCGGACTTAACATTTATTATTTATAATTTATAGGTGAATTTTCGGCAATTATGAGTAGTATTAGAGGCAAACATTAGAGAAGTGGATCAAATTAGGCAAATCTTATCACCATCCAAAAACTGAAGGCAAAAATTTACCTACAGCAAATCAATAAAACGAAGCAAAACGAAGTTAAAAAAGGGAAAAAGAAATTAAACATCAGTGAGTGGAGGGGTGAGGGGACTACATGCATAACCCAATTAAACGTTTATAGTTTATAAGGGAACTAGGGTTCCCATGGATCTACAACTGTATGAAGAAGCAAAGCCACTACCAAAATGATTTGATGTCTTCCGACTTGGTCCCTCTTTGGCATCCTCGTCGCCATATCTTGTTATACCTTGTTGGTGAGAGGTTGGAAGCGGGTGAGAATAGTGCACTCTTTTATGAAATGCCAATGTACGGAGTTGTCCCTTAATCATTTAAATTGATGTTTTTGTGTACAGTAGAGTATTGATCCTCAGCTAACCAACTGATATAGGGGTGTTCATGGATCAGATTATGTTGATTTTTGCATGCTCATAGTTCTTTACACCTGAAGCAGACTTCCGGCTAGTTTTTCACCCTACAAACCCACCTGTTCTAATGGATGTAGTATCAACACAGTATCCGTTTGGCATGGGCGGGCCAAGATTTTAAAGATAAGGCGAGTTACATATTGGTTTTGGATGGGTATTCTAAAACGAAGTTCAAAGATAAATAACATATGAGCGCAGGCGCGTGCGTGCGCATGTGTGTGTATCCATACATACATACAATGCAAATAACTTCATATATAAGAGGGCTGATATGAATTGATGTTTAATGTGTTTAGGTGGGTATAGGCCAGGTTCAGACTGGTTTCCATTATGTAAAACGGCAATTTAAAAACAGTGTATTCAACACCCGCCAAATATAGATGCATAATGGATTCGACCGAACCCCAAAATATGGACGGCTGCAGGCTAGTTTTGGGTTGAAATTGTCCATTGCACAACAACTGAAGACCATGAAGATGGTAAAATCAAGGAGCCTTGGCTAAGACCATGTGAAGTGAATAAAAAATTAGAGATCATTTTATTTACCCATTGATTGGGTATGCATCAAAATTGAGGAGGTTTTTAAGGTCAACAATGGTTTATCTAGACATAAATGGGCATTCAAGTGGAAGGCCAGGTTGGTCTGGTTTTAGAACATCAAGCCAAACTATCAATTCTATGTTCAACATTAAGCCTCACAACAAGTTAATAGATATCCACTGCGGCAAGTATGTAGGATAGGAAACTGAAAGTAAATTCCAAATATTGAGGTCTAATACAGTGTCATGATACGTGATTAGGATATATATAGACATTCCAAATATCAGAAAAATATAGGGATACGGGTATATAATTTAATATTTCCGGATACCGATAAAGATATAATTTTAGCAAAATTATTCAGATAGATGTACAGATCCGGATATGTGAATTCGGATACGGTTATCCGCGCTACAATACAAGAAAATTTATCATTTTAAATCAAATTTTAGTTAATAATGCTTACCTAAACCATATATTTTTGCTCATTTTATATGTTAAAATTAAATTTTGATATATTATTTCATCAGATTTGTTTTCAAAATATGTAAAATACGAGAGTAATATTTATAGCATATTTTGTTAACATGTTTATTTATTCATATAATATTCATTTGATATTTGTCTCTATCAAATATTTTAATTCATATTAACTAACTATTAAATGAAATGTAATGATTACATACCCATTTTCGTCCTTTATTCATATTTGTTTTATTTTAATTTTTTTATACTTGTATCCAATTCATAATTGTATCCGCCTCTTTAATATCCGCTTTGTATCCGTTTCCGATTTTGACAAATACATGCCACTTTATATTACCGAACTATATTTGTATGCGTATTCGTATCCTTTGCTAGAAAACAAATACGGATATGGTAATGATCATATCCGCTCCATATCCAATTCGGATGCAGCCCAACATGAATTTTTTTATGGCCGCGGGGATGAAGTATGCTACTTTGAGCAGTATAGGTATTGAGTATGAAGAGGGTTAGCTTAATTGGATTGATTTTGCGGTCGTGTCATACTGGGAGCATTGGCTTGGATAGTTTCGACAATTATGCACGGTGCTATATGCAAGTGTCCATACGACATATACATTTGAAGACATCGTTAAGCAAGGATCATGTGTATCTTCTAGTATCTATATAGCAAAGTCGATCCAACACTTGTTCAAAAGATAGAAAGTCCTCAAATTTAACATGCAAGTTAAAAATTTTGTTCAAATTTTGAATCTAATAGCGCAAGTCACGAGACACTCAAATGTGTAATAAGCGAAAGCTAAATATCACCTTCAAACTCCTAGTTTACTCAAATAATCATTACTCCTTTAGTTCTTGGCTACAATTTTGGCGATCCGGATTGGAAATTTACCACGAATTAGATCACAAAAATAGGATTAATTCAAGGGGGTGGTGTGAATTAGGTAACCCCATTCCAAGTTAATGCTCAATGGTCATTTACATGGTCAAAGATTATGCACATTCTTCCGTGCATAGACAAACCCATTGTGTTAACATACATGTGCTCAATAATTTGTTAATCTCCTATCAACAACTAACTTTATCGAAGCTTATGTTTATTTCTAATGATTAAAGACCTTGCAACATTGAACTATTCATATGCAGGAAAGTCTTCTTACTAAAGATAAGTTTGTACCTTATTTGATGTGCCGCCTTTTCATTTTTAGACAATGTGTGTCAATATGATTGTTTGCATTTACGTAGAGGATCCTCCTCTCTCTTAGAAAAAAAGAAAACTAAAATTACAATATGTTAGCTTCTTTATGTATTATCATATTTATTGAAAGCGCTTCCATTTATTAACATAATCGATGTATGTGTTAAAAGCATGTGTTAAAAGCATGTATGTAAATGATCAAAACACATGCAACTGTTTTCTTGTGTCTTGATTTTTGAGAATTGCATTGTTCATCACCCTTTATCCTTTTCCAAGACCCCGTTCTGTGTGGGTGTGGTGGGTTGTGGGCTAGCGCTTGTGTTATAGGTGCACTTGCGCAATTGCCGGTGTAAGATTTCCCTCCTAGAAAGGATATATGTTTCACTTTTTAAGGTAGCTTTCCTTTCCCGTCAAATTGCTGTTTGTTTGTGGTGTAGCATTGCATGATTTTGCGGAAAGGGGACATAGTTTGTTCGGTAATTCTACATGCTGTCAAAAGCAAATATTATTTGCAAATTAAGTTTCTTCCTTCCACAAAGGAAAATTAATTTTGTGAATATATCTATGTTTTAGTTTAAATTGATTCCTCTGTGAACATTAGATACTTTGGAGATGTATGATCCTATATTCATACCCTTGCAAAAAATCTCTTATGCATATCTTTCATTACAACAATCTCAATCAGATGCTATATATATTATTTTCATTTTATTTCATGTGTTATAATAAAAAATCTCGATACTGCTGGGAACATTATGGTCATTATTTAAAGAATGGTCTGATGCTCTGTGCTTTCTTATATGTTCATTTAGGTGTAATATCATTTCACCCTTCAATTATATCTTAATCAGCAGTAGTACCTCCCTCTCCTCGACAACTTATTACCTCAGTCCTGATATGACTTAGAACAGGGAATTTAACCTAATTGCTGACAACTCACAGGTGTCATTACAAAAATCTCGACAGTTGTAAGATAGCGATTGCTATCTGAAGAATGCCATTGTGCTGCTCTATTTTCGGGAATGTTATCTTAATAATATTGTTCGGGTTAAATTCATTTAACACCGTGCAAGTATATCTATTCAGCACTTGTAACCTCTCATCGATTTATTAGCACAGAACACCCCTGGGTTCAGTCCTGATAAGGAGAATTTGACATAATAGCTTACTAACTCAGGAAAACTATGTGCTGATAAACCAGTCAAGGTGTGTCAAGTGCTAGAAGAGATACCGATGAAGGGTGTCAACTGCATTTTTTTGGCACTGGGGTGTCAACTGCAATTAACCTGTAATATTTGATGTTTACTTCTCAGTTGCTATATTTCTTTATTAATATTCTCGCCGATGCTAATATTGGATTTTAGAGCGTTCTTCCATAATTTACCTGCTTTCTTGTCTAGATCTGTATTGAACCTTGTATAACACAGTTAAAAATTATGGCGATTCCTTTCTTTTCTATGCTCTAAACAGTTTACTCCCAAAAAGGGCGGAACACCTAGAAGAAATGAAATAGTTTTCATCTCACCAACGGGCGAAGAGATCACGAACAGGAGACAGTTGGATCAGTACCTACGTGGACACCCAGGAGGCCCCCCTTCATCTGAATTTGACTGGGGAACTGGTTCTCTCTCTCTCTCTCTCTCACACACACACACACACACACACACACACAGACAAAATACATATCCATGTGACGCATGCATTTTTGCTTGCCTATGAATCAGTTTTTATTAAGGTCGATCATTCATTCAGTTCAGTTTTAGGGAACAAAAACCTAACTGATACCATAGTAATTAGCATGCAGAATAAAATATAGCGATGAATTTTATATACATACCCGATAAACATGTCTACCTCTTGACATTTGAATAGAATATAACAATGAATTTTATATACATACCCGATAAACATGTCTACCTCTTGACATTTGAATAAAATATAACAATGAATTTTATACATACCCGATAAACACGTCTACCTCTTGACACTTGAATAAAATGTAACGATGAATTTTATCCTGCTTCTCATTTTGCATTGAGACAAGGTTTACAGCACCCAATATCTTGCCACTACAACGAAAGACTGATAGTCATTGTCCCTCGTCGACCCTGTTATAGTCAGGGGCGGATCCTTATAGAGTCGAGGGTAGGCATCTGCCCCACCTGGATTTGACGTTTACTATATATTGTAGCACATGCAAACAGAGTTCTATATATGTAAATGTAACACCACCTCACCTATCATTAGTGGCATGGAGCTCAGTGGTTGGGAGTTTGGAGTGCTTTTGATGTGGGTATAGGTTCAAAATCAAGGCTTTATCAATTTATTCAATTTATTTTCTTTCTTTCTCTTGCAACGATTTGACAACAATGTGGGGCCCAGTGTATGCGGTTCTCAACATATTGTTCTTTATCAGGAAAAAACATCCTTTTAAATTAATTGTACGTTTTGCACAATGCATTATTGTTTTTATATTATCATTATACACAAAATACCATATCAGTATATTAATCTCAAGATTGAAACCTTTTGAAAGAAATATATTCTGAAAGTACTAATATGGATTACCAATTTATTTTATATATCAATTGCCAATTTAATTATTGATGTTGTTTATAACATCTAGTAATTGGGACATAAATTTTGGTTTTACGACCATTGCAAGCCTAAAAGTTATGTGTATATAAGACAAATCAATCCATAAAATTTATATAGAAATTATGTTGATATATGATTATATGAAGTATGATTTGATGTTTTTTGCGGCTGAACCTTAGGATATTATTCTAGTGAAGTTGCTCTAATATAAATCTTCCATCAATAACAATTTGTTCTTCTACATTTTTGTCCCACCTATATTTGTCTTGATCCGATACAGTTGTAATGTAAAATTTCGCCTCACCGGACAAAAGGTCCAGGATCCGTCACCGGTCCTAGTTACGTCTCGGCTTGTTGAATGCAGTCTCAACACCCTCTAAATACATAGAACATAATGTCATACACTCCTCGGCGAGAAAACCCTCAACAATCGACCCTTCAAGCCTAGACTTATTACGAATGTATCGTTTTATTTTACACATGAACCTACGGAATGCAAGTACATTTAATTCAGGATGGAACTATTATTCGAAAACAATTCACAACAACTATTAAGTAATGTTTACCTCTCGAATGGATACATCCACAGATTAATTAGCATGCAGAACTGAACCTTTGAACTAATTTCTTTGTCCTTTTCTTTTAGTTTTCGCATATAATTTATATATAACTAGTATAATAATAATGACATACTATGTTTATATCTATATTCGTATTTACATTTGGAGTTTGTTCCATTGCAAATTAGATGAAGGAAATGTGTTAGACCCAAGATTTGGGTGATCCGTCCTGTTCACAATGGTATTTGTAAAATATCGGTATCAATATCCGTATCGGAAGATCATTTTTGGGATTAGAATTGGGCCATCTCGGATCGGGAATATCGGATTTTTTTATTGTTTGAGTAAGCAATTTTTTATAATAAGTAAGATTTGTAAATAGAGGGTAGAAATAACTATATACAATTTGTTACGATTTTTAGTGAGTAATGATGCCTGGAATGGTTTGACACATACATTATAAAGATAACGTGAACTTGACATTTTATTAGGAAGCAATGATGTTAAACCAGCAATCCATTAATAAACTCACTAACCCATTAATAAACATAGCACTAAAACCATGTAACCAATTGGTGAGCCCAATACCAAGGTTTAAAACCTCAGTAGCGATTTTTGTGGAACTAGAAATTGACCATCTCGGATCAGGATTGGCCAAGATTTCAAACCATGATTTGTATCTTAAAAGTTTAAACTTATATATATGAAAAATGAAAATATTTAAAGGTGCTTAATTTATAAATCAAGTGAGTGCAAAATGGATGTCTTTCCAATTATAGATTACAAGGTTTATTCATTCATGATTGGGTTAGCAACCTCTAAATTCCTCTGATTTTTTCAAAGATATAGTTCTTAAGGTATGAAAATCTATATGAATGGTAGGTAATCAATTTAATGTTGATTAAGAAAAATTCTCCTTTTTTTTCTGCAAGCCGAGTTATACTGGAACATCCCCATCAAATTTATATTTATATTTACTATATTTTGATTCAGTTTTAGATTGAGTTTTTTTTCCAACTGTTAATTATTATTACCCTTTTTTTGTTGCCAAAACTGAAACGAACCTGCTGAAAACAGAAAACTTTGGTTGGTTCAGTTTCTGTTCGGCCCGTTTATGCTCACCCCTAATCTCTGCTTGACTGAAATCAAACAGGCGATGCACCACGAAGATCTTCAAGACTCAGTGTCAAAGCTAAAGCTACAGAGACTCCTGAGGGGGAGAAACCCAAAAAGCGAGAGCGAAAATCAAGCGGAAAGAAGGCAGTCGAAGATAAAAAGGAAAGCGAAGATGAACAGGACAAGGCTCCTGAAGCAGCTGAAGATGCAGCTGCAGCTGATGAAGCTGAAGATGCAGCTGCAGCTGATGAAGCAAAAGAATCTGCAGATATCGAAATGAAAGAAAATGAAGGTAATGCAAACACAGCCAAAGAGGCTGAAGGTGAACCACAGAAAGAGGCGGTAGATAAAACTGATGAAAACATTGAGGGGGAAAATGAGAAAGCAGAAGACGATGAAATGAACAATAATGAAGGCACAGAGAGTGCTAGTGTTGAGGCTGAAGGGGAAGCACACAAAGAATCTGTGGGAAAGCCCAATGAATATGCTGAAGCAATAACTGAGAAAGAAGCAGAAGCAGCAAACCAAGAAGCAAAAGATTCTGATGAAGCAACGCCTCCGGCTTCTGAAGAAAAGGTGAACAAGAATGCAGATGAAGAAAAGATCGGAGATTCTGAAATGTTGCTTCCAAAATCTGTTGCGAACGAGACTGAGAACGCCGAGAAAGGGAAGTCCGGAGATTCTGCAGCGGTTCCTCAAACAGTCGAAGCTGAGAATGATAGCTTCAAGGAGAAGCATGGCAATGCGATCCCAAAGGCATCGCCTGTGAACTGCTGAAGATTATATAAGTCTTGAGAGATTACATAGCTGCATTTTTAATTTAATTTAGTCTGGATTTCTAGTTAGAATAATAATAATATCGGTGCTGTATTCTATATGCCTGAGTGCCTTTTAAGCATATATAGTCATGAAATTGAGGGTGTATTCTGTTACCATCAACCGTAAACATGTTTTAAATCTCATTAAACTTTATTTTCTGATGCCATGGTAATTTTAGGTGTATTATTATGATATCAGTAACTGATTATTTTGCGGTTGAATGGTCCATTGTGTACTTGGATTTCTTGATTCTGAATTCGGTTTCTGCTTTTGTTGGATGGTCACAACATTACTCAGATTGAATCAAAGAAATTTCCAAGGAAGAGCAAAAATTTCTATCCTGTTCATAAACTATCCACACTCAAATTGAATCAAAGAATGAATCCAACAACACTAGGAAAAAAACACGACCCAAAACCAAGAAATCCTCAACAACAAATATCACATACAACCAAACCATTCTCATTACATCTCAAGCACTTCACATTCATCTCTTTCTCCTCAACATGCACTTTCCTACCCCCATTGCACTCAAAGCAAACCCTAAACCTAATTCCTCCACACCCCTCACACAAATCTCTTCGCCCTCGGTTTCTCTCGACTCCTTCGACCAAAGGCAATAGTTTCCCTTGCTCATGCAATCCCAAGACCTCATCGGCTCCTCCAATGTATCTTCCTTTTATAAATAATCTTGGCGGAATCGCTCGAAACCCGAGTATTTTCCAAAGCTCTTCTCTGAATTCCACATGCATTGCTAAATTTCTCTCAATGAAGACCAGCTTCAGATTTTCTAGTAGCAATCTTATGCTGTTGCAATCTTCAAATGTTTTCCTTATTCCCCCAAGGCTAGTTGTGTAGAGAACTATCGACTCTTTTCCATTGGGTGGTGTTTTCTCTTCGAATTCGAGGAGCGGGCCTTCTTCATTGTTGATGCTTGTGCTTGAAATTTCCAAAGGTGGCTCTTCTTCCTCGATTTTGGCTTCTTCGAGATTCCGAATATACTCCATCACTGCTTGTCTGAATGCAGCTAAAAGATCGGGATCGAAAAGGGTAGCTGAATTTGGATCCGGCTTGCGATATTGCGATTTATCAATTGGCCTGATCTTCTCTTTGTTTCCATCAAATGCTTCTAAAGGAGCAAAAGGGTCTTTGAAATTCTCCTTGTTGTCATCAAAATCGACAGCTTTTGATTGAATTGGCTTGATGCTCTCCTTGCGATCATCAAAATCTCTCATGGATTCAAGAGGAGAAGAAGGGTCATTGAAGTGAAGGATTGGGGAGTTTTTAATATAATTCACTTGAGGAATGGACTTGAGCTCCTTTAGGATCCTACCCTTCATCGATTTCATCTTTGGTCTTTGATATTTGGATAGTGAAATGATAGGGGATGAGAATGAAAGTAGAGATATTAGAGTGAGAAAAAAGCTTGTCTGGGATTGGGAAAAAAGATGATGGTGAGGTCCAATACCTTAGAGAAGAGCAACGGCTATAAAGTTGAGTGGGGTTTAAAAAAAAACTATAAATATTAGATAAGAGCGAGGGTCATAGTTAAGGGGCGTTGATTTCGTTTTATGCGGATGTTCCTAGAAAGATTGAAATTATGCGGATGAGGTGGGGAAATTTATGCATTGAAAAAGTTCTAATAAGGTTTAAAAAAAGTACTTTCAAAACCCAACCCGAACCCGATTCCTATCCAAAATTAGCAACCCCAACCTGTTATGTTTTTAATCGGGTCAAGCCGAACCGACCCGGTTGACCCAAACCCATTATCCCAATGCATAAGACCTTTAAATTTATACTCTGTACCAATTCCAAAGTTGGCTAAGTTATAGTATTTTTCCCTATGTCAATGACTACAAGTTTTAAGTATATTAAATTTATGCTGAAAGTATGTCGATAGGCGATTAACCGAAACTAGGCGATTAAACGAAACTTTGGTTTCATAAACCATGTTCTCAAATGGCCCTAAACTTTACGAAACTCTGGTTTTATGAACCACGGGTTGTACACATGCAAATTGTGGTTTCATTTTAACTAAATCAAAACTGTGGTTTCCGAAACCATGTTTCCAAACGTGGCCTTAGTCATCAACTCCCCCAACAACAATATCAAAATCCAGACTCGAAATTTAAAGAAAAACAGTATACTAGATATATCAAAACTGGGAAAATAAGCACATACTTACAAATTGTTCCTAAACTGCAGAAATTTAATGCTACTAGATATATCAAAACTTGGAAAACAAGCCACTAATATAATTGCTTAGCTCTTTAAGTATGCACATGCATACTAAAAACCCAGAAATTTAATGTCGTTAGATGCTATATCGTTCCTAAACTGCAGCAACATTCAAAATTAATTTTGGTACCCCCCACCACCCAAAAAAAAAAAAATCAAAATCAAAACTAGCAACCTAAGGTTAAAAAAGCCTTTAGCAAGTAGATGTTGCTCTAAAATCAAAGCAACAAGGCTGTACCTTTTGCCACTAAACTTTGCATGCATAGCAAACACACACAAATCTGAATATTCTGAACCGAGTTGTTTATAGTCGAAGAGTATATGCCATTTATACATTCTCGGTAAGCACAAGCAAGACACAACAAAAGCAAAGTACCCAAGAGGCAAATCCTAAAGCATATGCCGAGTATATTACATATTATATCAATATTATGAATATGCACACTAAGCCTCTATATAATATTAAGGCTGAATTATTGTTTGGCTTGTTTAGATATCAGCCACTGAAGACATGAAGCCAATGTAGAAGTTGAAACTGATGCATGTCAATTGTTTCTTCCCATCTTCTCCATATAGCTTCATTGTAAGTGTATATGAACCCTGCAAATGAGAGGAAAAGAAAGGGAGAATTTCATATTTAGGTGTTGTCATGATGCAGGCGAGATTACAGATTGGACTTTTCTCAGATAACCCTATTCTAACTAGGATTAATATTTTGGGCTTATCATAATAAGACCAGGCTTCTGCATAGGAAACCTTGTTATAATGTCGCATGTCGGAAAAGCAAAGTGAAAGAAAATAGTCAAGAAGCTACAACCTCAAAGACCGATGGACAGTAATTAACGGGTGCAACGACACAAATGATGTGGTACCTATCGCAGGAATTAAAACCTTGCACAATATGGAGTTATGGAGCACAAAGATATATGGAAGATTTAACAAAGCTTTATGTCTATAACTAATCCTGAAATTAACACTCTAGTAATTGGTGTCAAGTTATGCGGAAACTATGGATAACAAAGGGCCTTTCCATAAATCCGAGAGCCAAATGGAACACATTCCCAGGTAAGTATACTTCTATACTGACTAAAACTATAAGTTCCAAGATTTTAAGCACGAGCGATGCATGTGTAATTAGACAAACATGAATAACTGTAACTTTTTAATAATGAAATGTTGAATTTAACATAGCTTTGATTTGATACTGCTAAAACATTTTTCCAAGCATGTCTGTTTTCTCAGAAATTTATCATTAATTTTGGGCAATTAATTGGGGGGGGGGGGGGGGATGCATCAACACAAGTTATCTACATTTATGTATGGAATTGGAATGTGCATTTAGAGATTATGTATGTGAGAAAATTGAATGGCTATCCATGTTGAATAACATGTTCGATTAAAAATCTATTTTTTCTACTTCTTTAATAGCACCTTTTATGCAAAATAGGATATATAGGGTTATAAATATAAATTAGTCTGTTTTAAAAATATTTAAGTTGCGGCTATGGCTAAGGCGTACTACGCCTCCTTTATTATTATAAAACTAACCATGCTGCAGGGGACCTTTTTTTGGGTGAAAGTTGCTCTAGGTAAGAGAGGAATGGCCCACCTAGTATAGGTGACTGAAGCCCTCACAGATGGAATTTTATGAGGGTTTTAGGGTGGCCTTGGATTTGCTGTCTGCCCATCAATTCAAATCAAAAAAGAAATTCCAACCCATCAAGAAGTTTCCATGATATATTAGGGATTTTATAACATTGTACAGGCATAAAAAGACCAAAGACCAGGGCGTGGATCTTCTTTAATGGTAGTAACTTGGCTATCCTACCACACTAGTCTCAACTTACTAATTTTACTAGACAGTTGCCTCCAAGTTATCTTTTGGCGAAGAAAGGGCTAAATTACATCAAACTACCCTTAGCTATAAGCATTTTCAATGAACAGTCTTCAAGTTTGAGGTTTCGTTTTTTTTTAAATTACAGTAAGCTTCTTTAAAGAGTGACATTAAAGATATTTTAGCACAAAAAAACTCCCTTAAAACTAAAGCTTAAGGGATTTTTCTGTAATAAAAAACTTTAAGGCAGTTTAGAATAAAACAACAATAGTTAAGGGTATTTTAGTGTAATTTTATCCCAATAAGTTCATGAAGTTTTGCAATTGAAATTCATAAAGTAGAAAAGAATATAGAGAAGCCTAAATCTTACAGGTGGAGTGAAAGATGGTAAAATCTGCTCATGTGACATCACAAAGTCACCAGTAGCAACTGGGCAAGATGTCTCCTCGCAGAGGTCCTTAGTTTCAGAGTGGACATGAAGGAAAAACCATTTGACATCAAGCACAAGTTTCCCCTTAGAGATGGCATCCCCTGCACCAAAAAGTTGAAAGATGCGAACCATTTAAAGCATTTGAGCAATAACTAACAGAGAATATCAAATAAGAAACTAAGGAATGATGCGATAACTATATTATCCCTTAGGTTATTTTATCTTCGACAAGATATATTCAACATCTACAAGAACTACAGCAAGATTGCAAGACACTTCCCACATTCGAAGATATTTTTCTCACTTAAATAGTTAAATTACATTATTAACAAGGTTCATTTCTGTTACCACCAGCAAGAATTCCTAATTCACAACACACATCTATTGCTAATTTTTTTTATTCGCAATTCATTTACTAACTTCAGGTTGATAGGTCATTGGGAGACTGTCGTTCTTTGCTGTAAAACGGCCATGACCCTTCGTTTTGTAAGGCTGCATACTTGCAAAGACTAAGCTCCATATATATTTTTTGCAAAAAAACTTCTCCATAATTAATTTAAGGGTGGTAATGTGCAAGACGAACAACATGCCTAAGATGAATGCTATAGATATTTCAGGCTGAAGCAGCAGTCATAAAAAAAACTTTCAAAGTAATTAATAAAAAAACAAAATATATATTTTAAGAAATGGAGCAGGTGATTTACCAGCAGTTGCTGAGATTTTAAACTGAGCTGGCTTCCCAGTTTCAATAGGATCAGGAAGAATCTCAACCCCATTAATCTTAACAGGATAGTTGGCTTTGTTATCTGCAAAAATTGTACAATTCTCTTGAGATATACGGTGCCAAATAAAGCATAACAAAGATAATTTCTTATATACTGATCAGGATGTACTGCTAAGATCCTATTCACAACTCTTGCCCATCCTTAAAAAAAATTACCCTCAAGCTCTATGGAGAATCTTGTTTCTACCTACAAATTTTTTATGGAATAGGAAAGGGCTTCAACGGGTTCCATTGATATCATGCCATAAAACCCAATTTAAGCAAGGGGTGAATGTCGGCGATACATATCATATATCGACAGATATATCAGAAATAGAGAAGAAACATCATGATTTATTAACTTAATATCATTTTTCTATTAATGAAAAATGTCGGTCGACATGTCTCATGCGGCCAAAATATCAGGAATTCATACCAGATACAATATCGTGACTTTTATATAAAAAAACTTACTTTGGATTTTTGGATATTCAAGTACTACTTAAACTTGACCTACAATTACTAAACCCAATACTTAGCTGACATTTCTCAAAAATTTCATCGGCAAACCCTAGATCCAAGCTTCCTTCTTTCGTCTTCAATAAACCTCAACAAAAGCCTAGATCCCAACACTAAATCTATGCATCCATCGACAAAAATAAAAATTTTGATATTGAATTTTGGGTCCCGAGCATGCTTTAAGGTTTACATTAGAACACAAAAATTTACAATCCGAAATGAAAATTCTCGTGCCGACATGAAACCAAAATCCGACATTTGGAACACTGCAAGTTAGTATGGTTTGTAATTATTTAAGCGGTGAAAAAAAAAGTAACCTAACAGAAAAATAGCCCTACACAAAAGTTGATAAAAACATGATGATTTAATATCAACAATAATCCCTTATCCCAAACTCCTGGGCTCAGCTTAAAAATGGGTTCATTTATCAACCCATAAAAACTTGAGTTGAAGGCTCTTGCTGCTACTGTGATCGCAATCTGCTTTAACAAGCCAACAATGTCTCGTAGATCAGATCTATCTCGATTGCCGATCAAACGCCGAGACCTGATCCCAGGATTCAGGTATAAATGCGGTGAAATTAATTTCATATCAATCATCAGCAACCATGCTGTCACTATATACTTACTATCTACACATACAATCAACATCCAAATGAACTAATCAAGCTATCAAAGATTCGATTAACGGAAAAATAATAGAATAAATCTGGATAAATCAATGTGAGCATATGAAGCTTAGATCCAAATAATTGAAATCGAAACCCTAGATTTGTGCATGAATGAACACTTACTGCAGTAGTCGAAGGATGTTCCGCGGACGAGCGAGCAGGAGGAGAGGACGAGGCAGATCGAGGCGACGAGCGCTGCGAGGAAGATCGCCATTGAGAGAGTTGGCTCGATTTGGGGGTTTTTTTCTCTAGGGTTTCGGCGGAAAAGAAAAACGATTTCTTTTTAATAATTGTTTAATATTGCCGACTACAAGAGGCTGGATTTGGAGCCTCTGTTATTTTCATGCTTTTATTTTTCTGGTGTTTTGAGAGCATCTTGACCGCACATCACATGTGCAAAACACGTGAAAACACCAAACACCAAAGGCTCATGTTTTGCACTATTTGGCAGCCGATTTTGACCGTTGATTTTAAGAACAAAAAATTCTGAATTGTTGATCTTAATAGCAGGAAATAGCAGGGACGAAAGAAAGAAGCACGGACTCCGGATCCCAAAAGGCTATAACTTAGACTTAATAGTGGCATAATTGAGGGTTGGTTTGCGAGTGCCATGGTAGCCCAGTGATAAAACCTTCTTGCAGCTGACCGGAGAGATCGGAGGTTCGTCCCGGCCTATTATCCAATGGAAAAAAACCTTTGACAAGACCCTGTTAAGACATGGAGCAAGGAAAACTAGAGTATATATTTAAATGGAGATAGACGCTATGCAAATCCTAGTTTGCAAGGTTTTACCTCTATTTTAGGAATTTAACTTTTATAGGTGTTTTGCTTCGGAGTTCTCTAAACTCCAAATGTGGTTTGGAGTTTGCATCCAGTCCCACGTACTTTTCAGATACAATTATGGATTTTCAAATTCGGTTGGATAAGGATACGAATATTCTTGGATACAATTTTGACAAAATTATCGGGATACAAATAAGGATATTCAAATATACGAAGTTGGATATGGATACAGATATTCATTTACAAATTTAGTATTCCTTATTTAGACAAATACATGTTTTACTCGTTTATGCTATGCATTTAAGAGAAATTTGAACATATTATTTCTTTAATTTATTTTTAAAAATATGCAAAATAGGCTAGTATTATATAGTATATTTGGTAGCATTAATTCATATAATATATTCATGAGCTGCATGTTCCTCTCTATCATTTATTTTAAGTTGTATCAAGAAAGTGTTCAATGAAATGATTACTATACAAACCAACAATATGCAGATTCTGTTTAACACCATGCTTTGATTCTGCCGAGGAACACCTAACTCAACCGCCGAACCTATTCTGCCTGCATCCATATTTCGTATATTTTAAAACTTTATTGCGTATATATCTTTTTCGTATTTGTATCCGTCTTTTTATTATCGGCTACGTATCCGTATTTGATTTTATCAAATACGTATAGGACATTTGATTACCGAATTACATCCATGTCCATATCCATATTTGTATTAGTCACTAAAGAACAAATACAGATATAGTGATGTTCATACTCAGCTTCATCTCTGATCCTTTGCAACCTTATTTGGAGTTACCTAAACCCTAAAGTAGGTGTTTTCTTTAGAGCTTAGAAAACTTTGGCTGAATTGGAGTTTTGTAATCATCGGATATTTCAACTTCGGAGTTTAGCTAAACAGAATTTCTACACTCAAAAATCCATGACGAACATGGCATAGAGAATTGTGGAGTTAAATATAGATAATTTTATGAAACTCCGGTTATCTAAACTTAACTCCACTTCCAAACATGCCAAAGGGGAGGTATGACCTCACAAGCTAACATTTACTAATATGAGTATTTAAATATATGACAGATAACTATGCATCCAAACAAGATGAAGTAACGATGAAGAGATAAATATGTTAACAAATACATTGTACATATTACTGGCATACATATATTTATACAAATGTGATGAAATAATATATCATAAATTCTTTTAAGAGCATACCATATAGAATCAGCAAAACAGATATGTTTAAATAAGCAATATTAACTAAAATTTAATTTAAAATGATATTCGGACATGTATCTGTATTATCCATGGATATTCATTTGTATCTGTATTTGTATATTTAAATATCCTTATACGTTTCCGGATAATATTGTTAACACCATATTTGTATTCGAAAAACTATTTAATGTATTTCTATATATGTATCCGTATCCGATTGTATCCGGAAAATCATATCCATATCTGATCGAATCCAAAAAATCATATCCATATCCAATTGAATCCAAAAAATCATATCCGTAACCAAAAAATAAATTATTCGGATCCAGATCTAGATATTATTCAAGTTTCCGTATCTGTATGGTATGCTAGATATTATAAAAATTATTTTTAAAAAAAAATCATTTTTGTTAAATAATCATATTTGACAGGATTTGTTTCGAATATCTTCCAGGATTCGGGAGCAATGGTCAATGAAGTTTTAAAATATATGTTGTCTTATTATGTGTCTTGTTAGGAATTATATTGACTTTTTGGCAAAAAGAAAAAAAATATTTCAATTTGAAACCAAACCAGCTCTCTTGAATTACTGAAGAAAAATATAAAAAATTTATAGGTATGAGAAAATATAAGGAAGTAGTCCACATTTAAGAATCTATGCTAAGAAAAAAAAATCCAAATCTTTGACAATTAAAAAAAATAACAACCGCTGCCCATTTTTGACAATACATGCTGCATAATAAAATAAATTAAAAAAATTAAATATTTACAAAGAGAAAACATGTTTGCATAATCATAAGCGGTTGAATTAATTAATATGTTACGATTTTATTTAGGGTTTTCTACTTGTACGCTCAAAATATAACAAATTTCTTTCTATCCAAAAAACTTGGTATTACTTTTTACCTCCAAAACCAATAAGATAAATCATTTTATCCTCTTTACGATTTCCGTCAACTTTTAACAGCATAGCATCAGGTGTTTATTTAAAATATCCCAACCAATCTTCTTTTTTTGTGAACACTCAATTTCTTCTCCAAATTAAAATTAGGGTTTAGGTCTCTACTTTACTTTTCTTAAAATCGGCAATGAAATTAAGAGCATTTTCAACACAATTATCTAATTATGAAGAAATTGAATACTTCTGTGGTTTTGCCTGCTGTTTTTGGATAAATGGTAAATCTAAAATTTATAGAGAAAAATTAAATTTAAAGTTAATTGTTTTTTTTGACGTAAATCGTGAAGTGTGGTAAAATGATATAACTTATAAGTTTTTGTAATTTTGGAGGGTCAGGAAGGAATTTGCTATGTTTTGAGGAGATTACAAGTAAAAACCCCTTTTATTTATGGAAGGACAACATATTCATTATTCTTCTCACAAATGCAACCATAAGATATAAGTTCTACACCACAGAATAATTTTTTTTTCGATACATTATATAAAAGTTACAGGCGACAAAGAAAATGCTACTGTTATTTATATCAAGCATCAATGGCTGATCAAGATCTTTTTTTATTTCTGTTCTCCTTCAATATATATACGTATAGTATTAATAGTTTAGTATTAATAGTATTTCATGTGTTCTGTTTATCTCAGCTAATATAACCCAGCCTTTCTTGTGTTATGCTTGTCTAAAGGTTCATCAAACCTTCTCTTTTATATATAGTGATGGAGGCAGACTTTCCCGGTCTCCTTCAGATGTTGTCACCCGTTGATCTGCCGATGGCTGCGATTGACGGCTGGGATTTGGTCTGGTGCGTGATATCCTGCGACGTGTGGATCTCAATGGGTTGGAGAAGATTTGCGCCGAGTACCTACAAGGAAGTCCCGGGGTGGTTTGGTACCACCGAGGACCCTCCGACGATCAAGTCAGTAACAAGATCCGAGCAGAGTAACGGCTTAGTAGAGTCAAAATGGCTTACTTGATCCCTCTGGGAGAGGGGTTTATATAGCGGCGGCGGCAGGCAGAGGCAGGCGCGAGAATTACGCCGGCCGTTACGCTCCCGACGTCACGCCCGCGTGATAAGCGGATCTTCCCATTAATGGTGAGACATGCTCGTTAATGGGGATCGTAATGGCGTGGAACATGGGATGTGGCCGGCGGATATCTCGCGCATGGCGAGATTCGCGGAGCGGCGGTTACGCCTGCGAGTGGTACCGCTGGTCGGTCGATGAGACCGAGGAAAATGGCCTCGGCGGGAGAGCTCGGGGGCGAGCGGGAGAGTCGAGACGTCTTGGTCCTGTGATAGCTCGGAGGCGAGCTGGGAGGCCGTGGAAGCCAATTTGTGCATGGGGGCTCTGAGGAGAGCCGGCTTGTGCTTGCGGGTCGGGCACAGGGGTGGCCTGGTCGGCCCCTGTAGGCCCTTCCTTCTGAGCTCTGGGACACGTCATCTGCCACGTGTCACGATTTGGGGTATCATCGATCTCGAGCATCATCATTAGCCCCCCACTCTCGTCCCGACAAGCTGACGGGTCGGGTCGAGAGTAAACTACCGGGCCACCCGGGGTGAGCTCCCTTTGAAGACATCGTCGGGACGTGTCCCCAGTCAATCTGTTGTCTTTTCTGCCTGTGAATCATAGGCGAGATCTCTGCATTTAAGGAAGGTGCGCCGGTTCATGTGTTCCGTCACTGAAGCGATGGTCCACGTGTCGAGCGTCGGTTGGGCGACGCGACGTGTTGCAGACCTGCGGCGTCTGATGGGATGCGGCCCAATGCTGGAGCGACAGGTGGAGCAATCGGGGTCGTCGGACGCGAGGAGTCGTTTTGGCGGGAGATGATGGGCGCCGTTGGATGAGGTCGATGGCAGCAATAAATAGGGATGGGGTACACTCCAGGGCCCCTATCTTTTCATACTCCCCTCGCTTTAAGCCCTGATAGCTCGGCGCTCTTCTTCCTTAGGCTGGATCTATGGATAGATCCAGAGCTTCGGGTGTCTCGTCCCGGAGGGAGGCCTGTGGTGCGGTCGCCCCCCCCGGCCGGCTCGAGCCCAGCGCCGAATGTTCTGCCGGCGGCGGGGCCGTTTGCTTCGCTAAGAGCTCCTGGCGATTGTCCCGGCAGCAGCCTGAGGCGTCCATGGGTTTCCGAGCCCCAGACGAGGGATGCAGGGGAAGGTGAAGACAGGACTCTCCTTAAGAGGAAGAGGACGGTCTCTCGTGCACCGCCGTCGAGGGTCCTTGAGGGAATTCCCGTGCAAGAGGGGGACGCCGTTTTCACGGTTTCGTCTAGGCTTTCCGTTGCTGCCGGCCTGCTCGCTGGAATGGAAGAGTCAGCAGGGGGCAAGCTCCCGCATGGCACCCTTAGGCCCCAAGTGGCGGCCATAGCTCAAGAGGCGGTTCAGGTACGAACTCCTTCTCGTGTTGTTTTGACTCTTCTTTCTTCGGCTTGAGCGTCTCGAAGTGCACAGGTCCCGCTCTCGGTGGTCAAGCCTCCGGCAAACAGTGATGAGGGAAGTGAGATGTAGGGGGGCTTGTGACTTAGGCACCCTTTTTTCCTTTTGATATCTTCTCTTCTCTCTTTTTGTAAGCTTCGGGGCCATTTGATAAGGCTGGGGAGTCCACAATACCCTTGTAAAGATATTGGTTTTTAAGTGAATAAAACTTTTGCCATTTCATTGCTTGCACATTATCTTTTGTTCGGTCTGAATACCCGCAGAATATTCGGACTTATACTGTTGAGCTTCCGTGTCAGGTCGGTTCTTCGTCTGGCGATCGCGCGTCGAGTTGGTTTCGATCACTTGCCAAGTGTAAAGGCTGTTGGGAAGAAGGTATCTCCGTGGCCTCGAAGTCGAGGGGGGATCGCTCGGACTTAGGCCTGGTGTATCTTGGAGAGTGCTTCAGATCGGTGGCGTTTGATGGGCGGTAGGTTGCCCGCTGCAGATGTGTCGAGCCGAAGAGAGCTCGGTGCCTCGCTCTGAGGGCTTCAGATGCCTCTTGGCGAGGGCTTTGATCCGTGGAGTCGTGGGTAGGGAGGTACCAGCCGGGGATGACCGAGCAGGGTAGCCGCTCGGCTGCCTCGTGGGGAGGGCTTGGATCCCTGGCGTCGTGGGTAGGGAGATACCAGCCGGGGATGACCAAACAGGGTAGCTGCTCGGTGCCTCTTGGCGAGGGCTTTGATCCCTGGCGTCGTGGGTAGAGACCTACCAGCCGGGGATGACTGAGCAGGGTAGCCGCTCGGTGCCTCTTGGCGAGGGTTTGGATCCCTAGCGTCGTGGGTAGGGAGCTACCAGCCGGAGATGACCGAGCAGGGTAGCTGCTCGGTGCCTCTTGGCGAGGGCTTTGATCCCTGGCATCGTGGGTAAGAAGCTACCAGCCGGGAATGACCGAGCAGGGTAGCCGCTCGGTGCCTCTTGGCGAGGGCTTTGATCCCTGGCGTCGTGGGTAGGGAGCTACCAGCCGGGGATAGCCGAGAAAGAGTCGGGCTCGGCTGCCTCTATGGAGGGCTTTGATATCTGGCGTCGTGGGTAGGGACCTACCAGCCGGGGATGACCGAGCAGGTAGCCGCTCGGTGCCTCTTGGCGAGGGCTTGAATCCTTGGCGTTGTGGGTAGAGAGCTACCAGCCGGGGATGACTGAGCAGGGTAGCTGCTCGGTGTCTCTTGGCGAGGGCTTTGATTCCTGGCGTCGTGGGTAGGGAGCTACCAGCCGGGGATAACCGAGCAGGGTAGCCGCTCGGTGCCTCTTGGTGAGGGCTTTGATCCCTGGCGTCGTGGGTAGGGAGCTACCAGCCGGGGATAGCCGAGCAAGGGTTGGGCTCGGCTGCCTCTATGGAGGGTTTGATCCCTGGCGTCGTAGGTAGGGACCTACTAGCCGGGGATGACCGAGCAGGGTAGCCGCTCGGTGCCTTTTGGCGAGGGCTTGGATCCCTGGCATCATAGGTAGGGAGCTACCAGCCGGGGATAGCCGAGCAAGGGTCGGGCTCGGCTGCCTCTACGGAGGGCTTTGATCCTTCAGGACGGAGGCCGAGCAGGGTTACTGCTTGGTGCCTCTTAGTGAGGGCTTTGATCCCTGTCGGTTGTGGTAGTAAGCTACCAGCCGGGGATAGTCGAGCAAGGGTCAGGCTCGACCGTCTCTAGGGAGGACTTTGATCCTTAGCGTGGGAGGGGCTGTAAGAAGCCTACTAAGGATGGGGGCCGGGCAGGGTTACTGTCCGGTGCCTCTTGGCGAGGGCTTTTGTCCTGAAGGATGGGAGCCGAGAAGGGTTACTGCCCGGTGCCTCTTGGCGAGGGCTTTGATCCTTGGCGTTGTGTGTAGGGAAGCTACAAGCCAGGGATAGCCGGGCAGGGTAGCTGCTCGGCTGCCTCTAGACGAGGGCTTTGATCCCTGGCGTTGTGTTTAGGGAAGCTACCGGCCAGGGATATCCGGGCAGAGTAGCTGCGCGGCTGCCTCTAGACGAGGGCTTTGATCCTTAGCGTTGGAGGGGACGTAGGAGGCCGGCTAAGGATAACCGGGCAGTGAAACTGCGCGGTTGCCTCTTGGCGAGGGCTTTGATCCCTGGCGTTGTGTGTAGGGAAGCTACCGGCCATGGATAGTCGGGCAGGGTAGCTGCGCGGCTGCCTTTAGACGAGGGCTTTGATCCTTAGCGTTGGAGGGGCCGTAGGAGGCCGGCTAAGGATAACCGGGCAATGAAGCTGCGCGGTTACCTCTTAGCGGGGGCTTTGATCCCTGGCATTGTGTGTAGGGAAGCTACCGGCCAGGGATAGCCGGGAAGGGTAGCTGCGCGGCTGCCTCTAGATGAGGGCTTTGATCCTTACCGTTGGAAGGGCCGTAGGAGTCCTGCTAAGGATAACCGGGCAGTGAAGCTGCGCGGTTGCCTCTTGGCGAGGGCTTTGATCACAAAGACAAAACTCCTTCTTTTTGCAATGCTCTAACATTCCCTTTATTTGAAATAGAAAGGATTTTTAGAGAAAATTTACATCGTCTTGCGAAAGGAGAGGTACACACTCGTAGGCCTTAGTCTCATTGGTACAACTTGAGCTTCTCGGCGTTGTAAGGCCGCGGGAACTTGCGTCTGTCCGCGTCTTGTAAACGATAGGCTCCGCCAGGGAGTACCGGAGACGAGGAAATGACCGTCCCACTTTGGGGAAAACTTGTGTAGCCTTCTTTGATCGGCGAACTCGTTCCGCCGCAAGACCAAATCTCCGGTCTTGAAAGAGCGACGCTTGACCCACGCGTTATAGTATCGAGCAGTTTGCTGCTGGTAAGCGGCGGCTCTGATTTGAGCCCGGTCTCTCTTCTCCAGCAAGATGTCCAGGTTGGTCCGTAGCGCCGAGGTGTTTACTTCGTCATCGAAGTGCTCGACCCGATGACTGGGTAGCCCGATCTTCGCTGAGACCATTGCCTCGGTCCCGTAGCAGAGCCTGAAGGGGGTTTCCTCAGTGGGGGTCTTCTTTGATGTGCGCAGGGCCCATAAGACCCGAGGCAGTTCCTTGACTCAACTGCCTTGTCGTCCTTCTAGGCGGGTCCGGAGACCTTGTAGGACGTCTCGGTTAGCAACTTCGGCCTGCCCGTTGCATTGGGGGTGCGCGACCACGGCGAATTTCATAAGGATATGGTATTCGCCTCAGAAATCCTTCACTTTTTTATTTTCGAAGTTCGTCCCGTGGTCAGTGACAATACACCTTGGGATGCCGAACCGAAGTATCAGATTGTTCTGCAAGAACTTGATGGTCGTGGCGGCATCCGGTTTCTTGCTGGGGACGGCCTCGATCCACTTTGTGAAGTAGTCTACCGTGACGAGGACATATTTGTACCCGCCCGCGTCGGTAGGGAACTGGCCTATCATGTCTAACCCCCACTGGGCGAACGGCCACGGGGATGTTAAGGCGGTCAGCTCGGTAGCTGGAAGGCGTGGTACGCTGCCGTGGAGTTGGCAACTTTTGCATCTTCTGACGAGCTTCTGGGCGTCTTCGTGAACAGTGGGCTAGTAGCACCCCTGGAGCAATGCCTGGATCAAGGTTCGGGCCCCTTGGTGTGCGCCACCGACCCCTTCATGGATTTCACGGAGGACGTAGTCGGCTTCGTAGGGGTCGACGCACCGGAGCAGGGGCTGGGTGAAGGATTTCTTGTAAAGATTTCCGTTGCTCCAGATGAAGTGACGGGCTTTGGCCCGGAGACGGCGGGCTGCTCCCCGATCTTCTAGAAGCTTACCGTCCCTTAGGAACTCTACGAGGGGCTTCCTCCAGTCTTGGTCGTCTTCCCGCGTTGTATATATATGGAGTATCGTCGCTCCGTCCTCCACGCTGGGCTGGGGCAAGGTCTCGAAGAGGATAGACCGCTTGTTGTTGGCCGAGTAGGACGAATCCAGCTTGCTCAGGGCGTCGGCTTGGGCATTGAGCTGCCTGGGTATTTGCTCCACCTGGACTTCGTCAAAGTTTTTCCGAAGCTTCCTTACTTCGTCGAGGTACTTCATCATCAGGGGTTCCCGAGCCTCGAAGCGGCTGGTCACTTGGCCGACGACTAAGGCTGAGTCGCTGCGGATTCGAATTGTCTTCAGCCCCAGCCCGGAGGCCATGCGCAGTCCAGTCAGTAGGGCCTCTGCTCGGTAAGCTTTCTTCCTTCGCATTCATATGTATATTTTTCGCATTCATATGTATATTTTTGCATTTGCATACTTATTTTAAAACCCATAAAAAATTGAAAAATTTTAAAAAATTATAAAAATTGAAATTTTCAATTTTGGCCATATTTGACTCAAGTTTAACATCACGGTTGACTAGTTAGGAAAAACTAGATCCTAAATATAGTAAATTAAAAACCCTAAAAATAACCTTTCTTAAAGTTTAACCATAGAAAATATATGTCCTTGTAGTTTATATAGAAATAGGCAAATTTTGAGTTTAGTTCTTGGGCTGAGTCAAAATAAGGGAAGAGTATTGAAATTTTTATTGAAGTGTAAGTCTGAAAAATAATTCTGAACCTTTAGTCTAAATTCTGAAAATATATACCCTACAACTTGCACAAATATACACCTTGAAACTTGGAATAGTAGAGGATACCTTGAAATGCTCTTGTCTAAAATTCTTAGTATGAAAGGAAATAAAATAAAAGTATAAGTGGTGAATAAAAAGATAAAAAAAAAATGAACACTGGTTTTGTAATTACTTAAGGCAGCATAAAAAAAATATATAGCAAGGGTGCTTTATCACCTAGTGTCTTAGACCAACTGGTTTGGGAGTCACTGCTAAGCCTTAGGTATTGCAAGACGGGAAATTACGCCTAAATGCGCGAACACATTTTGTAATCGGTCGTTAGTACCTCAAGAAATATTAACGGTCGCATGAAGAATGGGTGAGCAATTTCATCTAAAATTCACAAACTAAAAGTACTTTAGACGATGGACAAGAGTATGATAGCTTGAATTGAATTTCCAAGTATAGGGGTGATAATCACACACATGTAGGGGTATATGATTGGAGTTTGGATGAGAGATAGGAATGAAAGATAGGGTTTATACCTTCAGTAGAGATGATAAAAATTCCTAAGATGAGATGGAATCTTAGAAGGAAAATTCAAAAGATGCTGAAAGCTTAATAAATTTGCAGAACATATACGTTCTTAAGTTAAATGATAAGTGAGTGTGAAGAATACGGGTTGATGATTTCTAAGTTGAAGATAATAGAATTTCTTGCTAGAATACCGAATTGAAGAATGAAAGTCAACAGGCCAAATTGATCGGATTTTGTGGGTAGTATCCGCTAAAAACCCTCAGGAGACAACACTCCTCATACTAGGGACATCTAGAGGTTTAACGGCTTGTTGCACGAGCTCAGTGCAATCGTGATTCCCTGCGAAAGTGAGGTTAGGATTTTGTTGAGAATAAAAATGGCTTTGCAAGGGACGAGCAAAAGATAAGTTTGGGAGTATTTGTTCATATCAGAATTTTGCATTATTATATTCCCCATTCTTAATCATATTACAAATAAATAGGTACTTTTGATCCATGTCCGCTAAATAGTTGCAGGTTACAGCTTCTCAGAACAATTCAGTGAAATTCATGAAAAAATGTTACAAAAGTGAGACTACAACCAACAATAGATGAATCCATATGATGCCGCCTAACAGTTCAAGAAACAAATGAAGATCAGCAAACAGTTCAATTGCACAAAGCACAAGGGCAGCACAAGATTCAAGACTTCAACGCGAAACTTACGGTAAAAGTCCACAAATTCTGCACTGTTGGAAATCTGGAAGAGAATTGAAGAGATTCTGAGAGACCAAGTGAAGAAAACAGAAGATAAAAGCAACTTGAAGAAACCCTAAAGAATTGGGCCCATGAGCCTACCAAATGGCCGCGGATCCGCGGCCAAACAGGCTATTCTACCGCGGTTCCGCGGCCGTGCAATGCACGTGTCGGTGGGGTGGCAGTGCTTTGACTCGGTCTTTGGGGTTATTTTGTAATTTCATGTATGGATTAGAATGTAAACCTAGGATTTTTCCTATCTATAAATAGGAGGGCTCAAAGCCAAACAAAGGGTGCCTCTCAATCAACCGAGTCACCCTTTATTTGGATAAGAGTTGTTTTGCGTACGTGCGCTTTTAAAATCAAAGTTAGAATACCGCAATCAATAACGGTGTCGCTTGGTAGCTAGCCGGTTGAGTACGGGTCGGTTCACAGGGAGATGGATTCCTTTTCTTTTTGTTCTAACGAGTTAATCCGATCAAGTCGGGTTTTGTTTTACGATCTAAGAATGAGATTAAATTGATTAAAAGTCTTGCTAGGGTTAGGATTAGGTTAGTTTGGAAAAGAGATTCTACCCACTACTTTCAATGTCCTAATGAAGAATATAGGTGTTAGGGTAATAGTCAACAAAGGGGATTAGCACGACTGGGAATAAACTTAGTTTCTTCCTTTTGGTCCTTGTCCGTCCTTTCTTAACTATTAACCCTAACCTCTATTTAAATCAACCACAACCGGTCTAACTAGGGAATCACCGCTATCTAATAGGATATGGTGCCGTAGTGAGCGGTGTATGGTTAATTTAAATAGAGTCATATTATAAAAATTATATGGGCAAAGAAAGGAGAGAGAGAGATTTACTTCTCTCAAACCTTCCCAATCCTAATCCTAACAAGTGAGGAATTACTCACCCATTAGGGAAGTTATGATAAGATTCATTTTTATAATTTTAAACGACTATCTAAGTTGCAAATAATAAAAGACAGATAAAAATTCAGGAATTAAATTCAGATAAAAGAATGCACGATAAAAAATACCTTTATTGATGACCTCTTGACGATTACAACGGAATTGAAATTTAATCTAGAAATTAAAAAGAAGCATCTCAAAAGAGGCACTCAAAAGAGGCACCCTAGAAGAGGTACCCTTTATTTGGCTTTGAGCCATCCTATTTATAGATAGGAAAAACCCTAGGTTTATATTCTGATCCATACATGAAATTAAAAAACAACCCCAAAAACCGAGTCAAAGCACCGCCACCCCACCGACATGTGCATTGCACGGCCGTGGAACCGCGGCAGAATAGCCTGTTTGGCCGCGGATCCGCGGCCATTTGGTGGGCTCATGGGCTCAATTCTTTAGGATTTCTTCAAGTTGCTTTTATCTTCTGTTTTCTTCACTTGGTCTCTCAGAATCTCTTCAATTCTCTTCCAGATTTCCAACAGTGCAGAATTTGTGGACTTTTACCGTAAGCTTCGTGTTGAAGTCTTGAATCTTGTGCTGCCCTTATGCTTTGTGCAATTGAACTGTTTGCTGATCTTCATTTATTCCTTGAACTGTTAGGCGACATCATATGGATTCATCTATTGTTGGTTGTAGTCTCACTTTTATAATATCTTTTCATGAATTTCACTGAATTGTTCTGAGAACCTGTAACCTGCAACTATTTAGCAGACATGGATCAAAAGCACCTATTTATTTGTAATATGATTAAGAATGGAGAATATAATAATGCAAAATTCTGATATGAACAGCCTCGTACTCCGCCGCATTGTTTGAGACCTTGAATCCGAGCTTCAGAGAGTACTCCATTTTTGCCTCGTTCGGACCCCGGATGATGAGGCCGGCCCCACAGCCTTCCTCGGTTGAAGACTCGTCGACGTAAATGACCCATTCAGGTACCGAACCGGGCTTCTCCGCGATGGGGTGTTATGCTGCAAGGGCTGGCGTGGATTCCGGTCCTTTGCCGGGGATGGTGCATTCAACGACGAAATCGACCAGGGCCTGCGCTTTGATGGCCTGCCTCGGGCGATATTTTATGTCGAACTGAGATAGCTCCCATCTCCACTTCTCTAAGCGGCCCGAGGATTCCGGTGATGCGAGGATAGCCCCCAACGGGCGCTCGGTGAGGATGAGGATGGTGTGTGCCTGGAAGTAGTGCTGTAGTTTCCTTGAGGTCACTACGAGGGCCAAGACAATCTTTTCTATGGCTGGATACCTCGTTTCTGTGTCCTTGAAGACGTGGCTCACATAGTACACTGGCTTCTGCACTCCATCGAACTCTTGGACGAGCACCGAGCCTGCTGCTTGGTCGGATACCGCCAGATACAGCGACAGCTCGTCTCCTTCGACTGGTCGGGTGAGCAGTGGTGGGGTCGCGAGGTGCCTCTTCAATTGGTCGAAAGCGATCTGGCACTCCTCCGACCACTCGAACCTTGGGATCTTCCTCAGAGCTTTGAAGAACGGGAGGCACTTCTCCCCCGACCTTGACATAAAACGACTCAGAGCGGCCACTCATCCCGTGAGCCGCATGATCTCGACGTTGGACTTGGGCGCGACCATGTTGAGGATAGCGTCGATTTTCTCTGGGTTAGCCTCGATTCCACGGTGAGTGACCATGAAACCGAGGAACTTTCCCCCGGTTACTCCGAATGCGCATTTGGCGCGATTTAGCTTCATTTTGAACTTGCGGAGCACTTCAAAGGCCTCGCTCAGGTCCTTGGTGTGGTCGGCCGACGAAATGGACTTGACAAGCATGTCGTCGACGTAGACTTCCATATTCCTGCCGATCTGCAGCTTGAACATGCGGTTGACCAACCGTTGGTACGTAGCTCCGGCGTTCTTGAGACCGAAGGGCATCACCTTATAGCAATATACCCCTCGGTCCGTAGTGAATGCGGTAAGATCTTCGTCTGCCGGATTCATACGGATCTGATTGTAGCCGGAGAAAGCATCCATGAAACTCAACAGCTCGTGGCCAGCCGAGCTGTTGATGAGCTGATCTATCCGAGGGAGGGGGTAGTTGTCCTTGGGGCAGGCATTATTGAGGTCGGTGAAGTCGACGCACATGCCCCACTTCCCGCTTGACTTCTTGACCAGAACTACATTTTCCAGCCACTCCGAGTAGGGTACATTCCGGATGAAGTTGGCGGCGAGAAGTCGATCAACTTCGTCTTCGATAGCCTTCTGTTTGACCGGGGCGAAGCTTCGCTTCTTCTGCCTGACGGGTCGGGCCGTAGGGTCAACCCCGAGCTTGTGAGAAATGATCTTGGGGTCGATCCCAGGCATGTCAGCAGGCGCTCAGGCGAAGACGTCGGAGTTTTTTCTGAGGAAACCGATCAGGTCTTCCCACTGAGTTCCCGTCAGAAGTGATCCGACTTGGATGGTTTTTTCATTGTCGCCCTCTGCCAGGGGCACCTCGGTCAGTGGTTCGACCGGGGTCCCCCGAACCTCTTTTTGCTCGTCTCGGGTGTCCAGCGAGCCCTTGATGTCGTCTCCAACCTCGGCTCTGTCGGCCGGCTGCTCGGACGAAGACGTCTTGGTGAAGCATACCCTTGCGAACCGCTGGTCTCCAAAGACCCGACCTATCCCACCCTGATTGATGGGGAACTTCATTGCCAGGTGATAGGTCGATATCTGGGCCCGGAGTGAGTTCAGCTTCGGGCGTCCGAGGAGGATATTATAGGCCGATGGGATTCTTGATACGATGAACTCCACGGGCAATGTTCGAGTGCGGCTGGCCTCCCCGACGTTAAACTGCAGAGTGACCACCCCTTCCACCGGGATGGAGGGGTTGGTGAACCCTGAAAGGACGTGCGAGGTCGGCCTTAGGTCTGCCGGGGTGAGCCCCATGCGCAGAAAACAGTCGTGGAAGAGGATGTCCGCCGCGATGCCCGAGTCGACCAGTATCCTGTGCACCTCGTATTGGTGGACCCGAGCAATGATCACTAGAGGGTCGTTGTGTGGCAGAGATATTCCATGGAAGTCTCCGTCGTCAAAAGTGATCGGCTCGCTGTCCCTGGTCTTCTTCATCGGGCGGTTGTCGGCCTCTACTGCCGGCGGGGGGGGGGGGGGGAGGGTGCGGAGTCTCGCAGGGGCTTGATGGACCCCCTGTCGACACACCCATGATTTTTGATGAGCCTCGGCTCCTTATGGCGAGGCCCCTTAGATCCTCCGGCGAGGACGTCTCTGAGCTATCCCGGTGAGTCTCGTGTGCGTGACCCCGTCGAGGGAGGGGGTGCTGGTCATGCCTGGAAGCAGGCGAGTTGATCGCCACAGCCTTGTAAGACACAGGGGTGCGACGAGATTCAGGGCGAAGCTCTCTGATGTGAGACCTTGAGGTTAAATGGGACAGCTTGGGGGACCCGCGACTGTCGGAGGCCGTGAGGCGGCGGCCGACGGAGGAGGAGGTGAGGTCATTCGGCGGAGGATGATCCACGCCTCCGTTGTTGGGGAGGCGCCGGCTGGTGCTTGGATCTTCAGGGTGATCACTCGCCATGTGGTTCGAGATCGGGAGACGAACTTTTGTTTTTGTGGAGTTAGTTCCAACAGACGGCGCCGGATGATGGAGGCGGACTTTCCCGGTCTCCTTCAGATGTTGTCTCCCGTTGATCTGCCGATGCTGCAATTGGCGGCTGAGATTTGGTCTGGTGCATGATCTCCTACGATGTGTGGATCTCAATGGGTTGGAGGAGATTTGCGCCGAGTACCTGCAAGGAAGTCCCGGAATGGTTTAGTACTACCGAGGACTCTCCGACGATCAAGTCAGTAAAAAGATCCGAGCAAAGTAATGGCTTAGTGGAGTCAAAATGGCTTACTTGATTCTTCTGGGGGAGGGATTTATATAGCGGCGGCAGGCGGCAGCAGGGAGGGGCAGGTGCAAGAATCACGTCGGCCGTTACGCTCCCGACGTCACGCCCGCGTGATAAGCGGATTTATCCATTAATGGCGAGACAGGCTCGTTAATGGGGATCGTCATGGCGTGGAACGTGGGATGTGGCCGGTGGAGATCTCGCGCATGGCGAGATTCGCGGAGCGGCGGTTACGCCTGCGAGTGGTACCGCTGGTCGGCTGATGAGACCGAGGAAAATGGCCTCGGCGGGAGAGCTCGGGGACGGGCGGGAGAGCCGAGGCGTCTTAGTCCTGTGATAACTCGGAGGCGAGCTGGGAGGCCGTGGAAGCCAATTTGTGCATGGGGGCTCTGAGGAGAGCCAGCTTGTGCTTGCGGGTCGGGCACAGGGGGGGCCTGGTCGGCCCATATAGGTCCTTCCTTCTGAGCTCTGGGACACGTCATCTGCCACGTGTCACAATCTGGGAGATCGCCGATCTCGAGCATCATCATATAGCCTCCTACTACTTGTTGTGCAGCTCTTTCAATGATACACTAAAAAAGCTGAATTTACAGTTTAATCTTCTAAAATATTGCTTTTGGCATATAAGACCTTTTTAAGAAAGGAAACAATATAGGTTTTGTTTAATTGCATGTTTTATTCCACGATGTATACGTAAGCAATTTTTTTTGTTACATGATTATTCTTTGAATGCAGGTCATACCAAAGAATTCAGGTAATTTTAACGATAGATTTTCTTTATTAGGTCAGTGTTCAGGGATAGTTATAATGTTAAGATATGAAATATCTAATTGTAACTTTTTTGGATATTGCAGTCATATTAGATAGCTTTAGTTATCATTATTACGTTGAGATTTTGATTGTTTTGATATATTATTGGGATTGTTTGTAATCCTTTGATAGATAACAATTTGTATAAATTGATATGGTTAATTTGATAATAAAATTGATATGGTTAATTTGATAATAAAATTGATCGAGTTCATTTAATTTTCTTATCATATAAGCTTTTATTATAATAACTTATAGGGTAATGATCCTGTGAGATGCTTTCTTATGTGAGACAAATGAGACGCACACTATAACACCTTACCCCCCGTGTATTCACCGATCCAGACCGTTTACCCTGATTTGCATGTCACGCATACCTACGTATCAATTTTTATGAAATTCCTACACTTCTAGCGCATGCGATCAAGTGAACGAAAATGAACGTCTTTCGGTAGTCTGAAAAATGATATCGTCGATCGTGCGTGTTAGAGCTGTAGAAATCTCATGAAAATTGATATGTAGGGTATGCGTGACATGCAGATCACGGTGAACGGTCTGTATCGATGAAATACAAAAGGGTAGGTGTTATAAAGTACGTCTTATTTCTCTCACATAAGAAAGCGTTTCACTGGATCCTTATTCATAACATATATATCATGTTTGAAAAATATAATAACCATATATAAAATTTTAATCACATGTACTTAAAATCTAAATAACGGTTGAGATAAATCCTCAAAAAGAGTTGTTTGGTTAGGTGTAGTTTAAGCCTCATGCCGTTCTACCTACACGGAATTATAAAACCAAGTGTTTAGTTTCATATAATTGCTATTTCAATCTCTTAATTAAAACAAATTGTGTTTAGAATTTTATAGTTGCAACTAGCTAAAATTGAACATTATTAATGCAAAATAGAATAAAAAAGTTTGTTACTCCATCCGTTTCAAAAAGAAAGTTCTTATTTGCCCTTTCATTTGTTTCATAAAGTAAGTCCTTTTATGTTTTCTAGGACAATAAAATACTCCATACATTTTGAAAATATGCAATGTATAAATAGATTTCCAAATTTAACCGTAATAAATTTCTTGTTGATTGATTTTTAATGTCTCAAGCAATATTCAAAATAGCGATAGCGTGTAGCATGACGTTCCATTACTGAATAGAGAAAATCGCAAATATCGTTGCGCATAATGTAAGATCCATGAATTATTAATTATTAATAATTATTATTATCATCTTATTCACAATAAATTATATATTATAAAGATATAGAACATATAACAAAGTAACATAACTTTATTTTCTTAATTATCAATCATTGAATTCATATGTATAATTTATAATTGTATTAAACGTATTGAAAATCAATCAAATAATTTATATTTGAGAAACATGTCTACTAAATATAATTTCAAAGTGAGATGTTAGAATTTCAACGGGACCATCTTCATATAGTTTAGAATTAGATACTGAAATTTTAAGAATCTCAATCGAAAATTTTATGTGGAAATAGTGTGCACATAGTGTAGCGTATACTATTTGTTAAAAAGTGTAAACTATTTGAAAAACGTAAGTTATTTAGTATTTAAGCGATACTACGAAACAAAGAGGTTAAGTCACGCTATATAGCGCAAAATAGTGAACCACGTAGCGAGCTATTTTAAACATTGGTTTCAAGTAAAGTAATGAAGTGTAGGTCCGAATGATCAACCCTGCTGTTAGGGTTTGATAGCGTCCCGGCGGAACAAAAATTGGCGTTTAAAAAACCGGCGCTAACAAACCCGACTAGAATTGAAACCATAAACCTACACTAGCTAACTACAAGATATTCTAATTACTGAGATAGAAGGTTATACCAAATGAACCGTTTCCTTCGGTCTTCTACCATCTTCCTTAGCGCCTTGAGACGTGCTCGATTGAACTTGGCCGCCGGTTTTCCTCTGTCAAAGATGATCCACCCGAGAGATGTAGCTCATGGCTCTAGCTCCACACAAAAGATCAAGTGAAGCAATTAAAGACTCTAGGTTACTAATTTAGAGTGCCTAGAATGTAGTGAAGTGTTCAAAATGTTTATCTACCTCACTTCCTCTCTTTATTCTCAACACATGAGATTATAGAGAGGAGGTTGACGATGAAGATGGAGGAACTCAAGAAAACTCAAGAGGAGAGTGAAGCTAATGGTGAGGATGTTCTCTCATCTCAAAAAATTGAACCATCCAATTTTCCTCAAGTCTTTTTTTTTTGATAAAGAAAATGAGTAAGGTTTTGTAAAACAATATTTTTCATTTTAAAATCCAACCCATGCTTGAATAGTTTGCACAAATGAATTGTTAATTCATTTGTGCAACACTATACAAGCATGGTTCTCACCATACTCTCCTCTCTCTTCATTTACACCTCATTTACCATTTATAATAAATAGTTAAATCTAAAATGAGGTGTCCATCTTCTAGAATATTTTCCGTATAAACACGGATTACACTCTACTGTATATACATACTTGTATTCGTACCGAAATACGAATACCCGAAAAGATAGAATAACACAAAGAACATAATACTAGAATATATATATCGAAATACATATACGTAACTTATTAAATCAATACCTGATTTAATAATCCGGCTCAAATCCGAGCCGGCTAGTATTATCAACTGTCCGATCGAAAGTCCGGGTAACTAGTACAATCATTCGATCGGAACCCTGCACGTATCCAATACGCCTACTATATCATTTCGCCAGAACCAGGAAAACCCTCTGTGTGGGACTCTAAAGACTCGTCAATACGCTGGCAGTGGGTTTAACCACAAGCGCGTCAGCGACACTAGCTGTACGTAACGGCTACCCATGTATTGAGCGAAAGGAAGGCCGACGAGCAAACTCATCCGAATCCCTACTGAGCCTGTCCGTGACAATCTCTGTACAGTCCGGTCTGTTCATCTAAGAGTATCGCATATCGGGTTTAGGGGGTGGATAAAGTCAGATCTCTAATAACGCGATATTTTATGTCGGTATGAACCCATCACCCACTGAGAAACTACTGATCCGAATCAGTAATTCTAGTCTACCTTGGCTAAGGATTTCTGGTGATGGCCACTTGTGGATCGCGCGATATCAACTCCCAATACCGGGAGAGACGAATCCCCGACGATCCGCTTACTGCCTCCATGTGGCTCGGGACTGTACCCAACTAAAACCTGTTTGCATAACTCCTTTGAGTCGTGGTAGGATAGTAATCAAAGCACAGTGGGAATTCACATGAGACAAATGACGATCTCAGGTCGACAGACTAACCTGTACTCATGTCACCTGAGAACTGCTATCTGACAATAGGTATAATACCATCTAGCATGTTCCCGGCGAGTCCGTCCAGTGTACCCATAACCCAATGAGCACCTTTATACTATCTTAAGTGACTAACTGACACAAATGGTTTGTGAGACCGGACACCGCCCCTCGTCGGGATCTTGAAAAGTATACACTAGTCTACTTCGGAGTATCGATGCCCAGTCTCAATATTCTCTCGACTAGGGATATTTAAGGATGCGCTTATAGACCACCCAGCTTCCACGTATATGATCGCCATCATAATACTGGTAGTCAAGCAAGAATCCTATGGGCTCTATCAACATGTAATGGTTATCTGTAATACCACATAATGCATGTACATGATGATAAAGACAAACCAGATAGCATACTATCATTTTGAGTAAGACTGTCCTACCCGTATAGGTCCTCCCTCAATTATCACAATCGCGTGTCTACGATTATAATAATTGACTTGAGCGCACTATAGCCAACAATCTCCCACTTGCACTTAAGGCTAATTATTGCGGTGTCGCATACTCACAGCCCGTGTGATACTGAACACCCAATTTCTCTACTAATCAGTCTCACAAAGTCCATTTGTGAAACTATTGCATTCGAGAAATAGTCTCACTGAGTGGATCCGCTCCAATGTTTCTATCTTTATCTCTCTATATCTCAACTTCACGGAGAAAGACTATCTTCCGAAATGAGCGATACCTGTCTTAGAATTTGTCTAGATATCTGATGGGATCCAGTTCACAAATGAACTCCAAATCCAACAAACTTTTTATACCGTATCTTCCATTGAATTTAATTAGTATCTTATGCCATGCCTTCCTCAGTATCCGCTTAGACTACCTGTTCAACATACTGCCCCTCAAAAGAGGGAAAACTATAACTCTGACAGTCACTCTGTCATCCAGGTCACCTTGGAAGCCTGAAATGATAACCGCCTCCTGAAGAAAGCTGCCGTTACTATATACCAAGAACATCCACTTATATTCATAACTGCTTCATAATGTTTCTCCAGGATTGGATTAATATATATACACTTATTGCAGCCAGTGCAAAAGCAATATCTGGTGTTGTACTTGACATCTCATGATTGACTCAATTGCCTAAGCAAGTGATATGCCAATCATGCAAATCCCTCTCCTCATCAGTTTAGAAGACATCTCTTTAGAGAGGGTGATTCCATCACCTGCGAGTATACTACTACGCCATGAGTCGTCCATTTCAAAACACTTTGGAATAGTGTCTAAGTACTCGAATTGGGACACTTCCCAAATCTAGATCTAAAACTATAGATCTAGTCACCAGAATTCTTGATATTTTATCCAGATCCTATGTGAAGAAACACCTTATGACAACCACAGTATAACCGATCGTAGTATAGGAATATCACTTCCTATCAAGAGCATGTCATCGAAATACCAGGACATCACTCCCTACCACCTTCTTATCAAGGTCCATCTATTGTTCTGATGAAGTCAAACTCTATGACTGTCACATCAAAACTAGATGACCTATCTCCGCTTTACCTGCTTTAGTCTATAAATAAATATAAGCTACTTACCCACTATGCTTCCATTGCTCCCACTAACTACAACAACCCTCTGGCAGAGTCATATATGCGTGCACTTCTAAAGCTAATTTAGAACGACGTTATACTCATCCTCCTGCCAGATCTCACAGTCTAGAATAGCAGTAGTGGCAAGCTTAGGTCATCAAAAACCTCCCTGTCACTGTCTTTGAGGAGACCGAAGAACCTCTCGGGTGCCTGAGGTTACCCACCAAATCTGCGGAGTGGCTAATGGATCGTCGAAACCAATTGAATCCTCAGGTTCTACTAAATTTTCAGTAATCGTTTATGGTTCTGGAATGACTTCCAGTTCTACCATACTCCCACTAATGTTTTCTGAAAAGAATTCATTTTACTAAAGAGGTGGCGAGTTAACAACAATATAACTATTGATCTTCCAAATAGTAGAATGTTAACCCTCGTCAAAGCCCAGGATAACCCACAAACTGCTATTACTGAAACGTGCCTCGAGTTTATTCAGATTTTGGTTTTAAGTATAAGCCGGACAACTCCATATACCTTAACATCGTTAAGATATGAATCCATTCTATATCCAATATAGAAACAAAGTCACTAATTTAATTGGAACCAGATTCAAAAATACATGCAGCCATTTCTAGTACATATCAACTAAATGGAAGGAGGCCAAGCAGCATTACTCATCAAGGAATGTACCCACGTATGAGTAACATGAAAAAGAAGCAAGTTCTCAAAACTATTACTTATGACGGAATACCTAGCACAAGTATCTACATTTTCAATCACCTTGAAGAATCCTGATACTTGCAACATATGGTTCTCTACCTTATTCTTATACCTATAACTTCTCAAAATTTGGACCTCGTATTTCAATAAAATACTTGTCTAAAACTAGAGAAGTCATGAGTAAACAGAATACAGTACGAGTATCAACCCCTTTGTCCTCACGTACATCGGACAACATACAATACTCTGTATAAGTCCACTGAGTTTAATAGTTCAAAACCTGTGCGTCGTAGGTTGAAAACTGTGTTATGGTTAAGAAGAATTACACCGTTGTTCAATGCATCTTATCTAACCATCAACTGATATAGGTAAATGTCATAGACATAATTTCAAAAAGTTATATCTCACTTTATAAAATAAACGTACAGATATATCAGTTTGAAATTGGTGCATAATAACAGATAGTCAAAACCAAATATTTGCCGTTAGGCAAAACCCACGCGATTTCCTCAAATATCACCAATTACAAAGAATTCTGATATATATTGAGAATCTAATCACCCAATTTCCAATATTTTACTCCCACTCATCATCTGTAACGCCATACAGATGTGAGAATCAAGTCTGGTAAATATATACCCTAGAGTCAAAATCTAATTGGGAAAACAATTTTCAATTAACATCGCACAGTAAAACTGAAACATGAAAATATTTCGAAGGGGTAGCCGGGTATTCTTAGTAATGCCTCTTCCACTATCCAGATTCATGACAGTAACCATATACTTCCTTGTCCTCACTCCAATCCATTTATATGTCTTTACTTCTTACCTTCTGTACACCATTCTTAGGCTAATTGGTTTTCTACCTTCCCTATCTTTCGGCACCTGCCTATGGTTTGGAAGATGACTATCCAATAAGCGTAATAGGTGTACTCTCCTAACACTAGGAGCTCTCGCAACCTGAGAGAAGTTAAAGGGAAAAGACGACCGAATAATTCTATTCAATTTCTGCCGAACCGTAAACCATCCTCGAACTGAAACAAGTTTCTTCGAATTCGTATATAACTATACGATGGCATATCTAAGCAATATGGATTTTCGTAGTGATACTGAGTGTTATGGAGAAATGCAAAGAGGAAGTAGGAGTGGCAGGGATATACGCGACTTTGTCGTGAATGATAGTAGTCGCAATTTCCTTTGCCCTCACTCTAATTTCTTTATATGTCTTTACTTATTACCTTCTGTACACTACATTTAGGCTAATTGGTTTTCTTCCTTCCTTACCTTTCGGCACTTGCCTATGGTTTGGACGAAGACTATCTAATAAGCATAATAGGTGTACTCTTCTTATACCAGGAGCCTTCGCAACCTGAGAGATGGTAAAGAGAAAAGACAACCGAATAGTCTTATTCAATTTCTCTAGAACCAGAATCCATCCTCGATCAGAAACAAGTTTCTTCGAGTTCGTATGTAACTATACGATAGAATATCCAAGAAATGTGGATCTTCGTAGTGATACGGAGTGTTATGGATAAATGCAAAGGGATGTAGGAGTGGCAATAATATATGCGACTTAATGACAATCTAAAAGTCAAAGTGTTTTAAGAAGGTTCGGTTAACTTGGTTCATGAGTTTTAGTTTAGGATCAGGTCATGGTCGCTGCCAGAGAGAGAGAGAGAGAGAGAGAGAGAGAAAAGAAACACTCAGCGTGCACTCTAACCTAGATTAGATTGGTTAATCACTTTATCTACTCTGGATGGCTCTCACTGTTTCCTCAAATTCTCCTTCAAACCCTAAAAGGAGAATTAGTCGGGATCATCTAAAATCAACCGAGGAGTAACACCTACTCATCAGTGGGAATCAGGATCCAACTATCATCGCATGATAATTTGATGGAAGACACTCAAGTCACCACACTCCAGAAGGTATGAGCATGCCTGAAAAGTTTTCTGTATGTTTGAAACTCCTGATGTGGTTTTTAGCCCTAACGATTTATGATCTTGACTAGGTCAACATATCATAAACTGCTAGTCAAGTTCAACCCGTCATTATCCAAGATTAATTTAGACCCACCCGCGTATATCCTTGACTAGGTCAAAATGGTTATGCGGCTGTCCTAAAAAATCGCAACACCTGCAACAAACAAACACCACTCAGCTACCGGACACTATGTCTTGACTAGGTCAAAAGACGCAGCACGAATACTAAGTAACACTTGTAAGAAATGACGGAGGGCTACGACTGGTTTTTGGCGAAAAACCTTTAACGTAATGAACTTGATATCATTGAAGGAATCGAGTGGTTTTATAAATATATAGTGGCATAATCTTTTGCTATAGAGGTCACTCCCTGTGAAGGGATCTCGGCTCTTTCCTCATCGAATGAGGTGCAGGATATTCCTGACTGAATACCACGATGTAAAGCAAAAGAATCGATTATAGTGAAGTTATTACAATGACACAAACTATTGTCCAAGAGGTCACTCTCCATGAAGGGATCTCGGCTCTTGCCTCATCGAATGAGGTGCTGGATATTCATAACCGAATACCACTGTGCAAAGAAAAAGGAAAAGTCTGTAATGTCAGTTTTCAAAAATTGGTTTCAACAACATCATTTAGGTTTATTTTCCTTGCGTTAATCGGAATTAATGCAGTCCCATCAATTAATCCATATCATACCAGAAAAGAATGAAAATACAATGTATGTATATGCCATCCGCATTCGCCACCAAGTCCCGTCATACACCGTTAGGTTACTTAACTAACGGCAGAGCGGGGGTTGGACTAGCGCGGATGCAAAATATATACAACATTTACTAGTGTGTGTGTGTGTGTGTGTGTGTATAACATTAGTTCCAGGCATGATATAAGCAACATCACAGAAAAGCGATAAGCAACACAGAATAACATATAATCTAGAAGCTCCGGGTTTCCCTATGAGCCGCAAATGAAACCAGACGTTCCCTGATCGTGTGGATAGCCTGTGCAATGAATAACCAAGACCTCTACGAGTGCGGCAAGTTGCCCGCCAATCTCAGAAGTGAGGCAACCCGAATCAACAAAGTGAATGGGCCACCCAGCACTTCACGGAATCCGGTAACTTGAGCACCCTGCTGTAGGTCATCATATACCCCCTACGAGTGTGGCGAATAGCCCGCTAATTCTAGAGTAAGGCCCTCTCCGTCTCAACGCCATGAGATACGGTCCCTTTGCCCTCTAGAATCCGGCTATTCGAGCACTCCACCGTGGGGTAATCCTAGTACAGAAAAGAAAAGCATATATACAATGACGACATCGACTTCAACCCAGTCGTGTCCCAATAAAAGAATATACAATCTAGCAGAGACGGCGGTCCACATGTCAGACGCTCGCCCCGCAATAACAAATATACAAATGAATCTGAACTATATTACTACCATTGCACCATAGGCTATCCACCACGACAATCCAACCACAATATCAGTATAACACAGAACATCAATGTGAATATCATGTTCGCAAACCCATCTAGTTGAACATATAGCAACTAGTCGGGTTGTACGTTCAATGATATTCACGGTCGCAGATATATTCACATGCACTGATAATCACGTATTTAAAATTTCGATTGACTAAAACTTTTCAAAATTGGCCCCAAATGCAAACCAGCACTCAAATCCGGGCCAAAAACATACATCCCAAAAATCATATTTCCAGCTTGTAGAGTGCCAGAAGAAATTTGGCGCATAGTGGCCACAAAACAGCTGTGGAACCGTTGCCAATAGGCATGACATGCGGCGGTTCTGCATCCAATTTGTTGGCTCACGTGCCCAAATTTCTTGTGGTGCTCTAAATATTCCTGCACATATTTTTAAGATACTCTGAATGATTTTTTGAACAATTTTCAAAATCGACAGCGGGCACATGAAAATGGAAAAACGATTCGGAAAATTTGGTCGATCGACATTTTAACCTTGTGTAAATTAGCTAGTAAGGATTTATAGGGTGGCTCTGATACCATGTTGGGGTTTGATAGCGCCCTGACCATCTACCATGGCCGATGCAGAACAAAAATTTGCGTTTAAAAAACTGGCGCTAACGAACACGATTAGAATCGAAACCATAAACCTACACTAGCTAATGTTGGATATATATGCCCTAGAGGCCTTCATTGTATAGGATGCTAAGGATATGTATGTGTTCACCACCGAAAACAGAGACGAACTGGGATGGACCGTCCTGCCTGAATTTGGGGGCAAATGCGATTTGGATTTATCCGTCCACCTCTCTGAAGATGCCAAGTTGATTTATGGCACCGTATATCAGAGGTTTGGATGGATACGGCCGTTGTAGTGTGACTTCGTCAGATTCCCCCTCGTTTTGTGAGGGGTTTTTGATTGTGGGGACGCTCTTCCCTGTAGGTGCAAGCTCCCGCAGTTAATTACGTTATCGCATCGCGATAACCACTTTCTCCTGCTTTGGAAGTTCACTTTGTGTCGTGTGTGATTTTATTTGTTTAGGTTGCCCGTGGATTGTATACGAAGACTAATTTATGTTGTCGCCCGTAGGGCATGGATTAGTCCAAATCCGTATATCTTAGATTTGGCTTTGTTTTATTTAAGGATTGTTCATCTAGTTTGAGATTAAGATCGACTTAAATGTATATGAGCAGTTGGGGCTCGGTTAGTATTTTGTTAAGGATACGTTAGTCTAATTTGAGACTAAGATCTGCTTAACAAGATTTTAGGATCATTTTTGTTTCAGATCCAACAAGAGAGCATTTGGACTCTGTGTCTTAGTTTAGGGACATTTCGGTCCATTATCGCCATTTTGGAGGCGAAGTTATAGTTTGAGGATATCTCGGTCCGTTGATCACCATTTTGGAGGTGAGATTTTAGTTTAAGAATGTCTCGGTCCATTGATCACCATTTTGGAGGTGAGATTCTAGTTTAAGGATGTCTCGGTTCGTTGATCACCATTCCGGAGGTGAGATTTTAGTTTAAGGATGTCTCGGTCCGTTGTCTATCTTACGCGCACGTGTATTTGTTACGTGACGGGATGAACAACGATATTGATATGGAATGTGCCCAATTTGGGGTGCAGTCTTATTTAAAGTGTGTACATCAATTTGGAAGTGCATCAACGAGTTGTTGGTTGTCGGGACCCGCCACCTCTCTGAAGACATCGAAGAATTACAACGACATATATCAGAGGTGTGGAAAGATGTACCCTTAAACTAAATCCCATATTTGAGGGAAAAGATGGTGCTGTTGTAGACTTAAGGAATGTTGTCATGTTTAAGACTAAAATTATCTTAGAAGATATAAGACGAGTATCATTTGGGATTGTTGGAGATAGTGCCCTCAGAGTCAATTATTGGATCGCAGGTACGTGATTGCAATGATTGCGGAGGACCTATACCGGTAGGACAGTCTTACTCGAGATGATAGTATGCTATCTGGTTTGCCTTTATCAGTCGTGTACATGTTCAGGTGACTGATTACATGTTACACTTTGATAGAGCCCTTAGGATCTTGCTTTACTACCAACAGTATGATGGCGATCATATACGTGAGGGTTGAGTAGTTTATACGCATATCCTTAATAGTGGTCCCTAGTCGTAGGAGTTTCGAGACAGGGCATCGATACTCCAGAGTAGACTAGTGTATACAGTCGAGACCCTGACGAGGGGCGGTGGCCGGTCTCACAAGCCACCGGTGTCAGTTGGATCACCTAAGATGTATACAGGTGCTCATTGGGTTATGAGTACACCGGACATGACTCGCCGGGAACCTGCTAGTTGGTATTATACATATCGTCAGATAGCAGTTCCCTGGTGACATGTGTACATGTTAGTTCATCGACCTGAGGTCGTCATTTGTCTCGTGTGAGTTTCCACTGTGCTTTGATTTCTACCCTACCACGGCTCAAAGGAGTCGTGCAAACAAGTAGTTTTTGGGTACAGTCCCGAGCCACATGGAGGCACGTGAGCGGATCGGCAGGGGATTCATCTCTCCCCGTATTGGGGGCGAGATCGTGCTGTGTCTAGGAGAGCCATTACACAAAGCCCACGGCCGTGGCAGGAGATTTACTGGTAGGTACTCCAGTAGTATCTCAGGGTGTTATTGGGCTACACTCCGACACGACTTATACTGCTATTGGGGGTCTGACGTTACTAGCCCCTTAGGAAGATATGCGATACTCATAGATGAACGGACCAGACTGTATTTACATTGTCACTGTTAGGCTCAGTAGGGTTTCCGGATGAGTTCGCTCATCGGCCTCCCTTGAGGTCAGTCCATGGGCAGCCGTTACGCATAGCTAGTGCCGCTGACGGTTTGTGGTTAAACCCACTGCCAGGGTACCGACGAGTCATTAGAGTCCCCCACAGACAGTTTCCTAAGTTCGGGCGAAACGTTGTAGAGGCCGTATGGTTTTATGGCAGGGTTCGGAAAATGCACGTGCGTTTACGCACGTGTCATTTTTCGGGCAGATGATACTGGTCGGCTTTGGTTTAAGCTGGATCCGAGTATTATATTGAGTAGATATAATATCTTTGTCTCAGTTGCATTTGTATTCGGTCGTAATACAAATGCGGGTATATTTATACAGTTACGGGGTTATCCTGAAATTCGTTTCGGGATCACTTTTGGAAGTTGCCAGTTTCCAGTTTTCTATCAGCCGTCTTTTAACATTCGGTTAAAGACGGATTTATCTTTTCTTGGATGAGGGTGAGTCATGCTTCTAGAAGGTTCTAGAAGGTGGTGACTAGGTTAGAGAGGTGTTATTGTTTCATTGGTTGCTTTCTTTGTGTTCGCACTAGATATTTATTTGTGTTCACACTAGATATTTTCTCTTGTGGTCACTCTCCTCTCTCCTACACTCACCCCCACCTCCTATAAGATGGCCGGCCCCTCCCCTCTCTCTTACACACTTGATGATTATGGTTGCTAGAAAGAAAAGATTATGATAGCTTTGGGGTGTATGGAAATTTCATTGCTCATTTCATTCCATCACCCGATTCAAATGGCAACTTCATTAACCGTTCGTCCGTAGCTTTGGACGGAACGAGACAAAGTCTTCTACTCATTCTCTACATCAATCTTGGTCGTCTCTTTTAGCAAACTTGACGACCGAGTTGCCTCGCGTCAGAGGCCGGAGCCCGTTTAAAGAATTGTTGACGTGGTGCCACCTGGAATCGGAGATCGGAGATCGACGAGAACGGAGCAGCCGCAACGGAGCGTGGGATGATGGTTAAAGAACGAAGGACTCGGATCATTCGGTATAACCTTTCTACTCTCTTTACAGTTTCTTAGTTTAGCAATAATGGCAGATCCGGGTTAAAGTACACGATAGCGCCAGTTAAAAAGTTTTTGTTCCGCATTTGGCGTCTGTAGACGGCCGGGGCGCTACCGTAGACTTACAGTGGTATCAAAGCCTCACCATTTTGCTTTACTAACTTTTGCTAACGTGTTTAAAACATCGATCGAATCGGATATCGAAAACCGCAAAATTCATTTTCACAGTTTCTGTTGATTTTTAAAGGGTTCTAAAAATAATTTTACATATCATAGAAAATTCAGCAGGGTTTTCTAAGAACACCGTACAAATTTGGGCACGTGATTCGACAAGACCGCGCTTCCGCGGCCATTCAGTGAGATCGTGGCCCCAAATTTGCACAGTGGGTTCTTGTCTGGAATTTGGGGTTTTTGGTATATATCTTTTGGGCCCAGATCTTGTTACTGTTCAACAGATGTTCGTGGGGCCCACTTTGTGATATTTAGTCGATCGAAATTTAAACATGTTAGTTTACAGTGCTTACATTATATCTCCGACCGGGAATGTCATTTGATCGGTAAACCGCGTCTGATTGCTATAGTTCTTTTAGACGGGTTTGCGAACATGACATTCGCGTTGATGTTCTATGTTGTGCTGTGATGTTGCGGATTTGTCGTGGTGGATAGCAGTGTGCAATGGTAGTGCAGTTTGGATTTATTTGTACATTTGATATTGCGGGACGAGCGTCCAACATGTGGACTGCCGTCACCGCCTGTTGTATAATATTCTTTTGGGGCACGACCGGGTCGAGGTCGATGTACCCGTTGTACATATTTTTCATTTCTGTACTAGGTTTTACCCCGCGACGGAGTGCACGGATAACCGGGTTCTGGAGGGCAACGGGTCCGCATCTCATGGCTTTGAGAGGCAGATGGGCCTTACTCTAAAATTGGCAGACTATTCGCCGCACTCGTAGGGGGTACAGGTTGACCCAAGGAGGGGTGCTCAAGCTACCGGATTCTGTGGAGTGCAGGGTGGTCCATTCACTTTGCTGTAGGGGGCTGCCTCGCTTTAGGTTTTTGCGGGTAACTTGCCGCACCCGTAGGGGTCTAGGTTTCATTGCACAGGCTATCCACACGACCAGGGGAACGTCGGGTTTCAGCAGCGGCTCTGTGAAACTCGGGGATCCCAGATTATCTGTATTGTTCTGTGATACTTATTACTTTTCTGTAATGTTGCATATTATCACGCCTGGAGCGATTATTGTATATTGGTTTATATACTATTAGATGTTGTATATGTTTTACACCCGCGCTAGTCCAGTCCCCGCTCTGTCGTTAGTTAAGTAACCTAACGGGTGATGACGGGACCCAGTGACGAATGCGGATGGCATATAAGTACATTTTATTTTCGTTCTTTTCTGGTGTGATTGATTGATGGGACTGCGTTGATTTTGATCAATGCAAAGGAAAGCAAACCTATTTGGCAGTTGTTGGAACAAATTTAAAAAGTGTTATTACAAAGATGTTTCCTTTTGTTATGCATAGCGGTATTCAGTGGAATATCCTACACCTCATTCGATGGGGCAAGGGCCGATATCCCTTCACCGGGACTGACCCCTTGGGCAGAAGTTTGCGTCAGGGTAATAACTTCACTATAGTCGTTTACATGTTGCTTTGCATCGCGGTATTCAGTGGAATATCCTGCACCTCATTCCACGAGGAAAGAGCCGAGATCCCTTCACCGGGAGTGACCTCTTTAGCAAAAGGTTTTCGCCACTATATTTTAAAAAAGCTATCAGGTTCCTTTAGCGATATCAAGTTCGTTACGTTAAAGGTTTTTCGCCAAAAACCAGCCGTAGCCCTCCGTCACTTCTTTTGGGTATTCAGTAGTATTCAAGCTATGTATTTTGACCTAACGCCAAGGCATAGTGTTTGGTAGCTGCTGGGTATTCATTTGTTGCATAGATAGATGAGTTGGTTTGGGACAGCCGTTCTGCCATTTTGACCTAACGCCAAGGGCATGTGCGGGTAGGTTCAAATTAACAAGATAGTGACGGGTAGAACTTGGCATGTGACTTATGACATTTTGACCTAACGCCAAGGGCATGTGCGGGTGGGTTCAAATTAACAAGATAGTGACGGGTAGAACTTGGCATGTGACTTATGACATTTTGACCTAACGCCAAGGTTATAAGAGCATGAGGCAAAAATCATATCGGGAGTTTCTAAAGAAACTGAAACTTGCCAAGTATGTGCATACCTTCTGGAGTATGAGTAACGTGGATGCATTCCATCACGTTATCATGCGATGAGAGTTGGATCCCAATTCCCACTGATGAGTTGGTTTACTCTTTGGGTGATCCCGATTAATTCTTCTTTCAGGTTTGGAGGAGAATTTGACAGAGTAGTGGGAGGTTTCCGGATTAGATAAAGTGATAACCATTCTGATCTAGGTTAGAGTGCACGCAGAGTGTTTCTTTTCTCTCTCTCTTTGGCAGCGACCTTTGACCGACCCTAGACTATGACTCAGTGACCAAGTTGACCGAACCTTCTTAAAATACTTGCTTTTGGACTGTCTGAGTTGCATAAAGTCATTACCACTCCTTCTTTTACCCTTTGCATTTCTCAGAACACCCCGTATTACTACGGACATCCACTTCCATTGGATAGATCCATCGTATGGTTATATACGAACTCGAAGGGACTTCTTCGATGATGGATCCAGGTTCAGGAGAAATAGAATTGGTTTATTCAGTTGTCTTTTATTATCACCTTCTCTCAGGTTGCGAGGGCTCCTTGGTTTAGGAGAGTACACCTATTACGCTTATTGGATAGTCTTATTCCAAACAATAGGCAGGTGCCGAAAGGTAGGGAATGAAGAAAACCAATTAGCCTAAGTAGGGTGTGCAGAAGACAATAACTAAAGACAAAATAAAGGGATTAGAAAGAGGGCAAAGTAAATTGCGACTGCTATCATTCACGACCAAACCGCGTACATCGTCGCCACTCCTATTTCACCTTTAAAAGAATAAGGTATCATTCAGTTGTCTTTTATCATCACCTTCTCTCAAGATGCGAGTACTCCTTGGTTTAGGAGGGTACACCTATTATGCTTACTGGATGGTCTTCTTCCAAACCATAGGCTGGTGCCGAACGGTAGGGAAGGAAGAAAACCATTTAGCCTAACGATGGTGTACAGAAGGTAACGACTAAAGACAAATAAAGGGATTTGGAGAGATGGCAATAAAATATACGGTTGTAGTCATGAATTGGATTATGGAAGAGACATTGCTATGAATACCAGGATACCCCAACGAAACATTTTCATGTTTCAGTGCATAGTTAAAGGAAAACTGTTTTCCCGATTAGATACTTACTCCAGGGTATGTATTTACCAGGTTTCATTCTCATATCTGTATGGTTTTACAGATGATGAGTGGGAGTAAGTTATTGGGAATTAGGTAATTATCCTCATTATATTGGAATTCGTTGTAATTGGTGATATTTGAGGAAATCGCCAGGGTACAGTTTTCAACCTACGACGCATGGGTTTTGAGTTGTTTAACTCAGCGGACTTATACAGAGTATTGTATGTTGTCCAAGTGTCCATCAGGACAAAGGGGTAGGTCCTCGTACTATGTTCTGTTTACTTATAACTTCTCTAATTTTTGGACAATTGTTTCGTAGAAACACATGGTCTAAGTTTTGAGAAGTTGTGGGTATAAGAATAAAGTAGAGAACCAGGTGTCACAAGTATCGGGATTCTTCAAAGAGATCGAAGATGTAGATTCTTGTGATTGGTATTCAGATGATAGTAATGGCTTTGAGAAACTTGTTTCTCTTTCAGGTTACTCATAATTGGATGGATTCCTAAGTTGAGTAATGCTGATTAGCCTCTTTCCATTAAGGTGATATGCACTGGAGACAGCTGCATGATTTGAATCTGGTTCCAATTAAATAAGTTCCAAAGTTTCTATATTGGATATAGAATGGATCATACCTTAAAAGATGTTAAGGTACGGGGAGTTGTCCAGTTTATGCTTAAAACCAGACTCTGGATAACTCAGGGCACGTTTCTGTAATGGCTGTTTGTGGGTTGACCCTAGCTATGACGAGGGTTGATATTCTACCATTTGGAAGATCAATAGTGATATTGTTCTTGACTCGCCACAGTTTTAGTAAAATGGATTTTTTCAGAAAACAGTAATGGGAGAATGGTAGAACCGGAAGTGATTCCAGAACCGCAAACGATTACGGAAAAATTTAATAGGACCTATATATTCAATCAGGTTTGACATTCCATTAGCCACTCCGCAGATATGGTGGGTAACCTCAGACACCCGAGAGGTACTCCGGTAGCCTCAAGGACGGTGACAGGGAGGTTCTTATCTACCCAGACATGACACTACTGTTGTTCCAGGCTATGAGACCTGGTAGGAGGGTTGTTGTGGTCAGTGGGAGCAGCGGAAGAATAGTGGGCAAGCAGTTTATGTCTATTTATAGACTGGAGCAGTTATAGCGGAGATAGATCATCTATTTTCGATGTGACAGTCATGGGTTTGACTTCATCAGAATAGGGGATGGATCTGTTAAGAAGGTAGTAGGGTGTGATGTCATGGTATATGGATGACATACACACAGTAGGAAGTAAAATTCTTATACTACGATCGGTTGTACTGTGGTCGTCACACAGTTGTTTCTCCAGACAGGATATGGATATAATATCAGACATTATGGTTTCAAGATCTATGGTTTTAGATCTGGATTTGGGTAGTTTCCCAATGTGGGTACTTTGACAGTATTCTAATTGTTTTTAGAATAGATGACTCCTGACATGGTGGTGTACCTGCAGGTGATGGAGTCACCCTCTCTAAAGGTGTCTTACAGACTAAAGGGGAGAGGGATGGGCATGATTGGCAGATCACTTGCTTAGGAAACTGAGTCAATCATGAGATGTCAAGTACCACACCAGATGTTGTTTTTGCACTAGATGCAATAAGTTTGTATTAATCCAATCCTGGAGAAACATAAGGAAGCAGTTTTAGAACATAAGTACATGTTCTACGGATTTGATAACGGCAGCCTCCTTCGGGAGACGGTTATCATTCCAGGCTTCAAAGGTGACATGGATGACAGAGTGATTGTCAGAGTTACAGTTTTCCCTCTAACGAGGGACAGTATTATGGACAGGTGGTCCAAGAGGATACTGTGGGAGGCTTGGTGCAGGATACTGATTAGGTTCAGTGATCGATACAGTCTAAGAATTTTGGATTTGGAGTTCATTTATGAACTAGGTCCCATCAGATATCCAGACATATTCTAAGATAGGTATTACTCAATTCGGGAGATGGCTTTCTCCGCGAACTTGAGATTAAGAGAGATATAGAAAGAAACATCTAGGCGGATCCACTCACTGAGGCTATTTCTCGAACACAATAGTTTTACAAACGGGCTTTGTGAAACTGATTAGTAGAGGAGTTGGATGTTCGGTTTCACACGGGCTGTGAGTAGTCGACATCGCAATAATTAGCCTTAAGTGCAAGTGGGAGATTGTTGGAGATGGTGCCCTCAGAGTCAATTATTGGATCGCAGGTACGTGATTGCAATGATTGCCGAGGACCTATACCGGTAGGACAGTCTTACTCGAGATGATAGTATGCTATCTGGTTTGCTTTTATCAGTCGTGTACATGTTCAGGTGACTGATTACATGTTACACTTTGATAGAGCTCTTAGGATCTTGCTTTACTACCAACAGTATGATGGCGATCATATACGTGAGAGTTGGGTAGTTTATACGCATATCCTTAATAGTGGTCCCTAGTCGTGGGAGTTTCGAGACAGGGCATCGATACTCCAGAGTAGACTAGTGTATACAGTCGAGACCCCGACGAGGGGCGGTGGCCGGTCTCACAAGCCACCGGTGTCAGTTGGATCACCTAAGATGTATACAGGTGTTTCCTGATTTAAAATCATAAAAAAGCTTATGGGAAAAGCTTCAGAAGGAGGGGCCACGTGCTTACACGTGACCAGCAGTCACGTGTTGACACGTGACATATAAAAGCAGTGGAAAAGGGCTCATTGATTCCCTGATCAAATCAGAGAAAAGGTTCCATGATCAAGTCAAGAAAAAGGGCTTCAGATGAGGTCACGTGTTGGCACGTGACGCTCAAAGGAGAGGACTCGTGCTACAGTTGAGTCAAGGAAAGGGGCTCCTAACAGGGGGTCACGTGTTCACACGTGACCAATGGTCACGTGTTAACACGTGATGGCTAAAACATCAACCAGAAGACAGCGCAGAAAGAAAGAGGATTCTTCATTCCAAAGAGGGTCACGTGGTCACACGTGACCGGCTTACAAAGCCCATTTTTGACGACAGAATTAAATTCTGAAGGAAATTTGAATCTTTCCAAAGGAAAGTGATTATCTGGGACCAATCAAATTAAAGATTCAGAGATGATTAAATATCATCTATCTATGGAAAATCTCGGGTTTGGAAAGATTTCCCCCTTAAATCTAACCCAAATAACAAAGGAGAATCTCTGGATTTAAAATCCAATGGTGAATAAAATTCATCCAATAATCCAAAGGTCCAGAACGAATGAAGGATGCAAATCAAATATCTCATGAAAGATTTACCAAAAATACTAATTGACTCAGCTGCTTCTCCTATAAATAGGAGCCAAGAGATACAAAAGAGATATATACATACATACGCAGAGGGAAGAAAAAGGTGAGAGCTCTGATACTTGGAGGAATTCGGATCTTCTGCAAAAGAGAACCCTAGGTAAGAAATGGAAGGCTTTCTGAGAGAAAGAGAATTTAATTCTCAACAGAGTTTAACTCTGATATATAAAACAGAAGAACTTATTTCTTCTCTTTTTGATAGAGGATCTGCAAAGCGCACATCTCCCCTTTAGATTGAGAATTTAATTCTCAATGGGTTGAGATCCTGCCATGCAGATCCAAAACATAGAGAGGGAATGCAAGCATGAGAATTTAATTCTCGCAGAACTATAGGAATTCAATTCCTTTAAAATAAAATTAAGGCTTGACCCTGTATCATGGGAATTTAATTCCTTCAGAACAAAGAGAAACAGGGTTTAACCCTAATTAAGAACCTAGTTCTGTTGAAACAGCGGGAATTTAATTCCCTTAATCATAATTTAACAGAGAATGGGAGTTCAATTCCTTAAAAGCTTTTATTAGGGTTTAACCCTATCCAGTTCTTCACATATATAAGGAATTTAATTCCTACAGAAAATCCAGAGTTCAACTCTTCAAAAGAAACTAGGAATTTAATTCCTTTGAAATTATTGTCAGGGTTCAACCCTACGAGGAATTTAATTCCTGAAAGGGATTAACAGATCTTCTAACAACCACAGAAAAGAAGGGTCACGTGTCACCACGTGACCTCCCCCAAAAGATCTACAGAAAGCCCTTTGAGGCAGTGCCTCACGTGACCCACGTGACCCTCGGCAGAAGCGTTAACATATAAGCATTTGAATACCCGTCACGTGAGGGCACGTGATACTCTGAAAAATGCGATAATCTCAACAGAATCAATGAAGGGAGGGCGCTCTCACGTGTTGCCACGTGACCCCTCTTGCCTTAGTGTTTAACACTAAATCGAAACTCCCGAATCCAGTGTTAAAACAACTGTTGGGCCTTAGTGTTCAACACTAATCAAAAAACTTTACTTGCAGTGTTCAACACTGACTACCTTAGTGTTTAACACTAATTTGAGGGCTCAGTTGCCAGTGCTTGATACCGATCTGTTTTAGTGTTTAACACTAATTTGAAAGCCTTGTCGCTGGTGTTTAACACCAATTATCTTTTAGTGTTAAACACTAACTTGTCAACCTCATTCCCAGTGTTCAACACTGATTGCTCTGTAGTGTTTAACACTAGGCTTTGGCCCGATTGGCTAAAGGGATAGAGGCAAAGCCTCTCCCTCAATGGACCAACAAGAAGCCAATATTCTAGACCTGAGTGGACTTAGCCCAAGCTGGCCATAAGTCCTCAATTCGTGATTAACTGGGCCAGTGGGCTCATAACATAATTAATCAGTCTTGACCCCAAATTGGGCCAGGGACTACTCAAGCCATTCCGGTTCTAGGGTAGATCTCTTCACTCCTTTGATACTTGGCATTGTAATCCCTCAATGTCTTCAAAGAGGTGACGGGTCCCGATGACCACTCATGATATGGACTGTGGGGTCCTTAAACCCATGTCTAATGCAAAATTCCTGGTTACGTGGAACGCGGATAACGTCACTCTTTGACCCCGTGGAAAACGTCCAGAGCGGATCCTGGTCCTCGCAGAGCACGGCAGTGAACCCGTGTGAAGCATCCAGAGCGGAGCCTAGTCCTCGCCTAACGCGGCAGTGAACCCGTGTGAAGCATCTAGTGCAAAATTCCTGGTTACGTGGAACGCGGATAACGTCACTCTTTGACCCCGTGGAAAACGCCCAGAGCGGAGCCTGGTCCTCGCCAAGCACGGCAGTGAACCCGTGTGAAGCATCCAGAGCACATACCGGACTGTGGAGTCCTTAAACCCATGGACTACGACGTCCTTAACCTTGACCGAGATGTCTTAAAACTAACAACGGACCGCAATGTCCTTAAACTACCCACGGACCGCAATGTCCTTAAACTACCCATGGACCGCGATGTCCTTAAACTACCCACGGACCGCGATGTCCTTAAACTACCCACGGACCGCGATGTCCTTAAACTAGAACAATAGAGCCCCTATATGCTCTTTTGTCAGATCTAAACGGTCCCGTTTAATTTGATCTTAGCCTCAAAGATGGCTAACGAATCCTTAAACCTTCAAGCAGACTGGACTACAAATCCCCCCAATTAACTCTGGCTCGAGGGTACATCTCTGAACCCCTCTGACACCCGTCGTTGTAATCCTTCAACGTCGTCAGAGAGGTGACGGGTCCCGACGGCCACACACATACGATGGACCACTATGTCCCTAAAACTGGAACAATGGAGTCTAAACGCTCCTTTGTCGGATCTTAACGGGATATTGGCTTAATATATGCTTCTTGTTGGTCCATTGAGGGAGAGGCTTTGCCTCTATCCCTTTAGCCAATCGGGCCAAAGCCTAGTGTTAAACACTACAGAGCAATCAGTGTTGAACACTGGGAATGAGGTTGACAAGTTAGTGTTTAACACTAAAAGATAATTGGTGTTAAGTTGAGCTCAGTCCAAACTTAACGGGATCGTTTAGATCCGACAAAGGAGCGTTTGGACTCCATTGTTCCAGTTTTAGGGACATAGTGGTCCATCGTATGTGTGTGGCCGTCGGGACCCGTCACCTCTCTGACGACGTTGAAGGATTACAACGACGGGTGTCAGAGGGGTTCAGAGATGTACCCTCGAGCCAGAGTTAATTGGGGGGATTTGTAGTCCAGTCTGCTTGAAGGTTTAAGGATTCGTTAGCCATCTTTGAGGCTAAGATCAACTTAAACGGGACCGTTTAGATCCGACAAAAGAGCATATAGGGGCTCTATTGTTCTAGTTTAAGGACATCGCGGTCCGTGGGTAGTTTAAGGACATCGCGGTCCGTGGGTAGTTTAAGGACATTGCGGTCCGTGGGTAGTTTAAGGACATTGCGGTCCATGGGTAGTTTAAGGACATTGCGGTCCGTTGTTAGTTTTAAGACATCTCGGTCAAGGTTAAGGATGTCGTAGTCCATGGGTTTAAGGACTCCACAGTCCGGTATGTGCTCTGGATGCTTCACACGGGTTCACTGCCGTGCTTGGCGAGGACCAGGCTCCGCTCTGGGCGTTTTCCACGGGGTCAAAGAGTGACGTTATCCGCGTTCCACGTAACCAGGAATTTTGCACTAGATGCTTCACACGGGTTCACTGCCGCGTTAGGCGAGGACTAGGCTCCGCTCTGGATGCTTCACACGGGTTCACTGCCGTGCTCTGCGAGGACCAGGATCTGCTCTGGACGTTTTCCACGGGGTCAAAGAGTGACGTTATCCGCGTTCCACGTAACCAGGAATTTTGCATTAGACATGGGTTTAAGGACCCCACAGTCCATATCATGAGTGGTCATCGGGACCCGTCACCTCTTTGAAGACATTGAGGGATTACAATGCCAAGTATCAAAGGAGTGAAGAGATGTACCCTAGAACCGGAATGGCTTGAGTAGTCCCTGGCCCAATTTGGGGTCAAGACTGATTAATTATGTTATGAGCCCACTGGCCCAGTTAATCACGAATTGAGGACTTATGGCCAGCTTGGGCTAAGTCCAGTCAGGTCTAGAATATTGGCTTCTTGTTGGTCCATTGAGGGAGAGGCTTTGCCTCTATCCCTTTAGCCAATCGGGCCAAAGCCTAGTGTTAAACACTACAGAGCAATCAGTGTTGAACACTGGGAATGAGGTTGACAAGTTAGTGTTTAACACTAAAAGATAATTGGTGTTAAACATCAGCGACAAGGCTTTCAAATTAGTGTTAAACACTAAAACAGATCGGTATCAAGCACTGGCAACTGAGCCCTCAAATTAGTGTTAAACACTAAGGTAGTCAGTGTTGAACACTGCAAGTAAAGTTTTTTGATTAGTGTTGAACACTAAGGCCCAACAGTTGTTTTAACACTGGATTCGGGAGTTTCGATTTAGTGTTAAACACTAAGGCAAGAGGGGTCACGTGGCAACACGTGAGAGCGCCCTCCCTTCATTGATTCTGTTGAGATTATCGCATTTTTCAGAGTATCACGTGCCCTCACGTGACGGGTATTCAAATGCTTATATGTTAACGCTTCTGCCGAGGGTCACGTGGGTCACGTGAGGCACTGCCTCAAAGGGCTTTCTGTAGATCTTTTGGGGGAGGTCACGTGGTGACACGTGACCCTTCTTTTCTGTGGTTGTTAGAAGATCTGTTAATCCCTTTCAGGAATTAAATTCCTCGTAGGGTTGAACCCTGACAATAATTTCAAAGGAATTAAATTCCTAGTTTCTTTTGAAGAGTTGAACTCTGGATTTTCTGTAGGAATTAAATTTCTTATATATGTGAAGAACTGAATAGGGTTAAACCCTAATAAAAGCTTTTAAGGAATTGAACTCCCATTCTCTGTTAAATTATGATTAAGGGAATTAAATTCCCGCTGTTTCAACAGAACTAGGTTCTTAATTAGGGTTAAACCCTGTTTCTCTTTGTTCTGAAGGAATTAAATTCCCATGATACAGGGTCAAGCCCTAATTTTATTTTAAAGGAATTGAATTCCTATAGTTCTGCGAGAATTAAATTCTCATGCTTGCATTCCCTCTCTATGTTTTGGATCTGCATGGCAGGATCTCAACCCCTTGAGAATTAAATTCTCAATCTAAAGGGGAGATGTGCGCTTTGCAGATCCTCTATCAAAGAGAGAAGAAATAAGTTCTTCTGTTTTATATATCAGAGTTAAACTCTGTTGAGAATTAAATTCTCTTTCTCTCAGAAAGCCTTCCCTTTCTTACCTAGGGTTCTCTTTTGCAGAAGATCCGAATTCCTCCAAGTATCAGAGCTCTCTCCTTTTTCTTCCCTCTGCGTATGTATGTATATATCTCTTTTGTATCTCTTGGCTCCTATTTATAGGAGAAGCAGCTGAGTCAATTAGTTTTTTTGGTAAATCTTTCATGAGATATTTGATTTGCATCCTTCATTCGTTCTGGACCTTTGGATTATTAGATGAATTTTATTCACCATTGGATTTTAAATCCAGAGATTCTCCTTTGTTATTTTGGTTAGATTTAAGGGGGAAATCTTTCCAAACCCGAGATTTTCCATAGATAGATGATATTTAATCATCTCTGAATCTTTAATTTGATTGGTCCCAGATAATCACTTTCCTTTGGAAAGATTCAAATTTCCTTCAGAATTTAATTCTGTCGTAAAAAATGGGCTTTGAAAGCCGGTCACGTGTGACCACGTGACCCATGGTCACGTGTAGACACGTGACCCTCTTTGGAATGAAGAATCCTCTTTCTTTCTGCGCTGTCTTCTGGTTGCTGTTTTAGCCATCACGTGTTAACACGTGACCCCCTGTTAGGAGCCCCTTTCCTTAACTCAACTGTAGCACGAGTCCTCTCCTTTGAGCGTCACGTGCCAACACGTGACCTCATCTGAAGCCCTTTTTCTTGACTTGATCATGGAACCTTTTCTCTGATTTGATCAGGGAATCAATGAGCCCTTTTCCACTGCTTTTATATGTCACGTGTCAACACGTGACTGCTGGTCACGTGTAAGCACGTGGCCCCTCCTTCTGAAGCTTTTCCCATAAGTTTTTTTTCTGATTTTAAATCAGGAAACAAATGCCCCCACAGCGTTGTTCTCACGTGTCTGCACGTGAGTGCAACGCTGTCACCTCTTGCGACCGTTGGATTCCTCTAGGGATCCGGGGAGATGAAACGTTTCCATTGTCTTCTATAAATACCGCTGTCTCTTCATAGGAGCCTTCACTTTGCTCATCTTCTTTTCTGAGAACTTCCTCTTTGAGAATTTAATTCTCGCTTCCAGAGCTTAGTTCTCTGTCTTGAACATTTCCCAGAGTTTAACTCTGTTGACGGATCCCTTCTCCTCAGGTAATAATGTTGAACGGCCAAAGCGCCTTCGTCTTTAAAAGAACTCTTTGGATTTTAAATCCGCGTTAAGGGTTTCACAAAGAACCCATTTTTCTTCAAGTTTTTCCATAAGAACAGGAAACCACCTAACCTTCGAACTGTAGATCTCTTAGGGTTTAGGTGATCTTTGGGGAGATGATGATGGCGTTTCAACTCCATGGAATTTAATTCCATCAAAAATATTCCTGGGAATTTAATTCCCTTTTTCCTAATAAGGAATTTAATTCCTATGAAGAACTCAGTTTCTTCGCATGGAGGCTTCCTGAGGTCTCCTGGCCCTAGGCGGTTCTTCCTGCAATTAATGCGATGGGCGCTTTGTAATGATGTCTTTTGGTGGGATTTTAATTCCTTTGATTTTGCTAGATTCATTGTAGAGCCCGAGACAGCTTCTGTTGGGGGAAAATGTGCATGGTCGTCATTCTTTGAGGATATTCCCTTTGTTTTATTGTAACGCTGTGGCCCCATTATTAATGAGCCGTCATTCGGATTCTGTGGGACCCATATGTTTTGTAGCCAATGACTCCAAAAAACTATGCTGTTGCTTTCTTTAATTAGTCTTCATGTTTATGCATGAATATACGTTGCTGACTTTTCTTCTAACGGTCTTCCTTTATTGGATTTCAGGTGCGATGGCTTCTGTTCCGCGCTTTCCCTTTTCTCGCTCAGAGGCTGCTTTTCCTCAGTCGCCGTCTGATGAGGAAGCGATGGCGATGATTCGGGCCCATGACCCGAACTGCACCAATCTTCTTCAATGGGGACCTTGGTACAATCAGATTATTCAGGGTCGCCGGAGCTTTCTTTGCGCGGTGCCGACGGAGCCCACTTTCCCATTTTTACCGATGGATCCTCCGAGGACAGCTTTTGCTGTGGAAATGCCCAACTAGACTCCAACGGGGAGGCTGGAGCCTTCGACGACCGGCATTCTGAACCATCCGATTCCAGCCATAGACATCTTGGGACGGCGTATCTGCCAGGGTGAGGCCCATCCGTGGGGGCAAATTTATAAGATAGGGCTCACTCCTAGGCATCCTACGGGCTACCTTCTCTGGGCTCGTTACATCCTTTCTGCCCATCGGGCGCGGTTGCAGAAAGTCGGGCTCTACCAGGCCGTATACGCGTCGCTATTCCATTATAAGTCCCCGCATGCCTGGTGGGTCAAGGCGTTTTTGAACCAGTGGAATCTTCCCACTAATACTTTCATTCTGGGAGATCGCGAGGTTTCGATTTCTCTGGCCGAATTCTATGATATCTCGGGGTTGCCGATAAGGGGTAATCTGTATGAGGAGCTGTTGCCTCCTGACGAGTATGTTTTTGAGCCCGAGCCCGCCCCAGTTGACGGCCTGTCTGCTGAGAATGCTATTCGCCACAAGCGCCCCAGTTTAATTAAGGCCCTAGGCATCTTCGACCGATTGTTCACCGAGTCCGAGGAGCAGGGCGTTACCTTCAAGAGCTTCATTGCTTGTTTCATTCGCGAGGACGCCTTATCGAAGACAGCCCCGAAGTTTGCCAACATTGGGGACCCCTTTGGGTTTGGCCCGAAGAGGTTGCCGACCAACGAATCAGATCTACCTCAGTATTACATCCTTATCATATCGCCAATCTCTTTTGAATCCATTGCTGCCCCAGGCATGGACGAGGAGACGTTCTTTGTGGGGTTTGTTAGCGTCTGGCTCAGTTGGTTCATTATCCCCATGCATCGCCGCTTCATGAGAGCCTCGGTCATCTACCCGGCTCATCGTATTGCTGAGGGGATGCGGTTGGCCATCGGCATCCCGGCCTTGGCGCACCTCTATAATGGATTGGGCACCGCAGCTAATACTTCTACGCCTGGCGTAGACGTGGTGAACTTTTCGCTTCATTATTTCACGTCATGGATCGAAATGCATGTGCTGGGGTCTTTTGCTATGCATCAGAGGCCCGCTTTTTACGACGCCTATACCTTCCCGCGACTTATGCGACTGGTGGGTGCTTCTGCTGCCGATCCAACTCAATTTGGGGCTATTCGGGTGCTGATTTCCCCTCACGCCACCGCCGGCGGGTTAGTTTTTAATGATCGGGTTCTGTCTTCTCCTTCGGGTCCCGTTCAGCAACTTTGGGACCAGTCAAAGGACAACGTGCCTTCTCTGAAGCCCCGAGAGGCCACGCATTTGTATTCAATTAGACCGGGCTACTTGGTGTTTCGCCAGGATAATGCAGCTCTTTTTATGCGGTACAATCCGCATCGATTTGCCCGGCAGCTTGGATACGACCAGGGTGTTCCCTTTGAGGCTTTTATAGTCGCCCCGATCCCTTCGCTCGACGCTGTTCGCGATGCCGCTCATCATTTTGTGAGGTTAAACACCGGCTCTCATTTCATGGTCCCCGAAGCCGAGTACATGCCCCGATGCGTAGGTGCATTTACGGGCTGGTATCTTCATCGAATCACCCCAATTATTGCTGAAGAAAGAAGGGTTCTTCTTGGTCACGACTCCCCTCCTCAGGTTTCGGGAGCTAAGCTGCGACCAAGGGTTCCAGTCCGCTTCCCTTTGAGGGAGATTGGAGCCGCCCTCATTCCGGGGGAGTCAGGGGTAGATCTTACTCCGACAGCTGGTATGCCTTTGGGTTCCCGATCGCGAGGTAGACGGGCTCCAGTAGTAGCACCTCTGCCGGTAGCGGCACCGCCCCCCGTAGCGTCGACGACGGCGATGTCGTCCTTGGTCGTGGCACCGAGTGAGAGTAACAGGGACGAGGGCGTTGAAGGCGATGTGGGCCAGCGTCGCCCTAAGGCTTCGCGAGGGAGGAAGCGATCATCTTCAGCGACCGGTTCTGGGTCTAAACGGCGGAGGAAAGCGGCTACCGCCCCGCTTGATTCCGTGGTGGAGTCTGAGCCCATCCTTGAAGACGAACCCTTGGCCTTGCAAGAGTCAAACGCTGGACTTCTCTTCCCGAGTTCGGCTGATGAGGAGGCTGCACAGTTGGCTGAGGCCATACGGCGTTCAAAAGACGCGTCCCATAACGCCAAGGTTCCAAAGAAGTCTTATCCCGCTGTAATTTTTTACGAGGACCCTTCATGGATTCGGCGGCGATTTATCGGCCCTTTGGAGGAATGGGGGGAAAGGGCTTTGAAGCAGGCCGCTTCAGAAGACGCAGCTGATGCACTTTCTTTATGGACCGGCGGTCATGAGTCTACCCTTGAACCTCGGCGAGCTTACCTCCTTGAGAAGGAGAAGCGGCTTGAAGAAGCCATATTGAGGGCTTCTTTGCGTATAGGTATGTTGTGCTTATTCTGTAATCTTTTCGATTATTTATGCTCGTGGGTATGTATCATTATTTTTGTTTGAATCGTGCAGAATCTTCGACGCTAGGGGAGCTCCTTACTGGCCCATTAAAGCTAAAGCCCGCCGAAGTTCTTAATGAAGCTTTGCCGGATGTGGAGAGGGCTGATGAGGCTGCTCCTCTCATGATAGAACCTCCAGCGGCGGTTCTTGGTCAGGGAGTGCTTGCTCCTTTGGGGGATGCTCCCTTGGAGGCCGCCGCCCCAATGGCTATTACTAAGGCCGGCTCAAGGGCTGGAAGCGAGGTAGTCGGGACTCCTCTCCCTTTATTGGAGCCTGAGGTCACGGCGGAAACCGTTGAAGCCGCTATCCCCCCGTCTCAGAATGGGAGGAGTGTTGAACGTGTCCTTCTGCGTTTTAATCTAGCAACCCCTTCATAGTCTGAACTCTTTTATCTTTCCCAGAATTGCGCGGCTTGGCAGCCACGATTGCAGATCTGTCGCCTCGCCAGTCATTTCAGCGTTTATTGGAGATGGCAGCTCCGCAGGCGATCTCCCCTCAGCGTATTGTCCTTTCCTCTGGGCAAGGTTAGTGTCATTCGCTATTTTTTACCATAGCATCGTTACTATTTTGCGAAATGATGTTGATGTCTCTTATAGTTTTAGAAGCCGATGATGAGGTTGAGGTCGTCGAAGGGCCAGGGGAACCTTCAGCTCCTACTTGCATGACTGTCGGTGAGTGACATTTTATTATAGTCCCATTCATTCTGCGTTTAAAAGTTTTACTAACATTCGCCAAATTTGAACAGCCCTGCCAGTCTCCATGGCTTTGGAATCGCGCATTGTGATGCCGCCCGACCCTTATGCTTTGCGGGCTTCAGAACGCTTGGCCCAATTGAGCCTTGTCTCCCTATCTTCTTTCGTCGAGGAGCTCCGCGCTGGTAGTGTGACTACAGCCGAAGCGTTTGCTGCTGAAGCTAACGGCTCCCTTCCTTTTCTCGCCACCTATCACCGCGAGGAGGTGGTGCGGGTCTGGGTGGAGTTCTGTAGGAAGGTGGAGGCTTGTTTGTACGCTCTCGAGTGTTCTCGCCTTTCCTCGGAGGCCGTGGCTGCAAAGGCGGAGTTATGGGGGCTGATAGCACGGTGCGCGGCGAACATGACGTCATGTGAGAAGAGGCTTGGCCGCAAATTCTCGGAGAGGGAGCTAGCTTCCAAGGCGCTGGGCGAGCTTCAAGCCAATCTCACAGCCAGGGCCAACAAAGCGTATGAACTCTGGCGGGTGCTTCAGGAGTCCATCAAAGAGGTGGTGGCTCTCGACAAAGCTGTCACGTTCACTCGTGAGAAGGTCGAAGCTCATAAGGCCACCGAGAAAGAGCTCGAAGCTCGGCTCGCTTCGTATCAGGCTCAGCAAGCTCAGGCGGAGGCTCATCTTCTGGAGATCTTGCGTCATGAAGCCGTGGCTCAACAACAAAACGATGAGCTGGTAAAACTATTGCACCGCCCGCCGGCTTGAGGACTTGTATCTTTTTTCTTTTTGTACATACTCATGGATGAGAGTATCTTTCTTTTTTCTTTTTTTTTCTTTCATGAATTGTACTTTGTATCCATTTTGGTTTATGAATAAAAGATACATTTTTCTTCTCAATGATGTGTCCCCTTTTTATTGAATGCATTCTGCGGATATTCTATCTTGATCTCCTTGCAGGACAGCGATGGCTCAGGATTCAGGGTTAAGATCTGCTTCCTAAGACTTTTGCATTTTATGAGCCACGAGGGACTCGTAAAGAGTTTTTCTCCCTACAGGTCGAGAGGATCCTATAGGTGTAAGTTCTTCTTAAGAATCGTGAGGATTCTTAAGCGGGTTTTCCCTTGAGAGTCGTAAGGATCTCACAAGAGAGATCTTTCTTTCTTACGGGTCGTGAGGGCCTGAAAGTGTCGGATGTGGTCACCCTTGTCCGTGTTTCACGGAGTCAGGGGTTTCTCCAGGTATTGTAGTTTAAAGACGTCGCGGTCAAGGTTAAGGACCTCATAGTCCGTGGGTTTAAGGACTCCACAGTCTGCTGTTAGTTTTAAGACATCACGGTCGAGGTTAAGGACCTCATAGTCCGTGGATTTAGGGACTCCACAGTCCGATGTTAGTTTTAAGACATCACGGTCAAGGTTAAGGACCTCATAGTCCGTGGATTTAGGGACTCCACAGTCCGATGTGTGGTTGCAGGGACCCGTCACCTCTTTGAAGACGTTGAGGAATTACAACGCCGGGCATCAAAGGAGTGAAGAGATGTACCCTTAAACCAAGGCAAAATCTGTAAGGAATCGGGGTGGTTGATCGTTAGTTTTAAGACATCACGGTCGAGGTTAAGGACGTCATAGTCCGTGGATTTTAAGGACTCCACCGTCCGGTATTTGCTCTGGATGCTTCACACGGGTTCACTGCCGTGCTTGGCGAGGACCAGGCTCTAGTCTGGGCGTTTTCCGCGGGGTCAAAGAGTGACGTTATCCGCGTTCCACGTAACCAGGAATTTTGCACTAGATGCTTCACACGGGTTCACTGCCGTGCTCGGCGAGGACTAGGCTCCGCTCTGGATGCATCACACGGGTTCACTGCCGTGCTCTGCGAGGACCAGGATCCGCTCTGGACGTTTTCCACGGGGTCAAAGAGTGACGTTATCCGCGTTCCACGTAACCAGGAATTTTGCACTAGATGCTTCACACGGGTTCACTGCCGTGCTCGGCGAGGGCTAGGCTCCGCTCTGGATCCTTCACACGGGTTCACTGCCGTGCTCTGCGAGGACCAGGATCCGCTCTGGACGTTTTCCACGGGGTCAAAGAGTGACATTATCCACTTTCCACGTAACCAGGAAGTTTGCACTAGATGCTTCACACGGGTTCACTGCCGTGCTCGGCAAGGACTAGGCTCCGCTCTGGATGCTTCACACGGGTTCACTGCCGTGCTCTGCGAGGACCAGGATCCGCTCTGGACGTTTTCCACGGGGTCAAAGAGTGACATTATCCGCTTTCCACGTAACCAGGAAGTTTGCACTAGATGCTTCACACGGGTTCACTGCCGTGCTCGGCGAGGACTAGGCTCCGCTCTGGATGCTTCACACGGGTTCACTGCCGTGCTCTGCGAGGACCAGGATCCGCTCTGGACGTTTTCCACGGGGTCAAAGAGTGACATTATCCGCTTTTCACGTTACCAGGAAGTTTGCACTAGATGCTTCACACGGGTTCACTGCCGTGCTCGGCGAGGACTAGGCTCCGCTCTGGATGCTTCACACGGGTTCACTGCCGTGCTCTGCGAGGACCAGGATCCGCTCTGGACGTTTTCCACGGGGTCAAAGAGTGACATTATCCGCTTTCCACGTAACCAGGAAGTTTGCACTAGATACTTCACACGGGTTCACTGCCGTGCTCGGCGAGGACTAGGCTCCGCTCTGGATGCTTCACACGGGTTCACTGCCGTGCTCTGCGAGGACCAGGATCCGCTCTGGACGTTTTCCACGGGGTCAAAGAGTGACATTATCCGCTTTCCACGTAACCAGGAAGTTTGCACTAGATGCTTCACACGGGTTCACTGCCGTGCTCGGCGAGGACTAGGCTCCGCTCTGGATGCTTCACACGGGTTCACTGCCGTGCTCTGCGAGGACCAGGATCCGCTCTGGACGTTTTCCATGGGGTCAAAGAGTGACATTATCCGCTTTCCACGTAACCAGGAAGTTTGCACTAGATGCTTCACACGGGTTCACTGCCGTGCTCGGCGAGGACTAGGCTCCGCTCTGGATGTTTCCACGGGGTTAAAGAGTGACATTATCCGCTTTCCACGTAACCAGGAAGTTTGCTGATTGTATCCGCATTTCACGGGATGGAGGTTTGGCGATATGTATACCATCGGGCCATGGAACTGGGAGTTGCCGCTGTTCCACTTAGCTTGAAGTTGTGTCCGTCGTTACGGGACGAACGTTGGGATGATCTCTAGGTCGCCTGTGGCCCGTCGAGATTTAGCTTCTTTCTTGGGTGAAGCCTGGGGGAAGAGTATGATCCCTCCTTGTTTGCGCCCCTGAATTGTTTACAGGGATCGATGTGATCTCACCTGTAGGGCAAGGATTTCACTTTTATTTCATTTGTTTTTCCGCGATGCTCTATCATTTCAGCTTTTATATCGCGAAGGTCGCGATTGCCCCATCATTTCGGCTATTTTTCGCGGTGCCCCATCATTTCGGCTATTTATTTATTTTCTGCTCGCTGCTTTTTATTGCGAGTTGCCCCATCATTTCGGCTATTTTTCACGCCTTCATTTTTACTTGCTGCTTTTTATTGCAAGTTGCCCCATCATTTCGGCTATTTTGTAGGCATGTGTGGCTTGCTAGCTTTTTCGCTGCGAGCCTGGATTTTAGGCACCGATTTCGGCATCAACACCGCTGCAACTGGAATGTTGCCAGGAGCGAATCATCATTTGCCTTTGTCGATGATGAACAAAGGTGGCTCAGCAAACAGGGTTAAGGGTCCTGTCGACCAAGGCTTCTGACTTCATGAGCCGTAAGGGTCTCACAAAGGTATTTCTCCCTACACGTCGTGTGGATCTTGCAGGTGTGTTTTCTCCTTAGGGATCGTGTGGATTCCTAAGTGTGTGCTCCTCTGTAAGTCGTAAGGATCCTACAAGAGGGCTTTCTCCTTATGGGTCGAGAGGACCTACAAGGGTTGCTCATCATATGGACATATCCCTAGTCACGAGTGGGACTTTGCTGGGGAAATGTTTATTCGCGCCCGTGGATTGTATACAAGGGTCAGTATGAGCCGCTTGTAGGGAAATATCGAAGGTTGTGGGGGATTTGCTTAAGAACAGGTTTAGGTTTCTGTAACTTAAGACTTTCAAGTCTTATGAGCCGTGAGGGTCTCATAAGAGAATTCTCCTTACGAGTCGTGGGGATCTCGCAAGTGTATTTTCTCCTTAGGAATCGTGGGGATCCCTAAGTGTGTTGCTCCTTTGCGAGTCGTAAGGATCTCACGCAGGTGTTTTCTCCTTACAAGGTCGAGAGGACCCTATAAGTGTCTTTTAACGAGGTTGTGCCCTTTCGGGTTTTCACAAACACTCGCCGGTAGTTCTGCTGTTTTTACTCACGGAGCCCTTTCGGGTTTTCATCCGTGCCCATTTTGCTTACGGACATACCGTTTTTTTTTCTTTTTATCATTTCATTTTTTTTATTCTTCTTTTTCTCCTTTTTTTTTATTCATCTCGTCAGCCTAAGGATGCTGCGGTAGTAGTTTAGGGACGTTTCGGTCCGTCGTTAGTTTAAGGACGTTTCGGTCCGTCGATAGTTTTAAGGACGTTTCGGTCCGTTGTTAGTTTAAGGACGTTTCGGTCCATCGTTAGTTTAAAGACGTTTCGGTCCGTTGATAGTTTAAGGACATTTCGGTCCGTTGTTAGTTTAAGGACGTTTCGGTCCGTCATTAGTTTGAGGACGTTTCGGTCCGTCTTTAGTTTGAGGACGTTTCGGTCCGTCTTTAGTTTGAGGACGTTTCGGTCCGTCTTTAGTTTAAGGACGTTTCGGTCCGTCTTTACGGGAAGGCCGGCTGCTGCTTGTAAAGTCTGAGCCTAGGAAGATAGCGAGCGGACATAGTCGTCGTCATCTATCATTGACCCAGGCTATGGCTCATTAAGCGTAGTATTTCTTTAAGAAACGGCCGTTTATTGGCCTGAAAGGCCTTTCACCGTGCATGTCCATGAGTAGATAGGCTCCACCGTGGTAGACCTTGTCTATGATGTAAGGGCCTTCGTAGTTTGGCTCAAATTTTCCCCGTTTGGCACGATTGGGGATCATAGGTCTCTTGACCACTAGCACGAGTTCGCCCTGGCGGAATGTCCTCGGCCTGGTCAATCTTTCGTACGAGCGCGTCATCTTTACTTTGTAGGCTTCTAGATGTTGTTGCGCTATGAGCCGGGTTTCGTCGAGGGCATCAAGCTCCTCAAGCCGAAGGTGAGCATTTTCTTCGTCCGTCAGCTCGTGGTGGACTGCCACTCGTAGAGAGGGTAACTCTATCTCGAGGGGGAGCACTGCTTCCGTCCCAAATACCGATGCGTACGGCGTTGTGTTCGTGGCCGTCTTGAATGTAGTTCGATAAGCCCAAAGGGCTTCCTGCAGCCTTTCGTGCCAGTCTCTCTTATTCCGGGAAACGGTCTTTTTTATGATCTTCGTCAAGGTCTTATTGAAGGCCTCGGCCAGACCGTTAGCTCGTGGGTTGTTAACTGAAGAATACCTCCAGTCTATATTGTGCTGCTGTGCGAAGCGGCTAATCTTATGGCTTCTGTAGGCTGGCCCGTTATCGGAGATAATCCGCCGTGGGGTTCCAAACCGATAGATGACGTGCGTCTTGAAGAAATGGAGGATATTCTCCGTCTTCACTTCCCTCAATGGTATTGCTTCTGCCCATTTGGAGAAGTAATCAGTTGTCGCTAGGATAAAACGATGTCCCCGGGATGATGCTGGCTCGATGGGGCCGATTATGTTAGTCCCCCACATTTCGAATGGCCAACTAGCCACCGTTGGATGTAGTGGATTCGGATGTTGGTGGATAAAGTCTCCATGAATCTGGCACGAGTGGCATTGCTTCGCATACTCAAGGCAGTCCTGGATCATCGTGGGCCAGTAGTAACCCATCCGTTTTATCTTCAACTTCATCTTAGGGCCTGCTTGGTGGGAACCGCAGAGTCCGTCATGAACTTCTTGGACGACCCTTCTTGCTTCGTCAGGTCCTAGGCATCTCAGCCACAGAGAATCGAATGACCTCTTGTATAGAGCATCGTTGACGAAGGCAAAAGATAGAGCTCGTTTCATGAGTTGATGCCTCGAGGATGTATCTTTGGGCATTAGGTGGGACTTAAAGTAGTCTATGAAGACTTCCCTCCAGTCCTCGCCCTTCTCATAGTCTTTTATTTGCAGGGTCGTCTGCTCAGTCGCTCCCTTCTCTTTATATAATTCCGGAGGTATTTCTGCCGGGGCAAGCACTCGACGGCTTTGTACCACGATTCTTACATCATCGAGGTTTTCGTCCGCCAGTTCTTTAGCAAGTTTGGCTAACGCGTCTGCTTTGCTGTTCTCCGCGCGCGGTATGTTCTCTAAAATATAGGAAGGAATTTGGGCCAACAGTTGTTGCACCTTTTCGCCGTACTTTACCAACTCCGGCTTGCACGTTTGGTAGTCACCATTTACTTGACTAACGACTAGCTGAGAATCCCCGTATATAAGGAGGTCTTCAATTCCCATGTCGATGGCGATTTCGAGGCCTGCTATCAGAGCTTCATATTCAGCCTCATTGTTTGTCCTCGGCTCTGTTAAGGAGAAGGTGAAGCGCATTATCCCTCCTTGTGGAGTTGCAAAGATGAGGCCTATCCCCGATTTGATCATTGGGATACCTTGTTTTTGTTTCTTTACGGAGGATGCTCCATCGAAATAGAGTTCCCATCGGGTGCTTCCGCCGCTAATCGCATCAAATGCATGCTCATCCGGCAAATCACAATTCAGAGGAGAATCGGCCGGTATCGGGTGCTCAGTGAGGAAGTCAGCAATGGCCTGGCCTTTCACTGCCTTGAGAGGTTGATAGATTATCGAGAACTCCATCAAGAGCAGGGCCCATTTAGCGAGTCGTCCCGTCAATATGGCTTTTGACATCAGATATTTAAGAGGGTCCACCTTCGAGATGAGACAGACTTCGTGTGCCAACGCATAGTGCCTGAGCTTTGTTATCACGAAGATTAACGCCAAGCAATGTTTTTCAATGGGAGAGTAATTGCTTTCTGCCCCCAGTAGAACTCGACTTAAGTAGTAAAGTGCTCTCTCTTTTCCCTGATCGTTCTCTTGCGCCCACAATGCACCCATGGAACCTTCGAGGGCGGTCGTATAAAGAATGAGGGGCTTTCCCTTGACCGGCGCGGCTAACACCGGAGGGTTCTGCAGGTACTGCTTGATCTCGTCTAGTGCACCTTGGCATTTGTGATCCCAAACGAATGGAATTCCCTTCTTCATCAGGTGGCTGTAAGGGCGGCACTTGCCTGAAAGATTGGCGATAAACCGCCGGATGTATGCGAGCTTCCCTTGGAGAGACCGCAACTGTTTGAGGGTTCTTGGCGGAGGCATCTCCATGATCGCTTTAATCTTTGATGGATCTATTTCAATACCTCGGTGTCGGATGATGAATCCCAGGAATTTACCCGAGGAGACTCCAAACGCGCATTTGAGGGGATTCATCTTCAAATTATATTGCCGAAGGCGTTGAAATACAGTCTCCAGATGCTTCAAATGCTCTTCGTATGACATGCTTTTTACTACGAGGTCATCGATATAGCACTCGACAATGTCATGTATGAGGTCGTCGAAGATCTTTGTCATGGCCCTTTGATAGGTAGCGCCAGCGTTCTTTAGACCAAATGGCATAACCCTGTAGCAGAATATACCCAAAGGGGTCCGAAAAGCGGTGTGCTTCTGGTCTTCGGGATGCATCTTTATCTGATTGTATCCTGACGAGCCGTCCATAAAGGAGAAAACCTCGTGAGTGGACGTGTTATCTATCATTAGCTCGGTCACTGGTACTGGGAAATCGTCCTTTGGGCAGGCTTTATTGAGATCCCTAAAATCCACGCATATGCGTACCGTCCCATTCTTCTTCATTACCGGGACGATATTGGCGATCCAATCGGGATATTGGACTTCTTGGATGAATCCAGAATCGATCAGTTTCTTGACTTCGGCGTTGATGCTTATCTCCAGCTCGAGTCGCATCCTTCTTGGTGCCTGCTTGACTGGCTTGATATCTGGGGATATTGCTAATTTATGCACAGCAATCTCCGGATCTAATCCTGGCATCTCGGAGTAGTTCCACGCGAAACAGTCTTTATGCTGTAGAAGCACGTTCTTTAACGCGGCCACCCTTTCTTCAGAGAGCAGCTCGCTGACAAATGTCGGTCGCGGGTCATCCGCCGATCCCAACTCAATCTTCCTGAGGTTATCTGCAGTAGTATGTATACCGTCTTCCAGTTCTTTTGGAGCGGGCGGAAATTCTGAGATCACCTCATCATCGCTGTTTTCGAAGCACCGGGGAAGGTCATCTATGTTCTCGGGCTCTTCTTTTAATATCGTAATCGTATAACAGGTGCGAATCCGCTCCCGGGACTGAGGCGGATCCGGTTCTGCTCTTGCGGCCTTGGGCTCGTGCTTTCGTGGCGGCGTTACCCTCCAGCTGTTGGATAAAGCGAATCTGCCCCGTCGGTACTGGTCCTCGACCCAGTTCTTGAAGGTGAAGCAGTCTTCGGTAAGATGTCCTATGGCTTGGTGATAAGAGCAATAGCTCGAACGAGAAGCCTTGTTGGCTTGCTCAGGGTGTCTAGACTCTGGAAGCACGATCATTTGATGTTTTAAAGCGAGCTTGAGTAACTTCTCCGTCTTGTCTCGGGGGAAGGAGTACGCTCGACTCATCTTTTCTATGAGGGACGAATCCGAGCCGCGCAGTACCCGTAACCCTCTAATCCTGCGTCCTTGTTGTCGGCTCCTCTTTCCGCTCCTTGACTTATTCCCGTCTCCGCATCGGGCCTTTCGTATGATGGGTTGACAAGGATGAGCATCTTTGTCTTTTGCAGCCTGTTGAAATAGACGTTGCGTCCTGGCCTTCTCGTAGATGGCCATTTCGCGGTTGTGGTCTTTCCGGGCTTTCTGACCCACTTTCCTGATAGGCTTGCCCATTCGTTCTTCAAATGACGGACTCGGCGCCTCAATCGCAGGGTCTGGTTTTGATGAGGGGTTGGCCTCTCCTGACAGGGCGTCCTCTTCTTCATCAAAGGTATATATGGCGTAGCTATTGTGGGCCCGTTCCCGTTTTCCGGCTCTCGCGTATCCAAGCCCGAGTGTTTCCATTTTCCCGTTGGGCAATTTGCGTTGAGTCCCAGGGACATCCCAAATCTTGTAAAACCGAGCCTGCTGAACAGTCTGTTTTAAGGGTACTCCTTGACGCTTCAATAGCTTCTTTAATCCATTTGTATAGTATCTGGGCAAACGAATGGGTTGGAGCCTGTCAGGTGTAGCATCCGCGCCATGCCAGATCTCTTTCTCTACTTTCGACTCTGAGGATCGGTAGAATAGGATCACCTTCTCACCCCTTCGCCTGGGAGGGACGTAAAACGTTTGCAGGTCCTGCACATTGTGAGCTTGAAGCGTGTCGAGATCCTTGTAGTGTTCTCGCGGTACCATGGTGATTTGCAAACTATGATCATCGCCAGGGGGTGCTTGCATTGATAGCCGATTGGAGAATACGGCATTAACTTCATCTTCTGAATCACTTCCGAAGACCAACATGGGGGCGGGCGTCCCCAGGTTGTTACGCTGAGATGGCCCTGCATAAACTATCTCTTCCTCTTCTTCGGTATCGCTCCCGAAAACAGGGATGGCGGCGGCGGCTTTGTTCTCCGAGTTGCTACACCTTTCTGTATCTTCGAAGTCTGGCAAAAAGTATTTCGCATCTTCGTATTTGCGGACTTCGTTCACGGAAAATGGGTTCAACTCACCTGTTACGGTATACTCGAAACCATCTTTAAAGTACTTCATACACTGATGTTGTGTAGAAGGGACGATGTTGTATTCGTGTAGCCAAGGACGGCCGAGCAAGGCGTTGTAGCAAGTCTTGGCGTCGATGACATGGAATTTGATGTCCGTGATGAGAAGTCCAAAGCGTAACGTTAGTATCACAGATCCGAGAGTCCGTGACGATTGTGAATCGAAACCGGAGATAATAATTTTGTCACGAGCGAGGAGTTGCACACTCATGCAGATTTCCTTCAACACCCGAACATTAAGGAGATTAACGGAGGATCCATTATCCACCAGGATCTTGCCTATCTTGATGTCATGGCAGTATCCGGAGACATATAGAGGACGGTTGTGGTCGCACGTCCCGAGAAGGAGGTCTTCATCACCGAAAGTGACGTCGGCCGTATGCACTTCCTCCAGGTCGTCTTTCATCCTTTCAGTGGCGAGGAAGGCTTGGAATTGTTCAGGTTCTTGCTACGCCTTAATTAGTGAGTCTCGCGCTTCTTTTGATAATAGGAGGGCATCGAGAATGCTAAGCTGAGAGGGTAGCTTCCTTAAGTGCGCGAGAATGTTATAGTCCACCTTACCCTTCTTAGGAGGGTCTTTGGTAGTTAGTTCTTTCATGACTTGGTCATCTAAAGTGATATCTTCAGTGACCTTTTCCTTTCCCTTATCTTTTCTGCTCACGGGCCCGAGATTCTTTTCTGGGAGTGTGCGGTTGCGCAGTTGAATGTTTTCGCAGGCTTCCGATTCCTCCTCTTTCCCTAACACGGATTCTTCAAAGAGAGGGCCCAGAGTCACCTCTTCATCAGAATCGCTCCCAAAGGTGAGAACTTGTGACCCCCCGACATTAACCATGTCACAGCTGCCAGTAGTTCCGCTGCGCCCGTCGACAGTGCTTCTTCGTTCCCGGCGGCTCTTGCGTTTCATGCGCTTAAAATTTTGCCGACGAGCGACATATCCTTGCCACCATATCTTAAAGGCGTCGCACTCCTCTGTGGGGTGTGAGATTTTCCGATGATATGCGCAATAATCAGGATGCCTCTCCACCCCATCGTGTGTGTTTCCTTCCGAGGGTGGTAGCTTCATCCCCATTGACATGGCTTTGGCAAACCTTTTCCTCTTCTTGAATATCTTCTTGTCTATTTCGGATGCCGTTCGCTCTGGCAGGGGTAGCTCAACTCTTTCGTTCAGTCGCCCGCATTTGATTCCTTCTGACGCTGCCATCTCACACTCCTGATCCGCTTTACTCTTTAGCCGAATCTCGTCTAGAAATGCATTGATCATTTCATTTGTCAGCCACGCATGCTCTGGTTCAGACTCCGCCTCCAGCTTCTTAGTGCTAGGGGTTTTCTCATCATCGGTAAACGAGTGGGAGATCACGTTACAACTCGCCACATACTCTTCGGATTCATCCGACGAGCTCTCTCCATCATCTCTCTCTTGAAAGATGTGGCCGAGAAACTCTTGCAGCGTTACAGGAGTTCGCACCTTTTGATTGTATTCTTCCAGCGCGTCGATTTGTTTCTGCAAGTTCGTGTGCTCATCTCCAAGCTTCGCGGGCTTCTTGGACTTCTTCTTCTTTTTCTTTGAAGATTTTGACGATTGGGTGTGAGTATTTGGGCCCTTATCAGAAGTCTTCGTAGTTGCGCGGGGCTTCAACATTCCTTCGATAATTTGAGGTTCGAGAGGGTCCTTCCATTCGATCGCAGGGCACGCATGAAGGTCTCTCAGCATTCTTTTGGTTTTCGTTGATAGCACGACCTCCCATGGAGCTTCTTCAATAAAGGAGCAGGTTGCCCCCGGTGTATCTGCTTTCTTAGGAGTATGTGGTTGTGGCGGGTTAACCTTCCACTTTTCGGACAGTACAAACTTCCCCTAGAGGTATTGATCTTCAATCCATCCTTTGAAGACGAAGCAATCTTCAATCGGATGGCTTACCGTTTGATGGTAAGGGCAGTAGTTAGAGTTATTCACCTCGGTGGGTTGTGGCGGTCGCCTTGGATTTGGTAGGTTTATGAGTCTGTTGCGTATTGCCAGCTCGAATAACCGTTTCGTCTTGTCTCGTGGGAACGAGTAGGGACGCTTCATCTTTTCATTATAATACCGGCGCCTTTCTTCCAGTTGATCTGCCGGTTTCGGGGCGTTAGGTTGCTGTTGGGCATTCGCGACAAAGGTTGCCCTTCCTTTACCCTTGTCATTCCGAGGTTCCGACTTCGGGGGAGGTGGTCTATGACCCATCTGGTCCATCTGAGCCAACTTGTCGATCAAAGCCTGGAATGTGGTTGGCTTAAAAAACATCATAAACTGGGAGATAGTTGCGTGGGGGTCTAGGGTTCCCACGAACATGCCCACTGCGGGTGCCTCCTCAATGCGTTGCTCGCATCTCGACCACAAATTCCGCCAGCGTATAGCATATTGGACCCAGGTTTCGCCTGGTTTTACCCTGGCGTTAATCAATGCAGTTATTGGAGTGCGTTCGCTGGCACTCGCGAATCGCTGAGTGAATAACAATTCCATTTCAGCGAACGTTTTGATAGAATCGTTCGGGAGTTCCGAATACCATTCGAACGCTGTTTCTGATAAGCTGCCCACGAACTGGCGGAGCAACAGTTTATCGTCACCGCCGGTGTTACCACAGAGGGCCCGGAACTGGGCGACATGTTGATGGGGATTACCGGTCCCCTTGTACACGTGGAATTTTGGTATCGTATAGCCTTGCGGGTATTTGATTTGGTCGTACCAGCTTGGATACGGCCGCCCCGTTTTCACGACTTGACCAGCTGCCTCAGTCGCATGATGGACCCGGATTTGCTGGGCTATGTAGTCAGCCAAGTCAGCTTTAGAGATTGTCTCCTCCTTGGCCGTTGAGAGGGCAGGTGGTGGATTTGACGTTTCTCCTCGGTCGTCTTCCAGAACGATTGGGGGATCCTCGGCGGGTAGGTCCTGCTGGATCATCATTCCTATCATATCTTGGAAGAGAAGGCCCATACGTTGTATGTTGGCCGCTTGTTCAGCAGCCTCTTTGTCCTTTTTCTCCAGTGTCCGGCGAAGGAATTCAGCGTCGGTTTCCTCCTCTTGGCGTGCGTCTGAGGATGTTTCTGGGCTTTCTTTTGGCCCGGTAAGTGCGGCCATAGCATTCATCATTTTCTGAAGCTTTTGTTGCTGCTCCTGGGCTTTCGTCACGGATTGGGTAAGCGGTCGGTGACCCGTAGAGGTGCGGCTTTCCTCCTTTCCAAAAGCCATATAAACAGTGTGGACCCTCATGCCCCCAGACTTAGGGCGTTTGGGCTCAGTGCTTTTAGCTGTTGTTGCATGGTGAGGGATCTTTCCTGGCCTCCTCCTTTTATGAGTCATGGAGGTTGAGGGGGCCGTTGAGGTGGGCGTCCAGACAGCCTTTCGGGGTTTAGCCTGATGACTGGCCTCCGGTTGGATTTTTAGCTTCTTGTGCTGGCGGGAGAAGTTTGGATCGACGATCGAGTCTCGGGCCTGCCGCCAAACCTTATAGATTTTGGAAGACAGCCGTTGAGGAGATCGGGGCTGTTCTGATTCTATTTCCACAACCTTTTTTAATGAGGGGGGAGACCTCTTTAGCACTGCAGTAGGGGAATTCCTTCTCACCTTATTTAGCATTTCGAAGCTGTTCCCAGTTGGGACAGCAGCATTAACTTCTACCACCGGGGCTGGTGGAGTTAATCCAGAGGGGGAGTTGCCCCCAGCCTTCCTTATTCGGCGCCAATGACCACGTCGAGCGCGTCGAGCAGACGGCGTAGGGTCAGTGATAAGAATGGTTTCGTCTTGCCCCCTGTGTGGGTGGGGGGTCGTTGTTGGTGTTAGCCTGTCAAAGACCGATGTCCTTTGCGCAGCAGGAGCGGGAGTCGAAGCCGTTAATCTTGTGAAGATCGACTTCTTGGCTGGGGAAACCGCCTTGGCGATTTCGGAGGCAGGAGCGGCCGCTTTCTTAGAAGCAGCCTTCTCTGAGATCATAGGTCCCGTGATGAGTTCACAGGATTTCTGGCCCAATCTAGAGAAGACCGAGGCGTTGACATTGGGCGACTCGTTGAGAGGAGCCGCGGCAGGGGTAAGACGATCAAAGACCGACTTCTTGAGAGCTTCCTTTGTCAGCACCGGCGCCGCGAAGCTTGACGGTGGGAGTATAGTCCCAAAGAACAATCCGGTAGTGGCTTGAGTCACCTGATCCACCGGCATTGTGAACAACGAAGCAGCTTGGGGTCCATAGGCTATACCTCCTGGTGAGGCAAAGCGTTGGTCGCAATTACAGCTTGAGCAGTTGGAGGATTTCGCAGAAGTAGAAGCCATCGATCCTTTGCTTTCTGCAATAAGCAAGGCGCCAATTCTTAGTATCTTGAAACCCAAGGGCAACTATTAGCGAACCGCGATTGGTTCGCGAATCACGACACACGAAGTGTGGAGTGGTATGAGGAAAAGGTCCCACCGGGCATGCCAGAATCTGTTCCCCCCCGAACGGACAGGCGAGACGTCCCCACGTCCCGCGTGTCCGTTCGGAGGGGAACAACAGGTGCTCATTGGGTTATGAGTACACCGGACAGGACTCGTCGGGAACCTGCTAGTTGGTATTATACATATCGTCAGATAGCAGTTCCCTGGTGACATGTGTACAGGTTAGTTCATCGACCTGAGGTCGTCATTTGTCTCGTGTGAGTTCCCACTGTGCTTTGATTTCTACCCTACCACGGCTCAAAGGAGTCATGCAAACAGGTAGTTTTTGGGTACAGTCCCGAGCCACATGGAGGCACGTGAGCGGATCGGCAGGGGATTCATCTCTCCCGGTATTGGGGGCGAGATCGTGCTGTGTCTAGGAGAGCCATTACACAAAGCCCACGGCCGTGGCAGGAGATTTACTGGTAGGTACTCCAGTAGTATCCCAGGGTGTTATTGGGCTACACTCCGACACGACTTATACTGCTATTGGGGGTCTGACGTTATTAGCCCCTTAGGCAGATATGCGATACTCATAGACGAAAGGACCGGACTGTATTTACATTGTCACTGTTAGGCTCAGTAGGGTTTCCGGATGAGTTCGCTCATCGGCCTCTCTTGAGGTCAGTCCATGGGCAGCCGTTACGCATAGCTAGTGCCGCTGACGGTTTGTGATTAAACCCACTGCCAGGGTACTGACGAGTCATTAGAGTCCCCCACAGACAGTTTCCCAAGTTCGGGCGAAACGTTGTAGAGGCCGTATGGTTTTATGGCAGGGTTCGGAAAATGCACGTGCGTTTACGCACGTGTCATTTTTCGGGCAGATGATACTGGTCGGCTTTGGTTTAAGCCGGATCCGAGTATTATATTGAGTAGATATAATATCTTTGTCTCAGTTGCATTTGTATTCGGTCGTAATACAAATGCGGGTATATTTATACAGTTACGGGGTTATCCTGAAATTCGTTTCGGGATCACTTTTGGAAGTTGCCAGTTTTCAGTTTTCTATCAGCCGTCTTTTAACATTCGGTTAAAGACGGATTTATCTTTTCTTGGATGAGGGTGAGTCATGCTTCTAGAAGGTTCTAGAAGGTGGTGACTAGGTTAGAGAGGTGTTTTTGTTTCATTGGTTGCTTTCTTTGTGTTCACACTAGATATTTATTTGTGTTCACACTAGATATTTATTTGTGTTCACACTAGATATTTTCTCTTGTGGTCACTCTCCTCTCTCCTACACTCACCCCCCACCTCCTATAAGATGGCCGGCCCCTCCCCTCTCTCTTACACACTTGATGATTATGGTTGCTAGAAAGAAAAGATTATGATAGCTTTGGGGTGTATGGAAATTTCATTGCTCATTTCATTCCATCACCCGATTCAAATGGCAACTTCATTAACCGTTCGTCCGTAGCTTTGGACGGAACGAGACAAACTCTTCTACTCATTCTCTACATCAATCTTGGTCGTCTCTTTTAGCAAACTTGACGACCGAGTTGCTTCGAGTCAGAGGTGGGAGCCCGTTTAAAGAATCGTTGACGTGGTGCCACCTGGACGAGGAGATCGGAGATCGACGAGAACGAAGCAGCCGCAACGGAGCGTGGGATGATGGTTAAAGAACGAAGGACTCGGATCGTTCGGTATAACCTTTCTACTCTCTTTACAGTTTGTTAGTTTAGCAATAATGGCAGATCCGGGTTAAAGTACACGATAGCGCCAGTTAAAAAGTTTTTGTTCCGCATTTAGCGTCTGTAGACGGCCGGGGCGCTACCGTAGACTTACAGGGATATCACTAATGGGAGACCACTAGTCATTTTTGAGACTAAGGTCAATTTGGGAAAACATGAGCACAGGGGCTCAATTGTTTTAGTATCACAGAGATCTAACCTCAGAAAACTTTAGCCAATTCAGGCTAAGATTGAGTCTCCAACAGTGCTAAGTACTGAGGAATACAGTGCTCACGTGCGTTTCACATGGGCACTGGATTAGTGTTAAACACTAGAGTTTTATGACGCTCACGTGATACACGTGAGGCACCCTAAATATGAGCATTGCTCTTTGGGTTTTATTCCCCCTCTTTTATATAAGTGCTAAGCACTTGGATCTCGTGCAAAGCACGTGGGTGTCCCCTTTTCCTTTATTGATGCTGAAGTACTGTAGTTTCATCTTTCTTTTATTTGTTTTCTACTTAAACAAATCACGTGTTAAACACGTGAGGATGTTTTGGTTATTTTCCTCGTTCGTTTGAAGCACTCACGTGGGAAACACGTGAGGCTTCGAAATAGTGCTAAGCACCAATGATTTGGCCTTGGAGATCTTGGATCACTATTTTTTATTTTTTGAAGAACTAAGTTCTTAATATAGGGTTAAACCCTAATTTTTAGAGGAATTAAATTCCTAAGTGTTCCCGTTCTTCTTCTCTCCTTTTTTTTCATGTTACTTAGTTCTTCTCTCCTAGGTTTTGAATCTTGCAGAGCAAAATCTCTCCGATGAGAATTAAATTCTCAACTTGTGAGGAGATTTGCTTCTACAAATCTCAACCAAAGGAAAGAATTGAGTTCTTAAATGAAGGGTTAAACCCTTAGGGAGGCAAATGATAGGTGTTTTCTTTTTACCTAGTATTTCAAGGAAGCAAGTCTTTTCTTTGAGAATTAAATTCTCCTGTTTCTCAAAAGCTCACTGTATATTCCTTTTTTTAAGCCTCCGGGGAGTTCTCTCTCTCTGCGTTTGTCTCTCCCTCTTTTTCCCCCTCTTTTCCTTTAAGACTTGAAGTCTCTGGCTCTTTATATAGTGGAAAGAAGTTTGTTTGACTCTCCGAAAATCTCTCATTGAGAGATCCCAATTGATTTAATAGATCTCAGAATTGATTTGGGGAATTTTACCCACCGTTGGATCTTTGATCCAAGGACTTCTGTTTTACAGAAAATATTGTTCTTGTTTTTAAAAAGATTGGGAATATTCTCCCATATATAGAATAAAATTCTATCGAGCGGTGACATTTTAATCACCATTAGATTTTTAATCCAAGGGTGCTTAGTTTAACAGAGTATAATCTTTCTCTGTTTAGAAAGATATAGAAAATATTTTGGATCTTTGATCCATTAATTCTCTGTTTAATAGAAAATATTCTTCCCAATAGAATTTAATTCTATGTTTAATCACCGTTGGATCCTTGATCCAACGGTTCATTAAGTAGAATTTAATTCTACGTAAGCAGGTGTCCTCACGTGTTTAGCATGTGAGGCTTTATTTAGCCTATCTGTTGTTTGATTGCAGCGTCTATATGCTTTGCACATAGGCGCTCACGTGTTTAACACATGAGGCTTTGTTTAGCATATCTGTTGTTTAATTGCAGTGCGTATATGCTTTGCATATAGGCGCTCACGTGTTTAACACGTGAGGCTTTGTTTAGCCTATTTGTTGGTTGATTGGAGCACCTATATGCTTTGCATATAGGCGTTCACACGTTTAACACGCGAGGCTTTGTTTAGCCTATCTGTTGTTTGATTGTAGCGCCTATATGCTTTGCATATAGGCGCTCACGTGTTTAACACGTGAGTCTTTGTTTAGCCTATCTGTTGTTTGATTGCAACGCCTATATGATTTGCATATAGACGCTCACGTGAGGCTTTGTTTAGCCTATCTGTAGTTTAATTGCAGCGCCTATATGCTTTGCATATAGGCGCTCACGTGTTTAATACGTGAGGCTTTGTGTAGCCTATCTGTAATTTAATTGTAGCGTCTATATGCTTTGTGTTTACCCCAATCAGAGCAAAGCTCTGTTCAAATTCCAAGGCGGGAAACGAAGCAACGCTTCTGTTTCCCCCAATCAGAGCAAGGCTCTGCTTTGAAATTAAAGTTAAAATTAAAGTTAAAATAATTGAAGCAACACTTCAGATTCCTTGCGCTGCGCGCAACGCGCCACGTAGAGTAAGGCTCTGTTTTAAAATAAAAAATAATAAAGGAAGCAACGCTTCAGATGATCTGCGCTCAGCGCAGCGCGACACGTGTCAGCGCAGCTGCGCTGTGCGACACGTGTCAAGTGCAGGTGCGCTTGCGCCAGCATTTAAAACAGAAAAATTCTGGAAAGATCTTTCTGATCTTGTTAAAACAAGAAGATTATCTTTTGTAAAACAGAAGCCCTTGGATCAAAGATCCAACGGTGGGGAAAAACCCCTAAATCACTCAGAGAAAGATCTCTTTAATTGATTTAACAAATCAATTGGCACTATAAAAAGGCCCCCTAGACTCCAAGTCTAAAACAGATGGACATAGAGATAACTCCTCTAAAATTTTTTTTGAGAAGAGCTCAGAGAAAGAAAAGGTAAAAACCTTTAAATAAAAGAAGAATTTCTTCTAAAAGAGATCAATGATCTAAGAACAAGATCAAGATCTTGGATAAAAAAATAATAAAAATAAAAAAGAAGAAGTAATTTACTTAAGTATAAAGGCATTGCCTTTTGATGAACCACTGGTTCTTGAAAACAAGAAAAACTTGTTTTCTTTGATCTAAATTTGATCAAAATATTAAACAGTGCCTTGCACTTTTGAAATTTGCACTGTTGCGCTCCTTGGATTGGCGCAAGCCACCAGGGAGCACCACGTGTCAGCCCCAAAACAAACTGCGCTATGCGCTTCTAAAACAGAGCACTGCTCTCATAAATTGGTGCAAGTCATCAGAGTGCGCCACGTGTTAGCAGCGCGCTGGCGCAGCGCACTGCGCTAACAGACTTGCGCTCACCAGAGCGCGACACGTGTCACCTCCACATGCGCTGGCGCCTTGCGCTCTTTAATTGGCGCAAAGCGCCTGACAAGCCACGTGGCGCTCTTTCAGACTAATTGATGCAGTGCATTATTAAAAAGAAGGGACAGAGCCCAATTAAAAGGCTTGACAGGCCTAATAAAAATGCAATGCATTATAAAAGGGATAGAGCCCAAACAAAGGTCTGTCAGACCAAAACAGATGCTGTGCATCATTTAAAAAAAAAGGGCAGAGCCCAAATAAAGGTCTAATAGACCAAACAAAAATGCCATACAGGGGCAGAGCCCTAGAAAAAGGCCTAACAGGCCAAATGCAGATAAAACGTTGAACATTTTCAACTGGACTTAGCCCAATTCTGGCCGTAAGTCCTCAAATTAAATTGAACCGAGCACGACTGCTCTCTCAAATCAATTTACATCCGGTTCAAGGGTACATCTCTGAACTCCTCTGATATTTGTCGTTGTAATTCTTCAACGTCGTCAGAGAGGTGACGGGTCCCGATAACCACACATCAATATGGATTGTGGGGTCCTTAAACTCATGGACTAACGCGTCCTTAAACTCATGGACTAATGTGTCCTTAAACTGACATTTGCTCCCAAAACGGGAACAATGGACCACTATGTCCCTAAACTGGAACAATAGAACCCAAACGCTCTTTTGTCGGATCTAAACGATCCCGTTAAGTTGATCTTAGTCTCAAACTGGACTAACGTATCCTTAACAAACGTTTAAGTTGATCTTAGCCTCAAATACGGCTAACGTATCCTTAAACCAAAACCCCAAACCCAAATCTAAGAAAATACGGATTTGGACTAATCCACGTCCTACGGGCGACGGCATAAATTAGTCTCCGTATACAATCCACGGGCAACCACAAACAAAACAAACACCCACGACACGAAGTGACCAGCTGGAGAAGGAGAAAGTTGTTACCGCGATGCGGTAGCGTAATTAATTGCAGGGGCTTGCGCCTGCAGGGAAGAGCGTCCCCACAATCAAAAACCCCTCAGACGAGGGGGAATCTGACGAAGTCTGCTACATCGGCCGCATCCGTCTAAACCTCCGATACACGGTGCCATAAATCAACTTGGCATCCTCGGAGAGGTGGACGGATAAAACCAAATAGCATCTGCCCTGAATCTCAGGCAAGACGTCCCTGTCTTGGCCGCCATTCGGAGGGGAACAGATTTTGGCACGCCCGGTGGGACCTTTACCTCTTTCCACTCCACACTTCGTGTGTCGTGTTCGCGAACCAATCGCGGTTTGTTAATGGTTGCCCTTGGGTTTCAAGTTACTAAGATTGGGTTTCTTGCTTGGCAAAGAAAGCAAAACCAGCAATGGCATCAACTTGCGTAAAGTGCTCTAACTGCAGCTGCAACTCGCGTCCTGCTTCAACTGAGGGCATAACCTATGGGCCCTAAGCGGTTTCCCTGTTCATGATACCCATGGAACAGGTCATTCAAGCTACCACAGGGCTGTTTTTCGGGACCATGCTCCCGCCAACGAGCTTCACCGCTCCCGTGCCCGTACCAGAAGCTCCCAAGAAGTCGGTCTTTGATTGGCTTATACCCACTGCGGCCCTTCTCAACAGGTCGTCCAGCACCGGCACCTCGGTCTTCTCTAGACTGGGGCAAAATTCCTGTGGGCCCACAATGAAGCCTGCAATCCCAGAGAAGGTTATTCCGAAGAGAGTAACCAACCCTGCTCCCGAAGTCGTCAAGGCGGCTTCTCCTGCCAAGGGGTCGGTCTTTACAAGACGGACCGTCCCAACTCCCGCTCCCGCTCATGTTACTCAGCGGACGTCAGTCTTCAAGAGGCTGGCACCAGTGGCGCCTCAACCGGACATGGGGCAAGACAAGGTCATCCCCGTCACCGAACCAACTCCAACAGCTCGACATGCTCGACGTCGCCACTGGCGCCGAGTAAGGAAGGCCAGGGGCAACTCCCCTTCTGGGTTAACTCAGCTTTGAGCTGCTGAATAAAGTGCGCAGGAATTCGCCAACCGCCGTACTAAAAAGATCTCCGCCGCCGGTGGGGACCGTCATAGAAATGAAGCCGAAGCAGTTCCCTCAACGGCTGTCTTCCAAAGTTTACAAGATCTGGCGACAAGTTCGAGAGTCAGTGGTGGATCAGGACTATCTCCGCCGACAGAAGAAGCTGAAGGTTCAGAAGGAAGAGCACCGTCCTGTCAAAACACAACAGACGGCAACCACTTAGGTGCCCACTGCAACGGTCCCCTCAACTTCGATCGCTCATAAAAGAAGGAGGCCAGAGAAAGCCCCTGTGACTGCAGCAGGCCACAAAGACGCTGAGCACAAACGCCCCAAGTCTGGGGGCATAATGGTGCATACTGTTTACATGGCTTCCGGAAAAGAGGAAAGCCGCGCTTCGACGGGTCACTGACCGCTCACCCGATCCGTGACAAAAGCTCGGGAACAGCAACAGCAACAGCAACAGCAGAAGCTTCAGGAGTGTTTCCTGATTTAAAATCAGGAAAGCCTACGGAAGAGGCTTCAGAAAAGGGTCACGTGCTCACACGTGACCAGCAGTCACGTGTTGGCACGTGACATCTAAAAGCATCGGCAAGGCAAATTCAGTTTCCCAACTACATCAAAGAAAAGGGCTTCAGAAAGGGTCACATGCTCCCACGTGACCAGGGTCACGTGTTGGCACGTGACACTCAAAAGAAGCAGACTCATTCTCCGGTTAAATCAAGAAAAAGGCTCCAGACGAGGGTCACGTGCTCACACGTGACCAGGGGTCACGTGGTGGCACGTGACGGCTAAGCAGCGGCCAGAAGGCAGAGCGCAAAAAGAAGAAGATGGCTCGTTCCAAGGGGGTCACGTGACCAAGGGTCACGTGGTCACACGTGACTGGCTTTCAAAGCCTATTTGTTAACAGAATTAAATTCTGAGAAAAGACCTCTCAAATCTTTCCAAAGGAACCGATTGAATTAAAGATTTAAAGGTGATTAAATATCATCTATTTGTGGAAAAAGCCTAAACTTGGAAAGATTTCCCCTTAAAATCTAACCGAAATAACAAAGGAGAATCTCTGGATTTAAAATCCAATGGTGAATAAAATTCACCTAATAATCCAAAGGTCCAAAACGAATGGTGAATACAAATTAAATCTCTCAATGAAAGATTCACCAAAACTAATTGATTCGGCTGCTTCTCCTATAAATAGGAGCCAAGAGACACACAGAGAGGGATATATATATGCAGAAAGGAATCGATACATAAAAAAGAAGAGAGCCTTGATACTTTGGAGGAATTTGGGTCTTCTGCAAAAGAAAACCCTAGGTAAGAAAGGGAAGGCTTTTTGAAAGAAAAAGAGAATTTAATTCTCAACAGAGTTTAACTCTGATATAAAACAGAAGAACATAGTTCTCTCTTTAGTGGAGGATCTGTAAAGTGCACATCTCCCCTTGAATTGAGAATTTAATTCTCATTGGGTTGAGATCCTGCCCTGCAGATCCAAAGCATAGAGAGGGAATGGAAGCTTGAGAATTTAATTCTCACAGAACTATAGGAATTTAATTCCTTTAAAATAAAATTAGGGTTTAACCCTATGTTATGGGAATTTAATTCTTTCAGAATGAACAGAATCAGGGTTCAACCCTAGAAAAATAACAGGAATTTAATTCCCTTAAAAAAGAAGAAATTAGGGTTTCACCCTATGACAGAATCTCATACCTCTCTAAAAGAGAGTGGGAATTTAATTCTTTTAAAGCTTTTATTAGGGTTTAACCCTATGATAGAGTTCAGTTCTTCACATATATGAGGAATTTAATTCCTAAAGAAAATTCAGAGTTCAACTCTATCCCAGAATATAAATCTTCAGAAGGGAATAGGAATTGAATTCCTCTTAAATTTATCGTTAGGGTTCAACCCTACGAAGAATTTAATTCTTAAAAAAGGGGTTAACATATCTTCTAAAAAACATATAAAGAGGCAGGGTCACGTGCCACCACGTGACCCCCGAAAAGATCCACAGAGAAGGGCTTTTGAGGCAGTGCCTCACGTGACCCACGCGACCTTTGGCAGAAGCTTTAACATACAAGCATTTAAATGCCCGTCATGCGATGGCACGTGATGCTCTAAAAGATGCAATATTCTCAGCAGAACAAATGAAGGGAGGGCACCCTCACGTGCTACCACGTGACCCCTCTTGCCTTAGTGTTTAACACTAAATTGGAACCCCTGAATCCAGTGTTAAAATACTGTTTGGCCTTAGTGTTCAACACTAATCAAAGAACTTTATTTGCAGTGTTTAACACTGAATTTCTTAGTGTTTAACACTAATTTGAAGCCTCTGCTGCTAGTGTTTGACACTGATTTGCTCTAGTGTTTAACACTAATTTGAACCTCCCGTTGCTGGTGTTTAACACCAACTGTCTTTTAGTGTTAAAACACTAACTTGACCCCAGTGTTCAACAGAGCTGAATTAACGTTAGCCTAATTGGCTAAATGGCCAGAGGCAAAGCCTCTCTTTCAATGGACCAACAGGAAGCCAATATTCCAAACATGATTGGACTTAGCCCAAGATGGCCATAAGTCCTCAATTCAGACTTAACCGGGCTTATGGGCTCATAACATAATTAATTGGTCTTAATCCCAAATTGGGCCAAAGACTATTTAATCCACCCCGGTTCGAGGGTACATCTCTTCACTCCTTTGATACTTGGAGTTGTAATTCCTCAACGTCTTCAAAAAGGTGACGGGTCCCGATGACCACACATTGACACGGACTGTGGGGTCCTTAAACTCATGGACTATGAGGTCCTTAACCTTGACCGAGATGTCTTAAAACTAACAACGGACTGTGGGGTTCTTAAACTCATGGACTATGAGGTCCTTAACCTTGACCGAGATGTCTTAAAACTAACAACGGACTGTGGGGTCCTTAAACTCATGGACTATGAGGTCCTTAACCTTGACCGAGATGTCTTAAAACTAACAACGGACTGTGGGGTCCTTAAACTCATGGACTATGAGGTCCTTAACCTTGACCGAGATGTCTTAAAACTAACAACGGACTGTGGGGTCCTTAAACTCATGGACTATGAGGTCCTTAACCTTGACCGAGATGTCATAAAACTAACAACGGACTGTGGGGTCCTTAAACTCGTGGACTATGAGGTCCTTAACCTTGACCGAGATGTCTTAAAACTAACAACGGAGTGTGGGGTCCTTAAACTCATGGACTATGAGGTCCTTAACCTTGACCGAGATGTCTTAAAACTAACAACGAACCGTGGGGTCCTTAAACCCATAGACTATGACGTCCTTAACCTTGACCGCAATGTCTTAAAACTAACATTAGACCGCAATGTCCTTAAACTACCCATGGACCGCAATGTCCTTAAACTACCTACCGACCGTAACGTCACTAAACTAAACGACAGAGCCCCCCTTTTTATTGCTCTCTTGCTCGATCTAAACGATCCCGTTAAGTTGATCTTAGTCTAAAAATGAGATTAACGTATCCTTAACAAACGTTTAAGTCGATCTTAGTCTCAAATAAGGCTAACGTATCCTTAAACCCAAACCCCCAAACCCAAATCTAAGATAACACGGATTTGGACTAGTCCACGCCCTACGGGCGACGACATAACTCAGTCTCCGTATACAATCCACGGGCAACAAAACACAAAACAAATACACACGACACGAAGTGACTATCTGGAGAAGGAGAAAGTGGTTACCGCGATGCGGTAGCGTAATTAACTGCAGGGGCTTGCGCCTGCAGGGAAGAGCGTCCCCACAATCAAAAACCCCTTAAGCGAGGGGGAATCTGACGAAGTCTGCTACATCGGACGCATCCGTTTAAACCTTTGATATACGGTGCCATAAATCAACTTGGCATCTTCGGAGAGGTAGACGGATAGCACCAATTAGCATCTGCCCCGAGCCTCAGGCGAGACGACCACATGTCTCGGCCGCCGTTCGGAGGGGAACAGATTCTGGCACGCCCGGTGGGACCTTTTCCTCTTTCCACTCCACACTTCGTGTGTCGTGATTCGCGAACCAATCGCGGTTCGCTAATGGTTGCCCTTGGGTTTCAAGGTACTAAGACTTGGCGTCTTGCTTATTGCAGAAAGCAAAGAATCGATGGCTTCTATTTGTGCGAAATGTTCCAATTGCTCGGACTGCAATTGCAACCAGCGCTCCGCCTCGCCAGGAGGTATAGCCTACGGACCCCAAGCTGCTTCGCTATTCACAATGCCCGTGGAACAGGTCACTCGAGCCACCACAAGATTGTTCTTTGGGACCATGCTCCCGCCGACAAGCTTCACCGCTCCGGTGCTGACAAAGGAAGCTCCCAAGAAGTCGGTCTTTGATCGTCTTACCCCTGCCGCGGCCCCTCTCAACGGGTCGCCCAACACCAGCGTCTCGGTCTTCTCTAGATTGGGCCAGAACTCCTGTGGACCCGCAATGGGGCCTACAATCCCAGAGAAGGCTGCTTTTAAGAAAGTGACCAGTCCTGCTCCTGAAGTCGTCAAGGCGGCTTCCCCTGCCAAAAAGTCGGTCTTTACAAGATTGACGGCTCCAGCTCCCGCTCCTGCTACCCAAAGGACATCGGTCTTTGACAGGCTAACACAAGCAACGACCCCCCACCTACACAGGGGGCAAGACGAAGCCATCCTCACCGCTGAACCAACGCCGTCCGCTCGACACGCTCGACGTCGTCACTGGCGCCGAGTAAGGAAGGCTGGGGGCAACTCCCCCTCTGGGCTAACTCCACCAGCCCCAACGGTGGAAGTTAATGCTGCCGTTCCAACTGGGAACAGCTTCGAGATGCTAAATAAGGTGCGAAGGAATTCTCCTACTGCGGTGCTAAAGAGGTCTCCTCCTCCACTAAAAAAGGTTGCGGAAATAAAGCCAGAACAGCCCTGATCCCCTCAACGGCTGTCTTCCAAAATCTATAAGGTTTGGCGGCAGGCCCGAGACTCGATGATCGATCCAAACTTCTCCCGCCAGCACAAGAAGCTGAAAATCCAACAGGAAGCCAGTCACCAGGCTAAACCACGAAAGGCTGTCTGGGTGCCCACCTCAACGGCCCCCTCAACTTCCACTGCTCATAAAAGGAGGAAGCCAGAGAAGATCCCCCAGCCTGCAACGACAGCTAAAGGCACTAAGCCCAGACGCCCTAAGTCTGGGGGCATGATGGTCCATACCGTATACATGGCGTCAGGAAAGGACGACAGCCGTGCGTCTACAGGTCATAGACCGCTTACACGGTCGGTGACCAAAGCTCAGGAGCAACAGCAAAAGCTCCAGGAAATGATGAATGCTATGGCCGCACTTACCGGGCCAAAAGAAAACCCAGAAACGTCCTTAGACGAACACCAGGAGGAAGAAACCGACGTCGAATTCCTTAGCCGAATATTGGAGAAGAAGGACAAAGAGGCTGCTGAACAAGCAGCCAACATACAGCGTATGGGCCTTCTCTTCCAAGATATGATAGGAATGATGATCCAACAGGACCCACCCACTGAGGATCCCCCGATCGTCCTTGAAGACGACAGGGGAGAAACGTCAAATCCACCACCGGCCCTCTCAACAGCCAAGGAGGAGACAATCTCTAAGGCTGATTTGGTCGACTATATAGCCCAGCAAATCCGGGTTCATCATGCGACTGAGGCAGCTGGCAAGTCGTAAAAATGGGGCGGCCATATCCAAGCTGGTACGACCAAATCAAGTACCCGCCGGGTTACACAATTCCCAAGTTCCATGTTTACAAGGGGACCGGCAATCCCCACCAACATGTCGTCCAGTTCAGGGCCCTTTGCGGTAACACCGGCGGTGATGATAAACTGTTGCTTCGCCAGTTCGTGGGCAGCTTATCAGAAACAGCGTTCGAATGGTATTCGGAACTCCCGAACGATTCTATCAAGACGTTCGCTGAAATGGAGTTGCTATTCACTCAGCGATTCGCAAGCGCCAGCGAACGCACTCCAATAACGGCATTGATTAATGCCAGGGTAAAACCAGGCGAAACTTGGGTCCAGTATGCTATACGCTGGTTGAATTTGTGGTCGAAATGCGAGCAACGCATTGAGGAAGCGCCCGCGGTGGGCATGTTCTTGGGAACCCTAGACCCTCACGCAACTATCTCCCAGTTTATGATGTTCTTTAAGCCAACCACATTCCAGGCTTTAATCGACAAGTTGGCTCAGATGGACCAGATGGGTCATAGACCACCTCCCCCGAAGCCAGAACCTCGGAATGACAAGGGTAAAGGAAAGGCCACCTTCGTCGTGAATGCCCAGCAGCAACCCAATGCCCCAAAGCTGGCGGATCAATTGGAAGAAAGACGCCGATATTATAATGAGAAGATGAAGCGTCCCTACTCGTTCCCACGAGACAAGACGAAACGGTTATTCGAGCTGGCAGTACGCAACAGACTTATAAACCTACCAAATCCAAGGCGACCGCCACAACCCACTGAGGTGAATAACCCTAACTATTGCCCTTACCATCAAACGGTAAGTCATCCGATTGAGGATTGCTTCGTATTCAAAGGATGGATTGAAGATCAATACCTCCAGGGGAAGTTTGCACTGTCCGAAAAGTAGAAGGTGAACCCACCACAGCCGCATACTCCTAAGAAACCAGATACACCGGGGGCAACCTGTTCCTTTATTGAAGAAGCTCCATGGGAGGTCGTGCTGTCAACTAAAACCAAAAGAATGCTGAGGGACCTTCATGCGTGCCCTGCGGTCGAATGGAAGGACCCGCTTGAACATCAAATTATCGAAGGGATGTTGAAGCCGTGCCCAACTACGAAGACTCGTGGTGATGTCCCAAATACTCACGCCCAACCGTCAAAATCTTCGAAGAAAAAGAAGAAGAAATCCAAGAAGCCCGTGAAGCCTGGAGACAAGCGCACGCACTTGTAGAAGCAAAATCGACGCGATGGAAGAGTACAATCAAAAGGCGCGAACTCCTGTCACGCTGCAAGAGTTCCTCAACCACATCTTTCAAGAGGAAGATGATGGAGAGAGTTCGTCGGATGAATCCGAGAGATATGTGGCGAGTTGTAACGTAATCTCCCACTCGTTTACCGACGATGAAAAAACTCCTGGCACTAAGAAACTGGGGACAAAGCCTGAACCAGAGCGTGTGTGGCCAACAGATGAAATGATTGACGCCTTTCTAGATGAGATTCGTCTAAAGAGTAAAGCGGATCAGGAGCGTGAGATGGCCGTATCGGAAGGAGCCAAATGCAGGCGACTGAACGAAAGAGTTGAAGTACTCCCGCCAGATCGAAAGGCATCCGAGGCAGACAAGAAGATATTCAAGACGAGGAAAATGTTTGCCAAAGCCATGTCAATGGGAATGAAGCTACCACCCTCGGAAGAAAACACGCTCAATGGGGTAGAGAGGCATCCTAATTATTGCGCATATCATCGGAAAATTTCACACCCCATGGAGGAGTGCGACGCCTTTAGGATATGGTGGCAGGGATATGTTGCTCATCGGCAACATTTTAAGCGCATGAAACGCAAGACTCGTCGGGAACGAAGAAGTACTGCCGACGGGCACAACAGAACTACTGGCAACTGTTACACGGTTAACTCCGGAGGGTCACAAGTTCTCACCTTTGGGAGCGACTCTGATGAAGAAATGGCTCTGGGCCCTCTCTTTAAAGAATCTGTTTTAGGGAAAGAGGAGGAACCGGAGGCCTGCGAAAACATTCAGCTGCGCAATCGCACGCTCCCGGAAAAGAATCTCGGGCCCGCAAATAGAAATGATAAGGGAAAGGAAAAGGTCACTGAGGATATCACTTTAGATGACCAAGTCATGAAAGAGCTGACTACCAAAGACCCTCCCAGGAAGGGTAAGGTGGACTACAACATCCTGGCGCACCTAAGGAAGCTACCTTCTCAACTTAGCATTCTCGATGCCCTCCTATTATCAAAAGAAGCGCGAGATTCACTAATTAAGGCGTTACAAGAACCTATGCAATTCCAAGCCTTCCTCGCCACGGAAAGGATGAAGGATGAACTGGAGGAAGTGCATACGGCCGACATCACTTTCGGTGACGAAGACCTCCTTCTCGGGACGTGCGATCATAACCGTTCCCTATATGTCTCTGGATACTGCCATGGTATCAAGATAGGCAAGATCCTGGTGGATAATGGATCCTCCGTCAATCTCCTTAACGTTCGGGTGTTAAAGGAAATCTGCATGAGTGTGCAACACCTCGCTCGTGACAAAATTACCATCTCCGGTTTCGATTCACAATCATCACGGACTCTCGGATCCGTGATACTAACATTACGCTTTGGACTACTCGTCACAGACATCAAATTCCATGTCATTGACGCCAAGACCTGCTACAACGCCTTGCTCGGTCGTCCCTGGTTACACGAGTACAACATCATCCCTTCTACACAACATTAGTGTATGAAGTACTTTAAGGATGGTTTCGAGTATACCGTAACAGGTGAGCTGAACCCATTTTCCGTGAACGAAGTCCGCAAATACGAAGATGCGAAGTACTTTTTGCCAGATTTCGAGGATACAGAAAGGTGTCGCAAGCCGGAGAACAAGGCCGCCGCCACCATCCATGTTTTCGGGAGCGATACCGAAGAAGAAGAAGAGATAGTTTATGCTGGGCCGTCTCAACGCAACAACCTGGGGACGTCCGCCCCCATGTTGATCTTCGAAAGTGACTCGGAAGATGAGGTTAATGCCGTGTTCTCCAATCGGCCGTCAATACAAGCATCCCCTAGCGATGATCAGAGTTTGCAAATCACCTTGGTGCCGCGAGAACACTACAAGGATCTCGACACACTTCAAGCTCACAATGTGCAGGACCTGCAGACGTTTTACGTCCCTCCCAGGCAAAGGGGTGAGAAGGTAATCCTATTCTACCGATCCTCAGAGACGAAAGTAGAGAAAGAGATCTGGCATGGCGCGGATGCTACACTCGACAGGCTCCAACCCATCCGTTTGCCCAGATATTACACAAATGGACTAAAGAGGCTATTGAAGCGCCAAGGAGTACCCTTAAAACAGACTGTTCGACAAGCTCGGTTCTACAACAGGATTTGGGATGTCCCTGGGACTCAACGCAAATTGCCCAACGGGAAAATGGAAATACTTGGGCTTGGATACGTGAGAGCCGAAAAACGGGAACGGGCCCACAGTAGCTACGCCATATATACCTTTGATGAAGAAGAGGACGCCCTGTCAGGAAATGCCAACCTCTCATCAAAACTAGATCCCGCGATTGAAGTGCCGAGTCCGTCGTTTGAAGAACGAATGGACAAGCTTATCAGGAAAGCGGGTCAAAAAGCTCGGGAAGACCACAACCGCGAGATGGCTATCTACGAGAAGGCCAGGACGCAACGTCTGTTTCAACAGGTTGCAAAAGACAAAGATGCTCCTCCCTGTCAACCCGTTGTACAAAAGGCCCGACGCAGAGGCAGAAATAAATCAAGAAGCGGAAAGAAAAGCCGACAACAACGACGCATGATTAGAGAGTTACGTGATCGGGTATTGCGCGGCTCGGATTTATCCCTCATGAAGAAGATGAGTCGAGCGTACTCCTTCCCCCGAGACAAGACGGAGAGGTTACTCGAGCTCGCTATAAAACATCAAATGATCGCGCTTCCAGAGTCTAAGCACCCTGAGCAAGTTAACGAGGTTTCTTATCCGGGCTATTGCTCTTATCACCGAGCCATAGGATACCCTATCGAAGACTGCTTCACCTTCAAGAACTGGGTCGAGGACCAGTACCAACAGGGCAGATTTGCTTTATCCAACAGCTGGAGGGTAACGCCGCCACAACAGCATGAACCCAAAGCCGCAAGAGCAGAACCGGATCCACCTCAGTCTTGGAAGCGGATTCGCACCTGTTACATGATTACGATATTAAAAGAAGAGCCCAAGAACATGGATGACCTTCCCTGGTGCTTTGAGAACAGCAATGATGAGGTGATCTCAGAATTTCCGCCAGCTCCGAAAGAACTGGAAGATGGCATACATACTACTGCAGATAACCTCAAGAAGATTGAGTTGGGATCGGCAGATGATCCGCGACCGACATTCGTCAGCGAGCTGCTATCTGAAGAAAGGGTGGCTGCGTTAAAGAACGTGCTTCTACAGCATAAAGACTGCTTCGCGTGGAACTATTCCGAGATGCCAGGATTAGATCCGGAGATTGCTGTGCATAAATTAGCAATATCCCCGGATATCAAGCCAGTCAAGCAGGCGCCGAGAAGGATGCGGCTCGAGCTTGAGATGAGCATCAACGCCGAAGTCAAGAAGCTGATCGATTCTGGATTTATCCAAGAAGTCCAATATCCCGACTGGATCGCCAACATCGTCCTGGTAATGAAGAAAAATGGGACGGTACGCATAGGCGTGGATTTCAGGGATCTCAATAAAGCCTGCCTGAAGGACGATTTCCCAGTACCGATAACCGAGCTAATGATAGATAACACGTCCACTCACGAGGTTTTCTCCTTTATGGACGGTTCATCAGGGTACAATCAGATAAAGATGCATCCCGAAGACCAGAAGCACACCGCTTTCCGGACCCCTTTGGGTATATTCTGCTACAGGGTTATGCCCTTTGGTCTAAAGAACGCCGGCGCTACCTATCAAGGGCCATGACAAAGATCTTCGACGATCTCATACATGACATCGTCGAGTGCTATATCGATGACCTCGTAGTGAAGAGCATGTCATACGAAGAGCATTTAGAGCATCTGGAGACCGTATTTCAACGCCTTCGGCAATATAATTTGAAGATGAATCCCCTCAAATACGCGTTCGGAGTCTCCTTGGGTAAATTCCTGGGATTCATCATCCGACACCGAGGTATCGAAGTAGATCCATCTAAGATCAAGGCGATCATGGAAATGCTTCCGCCAAGAACCCTCAAACAGTTGCGGTCTCTCCAAGGGAAGCTCACATACATCCGGCGATTTATCGCCAATCTTTCAGGCAAGTGCCGTCCTTACAGCCACCTGATGAAGAAGGGAACTCCATTCGTTTGGGATCACAAATGCCAAGGTGCACTAGACGAGATCAAGCAGTACCTGCAGAACCCTCCGGTGTTGGCTGCGCCGGTCAAGGGAAAACCCCTCATTCTTTATACAACCGCCCTCGAAGGTTCCTTAGGCGCATTATGGGCACAAGAGAACGATCAAGGAAAAGAGAGAGCACTCTACTACTTAAGTCGAGTTCTGCTGGGGGCAGAAAGCAACTACTCTCCCATTGAAAAACACTGCTTGGCGTTGATCTTCGCGATAACAAAGCTCAGGTACTATGCGTTGGCGCACGAAGTCCGTCCCATCTCGAAGGTGGACCCTCTTAAATATTTGATGTCAAAGGCTATATTGACGGGTCGACTCGCTAAATGGGCTCTACTCCTGATGGAGTTCTCGATAACGTATCGACCTTTCAAGGCAGTGAAAGGCCAGGCCATTGCCGACTTCCTTGCTGAGCATCCAGTACCTGCCGGTTCTCCTCTGAACTGCGATCTGCCGGACGAGCATGCATTTGATGCGATCGGCGGCGGCGGTACCCGATGGGAACTCTATTTCGATGGAGCGTCCTCCGTAAAGAAGCGCAAACAAGGTATCCCAATGATCAAATCGGGGGTAGGCCTCATCTTCGTAACTCCACAAGGAGGGATAATGCGCTTCGCCTTCTCCTTAACAGAGCCGAGGACAAACAATGAAGCCGAATACGAAGCTCTGATAGCAGGCCTCGAGATCTCCATCGACATGGGAATTGAAAATCTCCTCATATATGGGGACTCCCAACTGGTCGTTAGTCAAGTAAATGGCGACTACCAGACATGCAAACCAGAATTGGTGAAATACGGCGAAAAGGTGCAACAACTGTTGACCCAAATTCCCTCCTATACTTTGGAGAACATACCGTGCGCGGAAAACAACAAAGCAGACGCGTTGGCCAAACTTGCTAAAGAGCTGGCTGACGAAAACCTCGATGATGTAAGAATCATGGTACAAAGCCGTCGGGTGCTTACCCCAACGGTGATATCTCTGGAATCACCCGAAGAGAAGGGAGCGACTGAGCAGATGACCTTACAAGTAAAAGAACGATAAAGGGTTGAGGATTGGAGGGAAGTCTTCATAGACTACTTTAAGTCCCACCGAATGCCCGAAGAAGCGTCCTCAAGACATCAGCTCATGAAACGAGCTCTATCTTTCGCTTTCGTCAATAATACTCTGTATAAGAGGTCGTTTGATTCTCTGTGGCTGAGATGTTTAGGACCTGATGAAGCAGAAAGAGTCGTTCAAGAGGTTCATGACGGAATCTGTGGTTCTCATCAAGCAGGCCCGAAGATGAAGTTAAAAATTAAACGGATGGGTTACTACTGGCTCACGATGATCCAGGACTGCCTTGAATATGCGAAGCAATGCCACTCGTGCCAAATCCACGGGGATTTCATCCACCAGCATCCGAATCCACTACATCCGACGGTGGCTAGCTGGCCATTCGAAATGTGGGGGACTGACATAGTCGGCCCCATCGAACCAACATCATCCCGGAGACATCGTGTCATCCTGGCGACAACTGATTACTTTTCCAAATAGGCAGAAGCAGTACCGCTGAGGGAAGTGAAGACGCAGAATATCCTCCACTTCTTCAAGACGCACGTCATCTATCGGTTTGGAACTCCACGGCGTATTATCTCCGATAACGGGCCAGCCTACAGAAGCCATAAGATTAACCGCTTCGCGCAGCAGCACAATATAGACTGGAGATATTCTTCAGTTTACAATCCGCGAGCTAATGGTCTAGCCGAGGCCTTCAATAAGACCTTGACAAAAATCATGAAAAAGACGGTGTCCCGAAATAAGGAAGACTGGCACGAGAGGCTGCAAGAGGCCCTTTGGGCCTATCGAACTACGTTCAAAACGGCCACGAACACAACGCCGTACGCACTGGTATTCGGTACGGAAGCGGTACTCCCCCTCGAAATAGAGCTACCCTCTCTACGAATGGCAGTCCACTACGAACTGACGAACGAAGAAAATGCTAACCTTCGGCTCGAGGAGCTTGATGCTCTTGAAGAAACACGGCTCATAGCGCAACAAAATCTAGAAGCTTATAAAGCAAAGATGACGCGCTCATACAAAAGATTGACCCGACCGAGGACATTCCGCCAAGGCGAACTCGTGTTAGTGGTCAAAAGGCCTATGATCCCCAATCGCGCCAAGCGGGGAAAATTCGAGCTAAACTATGAAGGCCCGTACATCATAGATAAGGTCTACCAGGGTGGGGCCTATCTACTCATGGATATGCACGGTGAAAGGCCTTTCAGGCCGATAAACGGTCGCTTCCTAAAGAAATACTACGCTTAATGAGCCACAGCCTAGGTCAATGATAGGTGACGACGACCATGCCCGCTCGCTATCTTCCTAAGATCAAGTTTTATAAGCAGTAGCCAGCCTCTCAATGTTGGACCGAAATGTCCTTAAACTAATAACGGACCGAAACGTCCTTAAACTAATACCGCAGCATCCTTAGGCTGACGAGATAAAAAAAATAAATAAGGAAAAATATAATAAATAAAAACGGTATGTCCATAAGCAAAAAGGGCACGGATGAAAACCTAAAAGGGCTCTGTGAGTAAAAACAGCAGGGCTACCGGCGAGTGTTCGTGAAAACCCGAAAGGGCGCGACCTCGTAAAAAAAAAGGGAGAAAAAGAAAATGAAAAGAATAAAAAAAAATGGTATGTCCATAAGCAAAATGGGCACGGATGAAAACCCGAAAGGGCTCCGTGAGTAAAAACAGCAGGACTACCGGCGAGTGTTTGTGAAAACCCGAAAGGGCGCAACCTCGTTAAAAGACACTTATAGGGTCCTCTCGACCTTGTAAGGAGAAACCACCCGCGTGAGATCCTTACGACTCACAAAGGAGCAACACAAGTAGGGATCCCCACGATTCCTAAGGAGAAAATACACTTGCGAGATCCTCACGACTCGTAAGGAGAATTCTCTTATGGGACCCTCACGGATCATGAGATTTGAAAGTCTTAAGTTACAGAAACCTAAACCTGTTCTTAAGCAAATCCCCCACAACCTTCGATACTGCCCTACAAGGGGCTCAATACTGACCCTTGTATACAATCCACGGGCACGAATAAACATTTCCTCAGCAAAGCCCCACCCGTGACTAGGGATATATCCATATGATGAGCAACCCTTGTAGGTCCTCTCGACCTATAAGGAGAAAGCCCTCTTGTAGGATCCTTACGACTTGCAGAGGAACATACATTTAGGAATCCTCACGATTCCTAGGGAGAAAATACACCTACAAGATCCTCACGACTTGTAGGAAGAAATACCTTTGTGAGACCCTTACGGCTCATGAAGTCAAAAGCCTTGGTCGACATGACCCTTAACCCTGTTTACTAAGCCACCTTTGTTCAACATCGACAGAGGCAAATGATGATTCGCACCTGGCAACATCCCAGTTGCAGCGGTGCTGATGCCGAAATCGGTGTCTAAAATCCAAGCTTGCGGCGAAAAAGCTAGAAAGCCACACATGCATACGAAATAGCCAAAATGATGGGGCAACTTGCAATAAAAAGCAGCAAGTAAAAATGTATGCATGAAAAATAGCCGAAATGATCGGGCAACTCGCAATAAAAAGCAGCGAGTAAAAATAAAATAAATAGCCGAAATGATTGGGCACCGCGAAAAATGGCCGAAATGATGGGGCAATCGCGACCTCCGCGATATAAAAGCTGAAATGATAGAGCATCGCGGAAAAAGAAATAAAATAAAAAAAAAGTTTTAATTTATGCCCTACAGGTGATGTTCCATCACACCCTGTACATAATCCAAGGGCGTAAACAAAAAGGGATCATACTTCTCCCCCAGGTTTCATCAGAAGAAGAAGCCAAGTCTCGACGGGCCAAAAGAGACCTGGAGATCGTTTCAACACTCGTCTCGTAACAACGGACACAACTCTAAGCTAAGCGGAACAGCGGCAACTCCCAGTTCCATGGCTCGGTGGTATACATATCGCCAACAGTCAAACCTCCATCCCGTGAAATGCGGATACAATCAGCAAAATTCCTGGTTACGTGGAACGCGGATAACGTCACTCTTTGACCTCGTGGAAAACGTCCAGAGCGGATCCTGGTCCTCGCGGAGCACGGCAGTGAACCCGTGTGAAGCATCCAGAGCGGAGCCTAGTCCTCGCCGAGCACGGTAGTGAACCCGTGTGAAGCATCTAGTGCAAAATTCCTGGTTACGTGGAACGCGGATAACGTCACTCTTTGACCCCGTGGAAAACGTCCAGAGCGGAGCCTAGTCCTCGCCGAGCACGGCAGTGAACCCATGTGAAGCATCTATTGCAAAATTCCTGGTTACGTGGAACGCGGATAACGTCACTCTTTGACCCCGTGGAAAACGTCCAGAGCGGATCCTGGTCCTCGCGGAGCACGGCAGTGAACTCGTGTGAAGCATCCAGAGCGGAGCCTGGTCCTCGCCAAGCACGGCAGTGAACCCGTGTGAAGCATCCAGAGCAAACACCGGACTGTGGAGTCCCTAAAATCCACGGACTATGATGTCCTTAACCTCGACCGTAATGTCTTAAAACTAACAATCAACCACCTCGATTCCCTACGGATTCTGCCTTGGTTTAAGGGTACATCTCTTCACTCCTTTGATACCTGGCGTTGTAATTCCTCAACGTCTTCAAAGAGGTGACGGGTCCCTGCAACCTAACATCGGACTGTGGAGTCCCTAAATCCACGGACTATAAGGTCCTTAACTTTGACCGTGATGTCTTAAAACTAACATCGGACTGTGGAGTCCCTAAATCCACGGACTATGAGGTCCTTAACCTTGACCGTGATGTCTTAAAACTAACATCGGACTGTGGAGTCCCTAAACCCATGGACTATGAGGTCCTTAACCTTGACCGTGATGTCTTAAAACTAACATCGGACTGTGGAGTCCCTAAATCCACGGACTATGAGGTCCTTAACCTTGACCGTGATGTTTTAAAACCAACATCGGACTGTGGAGTCCTTAAATCCACGGACTATGAGGTCCTTAACCTTGACCGTGACGTCTTTAAACTACGATGCCTCGAGAAACCCCTGACTCCGTCAAACACGAATAAGGGTGACCACATCCAGCACTTGCAGGTCCTCACGACCTGTAAGGAAGAAAACTCTCTTGTGAGATCCTTACGACTCTCAAGGGAAAACCCGCTTAAGAATCCTCACGATTCTTAAGAAGGACTTACACCTATGGGATCCTCTCGACCCATGGGGAGAAAAAACTCTTTATGAGACCCTCGTGGCTCATAAAATGCAAAAGTCTTAGGAAGCAGATCTTAACCCTGAATCTTAAGCCATCGCTGCCCTGCAAAGAGATCAAGATAAATTGTCCGCAAAACACATTCAACAAAAAGGAGACGCATCATTGAGAAGAAAAATGTATCTTTTATTCATAAACCAAAATGGATACAAACTACAATCCATGAAAGAACAAAAAGAAAATACTCTCATCTATGAGTATATACAAGAAGGAAGGAAAAGATACAAATGTTTCAAGCCGGCGGGCGATTTAGCAGCTTGGTCAGCTCATCCTGCTTTTGTTGGGCCACGGCCTCATGATTTAAGATCGCCAAAAGACGGGCCTCCGCCTGCGCCTGCTGGGCCTGATACGAAGCGAGCCGGCCTTCAAGCTCTTTCTCGGTGACCTTATGAGCCTCGACCCTCTCATGAGTGAACGTGGTAGCTTTATCGAGAGCCACCACCTCTTTTATGGACTCCTGAAGCACCCGCCAGAGTTCATATGCTTTGTTGGCTTTGGCTGTGAAGCTGGCCTGAAGCTCGCTCAGCGCCTTAGAAGCCAACTCCCTCTCCGAGAATTTACGGCCGAGCCTCTTCTCGCACGACGTCATGTTTGCAGCGCACCGTGCTATCAACCCCCGTAACTCCGCCTTTGCAGCCACAGCTTCCGAGGAAAGGTGGGAACATTCAAGGGCGTGCAAACAAGCCTGCACCTTCCTACAGAACTCCACCCAGACCCGCACCACCTCCTCACTATGATAAGTGGCAAGAAAAGGAAGAGAGCCGTTAGCTTCAGCAGCAAACGCTTCGGCTGTGGTCGCGCTACCAGCACGGAGCTCCTCGATGAAAGATGATAGGGAGACAAGGCTTAATTGGGCCAAGCGTTCTGAAGCCCGCAAAGCATAAGGGCCCGGGCGGCATCATGATGCGCGATTCCAACGCCATGGAGACTGGCAGGGCTGTTCAAATTTGACAGATGTTAATAAAATTCTTAAGCACAGAACAAACGGGATTATAATAAAATGTCGTTCACCGACAGTCATGCAAGTAGGAGCTGAAGGTTCCCCTGGCCCTTCAACGACCTCGACCTCATCGTCAGCTTCCAAAACTATAAGAGACATCAACGTCATTTCGCAAAATAGTAACAATGCTATGGTAAAAGAAAAAATGGCGAATGACACTAACCTTGCCCGGAGGAAAGGACAATACGCTGAGGGGAGATTTCCTGCGGAGCTGCCATCTCCAATAAACGCTGAAATGACTGTCGAGGCGACAGATCAGCGATAGTGGCCGCCAAACCGCGCAATTCTGGGAAAGATAAAAGAGTTTAGACCATGGAAGGGTTGCTAATTTAAAATGCAGATGGTTACCTTCAACGCTCCTCCCATTCTGAGCCGGGGGGATAGCAGCTTCAACGGCCTCCGCCGTGACCTCAGGCTCCAACAAAGGAAGAGTAGTCCCGACTACCTCTCTTCCAACCTCTGGGCCGCCCTCAGTAAGAGTCATTAGGGCGGCGACCTCCAAAGGAGCCTCCCCCAAAGGGGCAAGCACTCCCTGATCAAGAACCGCCGCTGGAGGCTCTACCATGAGAGGAGCATCCTCATCAGCCCCCTCCACATCAAGCAAGGCTTCATCGAGAATTTCGGCGGGCTTTAGCTTTAATGGGCCCGTAGGGAGCTCCCCCAGCGTCGAAGATTTTGCACGATTCAAATAAGAATAAGGATACATATGCACGGGCATAAATAATCGGAAGAACTACAAAAGAACCACAACGTACCGATATGCAAAGAAGCCCTCAATATGGCTTCTTCAAGCCGCTGCTCCTTCTCAAGGAGATGGGCTCGCCGGGGTTCAAAGGTAGACTCATGGCCGCCGGTCCATAAAGAAAGTGCGTCCGCTGCGTCTTCTGAAGCGGCCTGCTTCAGAGCCCTTTCCCCCCATTCTTCCAAAGGACCGATAAATCGCCGCCGAATCCACGAAGGGTCTTCGTAAAAAATTACAGCAGGATAGGACTTCTTCGGAACCTTGGCGTTATGAGACACGTCTTTGGAACGCCGTATGGCCTCAGCCAACTGTGCGGCCTCCTCATCGGCCGAACTCGGGAAGAGAAGTCCAGCGTCTGACTCTTGCAGGGCCAACGATTCGTCTTCAAGAATAGGCTCAGACTCAGCCAAAGAATCGAGCAGATTGGTGGCCGCTTTCCTCCGCCGCTTAGAGCCAGAGCCGGTAGCCGAGGATGACCGCTTCCTTCCCCGCGAAGCCTTAGGGCGGCGCCGACCCACATCGCTCTCGACACCTTCATCCCTATTACTCTCGCTCAGTGCCACAACCGAGGATGACGCCGCCATTATCGACGCCACGGAGGGCGGTGCTGCCACTGGCGGTGGTGCAACTACTGGGGCCTGTCTACCCCGCGATCGGGAACCCAAGGGCATACTGGCTGTTGGAGTAAGGTCTACCCCTGACTCCTCCGGAATGAGCGCGGTGCCAATCTCCCTCAGAGGGAAGCGGACTGGATTCCTCGGTCGCAGCTTAGCTCCCAGAGCCCGAGGAGGGGCATCATGACCAAGAAGCACCCTTCTTTCCTCAAGAATAATCGGGTTCACCCGATGGAGATACCATCCCGTAAACGCCCCCACGCACCGGGGCGTATGCTCAGCTTCAAGGATCATTAAATTTGAGCCGGTGTTCAACCTCACGAAATGATGTGCGGCATCGCGAACGACATCAAGTGAAGGGACCGGCGCAATGATGAAAGACTCAAAGGGAACGCCCTGGTCGTATCCAAGCTGTCGGGCGAATCGATGCGGGTTGTACCGCATGAAAAGAGCCGCACTGTCCTGACGAAACACCAGGTAACCTGGTCTGATTGCATATAAGCGCGCGGCCTCCCGGGGCTTCAAAGTGGGCGCGTCATCTTTCGACCGCTCCCAAAGCGGCTGGGCCGAACCCATGGAAGAAGATAAGACCCGATCATTAAATATTAATCCGCCGGCAGTAGCGTAAGGAGAAATCAACGCCCGAATAGCCCCGAATTGAGTTGGGTCAGCGGCAGAAGCATCCACCAATCGCATAAGCCGAGGAAAAGTATAGGCGTCGTAGAATGCAGGCCTCTGATGCATAGCGAAAGCCCCCAACACATGCATTTCGATCCAAGACGTGAAGTAATGAAGCGAAAAGTTCACTACATCCACGCCAGGAGTAGAAGTATTAGCTGCGGTGCCCAACCCGTGATAAAGATGTGCCAACGCCGGGATACCGACGGCCAACCGCGCCCCCTCAGCGATACAATGAGCCGGATAGATAACCGAAGCCCTCATAAAGCGACAATGCATAGGGATGATAAACCAACTAAGCCAGACACTAACAAACCCCACGAAGAATGTCTCCTCATCCATGCCAGGAGCAGCAATGGATTCAAAAGACGTCGGCGACATAATAGGGATGTAGTACTGTGGTAGGTCCGATTCAGTGGTCGGCATCTTCTTCGGACCAAACCCAAAGGGGTCTCTAAAGTTGGCGAACTTTGGGGCTGTCTTCGACAAGACGTCCTCGCGAAGGAAACGAGCAATGAAGCTCTTGAAAGTAACACCCTGCTCTTCGGATTCGGTGAATAATCGGTCGAAGATACCTAGCGCCTTGATCAAACTGGGACGCTTGTGGCGGACGGCATTCTCAGCAGACAGGCCGTTAACCGGGGCGGGCTCGGGCTCAAAGATGTACTCGTCAGAAGGCAGCAACTCCTCATACAGACTACCCCTGATTGGCAACCCCGAGATGTCATAGAATTCTGCCAGAGAGATCGAGACCTCGCGATCTCCTAGAAAGAAAGTGTTGGTGGGAAGATTCCATTGGTTCAAGAACGCCTTAACCCACCAAACATGCAGAGATTGGTAGTGAAAAAGCGACGCATATATCGCCTGGTAAAGCCCGACCTTCTGCAGCCGCGCACGATGGGCAGAAAGGATGTAGCGAGCCCAGAGAAGGTAGCCCGTAGGGTGTCGAGGAGTGAGCCCTATCTTATAAATTTGCCCCCACGGGTGGGCCTCACCCTGGCAAATACGCCGCCCCAAGATATCTATGGCCGGGATCAGATGGTTCGGGATACCGGTCGTCGAAGGCTCGAGCCTCCCCGTTGGAGTCCAGTTGGGCATCTCCACAGCAAAAACCGTTCTCGGAGGGTCCATCGGAAAGAATAGGAAAGTAGGCTCTGTTGGTACGGCACAGAGGAAACTCCGACGACCCCGGATAATATGGCTGTACCAAGTTCCCCATAGAAGCAAGTTGGTGCAGTTCGGGTCATGAGCCCGGATCATCGCCATCGCTTCCTTATCGGACGGTGACTGAGGAAAAGCGGCCTCCGAGCGAATGAAGGGAAAGCATGAAACAGAAGCCATCGCACCTGAAATCCAATAAAAGAAGGCTGTCAAAAACAAAGCTAGCAATATATATACATGCATGAACATGAAGACTAGCTGAAGAAAGCAACAGCAGACTCTTTTATGGGGCCATTGGCTACAGAACAACATGGCCCCCACAGAATCAGGATGGCGACTCATTAATAATGAGACCAAGTAGTTATAACAAAACAGAGGGAATATCCCCATTAAATGAAAAACGGGTTTCAAGTAATCCTACATATTCCCCCTAGAAGACAAATCTGTCTCGGGCTCTACAACAGATCCAACAGGATCAAATGAATTAAATTCCCACAGAAGGCATCATTACAAAGTTCCTGTTTCATTAATTACAGAATGACAACCTAGGGTAAGGAGACCCTAAGGAGCCCCCATAGGAAGAAACCGAGTTCTTCACAGGAATTAAATTCCTTATTAAGAAAAGGGAATTAAGTTCCCCAAAAGCCTTTTCTGTGAACAGAGTTAAACTCCATGGATCATCATATGAACCCTAAGAAATTTACTGTTGGAGGTTAAATGGTTTCGTATTTTGGTTAAGAAACTTGAAGAAAAATGGGTTCTTCGTTTAAAAAGGGTAAAAACCCTTGTTTTGGATTAAAAATCTAGAGGAATGGGAGAGTTCTTCATTCATATGAGAGCATTACCTAAAGAGAAAAGTCTCTTCGGACAGAGTTAAACTCTGGAAGATTTTCAAGGCAGAGAACTAAGCTCTGGGAGAAGAGAATTAAATTCTCAAAAGAAGAAAGTTTGCAAGGAAGAAGATGAGCAAAGTGGAGGCGTCTCTGAAATGACCCCAATATTTATAGGAAGTGATAGAAACGTTTCATCTCCCCAAATCCCTAGAGGAATCCAACGGTCACAAAAGGTGACAGCGTTGCACTCACGTGCAGACACGTAAGAACAACGCTGTGGGGGCATTTGTTTCCTGATTTAAAATCAGGAAAGCCTACGGAAGAGGCTTCAGAAAAGGGTCACGTGTTCACACGTGACCAGCAGTCACGTGTTGGCACGTGACATCTAAAAGCATCGGCAAGGCAAATTCAGTTTCCCAACTACATCAAAGAAAAGGGCTTCAGAAAGGGTCACATGCTCCCACGTGACTAGGGTCACGTGCTCCCACGTAACCAGGGTCACGTGTTGGCACGTGACACTCAAAAGCAGCAGACTCATTCTCCGGTTAAATCAAGAAAAAGGCTCCAGACGAGGGTCACGTGCTCACACGTGACGGCTAAGCAGCGGCCAGAAGGCAGAGCGCAAAAAGAAGAAGAGGGCTCGTTCCAAGGGGGTCACGTGCCCACATGTGACCAAGGGTCACGTGGCCATACGTGACCGGCTTTCAAAGCCTATCTGTTAACAGAATTAAATTCTGAGAAAAGACCTCTCAAATCTTTCCAAAGAACCGATTGAATTAAAGATTTAAAGGTGATTAAATATCATCTATTTGTGGAAAAAGCCTGAACTTGGAAAGATTTCCCCTTAAAATCTAACCGAAATAACAAAGGAGAATCTCTGGATTTAAAATCCAATGGTGAATAAAATTCACCTAATAATCCAAAGGTCCAAAATGAATGGTGAATACAAATTAAATCTCTCAATGAAAGATTCACCAAAACTAATTGATTCGGCTGCTTCTCCTATAAATAGGAGCCAAGAGACACACAGAGAGGGATATATATATGCAGAAAGGAATCGATACATAAAAAAGAAGAGAGCCTTGATACTTTGGAGGAATTTGGGTCTTCTGCAAAAGAAAACCCTAGGTAAGAAAGGGAAGGCTTTTTGAAAGAAAAAGAGAATTTAATTCTCAACAGAGTTTAACTCTGATATAAAACAGAAGAACATAGTTCTCTCTTTGGTGGAGGACTGTAAAGTGCACATCTTCTCTTGAATTGAGAATTTAATTCTCATTGGGTTGAGATCCTGCCCTGCAGATCCAAAGCATAGAGAGGGAATGGAAGCTTGAGAATTTAATTCTCACAGAACTATAGGAATTTAATTCCTTTAAAATAAAATTAGGGTTTAACCCTATGTTATGGGAATTTAATTCTTTTAGAATGAACAGAATCAGGGTTCAACCCTAGAAAAATAACAGGAATTTAATTCCCTTAAAAAAGAAGAAATTAGGGTTTCACCCTATGACAGAATCTCATACCTCTCTAAAAGAGAGTGGGAATTTAATTCCTTTAAAGCTTTTATTAGGGTTTAACCCTATGATAGAGTTCAGTTCTTCACATATATGAGGAATTTAATTCCTACAGAAAATTCAGAGTTCAACTCTATCCCAGAATATAAATCTTCAGAAGGGAATAGGAATTGAATTCCTCTTAAATTTATCGTTAGGGTTCAACCCTACGAAGAATTTAATTCTTAAAAAAGGGGTTAACAGATCTTCTAAAAAACATACAAAGAGGCAGGGTCACGTGCCACCACGTGACCCCCGAAAAGATCCACAGAGAAGGGCTTTTGAGGCAGTGCCTCACGTGACCCACATGACCTTTGGCAGAAGCTTTAACATACAAGCATTTAAATGCCCGTCACGTGATGGCACGTGATGCTCTAAAAGATGCAATATTCTCAGCAGAATAAATGAAGGGAGGGCGCCCTCACGTGCTACCACGTGACCCCTCTTGCCTTAGTGTTTAACACTAAATTGGAACCCCTGAATCCAGTGTTAAAATACTGTTTGGCCTTAGTGTTCAACACTAATCAAAGAACTTTATTTGCAGTGTTTAACACTGAATTTCTTAGTGTTTAACACTAATTTGAAGCCTCTGCTGCTAGTGTTTGACACTGATTTGCTCTAGTGTTTAACACTAATTTGAACCTCCCGTTGCTGGTGTTTAACACCAACTGTCTTTTAGTGTTAAAACACTAACTTGACCCCAGTGTTCAACACAGCTGAATTAACGTTAGCCCAATTGGCTAAATGGCCAGAGGCAAAGCCTCTCTTTCAATGGACCAACAGGAAGCCAATATTCCAAACATGATTGGACTTAGCCCAAGATGGCCATAAGTCCTCAATTCAGACTTAACCGGGCTAATGGGCTCATAACATAATTAATTGGTCTTGATCCCAAATTGGGCCAAAGACTATTTAATCCACCCCGGTTCAAGGGTACATCTCTTTACTCCTTTGATACTTGGCGTTGTAATTCCTCAACGTCTTCAAAGAGGTGACGGGTCCCGATGACCACACATTGACACGGACTGTGGGGTCCTTAAACTCATGGACTATGAGGTCCTTAACCTTGACCGAGATGTCTTAAAACTAACAACGGACTGTGGGGTCCTTAAACTCATGGACTATGAGGTCCTTAACCTTGACCGAGATATCTTAAAACTAACAACGGACTGTGGGGTCCTTAAACTCATGGACTTTGGGGTCCTTAACCTTGACCGAGATGTCTTAAAACTAACAACGGACTGTGGGGTCCTTAAACTCATGGACTATGAGGTCCTTAACCTTGACCGAGATGTCTTAAAACTAACAACGGACTGTGGGGTCCTTAAACTCATGGACTATGAGGTCCTTAACCTTGACCGAGATGTCTTAAAACTAACAACGGACTGTGGGGTCCTTAAACTCATGGACTATGAGGTCCTTAACCTTGACCGAGATGTCTTAAAACTAACAACGGACTGTGGGGTCCTTAAACTCATGGACTATGAGGTCCTTAACCTTGACCGAGATGTCTTAAAACTAACAACGGACTGTGGGGTCCTTAAACTCATGGACTATGAGGTCCTTAACCTTGACCGAGATGTCTTAAAACTAACAACGGACTGTGGGGTCCTTAAACCCATGGACTATGACGTCCTTAACCTTGACCGCAATGTCTTAAAACTAACATTGGACCGCAATGTCCTTAAACTACCCATGGACCGCAATGTCCTTAAACTACCCATAGACCGCAATGTCCTTAAACCACCTACCGACCGTAACGTCACTAAACAAAACAACATAGCCCCCCTTTTTATTGCTCTCTTGCTGGATCTAAACGATCCCGTTAAGTTGATCTTAGTCTAAAAAATGAGACTAACGTATCCTTAACAAACGTTTAAGTCGATCTTAGTCTCAAATGAGGCTAACGTATCCTTAAACCTAAACCCCCAAACCCAAATCTAAGATAACACGGATTTGGACTAGTCCACGCCCTACGGGCGACGACATAACTCAGTCTCCGTATACAATCCACGGGCAACAAAACACAAAACAAATACACATAACACGAAGTGACTATCTGGAGAAGGAGAAAGTGGTTACCGCGATGCGGTAGCGTAATTAACTGCAGGGGCTTGCGCCTGCAGGGAAGAGTGTCCCCACAATCAAAAACCCCTCAAGCGAGGGGGAATCTGATGAAGTCTGCTACATCGGACGCATCCGTTTAAACCTTTGATATACGGTGCCATAAATCAACTTGGCATCTTCGGAGAGGTAGACGGATAGCACCAATTAGCATCTGCCCTGAGCCTCAGGCGAGACGACCACGCATCTCGGCCGCCGTTCGGAGGGGAACAAGGAGATGCTGACTGCAATGGCTGCGCTCACCGGACCAAAAGAAAGCCCGGAGGCGTCATCGGAGCAGCGTCATGAACAAGAAACCGATGCTGACTTCCTTCGCAGAGTCCTCGAAAAGAAGGACAGAGAAGCCGCAGAACAAGCGTCTAATATAAAACGAATGACACTTCTCTTCCAAGACATGGTCGGGATGATGTTACAGCCGGAACCTCCAGCTGAAGACCCTCCGATCATTATTGAAGACGACAGAGGGGAGACATCGAACCCTCATCCGACTCTTTCAGAAGCCAAGGAGGAAACCATCTCAAAAGCTACGCTTGATGATTACATCGCTCAGCAGATATGAGTTCATCAGGCGAATGAAGCGGCTGGACAAATTGTTAAATCTGGACGACCCTATCCGGATTGGTACGACCAAATAAAGTACCCGCCGGGATACACGATCCCCAAATTCCATGTATACAAGGGGACGGGAAATCCCCATCAACATGTTGCCCAGTTCAGGGCTTTTTGAGGCAATACTGGAGGTGATGATAAACTTCTACTTCGCCAGTTTGTCGGTAGTTTAGCAGACACAGCTTTTGAATGGTACTCGGAGCTTCCCGACTACTCCGTCAAAACGTTTACAGAAATGGAGTTGCTATTTACACAAAGATTTGCAAGCGCCTGCGAGCGCACCCCGATCACGACATTGATCAATGCCAGGGTGAAGCCTAGAGAAACTTGGGTCCAATATGCGATACGGTGGCGTAATCTATGGTCAAAGTGCGAGCAGCGCATCGAAGAAGCTCCTGCCGTGGGCATGTTCGTAGGTACTCTTGATCCACAGGCGACCATCTCCCAATTCATGATGTTCTTCAAGCCGACCACGTTCCAGGACTTGATTGACAAGTTGGTCCAAATGGACCAGATGGGCCATATGCCTTCCTCTTCAAAGACAGAGCCTTGGAATGAAAAGGGCAAAGGGAAAGCAACCTTCGTTGCCAATACTCAACAACGTCCGAGCAACTTAAAACCGGTTGTTCGCCAAAACAATATGCGCCCACGCCCATCCCTCGAGGAGAGACTAGGACGTACTTACTCGTTTCCTCAGGATAAAACGAGAAGACTGTTCGAGCTGGCAATGCGCAACAGTCTCATCAATCTGCCGAGTCCAAAATGTTCGTTGCAGCCAGGCGATCTCAACAATCCTAATTACTGCCCTTACTATCAAGCAGTAAGCCATCCAATCGAAGATTGCTTCGTTTTCAAAGGCTGGGTTGAGGACCAATACCAACAAGGCGAGTTCGCATTATCCGAAAACTGGAAGGTGAACCCGCCACAATCTCATACCCCTAAAAAAGTGGACATGCAGAGGGCATCGTGCTCTTTTGTAGAAAAAACTCCATGGGAGGTCGCTCTTTCAACCAAGACGAAAAGAATGCTGAAGGATCTTCATATATGCCCAGCCGACAGATGGAAATGTCCGCTGGAGCCCGAGGTCCTTGATGGAATGCTGAAACCACGCCCAACTCCGAGAATTGATAGCAGTGGGCAAAACACCCAGGCACAGCCGTCAAAGTCTTCAAAGAAAAAGAAGAAAAAGCTCGCGCAGTTTGATGACAAGCGCACGGATCTGCGAAAACATATTGACACGTCGGAAGAATATAATCAGAAGGCACGGACCCCAGAAACACTCCGAGAATTCCTCAGCCACGTCCTTGAGGACGGAGATGATGACAAAGACTCGTCGGATGAACCTGAGGATTATGTGGCAAGCTGCCATATGATCTCTCACTCGTCGATAGACAGTGAAGAAGCTCCTGATGCAGAGACGGGGGGCAGAGCCTGAATCGGAACTTCTGGGGCCGTCAGATGAAATAATCGACGCATTCCTAAACGAAGCTCTCCTGAGAAGTAAAGCTGATCGGGAGTGTGAGACGGCCATATTTGAAAAGGCCAAACGCCGGCGACTGGACAAAAGGGTCGAAACACTCCCACCAGATCAAAGTACATCCGCCGCAAATGAAAGCAGGATCAAGACGAGGAAACGATTCGCCAAAGCCATATCGATGGGGATGAGGCTGCCCTCTTTCGGAGAAAATTCTCCTGGTGGTATACATCTTGATGAAGCGGACGCACATCCTAACTTCTGCTTATATCATCAGAAGATCGCACATCCTACTGAAGACTGCAACTCCTTTAAGTGTTGGTGGCAAGGGTATGTCGTCCACAGGTAACACTTCAACAGGACAAAGCGTGAAGTTCGTAGACAACGGAAAAATGCGATAGATGAGCTTAAACGAAGTGCCAGCAACGGTCACATGGTTGACGGCAGAAGATCGCAAGCTCTCACCTTCGGGAGTAATTCTAAAAAAGAAAAGACTCTCAGCCCTCCCTTCAAAGAATCCACCTCAGGAAAAGAGGAAGAAAAGAAGAGCCGCGAGAACGTTCAACTGCGCAATCGCACGCTACCCGAAAAGAATCTTGAAACCGCAAACAAGGGATCGAACAAAAGGGATAAGGGGAATGGAAGAGCGACTTTCGTCGCCAACGCTTAACAACAGCCGAATAACCCGAGACCGTTTGGTCATCAAAACAACAAGCCGCGATACCTCAATGAGAAGTTGAAACGTCCTTACTCGTTTCCCAGAGATAAAACAAAAAGACTGTTCGAGCTAGCGGTGCACAGCGGGCTCATCACTCTGCCGGATCCAAGACGTCCGTTGCAGCAAGGTGACGTTAATAATCCTAACTATTGTCCCTACTATAGAGTAATGGGTCACCCACTCGAAAATTGCTATTTCTTCAAAGACTGGATTGAGGATGAATACCAATAGGGCAAATTCACGTTGTCTGACAACTGGAAGGTGAGCCCGCCACGACCACATGATCCGAGAAAGATGGACATGCCGGGGGCATCATGCTCGTTCGTAAAGAAAGCCCTATGGACCACTATGTCCTAAAACTGGATAAAGACCGAAACGTCGTTAAACTAACGATGGACCGCAATGTCCTAAAACTTGCAATTGACCGAAATGTCGTTAAACTACTACTAACCCGTGACATCCTTAGGCTGACGTGGTGGTAAAAAAAAATGTATAGCCATAAGCAAAAAGGGCACGGATGAAAACCCGAAAGGGCTCCGTGAGTAAAAACAGCAGGGCTACCGGCGAGTGTTTGTGAAAACCCGAAGGGGCGCAACCTCGTTATATAAAAAAAAGAAAAAGAAAAGAAGAATAAAAAGAAAGAAAACGGTATGTCCATAAGCAAAATGGGCATAGATGAAAACCCGAAAGGGCTCCATGAGTAAAAAACAGCAGGGCTACCTGCGAGTGTTTGTGAAAACCCGAAAGGGCGCAACCTCGTTAAAAGACACTTACAGGGTCCTCTCGACCTTGTAAGGAGAAACCACCCGCGTGAGATCCTTACGACTCACAAGGGAGCAACACACTTAGGGATCCTCACGATCCCTAAGGAGAAATTACACTTGCGAGATCCTCACGACTCGTAAGGAGAACTCTCTTATGGGACCCTCACGGCTCATAAGATTTGAAAGTCTTAAGTTACAGAGATCTGAACCTGTTCTTAAGCAACTCCCACAACTTTCGATATCGCCCTACAAGTGGTTCAATACCGATCCTTGTATACAATCCACGGGCGCGAATAAACATTTCCCTGACCAAGTCCCACCCTTGGCTAGGGATATGTCCATATGGTGAACAACCCTTATAAGTCCTCTCGACTTATAAGGAGAAAACCCTTTTGTAAGATCCTTACGACTTTCGGGGGAACATACACTTAGGAATCCTCACGATCCCTAAGGAGAAAACACACCTACGAGATCCTCACGACTTGTAGGGAGAAATACCTTTGTGAGACTCTTACGGCTCATGAAGTCAAAAGCCTTAGTCGACGGGATCCTAACCCTGTTCGCTAAGCCACCTTTGTTCTACATCGACAGAGGCAAATGATGATTCGCTCCTGGCAATATCCCAGTTGTAGCGATGCTGACGCCTAAACCGGTATTAAATTCCGAGTCCTTTCATGGCAAATGATGATTCGCTCCTGGCAATATTCTAGTTGTAGCGATACTGATGCTGAGATTGGCACCAGATTCCAAGTTCTACACTCTCAATAAAAAACCAGCGAGCTAAAAATGCATATGAAATAGCCGAAATGATGGAGCAACTCACAATAAAAAGCAGCGAGTAAAAAAAAAACAGCCGAAATGATTGGGCAGCTCGTAATAAAAAGCAGCGAGTAAAAAGAAAAATAGCCGAAATGATTGGGCACCGCGAAAAATAGCCGAAATGATGGGGCAATCGTGATTTTCGCGATATAAAAAGCTGAAATGATAGAGCATCGTGGAAAGAATAGAAAAATGATGAAAGAATGAAACTTTTTGCCCTATAGGTGAGATTACATCGATCCCTGTATACAATCCAGGGGTACAAACAAAGAGGGAACCATACCTTTCCAACAGGCTCCATCAGAAAGCGAAGCCAAATCTCGACGGTTCATAGAAAACCTAGAGACAACCTCGACATTTGTCGCAATATTGCAGACACAATATCAACAAACGAAGCAAAGGAAGATCCCTAGCTTCAGGGTCTCGACGTCAATATCGACAACTTAGAGATCACCAACGGCGTTTCTCCTCACTCCAACTAGATGCAGACGTGACGTCAACAGCCGACCTCAGAGTCGCAACGAAACGGAGCCATGGCTAAGTCCCTAGTTCCAAATCTTAATGACCACATCTACAGCCTGGAGACCAACAACGGTGTGCCTCCTCATTCCAGCAGGACACAGATGTTACACCATCAAACAGAGCCATGGAAAAATCCCAGTTCCATTTCAGCATTCGTCTCGATACAGCAGACTAGATGTCAGTAACGGCGTTCCTTCGCAGTCCACCAGGATGCAGATGCAACGTCAACAAAAGACCTCACGGTCGAAACAAAGCGGAGCGACGGCAAAATCCCAGCTCCACCTCAGCATTCGTCTCGATACAGCAGACAAGATGCCAACAATGGCGTTCCTTCGCAGTCCAACAGGATGCAGAAGCAACGTCAACAAAATACCTTATGGTCGAAATAAAGCGGAGTGACGGCAAAATCGCAGCTCCACCTCAGCCTTTGTCTCGTTACAGCAGACGGAATGTCAACAATGGCATCCCCTCGCAATCCAGCACCATGCAGATGCAACGTCAGCGAAAGACCCCATGGTTGAAACAAAGCGGAGTGACGGCAAAATCCCAGCTCCACCACGACATTCGTCTCGATACAGAAGACGCAGTGCCAGCAAACGAAGCGAAGGCCAAATTCCTAGCTTCAGGGTCTTGACGGTAACTCATATAAAACTTGAAAGACTATCGGAGATCATCCCACATCAGCGCGGGGTGGTCACCACCTCGACGTTCGTCTCGATACAGCAGACGCAGTGCCAGCAAACGAAGCGAAGGCCAAATTCCTAGCTTCAGGGTCTTGACGGTAACTCATATAAAACCTGAAAGACTATCGGAGATCATCCCACATCAGCGCGGGGTGGTCACCACCTCGACGTTCGTCTCAATACAGCAGACGAGATGTCACTACGTCATCCTTCCTCCAACAGGATTCGGATTCACCAAAGCAAACGAAGCAAATGCCAAATTCCTAACTTCAGGGTCTTGACGGTAACTCATATAAAACCTGAAAGACTATCGGAGATCATCCCACATTAGCGTGGAGTGGTCACCACCTCGACGTTCGTCTCGATACAGCAGACGAGATGTCACCCCGGCGTTCTTCCTCCAACAAGACTCAGACGCGACAATCAAACAACGGAGCCATGGCAAAATCCCTAGTTCCAAACCTCGACGGTTCACATGCAACCTAGAGACAACCGCGGCATTCGTCTCGATACAGCAGACGCAGTGCCAACAAACGAAGCGAAGGCCAAATTCCTAGCTTCAGGGTCTTGACGGCAACTCATATAAAACCTGAAAGACTATCGGAGATCATCCTACACCGGCGCGGAGTGGTTATGACTCATCGGGGCTCTCCAAAATGAGCCTAATCTCAAGTAAAAAGCGGCATGGCAAAATTCTTAACGCTTGCTCTTCTGACGGTCAAACTGCCTAGGAAGATTGCTTGAAGACGTCTTGTCCAGCCCCCGAAGGGATCAGAGACACGACAGTTGCAAGGCTGTTCGAACAGCAAGATTGCCTATCGAGGAATACATCAGCCAACGCGACGGTACGATGGACAAAATCCTAGTACCACAAACCTTAACGGACCTTTGTCGTAAAGAGCAGAGGTTAACTGTGACGTTAGGACATCCTTGCGAGAACTTCTCGATTCGTCTTGACTCGTAAGGCAAAGCCTTAGGCAATGGGGATTTAAAAAAAACTGTTTCCTAAGCACTGGGGCCCTGCAAGTCAGTCCAAGATGGACTCTTGCATACTATTCACGGGTCACACTCTCCGAAGTCGAACATCGACAAAGAGGGAAACAACCACTTACAAGTCCTCTCGACTTGTAAGCGAGAAAAATTCTCTTGTGAGATCCTTACGACTCTCAAGAGAAAACACACACTTAGGAATCCTCACGACTCTTAAGGAGAAAACGCACCTAGGGGATCCTCTCGACTCGTAGGGAGAAAAGTCTTTATGAGACCCCCACGGCTCATAAACTTGAAAAGTCTTAGGTGGCAGATCCTAACCCTGTCTCCTAAGCCATCACTACTCCTCAAAGTATTCAAGACAGAATGTTCTATATCGCCTACAGGCTATGCTTACTCAAGGAATATACCAATAACAAAGCAGAAAATAAAAGGAAGGAGGCAAAAGATTTTTCATTCATACTTGGAAAATTCTTACATCAAGGCAATAAACAAAAACAACATTATTGAAATGTTTACAAGGGTATAACTTCAAATCCAGGACATGGATTGAGGAACTCAAAAGTAACCTTGTCCAGAACTTTCCAAGCCTGGCGAACCATCCTGGTGTGCTTTCTTTCGCGAGCACGGGCATCGGGATCCCCACTGATGTCCTCCACCCTTCGATAGGCAGCAAGAATGGCGGACTGTTGAAAGGCCTGGTGCAAAAGATCGACAAGATCGTCCCGCCGTCTCTTGGAGATTAGGTTCATCAGATACACCGAGTGCACCTTATCTTCAGCAGCATCCAATGCCCCAAGTGGCACACCAGTACAGAATAAGGGAAGGGCTTCCCAGATGGCTCCCACGATAAGCTTCAAGAGTGAGGAACGCCGGGGAAGCAGTTGACCATTATATGCATCGAAGCGACTCATGATTTCAGCACACTCGGCGTTGGTGAACTCTCGATTCTAAGAACGGCCGAGTCGGCGGATATCTCCGTAAGAGATGATTTCATCGAGATCGTACATGTGGGCGTCCATTACTACTGTAAAAGAAGATCAATGAAAATTAGCAGACAGACTGATTAAGCAAGACGATATAATTCATCGAAGAATAAAATGCCATCTCTAAACTCCAAGATCCATGAAAAACTCCTAAGAGTTCTTCTGTATGATTCGGAAGGAGCAAAGCTCCATTGATGAATTAAGAAAATACAATGAAATCTTTTAAAGAGCACAGCTTTATTAATGGAACCCTAATAGGGTTCTCTTTAGATCCCTTTAGACCTATAGAGCAAAGCTCTGCTAAGTGAAACCCTAAATGGGTTTTCTTTAGATCAGGGATCTATTGAGAGCAATGCTCTTAAAATTAATTTAGTCTAATCTAATTTTCACCTAAAAATTCTCTAGAGTTTGAACTCTTAAAAGTGCTTAAACAAAAGAGCAAGGCTCTGAATGAAAATTCTTATGAAGAGATGCAAAATCATCTAAGGGAACCAAAGGTCCTATTTATAGGCATTGAGAGCCGTTTCAACTTCCCAACGGTTGGAATTCTGCCACCGCTGCGCTCACGTCTGGGGCCACGTAAGCGTAACGGTGGGGGGCATTTGTTTACCCCAATCAGAGCAAAGCTCTGTTCAAATTCCAAGGCGGGAAACGAAGCAACGCTTCTGTTTCCCCCAATCAGAGTAAAGCTCTGCTTTGAAATTAAAGTTAAAATTAAAGTTAAAATAATTGAAGCAACGCGTCAGATTCCTTACGCTGCACGTAACACGCCACATAGAGTAAGGCTCTGTTTTAAAATAAAAAAATAATAAAGGAAGCAACGCTTCAGATGATCCGCGCTCAGCGCTGCGCGACGCGTGTCAGCGCAGTTGCGCTGCGCGACGCGTGTCAGTGCAGTTGCGCTGCGCTCTGTGCTGCGCGACACGTGTCAAGCGCAGGTACGCTTGCGCCAGCTGTGCCAGCATTTAAAACAGAAAAATTCTGGAAAAATCTTTCTGATCTTGTTAAAACAAGAAGATTATCTTCTGTAAAACAGAAGCTCTTGGATCAAAGATCCAACGGTGGGGAAAAACCCCTAAATCACTCAGAGAAAGATCTCTTTAACTGATTTACCAAAATAATTGGCACTATAAAAAGGCCCCCTAGACTCCAAGTCTAAAACAGATGGACATAGAGAGAACTCCTCTAAAAATTTTTTGAGAAGAGCTCAGAGAAAGAAAAGGTAAAAACCTTTAAATAAAAGAAGAATTTCTTCTAAAAGAGATCAATGATCTAAGAACAAGATCAAGATCTCGGATAAAAAATAATAATAATAATAAATAAGAAGTAATTTACTTCTGTATAAAGGCATTGCCTTTTGATGAACCGCTGGTTCTTGAAAATAAGAAAAACTTATTTTCTTTTATCTAAATTTGATCAAAATATTAAACAATGACTTGCACTTTTGAAATTTGCATTGTTGCGCTCCTTGGATTGGCGCAAGCCACCAGGGAGCGCCACGTGTCAGCCCCAAAACAAACTGCGCTATGCGCTTCTAAAACAGAGCACTGCTCTCATAAATTGGCGCAAGTCATCAGAGCGCGCTACGTGTCAGCAGCGCTCTAGCGCAGCGCACTGGCGTAGCGCACTGCGCTAACAGACTTGCGCTCACCAGAGCGCGACACGTGTCACCTCCACATGCGCTGGCGCCTTGCGCTCTTTAATTGGCGCAAAGCGTCTGACAAGCCACGTGGCGCTCTGTCAGACTAATTGATCCAGTGCATTATTAAAAAGAAGGGACAGAGCCCAATTAAAAGGCCTAACAGGCCTAATAAAAATGCAATGCATTATAAAAGAGATAGAGCCCAAACAAAGGTCTGTCAGACCAAAACAGATGCTGTGCATCATTTAAAAAAAAGGGCAGAGCCCAAATAAAGGTCTAATAGACCAAACAAAAATGCCATACAGGGGCAGAGCCCTAGTAAAGGCCTAACATGCCAAATGCAGATAAAACGTTGAACATTTTCAACTGGACTTAGCCCAATTTTGGCCGTAAGTCCAAAAATTAAATTGAACCGAGCACGACTGCTCTCTCAAATCAATTTACACCCGGTTCAAGGGTACATCTCCGAACTCCTCTGATATTTGTCGTTGTAATTTTTCAACGTCGTCAGAGAGGTGACGGGTCCCGATAACCACATATCAATATGGATTGTGGGGTCCTTAAACTCATGGACTGACGCGTCCTTAAACTCATGGACTAATGCGTCCTTAAACTAACATTTGTCCCCAAAACGGGAACAATGGACCACTATGTCCCTAAACTGGAACAATAGAGCCCAAACGCTCTTTTGTCGGATCTAAACGATCCCGTTAAGTTGATCTTAGTCTCAAACTGGACTAACGTATCTTTAACAAACGTTTAAGTTGATCTTAGCCTCAAATACGGATAACGTATCCTTAAACCAAAACCCCAAACCCAAATCTAAGAAAATACGGATTTGGACTAATCCACGTCCTACGGGCGACGACATAAATTAGTCTCCGTATACAATCCACGGGCAACCACAAATAAAACAAACACCCACGACACGAAGTGACCAGCTGGAAAAGGAGAAAGTTGTTACCGCGATGCGGTAGCGTAATTAACTGCAGGGGCTTGCGCTTGCAGGGAAGAGCGTCCCCACAATCAAAAACCCCTCAGACGAGGGGGAATCTGACGAAGTCTGCTACATCGGCCGCATCCGTCTAAACCTCCGATACACGGTGCCATAAATCAACTTGGCATCCTCGGAGAGGTGGAAGGATAAAACCAAATAGCATCTGTCCCGAATCTCAGGCAAGACGTCCGTGTCTTGGCCGCCATTCGGAGGGGAACACTTTGCATATAGGCACTCACGTGTTTGATATGTGAGGCTTTGTTTAGTAGGTAGTTTCCCCCTTTCTTTCTCTCATCTTCTTCTTTTTTTTTATAAGGAAACAAATGCCCCCACAACGTTTTTCTCATGTGGCTTACACGTGAGTTCAACGCTGTCCACTTTTACAGCCGTTGGATTGTCTAGGGGAACATGGAGATGAACCGTTCCCATCATGTTATATAAATACGAGGGCTTGGCTCTTGAGATGGCCACTGTTCCTTCGTCTTCTTCCTTAGCCTTTCTCTTGAGAATTTAATTCTCCTTTCAGAACTCAATTCTCTGCCTGTTGAAATTTCAGAGTTAAACTCTGTTAAAAAAAACCCTTTTGGGTAAAGATCTTGAACAACATTTATCTCTTAGGAACAAGAAACCCCTTTTCTCTAATTTTTTTCTTGATTTTAAATCAACCGCGAGAGTTTTGCTCTCTTTTGGAACTGATCTTTTAGAGATCCAAAAAGACATAATCTTTTGTGTAGTAACCCCAATGTCTTTGAAGATCGGGCATTTCTCCTCTGATCTTTGAGGATTTTTGGAATTTTAATTCCATTTTTTCGTTTCTCATCATGGGGTTTCTGGAATTTAATTCCATTGCTTAAAAGGAATTTAATTCCTCAACAAAGAGCTTAACTCTGAAAGATCAAGAAGGCCTTTTGGGAATTGTATTCCCTGGTGTTCTCGAGTAGATTTTCATTATAGGGCTTTACCCTTATTTCCACAAATTTGAACTTGTTGGGTATTTTAACAGAACTCATTTTTCTTTGAGGATGCCCAGAGTTTGTTTAAACTCCAGTGTCTATTTAATGAGAATTCTTTTTGATTCTCACAATGATTATCTTGTCTCATCATTGGTGAGCCGCTATATTGATTTTGTGGGGTCTATTAGTTTTGTAGCCAATGGTCCCGTCAAACAAACATCACGTTTTATTTTATTTTATTTTATATTATTTTATTATTATTATATATATTTTTTAAAATGGATTTTTCCTTTCCCCTCTTATTTCAGGAACGATGGCCTCACTTCTTAACTTCTCTTTTACTCACTCAGAAGTCGCTTTTCCGCAATCACCATCGGATGAGGAAGTTATGGCGATGATTAGGGCGCATGACAAGGGCCATACAAGTCTTCTCTTATGGGGGGTGTGGTATGGTCATATCATCAGAGGCCGCCGTAGTTTTACTTGTGGAGTACCAACAGAACCTATCCACTCGATATCATTGATAGAGCGTCCACACACGGATTATGCGGTGGAAGCGGTTAATTGGACCCCCACGGGCCGGCTTGAGTCGTTGACGACGGGGATACCTAATCAACCTATGATGGCCATTGATATCTTGGGGCGTCGGATATGCCAGGACGAAGCCTGACCCTGGGGGCAGGTGTATAAGGTAGGCGTTACCCCACGCCATCCAGTGGGCTACCTTTCTTGGGCTCGATACATTCTTTCCGCTCAACGTGCACGGCTGTAGAAGGTTGGGTTGTACCAAGCAGTGTATGCGTCATTATTATATTATCACACCCCTCACGTCTGGTGGGTTAAGGCTTTCTTGAACCAATGGAATCTTCCCACAAATACGTTCTTGCTAGGGGACCGTGAAGTCTCGATTTCACTGAAGGAGTTTCGCGAAATTTCAGGGTTGCCGATCAGGGGAGAGCATTATGAAGAGTTACTGCCTCCTGATGAGTACGTGTTTGCTACGGTGCCCGCTATACTTGATGGCCTGACGACTGAGAACGTTGTTCTTCACAAGCACCCAGTCTAATCAAGGCCCTAGGTATCTTTGAAAAACTTTTCGTGACATCGGAAGGACAAGGTGTCACTTTTGACGCTTTCATCACCTGCTTTATCCGCGAGGATGTCTTATCCAAGAAGGCTCTAAAATTCGCGAAAATTGAAGACCCTTTTGGATTCGGGTTGAAGAAACTGCCGGCCAAAGAGAAAGACCTGCCGCAGTTTTATATTCCAAACTCGTTGGACGTAGCTTTCGATGCGATCGCGGCCCCTGGCATGGACGAAGAAACTTTCTTTATTGGCTTTATCAGTCTCTGGCTCAGCTAGTTTGCCATGCCGATGCATCGATGTTTCATAAGAACCTCTGTCTTCTACCCTGCTCACAGCATTTCTGAAGGGGCGCGATTAGCTGTTGGCATTGCGGGATTATCGCATTTATATCACGGGTTAAGCGTTGCCGCTAATACTTCGAGCCCGGGTGTGGATACCGTGAATTTCTCCCTCCACTACTTCACTTCGTGGATCGAGATGCGGTGTTAGGAGCGTTCGCTACGCACCGGTGGCCGGATTTTTATGATTCATATACCTTCCTACGGATCATGAGGTTGGTTTATGCTTCCGCTCCCGATCCGACCCAGTTAGGGGCTCTCCACGTACTGCTCAATCCATACTCGAATGAAGGCGGAATGATTTTTAGCGATCGAGTCCTCTCTGCTTCTGCAGGGTCTGTTCAGCAATTGTTTGATTTGTCAAAGAATGGGGTTCCGGCTTTAAAGCCTAAGGAGATTATGCACCTATACTCAATCAGGCCGGGTTATTTGGTGTTCCACCAGAATGACACTGCTCTCTTCATGCGGTATAATCCACATTTCTTCACCCAGCAGTTAGGCTACAACCAGGGCGTTCTTCTCGAGGCATTGTTAGTTGAGCCTGCCGTCGCCCTGGAGGTTACTTGCGATGTTATTCACAATTTCATGCGGTTAAACACTGGCTCGCTCTTCATGATCCCGGAGCCTGACTATCTTCCGAGGCCTGTGGGGTCCTTCAAGGGTTGGTATCGCCATCAGGTCGGCCCCGTCATTGCAGAGGAGAGACGGGTGCTTTTTGAGTGTAGAGCACCCGTTCCGGTTCAGGTCACCAGCGCCTCATTGCGGCCACGGTCGGTGGTTCTCCCTCCTCTAAGGGATAGCGGTTTGGTGCTTATCCCTGAAGCCGCAGAAGTAGAATCAGCCCCTCGCACAGCTGGTATGCCGGTGCGTACTAGAGCCGAGGCGGAAGTTTCTGATAAAGCACCCACGATGGCGTCACTAAAGGGTGATACTGAAGGCGAAGTTGGGCAGCGCCATGCCAAAGCACCAAAGGGGAGGAGGTGCTCCTCCGCTAGCGTTAGCACAGGCTCCAAAAGGAGAAAGAAATCGGTCGCCGACGTACTCGACATTTTGCTTGAATCCGAGCCCTTTATTCAGGACGAGCATGTTCCCTTATAAAAAAGGGGTAAAGGAAAGTTCTCCACTATTCAAAGCCCACGTGTTTAACACGTGAGCACCTATATGCAACGCATATAGGCACTGTAATTAACGCAACTGTTAAACTAAAACAGCCTCACATGTTTAACACGTGAGTGCATATATGCAACGCATATAGGCACTGCAATTAAAACAACTACTAGGCTAATAGAGCCTCACGTGTTTAACACGTGAGTGCCTATATGCAACGCATATAGGCATTGCAATTAAAACAACTACTAGGCTAATGGAGCCTTACGTGTTTAACACGTGAGTGCCTATATGCGACGCATATAGGCACTGCAATTAAAACAACTACTAGGCTAATGGAGCGTCACGTGTTTAACATGTGAGTGCCCATATACAACGCATATAGGCACTACAATGCAAACAAACTATAGGCTAATAATCCTCACGTGTTAAACACGTGAGCGCCTATATGCAAAGCATATAGGCACTGCAATCAAACAGCTGACAAAATAAGTAAGCCTCACGTGTTGAACATGCGAGAGTACCTCCCTACGTAGAATTAAATTCTACTCAACAAGGAACCGTTGGATCAAAAATCCAATGGTGATTAAACATAGAATTAAATTCAATTAAGTGGGGAGTGATATTTTTTGTTAAACAGAAAGTTGGCGGATCAAAGATCCCATGAGATGGAAAATATTTTATATATCTTTCTAAACAAAGAGAGATTGTGCTCTATTAAGTCGAGCACTCTTGGATTAAAAATCCAATGATTGTTTAATAAGATTCTGCGTATGGAAAAATATTTCACCAATCTTGTTAAAAAAATAAGAATAATATGTTCTGTAAAACAGAAACCTTTGAATCAGAGATCTAATGATGGGCAAAATTCCCTAAATCAATTTTGGAACCAATTAAATCAATTGGGATCCCTCAATGAGAGATTTTCTCAGAATTAAACAAACTTCTCTCCATTATATAAGTGACCAGAGACTTCAAGTCTCGGGAGAGAACGGAGTAGTGAAGAAAAATAGAGAAAGAAAAACAAAGGAATTCCCTCAGAAACTTAGAAAAAAGAGAGAAGCTTAAGAGAGAAAAAAAGAAAAGTTCCAAAAGAAACATATAATTTAATTCTCACAAAGGAAGATTTGTTGAAATCCTAGGTAAAAAGAAAACAAAACTTAGAAATCATCTTGTCTCTCTTTTGCTTCTTTAAGGGTTTAACCTTTCATGCAGGAACTTAGTTCATCCTTTTGTTGAGATCTGCAGAAGCGGATCTTCCCACAAATTGAGAATTTAATTCTCATCGGGGAGATTCTGTCATGCAGATTCAAAACCTAGGGGAAAGAATTGAGTTCAAAGAATTTAATTCTTACAAGAATATATGAGAATTTAATTCCTCTAAAAAAAACTAGGGTTTAATCCTATAAAAAGAAAAGAATTTAATTCTTACAAAACAAGAGACATGAAATCTTACAAATCCTAGTGTCATTAACATGAGATCAAAATCTTCAAACACCCAGAAGGAAAGACTGGTGATTCAACACTATAATGAGGACCTCACGTATGCCATCTAAGGCCGTCACGTGTTTTGCACACGATCTCCAATCAAGTGCTTAGCACTTATAAAAAAAGAGAGGAGGGGAGAAAACCCAAAAGGCAGAACCCAACTTTGGGGCGCCTCACGTGAGTCACGTGAGCGCCACAGAACCCTAGTGTTTAACACTAATCTGGTGTCTCACATGCGTCACATGAGCACTACAGAACCGTAGTGTTTAACACTAATCCAGTGTCTCATACGAAATGCACGTGAGCATTGTATGCCTCAGCACTTAGCTCTGTTGGGTAATTATGGAGACCCATTTCTAGTCCAAATTAACTAAATTCTTTCAATCAACCGAGACCCTCTGCGCTCATTATTCCCCAAAATTGATCTTAGTCCCCAAACATGACTAATGATTTTTCAACTAATGATATTCAAAATAATGTTCATCCCATATCTCCTAAGTTAATCTTAGTCTCCAAAAATGACTAATGATCCTTAGATTTTCCACCATGATCTTTTACCTCAAACACGGGAATTGGTTTAAGGGCACATCTCTCTACACCTCTGATACAAGTCATTGTAATTCCTCAACGTCTTCAGAGAGGTGGCGGGTCCCGACAGCCAACCGCTTTTTGGTGCACTTTCCAAACTGATGTGCACATCCCAGATCAAATCACATCCAAAACTAGATGTATCCCATATCATCGTTGCTTATCCCGACACATAACAAATACACGTACGTGCAAGATGAACAACGGACTGAAACGCCCTTAAACTACAATGGACTAAAACGTCCTTAAACTAAACGTTGCCTCCAAAATGGCGACAACGGACCGAAACGTCCTTAAAACTAAACGTTGCCTCCAAAATGGAGACAACGGACCGTAACATTCTTAAACTAAAACCTCACCTCAAAAATGGTGATCAACAGACCGAAATGTCTTCAAACTACAACTTCGCCTCCAAAATGGTGATAACGGACCGAAACGTCCTTAAACTAAAACAACAGAGCCCAAATGCTCTCCTGTTGGGTCTGAAACAAAAATGATCCTAACACCCTGTTAAGTGGATCTTAGTCTCAAATTAGACTAACATATCCTTAACAAAAAACCAACCGAGCCCCCAAATGCTCACATACCTTTAATTCGATATTGATCTCAAAGCGGATCAACGATCCTTAAATCAACCTAAACCCAAATCTAAGATATACGGATTTGGACTAATCTACGTCCTACGGGCGACAACATAAATTAGTCTTCGTATATAATCCATGGGCAACCAAAAGAAAACAAACACACACGACACGAAGTGAACTTCTGGAGCAGGAGAAAGTGGTTATCGCGATGCGATAACGTAATTAACTGTAGGGGTTTGCGTCTGCAGGGAAGAGCGTCCCCACAATCAAAAAACCCCTCGCAAACGAAGGGAATCTGATGAAGTCTACTACAACGGCCGCATCTGTCCAAACCTCCGATATACGGTGCCATAAATCAACTTAGCATTTTCGGAGAGGTGGACGGATAAATCCAAATAATATCTGCCCCCAAATTCAGGCAAGACGACCTACGCGGTTCGTCTCTGTTTTCGGCGGTGAACAGATTCTAGCATGCCCGGTGGGACCTTTTCCTCTTTCCACTCCACACTTCGTGTGTCGTGTTTCACGAACAAAATCGCGGTTTGCTATGGTTGCCCTTGGATTCGAGGTACTAAGATTTGGTTTCTTTCTCCTGTGCAGAAAGAAGAAGTGAATATCAATGGCTTCCAGCTGCACCAATTGCAACAGCAACTCCCGCTTTGCCTCAACTAGAGGAGTGACATATGGGCCCAATGCGGCCTCCATCTTTTCAATACCGGTGGGGCGGGTGACTCAAGCCACCACTGGATTTTTCTTCGGGACCACGCTCCCGCCAGCAAGTTTCAAAGCCCCAGTGCCACCACAGGAAGCTCCCAAGAAGTCAGTCTTCAATCGACTTGCAACCACCACAGCCCCTCTTAACGGGTCGTCTAAGTCTGCCACCTCAGTCTTCAACAGGCTGAGTCGAAGCTCAAGTAGGCCCGCAAAGAGCCTCGCGATACCTGAAGGGGCTATCCCAAAACGGATAGTCCTTCTAACTCCGGCTAAGGGTGAGGTCATCAAAAGTGCTTCCTCCACCAGAAAGCTGACCTTCGAAAGATTGGCCGTTCCCTCTCAACGGACGTCAGCCTTCGACAGGCTGGCACCAGCAGTAACCCTTCACCAAAGCAGGAGGCATGACGAAGCCGCTTCCACAACTGAGGTGGTCCCATCTGCAAGGCATGCTCGACATCGCCACTAGCGCCGAGTGAGGAAAGCTGGGGGCAACTCCCCCTGTGGACTTACTCCACCAGCTCCAATGGTGGAAGTTGACGCTGCCGTTCCAACCGGAAACAGCTTTGAACCGCTAAGGAGGGCGCGGAAGAACTCCCCAACTGCGGTGTTGAAGAAATCTCTACTTCCTGCTAAAAATATGACGCAGGCAAAGCCGGAGTAGCCCCCTCAGCGTCTGTCCTCCCAAATCCACAGAGTCTGGCGGAAAGTCCAAGATTTTGTGATCAACACTCTCGTCAACCAGAGAAAATAAAGGTTCGACAAGAGGAAAATCATCCCTCCGCCATGCAGCGAGGGACTTCTTTCATGAAGGCGTCTGTTACAATGGCTCCATCAACTTCGACTTCCCACAAAAAGAGGAGGCTGGAGAAAATGCCACCACCGGCGGCAAATCCCAAAGGCGATAGATCCAAACGCCCCAAGTCTGGGGCATGATCGTGCATACGGTTTACATAGCTTCTGGAAAAGTGGAAAGCCGTGCTTCCGTGGGTTATTGGCCGCAAACTCGGTCGTTAACAAGGGCTCAAGAGCAACAACAAAAGCTCCAGGAGATGCTGACGAAAATGGCAGCACTCACCGGACAAAAAGAAAGCCCGAAAGCAGTATCGGAACAACGCCAGGAGCAGGAGACCGTTACGGAGTTCCTGCGAAGGGTGCTGGAAAGGAAGGATAAGGAGGCCACGGAACAAGCTGCTAATATAAAGCAAATGGCGCTCCTGTTCCAAGACATGGTTGGAATGATGATCCAGCCAGAACCTCCAGCTGAAGACCCGCCGATAATTATCGAGGACGACAGAGAGGAAACCTCAAACCCTCTCCCAGCTTTATCGATAGCCAGGGAAGAAACAATCTTCAAAGCTGCCCTTGATGATTACATAGCTCAACACATACGAGCTCATCAGGCAAGTGAAGCGGCCGGTCAAGTCGTCGGAACTGGGCGACCGTACCCGGGCTGGTATGACTAAATCAAATACCTGCCAGGATATACCACCCCCAAGTTCTATCTGTATAAAGGGACAGGCAATCCGCATCAGCACATTGCCCAGTTCAGAGCTTTGTGTGGCAATATTGGAGGCGACAAAAAATTGCTTCTTCACCAATTCTTTGGTAGCTTGTCGGAGACGTCATTTGAATGGTACTCGGAGCTCCCAAATGATTACGTCAAAACATTCACAAAAATGGAGCTACTGTTCACACAGCGGTTCACCAATGCAAGCGAGCGCACTCCAATCACGACATTAATCAATGCCAGGGTGAAGCCAGGAGTGACCTGGGTTCAATACGCAATTTGGTGGTGGAACCTATGGTCGAAATGTGAACAACGCATCGAAGAGGCTCCTGCCATGGGCATGTTCATAGGGATTCTCGATCCTCAGGCGACCGTGTCCTAGTTCATGACGTTCTTTAAGCCGACCACCTTCCAGGCTTTGATCGACAAGCTGGCCCAAATGGACCAGATGGGCCATGAGCCTCCCTCTTCAAAAACGGACCGTCGAAATGCAAAGAGTAAAGGAAAAGCGGCCTTCGTTGCCAACACTCAACAACAACCAAGTGACCTGAAACCAGTTACTCGCCAAAACAACGCGCACCCGCGCCAATCCCTAGAAGAGAAGCTAGGATGTGCTTACTCGTTCCCCCGTGATAAAACGAGGAGATTGTTCGAACTGGAAATGTGCAACAAACCCATCACACTGCTAGATCCGAGACGTCCACTGCAGCCCGGTGACGTCAACAGCCCCAATTACTGCTCCTACCATAGTGTAGTAGGCCACCCAATTGAGGATTTCTATGTCTTCAAGAACTGGGTCGAGGATCAGTACCGCCAAGGGAAATTCACTCTGTCAGAGAACTAGAGGGTGAAACCGCCAGAGAGGCATGCTCCTAAAAAGGTGGATACGCCCGGGGCATCATGTTCGTTTGTGGAAGAAGCTCTATGGGAAGTTGTCCTTTCAGTTAAAACTAAAAGAATGCTGAAGGATCTTCAAGCATGTTTGGCAATCAAATGGAAAAGTCTGCTGGAGTCCGAGATCATTGAGGGGATGCTTAAGCCACGCCCAGCACCGAAAACTAATAGTGATAGGCAAGACCTCCAGGACAAGCTTTCGAAATCTTCGAAGAAAAGGAAGAAGACCAAGAAGCCCGTGTAGCCTGACGAGAAGCGCACGGACCTACAAAAATATATCGACGCGCTGAAGGAATACAACCAGAAGGCGTGGACCCCAATCACACTCGAAGAGTTTCTCAACCATATACTTGAGAACGAAGATAGTGACGATGATGAGGGAAATGGTTCGTCGGGAGAAACCGAAGATTATGTAGCAAGTTGCCACATGGTTTCTCATTCGTCGTTAAATGACGAAGAAACTCCCTTGGCATCGAAAAGCAATGCAAAGGAACTGGGGGCAGGACCGGTGCCAGAATCCCTAGAACTGTCAGAAGACCCAATTGACAGACTGCTAAACGAAGCCCTTCAAAAGAGCAAAGCTGACCGAGAATGTGAAACAACCATATATGAAAAGGCCAAGTGTCGGCGTCAGGCTGAAGAAGCTGTGGTAAGGACGAGTCATAAAGTACTCCGACCGAGCCAAAGCACACCTGCTACAAACAAGAGCAGGATTAAAGCAGAGAAGCGGTTCACCAAAGCCTTGTTAATAGGAATGAAGCTGCCCCCTCTCATGGAAAACACTCCCGGGAGTACACGTCTCGACGAAGCGGATGTACATCCGAACTACTGCTTATACCATCGGAGGGTCACACACCCCGCCGAAGAGTGCAATGCTTTTAAGAGATAGTGGCAAGGATACGTTGCTCACCGGCAACACTTCAAGCGGATGAAGCGCAAAACCCATCGACAACAAAGAAGCACGACAGACGAGCATGAAGGAACGGCTGGCAACTATCATATGATTGATATCGGTTCGAAAAATGGAAAATCTTAAGTTCTTACATTCGGGAGCGATTCTGAGGAAGAAATAACCCTCGGCCCTCTCTTCAAAGAATCCATCTCTGGAAGAGAAGAATAGGAGAAGAACTGTGAGAATATTCAGCTGCGTAACCGTATGTTGCCTGAAAAGAACCTCAGGCCTACAAACAAAGGTTCGAGTAAAAGAGACAAGGGAAAGGAAAAAGTCCCTGAGGAAATTGCCCTAGATGATAGAGTCGTCAAAGAGCTCGCAGCCAAGGACCCGCCTAAGAAAAACAAGGTGGATTACAATGTCCTAGCACATCTGAGGAAGATTGTTAGTTATATGTATGCCCTAAAGGCCATTACTGTACATACGATGTATATTGTAATGGATGCTTGGACATATATAGGGAGGACTTTCTTGCTCGACATGATAGTATGATATCTGGTTGTACTTTATCTTAACATATATTCTGATTATCTCTATATATACATGTTGATAAAGCCCTTAGGATGTGTCACGCCCCGCTTCCCAAAATGCGGAATACGAGGGGTTGACAAGGCCAGCCATGCTCCTACGATCGAGGAAAATCCTGCCGTAGTCACACTTCGGCTTCTAGCTTTACGTGGTAATCAGTAAACAATGCACAGGTAATGAGAAATGTAGTAACTGAAACAACACAAATACAAAGAACTAACCTGATGGAGATCAAAAGAGTATAGATCTGGATAACTGATCAAGATGTCCGCGACGTACGTCTGGTCCTAGTCCAAGCTAGATCCACCTCTCACTCTGAGCATGCATACTCAGGTCGTCAGAGCGACGCGATAGCAATATATACATAGGTGCAAGTGGTAACTCGTACAGTAATAATGAATATATAACAGTAAATCAAGATAGTAATGATATGAACATGAAGTAGCCAAAGCGGGTGTCTAAAAGAGCAGGTGAACAGTAAAGCAGTAAAGTAGTATGTCAGGTGTGTCGATTCAGTAGGCAATGCATGTCAATGTCACTATCCCTATCAGTCTCTAAGTCTCACTGTACAGGTCACTAAGCCTATCGTCAGTCCAAGTATGAGAGTCAACCACTCGTGAGTATCCCCCACCCAAGCGTAGGACCCAAGGGCAAGGGACCACAGGCCCAAATAAAACGCACGGTAATAATCAGCGATAACCCTGTAAATCTCCATATATCTCCATATATATATATGCCGGCATGAGACTCCCGAGATTCTATTGAACTCACACTCAAACTACCCCACACCCCGTGGTCTACATCAACCGCCAACCATAGACTCAAATACCAGCCGGTCCATGACGAGTCTACGCGATAACTGAAGACGGGGTCTCCATCAAGCATGTCTCGACTGATACCTAAGATCAATGGACAGTGTTTGGTGCCTTACCTATGACACCCATACAAGTGCTTCCATAAGTGTCCCATACCACTTATAGTCACACTTATACGCGACCCATAGACGTCGACAATACAATAAATCGATAGGGTCCACTGATTGTGTACAAGTACGTGTCACTTTCACTTATCCATTCATGCACAAACACTAACGTACGTGCCACAATCACCACTAATACCTAACACTGGGTAATGCACATGATCACTAGGTTACCAATGCAATGACATATATATGATGTGATGAGAAAACAATATGTAAGGCATGATTAAGATGTCATCAAACAATGTCCTACCACTTGCATAATTCTTCATAAATCACACATGCAAAGTTTAGTGAAACAATGAATAGAGGATAAGTAGTATGTTTGATTATCTAACCATAAAATTTGGTTTCACGTCAATCGGGTTTCGGAATCACTAGATATGGCCATTTCATTTTAAGCATTCACTGCTGGAAATCCGGTTTCAGAATCAGAAGTCCGTTTCATAACGCATTTTAATCCCAGTTGGGATCAGAATTTAGCGACGCTACAGTTGAATGAAATTTAGGGTTTTCAACGCAACAAACAGATTCTCAATCGCGTCTGTACGTCAGGAGTTATACACTATTCAACACTAGGGTATCAGTTCTGGTTCTGTTTGGGACTGCTATACGTCCCGATCTTTTAAATTGCAGTTTAAATAGTAACCGACGATGAAAAGGGATGAAATCACTTGCGTTATTTAGCTAACAGATTCATCTTCAATAAGGTGTAGGGTTCCACAACATACGAGTTCAGGAAGCAAGGTAGTAAACATTACGGTACAGAAAACAATAACAAGAGTTGCTCTGGACTGCAGTCTAGAGCCGCTCTCCGAGCCAATTCTCGTCATAATTTCAGTACAGAATCAATTAAGAACTTACATATGGTTACCGTTTGTCGAGTCGGCTTCGATTTGAGCCCTCGAACACCTCATTTCAATATGTTCACAATTAATGGTGATTTTAACAATTTTCAGGTGCGGGAAATTCCTAGTTTTTACGGGTGTAGTTGGGGGTGTTCGTTTAAGCCAATAACAATCGTATTTTCCAGCGAAATTTCTACACAAGGTTCATTATCACACGGGCCAGCATATGTAATTAAGTTTCATCAAATTAAATGAAGTTTTTCATTCAGATCTTGCATCGAGCACTTATGTTATATAAGGTTTCACGAAACGTAAACGTGGAATTTATAGTATTATGAAATGTAACGGATATAATATAGCATGCAGCAAGTAGGGTACTTGCCTAGAGACGCTTTGGCGATGCACGGCAGCGGCAACGACACACACGCGGCACGGATGTGAAAAACGGTCGTTGCGACGAAATCGGACTTCGCGAGCCTTGGAATTGCAATAGCGTGGCCTCGAATCCTTGCTTTTGATTGCCTACAGCTTGCACTGATCAACGTGGGTGGCAGTACTTGAAGGCTCCGAGTTCGCAGAAATGAGGCCGTCGATGGTGGATGGGTCGTCGCGCAGTTCTGGTCGTAACCGGAGCAGGTGGAGGTAGCAAAGGGATCTCGGTTCGGGGCTTGGGGTTAGTGATGAGCTGCGGCGCGGGCTGGGGTCGCAATGGTCGTGACGGGGAGCTCAACTTGGCTGCAGGAATTGGCCCGGGGCTGGTGCTCGGCTACTTTGGACTTCGGGAGAGGCGGATGCAACGACGGTGGCCGGTGCATGGAGGTTAGTTCGGTGCAGGCGCAGAGAGATAGGGCGGCGGCTAGGAGAGGAAGTCGATCGGAGTTGTAGCCTCGGCTAGGGTTGCGGGCGATATGGTCGGCATGGGTTTTTGGTTCATGGCGATGAGGGAAGGTGGAAATGGTGGATTCGGTTGAGTTGTAGAGCTTGTGATGGTTGGGTAGTGCTCGGTGTGGAGAGGAGGAGGAGGCTGGAGTTATGTTTCTGGTGTTGGATGCGGCGGCTTGTCGGCAACGACAGGGTAGGGGCATGGAGAGAGGAGATGGGGTAAGTTGGGGAGAGATCGAGGGTGAGCAGGGAGGGAGTTGGAGAGACGAGGAGGGGTTAGAGGAGTTCGAGGGGTGCACGCGAACGTGGTCGTGGGTTCGTGGGGGAACGTGGGTCGGCGACGCGGTTTGGGCGACGCGGGAAGAAAACGAGCGGGGTAAATGGACGTGGGGAGGAAGAAGAAAGAGAGCAGGCCGGGTCAGGTTTAGAGGGGGCGTGGGCTTGGGCCGGGCTGAGGAAAAAGGTTTAATTCATTTTTTTTTAAAAGAAGGGAAATTAGAGTGGGCCGGGCTTGGGATAAATGGGATATGTTATTTAAAAAATAGTTTCTGTTTTGCCGGCTGAGGATGGGATTATGTGTTTGGTTTTTGGGTTTTGATTAATTTTGTTTGTTTTGTTGGGCTTGGTGAGGGAAAATATATATATGGAAAATAAAAAGGATTATGAATTAAAATACTACATATAATTTGTAAATATAAATAAATAGATTTGTAAGTAACCCATTTTATAAAATACGGATTTTGGTGTATATAAAGGACCCGGGTATTACATCATACCACCCTTACAAAAATTTCGTTCTCGAAATTTAAAAGAAACGATAAGCTATAAAATAATAAGCGAAAAGTCACCACATCGAACACTAACACTTAGTGATTTACTTAAAATAGGTAGGTAAAGATTGAAGGTCTATAAATGTATAAAACTAACGTGATAAGGGCGGGTCTAAGTAATTACAAGGCAGACTCAATCGTAAGGGCAAACTACATGTATAAGAGAATAAAAATAAAAATAACAAATAATAATATTCGAGGCGTTCTCGATAAAATCGAAACCCAAAATATATGTATACATATGTATATCGAACCAGCGCAGCTAAGATAATAGCATCAGACATAACCATCTATAATAGCAACCTATAAGTATAATACCCGAGAAAACTAAAGTAACAATATTAAAATGGTGAAGGATTTGTCGATAGGTTAAAAAGCCCTAGTAATGTATCGATAAAAAGAAAAATAAATCTTAAAGTAACTTGGAAATCCACATGGTGCAATTAAGAAACATAGCATAAAATAATATGTGCAACATATGGTTGTGTTATCGAAAAAATGGGAGGAGTAGTAAAGTACTTAGGATGCAATAAGCGGAAATAGTCAATAACACGCACTTTTCAATAAATACAAAATAATGAAAACTAAATTTTCGAATAACGATGTCCCTAAATATAGTTAGGGCACTAGGAGATAGCACAAAGATGTAAAGGGCTAGTCAGGGTAGGGATTACGATGGAGTATGGCTCATTCAAAAAGGTCGGAGTGTGACACTTTAAACTGAAGGTCGAAGGGGCCGGGGTTGGGTTAGCACAGGGTGTAAGGATGAACGGTAATGAACCTCAGGAGGGGAAGGGATGTATGGGAAGGAAAACAGTCGATACACCATGCGAATCAAAAATCCGAAGGGTTGGCGAACTCGGAAATTTCACTATCGATTTTCCCTTCCAGAAGGATCTCGAACGAGGTACACACGAAGGATGAAGAGTGGCCCACTCAAAAGATCGGGGTGCGGTAATTTTTAATCTAAGCGAGGTTCAAAACGGTACAAGGTGCAGGGGTGGACAGTCTGGAAACTCAGGAGGAAAATAAATGTATAGGGGAAACAGTCAAGTATCAAGTGAACCAAAAAGATCAAAGGACTAGCGAACTCAGCAATTTATTTCATTTCCGAAAAGTCCGAACAAGGCAACCACGACGAATAAAAGATAGCCTTAAACTACACCTAGATTTTATTTGGCCAGAGGAGACGAAAGCTCAATCACGTCAGTCGCGGTTGTGGTGGTTCAGCAGGTTACGGTAGGCTCGCGCGCTCAGATAGGGACGTCCATTCCCATATCGCCTCGCAGGGATCGCCACTGAAAGTTCTTCTGCCATGGAGTTTTCTTCTTCCGGCCCTTCTTCCTCGGCTGGAGCTTCTTCATCGAGGTCTGATTCTACGTGATCTTCTTCTGCTGGATGCTCTTCCATAGGATTTTCTTCCACTGGATTCTCCCCAAGGTTTTCCTCTCCAGGATTTTCTTCTATCGGGTCCTCCTCGGAATCTCCCCCTATCGGGTCTTCTTCGGGGTCCTCTTCTTCGTCGTCAGAGTCGCTGACTATGTCGACTTCTGGGGCTGCTAATCCCTCACCCTCGGAATCGCTGTTTCTGAAAATAACCTTTGGGCCATTAATCTCGTCACCTGATCTTACCAGCATGTAGTTCGAGGAAACGCATGACCGTGTGTCCTCATCTAGAGGCGGCACTTCTCCAAAGTGGGTCATGACCTGAAAAGAGGAAGTCATGATTAGACAGTGGGGCACATTAAGAAGATATCCAAGGATACGGTGGCACATGGAGGATATGCTGGAGGCAAGGACGGAAAAATTAAAATGAAAAAAACGCTGATGCAATGAATAGTATAAGGAAATTGAGAGGCAAGAGGAGGATACATACATCACAACTCAGAGTTTTATTGCATTCAGCTAAAAGTTCGACGGATACAAGATTCAAACGAAAAGAAATATTTACAAAAGAGTGAAAACATCTTTATTGAAAGTAGAAAACGTGGTAATTCTTCTTTGATTTCTGGACTGCTGCATTCCTGTCTCGCGAGTTGAATCCTGCGAGGGGTCCGCACTATCCGCGAAGCTCGAACTACGAAATAAGCATCACTTATCAGGGGTGGGGAGTGTGGATGAACCTCCTCCTTGTAGCTCCTTCCTTTTAGGGCAACCATTGATAAAGTGTTTGCTGGATTTGCAAATCAGGCATCTCCCTTTGGCGTGGCGACAATCCCTCTGAAGGTGTCCTGGCCTCTTGCAGTACCCACAACATTGGGTCTTCTGCTGCTTCGGTCATGGGGAAACAAGTGGGCGCTTCATCTTCACCTCTTTTCCTTGTCTAACAGGGATCCCTTTACGATTGGAGACTTCTGCTGGTGCCTGAGTCATCTGCCTTCTTAGTCCTTCAGCTAACAGGTCGTTTGTTCGCTCCTGGGCTTCTTTCAGACTTTGTAGTGCATTCAGAATCCCTACGGTCTGATTCTGGGGAGTGGAGATAGAGGAAGGGTCGTTAGAAGGCATGGTCCTGAAACAACAATTTTGGGGACGATATAAGGCACAAGTTATAAGAATTAAAATATAATATGGATTAGGCAAGGAATCAAGAATATCGGGTATGATGGAATCTATTACAAGTGGAAATCAACCGTAGAACTCCAAGTCACTCAAACAGAGTACAGTATTGTAACTATGCTGCAGTTCACAGTTACAACCACGTAACTCTACCGAGTCACCTAAAACTCTAGCGGATGGATCAAAATGTATAGCCAAATACACTACGTGAATCAAGATCAAGAATAACAGCTTTACAATCTAGACCGAAGGATATCTTAGATTGTCAAACGCTACACGGAATTGCAATCCCAACCGAAGCAAAACCTGTCTCTGATACCAACAAAACCATGTCACGCCTCGCTTCCCAAAATGCGAAATACGAGGGGTTGACAAGGCCAGTCATGCTCCTACGGTCGAGGAAAATTCTGCCGTAGTCACACTTCGGCTTCTAACTTTACGTGGTAATCAGTAAACAAAGCACAAGTAATGAGAAATGCAGTAACTGAAACAACACAAATACAAAGAACTAACCTGATGGAGATCAAAAGAGTATAGCTCTGGATAACTGATCAAGATGTCCGCGATGTACGTCTGGTCCTAGTCCAAGCTAGATCCACCTCTCACTCTGAGCATGCATACTCAGGTCGTCAGAGCGACGCGATAGCAATATATACATATGTACAAGTGGTAACTCGTACAGTAATAATGAATATATAACAGTAAATCAGTAATGATATGAACATGAAGTAGCCAAAGCGGGTGTCTAAAAGAGCAGGTGAACAGTAAAGCAGTAAAGTAGTATGTCAGGTGTGTCGATTCAGTAGGCAATGCATGTCAATGTCACTATCCCTATCAGTCTTTAAGTCTCACTGTACAGGTCACTAAGCCTATCATCAGTCCAAGTGTGAGAGTCAACCACTCGTGTGTATCCCCTACCCAAGGGTAGGACCCAAGGGCAAAGGACCACGGGCCCAAATAAAACGCATGGTAATAATCAGTGATAACCCTGTAAATCTCCATATATATATATGCCGGCATGGGACTCCCGAGATTCTGTTGAACACACACTCGAACTACCCCACACCCCGTGGTCTATATCAACTGCCAACCATAGACTCAAATACCAGCCGGTCCATGACGAGTCTACACGAGAACTGAAGACGGGGTCTCCATCAAGCATGTCTCGACTGATACCCAAGATCAATGGACAGTGTTTGATGCCTTACCTGTGACACCCATACAAGTGCTTCTATAAGTGTCCCATACCACTTATAGTCACACTTATACGCGACCCATAGACGTCGACAATACAATAAATCGATAGGGTCCACTGATTGTGTACAAGTACGTGTCATTTTCACTTATCCATTCATGCACAAACACTAACGTACTTGCCACAATCACCACTAATACCTAACACTGGGTAATGCACATGATCACTAGGTTACCAATGCAATGACATATATTTGATGTGATGAGAAAACAGTATGTAAGGCATGATTAAGATGTCATCAAACAATGTCCTACCAATTGCATAATTCTTCATAAATCACACATGCAAAGTTTAGCGAAACAATGAACAGAGGATAAGTAGTACGTTTGATTATCTAACCAGCAATTTGGTTTCACGTCAATCGGGTTTCGGAATCACTAGATATGGCCATTTCATTTTAAGCGTTCACTGCTGGAAATCCGGTTTCAGAATCAGAAGTCCGTTTCGTAACGCATTTTAATCCTAGTTGGGATCAGAATTTAGCAATGCTACAGTTGAATGAAATTTAGGGTTTTCAATAGGGTTTTCAACACAACAGACGTATTCTCAATCGCATCTGTATGTCAGGAGTTATACACTATTCAATACTAGGGTATCAGTTCTGGTTCTGTTTGGGACTGCTATACGTCCCGATCTTTTAAATTGCAGTTTAAATAGTAACCGACGATGAAAAGGGGTGAAATCACTTGCGTTATTTATATAACAGATTCATATTCAATAAGGTGTCAGGTTCTGCAACATACGAGTTCAGGAAGCAAGGTAGTAAACATTACGGTACAGAAAACAATAACCAGAGTTGCTTTGGACTGCAGTCCAGAGCCGCTCTCCGAGCAAATTCTCGTCATAATTTCAGTACAGAATCAATTAAGAACTTGCAAAGGGTTATCGGTCGTCGAGTCGGCTTCGATTTGAGCCCTCGAACGCCTCATTTCAATATGTTCACAATTAATGGTGATTTTAACAATTTTAAGGTGCGGGAAATTCCTAGTTTTTACGGGTGTAGTTGGGGGTGTTCGTTTAAGCCAATAACAATCGTATTTTCCAGTGAAATTTCTACACAAGGTTCATTATCACACGGGCCAGCATATGTAATTAAGTTCCGTCAAATTAAATGAAGGTTTTCATTCAGATCTTGCATCGAGCACTTATGTTATATAAGGTTTCACGAAACGTAAACGTGGAATTTATAGTATTATGAAATGTAACGGATATAATATAGCATGCAGCAAGTAGGGTACTTGCCTGGAGACGCTTTGGCGATGCACAGCAGCGGAAACGACATACGCGCGGCACAGATGTGAAAAACGGTCGTTGCGACGAAACCGGAGTTCGCGAGCCTTGGAATTGCAATAGCGTGGCCTCGAATCCTTGCTATTTATTGGCTACAGCTTGCACTGATCGACATGGGTGGCGGTACTTGAAGACTCCGAGTTCGCAGAAATGAGGCCGTCGATGGTGGATGGGTCGTCGCACAGTTCTGGTCGTAACCGGAGCAGGTGGAGGTAGCAAAGGGATCTCGGTTCGGGGCTTAGGGTTAGTGACGAGCTGCGGCGCGGGCTGGGGTCGCGATGGTCATGACGGGGAGCTCAACTTGGCTGCAGGAATTGGCCCGGGGCTGGTGCTCGGCTACTTTGGACTTCGGGAGAGGCGGATGCAACGACGGTGGCCAGTGCTTGGAGGTTGGTTCGGTGCAGGCGCAGAGAGATAGGGCGGCGGCTAGGAGAGGAAGTCGGTCGGAGTTGTAGCCTCGGCTAGGGTTGCGGGCGAGATGGTTGGCATGGGTTTTGGGTTCTTGGCGATGAGGGAAGGTGGAAATGGTGGATTCGGTTGAGTTGTAGAGCTTGTGATGGTTGGGTAGTGCTCGGTGTGGAGAGGAGGAGGAGGCCGGAGTGATGTTTTTGGTGTTGGAGGCGGTGGCTTGTCGGCAACGACGGGGCAGGGGTGTGGAGAGAGAAGAGGGGGTAAGTTAGGGAGAGATCGTGGGTGAGCAGGGAGGGAGTAGGAGAGACGAGGAGGGGTTAGAGGAGTTCAAGGGGCGCACGTGAACATGGTCGTGGGTTCGTGGGGGAACGTGGGTCGGCGACGCGGTTTGGGCGACGAGGGAAGAAAACGAGCGGGAAAAATGGACATAGGGAGGAAGAAGAAAGAGAGCAGGCCGGGTCGGGTTTGGAGGGGGCCCGGGCTTGGGCCGGGCTTGGGAAAAAGGTTTAATTCATTTTTTTTTGAAAAGAAAGGAAATGGGAGTGGGCCGGGCTTGGGATAAATGGGATATGTTATTTAAAAAATAGTTTCTGTTTTGCTGGCTGAGGATGGGATTATGTGTTTGGTTTTTGGGCTTTAATTAATTTTGTTTGTTTTGTTGGGCTTGGTGAGGGAAAATATATATATGGAAAATAAAAAGGATTGGGAATTAAAATACTATAAATAATTTGTAAATATAAATAAATAGATTTGTAAGTAACCCGTTTTATAAAATACGGATATTGGTGTATATAAAGGACCCGGGTATTACAGGTTGTGTACTCGACTACTGGGACTATGATGAGATCATACTAATGGGGCCACGGTAGTCGACGAGTACATCCTATAACTGTTCCTAGTCGAGGGTGTAACGAGACAGGGCATCAATACACCAGAGTAGACTAGCGTATACGCATCTTGACCCATATGATGGGCGATGGATGATCCCATATCAATCGGTGTTAGACATCAAGGATGGTGTACGGGTGCTCAGTGGAGACTGGGTACACTGGACGGACTCGCCGAGAACTCCCAGATGGTATTATACACTACGTCAGATGGCAGTTCTATGGTGACATTGGTACAGAGTAGTCTGTAGACCCGAGATCGTTATATAGTCTTGTGTGGTTCCCACTGTGCTTTGATTTCTATCATACCACGTCCAAGAGGGCGTGCAAAAAGGTGGCTTATGGGTACAGTCCCGAATCACATGGAGGCAATGAGCGATAGGAGGGGATTCGTTTTTCCCGGTATAGGGAGTTGATATTGCACTGTGTTCGATTGGCTATAACTGGAAACCCTGGCCAGGGTTGCTGAGATTTACTGGTAAGTGTTATCAGTAGTTTCTCGAACTGTTATAGACCTCATATCGACACGACTTATCAAGCTACCGGGGTCTGACGTTTACCACCCCTAGGCGAGATATGCGACACATCAGACGAAGAGACCGGACTGTACGGGAGTGTTACTGACTGGATTCACACGAGAATGTACATGCTTGCTTGTTGATCTTCTGAGCGCTCAATACCTGAGTGGCTGTTACGTTTAGCTGACCGCTTGCAGCTTGTGGGTGTTTGATATGATTATCACCTACTGCCGGCGTATTGACGATTCTTTAGAGTCCTACACAGAGGTTTCTTGGCTCAGGCAAAACGGAGTAGGAGCACATATGTGATATGTGCGGGACCGATAACAATACGTGTATGTGATACCATATTAGATTCTCACGATATGAGATATCGGCCGGGTATATGAGATATAGCCGAGTCATCGGATTAAGTGTTGATTTGATGAACTGATACTGATTATATTAGTCGGTTATTTGTGAAATAGCCGGATTATCGGATCAAGTGTTGATTCGATAATTTAATGTATAATTATATATTTGATATATTAAATTACATTAACTGATATAAGCTCACTAAAAGATTCTTTTTCTCACTCAGGTAATACATTGATATATATGCGATATATGTTAATTGTATTATTTTATTTTGTTACAATAAATATTGTATATATGATATATAATATTGTAACATGATATGATTACTAATGCAACATGTTTAGTGGAGATTAAATAAGGTTAGGGTTTGATTTGAGTTAGTTCTTTCTTGAACCTTCTAGAAGGTTTCCTTTTTGTTTTTGCAAAGATATTTTGCAAGATATTTACTTAACCCAACCCATACCCTTAACCTTGGTTAGATCTCTACAATGGTTAAGTCTTTTCTTGACTTAACCATGGTTGCTTTTGTAATGATATGACCACTTTCATTATTCATCACAAAAAGTATTACTATTCTTCTTTTTCTTCCTTGAGCTTTTGGAAAAACTTTCTAGGTTTTTCTTATGTGATGAAAATGAGTGAGATCAAGAAAATAAATGAGAGCTAAAATCCTACTTTATCATCCTAATCTATCCTTGCCATTTAGATTAGGGTGTTCACTTCATTTAGTGAGTGAGAGCTTGTGTTAATGAAACTTCAAGGTAGATCATCTTAGTTATCGATGATCGGAAGCAAGCTTGCATCTTTCTCTTCGTGGAGCCTCTCGAGAGTCCGGAACTTGATGATCGCAGCGAAGGGACCACAACACGGAGCTTATGAATTGAGGACCAGACTATAAAGGTTGTAATCCCAAACTCTTAGATGTTAAAGTGTTTAACATGCTTTGTTTCGCCTAATCTCTAGTCTAAGATCTTGGTTTAGGGTTGTTCGGCACGGCTAAATTTTAAATCGGGCATGGTTGATGCCTTATAGACCCTTGTGCGTGTGCCTAGTAATCCTATAAAGATATCCTCACAACTGAGTATACTGGATGCTCTCCTCCTGTCCAAAGAGGCACATGCTTCTCTGATCAAGACACTACAAGAGCCTGATCAGTTCCAAACTTTCTTTGCGGAAGAAAAGATGAAGGACGAGCTGGCAGAGGTTCATAAGCTGATATCATATTCGGCGATGAAGATCTCCTTCTTGGAACGTGCGGGCACAACCGTCCTCTATTAGTCACCGGGTACTGCCACAAAATTAAGATATGGAAGATCCTGTTCGATAACGGGTACTCCGTCAACCTTCTCAGTGTGAAGGTGCTGAAGGAGATTTGCATGAACGTTCAGCACCTGGCTAGGGAAAAAATTACCATCTCCGGATTCGACTCGTAGTCATCAGGACGCTTGGGTCCGTGATATTGACATTACGCTTTGGGATGCTCGTCACCGACATCAAATTTCATGTCATCGACGCCAAGACTTGCTACAACGCTCTGCTCGGCCAGCCTTGGTTACATGAGTACAACGTCATCCCTTCTAACAACATCAGTGTATGAAGTATTTCAAAGACGGCTTCGAGTACACAGTTACAGAGGAGCTAAACCTGTTTTCCGTAAATGAAGTCCGCAAATATAAAGACGCTAAGTACTTCCTACCAGACTTCAAAGATATGGAAAGATGTCATAAACTGGAGAATAAACAAAAAGCCGTCGCTACTATCCTGATCTTTGGGAACGATACCGAGGAAGATGAAGAAATAGTCTACTCAAGGCAACCCCATGGCAACATGCCAGGACCATCTACTCCTATTTTGGTCTTTGGCAGTGACTCTGAAGACGAAGTCAACGCAGTGTTCTCCGTCCGCCCGTCAATGCAGACCTTCACTGGAGCTGATCAGAGTTTACAAATTACCATGGTTCTGCAGCGGCATTACAAGGAACTTGATGCGCTCGATACATACGGCGTGCAAGAGCTGCAGACCTTCTATGTCCTTCCCAGGCGAAGAGGTGAAAATGCGATCCTCTTCTATCAGTCTACGGAGACCAGAGTGGAAAAAGAAGTCTGGCATGGTGCCGAACTTGTGCTTGACATACTTCAACCAACCCGTCTACCCAGATATTACACAGAGGGATTGAAAAGGTTATTAAGATGCAAAGATGTACCCTTCAAACAAACCGTTCGACAAGCCCAGTTCTACAAAAAGATTTGGGACGTCCCCAGGACTCAGCGAAAGATGCCCAACGGGAGAATGGAGACTATTGGGCTCAGATACGTTTGGTCAAATAAATGAGAGCGATTCCTTAATTGCCGCGTCATAAATAGCTTCGGTAAAGAAGGGAATGTTTTTCCAATTGGCCATAACATTGAACCAGAGTGAGATCCCGTCAAAAGAACGTCAAGTCCGTCGTTCGAAGAGCAGGTTGCTACGCTAATAAAGGAAGCAGATCAAAAGGTTCGGGATGACCACAGCCGCAAAATGGCCATATACGAAAAAGCCAGGACACATCGTCTCACTCAGCAGTCTGCAGAAAGAGAAGACTACGATGCCTTTCAGTAGGGTTCCCATCGATGGCAACAAGGTTTCGGGAGGCATCGCCCATACCATTTTTAAAAAATTTCCGTGAAAAGGAACACTATACTAGAATCGTTGGCTAGAAAACAATACGGAAACAAAGTAAACTATTTACTTTCTAAGTGAAATCGAAATACAACCTTTGTAGATCGGTCCTTCACTTCATAAGCTCCTTGTAGTAGTCCCTTCGCTACGATCGTGGTTCTCCCAGACTCTTGCATGGCTTCACGTGGCAAAAGGAGCGACCTTGCTTGAAGTCTTCGAGGCCGAAGATAATCTACGTCGAGGGGATGCCAACTCAAGCTTCTACTTCACTAACTAGAGAATTAGTGAAGCAAACACCCTAAACTAAAGTTCTAGTCTAGTAGAGGATGAATAAATAGGAAGTGGGCTCACTTTAGAATTTCTTTTCTCACAATCTTTCTCACTTTGGATCAAACCCTAGAAAAGCTTTTTGCTTTTAGGAAGAAGATGAACAAATAATGAGATGAGGATAATGATCAAGTGAGTGAGCTAACCATGGCGAGTGAGTATCATATACTAACTCTTGTAGAGACATAACCATGGCTAATCCAAATGGTTAGGTTAACAAAATATCTAAATTAAAAACAAAGTTAGTGGACTTTGTCAAAGCAAAACAAGCTTCTACAAGTTTCATGCTCTTTCCAAATATCCACTAATTTTGTAATTACCTTAAATAATTAAACCCACCATTATGAATAGATTGGTGTGTGTCTCATACACCCATGTATGATGTATCAACAACCATGATACAAAAAGAAAAACACAATTTAATATATATCACATATATATTAAAGTTGTGCACATGTGAGAAAAACAAACGCTTAAGTGAACCAATGTTAGTTAATCTAAATTAGTATATCACATATACATTTATACACTAAATTATTAAATCAACTTTTGACTTAATAATCCGGATATATCACATATAACCGACTAACATCCAATGTATCGACTTATCGAATCAACCCTTGATTCGATAACCCGGCTATATCACATATAACCGACCGATACAAAAAGTTGCGAGAATAAAATACGGTATCACATACACGCATTATTCTCGGTCCCACACATATCACATACGTGCTCCTATTTCGTTTTGCCTGAGCTAGTAAAACCTCTATGTAGGACTCTAAAGACTCGTCAATATGCCGGCAGTAGGTGATGATCACATCAATCACTCACAAGCCGTTAGCGGTACTAGCTAGACGTAACGGCTACCCGGGTATTAAGCGATCAGAAGATCAGCAAGCAAGCCTGCTCCAACTCCTACAAAAGCCTGACGGTAACACTTGCCGTACAGTCCGGTCTCCTCGTCTGATATGTCGCATATCAAGTCTAGGGGTGGTAAACGTCAGACCCCAATAACCGATAAGTCATGCCGATGTGAGGCTCATAACGGGTCAAGAAACCACTGGTAACACTTACCAGTAAATCTCTAAATCAGCCCTGGCCAGGGACTTCCCTGTTATGGCCAATCGAGCACAACGCAACATCAACCCCCAATACCGGGAGAGACGAAACCCCTCCTATCGCTCATTGCCTCCATGTGACTCGGGACTGTACCTAAAAACCACCATTTTGCACGCCCTCTTAGACGTGGTAAGGTGGAAATCAAAGCACAGTGGGAATCACACAAGACTCTATGACGATCTCGGGTCTACACACTAACCTGTACAAGTGTCACCAGAGAACTGCCATATGACGTGAGGTATAATACCATCTGAGAGTTCTCGGCGAGTCCATCCAGTGTACCCAGTCTCCACTGAGCACCCGTATACCATCTCTGATGTCAAACACCAATGGATATGGGATCATCCATCGCCCATCTCATGGGTCGAGAAGCGTATACACTAGTCTACTCTGGTATATCGATGCCCTGTCTCGATACACCCACGACTAGGAACATTAAAGGATGTACTTATGGACTACCATAACCCCACTAGTATGATCTGCATCATAGTCCTGGTAGTCAAGTACACATCCTAAGGGCTTTACCAACATGTAACCATCAGACAGTATCAAGAGACAAGTATACATGTTAAGATAAAGAGCAACCAGATAGCATACTATCATATTGAGCAAGAAATTCCTCTCTATATATGTCCAAGCATCCAATATAATATACATCATCTGTACAATACTGGCCTCTAGGGCATACATACAACTAACAATCTCCCACTTGCACTAGGGTCAGCTGCTGTAGTATCGCATACCAAGCATCCCGAAGAGTCTCTCAAACTGTATCTGGGGAATGACCTTCGTGAGTGGATCCGCTATGTTGTTCTTCGTGTCAACCCTCCTGACCTCGATCTCCCGGCGATCAACTATCTCCCGGATCAGGTGATACCACCTCAGAATGTGCCTGGATCGCTGATGGGACCTGGGTTCCTTGGCCAAAGCCACCGCTCCATTGTTATCATAATACAAAGGTATTGGATACTCAATGTATGGAACCACTCCAAGTTCAGTAATGAACTTCTTGATCCAGACAGCCTCTTTGGCAGCATCGTTGACAGCGATGTATTAAGCCTCCATCGTCGAGTCTGCCATGGTTTCCTGCTTGGAACTCTTCCAGCATACCGCCCCTCCGTAAAGGGTAAAGACAAATCCCGAGTGCGACATAGAGTCGTCCTTATCACTCTGGAAGCTCGAATCGGTAAAGGACTCCACTTAGAGTTCTCCATTACCATACACCAAGAGCATCTCTTTAGTCCTTCGCAAGTACTTGAGAATGCTCTTCACAGCTGTCCAGTGACTCTCTCCAGGATCAGCTTGATACCTACTCACTACACTTAGTGAGTAGGCTACACCGGGTCTGGTACATAGTATCGCGTACATGATAGAGCCTACTGCCGAAGCATAGGGTATCCCTTGCATGCGAGCTCTCTCCAAATCAGTCTTGGGAGACATCTCTTTGGAGAGAGTGAGTCCAGAGATCGTGGGTAAAAACCCATGCTTGGATTCTTCCATACTAAACCTCTTTAGTATGGTGTCAATATACCTGGATTGGGATAATCCCAGTATCCGTCTAGATCTATCTCTGTAGATCTTAATCCCCAAGATGTAGGAGGCATCCCCTAGATCTTTCATTGAGAATCGTTGTGATAAGAAGAGCTTGACCGATTGCAGCATATGAATGTCATTTCCTATCAAGAGTATGTCGTCCACGTACAATACGAGGAAGACAACCTTACTCTCTGCCACCTTCTTGTAGATACAAGGTTCATTTTCATTTTTGACGAAATCAAACTCTTTGAGAATAACATCAAAGCAGATGTTCCAACTCCGCGATGCTTGCTTTAATCCATAAATGGATTTAAGCAGCTTGCACACCTTCCCGCTGCTCCCACTAGCTACGAAGCCCTCTGGCTGAGTCATGTACACGCTCTCTTCTAAATCACCGTTTAGAAAGGCGGTCTTAACATCCATTTGCCAGATTTCGTAGTCATGATATGCAGCGATGGCAAGCATGATCCGGATGGATTTAAGCATAGCCACTGGAGAAAAGGTTTCGTCATAATCCACACCTGGTCGTTGACGAAAACCCTTTGCAACAAGTCTAAATTTGAAAGTCTCCACTTTCCCATCTACACCAAGTTTTTTCTTGAAGATCCACTTGCTCCCAATGGGTTTTACCCCTTCAGGAGCATCTTCCAAAGTCCATACTTTGTTGGTGTACATGGATTCCATCTAGGACCAGGACCGCATTGCATCCAGCCATTTCACTGAGGCACCACTCGTGATGGCCTGCTCGAAGCTAGTTGGGTCATCATCCTCCATGATGCAATCCTCGCTCCCACCATCCATGAGAAAACCGTAGTATCTCTCAGGTGGGTGAGGAACCCTATTAGATCGGCGGAGTGGCTGGGGTTCATCGGGAACTATCGAATCCTCTGGTTCCACTAAATCTTCAGTTGCAGTTTGTGTATCCGGAACCTCTTCCAGTTCTACCACTTTGCTACTAATTTCTTTTACAAGAAATTCTTTTTCTAAAAAGGTGTCATGTTGAGCAACAAATACCTTTTGTTCCTCACTGTAGTAGAAAAAAAATCCATATGAGTTCTTTGGATATCCCACAAACTTGCAAAGAACTGACCGTGTCTCGAGTTTGTCCGGATTTTGTCTTTTGACATAGGCCGGACAACCCCATATCTTAACTCGTTTAAGATATGGTCTCTTCCCACTCTATATCTCATATGGTGTGGTAGGCACATATTTAGATGGAACTTGATTTAATAGGTATGCAGCTGTCATAAGCGCATAGCCCCAGAAGAAAATAGGTAACTCAGCTATGCTCATCATAGAGCGCACCATATCTAATAGGGTGCGGTTCCTCCGTTCCGATACACCGTTGTGCTGTGGTGTATATGGATAGGATTGTTGGAGATAGTGCCCTCAGAGTCAATTATTGGATCACAGGCACGTGATTGCAATGATTGAGGGAGGACCAATACCGGTAGGACAATCTTACTCAAGATGATAGTATGCTATCTGGTTTATCTTTATCATCGTGTACTGCTTTAGGTGACATTACTGATCACTATTGCACATTGATAGAGCCCCTAGGATTCTTGCTTGACTACCAGCAGTATGAGGGCGATCATATACGTGGGAGCTGGGGTCTATAAGCACATCCTTAAAAGGTCCCTAGTCGTGGGAGTTTCGAGACAGGGCATCGATACTCCAGAGTAGACTAGTGTATACAGTCGAGACCCCGACGAGGGGCGGCGGCTGGTCTCACAAGCCACTGGTGTCAGTTGGTTCACCTAAGATGTATACAGGTGCTCATTGGGTTATGAGTACACCGGACAGGACTCGCCGGGAACCTGCTAGTTGGTATTATACCTGACGTCAGATAGCAGTTCCCTGGTGACATGTGTACAGGTTAGTTCATCGACCTGAGATCATCATTTGTCTCGTGTGAGTTCCCACTGTGCTTTGATTACTACCCTACCACGCTCAAAGGAGACGTGCAAACAGGTTTTAGTTGGGTACAGTCCCGAGCCACATGGAGGCAGTGAGCGGATCAGTAGGGGTTCGTCTCTCCCGGTATTGGGGGTGAGGTCGCGCTGTGTCTAGGAGAGCCAGTACATGAAAGTCCTCGGCCGAGGCAGGAGATTTACTGGTAGGTATTCCAGTAGTAGCTCAGGGTGTTCTGGACTGCACTCCAACACGACTTGTACCGCTTTTGGGGGTCTGACTTTTACCAACCCCCTAGGCCCGCCATGCGATGCTCATAGACGAACGGACCGGACTGTACGGATATTGTCACTGATAGGCTCAGTAGGGTGTCAGGATGAGTTCGCTCACAGACGTCCCTTTTGGTCAATACCTTGTAGCCCGTCACGTATAGGCTAATACCTCTGACGTGCTAGTGGTTAAATCCACAACCAAAGTATTGACGAGTCTTTAGAGTCCCTCACAGACCGTTTTCTCAAGTTTCGGGCGAAACGCTGTAGAGGCCGTATGGAGATATGGCAGAGTTCGATCAGATACGCGCGGTATTGCATGGATCATGATCGGACGGATAATACTAGCGGGCTTTGGTTTAAGCCGGATCCTAGTATTGTACAGTGTGGATTTTGTCTCATTGCATTTGTATTCGGTCGGAATACAAATGCGGGCATGTAAATGCAGTCACGGGGTTTTCCTGTAATTTATTACGGGATTAGTTTTCTGAAGTTGCCAGTTTGTATTCCGTTTCAGCCAGTTTTTCTTTCTTCCATTCTTTGGCTGAATTTCCGATGGAGGTTTTTTTCTTTTGCAAGTTTGCAAATTTGTTATTGTGGAGGGGTTTCTTGTATATGAGGGCTTCATGATAGTTCTTTCATCATGAAATTATTTTTGAGTCTCTTCCTTTGCATTAATGATGATGGGGTTTGATTAGGATTTGATAAGTTTTTGATATGAGATAATTTGATAATTATCTTCACATATTGGTATATGTTTTTTTCTCTCTCCTCAATTTTTCTATCATCATAGAGGGCCGGCCACTACTAGGAGGGGGTGGGGTTTTTATTTTTGGTAGAGGAAAATCATTGATCCATCATTCTTCTTGCTACAAAAATACCAGTTCACTCCAAAAGTTCTTTTCTCTCCTCCATCATCAAAGGCAACTTCAAACCCCATGAGACATACCTCTCTACACTTGCCTACAGCATTCCTTGGGCACATCGGCTCGCCAACTTCGTGCTCGAGTTGCTTCGGTCCAGAGGTGGGAGCCCGTAAAAGAACCCGGCGATGTGGTGCCCGTTCCGACGAGGAGATGAAGACCGGAGGTTCCGCGAGGAGATCGGAGTGGAGGCCGAAGACCGAAGGACACGGATCGCTCGGTATAGCTCTCTATTCTTTTCTCTAGTTTGCTAGCGCTAGGTTAATGGCCCGATCCGGGATTTTAGTGCGAGGTGGTGCCGGTTTCTAGTTTTTAGAAAAAGTTTCATTTCCGCATTCCGGCGTCAGATTGACGGCCGGTGCGCCGCCGTGCACTTACACTGGTATCAGAGCCACGTCATTAACCTAGTCTAGCTTGTTCTAACGAGTTTAAAACTTCGATTGAACATTTATACCAAAACCACATTTTCATTGCATATGTTTCTATCGAAATTTTTTTGGCTCTAAAAATTTTTCAGGTTGTTGCAGAAAAACATGCAGGAAGTTTTAAGAATTCTGTGAAAAAATGGCAGCGTGATACTGTAGACAGACCGCGGAATCGCGGCCAAACCCCCCTTCTGGCCACGGTTCCGCCGCAGTACAGTGACTTCACTGTACCATTTTTGGCACAGAGCTTTTTAAACTTGGAAATGGGGTTTTTGGTATATTCTGTTTGGGTCCAGATTTTCTTTGAGTGCTACAGTAGTGCTTGGGGCCCACTTCGGTAAATTTGATCGATTGAAAATTTTAAACATGTTAGTTCACAGTATTTACATTATATCTGCGACTGTGAATGTCACTTGATCGGTAAATCCTGTCTATCTGCTATAGCCCTTTTAGACGGATTTGCGAACGTAACATTCACATTGATGTTCTGTGTTGTGCTGTGATGTTGCGGATTGGTCGTGGGGGATAGCCTGGATGCAATGGTAGTACAGTTTTGTTTTATATGTACATTTGATATTGCGGGGCGAGCGTCCGACATGTGGACTGCCGTCACTGCCTGTTTGTATATTATTCTTTTGGGGCACGACCGGGGTGAGGTCGATGTACCCGTTGTATATTTTACTTTCTGTACTAGGATTACCCCGCGGAGGGGTGCATGGATAGCCGGGTTCTAGAGGGAAACGGGCCCGCATCTCATGGCGTTGAGACGGAGGGGGCTTTACTCTAGAATTGGTGGGCTATTCGCCGCACTCGTAGGGGGTATAGGCTGACCCAGGAGGGGTGCCCGAGTTACCGGATTCCGTGAAGTGCTGGGTGGTCCATTCACATTGCTGAAGGGGGCTGCCGCGCTTCAGGTTTTGGCGGATAACTTGCCGTGCCTGTAGGGGTCTAGGATTTCATTGCACAGGCTATCCACACGACCAGGGGAACGTCGGATTTCAGTAGCGGCTCTATGAAACCCGGGGATCCCAGATATCTGTATTGTTCTGTGATGCTTATTACATATCTGTGATGTTGCATTTTATCACGCCTTGAGCGAATATTATATATTGATATATATACTAGTAGATGTTGTATATGTTTTGCATCCGCGCTAGTCCAGTCCCCGCTCTGTCGTTAGTTAAGTAACCTAACGGGTGATGACGGGACCCAGTGGCGAATGCGGATGGTATATACGTACATCATTATTTTCGTTCTTTATTGGTGTGATCAATTGATGGGACTGCGTTGATTTGGATCAATACAAGCTAAACAAACCTATTCTGATGTTGTTGGAATCTTTTTCAAAAAGCTGTTATTGCAATGGCGTTCTCTTTTGTTTTGCACAGTGGTATTCGGTGATGAATATCCAGCTCCTCAGTCGACGAGGCAAGGGCCGAGATCCCTTCACCGGGAGTGACCCCTTGGACAGAAGTTTGCGTCTGGGCAATAACTTCACTATAGCCGATTACTTTTGCTTTGCATCGTGGTATTCAGTTGGAATATCCTGCACCTCATTCTACGGGGAAAGAGTCGAGATCCCTTCACCGGGAGTGACCTCTTTAGCAAAGGTTTTCTTCACTATATTTTTATAAAAAGCTATCTGGTTCCTTCAACGATATCAAGTTCATTACGTTAAAGGTTTTCGCCAGAAACCATTCGTAGCCCTCCGTCGTTTCATATGAATAGTCAATAAGTATTCAAGCTGTGTATGTTGGCCAAAGTCAAGGCACAGTGATTGGTAGCTATTGGGTATTCATATGCAGCATAGATAGATGCGTTGGTTTGGGACAGTCGTATTGCCATGTTGGCCAAAGTCAAGGGTAGGTACGGGTGGGTTCAAATTAACCTGGAGAATGACGGGTAGAACTTGACATGTGACTTATTGTATGTTGGCCAAAGTCAAGGTCATAAGAGCATGAGGCAAAAATCACATCGGGAGTTTCTAAAGAAACTGAAACTTGCCAGATATGCGCATACCTTCTGGAGTGTGATAACGTGAGCGGATTCCGTCACATTATCATGCGATGATAGTTGGATCCCAATTCTTACTGATGAGTTGGTTTACTCCTCGGGTGATCCCGACTAATTCTTCTTTCAGGTTTGGAGGAGAATTTGACGATACAGTGGGAGGTTTCCTGATTAGATAAAGTGATAACCATTCTGATCTAGGTTAGAGTGCACGCTGAGTGTTTCTTTTCTCTCTCTCTTTGGCAGCGACCATGATTCGACCCTTGACTATGACTCAGTGATCAAAATTAACCGAACCTTCTTAAACACTGGCTTTTGGATGACGGGTAGAACTTGACATGTGACTTATGATATGTTGGCCAAAGTCAAGGTCATAAGAGCATGGGGCAAAAATCACATCGGGAGTTTCTAAAGAAACTGAAACTTGCCAGATATGCGCATACCTTCTGGAGTGTGATAACGTGAGCGGATTCCGTCACATTATCATGCGATGATAGTTGGATCCCAATTCTTACTGATGAGTTGGTTTACTCCTCGGGTGATCCCGACTAATTCTTCTTTCAGGTTTGGAGGAGAATTTGACGATACAGTGGGAGGTTTCCTGATTAGATAAAGTGATAACCATTCTGATCTAGGTTAGAGTGTACGCTGAGTGTTTCTTTTCTCTCTCTCTTTGGCAGCGACCATGATTCGACCCTTGACTATGACTCAGTGATCAAAATTAACCAAACCTTCTTAAACACTGGCTTTTGGATTGTCTGAGTTGCAAACCTCATTGCCACTCCTACTTTTAACCTTTTCTCCAGGACACCCCGTATTACTACGAACGTCCACTTCCATTGGACAAAACCATCGTATGGTTATATACGAACTCGAAGGAATTTATTCGAGGATGGTTTCCGGTTCTGGAGAAAACGAATAGGATTATTCAGTTGTCTTTTCCTTTTACCTTCTCTCAGGTTGCGAGTACTCCTTGGTTTAGGAGATAGTACACCTATTATGCAAATTAGATAGTCTTCTTCCAAACCTTAGGCTGGTGCCGAATTGTAGGGAATGAAGAAAACCAATTAGCATAACGATGGTGTACAGAAGGTATTAAGTAAAGACATATCAAGGGATTAGTAAGAGGGCAAAGTAAATTGCGACTGCTATTCACGACCAAACCAAGTATTTCTTCGCCAATCCTAAATCACCTTTGTATTTCTCCAGGACACTCCGTATCACTACGAAGATCCACAGTTTATTAGGATACCCCATCGTATGGTTATATACGAACTCAAAAGGAACTTGTTCCAGTTCGGGGATGGATTCTGGTTCAGGAGAAATAGGAATAAGGTTTTATTCAGTTGTCTTTTATCTTTACCTTCTCTCGCATTGCGAGTGCTCCTAGGATTAGGACAGTACACCCATTATGCTTATTGGATAGTCTTCTTCCAAACCATAGGCTGGTGCCGAACGGTAGGGAAGGAAGAAAACCATTTAGCCTAAGAGGGTGTACAGAAGGTAATGACTAAAAGACATATAAAGGGATTTGGAGAAATGGCAAAGAGATATACGGTTATCGTTGTGAATTTGATAATGGAAGAGGCATTACTAGGAATACCGGGATACCCCTATGAAACATTTCAATGTTTCAGTTTCACTGTGTACTGTTAAAAGAAAACTGATTTCCCAATTAGCCCTTACTCTAGGGTATGCATTTACCAGGTATGATTCTCACATCTTTATGGTTTTACAGATGATGAGTGGGAGTAAGTTATTGGGAATTAGGTGATCATCCTCATTATATCGGGATTCGTTGTAATTGGTGATATTTGAGGAAGTCACCTGGGTTGTTTGCCGGACGGCAAATATTTGGTTTTGAATATCCATTGTTATGCACCAATTTCAAATTGATATATTTGTACGTCTATTTTTATAGAGTGAGATATACCTTTTTGAAATTATGTCTATGACATTTACCTATATCAGTGGATGGTTAGGTAAGGAGCATTGAACAGCGGTGTAATTCTTCTTAACCATAGGTACAGTTTTCAACCTACGACACACAGGGAATGAGTTATTAGACTCAAGAGACTTGTACAAAGTATTGTATATTGTCCAGTGTCCATAAGGACAGAAGGATTGGTACTTGTACTATATTCTGTTTACTTGTGACTTCTCTAGTTCTTAGACATGTGTTTCGTAGAAACACAGGGTCCAAGTTTTGAGAAGTTATAGGTATGTGGATAAAGTAGAGAACCAGGTGTTGCAAGTATCGGGATTCTTCAAGGTGATCGAAGATGTAGATACTTGTATGTGGTATTCAGTTGATAGTAATGATTAAGAGAACTTGCTTCTTTTTCAGGTTACTCATAATTGGAAGTACTCATAAGTTGAGTAATACTGATCGGCCTCCTTCCATTTAGTTTACATGCACTGGAGACAGCTGCATGATTTGAATCTGGTTCAATTAAATCAGTGCCTCTGTTTTTGTATTGGATATAGAACAGTTCATATCTTGATGTTGTTAAGGTACGGGGAGTTGTCCAGCTTATGCTTAAAACCAGACTCTGGATAACTCAAGGCACGTTTCCGTAATAGCTGCTTGTGGGTTGACCCGGGCTATGACGAGGGTTGATTTTCTACCATCTGGAAGATCAATAGAAATATTGTTCTTGACTCGCCACAGTTTTAAATAAAAATGGATTTTTTTCCAGAAAAACAGTAGTGGGAGTATGGTAGAACCGTAAGTGATTCCAGAACCGCAAACGATTACTGAAAATTTGATGAGAACCTAAAGATTCAATCTGGTTTGACATTCTATTGGCCACTCCGCAGACATGATGGGTAAGCTCAGGCACCCGAGAGATATTCCGGTAGCCTCAAGGACGGTGACAGGGAGGTTCTTGTTTATCCAGACTTTCCATTGCTGTTGTTCCAGACTGTGAGACCCGGCAGGAGGATGAGTATAGCGTTGTTCTAAACTAGCTTTAGAAGTATACGTTTATATGACTCTGCCAGAGGGTTGTCGTAGTCAGTGGGAGCAGCGGAAGCATAGTGGACAAGTGGCTTATGTCTATTTATAGACTAAAGAAGATACAGCGGAGATAGATCATCTATTTCTGATGTGACAGTCATAGGTTTGATTTCATCAGAATAGGGGATGGATCTGTTAAGAAGGTAGTAGGGTGTGATGTCCTGGAGAAACGATCGGAAGCAGTTTTAGAACATAAGTGGATGTTCTAGGGAAATGATAACGGCAGCCTCCTTTAGGAGACAGTTATCATTCCAGGCTTCCAAGGTGACCTGGATGACAGAATGACTGCCAGAGTTATAGTTTTCTCTCTGACGAGGGGCATTATTTTAGACAGGTGGTCCATGCGGATACTGGGGGAGGCATGGCGCAGGATACTGATTGAGTTCAGTTGACGATACAGTCAAAGAAGTTTGGATTTGGAGTTCATTTATGAACTAGGTCCCATCAGATATCCAGACATATTCTAAGACAGGTATTGCTCATTTCGGGAGATGGGTTTCTCCGCGAACTTGAGATAAAGAGAGACATAGAAAGAAACATCACAGCGGATCCACCCACTGAGGCTATGTCTCGAACGCAATAGTTTCGGAAACGAGCTTTGTGAGACTGACTAGTAGAGGAGTTGGGTGTTCGGTATCACACGGGCTGTGAGTATGCGACATCGCAATAATTAGCCTTGAGTGCAAATGCGAGAATGTTGGAGATAGTGCCCTCAAAGTCAATTATTGGATCACAGGCACGTGATTGCAATGATTGAGGGAGGACCTATACCGGTAGGACAATCTTACTCAAAATGATAGTATGCTATCTGGTTTATCTTTATCAGCGTGTACTGCTTTAGGTGACATTACTGATCACTATTGCACATTGATAGAGCCCCTAGGATTCTTGCTTGACTACCAGCAGTATGAGGGCGATCATATACGTGGGAGCTGGGGTCTATAAGCACATCCTTAAAAGGTCCCTAGTCGTGGGAGTTTCGAGACAGGGCATCGATACTCCAGAGTAGACTAGTGTATACAGTCGAGACCCCGACGAGGGGCGGTGGCTGGTCTCACAAGCCATTGGTGTCAGTTGGTTCACCTAAGATGTATACAGGTGCTCATTGGGTTATGAGTACACCGGACAGGACTCGCCGGGAACCTGCTAGTTGGTATTATACCTGACGTCAGATAGCAGTTCCCTGGTGACATGTGTACAGGTTAGTTCATCGACCTGAGATCGTCATTTGTCTCGTGTGAGTTCTCACTGTGCTTTGATTACTACCCTACCACGCTCAAAGGAGACGTGCAAACAGGTTTTAGTTGGGTACAGTCCCGAGCCACATGGAGGCAGTGAGCGGATCTGTAGGGGTTCGTCTCTCCCGGCATTGGGGGTGAGGTCGCGCTGTGTCTAGGAGAGCCAGTACATGAAAGTCCTCGGCCGAGGCAGGAGATTTACTGGTAGGTATTCCAGTAGTATCTCAGGGTGTTCTGGACTGCACTCCGACACGACTTGTACCGCTTTTGGTGGTCTGACTTTTACCAACCCCCTAGGCCCGCCATGCGATGCTCATAGACGAACGGACCGGACTGTACGAATATTGTCATTGATAGACTCAGTAGGGTGTTAGGATGAGTTCGCTCACAGACGTCCCTTTTGGTCAATACCTGGTAGCCCGTCACGTATAGGCTAATACCTCTGACGTGCTAGTGGTTAAATCCACAACCAAAGTATTGACGAGTCTTTAGAGTCCCCCACAGACCGTTTTCTCAAGTTTCGGGCGAAACGCTGTAGAGGCCGAATGGAGATATGGCAGGGTTCGATCAGATACGCGCGGTATTGCATGGATCATGATCGGACGGATAATACTAGTGGGCTTTGGTTTAAGCCGGATCCTAGTATTGTACAGTGTGGATTTTGTCTCATTGCATTTGTATTCGGTCGGAATACAAATGCGGGCATGTATATGCAGTCACGGGGTTTTCCTGTAATTTATTACGGGATTAGTTTTCTGAAGTTGCCAGTTTGTATTCCGTTTCAGCCAGTTTTTCTTTCTTCCATTCTTTGGCTGAATTTCCGATGGAGGTTTTTTTTTTTGCAAGTTTGCAAATTTGTTATTGTGGAGGGGTTTCTTGTATATGAGGGCTTCATGATAGTTCTTTCATCATGAGATTATTTTTGAGTCTCTTCCTTTGCATTAATGATGATGGGGTTTGATTAGGATTTGATAAGTTTTTGATGTGAGATAATTTGATAATTATCTTCACATATTGGTATATGTTTTTTTTCTCTCTCCTCAATTTTTCTATCATCATAGAGGGCCGGACACTACTAGAAAGGGGTGGGGGTTTTATTTTTGGTAGAGGAAAATCATTGATCCATCATCCTTCTTGCTACAAAATACTAGTTCACTCCAAAAGTTCTTTTCTCTCCTCCATCATCAAAGGCAACTTCAAACCCCATGAGACATACCTCTCTACACTTGCCTACAGCATTCCTTGGGCACGTCGGCTCGCCAACTTCTTGCTCGAGTTGCTTCGGTCCCGAGGTGGGAGCCCGTAAAAGAACCCGGCGATGTGGTGCCCGTTCCAACAAGGAGATGAAGACCGGAGGTTCCGCGAGGAGATCGGAGTGGAGGCTGAAGACCGAAGGACACGGATCGCTCGGTATAGCTCTCTATTCTTTTCTCTAGTTTGCTAGCGCTAGGTTAATGGCCCGATCCGGGATTTTAGTCCGCGGTGGTGCCGGTTTCTAGTTTTTAGAAAAAGTTTCGTTTCCGCATTCCGGCGTCGGATTGACGGCCGGGGCGCCGCCGTGCACTTACATGGTTAGCTGAGAGAGAATCCCATTTTCTTTTAGGAAGTCCAGGAATTCATTGCTCAAGTATTCACCTCCTCGATTAGATCAAAGGATTTTATTACTTTTCCCGGTTTGGTTCTCGACTTCTTGTTTATATTCTCTAAATTTCTCAAAAGCTTCTGATTTGTGTTTCATCAGGAACACATATCCGAATTTAGAGAGATCGTTAGTGAATGTAATGAAGTACGATGAACTATCCCTGGCATGTGTAGACATGGGACCGCATACATCATTATGTACCAGCCCCAAGAGTTCCGTAACTCTTTCTCCGTGTCCCGTAAACGAAGTTTTGGTCATCTTGCCTTTGAGACATGATTGACAAGTGTCATAAGATGAAATTTCAAACGGATTTAAATATCCATCTTTATGCAACTTAGCTAGCCGTGTCGCATTGATGTGACCTAGTCTATAATGCCACAAGAAGGATTCGTTCAGTTCTGAACTCTTCCTCTTGTATGTGTTTGTTATGCTCAGAACTGTTGATTGATTTAGAACATAAATGCCATTGCACAACGTGCCTGATCCAACCAACTTTTGGTCTAGGAAAATGTTCATAACATTATCCTATAATACAAAATTATATCCCTCCGATATAATGTTGCATATCAGGTTCGGCATGTAATAGCATTCGTTCAGAATCAATGTATTACCAGCTGGCAATACAAGGTGATATTCCCCGACGGTTTTAGCTGCAACAATTGCACCATTTCCAACCCTTATGTCTTTATCATCTTCTCCAAGTTCTCTACCTTTTCTCAGCCCATGTAACTGATTACATATATGGGATCCTGACCCGGTATCTAATACCCAGGATATAGAGCAAATGGAGAAACAGTTCTCTGTAACGAACACACCCGAATAAAATGCATCAACATGTACTTTCTTCTTTCGGGTGGCATGGGAATCCTGGTATTCCCCTATATCCTGTTCAGTCTTATAACTCTTATAAGAAAGAACGGAACCAACGTTCCCCAGCATAGTATAACATGCGGGTTCGGTCAATACATCCATATTATTATCTTGATTAAAGCATGATATGGTCGCTACCTGGAGAGAGAGAGAAGAAAACACTTTAGCGTATGCTCTTGTAAGATCAGATTGGTTATTATTTTATCTAATCAGAATGGCTCATACCGTTTCTATCAAATATTCCTTCAAACCTTAAAAGGAAAGACTAGCCGGGATTAATTACATCCTAAAATTTCGCCAATCTTTCAGCCAGGCCAGTGTTGGTAGTTTGAGGGAGGTTTCCCATGCTTTCGCACGGACCTAATTAAAATAAACCTCGTTTTCCCAGAGGCGTAACCTCGTTGACACCTTTCTAGACACCTACTTGATCGGCTAATTGTCCTGTGTAAAACTCTCCCAGAAGTAACAATTACTCGCAGTGGGTATCAGGATCCAACTATCTCATAGAAGGTATGCAATCTCATTGCAAATTTCAACACTTGAAATTCTCGATAATATTTTGCCCCAAACGATCTATGACCTTGACAAGGTCAACAAACCATAGACCGCAAGTCAAGTTCAACCCGTCATTTCTTGATTGAATTAAACCCACCCGCACGACCCTTGATAAAGTCAACAAGGCCACACGACTACCCTAATCCAATCTGCATCATATGCATAAGTAGATAAATACTAGTCAGCTACCGCACACTACTCCTTGATAAGGTCAACAAACGCAGCACGAATACTAAGCATGACTTATCTGAAATGACGGAGGGCTACGACAGGTTTTTCTGAAAACCTATTGCGTAATGAACTTGATATCGTTGTAGAAACAAGTGAATTTTGAAAAGGATTGTTTTTTAGGCTTTTATTAGTTTTGCTAAAGAGGTCATTCCTGGTGAAGGGATCTCGACTCTTTCCTCATCGAATAAGGTGCGGGATATATCATATATATCACTATGCAAAGCAAAGCTCCAAAAGCAATCAAAAGACAAACCGAATGCTGTAGCATCTGCCAGTTTTGCTAAAGAGGTCACTCCCGGTGAAGGGATCTCGGCTCTTTCCTCATCGAATAATGTCACGCCCCGCTTCCCAAAATACGGAATACGAGGGGTAGACAAGACCATCCATGCTCCTACGGTCAAGGAATGTCCTGCCGTAGTCACACTTCGGCTTCTAGTTTTTCATGGTAAACAGTAAATGACGCGCAGGTAATGAGAAATGCAGTAACTGAAAGGAACAATGTAAAGACTGACCTGAAGTGGAACAAATGAAAGTACCTCGGAATGGCAAGTCAAGAAGTCTGTGATGCACGTCTAGTTCTGGTCCAGGCTAAATCTCCTCTTCACACTGAGCATGCATACTCAGGTCGTCAGAGCGACACAACAGCAATAAAATATATGAAATCAAGTGACAGTTCTAACAGTGGTAATGAATATGAACAATAGTAAATCAACGACAACATGAACATGAATGTGCAGTAATCAATGCAGCGGAACAGTAAATCAGTATAACGATATGTCACGTATGCCAACACGGTATAAAAGTAATATAAATGCCAGTATACCTATCAGTCTCTAAGTCTCACTATACAGGTCACTAAGGCTATCGTCAGTCCAAGTGTGAGATTCAACCACTCGCGAGTGTCCTCCACCCAAGGGTAGAACCCAAGGGCAAGGGACCACGGGCCCAACATGTAACGAGAATATCACGGTGTATATATCACATACCCTGTAAAACTCCATATAACTCCCTAAATATATAAGCCGGCATGGGACTCCCGAGATTCTGTTGAATTCACACTTTAACTACCCCACACCCCGTGGTCTACATCAAACGCTAACCATCAACCTAAATACTAATCGATCCGTGACAAGTCTGCACGAGAACTGGAGGCAGGACCTCCATCAAGCATGTCCCGACTAATACCTAAGGTAAACGGAAGTGTTTGGTGTCTTATCTGTGACATCCGTGCAACGCTTCCATAAATGTCCCATTCCACTTATAGTCACACGTACACGCATTCCACAGACGTCGACAATGCAATAAATAAAAGGGTCACTGATTGCGTACAAGTACGTATCACTTTCACTTAATTACGGATACACGAACAATGACGTACTTGCCACAATCATCGCTAGAAACTAACACTGGGTAAATGCACGATGTCACTAGGTTATCACTACAATGATATAGGTTTGATATAATGCATGAACAGTATAAGAAGCACAATTAAGGTGTCATAAAAACAACCGTTTATCACTTGCACGATTTATCATGAAACATATGTATATAATTTAGCGAAACGATAAACAGGTAGTAATTAATATGTTCAGTTAGCTATCCATATATTTTGTTTTCGAGCCAATCGGGTTTCAGGATCATTAGTTATAACTATTTCATTTTAAGCGCACGCGGCTGAAAATCCGGTTTCAGAATCAGAAATCCATTTCGCAACGCATTTTAATCCCAGTTGGGATCATAATTTAGCGACGCTAAAGTTGAATGAATTCTAGGGTTTTCAGTAAAGTTTTCAACGCAACAAACGGATCTTCAATCGCGTCTGTACGTCAGGAGATATACACTGTTTACTAACAATTTGTCAATTTTGATTTTGTTGGGACTGTTATGCGTCCCGATCTTTTAAATTACAGATTAAATATCAAACGGTAACGAAACAGAATGAAACCAAATGTGTTGTCTAGCTAACAGAGTTACCTACAATAAGCAGCGGAGTTCTGCAACCTACAAGTTAAGGAAATCCTATGGTATCCATTACGGAACAGCAAGCACAATTTGAGTCGCTCTGGACTGCAGTCCAGAGTCGCACTCCGATACAATATCATCACGATTTAAGTACAGGAATGTCAGAAAACTGGTATAGGGTTAAAGTTCGTCGTGTTAGCTTCGATTTGAGCCCTCAAACGCACCATTCTAATATGTATATGATTTATGGTGAATTTAACGATTTTCAGATACAACCGGATTACGGTTTTACGATTAAACCTGGGGGTAGTTGTTTTAGTCATTATCGATTACCTCATCCAACAAAATTCACACACTATGTTCACAGCCCTACGGGCCAACCTACACCATTGAGTTCCGTCAAATTTGATAATGTTTTCCTAAGGGAACAAGCATCGAACAGATACGGCACAAAATAGTTTTAAACTTGTAACATTATAATATATGTAACTAAAGATCGTAACTTAGGTAAATAGCATGTAAGCAAGTCGAAAACTTGCCTGGGAGCGTCTCGGGGATGCACGGCAGCGATGCGGTCTATTGTGATGGCCCGACGCGATCACGACAAGTGTTGGCCTCGGCTCGATCTTGGCTCGGCCTCGGAACTTGGACTAGGCTTGAAGCTCGAGCATGGCATCAAGGCTCGGTTGCTGGGGTCTTGACGGTGAGTGTAGTGGTTCACAGAGCGGTGTTAGAGAGAGAGAGAGACAGAGATTGAGAGAGATAGAGGGATTGAGAGAGAGAGGCAGAGTGAGAAGGGAAATAGAAAGAGAGAGAGAGAAAGGCAGACAGAGAGAGAGGGTGTGATCGGGAGAGAGAGTTAGAGAGAGAGGGAAACGAGAGAGAGTGAGAGGGAAACGAGAGAGAGAGAGAGAGAGTTGAGACAGAGAGAGAGGGTGTTAGAGAGAGACAGAGTGGGAGAGAGAGGGTTACAGAGAGAGAGACAGAGGAAGAAGAATGTAGTGACGGGAGGGAAAGCTGGGCGGAAAATGGGTTGGTGCCGGGGTGCTCGGGTGTCAACGAGGCGACACGGGACGGCAAGGGAGCTCGTCGGCTTGCCCAGGTGGCCGGAACAGGGTGTCGGGGAGTTGGAGCACGAGCGAGGGGTGTGCAGGGGGTCGTCTGGTGTTCGAGCTCCGGTGAGTGAGGGTGTCGGGGGAGTGAGAAGGTGGGTAGAGGGATGAGGTGGTTGGTGATGGTGGTCGCCGTCGATGACTATGGTGCAAGGTGGTGGTCGAGGAGATTTGGGTGCTCGGTGGATTTTGGAGAATGGGGCGAGTCATGGATTTCCCAAAAAGAAAGAGAAGAGAGAGATGAGGTTGTGATGGGAACGGCAGCAACGGCACTACGTGGGCGTGGGCGTGGGCGACGGCGGAGGAGGCGGCGCGAGAAGCGCGCGGGAATGAAGGAATTAGCCGTTGGAGATTCGAAGAAGAGGAACAGTAATGGGGTTTGGGTCGGGTCGAGGTTGAAGCGGGTGAGGGAAGGTGACGAGTGGGCCGGGCCTTGGAGAATTTAGAATAAATGAAAAGGAAGGGGACGGGCCGGAAAGAATTGTGGGAAAAGAATAGGAAAAAGTTGAGGAAATGGGGTGGGCTCAGGCCGAGTTTAAAAGGAATTGGATTTAAATTAAAGGGTAGTGGGCTGGCGATTTGTATGGGTAATATGGGGGAAAAATAATGAAAAGTAATTATAAAAATAGAAACGGGCCGGGCTGGGGAGACGGGCTCGGAGTGTGTTGGGCTGGGGAATTAAATAAGAAAGGACTAAATGTTGAGAAGGGCCGGGCCGGGCCGGGCTAGAAAGCTGGGCTTGAGTAAAAGAGATTAGTTTAAAAGAATGGGCCGAGGATAATTACAAAGGAATTGAGTTTATGAAAAGATAAAGGAATGGGCTTGGGATTGGTTTGGAAAAAGTAATTAGAATTAGGGTTTGGGTTCAATGGGGGTTTTATTGATGAAGAAAATAGGGTTTAGAATGAAATAAATTTGTAAATAAAATAAATAAATTATAAGTAAAATGGATAAAATTGTAAATAATAATAAATAGGATTCTAGAGCATAAAATACCGATTTTGATATAAAAAGGGGCTGGGTATTACAAATAAGGTGCGGGATATATCATATATATCACAACGCAAAGCAAAACTGTAGCTACCCTTTTTGAAAAATTCGATTCTACAACATCTTTTAGGTTTCTTTTCTTTCATTAATCACATTAATGAGGTCCCATCATTTAAGTCACCTAAACATCACAGATAAATACAACGTACACTTATGCCATCCGCATTCGCCTCGATGTCCCCTCATGCACCGTTAGGTTAGGTAACTAACGGTAGAGTGGGGCAGGGCTAGCGCGGGTGTAAAACATAAATAACGTCTATATAATATATCATATATACTATATACAGTATCCATCTCAACATATCAAATGATCACATCACAGATATTGCAGAAGAAGAAACATATGAAATATTGGATATATTAGGAGGTCCGTGTTTTATTTTGAGCCTCTATAAAACACGGATTCCACGGTCGCGATGAATAGCCAAAACCACATCCCTAGACCCCTACGAGAGCGGCAATCAACCCTACCAATTCTAGAGTTAGGAGACCCGGACTCGACTCCTCGAGTTGGTCTCCCACTGGACTCTAGAACTCGGTTACTTGTGCTCTCCTCCTTGGGTCTATCCTAATACGGAAAAGTAAATAATATACATCAATGGTGACAACAACCTCAACCCGGAAGTGCCCCAATAAAAGAATATTACATACATTTAATTTTACATGAATGAAAATAAAACTCTCATCTCACATAAAACCCCCCGTCTATTCAAAACGTGGCGATCCAATATAACATATCCAACAGCAACACATAACATCACATGTCATCAACGTAAGTAAATATGCGCATCCCAATTGTCGTTGACATATAGCAATGAAACCGGCGATATAACATATTACACTTACGGTCACAGAAAAACTAGACGATCTTAAACTTTCCAATCGAATCATCGAACACCCAAGATTACCCAGAAAACTCAACACTTGAGCGTAGTTTAAAGTAATTCAGCACACGCCACAGTATCAACGAACCAGCCGTAGAAGGGCCAAACCAACGCCTCACATGTGGCACCGCTGAACCACCACAAACCTGAGGGTTCAGTGGCGGTTTGACGGTCACATAATTGAGTTAAGGTTTTGTTCTTCTAGAGAGTCCATCGCATAACTTGCATGATCTTTGAAAGCTTTTTAACTACGGGAAAAATCCAACACTTGGAAAATTTTCCGGCAAGGGAAAAAGTGGGTATTTGACATCCGATTGAACTTTTTAATAGCGTCTAAACTTACCCGAAAATAGTTAAAATTACGACTACGAAACACTCCGAGTTGTTATTATAGTAAATTAACATCACATGACAATTTAGCAAAAATAAACAACACCTGAAGCACCAAAACCCATGTAACAGAACACTGTAAAAATCTGGAGGGGGGGCTCGGATTGGGCAGGTATGGGGGGGTGGCCGGCCCAAACTGCACAGATTGCTTCCATATTTCTTCAGTGTTCATGTTATTATATGTATATGATTCTGTACTTGTTTAAAAAAATTTTAGGGCTCGGATTGAAATTGACAGAAACATGATTTTTAGGGTTTCAAGTTCGGAGTTTGTTTTGTGTTCGTAATCTAACAATATCCGTATAATTTCCTAGCTAGGCTCTGATACCAATGTAGGGTTCCCATCGACGATAGCAAGGTTTCGGGAGATATCGTCCATGCCATTTTTAAAAAAAATTGTCGTGAAAAGGAACACTATACTAGAATCGTTGGCTAGAAAACAATACGGAAACAAAGTAAACTATTTACTTTCTAAGTGAAATCGAAATACAACTTTTGTAGATCGGTCCTTCACTTCATAAGCTCCTTGTAGTAGTCCCTTCGCTGCGATCATGGTTCTCCCGGACTCTTGCATGGCTTCACGTGGCGAAATGAGCGACCTTGCTTGAAGTCTTCGAGACCGAAAATGATCTACGTCGAGAGGATGACAACTCAAGCTTCTACTTCACTAACTAGAAAATTAGTGAAGCAAACACCCTAAACTAAAGTGCTAGTCTAGTAGAGGATGAAGAAATAGGAAGTGGGCTCACTTTAGAATTTCTTTTCTCACAATCTTTCTCACTTTGGATCAAACCCTAGAAAAGCTTTTTGCTTTTAGGAAGAAAATGAACAAATAATGAGATGAGGATAATGATCAAGTGAGTGAGCTAACCATGGTGAGTGAGTATCATATACTAACTCTTTTAGAGACATAACCATGGCTAATCCAAATGGTTAGGTTAACAAAATATCTAAAATAAAAACAAAGTTAGTGGACTTTGTCAAAGCAAAACAAGCTTCATGCTCTTTCCAAATATCCACTAATTTTGTAATTACCTTAAATAATTATAACCCACCATTATGAATAGAATGGTGTGTGTCTCATACACCCATGTATGATGTATCAACAACCATGATACAAAAAGAAAAACACAATTTAATATATATCACATATATATTAAAGTTGTGCACATGTGAGAAAAACAAATGCTTAAGTGAACCAATGTTAGTTAATGTAAATTAGTATATCACATATACATTTATACACTAAATTATTAAATCAACTTTTGACTTAATAATCTGGATATATCACATATAACCGACTAACATCCAATGTATCGACTTATCGAATCAACCCTTGATTCGATAACCCGGCTATATCATATATAACCGACCGATACAAAAAGTCGCGAGAATAAAATACGGTATCACATACACGCATTATTCTCGGTCCCGCACATATCACATATGTGCTCCTATTTCGTTTTGCCTGAGCCAGTAAAACCTTTATGTAGGACTCTAAAGACTCGTCAATACGCCGGCAGTAGGTGATGATCACATCAAGCACCCACAAGCCATCAGCGATACTAGCTGGACGTAACGGCTACCCAGGTATTGAGCGATCAGAAGAACAGCAAGCAAGCCTGCTCCAACTCCTGCAAAAGCCTGACGGTAACACTTGCCGTACAGTCTGGTCTCCTCGTCTGATATGTCGCATATCAAGTCTAGGGGTGGTAAACGTCAAACCCCAATAACCGATAAGTCATGCCAATGTGAGGCTCATAACGGGTCGAGAAAATACTGGTAACACTTACCAGTAAATCTCTAAATCAGCCCTGGCCAGGGACTTCCCTGTTATGGCCAATCGAGCACAGCGCAACATCAACCCCCAATACCGGGAGAGACGAAACCCCTCCTATCGCTCATTGCCTCCATGTGACTCGGGACTGTACCTAAAAACCACCATTTTGCATGCCCTCTTGGACATGGTAAGGTGGAAATCAAACCACAATGGGAATCACATAAGACTCTATGACGATCTCGGGTCTACAGACTAACCTGTACAAGTGTCACCAGAGAACTGCCATCTGACGTGAGGTATAATACCATCTGGGAGTTCTCGGCGAGTCCGTCCAGTGTACCCAGTCTCCACTGAGCACCCGTATACCATCTCTGATGTCAAACACCAATGGATATGGGATCATCCATCACCCATCTCATGGGTCGAGAAGCGTATACGCTAGTCTACTATGGTATATCGATGCCCTGTCTCGATACACCCACGACTAGGAACATTAAAGGATGTACTTATGGACTACCATGGACCCACTAGTATGATCTGCATCATAGTCCTGGTAGTCAAGTACACATCCTAAGGGCTTTACCAACATGTAACCATCAGACAGTATCAAGAGACAAGTATACATGTTAAGATAAAGAGCAACCATATAGCATATTATCATATCGAGCAAGAAAGTCCTCTCTATATATGTCCAAGCATCCAATATAATATACATCATCTGTACAATACTGGCCTCTAGGGCATACATACAACTAACACTTTCACCCTCAGCCCGCTGTACGCTCTCATGGCAAGGAAAAAGCCCGACGCAGATGCAACAAAAAGGTGAAGAACGAGAATGACGTTCGAAAACAGCAAAGCGGATCCAAGAAGCCACGCGATCTAGGAAAAGTTAGCTGGAATCCATCTTTTATGAAGAAGACGGGTCAGAAATACTTTTCCCCGAAGACCAGAAAAGGAAAATATTCGACCTTGTCATGAAGTATCAAATGATGACGCTTCCGGAGTCTCGGCACCATGAACAAATAAACGAGGTCCACCACCCGGCTTATTTCTCCTACAACCGAGCAATAGGACATCCTCTTGAAGACTGCTTTATCTTAAAAGACTGAGTCGAAAACCAGTATCAGCAAGACTGTTTGCTCTATCCAATAATTGGAGGGTAACCCCACCACGAAAGCATGAGCCAAAAGCAACCTATATTGTGAGGGTAAGTCCAGATCATTATCGAGCTTGGAAACGAACTCGTACCTGCCACGTGATAACATTCTCAAAGAAAGAGGAGCATGAGAATATGGACGACCTCTCCCAGTGTTTTGCAAATGAGAATGAGGACGAGATGATCTCAGAATTTCCACCAGCTCCAAAAGAGCTGAAGGATAGGATACACATTACGACGGACAATCTAAGGAAAATTGACTTGGGAACGGAAAATGATCCGAGGCCAACGTTCATCAGTGAGTTGCTGTCTAAAAAGCAGGTGGCCATACTAAAGGATGTGCTTATACAATATAAAGATTGCTTCGCATGGAATTATTCTGAGATGCTAGGAATAGATCCAGAAATAGCGGTGCATAAACTGGCTATATCGCCGGAGATCAATCCAGTCAAACATGCGCCAAGAAGAATGCGGATCGAACTCGAGATGAGCATCAATGCCGAAGTCAAGAAACTAATTGACTCCGGTTTCATCCAAGAAGTTCGTTATCCCGACTGGATTTCCAACATTGTTCCAGTGATGAAGAAAAATGGGACAGTGCGCATCTGCGTGGACTTTTGGGACCTCAACAAGGCTTTCCCGAAGGATGAATTCCCAGTACCCGTTACCGAGCTGATGATTGATAACACGTCTACCCATGAGGTCTTCTTCTTCATGGATGGATCTTCGGGGTATAATCAAATAAAAATGCATCCTTAATACCAAAAGCACATCGCCTTCTGGACTCCGCTAGGCATATTCTTCTATAAGGTGATGTCCTTCGGCTTGAAGAACGCAGGCTCTACCTACCAGAAGGCCATGACGAAGATCTTCGATGACCTCATTCATGAGATTGTCGAATGCTATATTGACGACCTTGTGGTGAAAAGCAAATCGTACGAGGAGCACTGGGAACATCTGAACATAGTGTTCCAGCGTCTTCGGAAATACAATCTAAAGATGAATCCTCTGAAATGCGCGTTTGGAGTCTTCTCAGGCAAATTCCTGGGATTCATTATACGACACCGAGGCATCGAAATAGACCCATCAAAAATCAAGGCGATTATGGAAATGCCCATGCCAAGAACTCTTAAACAACCGCGGTCTCTCCAAAGAAAGCTCGCGTATATTCGGCGGTTCATAGCCAACCTCTCCGGTAAATGCTGCCCCTACAACCATCTAATGAAGAAGGAGACCCCGTTTGTTTGGGATTGTAAATGCCAAAATGCACTGGACGAAATCAAGCAATACCTGCAGAACCCGCCGGTACTGACCGCTCCGGTCAAAGGAAAGCCCCTCATCCTGTACACAACGGACCTTGAAGGTTCTTTAGGCACACTATGGGCACAGGAAAACGATCAGAGAAAGGAGAGAGCTCTCTACTATTTGAGTCGAGTTCTACCGGGGGCAGAAAACAACTACTCCCCTATCGAAAAACACTATCTGGCACTGATCTTCGCGATAACGAAGCTCAGGCACTATGCCTTGGCACATGAGGTCCAACTCATATCAAAGGTGGATCCTCTCTAATATTTGATGTCAAGAGCCATACTAATAGGAAGGCTTGCCAAATGGGCCCTCCTCTTGATGGAGTTCTCAATAACGTATCGACCCCTCAAGGCAGTGAAAGGCCAGGCCATCCCCGACTTTCTCGCAGAGCATCCGATACCAGCCGACTCTCCCTTAAATTGCGAATTGCCAGACGAACATGCGTTCGATACAATCAAAGGAGGGAAGGAAGGAAATAATGTCCAATGGGAACTATACTTCGATGGAGCATCTTCCTTGAAGAAACGAAAGCAAAGCACCCCTATAATCGAAGCTGGGGTGGGCCTTATCTTCATGACTCCGCAAGGAGGGATAATGCGTTTCGCCCTTTCCTTAACAGAGCCGAGGACAAACAATGAAGCTGAGCATGAAGCTTTGATAGCGGGTGTTGAGATTGCTGTTGACATGAGAATCGAAAACCTCCCCATATATGGAGACTCCCAGCTAGTCGTTAGCCAAGTAAATGGTACTATCAGACGTGTAAACTGGAGTTGGTAAAATATGGTGAAAGAGTGCAGCAACTGCTGACTCAAATTCTCTCCTACATCCTGGAAAGCATACCGCGCACGGAAAATAACAAGGCGGATGCGTTAGCCAAGCTCGCTAAAGAACTGGCCGACGAAAACCTCGATGACTAAGGATCATTGTGCAAAGCCGCCGAATTCTTGCGCCAGCAGAAATATCTCCGGAGTCGTCTAAAAGAAAGGAAGCGACCAAACATGCAGCCTTCTAATTACGGGATGAAAAAAGGCTAAGGATTGGAGAGAAGTCTTCATAGATTACTTCAAATCCCATCGAACACCCGAAAACGCATCTTCAAGACACCAGCTCATGAAACGAGCTCTGTCTTTTGCCTTCGTCAGTGATACTCTATATAAGAGATCGTTCGACAGTTTGTGGCTAAGGTTCCTGGGACTAGAAAAGGCAAGGCGAGTTGTCCAAGAAACCCACGACGGACTTTGCGGTTCTCATCAAGCCGGGCCAAAGATGAAGCTGAAGATCAAGAGAATGGGTTACTATTGGCCCACAATGATTCAGGACTGTCTAGAATATGCGAAGCAGTGTCACTGATGCCAGGTTCACGGGGACTTCGTCCACTAGCATTCAAATCCACTACACCCAACACTGGCTAGTTGGCCGTTCGAAATGTGGGGAACCGATATAATTGAGCCTATCGAACCAGCGTCATCCAAAGAATATCGGTTCATATTGGCAACAACCGATTACTTCTCTAAGTGGGCAGAGGCAGTACCGCTAAAGGAAGTGAAGACGGAGAACATCCTCCATTTTTTCAAGACACATATTATCTACCGGTTCGGCACTCCGCGACGGATAATCTCGGATAATGGGCCAGCCTACAGGAGCCATAAAATCAGCCGCTTAGCACATCATCATAATATAGACTGGAGATACTCTTCAGTCTATAATTTTCGAGCTAACGGTCTAGCTGAAACTTTCAACAAGACCTTGACGAAGATTATAAAGAAAACGGTGTTCAGAAATAAAAGGGACCGGCACGAGAGACTGCATGAAGCTCTCTTGGCGTATCGAACTACGTTTAAAACGGTCATGAATACAACGCCATTCGCGTTGGTATTCGGCATGGAAGTGGTACTTTCCTTGGAGATAGAACTACCCTCTCTACGAGTGGCAGTTCGATACGAGCTGACGGATGAAGAAAATGCCCATCTTCGGCTTGAGGAGCTCGATGTCCTTGATGAAACTCATCTCATAGCGCAGCAAAACCTGGAAGTTTACAAAGCAAGGATGACGCGCTCATACGAAAAACTAACCAGACCAAGAACATTCCGCCAAGACGAACTCGTGCGAGTCGTAAAAAGACCTATGATCCCCAACCATGCAAAGCGGGGGAAATTCGAGCCGGACTGTGAAGGCCCGTACATCATAGACAAGGTCTACTAAGGCGGGGCCTACTTGCTCATGGATATGCATGGCGAAAGACCCTTCCGGCCAATAAACGACCGGTTCCTTAAGAAATACTATGCTTGACAAGTCAAGACTTAGGTTAATGATAGATAACGACGCTTGTGTCCGCTCGCTATCTTCCCGAGTCAAAACTCTAGAAATAGCATACAACGGAATTTCCGCCCCAAACATAGCGATAAAGGACCGAGATGTCCCTAAACTAATAATGGAGCGAAATGTCCTTAAACTAACCATTGCACCAAAAGGGTGATAGTGGACCGCTATGTTCTTAAACTAGCAATGGACCAAGATGTCCATAAACTAATAACGGACCGAAATGTTCTTAAACTAACCATTGTCACTAAATGGGTGATAGTGGACCACTACGTCCTTAAACCGGCAAAGGACCGCGATGTCCCTGAACTAACAACGGACCGAAATGTCCTTAAACTAACCATTGTCAGCAAAAGGGTGATAGTGGACCACTACGTTCTTAAACTGGTAATGGACCGAGATATCCCTAAACTAACAACGGACTGAAATGTCCTCAAACTAACCGTTGCCACCAAAATGGTGATAATGGACCACTACGTCCTTAAACTGGCAATGGACCGAAATGTCCCTAAACTAGTATTCCGCCTTAAACATGGCGCATCGTCCCAAATATAGCGATATCTTCTCTTGGGATCTATATTGCAATCAAAGCTCCAACGGCAAAGACCGCAACCCAAGTCAAAAAAGGGTATGTCCACAAGCGAAATGGGCACGGATGAAAGCTCGAAAGGGCGCCGTGAGTAAAAACAGCAGGGCTACCGGCGAGCTTGTGAAAACCCGAAAGGGCGCAATTTCGTAAAATTTTCACTTACGAGATCCTCTCGACTCGTAAGGAGAACTCCCCCTATGAGACCCTCATGGTTCATAGGATTCAAAGACTTAAGCTAGAGGGACCTGGACCTATTCTTAAGCCGTCGTATCCCCTAAGTTGCCCTACAGGAGGTACAATGTTGGCCCTTGTATACAATCCACGGGCACAAATAAACATTTCCCACAGCAGGTTCCACCAATCACGAGGAATATCCTCATATGGTGAACGACACTTGTAAGTCCTCTCGACTTATAAGGAGAAAATACTCTTATGAGATCTTTACGACTTATAAAGAGAAAACACCACTTAGAAGTCCTCACGACTTCTAAGGAGAACATACACCTACGAGATCCTCACGACTCATAGGGAAAAATACCTTTATGAGACCCTTATAGCTCATAAAGTCAAAAAGCCTTAGTCGGCAGGATCCTAACCCTATTTGCTTAGCCACCTTTGTTCAAATCAGTAAAGTCAAATGAACATTACGGGGTTTTTTTAAGGGGTAGATTAGTACAGAATGTGTTAAAAGTGGCACAATCATGGTCACTTTAATACACCTAACCTGAATATCTGTTGCTGTTGTCCCGTGGCTTAACGGTTTCTTGTGCTCCGTATACCATAGTCCACGGAATAGTTGGACTCCTCTCGTATACACTGGCAAATTCTGTACCAAGGTACAAACAACCGCGTTAACATAACAATCATATATTATACTAGATATATTCTCTTTACCTGTTCAGTCTATTTCTATCTCTCTTTGGGACTTACCGAGCGATTGTTCGCTGACGACATTCATTTTCTATTCTTTCTTTGGAATGTTGTCAGGAGGACCCGACTCTCTGGAGATCGAGCCCAGCTCAGAAGACTTGGAGCAGTTTATCGAGGACCCGGAACTCTAGTCACTTGTATATACTTTTACTTTCTGTTCATGCTATTGTTTAGGCATTGCTTTCCACATTGTATTTACTTTTCAATTGTATTATAAAGAATGTTTAATAAATAAAAAGTTGTTGTTCATTTACATCTTATGTCTTTCTTGTGTACATTTATATTATATTGCTTATTTACGCTTAACGTGTTTACTTCTGAGTAAATATGTCGCGAGCCTAGTCACGTCTCCTTACCGTACACCGGGAAGCGGGGTGTGACAAAGTTTTGTTGGCGGCCCATGCAGGTCAGTTCTGGATGGAAACCTAAGTAATATATCACAAGAATCAGCAACTAAAACATACTTTATATTTCCTATTCCTTGAATCTATCCTTACCCTATTTTTCTTTCAAGGTTATGGATTCCCCGAACAATACTAGCACCAACGTGAACGGCAACACCACACCACCACCTCTTCCACTTACGCCTACCATTGTAGCTTCGATCAATGAGTAGACGATACTGCTCGAGGCAATAAAGAGTCTCCTGGAGGGACAGCAGCAGCAAACCGCTATCCTACTGAACCGTCTAGAAGCGGAAGAACCTGGAGTGAAGTAATTCTGGGCACTACATCCTAAACAATTCTCTGGGAAAGAGAGCCCTTTGGATGCTGAGGAATGGGCTCAATCAATCGAAGATGATCTGGCAGCAGTACAAGTGCCAAACATTGCTTGGGTAAGGGTTGCAAAGCTGAAACTTACAGATAACATCCGAGTATGATGGAAGGTGGAAGAAAGCCGTCTTACCCAGCCAATCGAATAGAAGACTTTTCGCGACATGTTCGACGAGAAGTATTTTCCCGAGACTGCCCGATTTGACATGGAGCAGCAATTCATCCACCTACAATAAGGTTCTATGTGGAGCAAATCCATGGATGAGTATGATGCTGAGTTCACTATGTTGAGCAGGTAAAATATGTCTCAAATATTCGAATTTTCTGATATCACATACTACATAGCTAACACAAGACCGTAACAGGTTCGCGGCACATGTCATACCGACTGCTGAGATCAGGGCCAGAAGATTTCAGCAGGGGTTGGACCAGGAGATCTAAGCTGCATTAGCTATAGGGTATTTCCCAACCCACGACTTGGCTTTGAAAGTTGCCCGTCGATACGAGGCAGTAGTGAAGAAGAAGGGCAGACCTCAATCTGCCAGTATGAAGCGCCCTGCTACTCAGATAGCAGGAGGAGGCTCTTCCAGGCCACCTTTTGTACCCAGGAGACCGGGAGTACCTTTCAACCGGCCCAATCCAGACTTTTGCATGTACTGCAGGAGGAATGGACACCTGGCGAAGGACTGTAGGCATGCTAATCACCTTTGCTTAGTCCGTGGCTCATCCACACATGATATTGGATCTTGTCCTCGTAGACTCAATACAAATCCTGCACTCAGACCAGCAATCACCTATCCGCAGCAGCCAGCTATCCAGGCACCTGCACCACATCTTGCTCTCCCTGCTCCACCTCCTCGTGGACCTACTACACCTCCTCCTCGTCAGTTCTATCAAGCACAAAGGAACCTACCTCAAGGACAGAGGAACGGACAGAGGAATGCTCCTCCAGCAAGGAGGAATGTACCGAGACGACAAGGTTTCACAATGACTGTGGAAGAAGCTGAAGCCACTGGCCAAGTCATCACTGGTAACTCTTTTCTTTCAAGCTTTCTTTCAATCCTTATACATATCAAATATCTTTTCCTATACCTAAAACATATCCCACATAACTTAGGTACAATCTTAGTAGCCCCACTTCCTGCACTAGCGCTCTTTGATACTGGAGCATCTCGTTGCTTTATGTCGCAACGGTTCGTCCGAACTCATACGATTCCAGTCAAACCACTCGTATCCAGCATGAATGTCAGTTCAGGTAACGACGTTTTAAAGGCAACAATGGGATACGACATGTGTTTAGTGGTCGTCTGCAGCAGAGAATTTTATGCTGAATTCGAGGTGCTGGACATACCGAACTTCAATGTAGTTTTGGGTATGGATTGGCTAGGAACTTTCTATGCTACCATCGACCGTCGTCAAAGTAGGGTAGTGTTCGAGATTTCAAAGCATCCGGTCTTTTATTTCAAAAGTGGAGACCGTACACTGGAGCCTAGCACATACAAAGCAAAACCGAAGAAAATAGTGATTGCAAGTCTAAAGGTGGGAGAAGATAAGCCAGAGGTAGTTCGAGAGTTCGTTGATGTATTTCCTGAAGAAATATCAGGTTTGCCTCCTGATCGAGCTCTTGAATTTGGAATTGATTTAGTACCTGGAGCACAACCGGTGATCAAAGCACCATATCGCTTAAGTCTAAAAGGTTTGAAGGAGATCCGTACTCAGCTGGACGAACTTCTGCAGAAAGGATGTATTCGTCCCAATACTTCAAGTTGGGGATCTCCAGTTTTGCTTGTGAAGAAGATGGAAGGTTCATACAGAATGTGCATTGACTACCGCGCTCTAAACAAAGTCACGATAAAGAACAAGTATCCACTACTGTGAATCGACGATCTATTTGATCAGCTAAGTGGGTCTTGCATTTTCTTAAAGATAGATCTTTGTTCGGATTATCATCAGGTGAAGGTCAAAGAGTCTGATATTCCGAAGATGGCATTCAGGACTCGCTATGGACATTATGAGTTTCTCGTGATGCTATTTGGAGTGACTAATACACCAGCCATATTCATGAACCTAATGAATCAAGTTTTCCAAGAATACCTAGACAGGTTTGTTGTGATTTTCATCGACGACATCCTAGTATATTCAAAGAATCGGAAAGAGCACGTTGAACATTTACGAATTGTCCTGGAGACCTTGCGACAGCATCAACTCTATGCCAAGTAAAGCAAGTGCGAGTTTTGGCTAAATCAAGTCGGATTTCTCGGGCATATCGTTTCAGGTGAAGGAATCTCTGTAGATCTAGTTAAAGTATCACCAGTAAGCGAATAGCCGACACCAGAGACAGTGAAGGACATTCGAAGTTTCTTGGGATTAGTGGGATACTACCGAAAATTCATAGAAGGCTTTTCGAAGATTGCAACACCCCTGACCAAGCTCATACGTAAAGATGAAGAATCCGTATGGTCAGAAGCATGCGATCAAGTTTTTGTAGAATTCAATTCAAGATTGACAACAACGCCTATTCTCGTAATACCAGACCAATCTGGAGGTTCGTAGTGCATTGCGATGCATCCGGTAAGGGATTGGGATATGTTCTACACCAGCACAGTAAAGTTGTAGCTTATGCATCAAGACAGTTGAAGATTCATGAGCGCAATTATCCAACGCATGACTTAGAGTTGGCAGCTGTTATATTTGCACTAAATATTTGGCGTCGTTATCTTCTTGGAAAATAGGTAGATATATACACAGACCACAAAAGTCTGAAGTATGTGTTTATTCAGAAATAGTTGAATATGCGGCAGAGAAGATGGTTAAAACTTATGGCGGACTTCAATATCAACCTACAATATCATCCAGGGAAGATGAATGTAGTTCCTGATGCACTTAGTCGCCAACCACTATCAATGAATCTCACCACACAGTGGAAGCTACAGCAAGATTTGCACCAGATGGAGATAGAAGTGGTCATGCCAGGTAACGCTTCAAGTTTCATGAACTTATAAGTTCAATCTACAATTGTCAATCAGATCAAAACAGCTCAAGCAAGTGATGCCAAGTTGCAAAAGATCAGAGAACAAGTAGAAAGTGGACTTAGAACAGACTTCATCATCCATGAAGAAGGATCTTTGAGATACGGAAGAAAATTGTGTGTACCGCAAGGTCTTGTTCGGGAAGAGTTGATGAAATAAGCTCACAGCTTTCTATACTCAGTACACCTTGGTGGTACAAAGATATACAAAAATATACATCAACGTTACTGGTGGCATGGAATGAATCGTGAAGTATCCAGAAGTGTCGCCAAATGTTTGGTTTGTCAGCAAGTGAAAGCTGAACATCACAGGACTGCTGGTTTACTTCAACCGTTACCTATCCCAGAATGGAAGTGGCAACACATTACCATGGATTTTGTGACTGCTCTTCGTCACAACACAAAAGGTAACGATGTAGTATGGGTTATTGTGGATCGACTCACAAAGTCGGCTCATTTTATTCCCTTTCGAGTTCGCCAATCTTCCGAGACACTAGCAAAGAAGTACATGGAGGTGAGTTTGAATCTAAGTAAGATTTAACTCTTCAATGTGTACTATCTCTGATACCCATGAACTCATGCAGTAGGAGTAGATGGTCCAGACTTATTGTTTTCATTTTGGGGTTACCCAAGTAGACTATTTCTTCGTATTCCTCGGTATCTCTCCCAAATATCGGGATAGTGGCGACAAATTTCTGTTTATTCTCCGACTTGTGGCACCTTTCAGTATCCTCGAAATCTGGTAGGAAGTACTCTGCGGCTTCGTATTTCCGGACTTCGTTTACGGAGAACAGATTTAGCTTTCCCGTGACGGTGTACTCCGAGCCATCCTTGAAATACTTCATACACTGATGTTGTGTAGAAGGGATGACGTTGTACTCATGTAACCAAGGCCTGTCGAGCAAAGCGTTATAACAAGTCTTGGCGTTAATGACATGAAATTTGATGTCAGTGACGAGCAATCCGAAGCATAGTGTCAGTATTACGGAACCAAGCATCCATGATGACTACGAGTCGAACCCTGAGATGGTAATTTTATCTCGGGTATGGTGCTGAAAGTTCATGCAAATTTCTTTCTGCATTCTCACGTTAAGAAGGTTAATGGAGGATCCTTTGTCGACAAGGATTTTCCTATCTTGATGTCATGGCAATACCCAGTGACATATAACGGGAGATTATGCTCGCGTGTACTAAGAAGGAGATCTTCATCACTGAATGTAATATCAGCTGTGTGGACCTCTGCCAGTTCATCTTTCATCTTCTCCTCTGCGAGGAAAACTTGGAACTGATCAGGCTCTTGTAATGCCTTGATCAGGGAATCCCGTGCCTCTTTGGACAGGAGGAGAGTATCCAATATGCTCAGTTGTGAGGGTATTTTTCTCAAATGTACCAGGACATTGTAATCCATCTTATTTTTCTTAGGCGGGTCTTATGTGGTGAAATCTTTTACCACTCCGTCATCAAAGGCAATTTCCTCAGGGATTTTCCTTTTCCCTTTGTCTTTTCGTTCGAAGCTTTATTTGTAGGTCCGAGATTCTTCTTAGGTTGCGTGCGGTTACACAACTGAATATTCTTGCAGTTCTTCTCCTCTTCTTTTTTTTCCGGAGGCGGAGTCTTTGAAGAGAGGGCTGAGAGGTATTTCGTCCTCAGAATCGCTCCCGAAGGTAAGAACTTGGGGTTTTTTCCCTTTCCGAATTGGTACAAACCATATGTGTCAGTTGTTTCTTCATGTGTGTTTGTTCCACTATTTTGCCGTTGATGAGAGCAATCTTCGCGCTTCATCCTCTTGAAGTGATTTTTATGGGCAACGTATCCTTTCCACCACTTCTTGAAGGCACAGAAGTCCCCGATGAGGTGGCTAACCCTCCGATGATATAAGCAGTAGTTTGGATGTGATTCTTCTCCATTGAGGCATATGATCCCGGGAGTGTTCTTTATGAGAGGTGGCAATTTCATTCCTATTGACAGGGTTTTGGCGAACCACTTCTCTGTTTTGATCCTGCTCTTACTTGTTCAGGTGTGTTTTGGTTTGGTTGGAGTACTTTATAACTCGTCCTCACCGTAGCTTATTTATCTAGACGCTGACGCTTAGCCTTTTCATATATGGTTGTCTCGCGTTCTCGGTCAATTTTTCTTTTTTGAAAGGCTTCGTCTAGCGGCCTTTCAATCGGGACTTCTTCTGGTAGTTCCGAGGATTTTAGCACCGATTCCGCCTCCAGTTCCTCTGTGTTTTTATCTGACGCTGAGGGAGCCTCTTCATCATATAACAACGAATGAGAGACCATGTGGAAACTTGCCATACGGTCTTCGGTGTTCTCTGATGAGTCATTTCCCTCATCATTGTTACTATCTTTGACCTCAAGAATATACTTGAGGAATTCTTTGAGCGTGACCGATGTCCGCGCCTTCTTGTTATACTCCTCCAGTGCGTTTATGTATTTTTGTATATCTATGCACTTGTCGTCATACTCGGCAGGCTGCATAGGCTTCTCGGTCTTCTTCTTTTCTTCGAAGACTTCGAAGACTTGACTTGGGGTTTTTTCCACTCGTCAACAATTTTCAATGCGGGACGAGATTTTAGCATCTCTTCGATTATTTAGGATTTAAGTGGGCTTATCCACCTGACTGCCGGACATGCATGCAGATCTTTCAGCATTCTTTTGGTTTTTGCTGAAAGATCTACTTCCCATAGAGTTTTTTCCACAAGTGAGCATGACGCCCCTTGCGCATCCATCTTTTTAGGAGTGTACTTATGGGGTGGGTTTACCTTCCAGTTATCAGACAGTGCAGATTTTCCTTATTGATACTAGTCTTCGACCCAGTTTTTGAAGACATAGCAATTTTCAATTGGGTGGCTCACCATTCTATGATAGAAGCAATAATTAGGGTTGTTGACGTCGTCAGGTTGTGCTGGACGCCGCGGGTCTGGCAATGTGATGAGTTTATTACGTATTGCCAACATGCATTACCAATTCGAACAGTCTCCTCGTCTTATCGCGAGAAACGAGAAAGTACGTCCTATCCTTTCTTCTAAGGAAGGGCACAGACATGCATTGTTTTGGCGAGCATCTGGTTTTAGGCCACTCGGCTATTGTTGCATGTTAGCAATGAAGGCTGCTTTCCCTTTGCCCTTAGCATTTAGAGGGTCCTTATTTAAGGAGGAAGGCTCATGGCCCATCTGGTCCATGTAGGCCAGTTTATATATCAGAGCCTGAATGGTTGTGGGCTTGAAGAACGTCATTGGGACACAGTCATTTGAGGATCAAGGGTCCTGATGAACATGCCCACGACAGGAGACTCTTCAATGCGCTGTTCGCACTTGGACCACATGTTCCGCCACCGAATCGCGTATTGGACCCATGTTTCCCCCGGCTTTACCCTGCCATTGATTAATGCCGTGATCAGAGTGCGTTCGCTTGCACTGGCAAAACGCTGTGTGAACAACAATTCCATTTCTGCGAATATTTTCACGGAGTCATTTGGGAGCTCCGAATACCATTCGAACGCTGTTTCTGACAAGTTGCCAACGAACTGGCGAAATAACAATTTGTCGTCACCTCCAGTTTTGTTGCTCGGAGCTCTGAATTGAGCGACGTATTGATGAGTGTTGCATGTTCCTTTGTAGACATGAAACTTGGGGATCGTATATCCCGGCGGGTATTTGATTTGTTCATATCAGCATGGATATGGTCGCCCGGTTCTGACAATTTGGCCGACGGCTTCATTAACTTGATGAGCTCTTATTTGTTGAGCAATGTAATCATCAAGGGCCGCCTTGGAAATCGTTTCTTCCTTGACCGTACGAAAGGCCGGAAGAGTGTTTGATGTTTCCCCTCTATCATCCTCGATGATCATCGGCGGAGCTCCGGTGGGGGTTCTGGTTGGATGACCATTCTAACCATGTCTTGGAATAAGAGAGACATCTGCTTTATGTTAGCATCTTGCTCAGCAGCCTCTTTGTTCTTTCTCTCGAGCACCCTTCGCTGAAACTCTGTATCGGTCTCCTGCTTAAGGCGTTGTTCAGCCTCTTTGTCCGGAATTTCTTTCTGTCCAGTGAGTGCCATCATTTTGTTCATCATTTCTTGGAGCTTTTGTTGCTGCTCCTAAGCCTTTGTCAGCGGCCGAGTTTGCGGTCAATGAGTCACCGAAGCACGGCTCCCTTCATGCTCATTGGTCATATAGACCGTATAAACGATTATGCCCCCAGACTTGGGGCGTTTAGATCCATCTCCTTTGGAATTTGCCGCGGGCGATAGAGTTTTTTCCAGTCTCGTTCTTTTATGAGAGACTGGAGTTGAAGGAGCCGTTGTGATAGGCACCTGTTTAGGAGAAATCCCTCGTTGTATGGCGGAGGAGTGGTCTTTTTCTTGTTAGACCTTTGATTTCTTTGGTTGACAAGAGTAGTTTTTGTCAATGACAGAGTCTTGGACTTTTCGCCAGACCCTATGAATTTGCCAGGAGAGCTGCTGATAAGGCCGCTCCGGTTTTTCCTACACTGTAACTTTTGCAGGCGGGGGAGATTTCTTTAGCACCGCCATTGGGGAGTTGTTGTGCACTTTCCTAAGCGGTTCAAAACTGTTCCCAGTTAGAACAGCATCGTCGACATCCACCATAGGAGCTGGTGGGGTGAGTCCAGAAGGGGAGTTGGCCCCGTCTTCTCTCACTCGACGCCTGTGGCGACGTCAAGCGTTCCTCGCAGAAGGGACCGCCTCAGTTTTGGAAGCGGCTTTATCGTGCCCCCGACTTTGATGAGAGATTTCAATCGACGTCAGCCTGTTGAAGACTGACGTTCTTGATGGAGTTTTAGGAGAGCCGGCCAATCTTTCGAAGACTGATCGTCTGATAGGGGAAGCACCTTTGATGGCTTCATCTGTAGTAGGAGTAGGAAGGGCTAACCATTTTGGGGTAGCACCTTCAGGTATCACGAGCTTCTTTATGGGCTCATTTGAGTTCTTGCTCAGCCTGTTGAAGACTGAGACACCAGAGTTTGATGGTTGGCTTATGGGGGCCGTCATGGTTGCCAGTCGATCGAAGACCGGCCTTCTAAGAGCTTCTCCTGGTGGTGTTGAGGCACCGAAACTCACAGGTGGGAGTATGGTCCCAAAAAATAGTCCGGTAGTGGCCTGTGTGACCTTTCCTACCGGCATTGAGAAAATAGAGGCCGCGTGGGGCCCATAGGTCACTCCTCCAGTTGGGGTAGAGCAGGAGTTACTGTTGCATGAGGTGCAGTTGAGAGCCATTGATTTTCTAGCATAGGAGCAAGACACCAAGTTTACCTTGAATCATAGGGAAACCATAGCGAATCACGATTTTATTCACGAAACAAGACACACGAAGTGTGGAATGGAAAGAGGAAAAGGTCCCACCGGACATGCCAGAATCTGTTTACCGCCGATAACAGAGACGGATTGGGATAGATTGCCTTGCCTGAATTTGGGAGCAGATACTATTTGGAGTTATCCATCCACCTCTCCGAAGAAACCAAGTTGATTTATGACACCGTATATCGGAAGTATGGATAGATGCGACCGTTGTGGCAAACTTTATCAGATTCCCCCAAATTTGTGAGAGGTTTTTGATTGTTGGGACGCTCTTCCCTGTAGGCGCAAGCCCCTGCAGATAATTATGTTATCGCGTTGCGACAACCACTTTCTCCTGCTCTAGTAGTTCTCTTTGTATCGTGTGTTATTTTGTTTGTTAAGGTTGCTCGTGGATTGTATACGGAGACTATTTTATGTTATCGCCCGTAGCGCGCGAATTAGTTCAAATCCGTATATTTGAGATTTGGGTTATGAACTTAAGTTATATGTTCCTTTAGTTCAAAAAATGTTTTGTTTGGTTTACAAACCGTTAATCTATTTTAAGATTAAGATCAACTTAAACATATGAGCATTTGGGCTCAATTTATTTTAACTAAGAATATATTAGTTCTGTTTGAGACTAAGATCAACTTAGCAATATTTCAAGGATCTTTTTTTTATTAAGATCCAACAACAGAGTATTTAGGCTCAGATGCTAGAAATTTCAGATAGAGACTTCTAGCCAATTTGGGCTTGGTCTGCTTGGTCTTTTCTTCTTTCTTATTTTTTCTTTTATTCAAAAGTGTTTAGCATTTATTTGGGTCATGTTTTCTTAGCCTCCTTTTTTTACAGGAGTGCTAAGCACTTATTTGGAGCTCTAGCGCACACATGGGTATCATGTGAATCCTTCAGTCATGGGCGCTGCCCAATCAGTGCTAAGCACTCAGTGATTTTGACTGAATATATATAGTACTATGCACTTTTATATGGCGTCCACGTGAGGAGTCATATCATTTATTTTGTTCTCCCACCTGTATTTTACGTGAGGCACTAGGCGCTGCTCAATCAGTACTAAGCACTCAACCATTTTGGTTGCATATGAAGTGCTAAGTATTTTTACTCAGCGCTCACGTGTCTTTCACGTGAGGCGCTGACCTTCTGTTTTGAGCGTACACATGAGAAACACGTAGGGCGCTGAATCTTTTGTTTAGTGGCGCCAACGTATTTTCATGTGAGACGCTGAGCTCCTTTTCTCTTTTTTTCTAGAGATTGAAACTTTGTTAATAGCATTTTGACCATTAATGATCACCAAGATCTTTGTTTCTGGGATCGAATTTTTTTTAAGAACCAAGTTCTTATTTTTTAGAGGAATTAAAGTCTAAGAGTATAGGTTCTTTTTCTTTTTAATCTAGTACCTTTTTCCCTAAATTTTAAGTATGAAGAACAGAATCTTTCCGATGAGAAATTCTCAACTTGTGGGGAGGTTTGTTTTTCAAATCTCAAATTAAAGAAAAAACTAAGTTCTTTCTTTCATATGAAGGGTTAAACCCTTGTTTTTGTTTATACTAGACAAATGAGATATTTTGGTCTCTTGTTTTTCTTTATCTAGAGTTTGAAAAACGAGAGATCTTCTTCTTCTTTTGAGAATTGAATTCTCTGTTTTTCTTTTTGTGGTGAAACTTATGGGGTCAATTCTCTATCTCTCTGTGTGTCTTTGAGACTTGAAATCTCGGGTCGTTTAAATCGTACAGGCAAATTTGTTAATGAGTTTGAGAAAATCTCTCATTTGAGAGATACCAATTGATTTAATTGGTCTTAAAATTGCTCGGGAGATTTTACCCACCGTTGGATTTTGATCTAGTGATTTCTGTTTCACAGAATATGTTTTCTTGTTTTTAACAAAATTGGGAAAATATTTTTCCATATACAGAATTTTATTCTGTCAAATGGTGATATTTTAATCACCATTAGATTTTTGATCTCAGGGTTCTCTATTTTACAGACAACAATTTTTCTTTGTTTGGAAAGATTGGAGAAATATATTTCTAAAATAGAATTTAATTTTATCATTGGATTTTTGATCCAACCGAGAATATCTTTCTCACTTGGAAAGATTGAGGAGATATTTTCTCTTAGTAGAGTTTAATTCTACTATTTGATGATTTATCATCAACATTGGATTTTAACACAGAATATCTCAGAGTTTTGGGAAATATTTCCAATGTAGAATTTAATTCTATCTGCTTTTAATTTGGACGCCGGCGCTCATGTGTTGTGCACGTGGGCACCACTTAAGAATTTAATTTTTATATATAATAGACGCTCCAGTATTTTGCATATTGGCACCCACGTCAATTTCACGTGCGGCGCCACCATAGATTTTAATCCTATAAAAGATTGGCGTTGGTGCTAGCGCTCTCGTATGGAGCACGTGAGGTGCTGCCTCATTAGAATTTAACAGAGCTTATCTCTTTTTATTATGTTTAATTATTATGGGAACACTCTCTCTCCCCGCGTTCGTCCTCCGTTGATTTTTCATTTTCCACTTTTGTAAATTTATGATGTTAAAATTGTAAAGGAATGCGTAATATGTATTGTAATCGTATTTGGATAATCGATATTTGAATGGAATGAAATTTGTATTAGAATCGTTATTTGAATGGAATGGAATCGATATTAAATTGAAATAGATTGGATTAGATATTTGCTTGGTTCTTTCAATTTTTTTACCGTAATTCCGTTGAAATAGTCTATTTCGACGATAAATTTCCGTTGAAATGGAATGGAAACAATTTCGATGACAATTTACTGTCGAAATATAAAAAAGTATTTTTAAATGATTTCTGAATCAATTTTTTAACTTAAAAACTTAATAATTTCGAAAGAACTTACCCGTCGATAAGAAAACTATTTCGACGGGAATTAGCCGTCGAAATAGTTTTGATTATTGCGACGAACTTTAGCTGTCGAAATAACTTATTGCGATACAATCTATTGCGTCGGCATTTCTTCGTGGCTATTTGATGTCACCCGACGAAATAGACCTTTTTCGATGGTAAATTGCCGTCGAAATAGATGTCTATTTACTGTAGTGAATGACAGATATTTTAAAATGGAAAAGAGTTGCATCAAAATATTAATAACCAATTGATTTTGAAATTAAGTTACTTGGTACCAACACCGCTAGATTTCGAAAATACAAAGAGCAGAAGCTCAGTAGCAGTTTCTTGTAGGATTATTGAAACCCTAGGTTTAATTTCCATGATATTCTGTTTACATTGCATGTATTTTTCATAAGATTTCGTAGTAAGGACATATTTTGGTAGAGTTTGATGACATTTTTGGAAAAACTTTTGACTGGCCTGATTTCATTTGGTAGTTGATCATGCAATGTCATGATGTTAATTTGGGTAGGACTCTGAATTAAAGTAGAAGAGACAAAGATATTTAAGGGAGTAAAACATTTCCAGACCATATGGTTTGTATGCGTGCAATCTCGGTTTCGTAAAATCGGGATATGGAAAAGTTTAGATTTCTTTGGCAACATGGATTTTAAAACCAGGCTTTCATTTATTTAATTTTTTTAAAAAAAACTATTATAATCAATTTAACATCTATTTAAATGAAAACTTGAAATACAAATCAAATATAATTTTAAAGATTGATTTTTATCTTACTTTTTTGGGAGGTGGGGAGGAGGCGTGGTGATTTTGTGAAATTATACTCCTTTGGGAGTCCAGAAAGAGGGTTTCAATATTGTAAGGATTACGTATCTGCTACACAGCAGAAATCCAAAACCACTGTTTTAAGGCAGAATGAAAAAAACTATCCAACAGATACCAAATCATACAAAAATAACACACTAACAAAAACACAAAAAATTTATCCAGGTTCAGCGCAACCATACACCTAATTCGAAGCCTTGCACTTATGAAAAAGAATTATAAGAGATTACACCAATTTCTCACCCTCCTTTACAAAGAAATATCCTTTCTTATAAAACCTCCCTCTATCCGCGACCGCGCTTGGCCGTTCTTTTCCACTTTAATCAAACCCTAATTTATTTGAGAATTATGGATACCACAAAATTCTTGAGAAAGCCTCATATTTATAGGGTAAATAAATGTTATGAGATAAATCCATATTTAAATTATAGATAAATATGAATTTAATCTATATATATATTAGATTTAAATCTAAATTAAAGAGATTATATTTAAACCCTAACTAATACCTAATTAATCTTGAATTTAAATCGAATTTCAACAATCGCCATCTTGATTCAAATTTGCTATAATCTCCACATTCTCAATATCTTGGAACTCCGTTCTCGTCGTCTTTTTCCCGAAGGCAACTCAACAATATACTGGGCACAACTTGGAATTTGGACCGAAACCATCTCAGAAATGTGTTTGCCGAATTCTCCACGGTACCAACCTCCGTAAGAGACGTCGCCTTCTTCTTGGACTCTACGAAGAACACTCTCACCTCCTCTGGAACTCTCAAACCTAACAATCTCCGTAAATCGATGGCTTCCATTGTTGAAACCGCGATAACAGCCTGAAACGTCGATCAACTGGGCACCGCATTTGTGCCCTACGTGTAACCCGTCGTTGAACTCTATCTGCACCTATCACCGACATATACTGTCATGACACATCCATCCACATCGACTCATCTGAATGATGAGCCGAACCCTTCACTATCTCTCAAGTATCTCAGAATTCACTCCACTACCTTTCCATACTCTCCGCTCGGAATACTCAAGTATCTGCTGACTGCTCTAACTGCATGTGCAATACTCGGTCGCATGCATCCTACACCAACATCTGCACTCACATATAACACTAAAAACACATCATCTCTGTCTGCATCTGACCCTGATGATAATATCGCTGAAAGCCTAAAGTGCGCCTCTAAGTGAGAAGACATGGGTTGAGCCTTCTCCATTCCATACCGAGTTAGAACCTGCTTAATACACTGCTGCAACCGACGCAACTCCCCATCCATGACACTATCCATACCATGAATTAAACATGCAGTCTTTCTGTTGAACTCTCGAAACTCTTGCCTTGGAGACTTGTCCCTAACCAATCATGTGCGTCAAACTGTTCTCGACCTCTGCACCACTGGATTTTCTGCACTCTCCACCTGAATCGAAGTACCGACCACCTCATCTAGACCGTGACTTCGAACTTAATCTCACTTGGCAGCATACCTAGTCTTCGTTCACCATCTGACCAAATCTGTTTTCTTTGAAGTATCGGAGATTTAATAAATATCACTCGGCTGATTACTCCACTCCGGCTCCCAGAACACCACGACCTGTACCCTTTTCCTCCACCTTCAAAGCTGACAAGTGAACATCTCTCGACCCTCGGCTCCTCGGTGCACCCAATAATGCGAAGCCCCGAGTAATCTCTAGCCCCTCCAGTCTATACTTTTTCAGAAATTTCCATATCTACCGTCGTCGATGGTGACCGATTGGTGAAGTACTCGGCAGTAGTAGGACTTCAGCCCAAAACTCCATCGGAAACCGGCCATAAGTCGTAAAGATCTGTTCTTCCTAACTGTCCGAAACCGGCCATAACCCCGCAATGCCATCTGACTGAGAATCTCTTAACATGGTGTACTGATTCACGATCCTCTCCGGCCTGCTCAATTCTGCGAACTCCTGTGAAGCGGACTCTCTTCCTAATTCTAACCGAAGAATCATTACGTGCTTTCCAGACTGTTTTAGATAGAATCAATTAGTAAGAGATTTCTTAATGTAAAGTGACTCCAGCTTGTTCCACAATTCTGCCGATGTCATTTTTTGCGCCAATTCATAAAGAACCTTATTACCCATTGAAAACTGGATCGAACTGTGAGTTTTGTCCTCTAACTCTTCAATCTCAATTGTTGTGGTCGTCGCCGGAATCATGTCTTTTGCAAAGACAATCTTATGTATATTTTGTTGTTTCTGCAGCACCGTCATCTTCAATCTCCATAGACTACAACTATTGCGCCCATCGAACTTTTCGATCTCGTAATTTGTAGACGTTATCTCCCCAATCTACTCCAAAACGTGAACTTGACGCTCTGATACCACTTATTGTAAGGATTACATATTTACCGCGCAGTGAAAATTCAAGACCTTTGTTTTAGGATTGATTGAAAAAAATTATCCGATGGATACCAAATCACATAAAAATAACATACCAATAAAAACACACAAAATTTACCCAAGTTCGGAACAGCCTTGCACTTAGGAAGAAGAATTATAAGAGATCACACCAATTTCTCATCCTCCTTTATAAAGAAATACACTTTCTTACTAAATTTCTCTCAATCCGCGACTGTACTTGGCCGTTCTCTCCCATTCTAATCAAACCCTTAGTTATTAAAGAATTGTGGATAACAAAAAATTCTAGAAAAAACCTTATATTTATAGGGTAATAAATGCTAAGAGATAAATCCATATTTAAATTATAGATAAATATGAATTTAATTTAGAGATTACATTTAAATCTAAACTAAAAAGATTAGATTTAAATCCTAACTAATCCCTAACTAATCTCGAATTTAAATCAAATTTCATCATTCAAGCCCTCAAAACTTTTTGAAACTACCATCCCGGAAATATTATTTTAGTTGCCTAACATGTCACGGTTTCAAATTTTGGAGTTTAGTGATGAAATCCCACGAAACCAGGGTTACATAAACCATATTTGAATGAGAAGGTGTATCATAAACTATTGGTTCTCAGAAATGAAGACCATTATGTAAAGAAGTGTCCAAGATTACCACATTTGAAGTAGGAGATATATCCATATGCCCCAAAGGGATTTCAGTTTTTTTTTAAAAAGGAATCTTTTAGAGCTTGGATGAGTGACCGAAGGTCATCTTAAGCCTTAAATTGGTGGCCATAATTTTATTATAGACAGTTTGAATTTATTGCACTTTCGTTTCCGAAATATCAACGTCTCAACAAATGTGATGTTTTTAGTGGCAGTTCTGACCTTTCTTCCATCGGAAAGGCGATTCCTATCCATCGAAGATCTTCCTCACAAGATGTAATTGCTTTATGACAGACCCGATTTCCCTCCTTTCGATAGGAGAATCTTTGGAGCACAATAGACTTATTTTCAAAATCGAAACAATGCACTCTTGCATCCACCCTATAGGACCAATTGTATTCTTGGTAGAAATATTGTCTCTTTTATGTAAAGACTCTGAATTTACTGTACTGAATTTTCCATTTTAATGTACATGAATGAGTTTACAGCCTGATTTTGAGTTATAAGTCAATTTTGTTAAATAATATAAAGAAGCAACTTGTAATTCACTGGTAAAACCATTGTAGTGTTGTGATATAGTCTGTGTGTTTGATTCTCATCAGACACAATTATCTTTTTCTAAAACTTTTTTATTTTTGGGAAGCCCACAAGATTGCACGTGCAATACACAGGAAAATGAAAAGTTCGGAAAATTAAACATGTGCAAAAGGATTTAAATACTGTATTGATCAAGTGGCACGAATCTTGAGGCAAATGCCTCGAGATCGACCGGCCAAAAGCCTCATATAGCCGGCGGGGACAGGTAAGATGAAGCCATCGAAACCCGTACTCTGCACACTTGCCTCTTCACCTACACCTAACTCCGCTGCACTGTTTGATTTTCCTGCAATCAAACAGAGACCCTTCATTTCACATTTAAACATCATTTTAATATCTTTTAATCCATCATTTTAATTCTAAAACCATAATTCTCCACTATAAATACCATCCTCTACTTTGGTTCAGTACTATTCTGAAAATTATAGCAAAATTCTCTCAAAAAGTTCCTAAATACAAGTGGAGTAAAGAGAAGTTAGCGAACAAGCAGGCCAAGATCGAAGCAACGTCCGGATCTCCCTCGACGCCACGACAATAATCCTCTAATCCTATCCCTTTCCGTGAGCGTTATAACCAGTAAGTCCCTTCTAAATCCCTTCCTTTCTATTGAAATTCCTTTTCAAATTTATATCGGTAAAAGTAGAGTTAATACCGACATCTTCTTTTCTAAAACACATAACTCCTTTTTCCTTTACAATTTAGTCAGTCTAATTTTACTACATCATTTGTAACTTTAAACTCTAATATTTAGAATCAAAATTCTCATTTAAAACAACAATAGTAGAACTTTTTCGTTAAAATACCTTGAACTTCGTTATCACATCTTTTCGATAAATTGTTTAAACATACCTTTAGGAAAACTTCACGGGGTAACGACCTACCCCACACGTACACTTGGTTTCATAGCACGATACTCATTGAATGTATTTTCGTTTCGAAGAATAATATTACGATAAAATACCACATAACTTTAAAAACCGGATTTCTTTTAAAGCGGTATTTTCTATCCTTTGCGATTACGCATCAACAATTCTCTTTAGGGGACCCGATAATGGATGGTGCGAATTATCACATATCTTTGAGCTAGTAGAGCGAGATGCAGACCTCCTCACGGAGCATTCGATCTCGAAAGGCTTTAAATACGGTTTTTAAGAAATACGAATTTTCTAAATAAAATTAAAATTAATTTTAAAATTAAAATTATGTAAAATTATAGATCCATATTTTCAAAATATAATAAAACTATATTTTTCTAAAATGAAAAGATTAATAAATTTCAATAAAATACCATCAAGATACCAAAAAGGCAAGTTTTACAATATAATACCATGAACTTTCTAAGCTAAGTACTTATCACTAAAATACCCCAAATACTTAAAATCTATGCTCATAAAAACCTAAGTAAATAATAATTACCCTTGAGATTTACTTTTAAACTATACTAAAATATTTTTCATAAAACCCCATCGAGATGTATAAAACAACATTTAAAGACTTTAGTAAATATAGGTTTAAACGGGATCAATTCTCTTGAGTCCAAGGGAGCCGGAGAAAGTGAGTGCTTGCCTATTTAAGGTAGACAACTTAACAGAGTTATCAATGGTAATTGTCTTGGAAAAAACACAAATCCTGCTGTCCATGTGCAGCAGTTACCGATTACTCCCGAACCTAATTCAAGAGCTAAATCAGTGCAAGTGTCTGACTCGGTCTGAGTCTAATTCAAATCTGAATCCAAAATCAAACCTGAATACTTGAAACATGAACATGAATACTTGAAATCAAATATCAATATCGAACATGTATACTTGACCTGACTTGATCGAACCACGGTTATAACTTGACTTGACTACTTGAATACTTGATTACATCCTGAATATGAATACTTGAACATTTTGTATCCATGGTTTTGGAAAGTTTGATAATTATAATCTATACAACACATTACGCGAAGATAAAGGGGTAAATTGGTACGGAACGTATATCGTGGCATGAGAGGTCACTTAAAAGACATCTATATGAATTCTCATGCCGTTGTCCCGTGGGTTATGAAGGGGCCTTGTACTACATGTTACCATAGTCAACGGGATAAGATGGACTCTTCTCATATACATAAATACCTTCTGTATCAAGCTACAAACAACCATATTATAATAACCATCTTTTACCGGTAATCAATCATACACAACTTACCTGTTCATTTTACATTATTTATTATATTCTCTTTCTTCTTTTGGGACTTACCGAGCGCTAGTTCGCTGACGGCATTCCTGCCTATTTCTTTCTTTGGAATGTTCGTCAGGAGGACAGAACTCTCAAAAGATCGAGTCTATTCAGAAGGACTTAGACCAGCTGGCAGCACAACCTGACTTCTAGTTCCTTGTACTTTCATTTCCTGTATGCCATTGTTTAGGCACTGCTTAATATCATTGTATTTTTTCATTTTCAAAACACTTGTATGTAAAGATAAATATGAATAAAGTTGCTACTCTTGTCATTCTTATACATTTTATATATTGTTTAATTACGGTTAACGTATTTATTTCTTAGCAAATACGTTGCAGCTTGCCATGTCACCGTATCCGTCTACTGGGAAGCGGGGCATGACATTTTCCTTCTTCGCTTCAGACAATAGATGGATCTACAATGTCTAAAACTCGATCTGTGTCAACCATCTCGGCATATTTATTATGGTTCAACTCGCTTTGGAATATATTATTGTTTAATTTGATTTAAATTCGGGATTAGTTAGGATTTGAATCTAATATCTTTAGTTTAGATTTAAATCTAATCTCTAGATTAAATTCATATTATCTCTAATTTAAATATGGACTTATCTCTGTTAGTTGTATGTATGCCCTAGAGGCCATTATTGTACATATGATATATATTACAGTGGATGCTTGAACATATATAGGGAGGACTTTCTTGCTCGACATGATAGTATGCTATCGGTTGCTCTTTATCTTGACATGTATACTTATTGTCTTTCTGTTACATGTTGATAAAGCCCTTAGGATGTGTACTTGACTACCAGGATTATGATGCAGATTATACTAGTGGGCCAGGGTAGTCCGTAAGTACATCCTTCAATTATTCCTAGTCGTGGGAGTATCGAGATGGGGCATCGATATTCCAGAGTAGACTAGCGTATACGTTTCTTGACCCATATGATGGGCGATGGATGATCCCACATCCATTGGTGTTTAACATCAAATATTGTATACGGGTGCTCAGTGGAGACTAAGTACACTGAACAGGACTCACCGAGAACTCCTAGATGGTATTATACTTCACGTCGGATAGCAGTTCTCTGGTGACACTGGTACAGGTTAGTCTGTAGACCCGAGATCGTCATACAGTCTTGTGTGATTCCTACTGTGCTTTGATTTCCACCTTACCACGTTCAAGAGAACATGCAAAACGGTGGTTTTGGGTATAGTCCCAAGTCACATGGAGGCAATGAGCGATAGGAGGTGATTTCTTCTCTCCCAGTATTGGGGGTTGATGTTGCGCCATGCTCGATTAACCATAACAGAAAATCTCTGGCCAGGGTTGCTGAGATTCACTGGTAATTGTTATCAGTAGTTTCTCAAACCGTTATGAGCCTCACATCGGCAGGACTTATCAAGTTATTAGGGTATGACATTTACCACCCCCAAGCTGGATATGCGACATATCAGACGAAGAGACCGGACTGTACGGTAGTGTTACTTATTGGATTCACAGGAGTATGAGCAGGCTTTCTTGTTGATCTTTTGATCGCTCAATACCCGGGTAGCCGTTACGTCCAGTTAGTACCACTGACGGCTTGTGGGTGACTGATATGATCATCACCTACTGCCGGCGTATTGACGAGTCTTTAGAGTCCTACACAGAGGTTTCCTGGCTCAGGCGAAACGAACTAGGAGCACATATGTGATATGTGCGGGACCGAGATTAATACGTGTATGTGATACCGTATTCTATTCTCACGATATATGATATCGGTCGGTTATATGTGATATAGCCGGATTATCGAATCAAGTGTTGATTCGATAAGTTGATACATATGATATTAGTCGGTTATATGTGATATAGCCGGATTATTAAATCAAGTGTTGATTTAATAATTTAATGTATAATTATATATTTGATATATTAATTTATATTAACTAATATTAGCTCACTTAAGCATTTCTTTTTCTCACCGGTGTACACTTAATATATATGTGATATATATTGTTGTGTCATGCTAGTTGCTGCATGCTACATGGATGTATGAGACTCAAACTATACAAATAATAATGCGGGGTTTTATTTATTAAGAGTAAAAGAAAATTAGTTGGAAATTAGTCGAGGTTAGAAGCTTGGAGAAGCTTTGTGCTAACCTTTGACTCAGTCCACTAATTTTGTCTCACTCTAGATATTTATTAACCTAACTATTATTGTTAGCCATGGTTTAGTCTCTACAAGAGTTATATGAGATATTTCTGACCCATGATTGCCATTCTACACTTGCTTCTCTCCATAGTTGCTTTTCTTCAGCTCCTTCCTCAAGCTCTCTAGCCTTTTGGAAGGTGAAAAAAATTAGTGAGAAAAATATTTATAAATTGAGTAAATTTCTACTTCATCAACCTACACTAGACTAGCCATTTAGTTTACCTTATTTGCCTCACTAATTCCTAATTAGTGAAGAGGTAGCTTGAGTTAGTGTCTCCTTGACGTAGATCATCTTCGGTCTCAAAGACTTCAAGCAAGCTTGTTCATTTCACCTTGCGGAGCCTTACTAGAGTCCGGAAGATCGCTGCTTGGAGCGAAGGGACTAATACATGGAGCTTTAGAAGTGAAGGACCGATCTACAAAGGTTGTATTCTTTATTCACTTAGATATAAAGATGTTTACATGCTAGCTTTTATCTAATTCTCTAATTAAGATTCTAGGTTAGGGTTCTTTAGCGCGCCAATTTTTTGAAAACGACATGGTTGACGCCTCCCGATACCCGGTGGTCGTGCTAGGGAACCCAACAATGGTATCAGAGCCAAGCTAGAGAATTAGACGATGTTTATAGAATTACGAAACCGAAACAACTCCGAAACCTCGAAACAAAAAGCCTAGTTTCTGTCAAAATTTGTAAGTCCTCGAAATTTTTTTTAAGCAGTCGCAGAATGTTGCATACGATGTAATACGAACACGAGACAAAAACGAACCAATTTCGCCGGTTTTGACCCGGTGAAACAAGCCTAAAAACCGTCCCTACCGGTTTTATTGGGGAAATCTGGCTTCGTTTTTTCCAGGTGTTCCAGGCTCTGGGGTTTGGTGTTCAGGTGTTGTTTGTTTTTACTAAGATTGCATGTGATGTTATCTTTCTGTAAAGGCAATTCGGAGTGTTTCGTAGTCGAAATTCTAATATCATTTCGGGTAATCTTAACGACGTTAATGTTGGAGATAGTGCCCTCAGAGTCAATTATTGGATCACAGGCACGTGATTGCAATGATTGAGGGAGGACCTATCCCGGTAGGACAGTCTTACTCGAGATGATAATATGCTATCTGGTTTATCTTTATCATCGTGTACTGCTTTAGGTGACCTGACATGTCGCTATTACACGTTGATAGAGCCCCTAGGATTCTTGCTTGACTACCAGCAGTATGATGGCGATCATATACGTGGGAGCTGGTAGTCTATAAGCACATCCTTAAAAGGTCCCTAGTCGTAGGAGTTTCGAGACAGGGCATCGATACTCCATTAGTAGACTAGTGTATACAGTCGAGACCCCGACGAGGGGCGGTGGCCGGTCTCACAAGCCACTGGTGTCAGTTGGTTCACCTAAGATGTATACAGGTGCTCATTGGGTTATGAGTACACCGGACAGGACTCGCCGGGAACCTGCTAGTTGGTCTTATACCAGACGTCAGATAGCAGTTCCCTGGTGACATGTGTACAGGTTAGTTCATCGACCTGAGATCGTCATTTGTCTCGTGTGAGTTCCTACTGTACTTTGATTACTACCCTACCACGGCTCAAAGGAGTCGTGCAAACAGGTTTTAGTTGGGTACAGTCCCGAGCCACATGGAGGAGTGAGCGGATCTGCAGGGGTTCGTCTCTCCCTGTATTGGGGGTAAGGTCGCGCTGTGTCTAGGAGTGCCATTACACAAAGCCCTCGGCCGAGGCAGGAGATTTACTGGTAGGTATTCCAGTAGTATCTCAGGGTGTTCTGGGCTACACTCCGACACGACTTGTACCGCTTTTGGGGGTCTGACTTTTACCAACCCCCTAGGCCCGCCATGCGATGCTCATAGACGAACGGACCGGACTGTACGGATATTGTCACTGACAGGCTCAGTAGGGTGTCAGGATGAGTTCGCTCATCGACGTCCCTTTTGGTCAATAGCTGGTGGCCCGTCACGTATTGGATAATACCTCTGACGTGCTAGTGGTTAAATCCACAGCCATAGTATTGACGAGTCTTTAGAGTCCACCACACTTTCAGTTACTCAAGCTTTCGGGCGAAACGTTGTAGAGACCATATGGAGATATGGCAGGGTCCGATCAGATACGTGCGGTATTGCACGAATCAGGATCGGACAGTTTAGTACTAGAGGCCGTATGGTTATATGGCAGCGTTCGATCGGATACGTGCGGTATTGCACGGATCAGGATCGAACGGATATTACTAGCCGGCTTTGGTTTAAGCCGGATCCTAGTATAGTACAGTGTAGATTTTGTCTCATTGCATTTGTATCCGGACGGAATACAGATGCGGGTGTGTATGCACAGTATGGGGGTTTTCCTGTAATTTATTACGGGACCAGTTTTCTGGAGTTGCCAGTTTGCATTCCGTTCCGGCCGGTTTTCCTTTGTTCTTTCCCGGCCGGACTTTTCCGGTGGAGGGGGTTATTTGCAAGTTTGCAAATAACACTTTGTGGAGGATTTTCTTGCAAAAGTATTTATTATGAAAGTATCTTTAGATACCATTCTTTTCCTTCATCATTTCTTGCTTTATGAAGATTAGAAATGAGATGATAGTTGATGTGAGATTGTTATGATGATGTTTAGGATGTGGTCACCACTTGTGCTCCTACCATCACCTCCCTTCATGCTTGATATTCTTTCTTCCACCATTTTCTAAGATGATAAGTTTTTCATGGTTGAGAGAAAGAAAAAGATGAGAGTTTTCATTCTTGAGAGTTTCATTTTTCTTGATCTCATTTTCATGCTAGAAAAATGCAAGCACCATTTTTCTAGTCTTGATTCCTCCATCATCTTCAAAGGCAACAAACCTCAAATGAGACATAGCCTCTACACTACACATTCTACAGCATATCTTGAGCATGTCGAGTTGTCGGCTTCATGCCCGAGTTGCCTCGGTATTGAGGCGGGAGCCCGTAAAAGACGCAGGCGATGTGGTGCCCTTCCGGCGAGGAGGCGACGATGTGGAGGCAAGACTTTCCGCGGGAGATCGGGACGATGACGAGAAGACCGGAGGACTCGGATCACTCGGTATACTTCTCTTCCCATCTCTTGTTAGCTAATATAGGTTAATGGTTTTCGATCCGGGTTTTATTGTCCGCGGTAGCGCCAGTTTCCAAGTAAGGAAAATTTTTGATTCCGCATTTTGGCCTCGGTAAGACGGCCGGGGCGCTGCCGTGGCGCAACATGGTATCAGAGCCACGCCATTAACCTTGTCTAGCTTGTTCTAATGCGTTTTACTTATCCGATTGACCAAAATTCCAAAAACCGCGTTTTTGCATGCATCAGTTTTCTGTTGAATTTTTCCTTGCTCAAAAAATTTTTCAGGTTGTAAAAAACTGATGTACAAGAAATTCTAAGACTTCTGTAGAAATTCGACGCAGTCAGTCGATACCTCAAGCGCGGAACCGCGGCCAAACCCCCCCTTGGGCCGCTGTTCCGCCGCACATTTGAGTCTTCACTGTGTCCAAATTTTACAGTGGCCTTGTGGGCTGATTTTGGGGGTTTTGGGATATTAAATTTGGGCCCAGATTTTCTGTGAGTGCTACAGTATTGCTTGGGGGCCCACTTGTTAATTGTTTGATCGATCGGATATTTTAAACACATTATTTCACAGTATTTACATTATATCTGCGACCGTGAATATCACTTGATCGGTAAATCCTGTCTAACTGCTATAGCCCGGTTAGACGGATTTGCGAACGTGATTTTCACGTTGATGTTCTATGTTTATGCTGTGTTGTTGCGGATCGGTCGTGGGGGATAGCCTGGATGCAATGTTAGTACAGTTTTGTTTTATATGTACATTTGATATTGCGGGACGAACGTCCGACATGTGGACTGCCGTCACTGCCTGTTTGTATTATTCTTTTGGGGCACGACCTGGTTGCGGTCGATGTACCCGTTGTATGTATATTTTACTTTCTGTACTAGGATTACCCCGCGGAGGGGTGCACGGATAGCCGGGTTCTAGAGGGCAACGGGCCCGCATCTCATGGCATTGAGACGGAGGGGGCTTCACTCTAGGATTGGCGGGCTATTCGCCGCACTCGTAGGGGGTACAGGTTGACCCAGGAGGGGTGCCCAAGTTACCGGATTCCATGAAGTGCTGGGTGGTCCATTCATGGAGCTGAAGGGGGCTGCCTCGCTTCAGGTTTTGGCGGGTGACTTGCCGCGCCCGTAGGGGTCTAGGATTTCATTGCACAGGCTATCCACACGACCAGGGGAACATCGGGTTTCAGCAGCGGCTCTGTGAAACCTGGGGATCCCAGATATCTGTATTGTTCTGTGATGCTGTACATTTCTGTGATGTTGCTTTTTATCACGCCTTGAGCGAATATAATATATTGGTATATATATTAGTAGATGTTGTATATGTTTTGCATCCGCGCTAGTCCAGTCCCCGCTCTGTCGTTAGTTAAGTAACCTAACGGGTGATGATGGGACCCAGTGGCAAATGCGGATGGCATATACGTACATCAGTATATTTTCGTTCTTTGTGGTGTGATCAATTGATGGGACTGCGTTGATTCGGATCAATGCAAGATAAACAAACCTATTCTGATGTTGTTGGAACATTTTTTAAAAAAAAAGCTGTTATTGCAAGGACGTTCACCTTTGTTTTGCATCGTGGTATTCATTTGGAATATCCTGCTCCTCAGTCGACGAGGCAAGGGCCGAGATCCCTTCACCGGGAGTGACCCCTTGGACAGAAGTTTGCGTCAGGGCATTAACTTCACTATAGCCGATTACTTTTGCTTTGCATCGTGGTATTCAGTTGGAATATCCTGCACCTCATTCTACGGGGAAAGAGCCGAGATCCCTTCACCGGGAGTGACCTCTTTAGCAAAGGTTTTCGTCACTATATTTTTATAAAAAGTTATCCGGTTCCTTCAACGATATCGAGTTCATTACGTTAAAGGTTTTTCGCCAAAAACCAGCCGTAGCCCTCCGTCATTTCAGATTAGTATTGCTTAGTATTCGCGCTACGTTTGTCGTTGCTATTCGCCGAGGCGTAGTGTGTGGTAGCTCTGTAATGCTTTCTGTCGTATGGATATGTGGATTGGTTAGGACAGTCGTACGACTTTGTTGATTATTCGTCAAGGGTCGTGCAGGTGGGTTTAACGCAATCAAGATAATGACGGGTTGAACTTGACTAGGACCTTTTGATTTGTTGATTATTCGTCAAGGTCACTTGGGTCCTAGGGGTAAAAAATCACATTGGGAGTTTCAAAAGAACTGAAACTTGTCAGGCATGCGCATACCTTCTGGAGTGTGGTGACTTGAGTGGATTCCGTCAAGTTATCATACGATGATAGTTGGATCCCGATTCCCACTGATGAGTTAGTTTACTCCTCGGGTGACCCCGACTAATTCTTCTTTCAGGTTTGGAGGAGAATTTGAGGTACAGTGGGAGGTATCCTGATTAGATAAATTGGTAACCATTCTGATCTAGGTTAGAGTGCACGCTGAGTGTTTCTTTTCTCTCTCTCTGGCAGCGACCATTGACCCGACCCTAAGACTATGACTCAGTAACCAAGTTGACCGAACCTTCTTAACACTGGCTTTTGGATTGTCAGAGTTGCAAACCTCATTGCCACTCCTACTTTTACCCTTTTCTCCGGGACACCCCGTATTACTACGAACGTCCACTTCCATTGGACAAAACCATCGTATGGTTATATACGAACTCGAAGGACTTCGAGGATGGTTTCTGGTTCTGGAGAAAACGAATAGGATTATTCAGTTGTCTTTTCTTTTCACCTTCTCTCATTGCGAGTACTCCTTGGTTTAGGAGATAGTACACCTATTACGCAAATTGGATAGTCTTCTTCCAAACCTTAGGCTGGTGCCGACCGGTAGGGAATGAAGAAAACCAATTAGCATAACGATGGTGTGCAGAAGGTATTAAGTTAAGACAAAGAAAGGGATTAGTAAGAGGGCAAAGTAAATTGCGACTACTATTCACGACCAAACCAAGTACTTCTTCGCCAATCCTAAATCACCTTTGTATTTCTCCAGGACACTCCGTATCATTACGAAGATCCACAGTTTATTGGATACTCCATCGTATGGTTATATACGAACTCGAAAGGAACTTGTTCCAGTTCGGGGATGGATTCTGGTTTAGGAGAAATAGGAATAAGGTTTATTCGGTTGTCTTTTATCTTTACCTTCTCTCGCATTGCGAGTGCTCCTAGGATTAGGACAGTACACCCTTTATGCTTTTTGGATAGTCTTCTTCCAAACCATAGGCTGGTGCCGAACGGTAGGGAAGGAAGAAAACCATTTGACCTAAAGGGGTGTACAGAAGGTAATGACTAAAGACATATAAAGGGATTTGGAGAGGTGGCAAAGAATTATACGGTTACAGTTGTGAATCTGGATAATGGAAGAGGCATTACTAGGAATACCAGGATACCCCAACGAAACATTTCGATGTTTCAGTTTCACTGTGTACTGTTAATGGAAAACTGATTTCCCGATTAAACACTTACTCCAGTGTATGTATTTACCAGGTATGATTCTCACATATGTATGGTTTTACAGATGATGAGTGGGAGTAAGTTATTGGGAATTGGGTGATCATCCTCATTATATCGGGATTCGTTGTAATCGGTGATATTTGAGGAAGTCACCTGGGTTGTTTGCCGGACGGCAAATATTTGGTTTTGAATATCCGCGGTTATGCACCAATTTCAAATTGATATATCTGTACGTCTATTTTTATAGAGTGAGATATACCTTTTGAAGTTATGTCGATGACATTTACCTATATCAGTGGATGGTTAGGTAAGGAGCATTAAACAGCGGTGTAATTCTTCTTAACCATAAGTACAGTTTTCAACCTACGACACACAGTGAATGAGTTATCAAACTCAAGGGACTTATACAGAGTATTGTATGTTGTCCAGGGTCCATCAGGACAGAGGGGTTGGTCCTCGTACTATATTCGGTTTACTTATGACTTCTCTAGTTTTTAGACAGGTGTTTCGTGGAAACACAGGGTCCGAATTTTGAGAAGTTATAGGTATTTGAATAAAGTAGAGAACCAGGTATTGCAAGTATCGGGATTCTTCAAAGTGATCGAAGATGTAGATACTTGTGTATGGTATTCAGTTGATAGTAATGATAAAGAGAAATTGCTTCTCTTTCAGGTTACTCATAATTGGAAGCATTCCTAAGTTGAGTAACGCTGATCAGCCTCCTTCCATTTAGTTCACATGCACTGGAGATAGCTGCATGATTTGAATCTGGTTCAATTAAATCTGTGCCTCTGGTTCTATATTGGATATAGAACAGTTCATATCTTAACGATATTAAGGTACGGGGAGTTGTCCGGCTTATGATTAAAACCAGACACTGGACAACTCAAGGCACGTTTCTGTAATGGCTGTTTGTGGGTTGACCCAGGCTATGACGAGGGTTGACTTTCTACCATCTGGCAGATTAATAGAAATATTGTTCTAGACTCGCCACAGTTTTATTAAAAAAATGGATTTTTTCAAAAACAGAAGTGGGAGTATGGTAGAACTGGAAGTGATTCCAGAACCGCAAACGATTACTGAAGATTTGATAAGGAACCTAAAGATTCAATCTGATTTGACATTCCATTGGCCACTCCGCAGATAAGGTGGGTAACTTCAGGTACCCGAGAGGTACTCCGGTAGCCTCAAGGACGGTGACAGGGAAGTTCTTGTTTACCCACACTTGCCATTGTTGTTGTTCCAGGCTGCAAGACCCGGCAGGAGGATGAGTATAGCGTCGTTCTAAACTAGCTTTAGAAGTGCACGTCTATATGACTCTGCCAGAGGGTTGTCGTAGTCAGTGGGAGCAGCGGAAGCATTGGTGGACATCAGGCTTATGTCTATTTATAGACTAAAGCAGATGTAGCGGAGATAGATCATCTATTTCTGATGTGACAGTCATAGGTTTGACGTCATCAGAATAGGGGATGGATCTGTTGAGAAGGTAGTAGGAAGTGATATTCCTATACTACGATCGGTTATACTTTGGTTGTCACACAGTAGTTTCTCCACACAGGGCTTGGATATTATATCAGACATTCTGGTTACTAGATCTATGGTTTTAGATCTAGATTTGGGTAGTTTCCCAATCTGGGTACCTTGACAGCATTCTATGAGTATTTAGAATGGACGACTCCTGGCACGGTAGTGTACCTGCAGGTGATGGAGTCACCCTCTCTAAAGGTGTCTTACAGACTAAAGGGGAGAGGGATACGCATGCTTGACAGATCACTTGCTTAGGCAATTGAGTCAATCGTGAGATGTCAAGTACCACACCAGATGTTGTTCTTGCAGTAGATGCAATAAGTTGATATTGATCCAATCCTGGAGAAACAGTCGGAAGCAGTTTTAGAACATAAGTTGATGTTCTAGGGATATGATAACGGCAGCCTCCTTTAGGAGACGGTTATCATTCCAGGCTTCCAAGATGACCTGGATGGCATAGTGGCTATCAGAGTTATAGTTTTCCTTCTGATGAGGGGCAGTATTTTGGACAGGTGGTCCAAGGCAATACTGAGGGAGGCTTGGCGCAGGATACTGATTAAGTTCGGTTGACGATACAGTCTAAGAAGTTTGGATTTGAAGTTCATTTATGAGCTAGGTCCCATCAGACATCCAGACGTTCCAAGACAGGTATTGCTCATTTCGGGAGATGGCTTTCTCCGCGAACTTGAGATATAGAGAGACATAGAAAGAAACTTCACTGCGGATCCACTCACTGAGGCTATTCCTCGAACGCAATAGTTTCGCAAACGGGTTTTGTGAGACTGACTAGTAGAGGAGTTGGGTGTTCGGTATCACACGGGCTGTGAGTATGCGACATCGCAATAATTAGCCTTGAGTGCAAGTGGGAGATTGTTGGAGATAGTGCCCTCAGAGTCAATTATTGGATCACAGGCACGTGATTGCAATGATTGAGGGAGGACCTATCCCGGTAGGACAGTCTTACTCGAGATGATAGTATGCTATCTGGTTTATCTTTATCATCGTGTACTGCTTTAGGTGACCTGACATGTCGCTATTACACGTTGATAGAGCCCCTAGGATTCTTGCTTGACTACCAGCAGTATGATGGCGATCATATACGTGGGAGCTGGTAGTCTATAAGCACATCCTTAAAAGGTCCCTAGTCGTTGGAGTTTCGAGACATGGCATCGATACTCCATTAGTAGACTAGTGTATACAGTCGAGACCCCGACGAGGGGCGGTGGCCGGTCTCACAAGCCACTGGTGTCAGTTGGTTCACCTAAGATGTATACAGGTGCTCATTGGGTTATGAGTACACCGGACAGGACTCGCCGGGAACCTGCTAGTTGGTCTTATACCAGACGTCAGATAGCAGTTCCCTGGTGACATGTGTACAGGTTAGTTCATCGACCTGAGATCGTCATTTGTCTCGTGTGAGTTCCCACTGTACTTTGATTACTACCCTACCACGGCTCAAAGGAGTCGTGCAAACAGGTTTTAGTTGGGTACAGTCCCGAGCCACATGGAGGCAGTGAGCGGATCTGCAGGGGTTCGTCTCTCCCGGTATTGGGGGTGAGGTCGCACTGTGTCTAGGAGAGCCATTACACAAAGCCCTCGGCCGAGGCAGGAGATTTACTGGTAGGTATTCCAGTAGTATCTCAGGGTGTTCTGGGCTACACTCCGACACGACTTGTACCGCTTTTGGGGGTCTGACCTTTACCAACCCCCTAGGCCCGCCATGCGATGCTCATAGACGAACGGACCGGACTGTACGGATATTGTCACTGACAGGCTCAGTAGGGTGTCAGGATGAGTTCGCTCATCGACGTCCCTTTTGGTCAATAGCTGGTGGCCCGTCACGTATTGGCTAATACCTCTGACGTGCTAGTGGTTAAATCCACAGCCATAGTATTGACGAGTCTTTAGAGTTCACCACACTTTCAGTTACTCAAGCTTTCGGGCGAAACGCTGTAGAGACCATATGGAGATATGGCAGGGTCCGATCAGATACGTGCGGTATTGCACAAATCAGGATCGGACAGTTTAGTACTAGAGGCCGTATGGTTATATGGCAGCGTTCGATCGGATACGTGCGGTATTGCACGGATCAGGATCGAACGGATATTACTAGCCGGCTTTGGTTTAAGCCGGATCCTAGTATAGCACAGTGTAGATTTTGTCTCATTGCATTTGTATCCGGACGGAATACAAATGCGGGTGTGTATGCACAGTATGGGGGTTTTCCTGTAATTTATTACGGGACCAGTTTTCTGGAGTTGCCAGTTTGCATTCCGTTCCGGCCGGTTTTCCTTTGTTCTTTCCCGGCCGGACTTTTCCGGTGGAGGGGGTTATTTGCAAGTTTGCAAATAACACTTTGTGGAGGATTTTCTTGCAAAAGTATTTATTATGAAAGCATCTTTAGATACCATTCTTTTCCTTCATCATTTTTTGCTTTATGAAGATTAAAAATGAGATGATAGTTGATGTGAGATTGTTATGATGATGTTTAGGATGTGGTCACCACTTGTGCTCCTACCATCACCTCCCTTCATGCTTGATATTCTTTCTTCCACCATTTTCTAAGATGATAAGTTTTTCATGGTTGAGAGAAAGAAAAGGATGAGAGTTTTCATTCTTGAGAGTTTCATTTTTCTTGATCTCATTTTCATGCTAGAAAAATACAAGCACCATTTTTCTAGTCTTGATTCCTCCATCATCTTCAAAGGCAACAAACCCCAAATGAGACATAGCCTCTACACTACACATTCTACAGCATATCTTGAGCATGTCGAGTTGCCGGCTTCATGCCCGAGTTGCCTCGGTATTGAGGCGGGAGCCCGTAAAAGACGCAGGCGATGTGGTGCCCTTCCGGCGAGGAGGCGACGATGTGGAGGCAAGACTTTCCGCGGGAGATCGGGACGATGACGAGAAGACCGGAGGACTCGGATCACTCGGTATACTTCTCTTCTCATCTCTTGTTAGCTAGTATAGGTTAATGGTTTTCGATCCGGGTTTTATTGTCCGCGGTAGCGCCAGTTTTCAAGTAAGGAAAATTTTTGATTCCGCATTTTGGCCTCGGTAAGACGGCCGGGGCGCTGCCGTGGCGCAACAGTTAAAAAGTTCGAACGAATATCAAATACCCATTTTTTTCCCTCGCTGGAAATTTTCCAAAAGTTGGATTTTTCCAAGTTTAAAATCTTCAGAAAATCATGCAAGTAATTCTATGGACCCTCTAGAAGAACGATACCCAAACTCGATTCTTTAACCGTGTAACCGCGGCCAAACCCTAGGGTTTACGGCAGATCCGCGACGCTATGAGTGAAGCATGGGTCGGCCCTTCTACGGTTGGTTCGTAGGTACTGTGGCATGTTCTGGGTATTTTTTAAAAACTGTGCTCAAGTGTTGAGCTCCCTGGGAAATTTTGGGTGTTTGTTGATTCGATCGAAATGTTTAACATCGTCTAGCTATCTGTGAAATGTAATATAATATTTGGAATCCACAATAATTAGTTTTGTGAAAACCGGTTTGAATTTTGTAAACCTAGCAATTTAGTCTCATTTGATCGGTTGCCACGGGGTTTTGATATGGATCAAAACTCCGTCGCAATTACGTAGTATATGCAAATGTCCGCCGGCTAATATTACTAGATATCCACGCCCCATAGCCCTGACCAAGTGACTGTAGGACAACCTCGTTGCCAAAAGCATCCGTCAGGGTGCTCACGCCTCGGTATTCCGCCTAAGTGCACTTCGTCGACGGTATTGGGGGTGCGGCCATCTACTAAAGTTTCCGACGAGCATTCGATCTGGATATCGGGAATCTTGTTGAATTGCCCGACATGATATTGAAAAGTGTTTTCAATATCGAGACTAAAATACAGGGTTTATAATGTTAGGCATGAAATTCGGAATATATGATATTCCGGGTTTTTGATGTCTAAGGAATTCATGTGGTTAGACATGAAATCCGAAGTATGTGATATTTCGGGTTTATGATGTCTAGAGTGGTTACGGATTCCAATTGTTGTAGTTTTCACTTTCTTTTCTGCGACCGTAAGTGTAAAATGTGGGGTAGCGCCGGTTTCGTTGCTATACGTCAACGACAATTGGGATACGCATGTTTACTTACGTTGATGACATGTGATGTTATGTGTTGCTGGGATATGTTATATTGGATCGTCGTATTTGAATAGCCGGGGGTTTTTGCGTGAGATGGGAGTTTTTCATTTTCATTCATGTAAAAAAATTGTATGTAATATTTTTTTATTGGGGTACTTCCGGGTTGAGGATGTTGTCACCATTGATATATATTATTTACTTTTCCGCATTATTATAGACCCAAGGTAGGAGCACAAGTAACCGGGTTCCAGAGTCCAGTGGGAGATCATCTCGAGGAGTCGAGACCTGGTCTCCTAACTCTAGAATTGGTAGGGTTGCTTGCCGCTCTCGTAGGGGTCTAGGGATGTAGGATTGTCTATTCATCACGACTGTGGAATCCGTGTTTTTTACTTGCTTAATTTAAAACAAGGAATTCCTAGTATATCCAATATTTCATATGTGGACTTCTGCTGCTGATATTTTTTGATGTGATCACTTTATATGATGAGACGAATGTTGTTATTGCATATATGATATATAATAAACGTTGCTAATGTTTTGCACCCACGCTAGTCCCGCCCCGCTATGCCGTTAGTTAAGTAACCCAACGGTGCATATCGGGACACTGTGGCGAATGCGGATGACATAAGTGTACGTTATACTTTCGTTTCTTTTGTGATACTTAGGAAGTATAAACGATGGGACTTCATTAATGAGATTAATGAAAGAAAAGAAACCTAATGATGTTGTAGAATCTTGTTTTAAAAAGCTGGTAGCTCTAGTTCTTGCTTTGCATAGTGGTATTCCTTGTAAAATATTCAGCACCTCATTCGATAAGGAAAGACCCAAGATCCCTTCACCGGGAGTGACCGCTTTAGTGGAACTGGAAGATGCTACAACCCACTCTGTTTTGTTTTTGATTGCTTTTTTAGTTCATGCTTTGCATAGTGATATTCCTCGATGAATATCCAGCACCTCATTCGATGAGCAAAGAGCCGAGATCCTTTCACCGGGAATGACCTCTTTAGCAAAACTAGTAAAAGCCTAAAAAATACTCCTCTTCAAAATCTCTCGATTCTACAACGATATCAAGTTCATTACGCAAAAGGTTTTCTTAAAAACTTGTCGTAGCCCTCCGTCATTTCAGATAAGTACTATTTAGTATTCGTGCTACGTTTGTTGACTATGTTAAGGTATAGTGTGTGGTAGCTGATTGGTGCTTATCTGCTAAAGCATTTGATACGATTGGATTAGGGTAGTCGTACGACTTTGTTGACTATGTTAAGGGTCGTACGAGTGGGTTTAATTCAATCACGAAATGAACGGGTTGAAATTGACTAGCACTTATGATTTGTTGACCATGTTAAGGTCATAAGCTGCTAGGGGTAAAATATTATCAGGAATTTCAAGTGTTGAAATTTGCAATGAGATTGCATACCTTCTATGAGATAGTTGGATCCCGATACCCGCTGCGATTAAGAGTTACTCCTGGGAGAGTTTTGCATATTACAATTAGCCGATCAAAGTAGGTGTTTAGAAAGGTATTAATGGGGTTACTCCCCTGAGAAAACGAGGCTTATTTTAATTAGGTTTATGCGAAAGCATGGGGAACCTCCCTCAAAATACCGACACTAGCATGGGCGAAAGATTGGCGAACTTGTAGGGTGTAATTAATCCCGGCTAGTCTTACCTTTTAGGGTTTGAAGGAAAATTTTATAAAAACAGTGGGAGCCATCCTAATTAGATAAAATAATAACCAATCTAATCTTGCAAGAGCGCACGCAGAGTGTTTTATTCTCTCTCTCTCCTGGTAGCGACCATGTCATGCCTTAATCAAGATAATAATATGGATGTATTGACCGAACCTGTTTATTATACTAAGCTGGGGAACATTGGTTCCGCTCTACTTTATAATTGTTATAAAGTCTGACCAGGAAATAGGGAAATACCAGGATTCCCATGCCACCCAATCGAGGAAAAAGCATGTTGATGTATAATCTTTGGATGTGTTAGTTACCGAGAACTATTTCTCAGTATCCTCTATGTCCTAGGTATGAGATACCAGAATATGATCCCACATATGTTAGATGTTACGTGGGCTAAAGAAAGGTAGATAACTGAGAAAATGTGATCATTCCCTAGAGTAGAGAATGGTGCAATTGTTGTAGCCAAATCAGTTGGCAGATATCACATTGTATTACCAAATAGTAGATACATTGATTCTAAACAAATGTTATTACATGCCGAACCTGATATACAACATTACATCAGTTTCTTTATTAAGTTAAAGAAGGATATAATTTTATATTGTAGGATAATGTTGTGAACATTTTCCTTAATCAAGAGTTGATTGGATCAGGCACGTCATGTAATAGCATATACGTTCTAAATCAAACTACAGTTCAAAATATATAGAACACACATTAGTTGAGTAGTTCAGAAATGAACGAATCCTTCTTGTGGTATTGTAGACTAGGTCATATCAATGCAACACGACTAGCTAAGTTACATAAGGATGAATATTTGAATCCGTTCGAATTTTCATTTTATAATACTTGCCAGTCTTGTCTCAAAGATAAAATGACCAATACTCCGTTTACTAGAAACAGAGAAAGAGTTATTGAACTCTTCGGACTGATACATGGTGATGTATATGATCCTATGTCTACATATGCCAAAGATGGTTTCTCGTACTTTATTATATTCACTGACCATCTCTCCAGATTCAGACATATGTTCTTATTGAAACACATGTCTGAAACTTTTAAGAAATTCAAGGAATATAAGCTTGAAGTTGAGAACCAGACGGGTAGAAGTATTAAAGTCCTTCGATGTGATCGGGGAGGAGAATACTTCAGTACGGAGTTCCTGGATTTTCTAAAAAGAGAATGGGATTCTCTCTCAGCTTACTCTTTCGAGTACACCACATCACAACGGTGTATCGGGGCAGAAGTATCGCGCCCTATGAGATATGGCGCGCTCTATGATGTGTACTGCTGAGTTTCATGTTTCCTTTTGGAGTTATGCACTTGAGAAGTTGCATACCTATTGAATGGGGTTCCATCCAAATCTGTGCCTACCACTCCATATGAGATATGGAATGGGAAGAGACCATCTCTTAAACGAGTTAAGATATGGGGTTGTCCAGCTTATGATGAAAAACAAAATCCGGACAAACTCGAGGTAAGGTCAGTTATGTAAGTTTGTTGGACATCCCAAACATTTGCAAGGGAATATCTTCTACCAAACCGAGGAGCAAAAGGTGTTTTGTTTCTCAGCATGCCTCCTTTTTAGAAAAGGAATTTCTTATGGAAGAAATTTGTGGTCATGAATTAGAACTGGAAGGAGTTCCAGCTACACAAAATGGAACTGATGATTTAATGGAACCAAAGGATTCAACAGTCTCCAACGAACCTCAGCCTCTCCATGAATCTGGTAGGGTTCCTCATCCACCTGAGAGATACTGCGGTTTCCTCAGTGACAGTGGGAGCAAGGATTGCATCATGGTAGATAATGACCTAACCAAGTTCAGACAGGCCATCATGAGTGGAGACTCTATGAAATGGTTGGATACTATGCGATCTGAGATGGAATCCATGTACACCAACAAAGTATGACTTTGAAAGTTGCACCTGAAGGGGTAAAACCCATCGGGAGCAAATGGATATTGAGAAGATTCTTGGTGTAAATGGAAAAGTTGAGACTTTCGAAACTAGACTTGTAGTAAATGGTTTTCGTCAATAACTAGGTGTGGATTATGATGAAACCTTTTCTCCAGTAGTTATACTTAGGTCCATAAGGATTAAAGCACGCATCACGGAGTTGAAACATCTGTTTTGATGTGGCAGTCAAATAGTTTGACTTGATCAATAAGGTAGATGAACCTTATATATACAAGAAGGTTGTAGATAGTAAGATTGTCTTCCTCGTATTGTACGTAGATGACATACTCTTGATAGAAAATAGGTTTCCTATGCTACACTCGGTCAAGCTCCTCTTATCACGAGGATTCTCCATGAAAGATCTGGATGATACCTACTATATCTTAAGGATTTAAATCTATAGAGATAGATCTAAGCGGATGTTGGAAGTGTCTCAAATCCAGGTACATTAACACCATACTAAAGAGGTTTAGTATGGAAGATTCTGAGCGTGGTGGTTCGCCCACTTACTCAAAGATCATTCTCTCTAAAAAGATATCTCCCAAGACTGATTTGGAGAGAGCTCGGTGCAAGGGATATCCTATGCTTCAGCACTAGGCTCTATAATGTATTCGATGTTATGTACCAGACCAGATGTAGCTAACTTACTAGGTGTAGTGATCAGGAATCAATCGGATCTTGGAAGAATCACTGGACAGCTGTGAAAGGCATTCTTAAGTACTTGAGAAGCACCGAAGAAATGTTCTTGGTGTTTGGTAACGGTGAACTCCAGTGGGAGTCCTTTACCGATTCGTGCTTCCAGAGTGATAAGGTCGACTGAAAATCAGTCTCAGGCTTTGTCTTTACCCTCAATTGAGGGACGGTATGTTGGAAAAGTTCCAAGCTAGATACCGTGGCAAACTAGATGATAAAGACTGAATACATCGCTACCAACGATACTTCCAAAGTGGGTGTCTGGATATTTCTTGTTCATGAGATGAACATGGTTCCTACCATTGAGCGTCCAATAATTGTTATTATGAAAACAATGGAGTTGTGGTTTTGGCCTAGGAACCCCGGTCCCATCAACGATCCAGACATATTCTGAGGCGGTATCACCTGATCAAGGAGATGGTTGATCTCCAAGGGATCGAGGTAAGGAGAGTTGACGTGAAGGATAACACTGCAAATCCACTCACAGATGCCTTTCCCAAGAGAGACTTTTATGGGACGTTGGGTATGAGATACTACAACAACTGGCCCTAGTGCAAGTGAGAGATTGTTAGCTGTATGTATGCCCTAGAGGCCATTATTGTACATATGATATATATTATAGTGGATGCTTGGACATATATAGGGAGGACTTTCTTGCTCGACTTGATAGTATGCTATCTGGTTGCTCTTTATCTTGATATGTATACTTATCGTCTCTCTGTTACATGTTGATAAAGCCCTTAGGATGTGTACTTGACTACCGGGATTATGATGCAGATCATATTAGTGGGGCCAGGGTAGTCCGTAAGTACATCCTTCAATTGTTCCTTGTCGTGGGAGTATCGAGACGAGGCATCGATATTCCATAGTAGACTAGCGTATATGTTTCTTGACCCATATGATGGGCGATGGATGATCCCACATCCATTGGTGTTTGACATCAAAGATTGTATACGGGTGCTCAGTGGAGACTGGGTACACTGAACAGGACTCGCCAAGAACTCCTAGATGGTATTATATCTCACGTCAGATAGCAGTTCTCTGGTGATACTCGTATAGGTTAGTCTGTAGAATCGAGATCGTCATAGAGTCTTGTGTGATTCCTACTGTACTTTGATTTCCACCTTACCACGTTCAAGAGAACGTGCAAAACGGTGGTATTTGGGTACAGTCCCGAGTCACATGGAGGCAATGAGCGATAGGAGGGGATTTCGTCTCTCCCAGTTGTTAGTCTACGGTAGCGCCCCGTCCGTCAATCTGAGGCCAAACGCGGAACAAAAACTTTTACAACTGGCGCTATCGCATACTATAACCCGGATCTTGCCATTAACGCTAAACTAACAAACTGTAAAGAGGTAGAAAGGCTATACCGATCGATCCGTGTCCTTCGGTCTTTAGCCATCATCCTATGCTCCTCGCGGCATCTCCGATCTCCTGTCTCCTCGTTAAGGTGGCACCACGTCAACGGATCTTTAAACGGGATCCCGCCTCTAAACCGAGGCAACTCGGACATGAAGTTTGCTAGCTGACATGTCCAAGATAGATGTAGAGATAGTGTAGAATATTTTGTCTCAAGGCACCCAAGCCATTGGGTGAAGGTGAATTGAAGTTGCCTTTTGGGTTGATGAATTGAGCTAGGAATTTTAGCAAATGAATCAATATCTCACACAAATGGGGCTCGGCCATTTTTATGGGCTGAAGTGGGTAGGGTCGGCCATGAGGTGGAGGGGGTGAGCACAAGGTTTCAAGTGGTGAGGCTAAGAAGAAAAAATCAACAACAAATATCCAACAAAGATCTTAAGCTTGGACAAAAGAACATAATGCAAGAATGAGTCACTTAAACACCTCATCCCACATGAAGAGGCCAGAAACTTCTGGAGCCCTGGGCACCACAAAAAACCCCTTCCCTTTATAAATGTAGCATTTGCAAGAAACCCCTTCACAAAAAGAAATTCAGCCAAGAAGGAAAGAAAGAAAAATGGTCAAAACAAAGATACAAACTGGCAATTTCAAAAAGCGATCCCGTAACTAATTACAGGATAACACCACTACAATATAAACATACCCGCATTTTTATTCCGACCGAATACAAAATGCAAAGAGACAAAAATACTCCTACACAATATAATACTTGGATCCGGCTTAAACCAAAGCCCACCAGTATTATCTGTCCGAACCATGACACGTGCACAAGTGCACGTGTATGTTCGAACCCTGCCATAAAACCAAACGGCCTCTACAACGTTTCGCCCGAACTAGGGAAACTATCTGTAGGGGACTCTAAAAACTCGTCAATACTTTGGCAGTGGGTTTAACCACAAGCCGTTAGTGGTACTAGCTGTACGTAACGGCTGCCCATGTATTGACAGAAAGGGAAGCTGATGAGCGAACTCATCCTGGAACCCTACTGAGCCTATCAGTGACAATATCTGTACAGTCCGGTCCGTTCGTCTATGAGCATCGCATATTGGGCCTAGGGGGCTGGTAACGTCAGACCCCCAAAAGCTGTATAAGTCGTGTCGGAGGGTAGCCCTGAACACCCTGAGAAACTACTGGAATACCTACCAGTAATTCTCACCTGCCTTGGCCAAGGACTTGGTATAATGGCTCTCCTAGGCACAGCGCGATCTCACCCCTAATACCGGGAGAAACGAATCCCCTGCCGATCCACTCACTGCCTCTATGTGGCTCGGGACTGTACCCAACTAAAACCTGTTTGCACGACTCCTTTGAGCCGTGGTAGGGTAGTAATCTAAGCACAGTGGGAACTCACACGAGACAAATGACGACCTCAGGTCGATGAACTAACCTGTACACATGTCACCAGGGAACTGCTATCTGACGCTAGGTATAATACCAACTAGCATGTTCCCGGCGAGTCCTGTCCGGTGCACTCATAACCCAATGAGCACCTGTATACATCTTAGGTGAACCAACTGACACCAATGGCTTATGAGACCGGCCACCGCCCCTCGTCGGGGTCTCGACTGTATACACTTGTCTACTCTGGAGTATCGAAGCCCTGTCTCGAAACTCCCACGACTATGCACCACTTTTAAGGATGTGCTTATAGACTACCCAACTCTCACGTATATGATCGCCATCATACTGCTGGTAGTCAAGCAAGAATCCTAAGGGCTCTATCAACGTGTAATAGTGATCATGTCACCTAGAACTGTACACGATGATAAAGACAAACCAGATAGCATACTATCATCTCGAGTAAGACTGTCCTACCGGTATAGGTCCTCCTCAATCATTGCAATCACGTGCCTGCGATCCAATAATTGACTTTGAGGGCACTACATCCAACAATCTCCCACTTGCACTTAAGGCTAATTATTGCGATGTCGCATACTCACAGCCCGTGTGATACCGAACACCCAACTCCTCTACTAACCAGTTTCACAAAGCTCGTTTGTAAAACCCTTGTGTTCGAGAGATAGCCTCAGTGAGTGGATCCGCCCTGATGTTTCTTTCTATATCTCTCTTAATCTTAAGTTCGCGGAGAAAACCATTTCCCGAATTGAGTAGTACCTGTATTAGAATATGTCTGGATATCTGGTTGGACCTAGTTCATAAATGAACTCCAAATCCAAACTTCTTAGACTGTATCGACAACTGAATCTAATCAGTATCCTGCACCATGCCTCCTACAGTATCCTGTTGGACCACCTGTCCATAATACTGCCCCTTTCGTCAGAGGAAAAACTATAACTCTGACAATCACTCTGTCATCCATGTCACCTTTAGAAGCCTGGAATGATAACCGTCTCTCGAAGGAGGCTGCCGTTATCAAATCCCTAGAATATCCACTTATGTTCTATAACTGCTTCCGTATGTTTCTCCAGGATTGGATTAATATAAACTTATTGCATCTAGTGCAAAAACAACATCTGGTGTGGTACTTGACATCTCATGATTGACTCAATTGCCTAAGCAAGTGATATGCCAATCATGCATATCCCTCTCCCCTTTAGTCTGTAAGACTCCTTTAGAGAGGGAGACTCCATCACCTGCAGGTACACCACCATGCCAGGAGTCGTCCATTCTAAAACACCTTTAGAATACTGTCTAAGTACCCAGATTCGGAAACTACCTAAATCTAGATCTAAAACAATAGATCTAGTAACCAGAATGTCTGATATTATATCCATATCCTGTGTAGAGAAACAACTGTGTGACAACCAAAGTATAACCGATCGTAGTATAGGAATTTTACTTCCTACTCTGTGTATGTCATACAAATACTAGGACATCACACTCTACTACCTTCTTAACAGATCCATCCCATATTCTGATGAAGTCAAACCCATGACTGTCACATCAAAAATAGATGATCTTTCTCCGCTATATCTGCTTTAGTCTATAAATAGACATAAGCCACTTGCCCACTATGCTTCCGCTGCTCCTACTGACCACAACAACCCCCTGGTAGAATAATATATACGTGCACTTCTAAAACTAGTTTAGAACGACGCTATACTAATTCTCCTGCCGGGTCTCATAGCCTGGAACAATAGTGGTGTCAAGTCTGGGTAAACAAGAACCTCCCTGTCATCGTCCTTGAGGTTACCGGAGTACCTCTCGGGTGTCTGAGGTTACCCACCATATCTGCGGAGTGGCTAATGGAATGTCAAACCTGATTGAATCTTTAGGTTCTATTAAATTTTCCGTAATCGTTTGCGGTTCTGGAATCTCATCCAGTTCTACCATACTCCCACTACTATTTTATGAAAAAATCCATTTTACTAAAACTGTGGCGAGTCAAAAACAATATCACTATTGATCTTCCAGATGGTAGAAAGTCAACCCTCGACATAGCCCGGGTCAACCTACAAACTGCCATTACAGAAATGTGCCTTGAGTTATCCAGAATCTGGTTTTAAGCATAAGCCGGACAACTCCTCGTACCTTAACATCGTTAATATATGAACCATTCTATATCCAATATAGAAACTTTGGCACTTATTTAATTGGAACCAGATTCAAATCATGCAGCTGTCTCCAGTGCATATCAATTTAATGGAAAGAGGCTAATCAGCATTACTCAACTTAGGAGTCCATCCAATTATGAGTAACCTAAAAGAGAAACAAGTTTCTCAAAACCATTACTATCAACTGAATACCAATCACAAGTATCTACATCTTCGATCTCCTTGAAGAATCCCGATACTTGCGACACCTGGTTCTTTACTTTATTCTTATACCCACAACTTCTCAAAACTTAGATCTTGTATTTCTATGAAACACTTGTCTAAAAACTAGAGAAGTCACAAGTAAACAGAACATAGTACAAGGACCAGCCCCTTTGTCCTGGTGGACACTGGACAACATACAATACTCTGTATAAGTCTGCTGAGTTGAATAACTCAATACCTGAGCATCGTAGGTTGAAAACTGTACTTATGGTTAAGAACTACTCCGTTGTTCAATGCGCCTTACCCAATCGTCAACTGATATAGGTAAATGTTACGGACATAATTTCAAAAAGTTATATCTCACTTTATAAAAATAAACATACAGATACATCAGTTTGAAATTGGTGCACAACAACGGATACTCAAAACCAAATACTTGCCGTCAAGCAAAAACCCAGGCGATTTCCTCAAATATCATCAATTACAACGAATTCCGATATAATGAGGATGATCACCTAATTCCCAATAACTTACTCCCACTCATCATCTGTAAAACCATACGGACGTGAGAATCATACCTGGTAAATACATACACTGGAGTAAGTATCTAATCGGGAAAACAGTTTTCCTTTAACAACACATAGTGAAACTGAAACATGAAAATGTTTCGAAGGGGTATCCAGGTATTCGTAGTAATGCCTCATCCATAATCCAATTCATGACTGTAACTGTATATTTCTTTACCATCTCTCCAAATCCCTTTATTGTCTTTAGTCGTTACCTTCTGTACACCATCGTTAGGCTAAATGGTTTTCTTCCTTCCCTACAGTTCGGCACCAGCCTATGGTTTGGAAGAAGACTATCCAATAAGCGTAATAGGTGTATACTCATAAACCAAGGAGTACTCGCAACCTGAGAGATGGTGATGATAAAAGGCAACTAAATAAAACCTTATTTTATTTCTCCTGAACCTGAATCCATCCTCGAATCTGGAACAAGTTCCTTCGAGTTCGTATATAACCATACGATGGATTTATCCAATGGAAGTGGATGCCCGTAATAATACGGGGTGTTATGAAGAAATGCAAAGGTGAAGTAGGAGTGGCGATGAACTACACGGTTTGGTCGTGAATGATAACAGTCGCAATTTACTTTGCCTTCTTTCTAATCCCTTTATTTTGTCTTTACTTATTAACTTCTGTACACCCTACTTAGGATAATTGGTTTTCTTCATTCCCTACCTTTCGACACCTGCCTATGGTTTGGAAGAAGACTACCCAATAAGCGTAATAGGTGTACTCTCCTAAACCAAGGAGCCTTCGCAACCTGAGAGAAGGTGATGATAAAAGACAACTGAATAAACCTATTCAATTTCTCCTGAACTTGGATCCATCCTCGAAGAAGTCCCTTCGAGTTCGTATATAACCATACGATGGATTTATCCAATGGAAGTGGATGTTCGTAGTAATATGAGGTGTTCTGGAGAAATGTAAAGGGTAAAAGAAAGAGCGGCAATGACTTATGCAACTCAGACAATCTAAAAGCCAGTATTTTAAGAAGGTTCGGTCAATTTGGTCACCGAGTCATAGTCTAGGGTCGGTCAAAGGTCGCTGCCAAAGAGAGAGAGAAAAGAAACACTCTGCGTGCACTCTAACCTAGATCAGAATGGTTATCACTTTATCTAATCAGGAAACCTCCCACTGTACCGTCAAATTCTCCTCCAAACCTGAAAGAAGAATTAGTCGGGATCACCCGAAGAGTAAACCAACTCATCAGTGGGAATCGGGATCCAACTATCATCGCATGATAACGTGAAGGAATCCACTCACGTTATCACACTCCAGAAGGTATGCGCATGCTTGGCAAGTTTCAGTTTCTTTAGAAACTCCCGATGTGGATTTTTGCCCCATGCTCTTATGACCTTGACGTTGGCCAAAATGCCATAAGTCACATGTCAAGTTCTACCCATCATTATCTTATCAATTTGAACCCACCCGTACATGCCCCTGACGTTGGCCAAATAGCAGAACGATTGTCCCAAACCAACTCATTTATCTATGCAACAGATAAATACCCAGCAGCTACCAAACACTATGCCTCGGCGTTGGTCAAAATACATAGCTTGAATACTACTGAATACCCAACTGAAATGACGGAGGGCTACGGCTGGTTTTTGGCGAAAAACCTTTAACGTAATGAACTTGATATCGCTGAAGGAACCTGATAGCTTTTTACAAAAATATAGTGGCGAAAACCTTCGCTAAAGAGGTCACTCCCGGTGAAGGGATCTCGGCTCTTTCCTATTTGAATGAGGTGCTGGATATTCCAACTGAATACCGCGATGCAAAGCAACATGTAATCGACTATAGTGAAGTTATTACCCTAACGCAAACTTCTGCCCAAGGGGTCACTCCCGGTGAAGGGATCTCGGCCGTTGCCTCGTCGAATGAGGTGCAGGATATTCTAACTGAATACCACTGTGCAAAACAAAAGAAAACGTCCTTGTAATAACACTTTTTGAAAACTGTTCCAACAACGTCAAAAAGTTTTGTTTTCCTTGTATTGATCAAAATCAACGCAGTCCCATCAATTAATCACACTAGAAAAGAACGAAAATAAAATGTACGTATATGCCATCTGTATTCGTCACTGGGTCCCATCATCACCCGTTAGGTTACTTAACTAACGACAGAGCGGGGACTGGACTAGCGCGGGTGCAAAACATATACAACATCTACTAGTATACATACCAATATACAATAATCGCTCTAGGCGTGATAAATACAACATCACAAAAAAGTAATAAGTATCACATAACAATACAGATAATCTGGAATCCCCGGGTTTCACAGAGCCGCAACTGAAACCCGACGTTCCCCTGGTCGTGTGGATAGCCTATGCAATGAAACCTAGACCCCTACGGGTGCGGCAAGTTACCCACCAAAACCTGAAGCGAGGCAGCCCCTTACAGCAAAATGAATGGACCAACCTGCACTTCACGGAATCCGGTAACTTAAGCACCCCTCCTTGGGTCAACTTGTACTCCCTACGAGTGCGGCGAATAGCCTGCTAATTCTAGAATGAGGCCCTCCGCCTCTCAAAGCCATGAGATGTGGACCCGTTTCCCTCCAGAACCCGGTTATCCGTGCACTCCGTCGTGGGGTAAACCCAGTACAGAAATGAAAATATGTACAACGGGTACATCGACCTCAACCCGGTCGTGCCCCAAAAGAATAATATACAAACAGGCAGTGACGGCAGTCCACATGTCGGACGCTCGCCCCGCGATATCAAATGTATAAATAAATCCAAACTGCACTACCATTGCACACGGCTATCCACCACGACAAATCCGCAACATCACAGCACAACACAGAACATCAACGCGAATGTCACGTTCACAAACCCGTCTAAAAGGACTATAGCAATTAGACACGATTTACCGCTTGAATGACATTCACGGTCGGAGATATAATGTAAGTACTGTAAACTAACACATTTCAAATTCTGATCGACAAAACTTCCCGAAGTGGGCCCCAAGTACAATTCCAGTACTCAAACAAAATCTGGGCCCAAACAAAATATTCCAGAAACCACAATTCCACATGAAAGACACCAAGAAGAAAAATGGTGCACTGAAGTCCCAAAACAGCGGCGGAACCGCGACCAATACAAGGCTTGTGCGGCGGTTCCGCGGCGGTCTTGAAGGACCAGTCTACTAAATTTCAACCAGAGTCTTAGAAAAGCCTGCTCGATTTTCTGACATGCTCAAAATAATTTTTAGACGACAAAATAAATTCGACAGAATCTTTAATTTTGGAATCGCGATTTTGGAAATTTCGTTCGATCGATATTTTAAACACGTTAGAACAAGCTAGTAAAAGTTAATGGCGTGGCTCTGATACCATATTAGTCTACGGTAGCGTCCCGGCCGTCAATCTGAGGCCAAACGCGGAACAAAAAGTTTTACAACTGGCGCTATTGCATACTATAACCCGGATCTTGCCATTAACGCTAAACTAACAAACTGTAAAGAGGTAGAAAGGCTATACCGATTGATCCGTGTCCTTCGGTCTTTAGCCATCATCCCACGCTCCTCGCGGCATCTCCGATCTCCTGTCTCCTCGTCAAGGTGGCACCACGTCAACGGATCTTTATACGGGCTCCCGCCTCTAAACCGAGGCAACTCGGACATGAAGTTTGCTAGCCGACATGTCCAAGATAGATGTAGAGATAGTGTAGAATACTTTGTCTCAAGGCACCCAAGCCATTGGATGAAGGTAAATTGAAGTTTCCTTTTGGGTTGATGAATCGAGCTAGGAATTTTAGCAAATGAATCAATATCTCACACAAATGGGGTTCGACCATTTTTATGGGTTGATGTGGGTGGGGTCGGCCATGAGGTGGAGGGGGTGAGCACAAGGTTTCAAGTGGTGAGGCTAAGAAGAAAAAATCAACAACAAATATCCAACAAAGATCTTAAGCTTGGACAAAAGAACTTAATGCAAGAATGAGTCACTTAAACACCTCATCCCACATGAAGAGGCCAGAAACTTCTGGAGCCCCGGGCACCACAAAAATTCCCTTCCCTTTATAAATGTAGCATTTGCAAGAAACCCCTTCACAACAAGAAATTCAGCCAAGAAGGAAAGAAAGAAAAATGGCCAAAACAAAGATACAGACTAGCAACTTCAAAAAGCGATCCTGTAACTAATTACAGGATAACCCCACTACAGTATAAACATACCCGCATTTATATTCCGACCGAATACAAAATGCAAAGAGACAAAAATACTCCTACACAATATAATACTTGGATTCGGCTTAAACCAAAGCCCACCAGTATTATATGTCCGAACCATGACACGTGCACAAGTGCACGTGTATGTTCGAACGCTGCCATAAAACCATACGGCCTCTATAACGTTTCGCCCGAACTAAGGAAACTATCTGCGGGGGACTCTAAAGACTCGTCAATACTCTGGCAGTGGGTTTAACCACAAGCCATCAGTGGTATTAGCTGTACGTAACGGCTGCTCATGTATTGACAGAAAGGGAACCTGATGAGCGAACTCATCCTATAACCCTACTGAGCCTATCAGTGACAATATCTGTACAGTCCGGTCCGTTCGTCTATGAGCATCGCATATCGGGCCTAGGGGGCTGGTAACGTCAGACCCCCAAAAGCTGTATAAGTCGTGTCGGAGGGTAGCCATGAACACCCTGACAAACTACTGGAATACCTACCAGTAATTCTCACCTGCCTTGGCCAAGGACTTGGTATAATGGCTCTCTTAGGCACAGCGCGATCTCACCCCTAATACCGGGAGAAACGAATCCCTTGCCGATCCGCTCACTGCCTCTATGTGGCTCGGGACTGTACCCAACTAAAACCTGTTTCCACGACTCCTTTGAGCCGTGGTAGGGTAGTAATCTAAGCACAGTGGGAACTCACACGAGATAAATGACGACCTCAGGTCGATGAACTAACCTGTACACATGTCACCAGGGAACTGCTATCTGACGCTAGGTATAATACCAACTAGCATGTCCCCGGCGAGTCCTGTCCGGTGCACTCATAACCTAATGAGCACCAGTATACATCTTAGGTGAACCAACTGACACCAATGGCTTATGAGACCGGCCACCGCCCCTTGTCGGGGTCTCGACTGTATACACTAGTCTACTCCGGAGTATCGATGCCCTGTCTCGAAACTCCCATGACTAGGGACCACTTTTAAGGATGTGCTTATAGACTACCCAACTCTCACGTATATGATCGCCATCATACTACTGGTAGTCAAGCAAGAATCCTAAGGGCTCTATCAACGTGTAATAGTGATCATGTCACCTAAAACTGTACACGATGATAAAGACAAACCAGATAGCATACTATCATCTCGAGTAAGACTGTCCTACCGGTATAGGTCCTACTCAATCATTGCAATCACGTGCGTGGGATCCAATAATTTACTTTGAGGGCACTACATCTAACACCAGTATTGGGGGTTAATGTTGCGCTATGCTCGATTGGCCATAACAGAAAATCCCTGGCCAGGGTTGCCGAGATTTACTGGTAACTGTTATCAGTAGTTTCTCAAACCGTTATGGGCCTCATATCGGCATGACTTATCAAGCTATTGGGGTCTGACGTTTACCACCCCCAAGCTGGATATATGACATATCAGACGAAGAGACCGGACTGTACGGTAGTATTCCTTATTGGATTCACAGAAGTATGAGCAGGCTTGCTTGTTGATCTTCTGATCGCTCAATACCAGGGTAGCCGTTACGTCCAGCTAGTACCGCTGACGGTTTGTGAGTGACTGATATGATCATCACCTACTGCCGGCGTATTGATGAGTCTTTAGAGTCCTACACAGAGGTTTCCTGGCTCAGGCGAAACGATATTGGAGCACATATATGATATGTGCGGGACCGAGATTAATACGTGTATATGATACCGTATTCTATTATTGTGATATGTGATATCGGTCGGTTATATATGATATAGCCGGGTTATCGAATCAAGTGTTGATTCGATAAGTTGATACATATGATATTAGTCGGTTATATATGATATAGCCGGATTATTAAATCAAGTGTTGATTTAATAATTTAATATATAATTATATATTTAATATATTAATTTACATTAACTAATATTAGCTCACTTAAGCATTTCTTTTTCTCACTGGTGTACACTTAATATATATGTGATATATATTATTATGTCATGCTAGTTGCTACATGCTACATGGGTGTATAAGACCCATACCATACAAATAATAATGTGGGGTTTTATTTATTAAGAGTAAAAGAAAATTAGTTGGAAATTAGTCAAGGTTAGAAGCTTGGAGAAGCTTTGTGCTAACCATGGTTTAGTCTCTACAAGAGTTATATGAGATATTTCTGACCTATGGTTTCCATTCTACACTTGCTTTTCTCCATAGTTGCTTTTCTTCATCTCCTTCCTCAAGCTCTCTAACCTTTTGGGAGGTAAAGAAAATTAGTGAGAAAAATATTTCTAAACTGAGCAAAATTCCTCCTTTATCAACCTACACAAGACTAGCCATTTAGTTTAGGTTGTTTGCTTCACTAATTCCTAATTAGTGAAGAGGTAGCTTGAGTTAGTGTCTTCTCGGCGTAGATCATCTTCGGCCTTAAAGATTTCAAGCAAGCTTATTCATTTCATCTTGTGGAGCCTTAGTAGAGTCCGTGAGATCGCTACTTGGAGCGAAGGGACTACTACATGGAGCTTTAGAAGTGAAGGCTCGGTCTACAAAGGTTGTATTCCTTATTCACTTAGATGTAAAGGTATTTACATGCTAGCTTTTGTCTAATTCTCTAGTTAAGATTCTAGGTTAGGGTTCTTTAATGTGCCATTTTTTTGAAAACGGCATGGTTGATGCCTCCCGAAACCCAGTGGTCATGCTAGGGAACCCAGCAATCTCCTAACATTTATTTATCCTATAAATTGAAGGTTTTTTCAAATGGTTTATATAATCCACAATTCTCTAATAACTAGGATTTGATTAGAGTGGGAGAAAACGGTCATGCGCGGTCGCGGATAGATAAAGGTATTATAATATAGGGTATATTTTTGTGAAGTAGGTGAGTAGTCGGTTTAATATCTTGTAATTTTTTCTCATAATGGAAGTTTTCGTCGCGGTTTGCAGTATTAGGTTGCATCGAACCTGGGTAAATCTTGTGTGTTTTTGTTGGTGTATTCTTTTCGTGTGATTTGGTATCTGTCGGATAGTCCTTTTAAATCTAATCTAAAACAAAGGTCTTGGATTTACGCTGTGCATAGATACATAATTCTTACAACAATTATAAGTAGGTCACTTTCTGGTAAATGTTTCAAGCAAAAGAATTCCGTAGCTATAGACATCTCCTTGAGTGGTAACAGTGCCTCCCATACCATATTCTGCAAACAACTAAGTTGTTAGGCTTTAATGCAAGACTCTGAGGACCTTTTTGGGTTTGGAATTAGGATAGCCGAAGTTTATATTTAAGTGTAGGTATAGGTCATGCAACTCAGATTAGGAAGGTCCTATCCCCATTTTTTCATTTTGGAATTGGCTTGTAAGCCTCAATCGGTGTTGCGACAAGACAATCACAAAGCAAAACAAAATGATAAAGAGAAGAAACAATAGGCAAATAGAAAATACGAGAACTTGCTAATTGGCGAAAGTAAAACTTTATTAATAATCAAATTCGGAAGAGTACAAAAGTGGTGGACGGTTAAAAATCCCTCAAACAAAACCCTAGATCACACAAACAAAAGAGTTCTCTCAAATAACAAAAGCTATCTTAAAAAAGTCTCGCTAGGGCTGCTACAAACTTTCTTATTTATAGCATACAAAACATTTATCCAAAAAACTAATTTCCTAACTAAGGTATTTTTGACCGACCTAATACGGCAATCGTCTATAGAAAGACTGAACAGGCGTCTGTTCAAGTATCATCAAAACTCCAAAGTGCCACCAAACGTTTGAACAAGGATGTTCAGACGTCTGGCCTTCACAACTTCAGAAGATCAGAGTACTCGCTGACGTCTGACCCTCATCGAGGTAGACGTCTATCCAAAGTATGCTCGCACATACAGAGCACAGGCAGACGTCTGGAGCTAAAGATCCAAACGTCTGTCTTATAGATAACATCAAATCATCATATAGTTTCGTGGTAATGCCGGATCGTAGGAAATCAATATAGGTCGAATATGAGGCACACATAACAAATCTTCACCTCACCTCGCATTCCACAAACTCCTCCACCAAAGTTAATAACAGCTCCACCTTCACTACAAAACCCCTAAAAGGCTCAATGAGTGCGACACACTCCAATTAAGTTTAAGCAATACTCAAACTTAACAACCGAAAGAGACTTCATCAACATGTCGTCCGGATTATCTGCTGTGCCAACTTTCTTCACAATAATCTTTTCTTTTTCAATGACTTCCTATATGAACCAGTACCTTACATCGATGTGCTTCGTCCTCTCATAATGCATTTGATCTTTCGTCAAGTGAATAACATTTTAAATATTACAATAGACTATTATGGTATCCTTTTGAATGCCAGGTTCTGAAAATAGCTCCTTCAACCAGATTGCCTCCTTAACTGCCGCAACAATGGCCATATACTCTACCCCTGTCGTAGACAACGCTACAGTAGGCTGCAAAAAAGCACGCCAACTAATGGCATATCCTCCTAAAGAGAATACATAGCCGGTGATCGATCTGTGTCTATCAAGATCATCCGCATAATCGGAGTTGCTGAATCCAACTAAATTGTCGTTGTTCCTTCCAAATACCAACCTTACGTCGGTCAGACATACCACGAAAGTATCGTAATTTCCATTTCACCGCCTGCCAATGGATTTTGCCAGGAGATTCCATAAAGAGACTAACAACATTAACGGCGTGTAAAATGTCGGGTTTGTACAAACTATGGCATACATAAGGCTACCCATCGTATTCGCATATGGAACATTCGACATACATCTAATCTCATCCTCTATTTGCGGTGATGAATGAGCTGAAAGTTTAAAATGAGCCGTCAATGGAGTATTTACATACTTAGTGTCTGCCATGCCGAAACACTCTAAAACTTTCTCAACATATCGTTATTGAGACAAGTATAGATTTCCTCCTTTACGATCTCGCTTGATCTCCAAACCAAGTAGTTTTTTTGACCGCTCCCAAATCCTTGGTCTCAAACTTGTCTTTCAACCATTCCTTCAAAATCTTAATATCAACCATATATCTTGCTACTATCAACATATCATCAACATAAAATAGCAAATATATGAAAGAACTATCGGCGAGCTTCCCACAATAAACACTGATGGCTTATGGATTTTCATAATCTTACTATTTTATTTTGGTGATGTTATACAATATTGATGACTTATGGCGTATAGATTTTCATAATCCTACTATTTTGTTTTCATAATCCTTCATATCTACACATGTGTTTCATATCGCACACTTTATAACACCGCATATATGTTTGGTCGTGTTTGAGAAAGATTTCAGGATATCAACTGACACAAGCTTAAAATGGAAGATGGAGGAAATTAAACTTAAACGGCAAATCTATTGGAGATTGGAGGTTGATGGACTAGAGCTCCCAATGATCACATTCAAATTTCATGAAGCTAAGGAGCCAACGTTCAAGTTCAAAAGAATTTAAGAAATCAAAAATTCAAGAGCTCGTGTCGAGATATCAGAAGATTCAAGAATTGGCAAAAAAACAATATCGACATAGGAAATCAATATGAGTACTCATGACTACAGAAAATATCACATTAAGCTCTTGCACACACTCTTCATATGATTTGTGAAAGACTTGCTTTGGTTTTTCGTTTAAAATCTTTTTCAAAAACCAAGTTCAAATTTGTCTGAAAAATCTTTTTTCAGACGTGTGCACTATTGTACTTCTGACGTCAGTCTTGTTTTCAAAATCATACACAAGTTTTAAATATCAGTTTTCTTGCTTCAGAATAAATGTTTAAAGCTTACCAGAACAAACGTCCGGTTGTTCTTTGGTTTTTTAATGTTTAAAACTTTTTGATAGAACAAACGTCTGATCATGCTTCTTCATACGTCTATTTGTTCTATATATTTTCATTGGCCTAAAATTTCTATAGAAAAAACGCCTATCAAATCTTCATCAGACATCTAGTTGTTCTCTATGTTTTCATGGCTTTCAAACATTTTATGAGAACAAACGTCTGAACCTTATTTGAATAAACTTCAGAAGGATTAAAACTTTGAAAACCTTTTTTTCTTCGGACAGTACCACTTGTGCTTCAAACTTCTATTTGTTCTATGTGTTTTCATTGGCCATATTTTGAAAACCACGGTAAATGTTTTAAAGTATTTTAGACAAACCTCCAAAAGCATAAAATCATTTGAAAACATTTCTTCTTCAGACGTTAATGTCACCTTCATCAGACGTTTGTTTGCCTTCTGTGCTTTTGTGCCTTCTTGTAAAAACTATCAGGAAACATCTGAAGATTTTAAAAACAAATGTCTGAAACTATTTTTTAGCCGTTGCTGATCCTTCTTTAGACGTCTGTCTGGTTGAACTTCAGACATCTGATAACGGCACTTTTTGACTGATTTGACTTGTAACGGCTAGTTTTTCTTGAGTAGTATTCATTGAGATTTTCTTTGGGTTTTGAAGGTCCAACACTTGCAAACATATTTTGAAAGATTCCAAAACCTTTTCTTATCTCTTTTCTTTCTCAGTGTGAGAATCCTTAGGTGCAGGGGCGCCTTTATATGGAAGAAGAACTTATTGCTCTCGGTGGAGACGTGGTATAAGAAGTTGCGAGTGCGTAACGTGTTGTCTCGGTGGAGACGTGTTTTAGTGGAACGGGCCCGTACGCCTAAAGAAAGAGGACTGGGGGATCTCTCGAACCTCTCTAAATCCTACGTGTTTGCAATTGATTGTGTTTGCAATTTCTTATTCTCTAGTTCTAAGCTTCATAACTTAGAGATTGTTCAATTGCATGCTTGTTCCCTTTATGTTCTTTACTTACTCTTAATATTGCTCTTGCTATATATGTGTTTCTTTTACCACAATGGTGTTTGCTTAGCCATTATCCTCTATTGGTATATCGCTTGTTAAGTTTGCATTTGTGATATTTCAATTAGCAGGAGTTTAGCTTTTTTAATTTGAGCGTATAGGTAGCTTATTCCTATTCACCCCGTCTAGGAATAACTTTCAAACACAACTGTCGCTCTTACTTCCCATAAACCCAATATCTATCATGAAGGAGTCAAACTTCTTATACCAATATCTAGGTGATTTCTTAAAACCATAGAGAGACTTCTTTAGCAAACAAATGTGGTCTTCTTTGCCTTCATCTTCAAAACTTTCGGGCTTTTGCATGTAGATCTTCTTTACCAAATCACCATGAAAGAATACTGTCTTCACATCGAGCTGCTCGAGCTCCAAATCTTACATAGCTATCAAACCGAGCAAGACACGTATCGAGATGTGTTTAACAACCGGAGAAAATATCTCATTGAAGTCAACTCACCGAACCTACGAATAGCCTTTCACTACTACAAATATGGGTTTCAGTAATAGGGAATTGGTAAAGGCTTAATTAATTACCAATTTATCGTAACGGTGTCAAGGCTATGGCAGCTTTTTAAAACGTTACCAAATCCAATAAGTGGCGGGCCCCACAACCCTGGAGCGATAAAACCCCATTTCTCCCCCAAAAATATTTCGATCCTTCACTTTTTTCCCCTCAAATTATTTTCCCCCCAAAACCCCATTTCTCGTGCCGCCTCTCCTCACCGTCGCCCGCGGCGCTCGACCGCCTCTCCATGGCAACCGCTTCGCCTCCCCTCGCCGTCGATATGCCTCCGTGGCAACCGCTTCGTCTCCATGGCCAACGTATCGCCTTCTTCGCCGCCTTTTGAGCTTGATCTCGCTGTCGGCACCGCTGGAGCTCTCTGAAGGTCGCCACTATCGCTGATGGTTGTCGCTTCCGTAGTCGAGTCACTGTTGAAGCCTTCGCCGCCGGTCGTCCAGAGGTAAGTATGAATTTAATTTTTTTTTCTGCTCAATCCCAAAATTTAATTAAAGTTGGTGTTGTTGTTGTTGTTGATGTTGATGGTTATGTTGTTGGTGTTGAGGGAGAGTTAGAGTTTAGGTTGGGGGTTAGCTAGGGCCGAAGGGGAAGGTTAGGGTTAGGGTTATGGTTGGAGGTTAGGGATTAGGGATAGGGACAAGGTTAGGGTTAGAGATATGATTAAGGTTTGGGTTAATTATGGTTAGGGTCAGTGTTAGGGATAAAGGATGGGTTAGGGTAATTTAGCGAATTTTTGTAGGTAATTTAGTATAAAGTAACAATAGTTAAGTGTATTTTAGTGAAAAACAACAATAGTTAAGGGTATTTTAATGTAAATAAGTAATATTGAGCAAATGGGAGTTTTGTATTAAAACTTTTAATGATAGTTTAGTGAAAATAACAAACATTAAGGGTATTTTAGTGAAATATATAGTGATTTAGTTAATTTACTAAGATGAACTGTTTAGTTAAATGTTAAAAGTAGTTTGGTGAAAACAACAATAGTTAAGTGCATTTTAGTGAAATTCATAGTAATTTAGTTAATTTAAAATAATTTAGTGAAAAACCAAGAATAATTAAGGGTATTTTAGTGTAATTTAGTAAAATTGAAGAAATGAGTTGCTTAGGGGTGTTTGTGTGCGCGCTTTTGTGTGTGTGTGTATACACACACACACTGACACACACACACATATAAACAAGGCTAAAAATTAATTAATCATCATTCTCCTCTACATTGAACTCTTGTCAAGTCCCTCACTAACCCCAACCTTAAAGCCAAAATCTTAAACCCGATTAAGAAAACCTTTAAGTTTAAAGAATTTTACCCTAAAATAAAAACTTCGAAATCTTGAAATTGAAACGTAAACGTAAAACCCATTCAGATTAGATCTAAAACTAAGTGTATGATACTCGATAATAATATGAAATTTTCATATTCTCATCAATAATCATATGTGAAAATCAAAACACGTCTTAATCCCCGTCTATTAGTTAACATACGTTCGATATTTTTCATGACATAAAACTACACAAAAGTTGTTAAATATCGGACGGTATCGTTCGGTTCTAACAACCGTCGTATAATCTATATGATGAGAAAATTCAATTATATGATAACCGATAGATTTGTCTAGTGTGGACAAGTTAGGAATGTATAAAGCAGACATCCGCATTCACTTGAGTTTTCATTCGTTTCGAGATATTTCGTCGATACCTTTCCGTTGGTTTTCCATGTACAACGATAGATTGGATATTCATTTTTATGTTATTTGACAGTATTGAAATGATTATATTTTCTATTACAGTATACACAGAGAACAGCAGGGAGGTACTGCCGAAATTTCTCGAAACAGATGAAAGCACAAGTGAATGGGTGCATGCTCTATACATTTTTAATGGGATAAAAGCCTTACCCCCGACAGTCGTTACCCTCAACATCCAGTAAAGAACATTTAATATCATCATTATCTTTCTTGGAAGAAGAATCAAACTCATGAGTTATGAGATTTGAAGAAGAAAGTCCTCAATAGGAGTTAGAGGAGATTAGAAGGAGAAAGTTCTCAATAAGAGTTGGAGAAAGTTCTCAATAGGAGTTGGAGGAAAGCTCAATCCATTAACAATCGAAACCAAACTTAATCAAGTCGTCAATTAAACCTAACACTAACGCTTCTTAGTATCCGTCTATCGCGTATTTGTTAATAAGTATTAATTCAATGACTCTTGTCTATAGGAACCTTAGTTCGTCTGGACTGTTCCAATATGACACTTTCGTACCTCTACAACAAGAGTTGGATGTACGTCGATACTTCCTCAAGGGTCAATGACTTTTTTCTTAATGGTGTTAACTTTTTCACCGATTTTGCCTACGCACATCTTGGGTTACCGAAAGAGTTCGAAATCTATTGTTCTTACTTTAAGTGTATGAACAAACGATTGCTTAAAAAGTCGGAAGTTGATTTACACATCATGAGATACGGTTTCGTCAGAGATTACACTATGTGAGAACTACACGGAGAAGAAGAATTCGTTGTAACGGAAGACGACGCATGTGTACAAGAGACGAAAAATGAATTCATTGAAACGGAAACCAAAGAGTGGTAAAGGATAGCAGAAGAAGAGGAGGAAGATGAATGGAAGTTTGAAGAAGACGAAACCGTCGAAGAAGATAATTTTGTATTCACGTCGATCGATAACATGGATGGTCTTATAAATGCCGAGGGACTTCCTAATGATACGGAAAGCACCAGACCCTCGTTATTAGAGAAGTACAAGGCTGACTCAAGAATTCCGCTATATCCAAATTGCAAAGGGTTTCTAAAATTGTCCTTCTTTGTACATCTCTTCCTGATCAAGTGCAAGAACAGATGGAGTAACCAGTCTTTCACCGATCTCCATGTATTCCTGAAGGAAGCTTTTCCCGACGGAAAAGAAGTGCCACCGAACTAATACGAAGCGCAAAATATAATCACAAACATCGGCCTAAAGTCTGAGAAGATCCATGCATGCGAGAATGACTGTGTTTTGTACCGGAATGAACATGTCACACTCAGAAACTGCCCCGTATGTGGGAATGAAAGATTCAAGCCTAAGAAAAACTCTCATTCGAATGATGTGCCCATGAAGATTCTTTGTCATTTTCCACTAATATCGAGGGTGCAACGGTTATTTATATGTGAGGAGACGGCGTCCGAAATGCAGTTGCATCATAAACCACCTCATGAAAAGGAAAAAATAAGTCATCCTAGAGATTCGATATCATGGAAAGTTTTAGATGAAAAACATCCTTTGTTCAGTGCAGACCCTCGTAACGTGACGTTGGGAATTGTGAGCGACGTTTTCAGTCCATTTCGGATAGTTCGCGACAGGCGTACTCACAGTACTTGACCCGTTGTGGCCGTTATATACAACCTGCCGCCATGGAGGGCTATGACGCAATCTTATTTTACAATAGTGCTTTTAATCAACGGTCCCTCATCGCCTGGGAAACACATCGATGTTTACGTTCAACTCTTGATCGATGCGTTAAAGTCGCTGTGGGAAATTGGCGTGAGAACCTATGATGCACATGATAAACATTTTTTTCAGATGCGTGCTGCTTTGTTGTGGACAATTAATGATTTTCCTGCCTATGGCATGCTTTCGGGCTGGATAACTCAAGGTAAGCTTGCGTGCCTTTATTGTCATATTCATACGAGAATCGTATGCTTGAAGTTTAGCGGAAAAGAGTCGTATATGGATCACCAACGTTTCTTGCTTATAACTCACAGATTCAGAAGGAATGAAAAATTGTTCAACGGCAAGACGGAGACCGGTACGCCTCCTAAACCATTTTCTGGTAAGGACATACTGCAACAATGGAGATATTATCAGAATATCACATTCAGAAAGACACTAAACAAAGATTTAATGCCATGCCTATCCGGTTGGAAAAAGCGAATTGGTTTATTTTAGCTTCCGTACTAGTCTAATCTACCACTGCACCACAATTTAGACGTCATGCATATCGAGAAGGGTGTCTTTGAGCATGTCATCAATCTTCTGCTGTGTATGAATGAAAAAACGAAGGACAATCTTAACACCCGTTGTGATTTGACGCATTTGGATGGTTTTTCCATTAGAAAAGAATTGTAACTTAGGCCTATGGCCGGCAAACCGGGTTACTATGAGATTCCAGCGGCAATCTACAATATGAACAAAGAGGAGAAGCGGCGGTTGAGGATAAGCGGCGGTTCTTGCAGGTGTTGAAAGAATTGAAATTTCCCGACAGTTTCTTATCAAACATTGCCAAACAGGTGCAGTTAGAGAACGGAAAAATCATAGGACCTATGAGCCACGATTACCACATACTGATATAACATTTTCTTCCTTTATGCCTCAGAGCATCAATAAATCAGAAGTTGTTCTCGTGTTTAATGACTTTTGCACGTATTTTCACCAATTGTATTCAAAAAATACAGACGTCAGTGAGATAGTACAGCTCGAAAAAGATATTCCTTTGATCCTATACAAGCTCGAAACTATTTTCCACCTTCCTTTTTCGACATTATTGTTCACATGTCCGTCTATCTGGCAATCGAGGTCAGGATTGGCGGTCCAGTGCATTACTGTTGGATGTATCCCATCGAGAGGTATGATAATGTTTATTATTCAACATTTAAATTGCAAAACATTATTGTGGTAAATTAATATCTATAATCTTTCAACAGATACCTATTAAGTTTAAAAAACTATATCAGCAATAAGCATCTTCTTGAAGGTTCGATTGCGGAAAGTTACCTCTCGGAAGAAAGCACGTCTTTCTGTGGTCGTTTCTTAAATGACAATATTAGGACGAAGCTGAACAAACCGCCGCGTGTGCCTGACGGTCCCATCAGAACAGGAAAACTGAAAAACATGTCTTACGATTTCATGGGCGGTGTCCATATGTACATCTTGCTAAACAGCGACAGTTTTGCTAAATATGCAGAATAAGTTTTTCTAATTTTATCCATTTAAACATTCAAAATTAAATATTATCTAACCGATATAATTATAAATTAATGAATAGAGCGCACAAAACTATACTCAAGAGATCAAAAGCTAGGACGTGGTCAGATGATAGAATCGAAGAAGAATAGAGGCGCACTTTCGCCGCTTGGTGGAGACAAGAAGTCGAGGGACAAATGAATCATAGAGAGCAGATTGATAGAGAGGTTCAGGAACTTTTAATCGGTCCATCGATTGCATCTACATTTTACAATAGGTACAGGGTTTCCGGCTATAAATTTGAGATCGAAAGAACGGAACGTATTAGAGTTATACAAAATAGAGGAGTCGCAACTGCCGACGACAAAGGAAATCCCTACTACGGTGTTCTTGAAGAAGTTATAGTGGTCTCATACATGCATAAGGCTTTCCCCTTTTTTATATTCCAATGTAGATGGTATGATATCAATCCTGAACGAGATATAAAGATAGATGAATACAAACTCATTTTGGTAAACACCAAATGGACAGCCTACGAATATGATAACTTTATCTTTTTCTCAATGACAACACAAATATATTATTCTCTGGACTTGAAGAAGGTTGACTAGAGTTTTGTTTGTTGTTCAAAACCGAGAGATTATTATAATGTGCCGACGTTGAATGACTCTTAAAATGAGAGTGACGAGGGAAAGGCGATAACATGTCTTAGTCCTTCTATTGAATATACCAACGATCCAAACTATTCTGCACCGTCCATCAATATGTTAGTAAGACATGACATCAGCCAATTGATTGTCATAGATCAAGATTTTGAGAATCCGTTTAACGAATCTTCAACTAATGTACCGAAAAAACGTATTAGGTAATGAAATTGAACTAAATGTTTTAAATTGTATAATGATTATAAGTAATTTTTAATATTTGGATAAATATGTAGGGTCTGATGATAGGCGCAGGCTCGGGCTTTAAACGTCATAAGAAAAAACATTTAGATGAGATTGGCAAGAGCTCAGTAGCCGCAGCAGCAACGCCTATCCCTACCCGCACCCCCTGTACTAGCACTCCAATAGCCACAACAACTGCAGTAGCCCCTCCTACCCCTACTAGCGCCCTTTCTACCAGTGCCACAGGACCCCAGCAGCCGCAACAGCCATGCCTGTCCCTACCAGTGCTCCTCCTATTAGCGCCCCTCCTACCAGCGCTACAGGACCCCCAGCAGCCGCAGCAGGCCCACCTACCACTATTAGCACGGTAGCAGATCCTCCTACCCCAGTCAATCCTGCACATCGTATATAGTTATCTATTGAATTTTTAGTTATCTATTAAATTAATTCTATTGAATTATCTAACAGTTTATTGTTTACAGATCCGCATAGTACCGACAGGATGGAATCTGTCGTCGGTTCTTGCACCACGTCAGGGAAGTCAAGTATAATCGTTATTGCTTAAATATTTTAAATAACGATAGTAATTTAAAATTTTCAAATGCTATATACATACTATGAATATTATAATATTGTGTATGTTTATCTATTTTTTGCTGGCTCTACCAGTGTTAGGAGGAGGGGTCCTATTGAGCCTTCCTGCTCCAGGCCAGCCCCAGGCGCTGGTCCATAGATGCTGGAGTGAACCAAGCAAGGTGTACCTGTTGGTGATTACTCAACAAAGTAAGGGGATTGTTTACCACCATAAATCGGACTGAGGCGCGGGAAGCACGTCCAGCCTTAATATGGGGGTAGATGCTATTTAGAACATATTCATCCACTTCTTCGAATTTACCAAGTTAATTTATGGCACCGTATATCGGAGGTTTGGATGGATGCGACCGTTATAGCTGACTTTCAAATTACCTTTCATGGATGGAAGGTTTATTGATTGTGGGGATGCCTTTTCCAACATACGCAAGCCTCTATGGTTAATATGTTATCACATGCGATAACAACTTTCTGCACTTCAAATTTTTTGTTTATTTTGGATTGCTCTTGGATTGTATACGGAGACTAATTTATGTTGTCGTCCGTAAGGTGCGGATTAGTCCAAATCCGTACATATTAGATTTGGGATTTCTCACATGAGTGAGGTCCGTCAATTCATGAGACATTGTTTTAAGGATCGTTAAAATTATTTTAGATTAAGATCAATTTAGAGTTTCAACTAAGGGCCATTAGTCTTATTTGAGACTAAATTCATCTTAGGACTTTGGTTAAGGATCGTTAGTCTTAAATTAGACTAAGATCAACTTAGAGGATTTATAAGCATATGCGCTCAGTCTAAGAATCGTTAGTCTTATATTAGACTAAGATCAACTTAGATAAGAGGGTCTTTTTGATCATTAGATCACATATAAGAAGTATAACCTTCAATACTTAGTTTATTTGACCAAGTCTTCAAGCAATGGCTTGCTGTTCATGTTCGTATGCGCATTTGGGGTGTGCATGTGCTTCATATATGATGCACATGCATCTCCTCTGAAGGAGTGCGCACATGCATAGCACGGGATGGGACTTTCATCATGGGGCATGTTTTCAACTTGCGCTCACATGTGTGGCACATGATACACACTTCTTTATTGACGATATTTTCCACTTGTGCTCATGTGTATAGCACATGATGCGCACATCTTTCAGACGATATTATCTATCTTGCGCTCATGTATATGGCACGTGATGCGCACGTCTCCATTGACGTTATTTTCCCCTTGCGCTCACTTGTAAGGCTCGTGATGCACAGGCCAATAGAGTGCATCCTGAGTTAGGGTGCGCTATATTTTAAGAAAAGTTTTGACTTTCAAAGAGATCAAAGTCTCTATTCTTTTCATTTTTGGAGTGCATTTATATGATACATCCAATTTTTTTAGGAAAGTTACTGTTAGTTATATGTATGCCCTAGAGGCCATTACTGTACATACGATGTATATTGTAATGGATGCTTGGACATATATAGGGAGGACTTTCTTGCTCGACATGATAGTATGCTATCTGGTTGTACATTATCTTAACATGTACTCTGATTGTCTCTATGTTACATGTTGATAAAGCCCTTAGGATGTGTACTCGACTACTGGGACTATGATGAGATCATACTAGTAGGGCCACGGTAGTCGACGAGTACATCCTACAATTGTTCCTAGTCGGAGGTGTATCGAGACAGGGCATCAATACACCAGAGTAGACTAGCGTATACGCATCTTGACCCATATGATGGGCGATGGATGATCCCATATCCATCGGTGTTTGACATCAAGGATGGTGTACGGGTGCTCAGTGGAGACTGGGTACACTGGACGGACTCGCCGAGAACTCCCAGATGGTATTATACCTCACGTCAGATGGCAGTTCTCCGGTGACACTGGTACAGAGTAGTCTGTTGACCCGAGATCGTCATAGAGTCTTGTGTGATTCCCACTGTGCTTTGATTTCCATCATACCACGTCCAAGAGGGCGTGCAAAAAGGTGGCTTTTGGGTACAGTCCCGAATCACATGGAGGCAATGAGCGATAGGAGGGGATTCGTCTCTCCCGGTATAGGGAGTTGATGTTGTGCTGTGTTCGATTGGCTATAACCGGAAATCCCTGGCCAGGGTTGCTGAGATATACTGGTAAGTGTTATCAGTAGTTTCTCGAACTGTTATAGACCTCATATCGACACGACTTATCGAGCTACTGGGGTCTGACGTTTACCACCCCTAGGCGAGATATGCGACATATCAAACGACGAGAACGGACTGTACGGGAGTGTTACTGTTTGGATTCACAGGAGAATGTACAGGCTTGCTTGTTGATCTTCTGAGCGCTCAATACCTGGGTAGCTGTTACGTTTAGTTGACCGCTTGCAGCTTGTGGGTGTTTGATATGATCATCACCTACTGCCGGCGTATTGACGATTCTTTAGAGTCCTACACAGAGGTTTCTTGGCTCAGGCAAAACGGAGTAGGAGCACATATGTGATATGTGCGGGACCGAAGATAATGCGATATGTGATACCGTATTCTATTCTCGCGATATTTGATATCAGCCGGGTCATCGGATCAAGTGTTGATTCGATGAATCGGTACGGATAAATATTAGTCGGTTATATGCGATATAGCCGGATTGTCGGATCAAGTGTTGATTCGATAATTTAATGTATAATAATATATATGATATATTAAATTACATTAACTAATATTAGCTCACTAAAAGATTTTTTTTCTCACTCGGGTAATACATTGATATATATGCGATATATGTTAATTGTATTATTTTATTTGGTTACAATAAAATATTATATATGTGATATATAATATTGTAACATGATACGATAACTAATGCAACATGTTTTGTGGAGTTTAAACATGATTAGGGTTTGGATTAGGGTTAAGTCTTCTAGTTGATTCTAGAAGCTTTTCATTTTGTCATGATAAAGATATTTGTGTGTGACTCATTTTTAACCTAACCCAAACCCTAACCCTTGTTAATTCTCTACATGAGTTTGCTTGACCATGGTTGCATTATTCATCATATTAATTCTTTTTCTATTCATCAAAAAATGATTCTATGAGATTGTTCATCTTCTTCCTTCTTCTTCTTTGCTTAAAAAGCTTTCTTGCTTTGATCAAAGTGATGAATAAATGTGAGAAAAAGATAAATAAAGAGAGCAAATATCCTACTTCATCATCCTCATCTTCCCTTGCCATTTAGATGAGGGTGTTCACATCATTTCATGAGTGTTAGCTTGTGTTAAAGAAACTTCAAGGTAGATCATCTTAGTATCGAAGATCGGAAGCAAAGGTTGCATCTTTCTCTTCGTGGAACCTCTCGAGAGTCCGGAACCCGATGATCGCAGCGAAGGGACCACAACACGGAGCATATGAAGTGAAGGACCGGATCTACAAAGGTTGTAATCCCTCTCACTTAGTGTTAAAGTTGTTAACATGTTAGTTTTCGCCTAATCTCTAGTTTAAAGATCCGTATTCGGGTTGTTCGGCACGGCTAAATTTTTAATCGGGCATGGTTGATGCCTCGTAGACCCTTGTGCGCGTGCCTAGCAACCCTACAGTGGTATCAGAGCCAAGCTAGAGCTTTAGGCGAAGTCTAGACGAAATTTAAAGTCCGATCGAACCCGGAAAACCCGATATACCCTAGTTTCTGGAAATTTTTCAAAAATGTGGTTTTTTCCAAATTAAAAATATCCAAAAATTACAGCAGGGAATTATATGAGTTACTGTGAAGCACGTGAGCGCAATTCGTCTAAAGCGCCGCGGAACCGCGGCCCCACCCCAGCATGTGCGGCGGTTCCGCGGCCATAAAGTCGATTCCTGGCACGTTCTTTGCACAGTAATTCCTATCTTTTAGTGCTGTATTTTCTGGGAATTTTTAATATTTATTCAACTGTTGAATTTTCTGGATTGTATTGGGGACTCGTTGTTTCGATCGGATATTATAACTTTGTTTAGTTTGTCCGGATAATTTTAGAAACTGTTAAAAAGTTCGAACGGATATCAATAACTCACTTTTTCCCCTGTCGGAAATTTTTTCAAAAGTTGGATTTTTCCTCGTGTTTAAGAACGTTCTAAGTCATGCAAGTAACACGGTGGACCCTCTAGAAGACAACAAACCTTAACTCGATTATGTGACCGTCTTGAACTGCCTTTTGAACCTTAGGGTTTGGGGCAGTACGGCGTGCCACATGTGAGGCGTTGGCTTGACCCTCTACGGCTGGACCATTGGTACTGTGGCACGTGATGGATGTTTTTAAACTGATTTCAAGTGTTGAGATATATTGGGGAAATCTTGGGTGTTTGATGATTCGATCGGAAAGTTTAACTTTGTATATTTATCTGGAATGTGATACAATATTTGGAATCCACAGGTAGTTATGAGATAACTGATTTGAATATTATAAACATAGCAGTTTAGTCTCAGATGATCGGTTGCCACGGAATTTTGATGTGATCAAAAGTCTGTCGCAATCACGTAGCGTACGCAGATACTCGCCGGGTAAACTTAATAGACAGCTATGCCCCATAGCCCCGACCAAGTGACTGTAGGAGAACCCCGTCGCCGAAAGCATCCGTTCGGGTGCTCGCGGCAGCGGTGTTCCGCCTTAGTGCACTTCGTCGACGGCATCGGGGGTGTGGCCGTCTACTAAAGTTTGCGACGAGCATTCGATCAGGACGTCGGGAATCTTGTTGAATTGCCCGACTTGATATTGAAAAGAGTTTTCGATAATGAGACTAAAATGCGGGTTTATAATTGTTAAGCATGCGATGTCTAAGGAATTCATTTGGTTAGGCATGCGATGTCTAAGGAGGTTGCGGATTCCAACTATTGTAGTTTTACACTTTCTTTTCTGTGACCGTAAGCGTAGTATGTAGTGTATCGCCGGCTTCGTTGCTATACATCAACGACAATCGGGATACGCATACTTGCTTACGTTGATGATATGAGATATTATGTGTTGCTGTGATATGTTGTATTGGATCGTCGCGTCTGAATAGCTGGGGGTTTTATGTGAGATGAGAGTTTTTTCTTTTTCATTCATGTAAAATTTATTTGTATGTAATATTCTTTTATTGGGGCACTTCCAGGTTGCGGAAGATGTCACCGTTGTATATTATTTACTTTTCCGCATTAGGTAGACCCAAGACGGGGAGCACAAGTAACCGGGTTCTAGGGTCCAGTGGGAGACAATCTCGTGGAGTCGAGACCGGGTCTCCTAACCCTAGAATTGGCAGAGTTACTTGCCGCTCTCGTAGGGGTCTAGGGATGTGGGTTTGGCTATTCATCGCGACCGTGGAATCCGTGTTTTATACAGGCTCGTATTGAAAACACGGACGTCCTAGTATATCCAATATTTCATATATGTTCTTCTGCTGCAATATTCTGTGATGAGATCATATTACTGCCTGAGACGAATGTTTATATTTTATATATATATGAGATATATGTTATATTGCAGATTTCGTTTCAAAAAGAGATGCTTGTGAAGCATAATAAAATGGGACTTCATTAATGAGATTAATGAAATAAAAAGAAACCTAAGATGTTGTAGAAACTTGTTTAAAAACTGATAGCTACAGTTCTTGCTTTGCATCGCGGTGTTCCTTGTAGAACATCCTGCACCTTATTCGATAAGGAAAGGATCGAGATCCCTTCACCGGGAGTGACTCCTTTAGCAATAACTGGAAGATGCTACAACTCTCGGTTTGTATTTTGATTGCTTCTATAGTTTCTGCTTTGCACAGTGATATATATGATATATCCCGCACCTTATTCGATGAGGAAAGGGCCGACGATCCCTTCACCGGGAGTGACCCCTTTAGCAAAACTAGAAAAGGCTCAAAAACACTCCATTTAAAATCACTCGATTCTACAACGATATCAAGTTCATTACGCAAAGGGTTTTCTTAAAAACCTGTCGTAGCCCTCCGTCATTTCAGATAAGGACTCTTTAGTATTCGTGCTGCGTTTGTTGGCCTTTGTCAAGGCGTAGTGTGCGGTAGCTGAATAGTACTTATCTGCTTATGCATATGATGCAGATTGGATTAGGGTAGTCGTGCGACCTTGTTGGCCTTTGTCAAGGGCCGTGCGGGTGGGTTTACTTCAATCAAGAAATGACGGGTTGAACTTGACTAGCAGCCTATGGTTTGTTGGCCTTTGTCAAGGTCATAGGAGGCTTGGGGTAAAATATTATTGGGAATTTCAAGTGTTGAAATTTGCAATGAGATTGCATACCTTCTATGAGATAGTTGGATCCCGATACCCGCTGTGAGTAAGAGTTACTCCTGGGAGAGTTTTATACATTACAATTAGCCGATCAAGTAGGTGTCTAGAAAGGTGTTAACGGGGTTACGCCTCTGGGAAAACGAGGTTTACTTTAATTAGGTTCGTGTGAAAGCACGAGGGACCTCCCTCAAAGTACCGACACTGGCCTGGCTGAAAGATTGGCGAACTTGTAGCGTGTAATTAATCCCGGCTAGTCTTTCCTTTTTGGGTTTGAAGGAAGATTTGATTAAAACAGTGGGAGACATCCTGATTAGATATATTAGATAACCAATCTAATCTTGCAAGAGCATACGCTGAGTGTTTTCTTCTCTCTCTCTCCAGGTAGCGACCATATCACGCCTTAATCAAGATAATAAAACGGATATATTGACCGAACCCGCTTGTTATACTGAGCTGGGGAATGTTGGTCCCGCTCCAACTTATAATTGTTATAAGACAGAGCAGGAAATTGGGGATTACCAGAATTCCCGTGCCGCCCAAACGAAGAAAGTGCATGCTGATGCATCTTCTTCGGGTGTGTTCATTATAGAGAACTGTTTCTCAGTATTCTTTACGTCCTGGGTATGTGATACCGGAACAGGATCCCGTATATGTAATCTGTTACATGGGCTACAGATAGGTAGAGAACTGAGAACGGGTGATAAGTTTCATGAGACAGAAAACGGTGCAAGTGTTGCAGCCAAGTCTGTTGATCACTGTCACCCTGTATTACAAGAATACATTGATTCTGAATGAATGTTATTAGATACCGAACCTGATATACAAAATCATATCAGTCTCTTTATTAGTAAAGAAGGATATAATTTTGTATTGTGGGATAGTGTTTTGAATATTTCCTATATCAAGAGTTGATCGGTTCAGGCACGTTATCTAAAAGCATTGACGTTCTAAATCAAACTACAGTTCTTAGTATACAGAACACACACAAGAGGAATAGTTCAGAAATGAATGAATCCTTCTTGAGGTATTGTAGACTAGATCATATCAATGCGACCAGACTAGCTGAAGTTACATTTAGATGTATATTTAAATTAGTTTGAATTTACATCTTGTGAAACTTGCCGGTCATGTCACAAAGATAAGATGATCACAGCTCTGTTTATTGGAAACAGAGAAAGAGTTAGTGAACTCTTGGGATTGATACATATTGATGTATGTAAGGTCCCCTGTCTACATATGCCAGGACCGGTTCTTTGTACTTCATTACATTCTCTGATAATCTCTCAAGATTCAGACATGTGTTCCTGTTGAAACATAAGTCCGAACCTTTTGAGATATTAACAGAATGTAAGTTAGAAGTAGAGAACCAAAATACGGGTATAAGTATTATGTCCTTTGATGAGATCAAGGAAGAGAATACTTGAGCACGGAATTCCTGGACTATTCTAAAGGAGAATGGGATTCTCTCTCAGCATTACTCCTCCGTGTACACCACAGCACGTCGGTGTATCGGGGCGGAGCAAAAGCACCCTATTTGATATGGTGTGCTCTATGATGAGTACTACCGAGTTTCCTATTTCCTTTTGGGAGTTATGCACTTGAGAAGCTGCATACCTATTGAATAGGGTTCAAATCAAATCTGTTGCCTACCACTTCATATGTGATATGGAAAGGGAAGAGCCCATATCTTAAGTTTGTTAAGATTTGGGGTTGTCCGGCCAATGTCTAAAAGCAAAATCCGGACAAGCTCGAGGCAAGGTCTGTTATGTAGAACTGGAAAGGTTCCAGCTATACAAACTGCAGCTGATGATTTGGTAGAACCAAAGAATTCAATAGTTTCCAACGAACCTCAGCCTCTCCGCCGATCTAGTAGGGTTCCTCACCTACCTGAGAGATACTTCGGTTTCTCTATGACAGTGGGAGCGAGGATTGCATCATAAGATGATGAACCAACTAGTTTCGGGCTGGCCATCAGGAGTGGGACTCTGTAAGAATGGCTGGATGCTTATCGATCTGAGATGGAATCCTTATACACCAACAAAGTATGGACTTTGGTTGCTTTATCCGAAAGGTTAAATCCCCATCAGGAGCAAGTATATCTTGAGAAGATTACTTGGTGTACATGGAAAAGTTGAGACTTTCAAAGCTAGACTTGTTAAAGGTTTGCATCATTGACCAGGTATGGATTATGATGAAACCATTTCTAAGGAGCTATGCTTAAGTCCATCCAGATCCTACTTGCCACGGCTACATACCATGACTATGCTATCTGGTGGTTGGGTGTCATGACTGCTTTTCTAAATGATGTTTTAGAAATGAACGTCTATAAGTATACAGCTAGAGGGCTTCGTAGACAGTGGGAGCAGCGGAAACGTATGCAAGATGTTTTATGTGATAAAGAAGGCATCGCGGAGTTGGAACATCTGTTTTGATGTGGTAGTCAAAGAGTTTGACTTCATCAAAATGGTAGATGAACCTTGTATATACAAAAAGGTAGTAGAGAGTATGGTGGTGATCCTCGTAGAGTACGTGGATGACATACTCTTGATAGGGAAGAAGTTTCCTATGCTACGCTCGGTCAATCTCCGCTTATCACAAGGATTCTCCATATAGGATCAAAGTGATACCTCCTAAATCCTGGGTTTTTGGATCTATGAGATAGATCTAATTGGATGTTAGGATAGTATCAATCGATCGTGGGAAGAATCACTGGAAATGTTCCAGGGTGATAAGGACGACTGAATGTCAGTCGCAGGCATTGTCTATACCCTCAGTGGAGGGACGGTATGTTGGAAGAGTTCCAAACTAGATACCGTGACTTACTAGACGATTAAAGGCAAGATACATCGTTACCAAGGATGCTACCAAAGAGGCAGTCTGGATATATATTAGTTCATGAGATGAACTTCGTTCCTACCATTGTGTGACAATGGAGTTGTGGCTTTAGCCAAGGAACTACCGTCCCATCAGAAATCCAGATATAATTCTTAGCTAGTATCACCTGATCATGGAGATGGTTGATCTCCAGGGAGATCGAGGTTAGGAGAGTAGACACAGAGGACAACAACGTGGATCCACTCACAAAGGCCTTTTTCCCAGTAGAGACTTTTATGGGATAGTTGAGTATGAGATACTTCAACCGCAGCTAATTGTTGGGTATGCGATACCATAACAGATGGCCCTAGTGCAAGTGGGAGATTGTTAGTTATATGTATGCCCTAGAGGCCATTACTGTACATACGATGTATATTGTAATGGATGCTTGGACATATATAGGGAGGACTTTTTTGCTCGACATGATAGTATGCTATCTGGTTGTACTTTATCTTAACATGTACTCTGATTGTCTCTATGTTACATGTTGATAAAGCCCTTAGGATGTGTACTCGACTACTGGGACTATGATGAGATCATACTAGTGGGGCCACGGTAGTCGACGAGTACATCCAACAACTGTTCCTAGTCGGAGGTGTATCGAGACAGGGCATCAATACACCAGAGTAGACTAGCGTATACGCATCTTGACCCATATGATGGGCGATGGATGATCCCATATCCATCGGTGTTTGACATCAAGGATGGTGTACGGGTGCTCAGTGGAGACTGGGTACACTGGACGGACTCGCCGAGAACTCCCAGATGGTATTATACCTCACGTCAGATGGCAGTTCTCCGGTGACACTGGTACAGAGTAGTCTGTTGACCCGAGATCGTCATAGAGTCTTGTGTGATTCCCACTGTGCTTTGATTTCCATCATACCACGTCCAAGAGGGCGTGCAAAAAGGTGGCTTTTGGGTACATTCCCGAATCACATGGAGGCAATGAGCGATAGGAGGGGATTCGTCTCTCCCGGTATAGGGAGTTGATGTTGTGCTGTGTTCGATTGGCTATAACCGGAAATCCCTGGCCAGGGTTGCTGAGATATACTGGTAAGTGTTATCAGTAGTTTCTCGAACTGTTATAGACCTCATATCGACACGACTTATCGAGCTACTGGGGTCTGACGTTTACCACCCCTAGGCGAGATATGCGACATATCAGACGACGAGACCGGACTGTACGGGAGTGTTACTGTTTGGATTCACAGGAGAATGTACAGGCTTGCTTGTTGATCTTCTGAGCGCTCAATAGCTGGGTAGCTGTTACATTTAGCTGACCGCTTGCAGCTTGTGGGTGTTTGATATGATCATCACCTACTGCCGGCGTATTGACGATTCTTTAGAGTCCTACACAGAGGTTTCTTGGCTCAGGCAAAACGGAGTAGGAGCACATATGTGATATGTGCGGGACCGAGGATAATGCGATATGTGATACCGTATTCTATTCTCGCGATATTTGATATCAGCCGGGTCATCGAATCAAGTGTTGATTCGATGAATCGGTACGGATAAATATTAGTCGGTTATATGCGATATAGCCGGATTGTCGGATCAAGTGTTGATTCGATAATTTAATGTATAATAATATATATGATATATTAAATTACATTAACTAATATTAGCTCACTAAAAGATTCTTTTTCTCACTCGGGTAATACATTGATATATATGCAATATATGTTAATTGTATTATTTTATTTGGTTACAATAAAATATTATATATGTGATATATAATATTGTAACATGATATGATAACTAATGCAACATGTTTTGTGGAGTTTAAACATGATTAGGGTTTGGATTAGGGTTAAGTCTTCTAGTTGATTCTAGAAGCTTTTCATTTTGTCATGATAAAGATATTTGTGTGTGACTCATCTTTAACCTAACCCAAACCCTAACCCTTGTTAATTCTCTACATGAGTTTGCTTGACCATGGTTGCATTATTCATTATATTAATTCTTTTTCTATTCATCAAAAAATGATTCTATGAGATTGTTCATCTTCTTCCTTCTTCTTCTTTGCTTAAAAGCTTTCTTGCTTTGATCAAAGTGATGAATAAATGTGAGAAAAAGATAAATAAAGAGAGCAAATATCCTACTTCATCATCCTCATCTTCCCTTGCCATTTAGATGAGGGTGTTCACATCATTTCATGAGTGTTAGCTTGTGTTAACGAAACTTCAAGGTAGATCATCTTAGTATCGAAGATCGGAAGCAAAGGTTGCATCTTTCTCTTCGTGGAACCTCTCGAGAGTCCGGAACCCGATGATCGCAGCGAAGGGACCACAACACGGAGCATATGAAGTGAAGGACCGGATCTACAAAGGTTGTAATCCCTCTCATTTAGTGTTAAAGTTGTTAACATGTTAGTTTTCGCCTAATCTCTAGTTTAAAGATCCGTATTCGGGTTGTTCGGCACGGCTAAATTTTTAATCGGGCATGGTTGATGCCTCGTAGACCCTTGTGCGCGTGCCTAGCAACCCTACAGTTACAACTTTCAAAAGTGTTGAAACTCAACAAGAAGCAAGAGTTTCGATCTATTACATATTGAAACACTTTTATGTAGGTTCTACTCAAATTATTAGATCTTAGAATTGATCTCTTATAAAAATTGAAACTTTTTGTAAAAGAGAGACCAATCCTAAGATCTTTTGATCTTGTGTATGGTGATCCATAGATTCAAAGAAAAGCGAAAGGTTTTATGAAAAAGAGAAATTTTTCTCTTTTCTTTTACCTAGTTTTTTGCCTGCGTTTTGGGATTTTGAGAAGAACTTTTCTTCTTTTGAGAGCTTCGAGTGATGAAGATGATGATGATTTCGAGAGAAATCTCTATGTATCATTTTTCTTCTTTGTGAAGAGCGTTCCTATTTATAGGAGATAAAAAGTTAGGGTTTGTTCCTAACAATTATGTTTGTTTTTATTTTAATTTGATTTTAATTGATTCATATCAATTTAGGACACATACGCACTGTTGGATTTTTTTCCCCAAATCAATTTGATTTAATTTGTTAAGTTTATTAATAACAGAAAATTTTCTTCTAAATAAAGATTTAATTCTTTATCAAGAGTGCATACTTCATCGGGTGCGATTGCGCACAGCAAGATAGTCCGCACGGCCTGATAGTCCACACGTGCATTGCCTTGCAAGATTTACTTGTGCAATATTTTATGGCTTTGCTTGTGCACACATTCTACAGCGCAAGTGCTCTTACCCACGTTATGTTAGGTGCGCACCTAATATGCTTGCGCATCAAGGGGTGCGTCTTAAATGGGTGTGAACAAATACCCCCCACCGACTGTGCACACGTGTTTTGCACGTGTGTGCGGTGGTGCCTAACTATAAGCCGTTAGATCTGCTCCGAGATCTACGGGATATGAACCGACCTTTAATCCTTATAAATAGGGCCCCAGCCCCCCTTCACTGAGGTGGACCTACTTCTTTTCTTTCTCTTGAATTTCTGAGAACTTTTGTTCTCTTAGAGCTTGCGCTCTCATTTGAATCCTTTGCGTCCATTGTTAAAGCCTTTACTTCCCGTCGAAACTTTTGCTTCCAATCTTTTTGAAGGTCAAATGAAGATTTTTTCTTGAAACGTCCCATTATTTGGTAAGTGCGCATGCGCACCCCTACCTTTTGTTTCTTTTCATGAGCGCATGCATGAAGCTTTTACTTCAGCTAACCTAATACGCACCCTTTGGGTTGCGCACTTGGCTTTTAAGCGCACCCTTTAGGTTACGCACCATATTTTGAAGCGCACCCTTTGGTTTGCGCACCTGGCTCTTAATCGCACTCTTTGGGTTGCACAACTTATTTTGAAGTGCACCTTTTGGTTGCAAAGCCTAGGCTTCCCTTAAGAAAAGAACTTAAAATATTTGAGCATTTATTCTAAGTTCCAACTTTAATAGCTAAATTTTACCATGTGGAGTTTCTCAGCTCCAAAGCTAAAGATTCCACTCCTTACCCTTTGCAGAATTTTCCATGTGGTGTCCTGACACCATTTTGCCTTCTTGCTTTTCAGGTACTATGTCTTACCCATCGGATTTCTGATATAACTGCCCAGCGGACTTACGTACTGAGAAACCAGTCGATAGGGAGATCTTTCTAATGATTAGGACTCATGATCCCGTCCGACAACATCTCCCTCTTTAGGCTGGCTGGTACAACCAAATGATTCAGGGCCGCGTTAGCTTCTAGGGCGAGGCACCATCTGATCCTCTGTGGCCCATCTGATATGTAGATCCTCCATCGATTGCTTTTACGGTGGAGATGAATGACTGGAAAGCTTATAACCGGTTGCGGCCCTCTGTGGAAGGGGTTGTAGCGCCAATGGTTGTTGGCCTTCTGGGTCGCCATATTATCCAAGAATAAGCTAAGCCATAGGAAATATCGTATCATGTGGGTATGATCCCGTGATATTTGGCTAGCTATGTTGCTTGGGCGAGATTCATTCTATTGGCCGAGAAGGACTTATTGGAATAAACCGGACTTTACCCAGTGGTCTACGCATCTCTATTTGAATACCCTAAGATCGGGCCTTGGTGGGTTAAGTCTTTCTCAAAGTAATGGAACGTCCAGATGGGCACTTTCATGATATCTAATCGGGAAGTATCCATATCTTTATTGGAGTTTCAGAAGATCTCCGGACTGCTTATTACGGGGGAAATTATGAAGAGATAGTTTCCCATGACGAGTTTGTATTTGCTGCAGGCCCGGCCGAAACGAATTTGACAGACGACAATGCCATAACTTTCATCCGACGGGTCTTCGGAACGTATTGTGCATTTTTGAAGAGTTGGATATGGCTTTTCAACAGCAGGGGGTCACTTTTGAAGCATTCATTGCAAGGTTTTTCCACTCGAATGTTCTAAAGACAGACAACGACAGGCATGCAGATATTAAGAATCCCTTCAGTTTGAGCACGAAAGGATTAACAGATGATCCTACATCATTAAAGGATTTTTTTGGTCCCGGGAGGCCTCCTTATGATCTTAAAGCCATCACTGCTTTAGGGATTGATTGGGAATCTTTCTTTATAGCCTTCATAGGGTTGTGGCTGAGTTGGTTTACAATTCCTACCCATCCTCGACTGATGCGGGCTTTTGCTTTATATCCCACCCATCGTATTGTTTCTGGTGCCAGGTTTGCTATCGGCATTGCTGGATTATCATTCCTATACCATGGTTTTACTGAGATGGCTATCTCAAATGATTCGAGAAAAGAGCACGTATTTATGCCGCTCCATTACTTTGGTTCCTAGATTCATCTACACGTGCGTGGTGCGTATAATGAACACGTATGGCCCACATTCTTTGATTCAGGTCGCTTCCCGCTGCTAATGAAACACATCAGGGCCGCAGGAATTACGCCAAACAGAGATATTAGCCGATTGCGTCTCCACCCGTTCAATCTTAGGTAGCAAAATGAAATTTATTTTGAGGATTGGGTCTTTGTTACTAGCATAAAGTCCGTTCATGCTGATTGAACTTTACTAGCTATAATAAAGGACAGTGCCTTGGCTCTGTCGGATAGGGAAATAGCCTATCTGTATTCTATTAGGCCTGGATATCTAGTATATCGACGAAGCAATGACTTCGCTCATAGGCCCTACAGCCCATATCGTTTTGCCCAGCAGTTTGGGTATGATCAAGGCGTTCAGGTCCAAGCTTTCCACTGTCAACTTGCTCTTACAGAGGAGTCTACAAGGAACGCTATTCATCGGTTCATGAGGCTGAACACTGAATCTCGTTTCATAATTCCCAATTCGACCTGTGTTCCCAGATTCTTGTCCGCTTACAGAGATTGGTATACATAATTTATGAACGTGATCATCGAACATGAGATGCGATTCTTTCTTGGTCACCATGGTTTAATGAGGGCAGCGAATCCCCAGTTTTCTTTAAAACCACGAACCGTCGTTCCTTCCCTTCTGCCGGGGAAAGAAATCTACCGGCAGATTCTTCTGCTGTTTCCGAGATTCGAACAGCTCAAACCATTGGGGGTGTAGAACCAGAACATATTCCTGGATCCAGAATGAAGGAAACCACTGGAAGGAAGCGAGCTTCATCAATTGTTGCTTCTGGGTCTTCTGGCGAATCACGACCTTCCAATGGCGCTTTACTAATTAATATTACCGTTCCTGAATCGCAACCGAGTTCGACTGCCAAGGACGATGTATCGGCAGACTTATCGCCTGAATTAGAGGTTGGGAAGCGCCGGCTAAAAGCACCCATAAGAAGGAAAAGGGCTTCCAGGGCCGTTTTTGGTTCTCTGAAGAAGAAGACCTTGTTCTCGGTCGATTCTGCATTTAGTCAACAAGCCTATGCTCCCTTGAGCGAAGGCATATCCGAGTATGGAACAAACGCCGCTCTTCCCTTTTTTAATACGATTATCAAGAAGAATTTCGAGCTTGCGGTGGCTATGGTAGAATCAAAGGCAGATGATGAAGATGCCAATTTTCAGGAGGCTGTATTTGCCTCTGATCAATTAGCCCAAGAAGAAGAGGAGCTACAAGATTTAGCGGCGACCAGTATAATTCAGTCACCATTATTTACGCATTTTGTAGTAAATGATCTCATGTATATCTTAATACTTTTTTCTTTTTCAACAGTAATTTCTACTGACGAACCCCTCCATGTCTCGTGTTCACCGCCGAAAACAGAGACGAACTTGGATAGAATGTCTTGCCTGAATTTAGGGGCAGATGCTATTTAGAAAATATCCATCTACCTCTTCGAAAATACCAATTTGATTTATGGCACCATATATCGGAGGTTTGGATAGATGCGACCGTTGAAACTGACTTTCAGATTCCCCCTCACGGATGAGGGGTTTATTGATTGTGGGTGTTTACCGCCGGAAACCGGACCGAGGCGTGGGGAGCACGTCCATGCCTGAGATTGGGGGCAGATACTATATGGAACATATCCACCCACCTCTCCGAAGATACCAAGTTGATTTATGATACTGTATATCGAAGGTTTGGATGGATGTGACCGTTGTAGCAGACTTATCAGGTTCTTTCTCATATTTGAGGGGTTTTTATTGTGAGGACGCTTTTTCCTGCAGGCGTAAGCCCCTGCAGTTAATTATGTTATCGCCAAGCAATAACAACTTTTTCTATTCCATGAATCATCGTGTGTCGTATTATATATATTGTTTATTTAGGGTTATCCTTGGATTGTATACGGAGACAAATATGTTGTCGCCCGTAGGGTGCGAATTAGTCCAAATTTGTAAATCTCAGACTTAGATTGAACTTAGGTCATATGTTCTATCAGTTCAGGATATATGTCTATGGACCATTAGTCATATATGAGACTAATATCCACTTAGGAAATATATTTAAGGGTCGTTAATTTTGTTTTAGATTAAGGTTAACTTAAAATATATGAGCTTATAGGCTCAAAGAATATCATGTAAGCTTAAATTACTTAGTCAATTTGGACTAAGAATTGCATCTGGAACATATGTATTGGTGCCCTGAAGTTCCGGTGCATGCCACGTGTCACAAGACAAAGATACATAGGTCCGTGACATATTGAATCATTGGCGCATCAAGATTGTGGCGCATGCTATGTATACAATGGGTATTGGCGCATAAATATGATTTTTTTTGTCTCTAGCGTGTTAAATATTAGCGTCCATGGGTTGAGATGCATGCCATGTAGCGGGTCTCTGGCGTGTAAAAGAAATGAGAGTGAGCCTAAGGGTTTTATAAATAGAGTAAAAGTTTTTGAATTTCAAAAACCCACAACCTCTCATATGGTTGAAAAGACCAAGTGAAAAGCACAAAATCCGACTTCTGGGATTTGCTTTTGACTTGAGAGGAATTTTGAATTTTCAAATAAAAGAAAGATTTTTAAATAAAAATAATAATACCGCATCAAAGGTTTGATCTTGTGACCTTTAGGATAAAGGTTCAATATCTTAACTAATGAGATACTTATACAGCCATGCATATATTCAAGAAGAAAAGAATACATATTGAGTTTCAAAACGAAAGGATCTTATTATAAAAAAAATAAAGGTACATGGATTTATAGTCGTTACATAAAGGAATTGGATCAAAAGACCCTCTTTAGCAATTATCAGCATTCTTATGACTTTTTAAGGTAGTATCAAGGTGTAACGTTCTAGAAGTCGTTTTGTGTTTGTTTCTATTTTTGGGTGAAATTCGTCGGTATTTTCAGTTTTATACCGATTGTGATCAAACGGCTATATCGACTTGCCAGCACCTAGTTTTGATAAAATAAAGCTAGTGCGCAAACTTTGGGAGTATATGGGACGTTTTGGTCCAATTTGAATTTTTCCCAATTTTAATGTTATTTTAATCCGGTTTGCACATTTTTGGAAATCTTCTCTTTGCTTCTTTTCTTAATTTTTTTCTTAAGTAAACTAAACCACATAATATCTAAATGATTGTGTGGCCTAAGTTTAAAGGAAAAGAAAAGAGAATAAAAGAAAAGAAGAGAAGGTGCATGCATGTGAATAATAGTGTGTGTGTATGCATTTATTGCTTTGTTTTACATGGAAATTGCTTGGAAATTCCCTATTTCTCTCTCTCTCCACTCACTTGGCCGAGCTCCCTCTCCCCTCTCCTGCCTTGTGCAATTTTCTATCTCTTTTCCTCTCAAAACTTACACAAAACCTTCACAAATCCATCTCTCTTCATCAAAAATCCCAATTTTCTTCACCCCATCTCTTGTTCTTGCCTTGGAGCATGCAAGCTTGGATCTTGGTGTTCTTTTGTGTAGGTAAAATTCCCTTACTGCTCTTTTATATGTTTTTAGTGTATTTTAGCTTTTTAATTGCAGTTTAGAATGTTAAATTAGGTTTTGTCGTGAAATATCGTATTTTAGTGTCGGTTTGTGGTTTCTAGGACCTGCTGTGATCCGGGATGTTTACTGAGAAATTAAACAAGGTTGTAGTGTTGTACTAGGGAACCTGGAGCACCACCTAGAAGATGGACCCCAGGCCACCGGCCAAGGCCGGCGACGGCTTAAGGAGGGGCCGGCGACGCCGGCCATGGTGAGGTGATAGGGTTTGGGTTTTTGTCTGTAGGTGCCTGCTATGGTTTGGGTTCTTCTGGTCTTGTTTGTTTGTTTAGTTTTCACAGTAGGCAAAATCTGGGATCAATTAGGTAGTTTCTAGTGTTTTGTGTCCGCGCGATACGTGTTACGACACGGGTCGTGCAGTTTTCATGGTTTTGCTCTTAAGTTGTTTTCGTCGTGTCGCTACTCTCGTTAGCCACGATACGAACACTTAAGAGGTGGTTGTGTGTTGTTGTGTCGGTTAGGTGTAGCTTGTTCGTGTTTTGTAACTGTTATTAATTATATTTGCTTGTTGTTTATATGTTGCAGGTTCGCAGACGGAGACTACGGACACTGCCACAGGGGGATACAGGTGGTAGACTTCATCTAGCTTGGAGTGTGGGTGAGTAGATTTAACATCTACAGGGGAATCGCCCGCATGGCGTTATGCGTCTGGGCTAGAAATATTTACATTGTCGCATATTCTATGTCATATTTAGAATTGCGCATTTACCTTACTGTTTAGTGATAGTTGTGCTTGGACTAGTATCCTTAGGACACTGCACTATTATTGACGGCTCAGATTGCGAGAGCACTGATTGTATGCCACACACACCGTCAATAATTGCCATGTCATACACAACCCACAGTTATAAATGATATTGTCTGGTTAGGGACATTGTGACTTTGATACATATTTCTTATCGTTTATAACTTAGACTTTGATGTGCTAGTTCCTATTTACCTATAGGGTTTTGTACCATTAGTGTTAGGTACATACACACCTAAGGATATAGTTACAGGTGTACTTGCATTTCATACTTTACTTATACCTGATAGGTATATCACATCATCATATAGGTAGATACCTATATTTCTGCTATACCATTCATGTGTTCATTTATATCCGGTGAATGCTATGCTTTTCTTTTATACGCTTTCATTACAGTTTTTATGTTGCGTATACTTTATTCATGGATTATCGCATTGTTATATGGATTTTTCATGATATTTTCTGGATTTGGGGACCGTGGTAGTTCATGAAATTATGCATACATTGAAAAACCCGGTTTCCTTGATATGATATTATAGCATCCACCATGAGATTTATCGGTGCTGATATATATACCCTACGCGAGGAAAGGAGGGATCCGTGTACGGGTACATGGTGGGGCCCGGAGGTACCCTGAAGCAAGAACGTTGTCGCTGTGTGAGTCGACATCGCGGTGCTAGGCGATGAGGCTTAGGGGAACCATACGTTCCGGTGACAGGACCATTGACTCATCGGCTATCGAGTGGATACCGACGGGAGTCATGTGCGTATGGATACGTCGAGAGGCGAGGGTCAGAGCTAGGCACTCGAGCTCTCGGGATAGCGTATGATACGTACTTATTAGGGGGCCAGTCATGGAGACAGCACCTGATGGATCAGTATTTCTGTGTCGATGCTTGGCACATTGGTTTCATGATATTTCTAAATACTCTTTTGTATATATAACAGGGGATTGAGCCGCTGTTATATATGCCCTTACACCAATATTAGTGGAATGGGACGCTAATATATGTGTATTGCCCTCATCATATTTATTATGACATTATATTAGGATGTTAGAACTGTGCTGGAGATTTGTTTTGGGATATAAGAGATTCATTGGGATTGGATACTGATATTGTACATACGAGAGATGTGAGATCCACTTGCTGTTGTACATTTGATATATGTGAGATATACCTGATAGTGTACATACTAGATATGTGAGATCCACTTGCTGATGTACATTTGATATATGTGAGATATACTGATATTGTACATACGAGATATGTGAGATCCACTTGCTGTTGTACATTTGATATATGTGAGATATACTGATATTGTACATACGAGATATGTGAGATCCACTTGATGTTGTACATTTGATATACGTGAGATATACTGATATTGTACATACGAGATATGTGAGATCCACTTGCTGTTGTACATTTGATATATGTGAGATATACCTGATATTGTACATACTAGATATGTGAGATCTACTTGATGTTTTGCATTCGATACATATGCGAGATATACTTGATATTGTGCAGTTGAGGAGATGTGACACTTAGATGATATGAGAGCCAATTTGGGGCTGATTTGAGGAATTGGGATTTTGATTTGTCTTGCTAGATTGTGATCCTACCACGATATCAGGATTCCGTGGAAATGACATATTTCACTCCATACCTCATCTTTATATACTTGTGCACTGTTCCATGTATTAGGAGTACCTGTGAGTGTACTTTCATGAGTGTTGCACATTTACTTTCTTATATCCCCAGTGCATGATTATTGCATACTGTTGTCATATCATTATTGCTTTATATATTGGTGGTACTTGTTAGTGTACTTTTCATTATTTCGTACTCATATGACCTGCTGTTACTGCAAATGACATATATTAGATTCATGCTGTACGTACATTCTTGCGATTACCTGCATATGTTATTTACTATTCACGAGTTGGCAACTCACCCCCGTTGTGCCACAGGTATTGCAGGTGTTTTCCCCAAAGCAGTCGAGGCTGGCTATTCACTTATCTATCATCTTTTGGTTGCGGATACCACTTCGCCTGTTAGTGTGCAGTTTTGCCCAGGTGGGTTTTGAAGGGTTACCCTAGCGCCCCGGCCATCTCACGTGGCCAAATGCGGAACAAAAATTTTCTTACGAATGAAACTTGGCGCTAGACTAAACCCTAAAACCGGATCTTTCCATAAAACTCACTAGCTACACTAAAGGAGCTATCTACTATGATAGAAACCTCACCAAATGAACCAAGTTCTTCGGTCTTATTTCTTCATCCTTAGCTCCTAGCAAGCGCCTTGAACATGCTTGAACTTCTTTCCTTGCTCCATCGGTCCTCCGTGATCGAGCTTGTTCTCCGGCCTCCTTTTGTCGTAGATGATCCACCCGGGGAGTATGATCCATGGCTCTAGCTCCTAAATATGTAACTAAAGGAGCAACTAGAGAACTTGGTTTGCTAAACCAAGTAGTCTAGGATGTAGTGGAGGGTGTCTTAGTGTATAGCTATCTCTTTCTTACCTCTTCACTTGATTCTCAACACATGAGAAAGTAGTCAAGAGGAAGAAGATGAAGGTGGAGGAAACTTGAGAGCAAAGAGGAGATGAGAGCAAAAGAGAGCTCAAGGAAAATAATGAATCAACCATGAAAGAGAAAATATACACAATGGTTTTGTATATCAATTCTTTCATTAAACAATTAGCAACCATACTTCAATAGTAAACCCAAAATGAATTATAAATTCATTTGTTCACTATTGAAGCATGGTTACTCCCATTCCTCCCTCACCTCTCATTTTACACCTCATTTCCAATTATCAAATAAATGGAAAATACATAATGAGGTGGCCACCTTCTAGAAGGAAAACTGTAATAAATACGGATTTCCAACTACTGTACAAATATACCGGAAATCGGATAAAAATCTGAACGCCCAAAAGAGATAGAATAACACGAAGAACGTAATACTAGAATATATATATCGAAATACATATATGCAAATTATTAAATCAATACCTGACTTAATAATCCGGCTCAGACCCGAGCCGGCTAGTATTACCAACTGTCCGATCGAAAAACCGAGTACCAAGTACATCAATCGATCGAACCCTGCACGTATCCAATACGGCTACTACATCGTTTTGCCTGGATCAGGGAAACCCTCTGTGTGGGACTCTAAAGACTCGACAGTACTCTGGCAGTGGGTTTAACCACAAGCATGTCAGCAGTACTAGCTGTACGTAACGGCTGCCCAGGTACCTGTCGAAAAGGAAGGCCGATGAGCAAGCTCGTCCGAACTCCTACTGAGCCTATCCGTGACAATATCCGTACAGTCCGGTCTCTTCGTCAAAGAGTATCGCATACCGGGTCTAGGGGATGGTGAACGTCAGACCCTAATAACCTGATAAGTCATGCCGATGTGGTTCAGGACCAATCCGGGAAAATACTGATCAGCCAATCAGTAGATCCCAACTGCCTTGGCCAAGGTCTTATGGTCCTGACCAATCGAATCACAGTGCGATATCGACTCCCTATACCGGGAGAGACGAATCCCCGACAATCGCTCACTGCCTCCATGTGGCTCGGGACTGAACCCAACCAAAACCTGTTTGCACGACTCAGTAGAGCCATGGTAGGGTAGTGATCAAAGCCCAGTGGGAACTCACACGAGACAAATGCCGATCTCGGGTCCAAAGACTAACCTGTACACATGTCACCTGAGAACTTCCATCTGACGATAGGTATAGTACCACACGGAAGTTCTCGGCGAGTCCGTCCAGTGTACTCACACCCAGTAAGCACCTGTATATGATCTTAGGTGCATCAGACCATCGGCTGCGGGACCAACCATCCCCCCGACGGGGTAGAAACATATACACCAGTCTACTCTGGAGTATCAATGCCCAGTCTCGATACTCACGCGACTAGGGACCATTAAAAGATGTGCTTATAGACTACCCTGCTCCCACAAGTATGATCGCCATCACAACGCAGGTAGTCAAGCAAGATCATAGGGGCTTTATCAACATGTAACCGCAATATGTAATAACGAGTATGACATATACCATGTTAAGATAAAGACAAACCACAATAGTATACTGCCGTATCGAGTCTTTATCAATATGTGCAAACCAGATATATCAACAATACAAATAAATACACATATCCTGACAAAGACAAGTCGAATAATATACTATAAAACTAAGTAAGATTATTCTGTACATACATCTCCCTAGTATCCATATGTATACATATATAATACTGGCCTCTAGGGCATATACATCAAACAATCTCCCACTTGCACTAAAGGCCAGTGATTGGCGTACCGAATACCCAACGTCTGCTCTAAGGCTAGCTGCTGGCGTACCGCATACCCAACATCCCAAAAAGTCGCTCGAACTGTGCTTGAGGGAGGGCCTTTGTAAATGGATCCGCCGTGTTGTCCTTCGTATCCACTCTCCGGACCTCGATCTCCTGGCGATCTACGATCTCCCTGATCAGGTGATACCGCCTTAAGATGTGCCTGGATTTCTGATGGGACCGTGGTTCCTTCGCTAAAGCTATAGCCCCATTGTTATCACAATACACTGGTATTGGATCAACAATGGACGGAACCACCTGAAGTTCAGCTATGAACTTCTTTATCCAGACCGCCTCTTTCGCGGCATCGCTTGCAGCAATGTATTCAGCCTCCATCTTCGAGTCTGCGACGGTATCCTGTTTGGAACTCTTCCAACATACCGCCCCTCCATTGAGGGTAAACACAAAACCCGAGACAGACTTACTATCATCTTTGTCACTCTGGAAGCTTGAGTCGGTAAAGGACTCGACCCTGAGGTCTCCATTACCGTAAATCAAGAACATCTCCTTAGTCCTTCTCAGGTACTTGAGAATATTCTTTACTGCTGTCCAGTGGTCCTCACCTGGGTCTGACTGATACCGGCTCACCACGCTCAGCGCGTAAGCTACATCTGGTCTTGTACATAGCATCGCATACATTATAGATCCTACCGCCGAAGCGTAGGGTATAGTACTCATGTAAACCCTCTCCTCGTCAGTCTTGGGAGACATCTCCTTGGAGAGGGTGATTCCATGCAATGCGGGTATGTTACCGCGCTTGGAATCTTCCATACTAAATCTCTTTAGTACGGTCTCTATGTACCTGGACTGTGAAAGTCCCAATAGTCTCTTGGATCTATCTCTGTAGATCTTGATCCCCAGAATGTACGAGGCATCACCTAGGTCTTTCATAGAGAACCTTTGTGATAAGAATAGCTTGACCGATTGTAGCATAGGAATGTCATTTCCTATCAAAAGAATGTCGTCTACGTACAAGACTAGGAATACGACAGTTCGTCCTACAATCTTCTTATAAATACATGGCTCATCTTCGTTCTTGATGAAGTCAAAATCTTTGACTGTCTCATCAAAACAGATGTTCCAGCTCCGCGATGCTTGCTTCAATCCATAAATGGATTTGAGCAGCTTGCACACCTTCCCGCTGCTCCCACTGTCTACAAAACCTTCTGGCTGATCCATGTAAACGTGCTCTTCTAAACTTCCGTTTAGAAAAGCCGTTTTTACGTCCATCTGCCATATCTCATAGTCATGGAAGGCAGCAATGGCAAGCAGGATCCTAATAGATTTGAGCATAGCTACTGGAGAAAAGGTTTCGTCATAGTCCACTCCTGGTCTGTGATGAAAACCTTTTGCAACGAGTCTAGCTTTATAGGTTTCCACCTGCCCATCCACACCAAGTTTCTTCTTGTAGATCCATTTGCATCCAACGGGTTTTACCCCAGGTGGAGCAACTTCCAGGGTCCACACTTTATTAGTGTACATGGACTCCATTTCAGATTGCATAGCATCCAACCACTTATCAGAGTCCCTACTGATAATGGCCTGTCTGAAACTAATAGGATCATCTTCTTCCAAGATGCAATCCTCTCGATCCCCATCTATAAGAAAACCGTAGTATCTCTCGGGCGGATGAGAAATCCTATTAGATCTGCGGAGTGGCTGAGGTTCGTCCGGGGTTATTGAATCCTGAGGTTCCACCAAATCTTCAGTTACAGTTTGTCCCTCTGGAATTTCTTCCAGTTCTACCGTGCTCCCACTAATTTCTTTTGCAAGAAACTCTGTTTCCAAGAAAACAGCATGTTGAGCAACAAACACCTTTTGTTCCTCGGTGTGGTAGAACTGATATCCATAGCTGTTCTTAGGATATCCTACAAACTTACACAAAACTGACCGTGCCTCTAGTTTATCCGGATTGTGCTTTTTAACATAAGCCGGACAACCCCATATCTTAAATCTTTTAAGATACGGCCTTTTTCCATTCCATATCTCGAATGGTGTCTTAGGCAAAGATTTGGATGGAACATCATTCAACAGATATGCCGCTGTTAAAAGCGCATGTCCCCAAAATGAAAGAGGCAACTCGGCATTACTCATCATGGAGCGAACCATATCCAAAAGGGTACGATTTCTCCGCTCCGATACACCGTTGTGCTGTGGTGTATAAGGAGGAGTAAGCTGAGAGAGAATTCCATTCTCTTTTAAGTATCCTAGGAATTCCATGCTTAAGTACTCCCCTCCTCTATCAGATCGGAGGATCTTAATACTTATGCCAATCTGGTTCTCTACTTCGTTCCTGAATTCTTTGAATTTCTCAAAAGCTTCAGATTTGTGTTTCATAAGATACACATATCCGAATCTAGAGAGATCATCAGTGAATGTGATGAAGTACGAGAACCCACTCCTTGCATGTATAGACATTGGACCACATACATCACTGTGTATGAGTCCTAAGAGCTCTGCTGCTCTTTCTCCATGTCCGGTGAACGGAGATTTTGTCATCTTTCCTTTGAGACAGGACTGACAAGTTTCATAAGATGAAAATTTGAACGTATTCAAGAGTCCATCTTTATGCAACTTACTTAGTCTTTTCTCTCCGATATGACCAAGTCTACAATGCCACAAGTAGGATTCGTTCGTATCTGAACTCTTCCTCTTGCGTGTGTTTTGTACATTGAGCACTGTATTCTGATTTAGAACATAGATACCATTACAAAGTGTACCTTCTGCAACCAGTACCTTATCAAGGTAAATGTTCATGATATTTCTATCAAGAACAAAGTTATATCCATCTTTATCAAGTAAAGAAACTGATATGATGTTGCAAAGCATGGAAGGTACATAGTAGCAATTGTTCAAAATCATAGCATTGTCATTTGGCAACACTAGGTGATATTCACCGACGGCTGCAGCATTAACTTGTGCTCCGTTCCCTACTCTGAGGGACATATCACCAGGTCCAACTATCCTACTTTTTCTCAGTCCCTGCAATAAATTACAGATATGAGATCCTGATCCAGTATCTAGTACCCAGGAGGTAGGACTGACCGAAAAGCAGTTCTCAACTACAAGAACACCTGAAGAAGATCCAACAGTATGTTTCTTCTTCGATGGGTTTATCAAGGAATTCAAACTTTCCTCTTTCCCTTGCTCATACTTATGACAGTTGTCATGAGTTAGAGACGAACCGACGTTCCCCAGCCCCGAATAAGAATTCGGATCGGTCAAGCGATACATTTTATTATCTTGATTAGGGCGTGAAATGGTTGCTACCTGGAGAGAGAGAGGGAAAACACTCAGCGTGCGCTCTTGCAAGATCAGATTGGTTATTAATTTATCTAACCAGGATGGCTCCCACTGTTTCCTCAAATTCTTCTTCAAACCCTAAAAGAAGAACTAGTCAGGATTAATAGCACGTCACAATACTTGCTTAACCTTTCAGCCAGGCCGGTGTTGGTACTTCGAGGGAGGTTTTCCAACGCTTTCGCGAAGTTCCTTAATTAAAGAACCTCTTTTCCCTGAAGGCATAGCCCCGCTAACACCTTTCTAGACACCTACTTGGTTTATAGCATTGATTGTTAAGCATGATAATCTCCCGAGAGTAATCCTACTCATCAGTGGGATCGAGATCCAACTATCATTGTGTGATGCACTAGATGGAATCCATTCTAGTCACTACACTCCAGAAGGTATGCTAAAATCTGCAAGTTTCCTGTATGTTTGAAACTCCCGATGTGGTTTTTACCCCTAACGATTTATGACCTTGGCTAGGTCAACAAACCATAAACCGCTAGTCAAGTTCTACCCGTCATTTTCTTAATTGCATTAAACCCACCCGTACGAGCCCTTGACTAGGTCAACAAGGCCGCACGACTGTCCTAACCAATCGCATTTACAATGCACAGAAAAATACTACTTAGCTACCGTACACTACGCCTTGACTAGGTCAACAAACGCAGCACGAATACTAAATATTACTATTCTGAAATGACGGAGGGCTACGGCTGGGTTTTTGGCGAAAAACCCGTTAACGTAATGAACTTGATATCGTTGAAGGAACCTGAGTAGTTTTGTAAATATATATAGTGGCGAAAACTTTTGCTAAAGAGGTCACTCCCTGTGAAGGGATCTCGGCTCTTTCCTCGTCGAATGAGGTGCAGGATATTCCAAACTGAATACCACGATGCAAAGCAAAAATAGTCGACTATAGTGAAGTTATTACCCTGACGCAAACTTTTACTCAAGGGGTCACTCCCGGTGAAAGGATCTCGGCCCTTGCCTCATCGAATGAGGTGCAGGATATTCCAAACTGAATACCACTATGCAAAGCAAAAGAGAACATCTGTAATGTCTATTTTTAAAATCTGGTTCCAACAACATCTTTTTAGGTTTTTATCTTGCATTAATTAAAATTAATGCGGTCCCATCAAATTTGTAACATATCACACCAGAAAAGAACAAAAATAAAATGTACGTATATGCCATCCGCATTCGCCACGGGGCCCCGTCATCACCCGTTAGGTTACTTAACTAACGACAGAGCGGGGGCTGGACTAGCGCGGGTGCAAAACATATACAACATCTACTAGTATATATATAAGTATATATTACATTCGTCCCAGGAATGAAAATAAACAACATCACAGATAACATTACAGAATGGTGGATAATCTTGGAGCCCCGGGTTTCGTTTGAGCCGCAAATAAAACCCGATGTTCTCGGTCGTGTGGATAGCATGTGCAATGAAAACTTGTACCCCCTACGAGTGCGGCGAATAGCCTGCCAGTTCTAGAATGAAGCCCCTTTCCGTCTCTGCGCCTTGAGATGCGAGCTTGTTGCCTTCTAGAACCCGGCTATTCGTGCACCCCATCGCGGGGTAATCCTAATACAGAAAATGAAAATAATATATACAAGCGGTGACATCGACCTCATTCCGGTCGTGCCCCAAAATAATATACAACCCGGCAAAGACGGCAGTCCACATGTCGGACGCTCGCCCCGCAATAACAAATATACAAATGAATGTAAACTGTATTTCTAACATTTCACCACATGCTATCCACCACGACAATCCAACCACAATCACAGCACAAGCACACAACATCAACGCGAATGTCACGTTCGCAAAACCCGTCTAAAAGAACATATAGCAATCAGACGAGTTTTACCGATCAAATGACATTCCCGGTCGTAGATAAAAGTGAATGTACTGATAATAAAAATACGTATTTTAAAATCACGATCGACTAAATTTTCCAAGTGGGCCCAAAGTATTAAATCAACACTGTAACAAATCTGGACCTAAAATGTAATTATTCCAGAAACCACAATTCTCAAAATGGGAGGCCCAGAAAAAAATTTATCACGTGGGCCCAATAAATGACCGCGGATCCGCCGCCAAATGGGGGTTTGTGCGGCGGATCCGCGGCTGTTTAGAAGGATCATGTGGTAAATTTTCTTCAGTGGTCTCAAAAAAGCCTGCATGATTTTCTGAGAGCAAAAAATTGATTTTTCCAGCACTTTTAAAATCGACAGAAACTGCAAAATTTCGAAACGTGGTTTTTGGAATTTTCGGTCGATCGTTATTCTAAACACGTTTGAACTAGCTAGTGTAAGTTTTATGGGTGGCTCTGATACCATGAAGGGTTACCCTAGCCCCCGGCCATCTCACGTGGCCAAATGCGGAACAAAAATTTTCTTACGAATGAAACTTGGCGCTAGACTAAACCCTAAAACCGGATCTTTCCATAAAACTCACTAGCTACACTAAGGGAGCTATCTACTATGATAGAAACCTCACCAAATGAACCAAGTCCTTCGATCTTATTTCTTCATCCTTAGCTCCTAGCAAGCGCCTTGAACATGCTTGAACTTCTTTCCTTGCTCCATCGGTCCTCCGTGATCGAGCTTGTTCTCCGGCCTCCTTTTGTCGTAGATGATCCCCCCGGGGAGTATGATCCATGGCTCTAGCTCCTAAATAAGTAACTAAAGGAGCAACTAGAGAACTTGGTTTGCTAAACCAAGTAGTCTAGGATGTAGTGGAGGGTGTCTTAGTGTATAGCTATCTCTTTCTTACCTCTTCACTTGATTCTCAACACATGAGAAAGTAGTCAAGAGGAAGAAGATGAAGGTGGAGGAAACTTGAGAGCAAAGAGGAGATGAGAGCAAAAGAGAGCTCAAGGAAAATAATGAATCAACCATGAAAGAGAAAATATACACAATGGTTTTGTATATCAATTCTTTCATTAAACAATTAGCAACCATACTTCAATAGTAAACCCAAAATGAATTATAAATTCATTTGTTCACTATTGAAGCATGATTACTCCCATTCCTCCCTCACCTCTCATTTTACACCTCATTTCCAATTATCAAATAAATGGAAAATACATAATGAGGTGGCCACCTTCTAGAAGGAAAACTGTAATAAATACGGATTTCCAACTACTGTACAAATATACCGGCAATCAGATAAAAATCTGAACGCCCAAAAGAGCTAGAATAACACGAAGAACGTAATACTAGAATATATATATCGAAATACATATATGCAAATTATTAAATCAATACCTGACTTAATAATCCGGCTCAAACCCGAGCCGGCTAGTATTACAAACTGTCCGATCGAAAAACCGAGTACCAAGTACATCAATCGATCGAACCCTGCACGTATCCAATACGGCTACTACATCGTTTTGCCTGGATCGGGGAAACCCTCTGTGTGGGACTCTAAAGACTCGACAGTACTCTGGCAGTGGGTTTAACCACAAGCACGTCAGCGGTACTAGCTGTACGTAACGGCTGCCCAGGTACCTGTCGAAAAGGAAGGCCGATGAGCAAGCTCGTCCGAACTCCTACTGAGCCTATCCGTGACAATATCCGTACAGTCTGGTCTCTTCGTCAAAGAGTATCGCATACCGGGTCTAGGGGATGTTGAACGTCAGACCCTAATAACCTGATAAGTCATGCCGATGTGGTTCAGGACCAATCCGGGAAAATACTGATCAGCCAATCAGTAGATCCCAACTGCCTTGGCCAAGGTCTTATGGTCCTGACCAATCGAATCACAGTGCGATATCGACTCCCTATACCGGGAAAGACGGATCCCCGACAATCGCTCTCTGCCTCCATGTGGCTCGGGACTGAACCCAACCAAAACCTGTTTGCACGACTCAGTAGAGCCATAGTAGGGTAGTGATCAAAGCCCAGTGGGAACTCACACGAGACAAATGCCGATCTCGGGTCCAAAGACTAACCTGTACACATGTCACCTGAGAACTTCCATCTGACGATAGGTATAGTACCACACGGAAGTTCTCGGCGAGTCCGTCCAGTCTACTCACACCCAGTGAGCACCTGTATACGATCTTAGGTGCATCAGACCATCGGCTGCGGGACCAACCATCCCCCCGACGGGGTAGAAACATATACACCAGTCTACTCTGGAGTATCAATGCCCAGTCTCGATACTCACGCGACTAGGGACCATTAAAGGATGTGCTTATAGACTACCCTGCTCCCACAAGTATGATCGCCATCACAACGCAGGTAGTCAAGCAAGATCCTAGGGGCTTTATCAACATGTAACCGCAATATGTAATAACGAGTATGACATATGCCATGTTAAGATAAAGACAAACCACAATAGTATACTACCGTATCGAGTCTTTATCAATATGTGCAAACCAGATATATCATCAATACAAATAAATACACATATCCTGACAAAGACAAGTCGAATAATATACTATAAAACTGAGCAAGATTATTCTGTACATACATCTCCCTAGTATCCATATGTATACATATATAATACTGGCCTCTAGGGCATATACATCCAACAGGTTTTGTGGTTATCTGAGATTGTGTTGTACATTCGTTGTATCTTGTATTCTCCATCTACTACCAGTTGTGACTTAGAGACTTGGTGAGGATGATTTTGTATATTATTGTGGATTTGTGCCTTTTATACAGTTTCTTTTCTTTTGTCTCTTATTTCTTCGCTACGGCGTCGTATATCTGTTGTGGTGTTATTTTCCGCCGTTGGGCGTGGATTTTGCTCCCGTTTGGGATGCTTTACTTTATATTTTTGTTGTACCCTTTTTGGGGGCTTGTTTTTACAAAGGGGGTGCTGCCAAAATTTTAAAGAAAAAGTGTACTCTTTTAAAGAATTTGGGTTGTGATTTCAAATATTTCCAAAACTTTTATTATCTTTTCCGTATTTTTATGGTTTAGATTTCTGGGTTTTGGCTTTCTTTTACTGCGTTACGTCTGGAGGCGTTGCGTAGTATTAGGGCCATCACGTGCCAAATTCGGGTCGTGACACAAGGTAAGTACATGGAAACGAATCCCGGGAGTTTAAGCATCGATAAATCAGCGGATGACATATTCATGAGGTTATTTGTTATCTATGGTGCTTGTATTGACGGGTTTTAAGATGGTTGTCGGCATCTTATATTTCTTGATGGAACATTCGTCAAGAACATGGCAAAATGTCTTCTATAGACGGCGACTGCTTATGACGGAAAAAATGGTTTATTTCCGTTAGCTTTCACTATTTGCAATCAAGAGAACACCATAAATTGGACAAGGTTTTTAGCTCAGTTAAGAGCCGTGTTATTTGATGATCTTAGGGCTTACCACCCACCGTATACCCTTATGTTTGTATCTGACTCTTATAAGGGAATCAAAGAAGCGGTTAGGATATACTTTCCTACCGCATTGCATTCATTTTGCATTCTTTACTTGACTTGGAATTTTAAAAATAGGCTCAATGAGGTTGGTATGAAAAATTTGGAAGCCAAAACTTGTGTGCATCTGTTGGAAATAGCGTGTTACCAACACACGACGGTTGAATTCTTGGAGAAGATGAACCTATTAAAGAAGGAATCGATGGTTGCTTATAACGAATTGGTTGAACATTACAGTGCTCAAATTAGGCTAATTGTTACTTCCCTGAAATTAGATACAATCTCAATTCTTGCTTCTCAATATACCTGATTTGATGATGAACATGATTAATATAGATATGTATAATATCTGAGCAATTGCTTGCATTATGTGGACACTTGCTTACAACATCTAGACAGTTGCCTGCAATATTTAAGCAATTGCATGTAACATCTAGACAGTTACGGTTATTTTGTGGTCTTGATTTATTTATCTGTTTGCTGAATATAGGTATGGTCATGTTACATCCAATGTTGCAAAATTATATGATAACTGGATACGTAAGGCCTGCATTTTTCCTATTTTTCAAATGGTGGACCACATATGCGTATATTTGATGGATCGCTTCAATAGTCGTCGAGAAAAACCGAAGGGTGGAATGGAATGTTATGTCCCAAGTCGGAGGAAATTCTGAACAAAATTTGGAAGCCGCGCTAGTTTTTTCTGTTCATCAAATCGATACGGAGCATTATGAGAACATCTAAGCAGCTGCATGTAACATTTAAGCAGTTGCATGTAACATCTAGACAGTTATAATTATTTTGTGGTCTTGATTTATATATCTGTTTGTTGAATGCAGGTATGGTCATGCTACATCCAATGTTGCAGAATTATATAATAACAGGATACGTAAGGTCTGCAATTTTCCTATTTTTCAACTGGTGGACCATATAAGCGTATATTTGATGGATCGCTTCAATAGTCGTCGAGAAAAACCGAAGGGTGGAATGGAGTGTTATGTCCCAAGTCGGAGGAAATTCTGAACAAAAATTTAGGAGCCGCGCGGGTTTTTTCTGTTCATCAAACCGATACAGAGCATTATGAGGCAATCAATGTATAATTATTGTGGCCCTTTCTTGACAATTGAATACTTCATGGCTAGTTACGCGAATACAATCTACCCAATATCTATATTTGACAAGCCGACAATGACGAAAGAGAATATTGAGATTCAACCTCCTCTGACGAGAAAACGTCCGGATAGGCCCTCTACAAGACGTATAAACAATAAGGATGTTCAGAAAAGGATGATGAATTGTGACGGGTGTGGTAAGCGAGGGTTTCGGCTTCATTTCTAAGCTCTAACTTCTTGTCACTGAATGGTTTGTAAAAATGAAATATGCTGAACAATACAACCACTCATGAAAATAAAACAAAAGGGAAACAAAACAAAGTTGCTAACCTGTACCCAACTTATGATCCAGTCAGTCCTTTATTTGAGAATGTTTTAGATATAACTTATTGAAGTAAATAACTTAAACAATCAGTAAACAAGAATATTGGACCAAATTAGGAGCTGATTACCAACACACGCACTGAAAAATACCTGAAAAATGTAAATTCGATCCGTCACGAAAACAAAACGACATTAATATCTCAACCATCTGCATTGAGTATACATCATTGGAAAGTATACATACAGTCTATCAAAGTCCACAAATTTACCATACACTTGTAATCGAGTCCCAAAAGTCATCAGCTTTGTTGTCGCGGCACTGGACTTCTATTATTCCTGTAAACCAAAAGAAACATTTGACATGAAATTGTTAGAACGCTATTATTAAAACCTCCATGTAGCTTCATGTTCTCTTACCAATAAGGAAATAATGATTTACCTCATGAATGTACCACCTTTTCACACAAAATATGCCATCCAAATCAACCCGGAACCGATCGATCCTTCCTTGAGCGATCCTTTCTTGAATGCGGTCCCTTCTTTCTTCTTTTCCTTTTTTTCACGGAGCTTCCCGAACTGGCTAGCCGATGCCTCTTTCTCGCTCTTCCCGTTCTTTTACAGTAAGCGGGATCCCCTTTCTTTTCCTTATCTGTTAGCGAGACTATACCTTTCCTCCGCCTATGAGCTAATCAAAGAAAGGACCCTCTGCCAATCTCCACTTATTCATAAGCCGTGTATACAAAATTAACTCAATAAAAATCTCAGTGAACAAAAACCCCAATTATTCCTCCTGTATTCCACCAAATTAACATTACAACAATTAAAAAAACAATCTTTTTTAATTCAGAGAAAAGTGAAATCGCTTTAAAACTCACCCAGGCATATTATTTTCTTTTTGGGCCTCTCATTTTTATTTCTTTTTGGTCTCATGCGAACCATTTGGAAATGGGTATGGAAAAAAAATAAAATGAAAAGACAAGTGCAAAAAAGTAAGGAAAAATTTTATGTTGCAACTTCTAAAGACAAATGCTGGCGGTGTAAATTTTGATCCTAGTTTCTTTTCATATGATATGAAGAGTGAAAATTGATCACAATGGTTCGAAATCATGAAAGAAGAATTAGACTCTATTGATAAGAACCTTGTTTTTGGGATCTTGTACCACTATCGTCTTTGGGAGTTGAGCCCTATAAGTCGTAAACATGGATTCAAGATAAACAAAAGACTCTAAATGAAAAATGTGGAAAGGTACAAGATCATACCTATAGCAAAGGGTTCACTTAAAAAAGAGATATTAACTATACTGAGACCTTCTCTTCAATAACATCGAAAGAATCGTTCAGAATAGTCATGGTCTTTGTAGCTTATTATGACTTGGAGCATTATCAGATATACGTGAAAACTGCATCTTTAAATGGAAATCTACATGAAGAGGTTTCTATGCAATAACCGAGGGTATTTACGGAGGAGTCAAAGTATCTAGTATGCAGACTTAGAAAATCGATATATGAACTTAAGCAAGCCTCCCTCCAATTATTAAATAAAATTCAATAGGATAATTTTATCTTTTGGGTTTAAATCAAACATCATTGATCGATACACTACTACAATAAGGGGTTGTCACTACGGCTACAGGAATCCGTAGGGGCAACTTTTTATTGCCCATACGGATTAATCCGTAGGTCCCCATGGTTGTCCCTACGGTGCCCTACGGATTAATTTAAAAATATTAAAACGTAATTTGTTATTTGGTCTTACGGAGCTGTAAAAGAAGGCCCTACGGTTTATTCCATAGAGGCATGTATGGGTTATTTATAAAAAAAATAAAGCACAGAAAACTCCTCGTTCCCGAAATTTCCTCATTCTCACTCGTCTCCCGCGTGCGCCTCGTCGCCACCGCACTCCCGCACGCGCCTCGTCGTTGCCGACATCATCGTCAACTTCCTCGTCGATGGTGGGAAGTCTCTCGTCGCCGATCTCCCCATTGCGTCGTCGGGACAGTAGAATCGCCAGGTTAAGATTAGTAAATTTCATTTTTTTTAATTTCTAATTATTCATTTTTTTGTGTTATTTTGATTATTGGATTGCTGGTAGGGCTCAGAGTTAGGGTTCGGTCTAGGGTTTGGGCTAGGGTTTGGGTTAATTAGTTAGGCTTAGGCTTAGGGTTAGGGTTCAGTGTAGGGTTAGGGTACGGTTCAGAAATAGGGTTAGGGTTAGGGTTCAGTTTAGGGTTAGGGTTGGGTTCAGTTCAGTTCAGGTTAGGGTTAGGGTTAGGGTTAGGGTTAGAGGATAGGGTTAATTTGGGTTAATTAGGTAAAATAAAGTGTATTTGTGTTAGGGTGTTGATTAGAGTTAATTGGGTTAATTAGTGATAATTTGAAAGGTTATGGTGTTGATTAGGGTTAATTTGGGTTAATTAGGTTAATTTGAGTTAATTGGGTTAAGTTTGGGTTAATTAGAGATAATTTGTGTTAGGGTGACGATTGGGGTTAATTAGGGTTAGGGTTTAAGGTGCACTAGTTTCTTCAGTAAGATACTCAATGATAACGTAAACGTACAATTTTACCGTAAACGCGAGAAAAATTTACCCTAAACTTGAAACTTCGAACCTTTAATAACGAAACGTAAACGTAAAACCTATTCATGTTAAATGTTCAAGTTAAAACCAATATATGATACTCGATGATAATATGAAACTTTCATATTCTCATCGATACTCATATGTGAAAATCAAAGCGCGACTTAGTCCATGTCTATCAGTTAACATACGTTCGATGTTCGTCGTGACATAAAACTATACGAAGGTTGTTAAATATCGGACGGTATAGTTCGGTACTAACAACCGTCGTGTAGTCTATGTGACGAGAAGATTCAATCGTATAATAACCGATAGATTTATCCAGTGTGGACAAGTTAGAAATGTATAAAGCAAACACCTGCATTCACTTGTGTTTTCATTCGTTTCGAGTTATTTCGTCGGTACTTTTCCGCTGGTTCTCCATGTACAAAGATAGATTAGATGTTCATTTCAACGTTGTTTCACAGCTTTGAAATGATTATCTATTCTATTACAGTGTACTCGGAGAACAGCGGGGAGGTGCTGCCGAAATTTACTCAAAACGGTTGAAAGCACAAGCGAATGGGTGTCTGCTCTATATATTCTTAATGGGATAGAAACCTTAACCCCGACAGCCGAAACACACACATACAACACGAATACACAACAAACGCACACACAACATATACACACTAACAACCCTACACTTAAGCTAAATCATAAATTGAAACACACATATACAGAATACAACTCATACTTGGGTATCCTCAAATCTAACTTTGTTTATCAATAATTTATTTTTTTCAACGACAAACGCACACACAAAGCACATATATGGATTTTCTCCTTTGTCAGTAACCATCTCGTTCTAAGATTTCTCAATATAGTCATTATAACCTACAATTTATATGTTATATAGTCTAACATGGCCCATGAGTATATCAGAGTTAAGGACTAGATGTATGTGGATTGGCAAAAACGTATGCAACCTATATTTGTCGCAGGAGTTGCTGCTTTCATTGAATTTGCACGCGCACATAATAAGATCGTGTGTCACGACCCGAAAGCACGGAACATGACCGGCACTTAAACTACGAAACGTCTCGAGGCATACATAATCTAAGTAAGCCGAAAGCCCAGAAAACCAAACCAAGAAAAGTAGTAGAGTGAAGGAAAAACCAATTTAAATCAAGTAGTTTGCAACATACGCCGAAATATGCATTTTTAAAAAACACAAGTCTTTTCTAAAAATTTCGGCAGAGTTTCCTTTGTAAAAACAGACCCCAAACGGGTACAAAACTTGATAAAGCGTATATAATGAATAAAGGCATCCCCAAGCGGGAGCTAGCTCTTCGTCAATCGACGGTCACAACCACGCAAGCAATATAATATACAACGCCGAAAGGCGAGGATCACAACAGAAAATGGAACTCAAAACAGTATAAAATCCATAGAAATACAACGCGCGACTCTAAGCTCGAAAGAATAAACATCACTGGTCTCTATCTGAAATAAATACATGTTTGGTTGATAGAGCTTCTAGATAGAACAGAATAATAACATACAAGTATAATAATGGTCACGATGCAAGTAAACCCACCTACCAAGCAAATCACCCGGAAAAGGAAGTAGTGCCAGCAAAGCCGTAACGAAACCTGTACGGCAAAACCTGCAAGAAACTGTGGCACAACGGGGGTGAGTTGCCAACTCGTGAGTAGAAAACATCTACGAGCAGAAATCGCCGCAATCCTAGGCCATACGATCACTATATACATATAATCCTCAAATATGACAAGTCTGGAGCATGAAAAGGTGACAAGGGTAAATATCTAACCCAAGTATAATCCTATGTGCTCGTGTCAGTGCCTCAGGTAGCAATATATCATATGGATGAAGTATAAATGCATGAAAACAGAATACATGTAAAGGAAGAAACTGCTTTCATAACTTAGTGAGATTTCTGTATTTTTAAAACGAGGCATCATAAATGAAATCAGTATAAACAGTGTCTAGTATCGACACAAAACATAAATCCCAAAATCTCAATATCTCAGGCTCCGGCTATCCGGACTGGCCTGTATCATCAAATCTCAGTACCTCAATATCTCAAAAACTCGGTATCTCAATCTCACTATGTAGGGCGCCGTCAGTCCAGACCGGCCCCTACCATCAATCTCAAGACCACGACGGTATCCTCCGAATATCCGATGTGTCAGGTAAAATCACCGGTAGGTAGTGCTCCCCTGCCAGGCTCAACGCCATCCTCTGCGACCTTCTCGCCCCGGGATATTGTACCGGGCCCACCATGTACCCGAAACGGTTCATCCAACTCCTCGAATCGGGTCTCGAAATCCATCAGCAAACTCATGGTGGACGACTCATACATTATGGAAAAACCGCACTTTTCATTTAAAAAGAGAGAGAAAAGAAGTTTATAAATGTTTTTACGGTTTTCCCCCAAATCCAGGAAATCTCATGAAAATCCGAATCCAAATCATCGATGGCATGTACAACAATGAATATAGGCATAAAAATCCATGAATGCGGCATAACAGTGAATAACAATATGCATGAAGTAGCAAGTAGTAACTGCAAGGTCTAAACTGGCATATAAGGCAAGTACACTAATATCATGTCGAAACTATTAGTTAATAAACTATGTCAATGTAATAGTATTCTCTAAAGTGTACGTGACATGGCAATTACCGATGATGATGTGTGTGAGCCGGCAAGTAAGTGTACGTGGAACATACGCATCATCGGTAATGGTGCTGGTGTCCTAACAACATGATATCAATAATGGAATATGAAATCACAATATAAGTATGCGATGCGGAGAGATTAGCAATAATGTGCGGGAGCTGAATACAAGACACAACGATAACTAATCTGCATTTAATATAAATATAAATCATACAGTAGTGCCCTTTGAAATAATACGAATCGCGGTGTTTTGAAAATAAGGGCTACGGTGTTTTTAAGAAAAGATACGTCCTTTGAAATATCCGTAGAATCCCTTGACCTGTCTTTTAAAACACCCACGATTCGTTAGTTTTTGAAATAGGTAGGAATCGAATCTAGTCTAAAAACTACACTAAACTATAGGGCTGAGCTAACAGGCTAACTGAAGGTAAGGAAACCGCCTAACATCTGAGTCGATACATACATATATATATATATATATATATATATGTGTATGTATGTATATATATATATTAGTCGGTGATCCCGCCTCAATAATATCACATCCGATACCATGTCTATGATAAGACATTCCCAAGCCAGGAGTGCGGATCAATCATCAATATATAGCTCGTACGTAAATCCGTCGTACGTGACTGGTTCGAAAAAGTGTGTTTGTAGTTAACCGCAATCAGAACGGTGTCACTTGTAGCTAGACCGAGGTGAGTACGGGTCGTCCTCAGGGAAACGTTGAATCTTTTACTCTTACTTTAGATGTGTTGAAAAAAAGAGAGGAGGAATAAAGAATTTTGTGGCAAGGTTTCTAGATTTACGTTAAGCAAGAATGCAAAAATATAGATCTAGATTATTTTAGGGATGTGGTTATAATAAGGGGGCTTGTAGGGTTCGTTAGGATTTAGTAGTCATGGACGAATAATTAAAAGTTATCCTTTTTATCCTTTAATAGATTTAAAACTAGAACGACGGTGATGCGTGTAGATTAGGGTTTCTGGAGGGAAAAGGAATCCCACTCTTAACCCTTATCTCGACACGGAACTCCGTTCATATCTAGCCTTTACCAAAATAATCATTAATCTAATCTCTAATCGCGGTCGGAACTAACAAAGAATTGTTAGCGCGCCCGATCAGGATGTTAATGATTCTTTTGATAAAGTTCATAAACTTTATAGGATTTAAAAAGGGTTTAGAGATGTTCATCATCCATTAGCCTACCCTAATCCTACGAACCCTAACAAGCGGAGAATTACTCGCGCATGTTGGGAGAAAAAAAGATGGAGAGAAAATGCATAATTAAACTACGAACAAATAGAATAAGAAAAAGAACTACCTTTATTAATCAACAATATTCATTACACTTTGATCCTTAGAAAATGATTACAAAGACTAGCTTGCTTCTCGATCTCTTCCAAGGAGGTAGACGAACAGTTGATGATCAGCCTGGATGCGTGAGCCGTCTTGGACTTCGTGATCGCGTCGACTTGATGAATTTTCCAAGAGGGTCTCGGTCCTTATTTATACCCCAAAAGCCAGAACCTTAGATGCCTAAATTGGGGAATAGCAGTTATGATCCAACCAAAAAAATGCCAGCCTCTATCTCCTCTTCCACGCGGCGGATCCGCGGCATCAAGGGACTCGGGCCGCGGATCCGCGGCCTGATAATCTGGACCGTCGATTTGGTTTCCTTGGTTATTCTTCTCATGACACATGTGAATCTCTGGAACCTTCAGAATTTGGAAATCTTTTCTTTTCTTCTGCCAGAATTGATTTCTTAATTTTGATTTCTTAATTAGGCAGGTTAGCTTTAACAACTTGATTTCCTTGATTTAAGACCTGAAAATTCTGCACAACAACTTAAATAATATTTAGTAGACTTAGTTCTACTAGGATTAGGTCAATAATATTATATACATTTTCCTACCAAATGCTAATTATAATATATCAACACATGGAAAATATTATTTTTATACATAAACCCTCATATGTATGATATATTATAATAAAGACCTTTTTAAATATGAAAATGGTAGGAAAAATGTACTAACAAATGTGCAGTTTTATCAACTGAACAGTACGGCATCCCAAATCTGGGTACGGGTCAATATCACATTCATCATATTATTCTTCTGGTATCCTCTTTATCAAAGATCATAATCCGGGGTACTGATCTACGTCTAGTACAATACTGATATTATCAATAATCCTGATCTGACTGCTAATCTACAGCCTTATACAAACTGATGTCATCACCACATATCATCATAAAGAGGTATACACCGCCCAATGCGGCCTATTATAATATCCTAGCATATCATATCTCATATCATGATCACATGTCGACCATTTTATTTATATCACTATTCACATGGTATCGTCGTCCAAAGATCCGCTATAACATTATGACGTATCTCAAATACGAATTCTGCCATATCACTGATCTCACGGCCTCAAATCAAAGCTCATCGACTCATCTCAAATCCCAAGTACTATCCTCGAATCCAGTATATGAACACATAGTCCCATACCCATGTGAACACATAAATATATATCCCCATATATGCATATATGAAAGAAGAATGTATGCAATTATGGGTGTGTGTGTATGTGTAGTGCAACCACTACTCTAGGGTTTCGCAACACTAAACCAATCCAATCACACCTAGAATCCATCTTTATCATCAATAATCTCAAACCATAAATAATCAATATATGTGTGTATACACATTCGTAAACATCACCACGAACTGCGGGGGTGCTATACGTCATCCACCCGACTTTTCCCCGTAGATATAAATCTACTCACCTTTGCTTGCCGATGCCGGTGTCGCCACGCGCTTTCTTGTCGCCTCTAAGTCTTCACGAGGGTACCTACATACAATAAACAATCGCAATTGCTATTAACATCAAGTCCAGAAACCAAAACGGCACACAGATTGCCTATGGGTCAAAACCTATAGTCCACGCGTGCAAAAACGACTAAACAACCCTTGTTGTTGCTGTACAAACATGCAACATCCCAATAAAAATCCAAATATCAAGAATTAGCATTTCAAAACACGGAAAACATAGCCAAAATCACACTAGAATGCTCCCAGATTTTGACTCAGGTCAAAACTAGTTTCCAAAACATGTCTAGGGTGTTGTATATGATGTATATGAGCTACTGGACCAACCCCGACACCCATTTCCTTCATGTGGCCGGCCACAAGGACAAAAATTCCGGCCTCCTCGGCCCAAGGGTCTCCATTTGGGTTCGTCTGATCATGGGGGTCTCCTAGTACGCTAATTTGGTCCCTAGAGTTGTTTGTTACTCTCAAAAATCCTCCGGGTTGCTCCAGATTTCCCTGCACACCATTTATTTCCACAAAACCGACATGAACTCAAATCCCAAATCCGTATTTTGGTTACACACTCAATTCCAGCTCTTGAATCCAGTCCCTAAGGTTTGTAACAGCCACTACACACCTCAAATCTATACAAACACCCAAACCCTTCTCTAGAATTTTCCAACATCAAAATTTCACGCTAAAACGACTTCTAAACTAAACTAGAATATAACAAACTAAAAACTAAACTAAATGGTTGAGATTATACCTCATTGATGTCTTTCAAGTAAACCCTACAAGTCCCAAAGTTGCCAAAATCCCATTTTGCTTGGTCCAATGTGTAGAGGGTGAAGAGGTGGTCATTTTTTGTGAAAGGGGTATAGGGTTTTGGTGAGGGAATTGAGATGGATCCATGGAGTGAAGGTGGAGGGAGATGAGGTTTTGCCATGGGTGAAGAGGGAGAAGAATGGTGAAAAGATGAAGAAAATGATGGGAACAAAGGGGTATGGCTCTCTCTCTCTCTCAAGCATGCATCATATCATGATTGTGTCCCCTCTCTCATCATGATACCTTTTTGACTTTCTTTTCTTTTCCCTTTTTCTTTTCTTTCCTTTTCACACAATGGTAACTCTAAGCAACCATGCTAAAATGAAGAGAAGGCAAAGAAACAAATGTAACACAAGTGTAAAAATGATATGGGCATGTTTTGCTCAAAAATGCTAAAAATCCGATTAGCGATTTTTAATCACGATTAGCACTAAATTAGCATATTATTTATCATAAAAACTTTAAAATGGCATAATTCCATAAAATACCCTATTTTAGAATTTCCCATAATTTTTCCAAAATTTTCCCATTTATCGGTATTTAATTATACCGAAATATTAAAATATTCATTAAAATAATATTAAATTTATAAAAATTCCCAAAAATAATATCTTATTTTTCTGAAATGTTACATCGTGTTAGAGAAGATTCTCTGTCTGTGCGATAGATGTGGGAATAAGTACAGGCAGAAGGTAGAATTCGCAGAGCTTCATATCGTTAAACATGGTTTTACTAGACTTTATACAACTTGGCTATATCACGGGAAAGGAGAAGAAGACAATAATACGACAGAAGAAGAAGGAGAAGACGGTAATGCGGCAGAAGAAGAAGACGGTAACTTCTTTCCAGGAAAAGAAATGGAGGATATTGTAGAGGATGCCCTAGGTGAATCTATTCGTACCGAAGATGACATTCCTTCTGGTCAAGGACCACGTGAGGATAAGTATGAAAAGTTCATGAATGATGCGAGAAAACCAATTTATGAGAATGCAAAGTATTCCACCCTCTTATGGTTTGTCCAACTTTTCCAGATTAAGTGCCTAAATGGATGGAGCAACAAGTCATTCACAATACTTCTGAAGTTCTTGAAAGATTCTATGCCCCCGGAAAATAATGTGCCCGGCAACTGGTACGGAGCCCAGAAGATGATGTCTGATTTGGGTCTTAAGTGTGAGAAGATTCAAGCATGTCCCAAAAATTGTGTGTTGTACCGGAAAGAGAATTCAGATTTGAAAGAGTGTCCAACATGCAGAGAGGCCGGGTATAAACCGAAAGATTCTGATAAGAAGCCCGATATACTTGTCAAGATAGAACGATACTTTCCCATAACACAGAGTCTGCAGAGGCTATTCAGATGTAAGAAAACGGCCGAGGCAATGATTTGGTATCACCGTGCTCCTCCAAGTGAAGATGGAAAAATGAGTCATTCAAGAGATTCACCGGCATGGAAGGATTTCGATAGGAGGCACGAAATATTCAGTAGCGATTCTCGTAATGTCAGGTTCGGACTCGCAGTGATGGCTTCTGCCTATTCAACTATATGGCTGGAAGCTACAGCACATGGCCCGTTGTAATGATAGTTTATAATCTGTATCCTTGGTTGGTTATGGATCAATCATACTTTATGATGGCTCTTCTTATCGACGGACCAAACTCACCGGGAAACAATATCAACGTCTATCTCCGACCTCTGATCGATAAGTTAAAATCTGTATTCATTGATGGTGTAGAGACTTACGATGCAAACACAAATACAACCTTCATACTGCGTGCGGCTTTAATGTGGACAATTAATGACTTTCCTGCGTATGGAATGCTATCAGGTTGGTCCGTACATAGTCACGAAGTATGTCCTTATTGCCATCAACATATAATATCGAAATTCTTGAATTTTAGCAGGAAGGTTTGTTATTGTGGCCATTGACGTTTTCTGCCTTTAGACCATCCCTACAGGTTAGACGTTGTTCACTTTGATGGTCTTCAGGAGCTTCTTAGACCTCCAACCCCATTGTCCGGAGAGGACGTAACTGCTCAGTGGGATGGTTACAATAATGTGACTTTCGGGATAGATCCGACAAAACAGGTCAAACCACCATTCTGGAACAAGTTAAGTATTTTCTTCGAGTTTCCGTACTGGTCAATAAATTTAGTGCGTCATTTTCTGCACGTCATGCACATAGAGAAGAGAGTATCCGAGCACGTACTCAACTTGCTTCTTTATAAAGACGGAAAATCGAAAGACAACCTCCATGCTCGGATGGATCTTCAGAACTGGGAAATTAGAAGTGAATTGCATTCTAAACCGATAGCGGGTAAACCAGGCAAGTTTGTACTTCCCAATGCCGCATATCATATGTCACAACCGGAGAAGAAAAGATTCCTGCAGGTGTTGCATGATTTGAAAGTTTCCATAGGTTTCTCAGGATCATTTAGGAAGAAGATAAAAATTGTGAAAGGCAAGATCGATGGGCTGAAAAGTCATGATCACCATGTTATTATGGAGCACCTTCTTCCATTAGCCCTCAGGACTTCCCTTCCCCAATCAGTTGGTCTAGTAATCAATGACCTATATTGCTTTTTTAGATAATTATGCGCTAAAACCCTGGATAAAACTGAGGCTACGTTAGCCGGATCGGTACAATATCGATGGATGTATCCCGTCGAAAGGTACGTGGAATTTTTCGTTTCGCGCAATTTGTAAAATTATTTTTATCCTGTATGCCCATATTTATTTATTTAACATATTTTTCTTTAGATACCTCTACACTCTAAAAAAGTATATACTCAATAGAAATCGACCAGAGGGTTCTATCATGCAAGGTTATCTTCTAGATAAAGCAACCACATTTTGTTCCCGCTATCTAGACGAGAATATTGAGACGAAACTTAACCAGCCTCGAAGAATTCAGGATGGGCCATATGGTAAAGCGTATTATAAAAGAATAGACACTATGTTTATCAACAAGATATATCGGTTTATCCTCCTCAATAGCGCACGTCTTGACAAAATTAGAGAATAATTTTTTTTGGATTAATCGTTATATTTGTGTTTGTGTGTGTATGAAATGAGATAATATTAATGTCATAATTTATTGTTGAGAATAGAATTCATTTTAACCAGGTACGTGAGGGGCATCCTGATTGGAATGATGAATGATTGGAAAAATATCATCAGGATAATTTTTGCGATTGGGTTGCAGGTCATGTAAGTTGTTCGAATAACATGTTATTACTACCAGTCTTAATCTAAACTTATATCGTTATGTATTTGTCGTAAAATTTATTTTGTTAGATCCACGATCTGAACTTGTTTGCATCATTAGAGAATGATTCAAGATGTTTAGCTCAGTTTCCTATTATGGAGTTGCATATTATAAAGGATTCGGTGTCCTTGGATACAAATTCGAAGTTAAGGATATAGAAATATCTCGAACCACTCAGAATAGTGGGATTGCGACGGTAGGATCGGATGGTGTGATTTATTATAGATACTTAAATTGCATACTTGGCATCCAATATCCCGAACAATCAAAACCGTTTTATATATTTCAGTGTACTTGGTACGATACACGAACCGATACGGATAAGTGGAGAAACAATCTCAGGACTTGGAAAGATGAATATGGATTGACCGGTATGAACACGCTTCGATTTTACGGTCAGGACGATCCGTTTATCTTTCCGAACCAAGCGTTCTAAGTATACCACTCATAGTGTTTGAAGCATCCGGGATGGAGTGTCGTATGCCGTTGGAAACCCAGAAATGTTTATGATGTCCCAGAATTCGAGGACAGCGATGAGGATGAAGAATAGAGAAGACTTAGAGTGCTCCGACCGTCCATTTCAAAAGACGGGATGTCTTCGGCTGATCATGAAGTTACGTGGGTTAGAAATAATATCGATGATGAAATCCAAGTAGATATGTCTAATGCGTCCACGAAACGAAAAAGGTTATCGGTAATGTTATATTATTACTTCACATTTTACGATTTATACATATATAGCATGCATATGTAATGATTTTACTCTTGTCTAGATTTGATGATGATGACGGGAATAGCGAGGAGCGGAAGGAGCACCATCCACGGCACCGGCAGAGGCAGAGCGGTTCTGCCGCCCGGAGAGCTGTGTAGAGAGCTTCAGAGGGCCGGTCTTGCACCCCGATCGGAGACCTCTTCGGATGCCTCCTTCCGTGTAGACTTTGCCACACCTTCAGGTATATTGCACGCATATTCATTTTGAATGTAATATTATAGATATACATGCATATTTATGTCAAAATTACTTATATAATTAATGTTTGATTGTCTAGCAGTTGGTGATGCGTCCACATCAGAGGCAGAGGCGACTCCTGCACCTCCAGGTATGTTTATATATTGTATAATGCATGCCTATTGATTTATAATGCTATATCATAAATATACATACATTCTTTTTGCTCTTACGTACTTAGATAATCATTTTTTAATTGTCTAGTTCTAGGTGGTGTCTCCACTTCTCGAGCAGAAGCCACCAACGCACATGCGGGTATATTTATATATCCTATTGTGTATGCATGTTGATTTAGAATGTTATATTATTGATATACACATTCTTTTTGCAATTACTTATATAGTCAATGTTTGATTGTCTAATTATAAGTGGTGCATCCACGTCTGGTGCAGGGGTCACTCCCGCCACTTCCGTGCCCTCCGCTCAGTCTGCAGGTTAGTATGAATAAATATAAAATATTTTTTCATTTTACATATCCTTTAAGAATAAACATGAACTTAATGTAATTTTATCGATATTTATTTTCTAGTTAGAGGGGATGCGTCCATGTCCGAGTCACCGGTTGTTCCTCACCGGAGGAACTATTGTCCCACTCGTGCTGCTGCCCCGGTCCAGGCTCGTGCTTCTGTCGCCGGAGGTATATATCACACTTCAATTTTTGTTAAATCTTGATTTCTTAATACCACTTTGTCTTAATATTGATTGTCTTGATATTTTTTGTAGATGCAGGGCAGCCCCATCCCGAGAGGGGGACTCGAGGCCCGAATCAGTCCCACAGGCTGAGGCTCGACAGAGTTAGGGGAGGCAGCATTCCCCTCTTCTTTACCCTCGATTATCGTTATACCGGCGATTATGCCGAGTGGTTCGGCCGGTATATGGGGGATGAGAGCCGCCTCGTGAAGAAGTATCCACTTCACGTTGAGTGGGGCGATCAGCACCGACGCTCATTTGCCCTCTTCTGGGATCAGGATCGGGTATTAATATATATTTTCATATGACTTATCCAATATATTTATTATTATTTAACACTTGCAATTTAATAACATTGTTTTTTTTTATATTTGCAGTTGGATTACGATTTTCAGCCTGTACCCGACCCTGATCACCCTGAGAGAGTGCTCGATCATCACGCTCTGTACCATGGCCTGATGAAGAACATGCAATCAAAGGTCCGATACAATAGGAATGAGCTTAAGATCGATTGCTATTTCCTGTGGATGGCGACCCCCGAGATAGAGAGAGCGGCTCTCCTACATACTCCGACCTTTGTGAGAGTCGACGTAGATACATGGCCTCTCTTGTGCCAATATTTCGACTCTCGGTGCAAACAGATTTATAATTTAAATATAATTCATTATTTAGTATATAATTTATTTTTTTGTGTTGCTTAATTAGAAAACTAAATCTGAATGTGTTGTGCAGAAACAGGCCGATCAAAATAAAAAGAATAGGAAGTCGACGAAGAGGGGTCGCCCCATTTATACAGGTGGCTCGAGAAATATTACTCGTGCCATGGAGGCATCGATAAATTACAATATATCTACTCTGATATAATGTAATATTAATAGTTATTTTATAATATATGTAAAAAATTTGCGAATTGCAGAGAGCTCAGACCCTGGCGTAAGGTGGTACACCGAGCGTGCAGACCGCGTATCTTGCCATCCACGGCACCTCGACAGATCCTGCTTTGGGCGAGCTTCGATTCGCCGAAACCGCTACCTAGGAGTATTGCGTAAGTGTTAATATTTATTCTAACAGGTTTGAAATTTTTGTTTTGAAAAGTTCAAATTTAAATGATATACTTATATTTTAATAGTTAATGTGGGTGTAGGAGCGGGTGGTGGAGCAGGCGGAGGCATCGGGGATCGATTTTACTGGACAGAACGATCCGATACTGCTGACCCCAGTGCTGGACGCCGCACATGGAATGCACCACGGAGGTTGGGAGAGAGGCCGGGGACTGGGTCCTAGCAGGGCCAATATGAGGTTGGACTCCACTCCGGCGGTTACTTCCCCTACCTCCTGTGAGCGACGTCTAGAGCATGATGCTGCCGCCTTGAAGACCACCGTCGAGGAGTTGAAGGAGATGTTGGTACGTCTACTACTTAATAGCAAAATATTATATCACATTATAGATAGTAACATATGCAATATTAGTAGCCTGAGCTTATTTGGTTGTAGACTTAGTTTTGATTAATCATACTTACATAAAACTGTCTAATTAAAATAAACTGGGGTTTTCCAAACTAGATATCCAAACGAGTCCTAAGTCCCTAAGTATTCTTAGATTGGGGTTTCACAATAACCTGATAATGATACGAATTCGATTAAAATCTACTACACAGTTCTTACTCATTTATTACACACAAAATTGAACAGATGCGACAGGCTGCGGCTCCACATGCATCTCCTTAGGATGCAGCTCCGTAAGCCACTATCTCGGCTGCGGTTGCGCATACCACTCCTGCAGCTCCACAGCCCGCTCAGACTCCCGCACAGTCCGCTCCTTCATTGGTCGAGTTTTTGACGACTCAGGGCTGCACCGAGAAGCAGATGCGTCAGATTACAGCGTTTATCAGAGGTGGAGGAGCTGGACCGAGGTAGGGTAGCTTTTTTATATATTTTAAGTATGTATGTATATGATACATATTGTATATATTTTGGACGATATTGGTGTTGTTTGCGTGTTCACGATGATTTAGGTTGATATCATATTTTGTTTGATTATTTCTTTTATATATTATGCGTAAGATGTTGATTATGAATTCTGCGGTATTTGGTTATATGATATATATATTATTGTGCACAGGGCGGAGAAAAAACATGAAGCCCATTTTATAAAAAAAACCCTGATATTTTATCCCTACGGATTAATTCGTAGGGCCATGTCTTGCCCTACGGATTAATTCATAGGTCCAACGTTTGTCCCTACTCAGTTAGCCGTAAGGGCAAAATATCATGATACATGATATTTTGCCCCTATTGACTCAGTAACAGGCGTTAAACTTGCCCCTACACATGTATCCGTAGGGGCTTCTATCTGGACCTACGGAGAACACCGTAGGGGTCTGTTCAGGCCCTACGAAGTTATCCGTGGGGACAAGTATTTTATTTTATAAACCAATAAATTAAATAAATATATTGTCCAGATGGACCTACGAATAAATCCGTAGGGGCTTATATCTAGACATACGAAGAACTCCGCAGGGGCATATTAAGGCCCTACGACATTAGCCGTAGAGGCAAGTATTTTATTTTATAAACCGATAAATTAAATAAATATTTTGTCCCTACGATGTCGGCCGTAGGGAAATGTGTCCCTACGGAGGAAAACGTATAAGTAATTATTTCTCCGTAGGGACATGTTCAGGACGAAGACTTGCCATGCGGCCTTTGCACCTACGGCCTATTTTTGTGCCACTACGAATATATCCGTAGGGGCAGTACTTTGCCCCTACGGATAAAGCCGTAGGGGCAACCCCTTATTGTAGCGGTGATATTTATATCTCAACCTAAAGATTAGTGGAAATAAATTCATAATATTAGTATTATACGCTGGATGATTTTCCTCTAATTTCGAAATGAAAAACACAGGTGAGGCCGTTTATGTTTTTGGTATTGAGATCCACCATGAGTGATCCAAGGGTTTGCTTGAATTATCTCGAAAGTCCTATATCTCAAAAGTTTTCTTGAGATTCCGATGTAAAATTGCTCTTCTGAAGAAGAAACCATCATTAAAGGATTAGAAAGGAAATAGATGGTCGGTATATTCTATATCTCGGCAGTTGGAAGCTTGCAATGCGCTCAGATGTTTTATTCGTCTGGATATTGCCTTCGCTGATGGAAGATAGATATGAGGTCAATTTATTTATTTTTATGACTTTCATATAAAGAGCTAATTGGGAAATAAGTATTGATATTGTAGTATTGACTTTCATTTAGAAGATGTTCATCGCCCTGACTCATGTCACTATTATTTCATAATTAAGCATAAAGTTAGTTTACGTAAAAGCAACGACGGTTTTTTGCCGAAAGCGGTACCAAGTATGGAATGAAAACAACGAATTACCTCATGCTATATCATTTCTCTTCCAAAAGAATTGGACTAGGAGTGCTTATCATCCATTTGCTATTAGAAACTATTAGATCTAATAGAAGAATGAGCAAAACAAGAGAACCCATGGGTTTGTGTTTTATGATCTGTCATGTGCGGCCTGGATCTAATAGTAACAGGAAAATAACAGAGAATAATAGTAGGGGAACCTGATTTGATGGAGTTTCACTGTATAGGTTTAGTATCTATCTTAATTACTTTTCCGGGATTTTTATTGTCTTTCTTAATAATCTTAGAGAACTAAATTAACCCATCTCTTAAAAGTCAAACCCAAAAAAAATAACTAAATAAAACTTTAATTCTGAGATGGCATTGAAGGGATTCGAGTTGAAAATTTTACCACATAAGAACATAAGGAAAAGAAGTTAAGCAATCATTGTTGAACGCTACAAGAAACTAATTGACAAATTACTTGGAAATTGTATGACGAAAGTGGAGAGACTCAGGCAAGAATAATGACTAATTGTGTTTAAAACATGCTTGAGATACTAATTAGGGTTTTTGAGATCCTCATGGTCTCACTTTTTCTTACAATATGATGTCCTTTTGACAACATGCTCAATCTCTTCCACGTAAATTCCTTTTACTTGAGCTTTTTATCTACTATCCATCTAAAATGATATCATGAAATTTCAGTTAAACATTTCAAAAAAAGGCGATATGAATTATAATCACTTAAATTAGCCAATTATTCTTATCTTTCTAATTGTCGCGTTTTTTATGATATAATTTTGTCGCCGTTCGTCACCAATCTTCTTGAATGTTTTGATTATAGCTCAAAAAGTACATCTTCATTTTAAGAGTTCATTTGTCTTTTTGAATAACGATTTGATAAAAATTATAAAATATTTTATAAAAAGGATCATGTCAAGTATATAATGTTCCGAAGTATATGAAGTACCTGATTGTGGGTACAGTCTTCATTAATTCAACCAATTGATATTGACAAGCAAACAATAATGATCTGCACCGACATTGGAGACCACTTTAAGAAGTGAGGGTACACCAACTATAATTTGTTGTGCCAATCGCTTAAAATAAAGGGTAAATTGTCAAAAGCTTGTGTAAAAACATCTAGACCTTTTGGTCTTATTAAAAAAAATTTAGGCTCGATTAAAATCTTCTTTATACTAGATGCCTGTAATATATAAAAAGTTGTCGGTAATATATAAGTGGTTGGAGAGAATAAAAGCGTAAATGAAATGCAGTCCAGAGGTTTTTTCACAAAGATTTAGAACATCATACCCTTTCCAACAATTTTAAAAATATCATGGCTTTTAGACAACTCTTAAGCCCACCGGGGGCTTTTTGACAATTTACCCTAAAATAAAATAAAAGAGCATAATTTGTTTAGTACATATTTGTTATTAGCTAGAATAATGTTGTAAATGTGGTACAAGGATGGAATTTCATTTTGTGGCGTAGAAAAATACACCCTCTGTAAATTTTCTCGACCGTCGCCATTTATGATCTTCATCTTTATTATCTAAGAAATGGATACATCAAATTTCATGTGATTTTAAAAAAATTTCATCGTTAAATTAGTAATGTAAATAGTTCTATTGTTGGTAACCCGTTAATTTTGCACCCACTAAATCAACGGTGAAAAAGTGATAGAATCATATGAAATTTGGTGTATCCACGTCTTAAATGATAAAGATGAAGATGATAAAAATGATGAAGCTTGATTTTTTTTCATGGACACCAGAGGAAATTCACTCCTATTTCTTCTATCTATCCTCTTCTCTTGTTATTGTATCATTTTTTATAAGCGCCCATGTTTCTCTCTTAAAAATAATAATAATAATAATAATTTGCAGTGAAAAAGGGTGAAGGTTGGTGGGGCATACTTTTATAGAGGAGCGCATTCTTTTATGTCGGGCTTTGAGCCTGTTTGGCTTATTTTATAATTGGTCAAACCCCATTTATAAGTCGTTTATAAGTGCAATTAGTGTTTGGCAATTTAACTTATAAGTGACTTATAAGTCATTTATAAGTGCCAAACATAAGTACAAAATAGATACTTATTTTTTAGCACTTATAAGTTAAACAAGTTTGACCAAGTAAAAGTTTCATTTAACCCTTATTTTATTAAAAATTACCACATGAATGAGATATATTAACTGTTTCTCATCTCAAAAGAAAAATAGCACCCAAATTGTTTCGCTGCCACTGCCTAGATTTTATCGCCGCCGCTTGGGGTTTCGCCGGCGGCCGTCTAGACTTCGCCAGCAACCACCCCCTCTCTCTTCTCCTCCATTTTTTGATTTGAAGGTAAGCAAATGCAATTAAAACAGCATTTTTATATACAAATCAGTAATATGTCCTTTTTGTTCATTTTAACATAACATATAATTATTTTTTCAAACAAAAACATAACGCATAATAATAAGTCAAGTTTACCAAACACTTCAATTACTTATAAGTCAAGTTTTACCAAATATTTTACTCGCTTGTTACTCTAAAATTATAAGTCACTTATAAGTGACCATCACTTACCTTTTTCCTATTTCTTCTGTACAAAAATTAAATAAAAATAAAACCTTTCTGATGACTTTGATCTTAAACATCAAGATCCTGCTATGATTTTGTTCCTAATGGTCTGATTAACAGAGAAATTGCATGGATTCTCCTGAATGTATAATTAAACTAGATTTTTAGCCCACCGCTTCGCTTTTCGTTTTTCGTGTGGATAAAAAATAATCGAATATATTTATAAAGAAATATTATATTTGGCTATGTTTAAGAAAAATGCTCACGATTTTCTTCTTTTAAGAAATGTTCATGACTAAGTTATTTCTCAAATCGAATATATTTATAGTTTCAAGCAGCAAAGGGGGAAGGAGACCTATCGAAGTCACTTTCCTAGGTTAAGGATAAAGAAATATTATTTTTTTGCTATGTTTAAGAAAAATGCTCACGATTTCCTTTTTTTAAGAAATGTTCATGACTAAGTTATTTCTCAAAAAATTTAATATTTGTATCTAAATAATAAAAAATAACTAACATTATTTATCGTTTTTCAAACATAATAAAAACATATGTATAAAAAATAACATTTCTTTGCGACCCAAGGATAAATCTTTGCAAAAAACTCAATCATGAACATTTTTTAATAACGAAAATAAAAAAATTAGCCACAAAATTACTTGATTATTTCTAGTTAAGAGAAATTCTTGAGAAATAAAATTTTAGCCAAATAAATTAAAATAAAAAATTTATTAAAAAAGAAATACCTCATAAATTAATTTTCCTTTCTTCTTCGGTCTCATATAATGGCCTTTTTGAAAATGAATAATGGAAAAGAATATAGAAAAAATATAGGTAAAGAGTTGGGCAAAAAAGGAAATGCCAAAATTAGTGTTTTGATTTCCAAAAGATTTCTAAAACTTTGTATTAGAGTAATAGATAGATAGATAGACAGACGGTAAGAACACGTGCATGATTTTATCTTTTATTCAAATTAGAGTAGAAAAAGAAAATTTTCAATTATAAGAAAGAATTGAGTACATTTGCAATTTATGTGAGCAAGAAAAAGAAAAAAAATCAAGTAGGGTTCTCTTTTGATATAGAGATCTTTCATATATAAAGGATGTAGTATGTTGCCCTCCTTTGCTGCCTCATACATTTATGCCTTCTCAAATATAAACCTACTGACGCGACCTGAATCGCGTCAAGATATTACCTTCCGTTGATCTGCTGATGACGGCGATTGACGGATGAGATTGGATCTAGAGGCATGCTCCTGAAGTGTGTGGATCTCAATGGGTTTGAGATTGGTTGTCGCCGAGTTACCTGCAAGGAAGTCTCGGAGTGGTTGTACCACCGAGGACCTTCCGACGGTCAAGTTAGAGAGGAAATCCGAGCAGAGTAACGGCTTAGTGAAGTAAAACGGCTTACTTGAACCGTCTGAAGAAGGGGTTTATATAGCGGTGGCAGCAGGCAGGGCAGGCTCGAGAATCACGCCGGCCGTTATGCTCCCGACGTCACACCCGCGTGATGAGCGGGATCTCCCATTAATGGCGAGACAGGCTCGTTAATGGGGGATCGTGATGGCGTGGAACGTGGGATGTGGCCGGCGGATATCTCGCGTACGTCAAGATTCGCGGGATGGCGGTTGCGCCTGTGAGCGGTGCCGTTGGTCGGTCGATAAGACCGAGGAAGATGACCTAGGCGGGAGAGCTCGCTGACGAGCTGGAGAGCCGAGGTATCTTGGTTCTGCGGTAGCCCGGAGACGAGCTGTGAGGCCGAGGAGGCCAATTGTGTAGGGGGCTCAGAGGTGAGCCAGCGTTTATTTGTAGAATGGGCATAGGAGTGGTCTGGTCGGCCACTGTAGGCCCTCTCTTGCATGCTCTGGGACATGTCATCTGCCACGTGTCATGATCTGGGAGATCACCGATATCGAGCATCATCATTAGCCCCCCACTCTCATCCTGACCAGCTGACGGGTCGGGTCGAGAGTGGTCTGCTGGGTCACCCGAGGTGAGCTCCTTTTCGAAGATATTTTCGGGTGTGTCCCCGGGTAATCTGTTGTATTTTCTGGATGAAGCCGGCGAATCAGGGTGAGATCTTTGCATTCAAGAAGGCGCGCCGGATCGTGCGTACTTTCGCTGAAGCGACAGCCCACGTGTCGGGCGCTGGTTGGCTGACGCGGCGGGCCGCAGATTTCTGGCGTCTGATGGGATCCGACCAATGTGCGTACAGCAGGTGGAGCGATCGTGGTCGTTGAATGCGAAGAGTTGTTTTTGCGGGAGTCGACTGTCGCCTTCGGATGAGGACGCCGGTGGCTATAAATAGAGGTGGGGGGCTTCAGGACCCATCTCTCTTCTTATTTTTCTCGTTCTTGATCTTGTAAGCTCGGCGCTCTCCTTCTTAGGTCGGATTTCTGCGTTCCCGAGGACTTCTCCCTCAGGTTAGATGTCTTCTTTTTCTTTCTTCTACTTCTTCTCCTTCTGAGTTGAGTCTGCTTCTCCCTTTGGCAGGACCAATGGTTCGATCCTGGACTCTTGGTGCCCTCGATGCTCAGTCCCGGGGGGGCGTCGGTGCGTCCGTGCCTCCGGCTAAACCGAGCCCCGCACCAAATGTGCCGCCGACGGCGGGGCCATCTGCCTCGTCACGAGCTCCCGATGATTGTCCCGGCGGCGGCCAGCGGTTTCCACGGGTTCCCGAGCCCCAAACGAGGGATGCAGGAGAGGACGAAGACGGGGTTCCTCTTAAGAAGAAGAGGACGGTCTCTTGCGCGCCATCGACGGAGATTTCGGAGGAGATTCCTGTGCAGGAGGGGGACGTTCATTTTGTGGTCCCGTCGGGGCTTTCCGTTGCTGCCGGCCTGCTTGCTGGTATGGAGGAGTCGGCCGGGGGAAAGATTCCGCGGGGGACCCTGAGGGCCCAAATGGCGGCTATCGCTCAGGAGGCAGTTCAGGTATGTACTCTCTCATGCGTTATTTCGAGCGCCTTTTCTTTAGTTCGGGTGTCTCTAAGGCTCTCTGCTGTTTTTCGTTAGGTTTTTCAACACTGCGGCCTCGTTACTCGTATGGAGGCCGATGTGGCTATTCATGCTGCGAAGTCAGCAGGAGAGTCTTCTTCGGAGGCCGAGGATTTGCGGCTTGAGCTGCGTCTAGAGAGGGAGAGGATGGCCGTCCTTGAAGCCCGATCGGCCGTCGCGGAGCTCGCCGTCTTGAAGTGTCGGGAGTCCTATCACCGTCTGAGTGAGTCCCACCGAGTCATCGAGGCGAAGTTGGTGGAACTAGCCGATCCCTTTGCAGCCATGAAGAGGGTGAGGGACGCCAGCAAGCGGGATGCCGAGGCGGCGCTTCAGGTGGCTGAGGTTGCCGAGATTCGGGCTAGAAAGGCGGTGACTGATTACAAGGGGTCGGACCAGTTTTACGTCAACCTTGGCGAGGCCTCTGCCATTGCATGGATCAAATCTCTTGATGCCGTCAAGGAGCAGTGTCCGGAGTTTGCTGACGGTGAGCTCCGTGCTCGGGTCCCACTTTCAGTGGTCATGCCTCCGGCCGATGGTGATGAGGGAGGAGAGCTCTAGGCTGGGCTTGTGCCTCGAACTTTTTGGCTTTTCCTCCTCTCTTTTTGTAAGCTTTCGGGTAATTTTATAAGGCTGGGGAGCCCACAATACCCTTGTAAAGACTTTTGGCTTTGTGAATAAAACTTTTTGCAGTTGTGTTTGCACGCGTATTTTCCTTTGTCAGTAAACACTTGTATCCGCACAGTACTGCCTTCGTGTTGTGGCTGTTCTTCGTCTAGCGATTATGCGTCGAGTTGAATCTGTTAACTTTCCATGTGTGCGAAGACCGACGGTAAGACGGTATCTCCATGCCCTTGAAGTCAAGGTGGAGATCGCGCAAACGTAGATAGGCCGGATTCCTCTTGGTGAGGTCATGTTCCTTAGTTGTTGGAGGGGCCGTAAGAGGCCTACTAGGGATGGGCCGAGCAGGGTAGCTGCTCGGTCGCCTCATGGCGAGGGCTCAGATCCCTGGCGTTGTAGGGTAGGGAGCTACCGGCCAGGGATAACCGAGCAGTGAAGCTGCTCAACTGCCTCTTGGCGAGGGCTTTTGATCCCTGGCGTTTTGGGGTAATGAATTACCAACCGGGGATAACCGAGCAAGTCCAGGCCCGGTTGCCTCTTGTTGAGGGCTTTGATCCCTGGTGTGTTAGGGTAGAGAGCTACCAGCCAGGGATAACCGAACAAGGGCGGGCCCGGTTGCCTCTTGCGAGGTCTTTTGATCCTTAAGGACGGGCCGGGCAGGGATGCTGCCCGGTGCCTCTTGGCGAGGGCTTTGATCCCTGGTGTGTTGGGGTAGGAGCTACCAGCCAGGGATAACCGAGCAAGAGCGGGCCCGGTTGCCTCTTGCGAGGGCTTTTGATCCTTAGCACGGGAGGGGCCGTAAGTAGCCTACTAAGGATGGGCCGAGCAGGGTTACTGCCGGGTGCCTCTTGGCGAGGGCTTTTGGTCCTTAAGGATGGCCGAGCAGGGTTGTTGCCCGATGCCTCTTGACGAGGGCTTTGATCCCTAGCGTTGTGGGGTAGGGAACCACCAGCCAGGGATAGCCGAGCGGGGTAGCCGCTGGGCTGCCTCTTAATGAGGGCTTCGATCCTTAGCACGGGAGGGGCCGTAAGTGGCCTACTAAGGATGGGCCAAGCAATGAAGCTGCTCAGTTGCCTCTTGGCGAAGGCTTAGATCCCTGGCGTTTTGGGAGCCAGGGATAGCCGAGCAGGGTAGCCGCTCGGCTGCCTCTTGGTGAGGGCTTTGATCCTTAGCACTGGAGGGGCTGTGGGAGGCCTGCTAAGGATGGACCGAGCAGTGAAGTTGCTCGATTGCCTCTTGGCGAGGGCTTTGATCTCTGGCGTTTTGAGGGTAGGGATCTACCGGGCAGGGTTGCTGCCCGGTGCCTCTTGGCGAGGGCTTTGATCCCTGGTGTGTCGGGGTAGGGAGCTACCAGCCATGGATAACCGAGCAAGGGCGGGCCCGGTTGCCTCTTGAGAGAGCTTTTGATCCTTAGCACAGGTGGGGCCGTAAGAGACCTACTAAGGACGGGCCGAGCAGGGTTGATGCCCGGTGCCTTTTGGCGAGGGCTTTGATCCTTAAGGATGGCCGAGCAGGGTTGTTGCCTGGTGCCTCTTGGTGAGGGCTTTGATTCCTGGCGTTGTAGGGTAGAGAGCTACCAGCCAGGGATAGCCGAGCAGGGTAGCCTCTCGGCTGCCTATTGGTGAGGGCTTTGATCCCTGACGTTGTGGGGTAGGGGAGCTACCGGCCAGGGATAGCCGAGCGGGGTAGCTGCTCGGCTGCCTCTTGGTGAGGGCTTTAATCCCTGGCGTTGTGGGGTAGGGGAGCTACCGGCCAGGGATATCCGGGGACCGTAGGAGGCCTGTGTAGGACGGAACGAGCAGGGTTGGCGCCCGGCTGCCTCTTGGTGAGGGCTTCGATCCTTAGCGCTGGAGGGGTCGTGGGAGGCTGCTAAGGATGGACCGAGCAATGAAGCTGCTCGATTGCCTCTTGGCGAGGGCTTTGATCCCTGGCGTTTTTGGGGTAGGGAGCATCCGGCCAGGGATAGCCGTGGACCGTTGGAGGCCTGTGTAGGACGGACCGAGCAGGGTTGGCGCCCGGTTGCACAAGAGTTTGTCCGACCCCCGGACGTCAGAAATCGGGAAAGGTAATAGTCACGGATGACACGTGTCAGGGACGTACGGGTGGATAGCTGGAAGTTTCGGGAATTTACGTCAGTATCGCCACGTAGCGGCGTGGCATGGGAGTAGTTTCCGCGGTTACCAAGATTCGCGCTGGTACGCGCGAGAATCCGGGTCCTTGAAGATTTGCTTGGGGTTATAAATAAAGAAGGAGATGGCAGCTGCTTCGGCATCGCTTTCTTTGAGATGACCGAGCATGTGTATTTGATCGAAGAGATCATCTTTCTTGATGATGTCGCTTTGTATGACCAATCTCTGATCGAAAATGGGTACCGGAGGGTGGTCCAGCGCCTAGAGGATCAATTTGGCCGGCTTCTCCCTCAGCGGTCGTCCCTGCTTCAGATGTCGATGTACGCGATCTGGAGGGGGTCTCCGGGTCCGGATAACCCCTTCACTGAGGACCTTCTAGACGAAGCACTCGACAAGGTGCGTTCGGTCTTCCTGTTCAGTCTCATCTCAAAGGCCAGGCACGATCGATCCTTTGCTCTCATCCTGGAGTGTTTCAAGATGAGGTACATCGTGGGCCAATGCTCGGAGGGCGGTGCGTCGGGTGCTTCTGTGGCGTCCTGGGTCCGCGCGCTATGTCGGTGGGAGCGGGCTATGGCGGCAAGGGTCCGGCTGAGGGAAATCTACTCCGAGTACCACCAGGAGTACTTCCTTGATCCCGTTCCGTCTTTGTTGTAACCTTCACTTTTTATGTAAGGATTGCCTTTGTGAAAGGAGAGGTACATGCTCGTAGGTATTCATTTTACTGGTACAGCTTGAGCTTCTCAGCGTTGTAAGGCCGTGGAAACTTGTGCCCGTCCGCATCCTGTAAGCGGTAGGCTCCGCCGGAAAGTACCTCGGAGACGAGGAAAGGACCGTCCCACTTCGGAGAAAACTTATGCAGTCTTCCTTGATCGACGAACTCGTACCGCCGTAGGAGAGACGCTTGACCTGCGCATTGTAGTATCAGGAAGTTTGCTGCTGATAGGCGGCAGCCCTGTTCTGAGCCCGGTCTCGCTTCTCCAACAAGATGTCCAGGTTGGTCCGTAGTGCCGTGGTGTTCGCTTCGTCGTCGAAGTGTTCGACCCGGCTGTTAGTTATGTATATACCCTAGAGGCCATTGTTGTACATATGATGTATATTATAATGGATGCTTGGATATATAAAGAGAGGACTTTCTTGCTCGTTATGATAGTATGCTATTTGGTTTCACTTTATCTTAACATGTTGACTTATATAAGTTTACTGTCTTACTCTCACATGTTGATAAATCCCTTAGGATATGTACTCGACTACTGGGACTATGATGAGATCATACTAGTGGGGCCGGGGTAGTCGATGAGTACATCCTATAACTGTTCCTAGTCGAGGGTGTATCGAGACAGGGCATCGATACACCAGAGTAGACTAGCGTATACGCATCTTGACCCATATGATGAGCGATGGATGATCCCATATCCATTGGTGTTTGACATCAAGGATGGTGTACGGGTGCTCAGTGGAGACTGGGTACACTGGATAGACTCGCCGAGAACTCCCAGATGGTATTATACCTCACGTCAGATGGCAGTTCTCCGGTGACACTGGTACAGGGTAGTCTGTAGACCCGAGATCGTCATAGAGTCTTGTGTGATTCCCACTGTCCTTTGATTCCCACTTTACCACGTCCAAGAGGGCATGCAAAACGGTGGCTTTTGGGTGCATTCCCGAATCACATGGAGGCAATGTGCGTTAGGAGGGGATCCGTCTCTCCCGGTATAGGGAGTTGATGTTGTGCTGTGTTCGATTGGCTACAACTGGAAATCCCTGGCCAGGGCTGATATAGAGATTTACTGGTAAGTGTTATTAGTAGTTTCTCGACCCGTTATGAGCCTCATATCGACATGACTTATCGGTTACTGGGGTCTGACGTATACCCCCCTAGACTAGATATGCAACATATCAGATGAAGAGACCGGACTGTACGGGAGTGTTACTGTTTGGATTCACATGAGAATGTACAGGCTTGCTTGTTGATCTTCTGATCGCTCAATACCTGGATGGCTGTTACGTTTAGCTGACCGCTTGCAGCTTGTGGGTGTTTGATATGAACATCACCTACTGCCGGCGTATTGACGATTCTTTAGAGTCCTACATAGAGGTTTCTTGACTCAGGCAAAACGGAGTAGGGGCACATATGTGATATGTGCAGGACCGAGGATAATATGATACGGGATACCGTATTATATTCTCGCGATATTTTGATTTGAGCCGGGTCATCGGATCAAGTGTTGATTTGATGAATCGGTACATGATATATTAGTCGGTTATATTCGATATAGCCGGATTGTTGGATCAAGTGTTGATTCGATAATTTAATGTATAATTATATATGTGATATATTACATTACATTATCTAATATTGGCTCGCTTTATTATTTTATTTTCTCACCGGGTAATACATTGATATATATGTGATATATGTTAATTGTATTTTCTTTTGTTACAAAATATATTATATATGTGATATATAATATTGTAACATGTTATAATTACTAATGCAACGTGATTAGTGGAGATTAAACATGGTTAGGGTTTGATTTGGGTTAGTTCTTTTATGAACCTTCTAGAAGGTTTTCTTTTGTTTTGAGCTAGGATATTATGGTTGATATTTTAGTGACTCATTGTTAACTCAACCCAAACCCTTCACCCTAGGTTAAGTCTCTACATGGGTTAGCCTACTCATTATCAACTATGGTTGCATTTGTAATTATCACTTCAATTACATTATTCATCACAAAAGGAATTTCCTTCTTCTTCTTCTTGCTTGAGCTTTGAAAAAGCTTTCTAGGATTTCTTTAGGTGATGAATTAAAGTGAGGATTTTATATTAAAAGAGAGCATAAATCCTACTTCATCATCCTCATCTAATCTAGCCAATTAGATTAGGGTGTTCACCTCATTAGTGAGAAAAAGCTCGAGTTATAGAAACTTCGAGGTAGATCATCGGAGAAAAGGAAGACTACAAGCTAGCATGGATCATTCGGGTTGTGGAGCCTCTCTTGAGTCCGGGAGATCATGGATCGCGGCGAAGGGACTTCTACTCGGAGCTTATGAAGCGAAGGAGCGGACTACAAAGGTTGTAATCCCTCACTCTTAGTTGTAAAGATATTTACTTGCATGTTAAACCCTAATTATCTAGCAAAGATCCCGGCTTTGGGTTGTTCGACACGTCTAAATTTTTATTCGGGCATGGTTGATGCCTTATAGACCCTTGTAAGAGTGCCTAGGAACCCTACAGTGGTATCAGAGTCTAGCTAGAGCATTAGGCGACGTGTATACGAAGTTAAAACTCCGATCGAACCCCGAAACATCGAACTTGACCCCCTCTCTGGAAATTTTGTAAAATTGTGATTTTTTTTCTGCATTAAAAATACTCAAAAAAATCAGCAGCGAATTCTAAGAGTTACTTTGAAAAACGACACCCAAATTCCACTAAAGCGCCGCGGAACCACGGCATAACCATGCCTTGTGCGGCGGTACTGTAGAATTAGGGTTAGATTTTTGGCACAGTACATCCGTAGGTGTACATGATTCTGGGTATTTTTAATCTTACTCAAGTGTTGAGTGTTCTGGGGATTATTTTGTATTCGTTGATTCGATCGGAAAATTTAATTTCGTTTTGTTTTCCGGATATTTTAGAAACTGTTAAAATGTTCGAACGGATATCATTAACTCACTTTTTCCCGGTACGAAAAACTTTAAAGTGTTGAATTTTTCTTGAGTTTAAATCTTTAGGAAAAACGTGCAAGTAACTCGGTGGACCCTATAGAAGAACACAAACCTTAACTCGATTATGTGACCGTCTTAACCGCCTCTAAATCTTAGGGTTTGGGGCAGTACGGCGTTGCCACATGTGAGGCGTTGGCTTGACCCTTCTACGGCTGGACCATTGGTACTGTGACATATTCTTGGACTTTTTGAACTCCGCTCAAGTGTTGAGCTATTTAGGAAATCTTGGGTATTTGATTATTCAATCGGAAAGTTTAATATTGTCTATTTATATGGAATATGATACAATATGTGGAATTCATATAGTTAGGCATGAAATGCGAAGTATGTGATATTTCGGATTTACGATGTCTAAAGTGATTGTGGATTCCAAATGTTATAGTTTTCCATTTTCTTTTCTGTGACCGTAAGTGTAGTATGTACTTGTATTGCCGGTTTTCGTTGCTATACATCAACGACGATCGGTGTATGCATACTTACTTACGTTGATGATATGAGATATTATGTGTTGCTGTGATATGTTATATTGGATCGTCGTGTTCTGAATAGCCGGGGGTTTTATGTGAGATGAGGGTTTTTATTTTCATTCATGTAAAATCCATTTGTATGTAATATTCTTTTCTTGGGGCATTTCCGGGATGAGGTTGATGTCACCAGTGTATATTATTTACTTTTCCGCATTAGGTAGACCCAAGGAGGGGAGCACAAGTAACCGGGTTCTAGGGTCCAGTGGGAGGCCATCTCGAGAAGTTGAGACCGGGTCTCCTAACCCTAGAATTGGCAGTGTTGCTTGCCGCTCTCGTAGGGGTCTAGGAATGTGGGTTTGGCTATTCATCGCGACCGTGGAATCTGTGTTTTATACCGGCTCGAAATAAAACACGTACATTCTAGTATATCCAATATTTCATATGTTATCTTCTGCTGCAATGTTCTGTGATGAGATCATATTACTGCCTGAGACGAATGCTTATACTATATATATATATATATATATATATATATATATATGTTGATATATAAATATTACTGCTTTCGTTTCTTCTGTGATGCTTAGGAAGCATTAATTGATGGGATTTTTATTAATGAGATTAATAAAAGAAAAGAAATCTAAAAGATGTTGTAGAATCAAAACTTTATAAAAAGGGTAGCTACGGTCTTGCTTTGCACAGCGGTATATATGATATACCCTGCACCTTATTCGATGGGGAAAGAGCCGAGATCCCTTCACCGAGAGTGACCTCTTTAGCAAAACTGGCAGATGCTACAAACTCGCGGTTTAGTTTTTGACAGTTTATATAGTTCTTTCTTTGCACAGCGGTATATATGATATACCCTGCACCTTATTCGATGTGGAAAGAGCCGAGATCCCTTCACCGGGAGTGACCTCTTTAGCGAAACTAGAAAAGCCTAAAAAACACTCCTTTTCAAAATCACTCGATTCTACGACGATATCAAATTCATTACGCTCATGGTTTTCTTAAAAACCTTCGTAGCCCTTCGTCATTTCAGATAAGTACTACTTAGTATTCGTGCTGCGGTAGTTTGGCCTCCGTCAAGGCGTAGTGTACGGTAGCTAACTAATGCTTATCTGCTAACATACGATGTGATTGGATTAGGGTATTCGTACGGCGTAGTTTGGCCTTCGTCAAGGGTCGTACGGGTGGGTTTAATTCAATTAAGAAATGAACTGGTTGAACTAGCGTCCTATGGGTAGTTTGGCCTCCGTCAAGGTCATGGGACGCTAGGGGTAAAAGCATTATCGGGAATTTCAAGTGTTGAAATTTGCAATGAGATTGCATACCTTCTATGAGATAGATGGATCCTGATACCCACTACGAGTAAGAGTTACCCCTGGGAGAATTTTACACAGGACAATTAGCCGATCAAGTAGGTGTCTAGAAAGGTGTTGACGGGGTTATGCCTCTAGGAAGACGAGGTTTATTTTAATTAGGTCCGTGCGAAAGCACGGGGAACCTCCCTCAAGTACCAACACTGATCTGGCTGAAAGATTGACGAAATTGTAGGGTGTAATTAATCCCGGCTAATCTTACCTTTTAGGATTTGAAGGAAGATTTGATAAAAACAGTGGGAGACATCCTGATTAGATAAGATAATAACCAATCTAATCTTGCAAGAGCATACGCTAAAGTGTTTCCTTCTCTCTCTCTCCAGGTAGCGACCATATCAGGACTTAATCAAGATAATAATATGGATGTATTGACTGAACCTGCTTATTATACTGAGCAGGGGATCGTTGGTCCCGTTCTTTCTTATAAGAGTTATAAGATTGAGCAGGAAACAGGAGAAAATCTGGATTCTCACGCTGCCCAAAAGAAAAACAGGCATGATGATGCATCTTCTTTGGGTGTGTTAGTTATTGAGAACTGTTTCTCAGTTCACCCTACGTCCTGGATATTGGATACCGGATCGGGATCCCACATATGTACATTGTTACATGGGCTACGTAAAGGTAGAGAACTGGAAAAAGATAATCATTCTGTACAAGTAGGGAATGGTACAAATATTGCAGCCAAAGCAGTTGGCGAATATCACCTAGTATTACCAAGTAGTAATACATTGATTCTGAATGAGTGCTATTATATACCGAACATGATGTGCAACATTATATCAGTTTCTTTATTAAGTAAAGAAGGGTATAATTTTGTAATACAGGATAATGTTATGAACATCTTCCTAAATCAAAAGTTGATTGGATCAGGCTCGTTACATAATGGCATATTCATTCTCAATCAAAATACAGTCCTTAATATACAAAACACACACAAGAGGAAGAGTTCAGAAATGAACGAATCCTTCTTGTGGCATTGTAGACTTGGTCCTATCAATGCGACACGGCTAGCTAAGTTACATAAGGACGGATATTTGAATCCGTTCGAATTATCATCTTATGATACTTGCCATTCATTTCTCAAAGGTAAAATGACCAAAACTCCGTTTAGTGGACACGGAGAAAGAGTTAAGGAACTCTTAGGGCTGGTACATAGTGATGTATGCGGTCCTATGTCTACACATGACAGGAAAGGTTCTTCCTACTTTATTACATTCACTGACGATCTCTCTAGATACGGACATGTGTTCCTGATGAAACACAAGTCTGAAGCTTTTGAGAAATTCAGAGAATATAAGAACGAAGTAGAGAACCAAACGAGCAAAAGTATTAAGATCTTTCGATCTGATCGAGGAGGAGAATACTTGAGCAATGAGGTCCTGGACTATCTAAAAGAGAATGGGATTCTCTTTCAGCTTACTCCTCCTTATACACCACAGCACAACGGTGTATCGGAGCGGAGGAATCACACCCTATTAGATATGGTGCGCTCTATGATGAGCAATGCTGAGTTGCCTGTTTCCTTTTGGGGACATGCACTGGAAACAGCTGCATACCTATTGAATAGAGTTCCAACCAAATCAGTGCCTACCACTCCATATGAGATATGGAATGGGAAGAGACCATGTCTTAATTTTATTCAGATATGGGGTTGTCCGGCCTATGTAAAAACACAAAATCCGGACAAGCTCGAGGCAAGGTCTGTCCTGTGCAAGTTTATTGGATATCCCAAACATTCGCGAGGGTATATCTTCTACCACTCCGAGGAACAAAAGGTGTTTGTTTCTCGTCATGCCACTTTCTTAGAAAAATGTTTTCTAATGAAAGAAATTATTGGCAATAAGGTAGAACTGGAAGAAGTTCTAGCAACACAAACTACAACAGAAGATTTGGTAGAACCAGAGGATTCAGTAGTTCCCGACGAACCCCAGCCTCTCCGCCGATCTAGTAGGATTTCTCATCCACTTGAGAGATACTACGGTTTTCTCATTGATGGTGGGAGCGAGGATTGCATCATGGAAGATGATGACCCGACTAATTTCGAGCAGGCTATCACGAGTGGTGACTCTGTGAAATGGCTGGATGCAATGCGATCTGAGATGGAATCCATGTACACCAACAAAGTATGGACTTTGGAAAATGCTCCTGAAGGGGTAAAACCCATTGGGAGCAAGTGGATCTTTAAAAATAAAATTGGTGTAGATGGAAAAGTTGAGACTTTCAAAGCTAGACTTGTTGCAAAGGGTTTTCGTCAACGACCAGGTGTGGATTATGATGAAACTTTTTCTCCAGTGGCTATGCTTAAGTCCATCCAGATCTTACTTGCCATTGCTGCATACCATGACTACGAAATCTGGAAAATGGATGTTAAGACCGCCTTTCTAAATGATGATTTAGAAGAGTGCATGTACATGACTCAGCCAGAGGGCTTCGTAGATAGTGGGAGCAGCGGAAAGGTGTGCAAGCTGCTTAAATCCATTTATGGGTTAAAGCAAGCATCGCGGAGTTGGAACATCTGCTTTGATTTTGTAGTCAAAGAGTTTGACTTCATCAAAAATGTAGATGAACCCTGTATTTATAAGAAGGTTGCAGAGAGTAAGGTTGTCTTCCTCGTATTGTACGTCGATGACATACTCTTGATAGGAAATGATGTTCCTATACTGCAATCAGTCAAGCTCTTCTTATCACAAAGATTTTCAATGAAAGATCTTGGTGATGCCTCCTGCATACTGGGAATTATGATCTATAGAGATAGATCTAAACGGATACAGGGATTGTCCCAATCCAGGTACATTGACACCATACTAAAGAGGTTTAGTATGGAAGAATCCAAGCGTGGGAACCATCCCACGATCTCTGGACTCACTCTCTCCAAAGAGATGTCTCCCAAGACTGATTTGGAGAGAGCTCTCATGCAAGGGATACCCTATGCTTCGGCAGTAGTCTCTATCATGTATGCGATGCTATGTACCGGATCCGATGTAGCATACTCACTAAGTGTAGTAAGTCGGTATCAAGCAGATCCTTGAGAGAATCACTGGACAGCTGTGAAGAACATTCTCAAGTACTTGAGAAGAACTAAAGAGATGTTCTTGGTGTATGGTAACGGAAAACTCCAGGTGGAGTCCTTTACCGATTCGAGCTTCCAAAGTGATAAGGACGACTCTAAGTCGCACTCGGGATTTGTCTTTACCCTCAATGGAGGGGCGGTGTGTTGGAAGAGTTCCAAACAGGATACCATTGCAGACTCGACGATGGAGGCTAAATACATCATTGCCAACGATGCTGCCAAAGAGGCTGTCTGGATAAAGAAGTTCATTACTGAACTTGGTGTGGTTCCATCCATTGAGCATCCAATACCTCTGTATTGTGATAACAATGGAGCTGTGGCTTTGGCCAAAGAACCCAGGTCCCATCAGAAGTCCAGACACATTCTGAGGCGGTATCACCTGATCAGGGAGATAGTTGATCGTCGGGAGATCGAGATCAGGAGAGTTGATACGAAGGACAACACTGCGGATCCACTCACGAAGGCCATTCCCCAGATACAGTTTGAGAGATTATTCGGGATGCTAGGTATGGGATACTACAACAGCTGGCCTTAGAGCAAGTGGGAGATTGTTAGTTATGTATATACCCTAGAGGCCATTGTTGTACATATGATGTATATTATAATGGATGCTTGGATATATATAGAGAGGACTTTCTTGCTCGTCATGATAGTATGCTATTTGGTTTCACTTTATCTTAACATGTTGACTTATATTAGTTTACTGTCTTACTCTCACATGTCGATAAAGCCCTTAGGATATGTACTCGACTACTGGGACTATGATGAGATCATACTAGTGGGGCCGGGGTAGTCGATGAGTACATCCTATAACTGTTCCTAGTCGAGGGTGTATCGAGACAGGGCATCAATACACCAGAGTAGACTAGCGTATACGCATCTTGACTCATATGATGGGCGATGGATGATCCCATATCCATCGGTGTTTGACATCAAGGATGGTGTACGGGTGCTCAGTGGAGACTGGGTACACTGGACGGACTCGCCGAGAACTCCCAGATGGTATTATACCTCACGTCAGATGGCAGTTCTCCGGTGACACTGGTACATGGTAGTCTGTAGACCCGAGATCGTCATAGAGTCTTGTGTGATTCCCACTGTCCTTTGATTCCCACCTTACCACGTCCAAGAGGGCGTGCAAAACGGTGGCTTTTGGGTGCAGTCTCGAATCATATGGAGGCAATGGGCGATAGGAGGGGATTCGTCTCTCCCGGTATAGGGAGTTGATGTTGTGCTGTGTTCGATTGGCTATAACTGGAAGTCCCTGGCCAGGGCTGATATAAAGATTTACTAGTAAGTGTTATTAGTAGTTTCTCGACCTGTTATGAGCCTCATATCGACACGACTTATCGGTTACTAGGGTCTGACGTATACCACCCCTAGACTAGATATGCAACATATCAGACGAAGAGACCGGACTGTACTGGAGTGTTACTGTTTGGATTCACATGAGAATGTACAGGCTTGCTTGTTGATCTTCTGATCGCTCAATACCTGGATGGCTGTTACGTTTAGCTGACCGCTTGCAGCTTGTGGGTGTTTGATATGATCATCACCTACTGCCAGCGTATTGACGATTGTTTAGAGTCCTACACAGAGGTTTCTTGACTCAGGCAAAACGGAGTAGGGGCACATATGTGATATGTGCAGGACCGAGGATAATATGATATGGGATACCGTATTATATTCTCGCGATATTTTGATTTGAGCCAGGTCATCGGATCAAGTGTTGATTTGATGAATCGGTACATGATATATTAGTCGGTTATATTTGATATAGCAGGATTGTCGGATCAAGTGTTTATTCGATAATTTAATGTATAATTATATATGTGATATATTACATTACATTATCTAATATTGGCTCGCTTTATTATTTCATTTTCTCACCGGGTAATACATTGATATATAGGCGATATATGTTAATTGTATTATTTTCTTTTGTTACAAAATATATTATATATATGATATATAATATTGTAACATGTTATAATTACTAATGCAACATGATTAGTGGAGATTAAACATGGTTAGGGTTTGATTTGGGCTAGTTCTTTCATGAACCTTCTAGAAGGTTTTCTTTTGTTTTGAGCTAAGATATTATGGTTGATATTTTAGTGACTCATTGTTAACCCAACCCAAACCCTTCACCCTAGGTTAAGTCTCTACATGGGTTAGCCTACTCATTATCAACTATGGTTGCTTTTGTAATTATCACTTCAATTTCATTATTCATCACAAAAAGAAATTTCCTTCTTCTTCTTCTTGCTTGAGCTTTGAAAAAGCTTTCTAGGTTTTCTTTAGGTGATGAATTAAAGTGAGAATTTGATATTAAAAGAGAGCATAAATCCTACTTCATCATCCTCATCTAATCTAACCAATTAGATTAGGGTGTTCACCTTATTAGTGAGAAAAAGCTCGAGTTAAAGAAACTTCGAGGTAGATCATCGGAGAAAAGGAAGACTACAAGCTAGCATGGATCATTCGGGTTGTGGAGCCTCTCTTGAGTCCGGGAGATCATGGATCGCGGTGAAGGGACTTCTACTTGCAGCTTATGAAGCGAAGGAGCGGACTACAAAGGTTGTAATCCCTCACTCTTAGTTGTAAAGATGTTTACTTGCATGTTAAACCCTAATTATCTAGCAAAGATCCCGGCTTTGGGTTGTTCGGCACGTCTAAATTTTTATTCGGGCATGGTTGATGCCTTATAGACCCTTGTAAGAGTGCCTAGGAACCCTACACCAGTGGCTGGGTAGCCCGATCTCCGCTAGGACCATTGCCTCGGTCCCGTAGCAGAGGCTGAAAGGGGTTTCCCCGGTGGGGGTCTTCTTTGACGTGCGCAGGGCCCATAAGACCGGGGCAATTCCTTGACCCAACTGCCTTGGCATCCTTCTAGGCAGGTTCGGAGACCTAGGAGGACGTCCCAGTTAGCAACTTCGGCCTGCCCGTTGCATTGGGGATGTGCGACCGCGGCAAACTTCATGAGGATACGATATTCATTGCAGAAATCCATCACTTTCTCGTTTTCGAAGTTCGTCCCGTGGTCGGTGATGATACACCTCGGGATGCCGAACCGGAGTATCAGGTTGTTTTGCAGGAACTTGATGGTCGTGGCGGCGTCTGGTTTCCTGATGGGGACGACCTCGACCCACTTCGTGAAGTAATCTACTGCGACGAGGATGTACTTGTGCCATCCCGTACCGGCCGGGAACTGGCCAATCATGTCCAATCCCCACTGGGCAAACGGCCGCGGGGAGGTTAAAGCGGTCTGCTCGGCAGCCGGAATGTGAGGAATGCTTCCGTGGAGCTGGAAACTTTTGCATCTCCTGACGAGCTTCTCGAGTCGACCAAGATCCTGTGCACCTCATATTGATGGACCCGAGTCGTAATCACCAGGGGGTCGTTGTGGGGCAGGGATATGCCGTGAAAGTCCCCGTCGTCAAAAGTGATCGGCTCGGTCTCCCTGGCCTTCTTCCTCGGCCGGCTGTCGGCCTCCGCGGCTGGCGTGGGGCGCTGAGTCTCGTAGGTACTCGACGTACCCCCCGGCGTCATGACCATAATTTTGGACGAGCCTCGGTTCCCTTCGGTGAGGTTCCTTACGCCCCCCGGTGGGGTTGTTTTTGAGCTGCAGTGGAGAGTCTCGCGTGCGCGACCCCGTCGAGGTATGGGGTGCCGGTCATGCCTGCGAATAGGCGAGCCGACCGCCACCGCCTCGGAAAGGACAGGGGTGTGACGAGACTCGGGGCGAAACTCTCTAGCGTAAGACCTCGGAGCCAAACTGAGCGGGGCCCACCGGGTTATCGAATATGTCGGCCCGAAGGACCTGCAACTATTGGAAACAGTGAGGCGACGATCGGCCGTGTCGGCGCGTGCGGAGTCTTCTCTTCCTCTGTAGGGGTCCCGGTCCCGAGATGGGGGAGCGGCGATCTGGGGGTCTTTCCCTGCCTTTTGGACGCGGGTGAGCGCTGAAGGGTTACCCTAGTGCCCCGGCCAACTTCCGTGGCCAAATGCGGAACAAAAATTTTCTTGCGAACAGAAACTTGGCACTAGAATAAAACTTAACCGGATCTTTCCATAAAACTAACTAGCTACACTAGGAGAGCTATCTACTATGAAAGAAGATATACTAAACGAATCGAGTCCTTCGGTCTTCTCTCCTCGTCATGTTCTCCCAGTGGCCTCCGTGAACTCGCTAGATCTCCATTTCCGGCTCCATCGGTCCTCCGGGATCGAGCTTGTTCTCCGGCCTCCATTTGTCGTAGATGATCCACCTGAGGGATGTGATCCATGGCTTTAGCCTTTTGCTAAGTGTCAAAAGAGCAACTAAAGAACTTGGGATGCTAGTCCAAGTAATCTAGGATGTAGTGGAGGGTGTCTATGTGTTTGCTATCTCTTTTCTAACCTCTTCACTTGTTTCTCAACACATGAGAATATTAGTGAAGAGGAAGAAGATGAAGATGGAAGAAAGCAAGAGGAGGGAGGAACTCAAGAGAAAATGAGAGCTAAAAGAAAAATGAAACATGAAGTGAGAGAAAATCACACACCTTGGTTTTGTGTATGAATTCTTTCAATAAACAATTAACAACCATGCTTCAATAGTAACTCCAAATGAATTATAAATTCATTTGTGAATAATTAAAGCATGGTCATCACCATTCCTCCCATACCTTTTACTTTACACCTCATTTCCAATTATCAAATAAAAGGAAAATACATAATGAGGTGGTCACCTTCTAGAAGGAAATCTGTAGTAAATACGGATTTCAGTCTACAGTACAAATATACCGGCAATCAGATAAAAATCCGAATGCCCAAAAGAGATAGAATAACACGAAGACCGTAATACTAGAATATATATATCGAAATACATATACGTAAATTATTAAATCAATACCTGATTTAATAATCCGGCTCAAACCCGAGCCGGCTAGTATTACAAACTGTCCGATCGAAAATCCGAGTACCAAGTACATCAATCGATCGAACCCTGCACGTATCCAATACGGCTACTACATCGTTTTTCCAGGATCAGGGAAACCCTCTGTGTGGGACTCTAAAGACTCGACAGTACTCTGGCAGTGGGTTTAACCATAAGCACGTCAGCGGCACTAGCTGTACGTAACGGCTGCCCAGGTACCTGTCGAAAAAGAAGGCCGACGAGCAAGCTCGTCCGAACTCCTACTGAGCCTATCCATGACAATATCCGTACAGTCAGGTCTCTTTGTCAAAAAGTATCGCATACCGGGTCTAGGGGTGGTGAACGTCAGACCCTAACAACCTGATAAGTCATGCCGATGTGGCTCAGGACTAATCCGGGAAACTACTGATCAACCTATCAGTAAATCCCAAGTGCCTTGGCCAAGGTCTTATGGTCCTGACCAATTGAATCACAGTGCGATATCGACTCCCTATACCGGGAGAGACGAATCCCCGACAATCGCTCACTGCCTCCATGTGGGTCGGAACTGAACCCAACCAAAACCTGTTTGCACGACTCAGTAGAGCCGTGGTAGGGTAGTGATCAAAGTTCAGTGGGAAATCACATGAGACAAATGCCGATCTCGGGTCCAAAGACTAACCTGTACATATGTCACCTAAGAACTTCCATCTAACGATAGGTATAGTACCACATGGAAGTTCTCGGCGAGTCCGTCCAGTGTACTCATACCCGGTGAGCACCTGTATACGATCTTAGGTGCATCAGACCAATGGCTGCGAGACCAACCATCCCCCCGACGGGAGTAGAAACGTATACACCAGTCTACTCTGGAGTATCAATGCCCAGTCTTGATACTCACGCGACTAGGGACCATTTAAGGATGTGCTTATGGACTACCCTGCTCCCACAAGTATGATCGCCATCACAATGCAGGTAATCAAGCAAGATCCCAGGGGCTTTATCAACATGTAACCGCAATATATAATAACAAGATGGCATATGCCATGTTAAGATAAAGACAAACCATAATAATATACTACCGTGTCGAGTCTTTATCAATATGTGCAAACTAGATATAATAACAATAAATACACATATCCCGATAAAGACAAGTCAAAAAATATACTATAAAACTGAGCAAGATTGTTCTGTACATACGTATCACTAGTATCCATATGTATACATATAGAATACTGGCCTCTAGGGCATATACATCCAACAGGCACCTCCACGACGGACGCGAGTCGGTCTATCTGGCCGGTAAGGGCGTTGATGGCATTCGGCGGAGGAGGGTAGTCCGGTGCTTGGATCATCGTGATGATCTCTAGCCATTAGATTGGGATCGGAAGATGAACTTTTGTTTTTGTGGAATCAAGATTTCCCTCAGACGGCGCCAGCTGACGCGACCTGGATCGCGCCAAGATGTTACCTTCCGTTGATCTGCTGATGGCGGCGATTGACATCTGAGATTGGATCTGGAGGCAGGCTCCTGAAGCGTGTGGATCTCAATGGGTTTGAGGTTGGTTGTCGTCGAGCTACCTGCAAGGAAGTCCCGGGATGGTTGTACCACCGAGGACCTCCGACGGTCAAGTTAGAGAGGAAATCCGAGCAGAGTAACGGCTTAGTGGAGTAAAAATGGCTTACTTGAACCGTCTGAAGAAGGGGTTTATATAGCGGTGGTAGCAGGCAGGGCATGCATGAGAATCACGCCGGCCGTTACGCTACCGACGTCACACCCGTCGTGATAAGTGGGATCTCCCATTAATGGCGAGACAGGCTCATTAACGGGGGATCGTGATGGCGTGGAACGTGGGATGTGGCCGGCGGATATCTCGCGCACGGCGAGATTTGCAGGATGGTGGTTGCGCCTGTGAGCGGTGCCGTTGGTCGGTCGATGAGACCGAGGAAGATGACTTAGGAGGGAGAGCTCGCGGACGAGCGGGAGAGCCGAGCTATCTTGGTTTCTGCGGTAACCCGGAGACGAGCTGTGAGGCCGAGGAGGCCAATTGTGCACGGGGCTTGGAGGTGAGCCAGCGTTTGTTTGTAGGACGGGCATAGGAGTGGTCTGGTCGTCCACTGTAGGTCCTCTCTTGCATGCTCTGGGACATGTCATCTGCCACGTGTCATGATCTGGGAGATCACCGATATCGAGCATCATCACCTACTGATCGATCAAACGTTTTTATTCAAGTTTCAATCTTTTTTATTATGGTTTTTTCTATATTCAACTTCCAAAACTTTCGTGTTTCTAAATAAGACCCTTAAAACTTCATATTTCTAATTAAGACCTCCAAATCCTTTTAAGTTGCCTAAAAGGGACCCCTATCAGTTAAGTAGTTATTAATTACCCTAATTAAGCTGCTAAATGTCTAATCTACCCTCATCAACCTAATCAACCATCTACTCGTCCTTAGCATATTGGTCATCTGTAGAAAAAATAGTCATTTGTAATTCATGAAGGCAGATTCCGAATGGTTTAAGAGGACCACTAGAATCAAAATAATTGGTGGGTGTAATTCTAATGGATGGTTGGATATTGGAATAGGAAAAGAATTTGAAAAATGGTATTGATGGAGTATGAAAGAAGACGATAAGGGTAAAATGGTCATTTTAAATGTAATTTGAATGGAAAACTACCATAGTGACTAATTTAGACAGCTTAAAGAATTTGGAAGTCTTATTTAGAAATACGAAAGTTTTGGAGGTTGAATATAGAAAAAAAAACTTTTTATTACTCTTTCTGTCCCACTTTAATAGTCGTTTTAGTATTTTTCACGCTTATTAAGATGTTAAATAATAAGTACTTCAATTTACCGCAATACCCCTAATTCATTAAGCCTTCCCTACATAAAACACAGTGTCCTAGGTGATGCAAAAAAAAATTCTTTATGTTATGCAGGTAATGTTTCTTGATTTCATGTGTTCATTCAATTTGAGAGTTTCCATAATTTTTTGATCCCTTCACTTCTATCCAAACGCAAAGATCTAATGCACAACATTAATTAAGAGCATGATGAGTTAATGGCTATTGAAATAGGAGAATGTGGGTGTAGGCCGTAGTCACAAATTCGTCGTTCGGGTATAATTCAGTAAGTTCGAAAATTCGGATTCGGAAAAAATCGGCAGGTATTCGGGAAAAATTCGGTAAGTGTTCGGGAAATGTTCAGGAAGGATTTCGAGCAAGAAATTAATATATGAGATCTTAGCTTTTGATTTCGTGAATTATTTGCTATTTTTTGAATTATTCGCTGTTTTTCATATAATTCGGGAATAATTCGCGAATTATTCATGAATATTTCACGAATTATTCGGCCCATTCGGTAACGCCGATTAATTCGGAGATTAAATCGGCTGATCAAAAATTCGCGAATTATTCACGAATTCGGCGAATAATTCACAAATTATGTGGCTATGGTGTAGGCGGCATTTCCTAGAGACCATTTTACTTTAATTCTTTTTTCGTAACACCAACATTAACTAAGACCATTTTCCTATGAGGTGTATGGGATTATATTAAAGGGTAAATTTGGTAATCGACCAGTAAAGTTATCTCAACTGTCAAAAACGATTAAGATTAAAACTGTGGGACAAAAATAATTCTGTAAAAAGACTTAAATTTTTAGACTATTAAATTGGGACCTAGAGAGTATTATCCCGGCGAAAAGATTCCTGCGCAAGGAATAATTGCAACCTGTGTGACATGGACAAAGTGGCGCCCACCCCCTATTTGACCATGTTTTATAGGGATTGCAGCAATCCCTTGCGCAGGACCACCAAGCTCTTTCTGTTTATTTTTGTGTGTGGTTTGTTTTCTGGGAAAAATGGGTGTTACTCTTTCGGCCCAAAAGTAACATGTCTATGTTCCTTCTCAAATAAAATTTGTGAAAAACTCCTTATACAAAATAAAGCAGGTTTAAATCCCTTTTGTACTTATATTTTCAAATATCCCTGGTCTATACTTCTAAACTATTATATTAAGAGAAGTGGAAGTCGCTATATATACTTGGTAAGTGCTATATATATCTGGTAAGTTACTATATATTTGGTAGAAAAAGATGTAAAGAAAACAAATAAGTTTTCACTCGCTTCTTATACACACTTTTCCTTGCCAAGAATATTTCCTCTTTTTTTACTTCTCTTGTACCTTTTTTTTTATATGTAGGGTTAGTTGCACAAAGCAGCCCTGCAGTTTATATCATATAGCATTTGTACCCCGGCAAGTAATTAATTAGCGCAAAGACTACTCATGTTCATTCAAAACCCTTAAAAGCACTCGAATTCGGCTCTAAACGACTCATATATTGTCTAATTTAAGTCAATGACCGGTTGTATTGTTTGGAGTAGTAGAATTTGAATTCATTTCAGAGCTCTGGTTGACAAATCACTTCAGGGGTACATGTGCTACAAGGAGTAAACTATAGGGTTGTTTTGTGCAATTAATCATTTTGAACACACTAACTATTTAACAAACACCATGATATTTTATAGAAAAAAAATCATTATGAACTATGGAAGCTCAAGCATAGATCTACATAAGGCAAGCACCAGCGAATCTATGTAGAGCCCAGATGAGTTGTCCGTTTCATCTGGAATTTTGAATTTCGGTAAATATATGCATTTGTATTAAGAGAATAATATATAATAATTAAGTACTACATTAACATAATGAACTCAAGTCTTGATGGTTGGACTTTGGATTTTTATGGTGGATGGTAGAGTTTGAATCAGTCTCATCATTTTCATATTATTTTTTTTCTTTATGCATGGGAATTAACAAATCTAGTGCATTCTAAAATTATGCATATCATTAGTGATTTCAAAATTTGATGTACGTTAAAGGAATTTTTTTAATTTCGAAGTTTATTTATAATATTTTTAAGTCGTTTAATTTCCGCCATATCTGACTAAATTTTCTGGATCTGCCACTGAAGGCAAGGTGTCTCAACTGTAGTTGGTGCCTCTCCACTTAAATTAGAGAAGAGTTATGTTGATCTGATGGCTCATCAACTTGATGTATATAACTAATAAAGTTGGCCTCCAACAATTGATGGCATAAACATCATAATTATCAAAACAATCTAAACTTGATTGATTTTATAAAAACCAACTGCACCATAAACAACAAATCTACAAACCAATAATAAGGGAAAACAAAATATAGGTAGTTAAAGCATCAGATCTTTCTTAAGGCAATGATTGAAGGAGACATGGGTTAGCGCTAACCACAATGATACAGAGTAGCTCCAACGACAATGTATATAAAGTAAAAAATATAATCATAACTCGAGTCCTTTTCCATGAAACCGGGGTGCTGCAGATAGAACAATGCTACTAAAAACTATTGGCAATTTCACCGACAGATTGTTGAGTACAACGTTTATGATCTTTGTTTGATACTAACATACCATTATGAACTGTTTTAATGTGTTTGATGAAGTGTGCAGAACCCAACTCTTTTAGGTTTCATGTTTTAATGTGTGTGATGCTAACAATCCCTTATGCTGGTGAGCGGGCTAGGAGTTGCAAGACTGGCCTATTAACTTTTAGGACTAGGGGTTGACCGGCTAGCCCATTAACTTTTAGGGCTTGATATAAATACAGGATTCACATCTCTCCCAAGCCCTAAGACCGTAGGAATTCTTAAGAACTCAAACTCTAACTCTATTGCTCTCCAAGAATTTCAAGATTAAAGCTTTAATTTTTCTATTCAGATTCGTAATCGAGAGAATTAGGATTTAAGGATCAAGCTTCGCAGATTCACTCTCATCTTCTCCAACAACAATCGAGCTTCATTGAATTTTTTTTTAAACTATACTTTTAGTATCAATTATTGTCGTTGGATCTATTGTAGATTTTATTTTTCATTTTCAACTCTAAAACAGTTAATGATTGGATTATGGTTTGTAATTCAGGTATTTGCAAATAACTAGGATTGTGATTTGTGGTTTGGGAATTATTGATTATTGTTAGATATCATAAGATCTAGTTTGACTTGTTCTTAGCGTTAGAATAAGGTTACTGAATTAGACGCTTATACTAGAATTGTACGGGTTTTTAATATTAACAATATTAGTAGTTCTTGGGGTACAGGATTAGGCTGGGCCCGAACCTGAGTAAATCCATATGTTCATTTGCATTACAACATTTACTTTCTGCTTATATTGCCTGTGATTGTTTGGTGTGCTTGAAATTGTCACTTTAAGTTTTATTCAGCAAAAAGATCCCACTACCCTATTCATCCCCTATGTAACATTTCAGAAAATATAAAATATTATTTTTGGAATTTAATATTAAAATAATATATTTCGCGAAAACTATCTGATTTGCGAAATTAGGGTTTTCGTAAAATACTATAAATATATACCAATATTTGTGAAATAATTAGAAGTTAAAATGATTTATTCATTTAAAAATATATTTATCGGATTTGGCATTTTTATAATTTATAATATGCAGGTTTAAAATTAAACCCGATTAGTTCACTACTAATCGCAATTAAACCAAATCCGTATTTCTACAGTTTTCCATGGCTAGTGCGCCATGTCATGTTGCATTTTGGTTACATGTTGTTTCCTTATATTGTTTTTGGGGTATTATGTGATTTGGTTTTAAAAAGAAAAGAAAAAGAAAAGTGAAGGCGAGAGTGAATTATTGGAAAGAGAGAGAGTGAGAAATGAGTTGAGAGAGGGTGAGAATAAGAGAGAGAGAGAGAGAGAGAGAGAGAGAGAGAGAGGGCAGCCATTCATTTCATCCCCCATTTGTTTTTCTCATCATCTTCCTCCTCATCTCCCTCCACCTTCACCCCCAAGAATCATTTCCATTTCTTCACCAAAACCCTACACTCTCTTCATTAAAAATGATCCCTATCTCACCCTCAACACCATGAACCAACCAAAGTTGGATTTTGGAGACTTTGGACAGTTAAGGTTTTTCTTGAGTTGCCAAATGAGGTATATCTTCTTTGATTTAGTTTAGTTTTAAGTTTCCTAGCATCCTAATTAGTTTAGAGTTAAATCGATATAGATTAGCAATATTTGGAAATTTCAAGAGAGGGTTTGGGTGATTGTGTGGACTTGTGATGTTTAGTGGCTGTTTACAAGACCCTGGTGTGGATTTAATGCTCAAAAACAGAGAATACGGACTTAGAAATCACCCCGTGTCGGTTTTATGAAGTATTGTGTGCCTACAGGGAATCTGAGATGACCTGAGACCTGTATGAGAAAAACTAGCAACTCCAGAGACCTAGTTAGACCAATAGGAGACCACCCTGAGAAGGCGAACCCCAACGGAGCAGTCTTGGCAGAGCTGGCCGGATTTTGGGTGAATGTGGCTGGCCTCATTGTGGGAATTGGTGTCTGGGTTTGGTCTGTAGCTCACTTACCCCCTATACAACCCCACTGTACTGCTAGTTTCGCCTGATTTTACCTGAACCAAAATCTGGGAGCTGTTGTGAGTGTTTTGGGCAAAGTTTTCCCGATATTTGAATGCTTGGTTTTGGTGGTTGGATTTGTATTTGGTTGTTGGGCGTTTGTACGTCAACAACAAGGATTTGTTTGGTTGTTTTGCATGCGTAGGCTATAGGTTCTAACCTATGAGCGCACCGTGTGCTGTATTGGTTTTCCGGACTTGATTTTAATAGCATTTGCGATTGTGTATTTATTGTAAGTACCTCCGTGTGGATTCCGAGATGACGAAGCGCATCGACTACGACTGAACAAGGAATTCCGCATGTGAGTAGATTTATATCTACGGGGGAAGTCGGATGGATGACGTATAGCACCCCCGCAAGTTTTGATGGAAACCAATATATAGAATATGGTTAAGGAAACCGTGTTAGAAACTTATGATTATGATTAAAGAATTAGTAGGAAATAAGATATACCATGACTTAAAGTTATAGCTTAAGGTCTAGGTGACATGATATGATGGGAATGATGTCTCGAATTGATGTATAAGGATGTGAAACGTGATTGTGAATCACAATATATATAGATAAGTAGTCGTAAAAAGAATCAATAGGAGATTATAGTGGCATGTTATGAGGTTGATAAATACGACTTTAGATTAATAAGATGACTTGATGTGATGAAAAGAGTATACGATGAGATATGACGACTTTGTTTGATATGTCGGTATACGGATGCGAGTCGATACGAGATAAGTGATACCTTTGCCGGTCCCATGATATGAGAGTGATACGGATGTGACCTGGGATATGGGTATATAGATGTATATAATGTTGTGAATCATGAGTGATATGTCGTACGAGACGTTAGGTTCGTACCCTCATTGTCATATAGGTTGATAGGATCCCTAATGGTTTAATGCCGCCGTACGATAATTTACCGTATGTGATGAGTTTTGTCTAATGATTGATCCATACCCTTGACTAGAGGATGTTGTACGATATATTATACCGTACGTGATGTTGTGAGGCTGGATGCCGATTGATAGATTCACCGACTCGGATATATTGTAAATACGTATACCTGTTAGCATTTCGCGTAAGATGTACCTTATGTTACGTTCATGACATTCTTATTGCATTATATATACATGTGCTAGTACACCTACACCATTATCGATGATGCGTATGTTATACTTACACAGATTGCCGGCTCACACACTTCATCATCGATAATTGCTATGTCACTTACACAGTAGAATTGCCACATCATTATGCTATGTTACACGATATACTTGCTATGTTCACATCATCATGACATGTTGCATGATATACGGATATGCTTACATTTCTGTTACATGTCGCATACATCATGCTTTACGATTATATATATTAAGATGCTATTTTCATGAGATTATGGATTTGATAACCGCGGTATTATTTCAAGAAAGTATGCATTGTTTTGAAAACCCGGTTTCTCTTGATATGATATTTCGAGACGTCCACCGTGTGTTTTCTCGGTTCTGAGATTGGTATGTGAAACCCAATTCGAGGAGCGGGAGGCACCGTCTGCGGATACATGGTGGATCTGGTATGATACCCTGGGGCAAGAAATGATTTTTCATGGTGTAGACGATGAGCCTGGCAGAGGGACTACTATCTACCGGTGATTGGTTGGACCCGGCGGTTGTCCGGAGGATACTGGCCGAAGTCATAAGATGGATATGTTGGCCGATCAGAGTATGCGGCGCCTGAAATGAGATAGATATGAGGGCCGATCTGAGGATGCGGTGCCTGAGATATGAGGATTTACGTGTCGATGCTGGACATGGGTTTTCATGATGTTTCGAATGTCGATGTTGGACACCCAGGTTCCATAATTTTGATGTGCCGTTGATGGACACACGTAGTTAATATCCTCATACATACAAACATATGCTTTCATGATATTTACATGCATGATGTTGTTGTGTCATTGATGGACACGTAGATATTATTCACATGCAGTTAGGCATTGATTATATTATTGGCACATATGTAGATACGGTCACCCTAGATATCATAGTATTACCTTTATGATATAGTTGACCTAGGAAATCGTTGTTTTATTCGATTTCTACCTGATGATGTTTTCTACTCACGAGTTGGCAACTCACCCCCGTTGTGCCATAGTTCTTGCAGGTTGACAGCATGAATCAGTAGCGGCATCGCTGGCACACAGCTGCATTCGGGTGTTTTGCTTTGGTAGGTGGTACATGTTGGATCGTACCACTCTTATATCTATTATTCCTGTTGTATCTAGTTAACTCCATCAATCAGAAACTAGTATTTGTATATGTAGTAAGACTTAGCAAGACTTGTAGTTGCGAGACTTAGAGCGAAGGGTTAAATGTTCGCTTGGTGGGTTGATGTCTTGCTTTATTCTTTATCCTTTTGTGTGGATCTTCGCCGTTGGGCGTCGTATACTTATATTATGTCTTGCGTGGTTGTGATTCCGCCGATTGGCGAAGAGCTAGCTCCTGCTTGTGGATGCCTTTATTATTATCATGTGTATGTGTTTTGGATCAAAATATACAAAGGAGGTGTTGCCCAAATTTTTAAAAGACGAAACATGTTTTCAACTTGTAACATCCACTTGCATTTTTCATGTTCCATAAATTATGCATTTAAGAAAACGTTTGATTTTCATCATACCTTTATTTCAAAACTTCACCTCTTTTATTTACTTAAAAAAAGTTTAGATTTCTGGGCTTCGGCTTACTTGATTTATGTTACGCCTGTAGACGTTGCGTGATTTAAGTGCCGGTCACGAACTAAATTTTCGGGTCGTGGCAAAGTTGGTATTAGAGCGCTAGGTTTAACCTTGGTTCGAGTCTAGATTTGACTATGTGGAGTCTGGGGCGTAATCTATTTCGGAACCTGGGCTTGACCTTACAGAACTTAGACTTGAACATGTGGTATTAGACCCGAACTTTCGTTTCATAGGCTGACCCTGATTGATAGAGTAGGTAGCTTAAGTAGAGTTACGTAATATACGTATGTTCCGCGGCATATTTACGATACAATACTCCACTTAAGAAACCTTAGGATATACATATCTTGAGACTTGTGATTCTCTTCGTTCCCTTTATCATACATCCAATTGAGATCTTTGATTCTATTCGTTTCCATGATTATACTATCATTGATTCTGTTCCTCCTTATGATCATGTATTTATTCTGGATCTGTTGATTCCTTTCATTCCTTTGATCCACCTTCATCGATACATGCTTGATGTTCCTGTCACCATGGTTTAAGCGCAGATTAAGCTGCTGCTAGTGATGCGGTCAGGGCGAGCTCGTCATGGACGAGGACTGACCATCGTGTTTTCTGGTGACATGGGAACGTCTCGATATAGTACTATGTTGTGACCTCTCGTTTGAGGCGAGGGTTCAGTTTTGTTACGGATGATCGGGCCACTGATAGATGCTGCTAGTTGTGAGAGGACTATCGATGTACAGCCTACCTCAGAGATGTGATGTCGTCTACCGTGCAGACAGATGACCTAGCAGTTGCTGAGATTGATAGGATGTCTCTTCCAGAGCTTTCGAACTGAGATCGCTGGAGCTTTCAGGCAGGGATGCGACAGAAGATAGCGATACTATCTTGAGCAGAGTTGAGCGACTGAGATGATTCGTCAGATTTGATGCGCTGACGCAGGCCCTGTTGAGTTGAAGATTTCCAGTGTGGAGAATCTTATTCAGATCTAGAGCAGATCGATCCAGAGATGACGTTGTTCGTTGGATGATCCGATAGGAGATCAGTAAGTTGATCAGCTTCAGATAGAGGACCTCACCCAGATGCGTTGTGAGTTGATTGAGAACGGACGAATAAAGTGTATTCCTCCGATGGTTGGGACGAGTTCCCGAGGACGTGTTCGGCTAGATGTCTTCTACAGAGTGATGAAGATACCGAGTTCATAGTTTTGAGTCAGTGTGAGAGACTCCGGATTGACTGTAGCCGAGAACAATTGAAGTATGAAGATAGTAAGACGTGACATCAAAGTGGACGATAATAAAGACGAGTGGAACAAGAGATTCATGCGAGATATTAACGAGCTGTTGTTACTCCCCATTGTGATTGGAGATTTGATATGTATACAGAGGCGTTGGGATACAGCCAGTTCCCGAGGCAATATTGTTCTTAGAACGCAGATGTCCAGAAGAAAAGAAAAGATTTTGCAAGAGTACCAGCCTCCGTATAGTTCGGCATAGACGAGATCGGAAGAGACCTTGAGCAGGTTCCTTCCAGGACACTGTTGCGGTAAGATTTTCACCGAAGATCAGTTGTGTCACGCATATTCATAGGGCCAGAGGCCGACGCCAGTGACGTGTTGCTTTACGAGTGGTCATGCTAATTGGCCGAGAGATGACCAGAGGAGTGTCAGAGCGGAATCGTTTCCGTTAGTACACCTGACTAGGCCGATGAGCCGATGGATTGCGAGATTGGTAATCCACAGAGAAATAAGGACCCAGAGACAGAAGACGCCAGACTGTGAGCAGGAGGCAAGCGGATGTTCTTGCTCTGCCAGTTTTGGGCGCACCGACATTTTTCGACATTGTAGAAGGTGTACCTCAATATCATTTGTTGCGATTTGCGTTTTTGATCCGAGTATCATGCTTATATCTCTTGGATTTGAGTTTTGATGATTGAGTTTCATGATATTATTTTCGTGCACCATGGCTGCACTTACTGGGTATTTACATTTTGTGCATGTGGTACGTACTCGATTTGATTTTTGCATTCGTTATAGCTCACATGTGCTTGCAATGCATTGATACGGATTTTGTGTACATAGTTGCACACGTTTTTGATTTTATACGTATTTGGGTTATTGATGCGTTTCCGTGCACTTGTTGCACCCGATTTGTATTTTGTGCATTTGTTGCACTAGATTTTTACGCCGTGCATTTGTTGCACCGGATTTATATTTCATACACTGGATGCACCGGATTCGTATTTCGTGCATTGGGTGCACCAGATTTATACTCCGTACCTTGGTTGCACCCGATTTATGTCTTGAACATTTGTATTACCAGATTTGTGTTTTGTGCGCGTTGGCACTTGACGTTCATTTTCATGCATGCTACTGCACTAGATGCTTTTTACGGACCTGACGCGCTTGGTATTGGATTTTGTATGCATCGGATGCATTTGAGTTAGATTTTATCCATGCATGTTGGATGCACTTGACTTTGATTTTATTCGAGCATGTCGGATGCACTTGATTTAGATTTCATTTTTGCATGACGGATGCACTTGATTTAGATTTTCGCGCATGTTGGGCGCATGACATGAGATGTGATTTTGTGCATACTGGATGCACTCGATTGGGATTTTCATTCGTGTATGTTAGTTGCACTGGATTAAGATTTTCGTGCACTATAGATGCACTAGATGTTGTTGTCATGCACACCCGTTGCACTGGACAGATACTTTCGTACACACCCGTTGCACTTAGTTTTGCTTTCGTGTATATTGTGGCACTTGTATTTGGATTTGATTTCCGTGCGCACCAGACGTACGTGATATTGGATACGCCTTTTGAAGCTGATTTCGCTCTTGAGCGTTTTGTTTTCATGTTAGGCACTATATTCTGTAGTAGCCGAACATGACTGATCTGAGGACAGTACCTGAGTACTTTGCATGCATAAAAGTTTACCAAGAGGTTTTCGAAAAGGATCTATAGTCTCGCTATTTCTTACGTGTCCGTGAGCGACACGAATGTTTATAAAGGAAAAACTTTTGGGATATTTTAAAAAGGGCGGAATGTATATTTTAGCAAAACCTATATGAACATGTATTTATTACTTTACAAATGAGCATCCGTCATTTTTTCCGTGAGTTACGCATTACGCGGTTATTCAGAAAAGATTTTGCATGTGTTTTATTCTGTTTTAGGAGATTTTTCCAAGGATGCGTACTACACACATATTATAATATTTGACTAGTGCATATTGAATTTCAGTAATGGATTTCGAGATCTGTGTCTCCATTGTAACTCCGATTATATGCGTGCAAATCCGATGATTTGCGTGACGCTTGACGGAGTTTGATTTTGAGTTTCGTATTCGTTTTCAGGCGCACGCGATGCGCTATAGTATTTCTATATCTTCCGTGATTTCGGAGCCCCGTTGATTTAAGTTGATTACTGAAATGTTTTAGCATTTGAGAGTTTTAAATTTAAATTCGGGGACTGAATTTATTTAAGGGGGGAAGATTGTAACATTTCAGGAAATATAAAATATTATTTTTGGAATTTAATATTAAAATATTATATTTCGCGAAAACTACCCGATTTGCGAAATTGGGGTTTTCGTAAAATGGTATAAATATATACCAATATTTGTGAAATAATTGGAGGTTAAAATGATTTATTCATTTGAAAATATATTTACCGAATTTGGCATTTTTATAATTTATTATATGCAAGTTTAAAATTAAACCCGATTAGTGCACTGCTAATCTTTATTAAGCCAAATCTGTGTTTCTACAGTTTTCCATGGCTAGTGAATCATGTCATGATGCATTTTGGTTACATGTTGTTTTCTTGTGTTGTTTTTGGGGTATTATATGATTTGGTTTTAAAAAGAAAAGAAAAAGAAAAGTGAAGGCAAGAGTGAATTATTGGAGAGAGAGAGAGAGAGAGAGTGAGAAATCAGTTAAGAGAATCAGTTAAGAGAGGCTGAGAATAAGAGAGAGAGAGAGAGAGAGAGAGGGAAACCATTCATTTCATCTCCCATTTGTTTTTCTCATCATCTTCCTCCTCATCTCCCTCCATCTTCACCCCTAAGAATCATCTCCATTTCTTTACCAAAACCCTACACTCTCTTCATTAAAAATGATCCCCACCTCACCCTCAACACCATGGACCAATCAAAGTTGGATTTTGGAGACTTTGGACAGTTAGGGTTTTTCTTGAGTTGCCAAATGTGGTATATCTCCTTTCATTTAGCTTAGTTTTAAGTTTCCTAGCATCCTAGTTAGTTTAGAGTTAAATCGATATAGATTAGCGATGTTTGGAAATTTCAAGAGAGGGTTTGGGTGATTGTGTGGACTTGTGATGTTTAGTGGCTGTTTACAAGACCCTAGTGTGGATTTAATGCCCAAAAACAGAGAATACGGACTTAGAAATCACCTCGTGTCGGTTTTGTGAAATGCCTACAGGGAATCTGGGATGACCTGAGACCTGTACGAGAAAAACTAGCAACTCCAGAGATCTAGTTAGACCAATAGGAGACCACCCTGAGAAGATGAACCCCAACGGAGCAGTCTTGGCCGAGCTGGCCGGATTTTGGATGAATGTGGCCGGCCTCATTATGGTCATTGGTGTCTAGATTTGGTCTGTAGCTCACTTACCCACTATACAACCCCACTGTACTGCTAGTTTGGCCTGATTTTACCTGAACTATAATCTGGGAGCTGTTGTGAGCGTTTTGGGCAAAGTTTTCCCGATGTTTGAATGCTTGGTTTTGGTGGTTGGATTTGTAATTGGTTGTTGGGCGTTTGTACGTCAACAACAAGGATTTGTTTGGTTGTTTTGCATGCGTAAACTATAGGTTCTAACCTATGAGAGTACCGTATGCTGTATTGGTTTTCCGGACTTGATTTTAGTAGCATTTGCGATTGTGTATTTATTGTAGGTACCTTCACGTGGATTCCGAGACGACGAAGCGCGTCGACTATGGCTGAACAAGGAGTTCTGCAGGTGAGTAGATTTATATCTACGAGGGAAGTCGGGTGGATGGTGTATAGAATCCCCGCAAGTTTTGATGGAAACCAATATATAGAATATGGTTAAGGAAACCATGTTAGAAACTTATGAATATGATTAAAGAATTAGTAGGAGATAAGATATACCATGACTTAAAATTATAGCTTAAGGTCTAGGTGACATGATATGATAGGAATGATGTCTCGAATTGATGTATAAGGATGTGAAACGTGAATGTGAATCACGATATATATAGATAAGTAGTCACAAAAAGAATCAATAGGAGATTATAGTAGCATGTTATGAGGTTGATAAATACGACTTTATATTAATAAGATGACTTGATGTGAGATATTGATGTGATGAAAAGAGTATACGATGAGATATGGCGACTTGGTTTGATATGTCGGTATATGGATGCGAGTCGATACGAGATAAGTGATACCTTTGTCGGTCCCATGATATGAAAGTGATACGGATGTGACCTGGGATATGGGTATATAGATGTATATAATGTTGTGAATCATGAGTGATATGCCGTACGAGACGTTAGGTCCGTACCCTCATTATCATATAGGTTGATAAGATCCCTGTTGGTTTAATGCCGTCGTACGATGATTTACCATACGTGATGAGTTTTGTCTGATGATTGATCCATACCGTTGACTAGAGGATGTCGCACGATGGATTATACCGTATGTGATGTTGTGAGGCTGGATGCCGATTGATAGATTCACCGACTTAGATATATTGTAGATACGTATACCTGTTAGCATTTCGCGTACGATGTACCTTATGTTACGTTCATGACATTCTTATTGCATTATATATACCTGTGCTAGTACACCTACACCATTATGGATGATGTGTATGTTACGCTTACACAGATTGCCGGCTCATACACTTCATCATCGATAATTGCTAAGTCACTTACACAGTAGAATTGCCACATCATTATGCTATGTTGCACGATATACTTGCTATGTTCACATCATCATGACATGTTGCATGATATACGGACATTCTTACATTTCTGTTACATGTCGCATACAACATGCTTTACGAATATATACATTGAGTTGATGTTTTCATGAGATTATGGATTTGAGAACCGCGGTATTATTTCAAGAAAGTATACATTGTTTTGAAAACCCGGTTTCTCTTGATATGATATTTCGAGACGTCCACCATGTGTTTTCTCGGTTCTGAGATTAGCATGTGAAACCCGATTCGAGAAGAAGGAGGCACCGTCTGCGGGTACATGGTCGACCCAGTATGGTATCCCGGGGCACGAAATGATTTCTCGTGGTGTAGATGATGAGCCTGGCAGAGGGACTACTATCTACCGGTGATTGGTTGGACCCGGCGGTTGTCCGGAGGATATCGGCCGGAGTCATGAGATGGATATAAGGGCTGATCAGAGTATGCGGCGCCTCAGATGTGATAGATATAAAGGCCGATATGAGGATGCGGCGCCTGAGATATGAGAATTTACGTGTCGATGCTGGACACGGGTTTTCATAATGTTTCGAGTGTCGATGTTGGACACTCATGTTCCTTGATTTTGATGTGTCGTTGATGGACACATGTAGTTGATATCCTCATACATGCAGACATATGCTTTCATGATATTTACATGCATGATGTTGTTGTGTCATTGATAGACACGTAGATGTTATCCACATGCAGTTAGGCATTGATTATATTGTTGGCACATATGTAGATACGGTCACCCTAGATATCATAGTATTATTTTTATGAATAGTTGACCTAGGAAATCATTGTTTTATTCGATTTCTAACTGATGATGTTTTCTACTCATTGTAGGGTTCCTAGGAACACTCAAGAGGTCTCACAAGGCATCAACCATGCCAATTTCAAATTTTACAAGTGCCGAGAAACCCTAATACGGATTCGTTAACTAGAGATTAGGCAAAACATGCAAGTAGTAAACAACTTTACTCTAATGTGAAAGAGACTACAACCTTTGTAGATCCGGTCCTCCACTTCCTTAGCTCCGTGATGATGTCCCTCCGCTGTACCCTTCGGATCCCGGACTCTCGCGGTGGTTTCATCGAAGAAATGATCGGGCTAGGTCGTCGACTTCGATGCCGAAGATGATCTACGTCGAGGCAACTCAAGATCAAGCTCCAACTTCACCAAGTCATGAAACTTGTGAAGAAAACACCCTATACTACATGGCAAGTGGTAGAGGATGAAGAAATAGGAAGTGGGTTCACTTTGGATTTGGATTTCTCACTTGAAATCATCACTTGACATTTTGAAGCAAGCTTTTTCTTTTCTTTCTCAAGAGGAAGAAGAAGAAGAAGAAAAAGAATAATGAATTAATTCCAAAAAGAAAAATGAAGTGATGGTTATCATCTTGTAACCATGGGTTAGCTAAACACATGTAGAGAATAAACTAGGGTTAAGTAAATGGTTAGGGTTAAGGAAAGAAACAAAATGGTCAAAGTCTTTCAAAACTTCAAGAAGCTTCAAAGAAAATCCAAAGTTTGCCACCATTTTATTTCTTTCTCAAATGAATAAATAAATAAATGAATAAGTAAATAAAGCAAATGAAACCCTAACCATTGACTAACCATGGTTTAAACCAAACATACACCCAAGTTTGCATGCATCATCAAACATGATACAAACTTGTGCACAAAAATATATCACATATACAATATGCACAAACAAGTGAGAAAAAACATCTTAAGTGAACCAATATTAGTTAATGCAAAGTAATATATCAAATATATAATTATACATTAAATCATTAAATCAACACTTGATTTAACGATCCGGTCATATCGCATATGACCGACTAATATCCAATGTATCGGCTTATCGAATCAATCCTCGATTCGATAACTAGGTTATATCGCATACAACCAATCGATACATTCATCACGAGAATAGAATACGGTATCACATACTAGTATAACTCTCGGTCCCGCACATATCTCATATGCGCTCCTATTTCGTTTCGCTTGAGCCAGGAAATCTCTGTGTAGGACTCTAAAGACTCGTCAATACGCCGGCAGCAGGTGATGATCATATCAAACACCCACAAGCCGCAAACGGTCTGCTAAACGTAACGGCCACTCGGGTATTGAGCGATCAGAAGATCAACGAGCAAGCCCGCTCACACTCCTGTGAATCCAACCAGTAATACTTACCGTACAGTCCGGTCTGATCGTCTGATATGTCGCATATCTCGCCTAGGGGTGGTAAACGTCAGACCTCAATAGCCCGATAAGTCGTGTCGATATGAGGTCTATAACAGTTCGAGAAACTACTGGTAACACTTACCAGCAAATCTCAGCAACCCTGGCCAGGGATTTCCGGTTATAGCCAATCGAACACAGTGCAACATCAACTTCCTATACCGGGAGAGACGAATCCCCTCCTATCGCTCATTGCCTCCATGTGATTCGGGACTGTACCCAAAAGCCACAGTTTTGCACGCCCTCTTGGACGTGGTAAGGTGGAAATCAAAGCACAGTGGGAATCACACAAGACTCTATGATGATCTCGGGTCTACAGACTAACCTGTACCAGTGTCACCAGAGAACTGCCCTCTGACGTGAGGTATAATACCATCTGGGAGTTCTCGGTGAGTCCGTCCAGTGTACCCAGTCTCCACTGAGCACCCGTATATCATCTCTGATGTCAAACACCAATGGATATGGGATCATCCATCGCCCATCTGTATAGGTCGAGAAGGTATACGCTAGTCTACTCTGGTATATCGATGCCCCGTCTCAATACACCCACGACTAGGGACCTTGAAGGATGTACTTATGGACTACCATGTCCCCACTAGTATGATCCGATTCATAGTCCAGGTAGTCAAGTACACATCTTAAGGGCTTTACCAAGATGTAACAGAGAGACAATCAGTGTACACGTTAAGGTAAAGTGTAACCAGATAGCATACTATCATGTTGAGCAAGAAAGTCCTCCCTATATATGTCCCAGCATCCACTACAATATACATCCTATGTATAGTAATGGCCTCTAGGGCATACATATAACTAACAATCTCCCACTTGCACTAGGGCCATCTGTAGCAGTGGTTAAAGTATCTCATACTCAACCATCCCATAAAAGTCTCTCTCTGGGAAAAGGCCTTTGTGAGTGGATCCGCCGTGTTGTCCTCTGTGTCTGCTCTCCTAACCTCGATCACCCTGGAGATCAACCATCTCCATGATCAGGCGATACTGCCTTAGAATACGTCTGGATCACTGATGGGACGGACGTTCCTTGGCATAAGCCACAACTCCATTGTCACACAATGGGGGAAACTAAGTTCATCTCATGAACTAATATACACCCAGACTTCCTCTTTGGTAGCATCTTAAGTAGCGATATATCCAGCCTTTATCGTCTAGTATGCCACGGTATCTAGCTTGGAACTCTTCCAACATACCGTCCCTTTTCTGAGGGTAAAAACAATGCCTGTGACTGATATTCAGTCGTCTTTATCACCCTGGAACCCTTCCAGTGATTCTCCCCAGGATCAATTGATACCATCTCACTACAGCTAGTGAGTATGCTAACACCCAAATAACATCTATCTCATAGATGAAAACTCAGGATTTAGGAGGTATCGCTTTGATCCTACATGGAGAATCCATGTGATAAGCGGAGATCGACCGAGCGTAGCATAGGAAACTCCTTCCCTATCAAGAGTATGTCATCCACGTACTCTACGAGGATCACTACCATACTCCCTACTACCTTTTTGTATATACAAGGTTCATCTACTATTTTGATGATGTCAAACTCTTTGACTAACTCATCAAAACAGATGTTCCAACTCTGCGATGCCTGCTTCATCACATAAAACATCTTGCACACGTTTCCGCTGCTCCCACTGTCTACGAAGCCCTCTGGCTGTGTACTTATAGATGCTCTCTTCCAAAACATCATTTTAGAAGAGCTGTCTTGACACCCAACCACCAGATATCATAGTCATGGTATGTAGCCGTGGCAAGTAGGATCTGGATGGACTTAAGCATAGATCCTTAGAAAAGGTTTCAACATAATCCAAACCTGGTCAATGGTGCAAACCTTTAACAAGTCTAGTTTTGAAAGTCTCAACTTTTCCATGTACACCAAGTAATCTTCTCAAGATATACTTGCTCCTGATGGGGATTTAACCCTTCAGATATAGCAACTAAAGTCCATACTTTGTTGGTGTATAAGGATTCCATCTCAGATCGCTAAGCATCCAGCCATTCTTACAGAGTCCCACTCTTGATGGCCAGCTCGAAACTAGTTGGGTCATCATCTCATGATGCATTCCTCGCTCTCACTGTCATAGAGAAACCGAAGTATCTCTCAGGTGGGTGAGGAACCCTGCTAGATCGGCGGAGAGGCTGAGGTTCGTTGGTTACTATTGAATCCTTTGGTTCTACCAAATTATCAGCTGCAGTTTGTATAGCTGGAACATTTCCAGTTCTACAAAACTGACCTTGCCTCGATCTTGTCCGGATTTTGCTTTTGACATAGGCCAGACAACCCCAAATCTTAACTAACTTAAGATATGGGCTCTTCCCTTTCCATATCACATATAAAGTGGTAGGCAACTGATTTGATCGGAATCCTATTCAATAGGTATGCAGCTTCTCAAGCGCATAACTCCCAAAAGGAAATAGGTAACTCAGTAGTACTCATCATAGAGCACACCTTATCATATAGGGTGTGATTGCTCCGCCCCGATACAACGTTGTGCTGTGGTGTATTCGGAGGAGTAATGCTGAGAGAGAATCTCATTCTCCTTTAGAATAGTCCAGGAATTCCATGCACAAGTATTCTCCTCCCTGATCTCATCATAGGACATAATACTTATACCCGTATTTTGGTTCTGTACTTCTAACTTATATTCTGTGAATATCTCAAAAGGTTCGGACTTGTGTTTCAACAGGAACATATGTCTGAATCCCGAGAGATTATCAGAGAATGTAATGAAGTACAAAGAACCGGTCTTGGCATGTGTAGACAGGGGATCTACATACATCAACATGTATCAATCCCAAAAGTTCACTAACTCTTTCTCTGTTTCCAATAAACAGAGCTATGGTCATCTTATCTTTGTGACATGACTGGCGAGTTTCACAATATGTAAATTCAAACTAATTTAAATATGCATCTTTATGTAACTCCAGCTAGTCAGGTCGCATTGATATGACCTAGTCTACAATACCTTAAGAAGGATCCGTTCATTTTTGAACTCTTCTTCTTGTGTGTGTTCCGTATACTAAGAACTGTAGTTTGATTTAGAACATCAATGCTTTTAGATAATGTGCCTGAACCGATCAACTTTTGATATAGGAAATGTTCAAAACATTATCCAATGATACAAAATTTTATCATTTCTTTACTAATAAAGAGACTGATATGATTTTGTATATCAGGTTCGGTATCTAATAACATTCGTTCAGAATCAATGTATTTGTAATACAGGGTGACAGTGACCAACAGACTTGGCTGCAACACTTGCGCCGTTTTCCTCCTCATGAAACTTATCACCCGTTCTCAGTTCTCTACCTTTCTGTAGCCCTATGTAACAGATTATATATTTGGGATCCTGATCTGGTATCAAATACCCAGGACGTAGAGGATGTTGAGAAACAGTTCTGTGTAACGAACACACCCGAAGATGATGCATCATATGCACTTTCCTCGTTTGGGCGGCACGGGAAATCTGGTATTCCCCAATTTCCTGCTCTGTCTTATAACATTTATAAGTTGAAGCGGGACCAACGTTCCCCATCTCAGTATAACAAGCGGGTTCGGTCAATATATCCGTTTTATTATCTTGATTAAGGCGTGATATGGTCGCTACCTGGAGAGAGAGAGAAGAAAACACTCAACGTATGCTCTTGCAAGATCAGATTGGTTATTATTTTATCTAATCAGGATGGCTCCCACTGTTTTTATCAAATCTTCCTTCAAACCCTAAAAGGAAAGACTAGCCGGGATTAATTACACGCTACAAGTTCGCTAATTTTTCAGCCAGGCCAGTGTTGGTACTTTGAAGGAGGTGCCCCGTGCTTTCGCACGGACCTAATTAATGTAAACCTCGTTTTTCCAGAGGTGTAACCCCATTGACACCTTTCTAGACACCTACTTGATCGGCTAATTGTAATGTGTAAAACTCTCCCAGGAGTAACAATTACTCGCAGTGGGTATCGAGATCCAACTATCTCATAGAAGATATGCAATCTCATTGCAAATTTCAACACTTGAAATTCCCGATAATGTTTTGCCCCTAGCGTCCTATGACCTTGACGCAGGCCAACAAACCATAGTCCGCTAGTCAAGTTCAACCCGTCATTTCCTGAATGATTTAAACCCACCCGCACGACCCTTGACGCAGGCCAACAAAGTCGCATGACTACCCTAATCCAATCTGCATCATATGCAAAAGAAGATAAATACTAGTTAGCTATCGCACACTACGCCTTGACGCAGGCCAACAAACGTAGCACGAATACTAACTACCACTTATCTGAAATGACGGAGGGCTACGACAGGTTTTTCTGAAAACCTATTGCGTAATGAACTTGATATCGTTGTAGAATCAAATGATTTTAAAATGGAGTGCTTTTGAGGCTTTTCTAGTTTTGCTAAAGGAGTCACTCTCGGTGAAGGGTTCATCGGTCCTTTCCTCGTCGAATGAGGTGCGGGATATATCATATATATCACTGTGCAAAGCAGAAACTATAGAAGCAATCAAAAGACATACCGAGGGTTGTAGCATCTGCCAGTTATTGCTAAAGGAGTCACTCCCGGTGAAGGGATCTCGGTCCTTTCCTTATCGAATAAGGTGCAGGATGTTCTACAAGGAACACCTCGATGCAAAGCAAGAACTGTAGCTACCTGTTTTATTTTTGAAATTCGATTCTACAACATCTTTAGGTTTCTTTTACTTTCATTAATCACATTAATGAAGTCCCATCATTTTAGTTACCTAAACATCACAGATAAATACGACGTACACTTATGCCATTCGCATTCGCCTCGATGTCCCCTCGTGCACCGTTAGGTTAGGTAACTAACGACAGAGCGGGGCAGGGCTAGCGCGGGTGAAAAACATAAGTAACGCCTATATAATATATCATATATATCATATACAGTATTTATCACAGAACATATCAAATGATCATATCACAGATATCGCAGCAGAAGAATTATATGAAATATTGGATATACTAGGACGTCCGTGTTTTCAATACGAGCCAGTATAAAACACGGATTCCACGGTCACGATGAATAGCCAAACCCACACCCCTAGACCCCTATGAGAGCGGCAAGAAACCCTACCAATTCTAGAGTTAGGAGACCCGGACTCGACTCCTCGAGATGGTCTCCCACTGGACTCCAGAACCCGGTTACTTGTGCTCCCCTCCTTGGGTCTATCCTATTGCGGAAAAGTAAATAATATACAAAAGGTGACATCTTCCGCAACCTGGAAGTGCCCCAATAAAAGAATATTACATACAAGTTTTTACATGAATGAAAATGAAAAATGCTCATCTCACATAAAAAACCCCGGCTATTCAAACACGACGATCCAATATAACATATCCAGCAACACACAACATCACATGTCATCAACGTAAGTAAACATGCGTATCCCAATTGTCGTTGACATATAGCAACGAAACCGGCGATATCACATATTACACTTACGGTCGCAGAAAAGAAAGTGTAAAACTACAACAGTTGGAATCCGCAACCTCCTCAGACATCGCATGCCTGACCAAATGAATTCCTTAGACATCACATGCCTAACAATTATAAACCCCGCATTTTAGTCTCATTATCGAAAACACTTTTCAATATCAAGTCGGGCAATTCAACAAGATTCCCGACATTCTGATCGAATGCTCGTCGCAAACTTTAGTAGGTGGCCGCACCCCCGACACCGTCGACGAAGTACACCAAGGCGGAACACCGCTGCCGCGAGCACCCGAACGGATGCTTTCGGCGACGGGGTTCTCCTACAGTCACTTGGTCGGGGCTATGGGGTGAGGCTGTCTATTAAGTTTATCCGGCGAGTATCCGCGTACGCTACGTGATTGCGACGGACTTTTGATCGCATCAAAATTCCGTGGCAACCGATCAAGTGAGACTAAAGTGCTATGTTTATAACATTCATATCAGTTATCTCATAACTACCTGTAGATTCAAAGTATTGTATCCCATTCTAGATAAATAGAAATGTTAAACTTTCCGATCGAACAATCGAACGCCCAAGTTTTCCCGATACAGCTCAACACATGAAATAAGTTTAAAAATATTCAGTTCATGCCTCAGTACTAACGTTCTAGCCGTAGAAGGGTCAAGCCAACGCCTCACATGTGGCACGCCGTACTGCCCCAAACCCGAAGGTTCAAAGGGCAGTTCAAGACGGTCACATAATCGAGTTAAGGTTTGTTGTCTTCTAGAGGGTCCATCGCGTTACTTGCACTACTTAGAACGTCTTTAAACCACCGAAAAATCCAACACTTGGAAATTTTCCGGCAGGGGAAAAATTGGGTATTTATATCCGGTCGAACTTTTTAACATATTCTAAAATTACCCGGAAAAACACAAAGACAAATTAGACAATCCGATCGAATCTACGAACTCCCAATACAACCCAGAATACTCAACTCTTGAGTAGATTTTAAAAATTCCCAGAAAATATGGCACTAAAATATAGGAATTACTGTGCAAAATTCGCAAAACAATGTGACATTATGGCCGCGGAACCGCCGCACGAGCCATGCTCGTGCCGCGGTTCCACCGCGCTTTAGTCGAGTTGCGCTCACGTGTTCCACAGTAACTTCTAAAAAAACCTACTGTATTTTTTGGATATTTTTAATTCACAAAAATGCAAAATTCCAGAAAATTTTCAGAGAGTGATTTTGTATTAGGGTTTCGGGTTCGATCGGACTTCTAACATCGTCTAAACATCGCCTAAGGCTCTAGCTAGGTTCTGATACCACTGTAGGTCAGGCAGCCACCCCATCCAATGGGGTCGCCGTGGCACCAACGGGTCCCTCAGCCGCTACTTTTTACGCATGCCCCCTCGCGAGGACTACAACCCGCCGGAACACCTTCCGGTCTTGGAACACCCTGGGGGTAAGAGCCTATGCTTCGCCACACTGTCACACAGTCAGAACCCCCCATAGGTCGACATCCAATGCCTAGTAGCTCTGATACCACTGTAGGGTTCCTAGGCACACTCAAGAGGTCTTACAAGGCATCAACCATGCCAATTTCAAATTTTACAAGTGCCGAGAAACCCTAATACGGATTCGTTAACTAGAGATTAGGCGAAACATGCAAGTAGTAAACAACTTTACTCTAAAGTGAAAGAGACAACAACCTTTGTAGATCCGGTCCTCCACTTCCTTAGCTCCGTGATGATGTCCCTCCGCTGTACCCTTCGGATCCCGGACTCTCGCGGTGGTTTCATCGAAGAAATGATCGGGCTAGGTCGTCGACTTTGATGCCGAAGATGATCTACGTCGAGGCAACTCAAGATCAAGCTCCAACTTCACCAAGTCATGAAACTTGTGAAGAAAACACCCTATACTACATGGCAAGTGGTAGAGGATGAAGAAATAGGAAGTGGGTTCACTTTGGATTTGGATTTCTCACTTGAAATCATCACTTGACATTTTGAAGCAAGCTTTTTCTTTTCTTTCTCAAGAGGAAGAAGAAGAAGAAGAAAAAGAATAATGAATTAATTCCAAAAAGAAAAATGAAGTGATGGTTATCATCTTGTAACCATGGGTTAGCTAAACACATGTAGAGAATAAACTAGGGTTAAGTAAATGGTTAGGGTTAAGGAAAGAAACAAAATGGTCAAAGTCTTTCAAAACTTCAAGAAGCTTCAAAGAAAATCCAAAGTTTGCCACCATTTTATTTCTTTCTCAAATGAATAAATAAATAAATGAATAAGTAAATAAAGCAAATGAAACCCTAACCATTGACTAACCATGGTTTAAACCAAACATACACCCAAGTTTGCATGCATCATCAAACATGATACAAACTTGTGCACAAAAATATATCACATATACAATGTGCACAAACAAGTGAGAAAAAACATCTTAAGTGAACCAATATTAGTTAATGCAAAGTAATATATCAAATATATAATTATACATTAAATCATTAAATCAACACTTGATTTAACGATCCGGTCATATCGCATATGACTGAATAATATCCAATGTATCGGCTTATCGAATCAATCCTCGATTCGATAACTAGGTTATATCGCATACAACCAATCGATACATTCATCGCGAGAATAGAATACGGTATCACATACTAGTATAATTCTCGGTCCCGCACATATCTCATATGCGCTCCTATTTCGTTTCGCTTGAGCCAGGAAACCTCTGTGTAGGACTCTAAAGACTCGTCAATACGCCGGCAGCAGGTGATGATCATATCAAACACCCACAAGCCGCAAGCGGTCTGCTAAACGTAACGGCCACCCGGGTATTGAGCGATCAGAAGATCAACGAGCAAGCCCGCTCACACTCCTGTGAATCCAACCAGTAACACTTACCGTACAGTCCGGTCTGATCGTCTGATATGTCGCATATCTCGCCTAGGGGTGGTAAACGTCAGACCCCAATAGCTCGATAAGTCGTGTCGATATGAGGTCTATAACAGTTCGAGAAACTACTGATAACACTTACCAGCAAATCTCAGCAACCCTGGCCAGGGATTTCCGGTTATAGCCAATCGAACACAGTGCAACATTAACTCCCTATACCGGGAGAGACGAATCCCCTCCTATCGCTCATTGCCTCCATGTGATTCGGGACTGTACCCAAAAGCCACCGTTTTGCACGCCCTCTTGGACGTGGTAAGGTGGAAATCAAAGCACAGTGGGAATCATATAAGACTCTATGACGATCTCGGGTCTACAGACTAACCTGTACCAGTGTCACCAGAGAACTGCCATCTGACGTGAGGTATAATACCATCTGGGAGTTCTCGGCGAGTCCGTCCAGTGTACCCAGTCTCCACTGAGCACCCGTATATCATCTCTGATGTCAAACACCAATGGATATGGGATCATCCATCGCCCATCTGTATGGGTCGAGAAGGTATACGCTAGTCTACTCTGATATATCGATGCCCCGTCTCGATACACCCACGACTAGGGACCTTGAAGGATGTACTTATGGACTACCATGTCCCCACTAGTATGATCCGCATCATAGTCCAGGTAGTCAAGTACACATCCTAAGGGCTTTACCAAGATGTAACAGAGAGACAATCAGTGTACACGTTAAGGTAAAGTGTAACCAGATAGCATACTATCATGTCGAGCAAGAAAGTCCTCCCTATATATGTCCCAGCATCCACTACAATATACATCCTATGTATAGTAATGGCCTCTAGGGCATATATATAACTAACACTCATGAGTTGGCAACTCACCCCCGTTGTGCCACCGTTCTTGCAGGTTGAACGCATGGATCAGTAGCGGCATCGCTGGCACACAGCTGCATTCGGGTGTTTTGCTTTGGTAGGTGGTACAATTTGGATCGTACCACTCTTGTATTTATTATTCCTATTGTATCTAGTTAACTCTATCAATCCGAAACTAGTATTTATATATGTAGTAAGACTTAGCAAGACTTGTAGTTGCGAGACTTAGAGCGAGAGGTTATATGTTTACTTGGTGGGTTGATGTCTAGCTTTATTCTTTATCCTTTTGTGTGGATCTTCGCCGTTGGGCGTCGTATACTTATATTATGTCTTGCGTGGTTGTGATTCCGCCGATTGGCGAAGAGCTAGCTCCCGCTTGGGGATGCCTTTATTATTAGCATGTGTATGTGTTTTGGATCAAAATATACAAAGGAGGTGCTGCCCAAATTTTTAAAAGACGAAACATGTTTTCAACTAGTAATATCCACTTGCATTTTTCATGTTCCATAAATTATGCATTTAAGAAAACGTTTGATTTTCATCATACCTTTATTTTAAAACTTCACCTCTTTTATTTTCTTTAAAAAGGTTTAGATTTCTGGGTTTCGGCTTACTTGAATTACGTTACGCCTGTAGACGTTGCGTGATTTAAGTGTCGTTCATGAACTAAATTTTCGGGTCGTGACACCCTCTAGGGTAGATTCCGATCCTACACAAACAGTGTCCATGATGTCAACCTCTATCAATTTTATAGCCAAGAAAACTATAAAAAGAATGGTATCACCTAGTGAGTTTGTTCCGGACATTATGGAGGTTAACCGAAGTCCAAGGAAAGGTGGCTAACGCGCTACAAAGGTTGTAGTCCCTAACTTGCTCTCTTTATTTTTTATAACTACTAGAATTTGAATGATTTTGGGCTGGCAAATGATGTTATGTTCTTGATTATTTTTATTGATCATTCCATCGCAGCCTGCTAACGTAGCGACCCTAGCACCCTTTCCAACATTGGGCTGGGATGCTAGGCTTACCTAGTAGGGTTTTAAACTGCGGCAAAAGCGATAGTTTTAAAATTTTAGAGAGCTATAGCAACCCCAACCCAAGAATCTAACCAAAAGACTAAATTTGTAACTAAACTAGTAATCTAAAACTAGAAGTGTGGCGAACTATAACCTTTGTAGCGCGTTAGACACCTCTATTTGAACTCCGGCTAGTCTCCACTAGGTCCAGAACAAACTCACTCGGTGATCACCTTACCAAAAATGATCCATCATGAGGCAACACAACACAAGCTCTAGTTTCATCACTATGAAACAACTCACTAATTAAACTTGCCATGAATAATTAGTGAGGATGTAGATTAGCGCTCACTCATTTTTCTCTCATGGGTTTCTTCACCACTAGATTGTTTAGTGAAGAAAACAACCTAAACTAATTTGTTAATATAGTTTAGATTGATGAAGTAGTATTTTTGCTCACTTATTTTTCTTTTCTTTTACTTCACTCTTGCATGAAAAATAAATCAAAAGTAAGAAAATGAAGATGGAGATGAGAATGTCTAAAAGTTTAGATAAGAGCAAATGATGAACTTATTTCATTTAAAAGGAAACGAGAAAATGAGTCATGCTTTCTACAAACATCTAAAGTAATGACTCATTTTTATCTTCAAAAATCAAATAAGTAAATCATCATCCTCTTATCATTTACTCTATGTAATTCTCATATATACAACTCTTGTGTGTTATCAACCATGACTATATATATATATATATATATATATATATATATAGAGAGAGAGAGAGAGAGAGAGAATAATGGAGAAAAGAGGCCATTGGAGGGGATTTCTTCCTATGGCGTCAAAAAAATACAACCCCCGCTATTTTTTCCGACGATCGGCATCCATCATCATCATCGTTATCATCTAAGATGTGCATACACCAAATTTCATGTGATTCCACTACTTTTTCACCATTGAATTAGCAATGTAAAAAGTTCTATTGTCGGTAAACCATTAATTTGGCACCAACTAAATCAACGGTGAAAAATGGTATAATCACATGAAATTTGGTGTATCTACATCTTAGATGATAAATATGGAGGTGATGTATGCCGATCGTCGAAAACAATCACGGAGGGTGTATTTTTCCGACACCATAGGAGGAAATCCACTCCTATGGCACCTTTCCTCCATTAACCTCATATATATATATATATATATATATATATATATATATATATATATAAAGTGAGTATAATATTAGTTAATATATGTATATCGACCGCGACGGAATGGTCAACAAAAATAATCAAGAATATAACACCATTCCCAAGTCCAAAATTATTCAAATTCTAGTAGTTATCAAAAACAAAGATAGCAAGTTAAAGACTACAACCTTTATAGCGCGTTAGCCAACTCTTCTTGGATTCCGAATAGCCTCCATGAAGTCCGGAACAAACTTGTTTGGTGATCTCCATTCCGAAAATGATCCACCTTGAGATAACTCCAACACAAGTTTTCGTTTCAAATCGATCTCATCAAAATGAAGCAACTCACTAATTAAACTTGCTAAGAATGATTAATAGGAGATGTAAAATAATTAGCTCACTAAATTCTTCTCTTTTCTTTTCTTTCCTTATTTGAGAAAAACTCAAGAGAGAGCTTGATGAAGATGAAGAGAATCAATATCAACTCTTTTGATTTATTAAGCCATGGTTATCTTTTAAGACAAAACAAAAATGAGTCACTAAATCTAGTAACATCTAAACAATGATTCATTCCTTTTATCTTTAAAAAATAAATGATAAATCACTTAGTTCTTATTATCATTCTAATATGATTCTTATACACCCATCAACTTTGTATCATCACACATACACACACACACACATATTAAAGAGAAGAAGAAATAATAAAGATATATATATATATATATATATATATATATATATATATATATATATATATATATATATATATATAATATTTTGATTTAATAATCCGGTTATATCATATATAATCCGGCTAATATCAATAAACGTCCGATTATAATACGTGTATCACGTGCACGTGTTTAATCGAACTTCTGCACGTATCACTATACATGTCGTACATCGCTTCGCCTGTGCTGGAAAACCACTATGTGGGACTCTAAAGACTCGACAATACGCTGGTAGTAGGTTAGGATCATATCCATAGCCCACAAGCACATCAGTGGTACTAGCTGCACGTAACGGCTAACGAGGTATTGATCGAAGAAGGTCAACGAGTAAGCTCATCTGAACCCTACAAAGTCTATCAGTGACATCACCGTACAGTCCCGTCTCTTCGTTTTAAGAGTATCGCATATCGGGTCTAGGGTTTGGAATCTGTCAGACCCCAATAACTTGATAAGTCATGCGACAAAGGACACATAACCAACCGGGGATACAATTGATAACACTTATCAGTTTATCTCCACTGCGGTGCCCACCGACTTGTGGTTGCTGTTATGTCTTGGATAACGCGACATCAACTCCCTATACCGGGAGAGACGAATCTCCTTGACCGCTCACTGCCTCCATATGCTTCGGGACTATACCAAACAAAAACCTATTAGCACGACTCCTCTGAGCCGTGGTAGGGTAGAAGTCTAAGTATAGTGTGTAAGTCGATGTCACGTACCCCACGCACTTGTGGGGAGGCAGAATTTACAAAAAACGATTTTCTTACTTCGTAACACCGACTTTAACTCCAGGATCTTTACGGAAACCTTAACTAGCTATATCTACAAGGAGGTTCTAACTACTATGTTAGGGTTTATACCTCCTTATTTACAAGTCATTCGGGTCTTCTTCTCTTCCTCCGTTTCTTGAGCTCCTAGAAGATCCGGATCGCGGTTGATCGTCGACCTTCTCGTGTCGAAGATGATCCACCCGAGAGTTTATACTTCAAGCTCCAACCTCTAAACCGAGATAACTAAGGTATCTAGTTCGCTAAGCTAGGTATCTTAGAAGATATAGAGTGTCTAATGGAGTATCTAATCTCAAATGACCTAATGATTCACAACTCATGTGAAGGTTTTAGGTCTTGAGGAAGAAGGAGAGAAAAATTGGAGAAAGAAAGTGAAAATGCAAATGAACCAGTGAGTAGGCAAGTGAAGAATGGATCCTACACTCATCACACTCAAGCATGCAATATTGTCAAATTGAAAATATCAACCATGCTTGAATAGTGAGTCCAAACCAATAAAATAAAACAATAAGCCATGCTTCACTCCATGCCTCAAATATCTCCAATTTCCACCTCATTAATCTATTTTCATAAATAGATAAATCTAAATAATGTGGTGTCTCCTTTTAGAAGCATCTCTTATGAAATTACAAGAATGCCCTCACCGTATATACATACCCGTATTCGTATTCCGAAAAATACAAATACAATGAGATAATAATAATCCAATAATATAATACTAGAATCCGGCTTAAACCAAAGCCCACTAATATTATCCGTCCGAACAACAACCATGTAGCCAGTACATGTATATGATCGAAACCCTGCCCTAAAACCATAAGGCCTCTACATCGTTTCGCCCGAAGCAGGGAAACCCTCTGTGTTGGACTATAAAAACTTGATAGTACGCTGGCAGTGGGTTTAACCATTAGTCCGTCAGCGGCACTAGCTGTGCGTAACGGCTACCCAGGTATATGTCGATAAGAAAGCCAATGAGTAAACTCATCCGAACTCCTACTGAGCCTATCTGTGACAATCTCTAAACAGTCTAGTCTGTTCATCTAAGATACTCGCATATCGGGCCTAGGGGGATGGTAACCGTCAGACCCCTAATAGCATAATAAGTCATGCCAGGGTAGAGCCCAATACACCCTAAGAAACTACTGGAGTACCTACTAGTAAATCTCGCTTGCCCTAGCCAGGGACTTTGTGTAATGGCTTTCCGAACACAGCGCGATATCAACCCTCAATACCGGGAGAGACGAATACTATCTAACCGCTACTGCCTCCAAATGCTTTGGGACTGCACCCAACTACTACCTGTTTGCACGACTCATCAGATACATGGTAGGGTAGTAATCTAAGAACAGTGGAAACACACTCGAGGCGAAGTAGCAGTGTCAAGTCAACGGACTATGTTATACTCATGTCACCTGGGAACTGCTACCCGACGATAGGTATAGTACCAACCAACAGTTCCCCATGAGTCCGTCCAGTGTAATTCATAACCCAATAAACACCCGCATACTATCTCCAGTACGATGTACTAATGGCTGTGGGATAGACCATCTTCCCTGCTGGGATGAGAAGAGTATACACTAGTCTACTCTGGAGTATCGATGCTCCGTCTCGATAATCCTACGACTAGGGATCTGTATAAGGATGTACTTATAGAATACCCAGCCCCCACTAGTGTGACTGCCATCACAACACTGGTAGTCAAGCAAAGATCCTAAGGGCTCTACAAATATGTATTAGCGATATGCTAAAAGAAACATATATACATATTGAGGTAGAATCAAACCAAGTAGCATACTACCATTTTGAGCAAGACTGTTATTATATCTATGAATATCCTAAGTTTCCAATATGTAATATACAATCCAGTACTATACAATAATGGCCTTTAGGGCATATATCCCTAACAATCTCCCACTTGCACTAAGGCCATGTATTGGCATATCGCAGACCTATCATCTCGATTAGCCTCTTGAACTGTGTCTGGGGGATGTCTTTTGTGAGTGGATCTGCAGTGTTTTTCTCTGTCTCTACTCTCTGCACTTCGATCTCCCGGCGATCAACGATCTCCCTGATCAGGCGGTATTGTCTCAAGATGTGTCTGGACTTCTAATGGGACCTTGGTTTCTTTGTTAAAGCTATAGCCCCGTTGTTGTCACGATACAGAGGTATTGGATTAACAATGGATGGAACCACCTGAAGTTCGGTAATAAACTTCTTCATCCGCTTCCTTCGTGGCGTCACATGCAGCGATATACTCCGCTTCCATCGTCGAGTCAGCAACGGCGTCCTGCTTGGAGTTCTTCCAACAGACCGTCCCTCCATTGAGGGTAAAACATAACCAGACATAGACCTAGAGTCATCCTTGTCACTCTGAAAGCTGGAGTCGGCGAAGGCCTCGATCTGAAGGTTTTCACTGCCGTACACCAAGAATATCTTCTTAGTCCTTCTCAGGTACTTGAGAATATTCTTAACTGTTGTCCAATATTTCTACCATGGGTTTGACTGATACCTGCTTACAACGCTTAATGCGTAAGCTACAACTCGTCTAGTACACAACATCGCATACATTATTGAGCCTACAGCAAAAGTGTAGGGTATAATAGTCATGCGATCCCTTTCCAAATCAGTCTTGGGAGACATCTCTTTAGAGAGGGCGATTCCATGACAAGCTGGTAGATTACCGCGCTTTTAATCTTCCATACTAAATCTTTTCGGCATGGTGTTGATGTACCTTGATTATGAAAGTCCCAATATCCTTTTAGATCTATCACGATAGATCTGGATCCCCAGAATATAGGAGGAATCATCCAGGTCCTTCACAGAGAACCTTTGTGACAAGAATTCTTTGACTGATTGTAGCATAGGAATGTCATTTTCTATCAGGAGAATGTCATCCACGTACAAGACGAGGAATACCACAGTTCTCGCTACAATTTTACTATAAATGCATAATTCATCTAGATTTTTGATAAGGTCGAATTCCTTAACCGTCTCATCAAAATGGATGTTCCAACTCCGCGATACTTACTTTAATCCATAAATGGACTTAAGCAACTTGCACACTCTTCCGCTGCTCACACTGTCTATGAAGCCCTACGGCTGATCCATATAAACACACTCTTCCAAATTTCCATTCAGAAAAACGGTCTTTACGTTCATCTGCCAAATTTCATAATCGTGGAAGACAACAATGGCAAGTAGGATCCGAATGGATTTGACCACTAAAGAAAAGGTTTCATCATATTCCAAACTAGGTCTTTGACGAAAACCTTTTGCAACAAGTCTAACCTTATAGGTTTCAACCTGTCCATCTACACCAATTTTTTTTCTAAAGATCTATTTGCAGTCTATAGGTTTTACCCCTTAGGGAGCAATATCCAAAATCCATACTTTGTTGGTGTACATGGACTCCATTTCGGTCCGCATTGCATCCAGACATTTTACCGAGTCTCTGCTCCTAATGGATTGCTGGAAACTAGTTGGCTCATCATCGTCGATGATGCAATCCTCTCTATCCCCATCTATGAGAAAACCGTAGTATCTCTCGGGCGGATGAGACTGTCTACAAGTCCTGCGGAGTGGTGCGGGGATGTCCGGTTCTTTTGAAACTTCTAGTTCCACCATGCTTTCAGTAATAGCTTGTGGTTATGGAATTTTTTTTCCAGTTCTATTGCGCTCCCACTTATTTCTTTTTCAAGAAATCGAGTTTCCAAAAAGTGGGCATGCCGAGAAACAAAGACCTTTTGTTCCTCCGCGTAATAGAAAAGTGTTAGTGATATATGCCCTAAAGGCCATTATTGTATCATACAGGTTTGTATATTACTTAATGGAAGCTTGGGATATACACGGATATAGTAGTAGTCTTGCTTGAAATGGTAGTATGCTACCTGGTTTGTTTCTACCTCAATATGTGCATGTGCTTTTTAGCATATCGCTTATACATATTGGTAGAGCCCTTAGGATCTTTGCTTGATTACCAGAGTTGTGATGGCAGTCACACTAGTGGGGGCAGGGTAGTCTGTAAGCACATCCTATACATGTCCCTAGTCATAGGATTATCGAGACGGGGCATCGGTACTCCAGAATAGACTAGTGTGTACGCTTCTCATCCCAGTAGGGAAGATGGTCTGTCCCACAGCCATTAATACGTTGTATTGGAGATAGTATACAGGTGCTCATTAGGTTATGAGTACACTGGACATGACTCATCGGGAACTATTGGTGGGTATTATACCTATCGTCGGGTAGCAGTTCCCAGGAGACATGAGTATAGTTTAGTCCGTCGACTTGACACTGCTACTTCGCCTCGATTGTGTTCCCATTGTACTTTGATTACTACCCTACCACGGCTCAAAGGAGTCATACAAATAGGTAGTAGTTGGGTGCAGTCCCGAAGCACTTGGAGGCAGTGGCGGTTAAATAGGATTTGTCTCTCCCGGTATTGGGGGTTGATATCGCGCTATGTTCGGAAGGCCATTATACAAAGTCCTTGGCCAAGAAAAGCGAGAATTACTGGTAGGTACTCCAGTAGTTTCTCAGGGTGTTTTGGGCTATACTCCGACACGACTTATTACGCTGTTAGGGGTCTGATGTTTACCGCCCCCTAGGCCTGATATGTGGTACTCTTAGACGAACAGACCGGACTGTACGGAGATTATCACAGATAGGCTCAGTAGGAGTTTGGATGAGTTAGCTCATCGGCATTCTTATCGACACATACCTGGGTAGCCATTACGTGCAGCTAGTACCGCTTGCGGCTTGTGGTTAAACCCACTGCCAGCGTAGTGTCGAGTCTTTAGAGTCCCACATAGATGGTTTCCCTGCACCGGGAAAAAGGTGTAGAGGCCGTATGGTTTTACGGCAGAGCATCGATCACTTACGTGTACTTATGCATGTATGATGATCGGGCGGATAATACTAGTGGGCTTTGGTTTAAGCCGGATACTAATATTATATTGATGGATTGTTTTCGTCTCTTTGTGTTCGTATTCTTTGGAATGCGGATGCGGGTATGTATATACGGATGATGGGCGTTCTCGTAATTTCTCGGGAAAGCTTCTAGAAGGAAATGCCAAATTAGGGTTTTGATTTTTTTTATGAAATAGAACCTAATTTGGGTAGAGAAATGAGGTGGAGATATTTTCTTGGATGGATATGACTCATCACTTGACAAAATAGATATTTATGAACCATAGATATTTTTGTGAGATATTATCTCATCAATAAATCACATAGTTCATTATTCATCACAAATGAGAAGTCATTTCTTCGTCCAAGCTCTCTTCTCCTCTCTCATTTTCTTCAAATGACATTCTTCTTCCCATAACCCTAAACCTCCCATGAGTTGAGAAATCTAGGGTTCCAAGAGACAAATCACTCCATCTTCTCACTCTACACCACATAGGACTTCTAGTTTAGTGAACTAGAAACCATAGTTACATCGGATTTTAGGTAGGAGCTCGGACTATAGACTCTCGGGTGGACCGTCATTGACTCGAGGTGGCCGTCGAGGTTGCCCGATCCGTTTTCAATCCTTGGAGCCGACGACGAGGTAGAGGACAGCGAAGAAGACCCGAAGGACTTGGTATCGTGAGGTATAACTTTTATCCGAATAGTTAAACTTCATCGCAAGTTAGCTAGTTAGGGTTTAGTATCGATCCTGGAGTTCAAGTCGGTGTTGAGAGTTTTGAAAAATCATTTTTTGTATATTCCGCCTCCCCGTGAACACGTGGGGTGCGCAACATCGACTTACAGTGGTCTCAGAGCCTAACAAAACCTTTACTAGCTTGTTAGCAACTTATTAGAACTTCGATCGTCGGAAAACTCGAAAATGATACACTCGGATCCCTAACTTTCTGTCGAATTTTAAAACTTTGCTAAAAATTATTTTAGAGGCATGAAAATTCACTGCAGGGAATTCTAAGAACACAGAAGAAAAACGAGTCACCAACTCGTCACAACCATTAAGGAACCGCAGCGAATCGGTCGATCTGCCGCCGTTCCGTAGCTAAGTCGTGGCCGAGTTGGCTCGGTTTTCCACTGTGCTTCTTATTTTGGGTGTACAGTTTTCTTGTATATTTGGTTTCTACCCATGATGATCTGAGTGCTGTTTGCATTTGGGGTAGACACGGAAAATAATTTTCAATCGAGATTCTAAGTTATTTGCTAATCGGGTTTTATCTGTGTTGTGATTTATGTGATGAACGTCCGCTAATCGCTATACTTCGATTAGTGGTGGTTGTACATATCTATGATCTGTGATGTTGGATTATGTATATGAACTTATTGGATCTTCGTGGATGAATATCCAGGGGATGTGAGATGAGGGTTTTTCATTCTTTCTTTCGATATAAACTGTAAAGTGATGTAATATTATTTTGCGGGGCACATCCGGGTTAAGGTTGTAGCCACCGTTGTATTATTTCTTTTACTGTTTTCTGCTCCTAAGATAGACCCAAGGTAGTGTGCACAAACTACCGGGTACTTTGAAGTGTTGAGTGGCTTACTCATTTTACTGAGGGAGGTTGCTTCGCTTCGGGTATTTGGAGGGTAGTTTGCCGCACCCGTAGGGGTCTAGGGTGGGGTTTGGCTATTCATCACGACCATGGAATCCGTCTTTCGTTACAGGCTTAAATGAAACACAGAATTCCTACTATATCCAATATGTTCATCTGTGATATGGAATGCCTATTATTGCGTCAGATGAATGTTTATTATATATATGCTATATAGTAGACGGTGCTTATGTTTTTCACCCGCGCAAGTCCAGCCCCCACTCTGGCGTTAGTTAAGTAACGTAACGGTGTTAGACGGGGCCTGGTGGCGAATGCGGATGACATAAGTGGACGTGGTATTTTCGTCTTTTTCTGTGATGATAGGTGTAAATGATGGGACTGCATTATTAATGCAAAGCAAACAAACCAAAGCTGAATAGTTGGAATAAATTTTAAAACCACTCAGTTATATTAAAACAGCAAACTTTTATATGCGAAGCTTAAACCACTCTTTTTAAAAGCTATCAGGTTCCTTCGATTATATCAAGTTCACTATGTTTACGGTTTCGCCAAAACCATTCATAGCCCTCCATCATTTCATATGAATATTCAGTAGTATTCGAGCTATGTTTGTTGACCTTCGCCAAGGTATAGTGTTTGGTAGCTGCTGAGTATTCATATGTAGCATAGATAGATGCATTGGTTTGGGACAGTCGTATTACTTTGTTGGCCTTCGCCAAGGGTATATACGGGTGGGTTCAAATTAACCTGGACAATGATGGGTAGAACTTGACATGTGACTTATGATTTGTTGGCCTTCGTCAAGATCATAAAAGCATGGGGCAAAAATCCACATAGGGAGTTTCTAAAGAAACTGAAACTTGCTAGTGCTGCATACCATTTGGAGTGTGATAATGTTGGTAGGATTCCTTCAGGATTATCACACAATGATATTTGGAACCCAATCCTACTGTGAGTATATGCTACTCTTCGGGAGATTTTTCACTTAACGATCAATGCTGTAAACCAAGTAGGTGTCTAGAACAGTGTTAGCGGGGCTACGCCTCCAGGGAAAAGAGGTTATTTAATTAAGGAATTCCGCGAAAGTGTCATAAAACCTCTCTCGAAGTACAGACACTAGCCTGGCCGAACGGTTAAGCAAGTATTGTACGGTGAGATTAATCCAGACTAATTCTTCTTTTATGGTTTGAGGAAGAATTCGAGAAACAGTGGGAGTCATCCTGTTTAGATTAATTAAAAACCAATCTAATGTTGCAAGAGCATTATGCTAAGTGTTTTCTTCTCTCTCTCTCCTAATTGTAGCGACCAGGTGACCAGATTAGATTACAGATCGATAATAAAATAACTAAGTTATACTATATTGACTGGCAAAGGTTTGTCCAGATGTCCATTACCTATGACAAGCTGGGCCACCTCATTACTACTCAAGCCCCCGCCGTCCCAGGTCCAGTTTCCACCGTCGCGGATGTTGATATCCGTAAGACAAGGGAAAAAGACTGTGTGAATGACAAGTGCCTCGTGTTGGCCTCAGTTGATGGTGTATACCAGAGGCAGCACGAGAAGATGAACTTAGTTTCCATCTTCCTCCATAACAAAGATTTATATGGAGAGCAATCTCGTATTGCAAGATATGAGACCTCGAAGGAATTGCTACAAGCGAGGTTAGCTGTCGGTTCATCTGTAGAGGACCACGTCCCTACAATGATCAGTTATATTAAACAGCTCACGGACCTGGAAACCACGTTGGGGAACGAGTCATATACTGACTTAATTCTACAGTCTCTACCTTCTACTTTCGTCCAGGGGAAGAAAGTTATACTTCCAGTTGAGGGCACCCTGAAGGAAACCAGGGAGACGCCCGCTCTGCTTATTGGGGAATCTTCCTCTTCTGGATCTAAGGGTGAGAAGAAGAAGACCTCTACAAAGCCGATAGGCGGTGTCAGTAAGGTAGAAGGAAAGGGCACGGCAAAAGTTTCAGGGTTAACAGTAGGGAAGGAGGGATGTTCCTATTGTCATGGGAAAGGGCATTGGCAGAAGGGATGCAAGGCTTGGAAAGCCAGAATCCAGGATCCGAAGCATGTTGTGGCTTCGACTTCGGGTGTGTTTGTGATTGAAAACAGTCTGTTAATTAACTCTACTTTCTGGGTACTAGATATCGGATCAGGATCTCATATCTGTAATTTATTAAAGGCTTTGAGAAACCATAGAGTTATCAGGGCAGGTGATATGACTCTCAGGGTTGCTAACGGAATGAGCGTGGACGCTGTATCCGTAGAGAAATATCACCTAGAATTGACAAGTGGGCAGATATTGATTCTACGTAACTGTTTGTGTGTACTCAGTCTAGTTTGTAAGCGATATGATCCACATCCACCTAAATCAAAGTTTGATTGGGTCAGGTATACTAGAGGACAGTATATATGTGTTAAATCAAGCTCAGGTTTTCAACATCCAGAACACACTTAAAAGAAAGTCTCCAGAATTAAATAAGTCTTTCTAATGGCATTGTAGACAGGGTCACATCAATGATACACGGTTGTTGAAGTTATATAGAGAGGGATATTTGGATCCGTTCGAATATCAGTCTTATGCAACTTGTCAATCTTGTCTCAAATGAAAGATGACAAAGACTCCGTTCACTAGACACGGAGTAAGAGCGAGCGAGCTCTTAGGACTCATACACAGAGACGTGTGTGGTCCAATATTTACAGATGCATGAAGTGGTTATTCCCGTTTCATTACTTTTACGGATGATTTCTTTAGGTAAGGATATGTCTTCTTGATGAAGCATAAATCTGAGACCTTTGAGAAATTCCGGGAATATAAGAATGAAGTGGAAAAACAAACAGGCAAAAGTATCAAGACATTGAGATCTGATCAATGTAGTGAATACTTGATTGCCGAGTTCCTGGATTACCTAAAAGAAAATGGAATTCTCTCTCAGCTTACTCCTCCATACACACCACAACACAACGGTGTATCAAAGAGGCGGAACCGAACCCTATTGGATATGGTTTGTTCCATGATGAGTAAAGCTGAGTTACCGCAATCCTTCTGAGGTTATGCACTAGAATCAGCTGCATATCTTTTAAATAAGGTTCCTACCAAGACTGTGCCTACCACACCATATCAGATATGGAGTGGGAAAAACCCTATTTTCAGTATTTGAAGATATAAGGATGTCCAGCTTTTGTCAAAAATCAGTATGCGGACAAGTTCGAGGCACACTCAGTACTGTGTAAGTTTGTGGGATACCCAAAAAACTCTAGGGGGTATCTTTTATATTACGCAGAAGAACAAAAGGTTTTTGTTTCTCGTCATGCCCACTTTTTAGAAAATCGTTTTTTTTAAAAAAGGACTAGTGGGAGCGCAATAGAACTGGAAGAAATTCCAGAACCACAAACTATTACTGAAAGTATGGTAGAACCAAAGATTTCAAAAGAACAGGACATCCATGTGCCAATCTGCAGGATAGTAGGCAGTCTCATCCACCTGAGAGATACTACGGTTTTCTCATAGATGGGGATATAGAGAATTGCATCATTGACAATGATGAGACAACTAACTTACAGCAAGCCATTCAGAGCGGCGACTCGGTAAAATGACTGGATGCAATTTGGACCAAGATGGAGTCCATATACACCAACAAAGTATGCACTTTGAACATTGCTCCAGAAGGGGTAAAACCCATAGGCTGCAAATGGATCTTCAGAAAGAAGATTGGTGTAGATGGACAGGTTGAAACCTATAAGGCTAGACTTGTTGCAAAAGCTTTCGTAAAAGACCTGGTTTGGATTATGATGAAACCTTTTCTCCAATGGCTATGCTCAAATCCATTTGGATCCTTCTTGCCATTGCTGCTTTCCAAGATTTTGAAATCCGGCAGATGGTCGTAGAGACGGCTTTTCTAAATAGTTATTTAGAAGAGTGCGTTTATATGAATCAGCCAGAGCGTTTCAATCAGAGTGGGAGCAGCAGGAAAGTGTGCAAGTTGCTTAAATCCATTTATGGACTAAAGCAGGCATCGCGGAGCTGGAACATCTGTTTTGATGAGATAGTCAAAGAATTCGACATTATCGAAAATCCAGATGAACCATGCATTTATAATAAGATTGTAGGGAGAACTGTGGGATTCCTCGTCTAGTACGTGGATGGCATTCTCTTGTTAGGAAATGACATTCCTATACTACAATCAGTCAAAGGATTCTTGTCACAGAGGTTCTCCATGATTGACCTGGGTGATACCAACTACATTCTGGGGATCCAGATCTATCGTGATAGATCAAACAGGATGGTGGGACTTTCACAGTCAAGGTACATCAACACTATACTGAAAATATTTAGTATGGAAGATTCTAAGTGCGGTAGTCTACCGGCTTGTCACGGAATCACCCTCTCCAAAGAGATGTCTTCCAAGACTGATTTGGAAAGGACTCGCATCACATCTATATCTTACGCTTCTGCGGTAGGCTCTATAATGTATGCGATATTGTGTACCAGACCATATGTTGCTTATGCACTAAGGGTGGTAAGCCGGCATCAGTCAAACACAGGGGAGAAGCACCGGATAGCAGTAAAGAACGTTCTCAAGTACCTAAGAAGGACTAAGGAGATATTCTTGGTGTATGGCAGAAAAGACCACCAGATCGAGGCCTTTGCTGACTACAGCTTCCAGAGTGATAAGGATGACTCTAAGTCCATGTCGGGTTATGTCTTTACACTTAGTGGAGGGGCGGTCTGTTGGAAAAGCTCCAAAGGACACCGTTACAGACTTGACGATGGAAACGGAGTAGTTCGCTGCATGAGACACCACAAAAGAGACATTCTGGATGAGAAAGTTCTTAACTGAACTTCAGGTGGTTCCTTCCATTGTTCGTCCAATACTTTAGTATTGTGACAACAACGGCGCTATAGCTTTAGGAAAGGAACCCAGGTCCCATCAGAGATCCAGACATATCTTAAGGCGGTACCACCTGATCAGGGAGATCACTAATCCCCAGGAGATCGAGGTGAGAAGAGTAGATACGGAGAACAACACTGCAGATCCACTCACAGAGGCCATCCCTCAGACAGGGTTCGAGAGGCTATTCGAGATCTTCGGTCTGCGATATGCCAATATATGACCTTAGTGCAAGTTGGAGATTGTTAGTGATATATGCCTGATCAGTCGAAAATATTGCATTTTTAACACATCAATTTCCCTACTATTTGCAATCATCTAAAGGTGTTCGGTATGAATATAGCACATATTAGCAATTTGTCTGCAAAATACCAAATAACATGTCTTATACATTATAACCGGCATTTTATGGGAAATTGCGTGTTTATTATTGCACGCATGATCTTTGTATATCGCAACACTTGTCTCGAGATTGTGTGCAGGAAATTCCAGGAAAAAGAACCGGAACGGCTAAAAGTGCTGATAAAATACGCCAAGTCAAAGACTTGAGATCTGGCAGAAATCAAGAAAGAAACATAGGATTCCAGACAACAGATAAAGACCCTAAACCCAACAGAAGAATCCCCTGGAAATTGCATGCAGTACTTCACCAACATGGCCGAGGATCCTCGGCCGAATCGGCTGATTTGTCGCGGTTCAGCGGCCTTGTTAGCTCATCAGTGCGACAAATTTCTCCACGTGGCTTATTGTAACGGCCTCAGCTTCCAGAAAACTCTCAAAGACCACGTGGCTTCTTCCAGAAGGCTCTGCATAACAAACTCACTCTAGAATATTCCTTGCAACAACTTTATTCTAGAAGGCTCTCTCCAACAACCTTCTTCTAGAAGGCTCCTTGTAACAACCTTCTTCTAGAAGCCTCCTTGTAACAACCTCATTCTAGAATATTCCCTCTAACAAACTCATTCTAGAAGGTTCTCTCTAACAACCTAGCTTTGGAGGGAAGATTCAAATGAGGTGGTTATAAAAAGAGATCTAGATCTAGGGTTTGGAGGTTGTTGAAATTGGAGGGAAAAATTGTAGATCCAAAACAAATCTAAATCAAATTGAGTGACACAATTTGATCCAAATCAAGATCTATCGAGTGCCGAGCCAAAGCAAGCATCCAACGAGCCTTTTTGAAGCAACGCCGATCTTCATCCGAGCAAGTGATCCACGACGATCCGCGCTCACGAAGACGATGCAAAGCTAGTTCGACGATCGAGTTCTCTCCTCAATTCTTGTAGTCTTTGAGTGAATTGTAACGAAACGTTGAATAATAAAAGATGAAAATTCTTGATCTTGTTTTTCTTTACATTTGAGCATTATGAAGAGTTCTCAATTTTTGATTGTTTCCTTTTTCATGATGTTTGAGTGAAAACTCCGCTTGTAGAGGAATCGAGAAAATAGATAGATGATAATGATTAAATTCTTGAACGATTCTTAAGTCTTATGAGTTTTGTAAACTTTAGGAAATTGAATCATCGACAACCTAGTTTCGAGCGAGATGCTTTCTTGAATGTTTTCGCTCCAAATTAGAGATCAATGATCGATGATAGAATTTCCTAGAGGCTAAAATTTGAATGCTAATCAACGAAAGGACAAGGGATAGAAGGAGAAACCCTAGTTTCTTTAAGAGATCCCTAATTCTCGTTGATCATCATCGATCTAGCAACAAATCATCGATAGATAAGAATTTGTAATCATAAGTCTTCATCATCACTATCGATTAGATCGATTCCTACAAGACTCTTTACAAATCTTGATAATTCATTCGATATGGACATCTTCTTGAACTTTATTGATTCTTGATTTTAGATCTAGTTCTTTACGATTCTTGAAACTAAATTTCACAATTCTTGAATCGATTTTCTTGCAATTTTCTTTTATCTTTTCATTTTGACTCATCTAAAACAATAGCGAGCAAAACAAACATCTCAGTAGATGATCCGTATTCATTAACGCGCTACATCGACACCGTTAATTGATTGCGGCATAAATTTCTTTGGTTGTGAAACATCTTATATACGACATCGAAATAAATGATCAATCAAATGGCGCCGTTGCCGGGGATGTGTGCTATTTTGTTCGTTTTCGTTATTTGAGTTGAAAAATTTATTATTCCATCAGTTTTTAGATCAAAATCCGTAACGAACGCTTAACGATTTGTTGTGATTTGTTGCGAGGAAATCTGGAATCTGTGGAGCAAGAGAAATTTTTTTCAGAGCATCTCAGATAGCTCAGTAAGACAATTGGAACAGTTCCTGAAATTTTTGTGCAGTGATCAAATGAATGGACCGCGGATCCGCGGCATAAGAGGCTTAACGCGGCGGAAGCGTCGCGTTCTTAGGGTTTCAGTGCACGAAAATTCTCAGGTATATTTCTGACTTTCTTATCTCCTCCCTGCTCTGCTCTATTAACCAATTTCTGCAGGATTCTTTGCAAAAATTCGCAGCGCCGCAAAAAAAAAATTGTTGCGTTTTTTATCTTGGTTGTTTGCATTTTTAATACGGAAATTAAGGGGCAAAGACCAAATTCAGATTAGGTGGGGAGTTCATTACCCTTCCTAAGCCCCAAAAGTCACAAAACTGCATCCGCATCACCCTCATTAACTAAAAAATATCTAGACATGACTCTAAGGACCGCCGCGCTCACTTAGGACAGAAGGAGGTCGTGGGTAATCTATTGCTTATCCGCGTTTCTTTTGTGGTGTTTAAGGCAAGTGTGTCTAAGGCAAGTGGTTACTTAATTAGGCCCACTACTTACGTAGTGGAGAACCTCCCACTTACCTGGCACTTACCTGGCCACAGAAGGGATAAAGAGGCAGTAGAGGATTTATCCTGCGATTTGTCTTATAGAAGTCTAGGAGCGGTCTAGAGACTTGACCTGGGTGACCACTAGATCTAGGGTGGTGTGTGCATTTTTTGTGATTTGATTTTTCAAAAATCCGTATTTTCTTTTTCAAAACAAACACCAACCAACTTTTCCCCTAATTATCACAACGCTGCCACTTGTGCTAAACCCTTTAGTGCAAGCTCGGCTGGACACGGGATTCTAGTGCCCGTCTTGTCCGCGTTTGCCCCATCGACCCCAAAGTCGATATTTCTACATTTTCTTTTTCCCACCACCACCGCGATGGGCGGATATCCATCACATTTTAACACCACTCTGCCACCGCCCGCAGGTGCGCAGAATCCTCCACGCATTTCTCTCCAAGAGAGATGCTATCCTACACGTGTTCCCCTTCCCACCTGTCTTTCTATACCACCTGCCAACGGGGAAAATTTTGAAATCAATCCCCAATTTATCAAGCTGTTACCCAAATTTCACGGTCTTGAGTCTGAAGACGCATACGGTTTTATCTCCAAATTTGAAAACGTATGCACAATGATTGGAACGTCACAACTGTCTTTGGATGCTCTGCGTTTACGTTTTCTCCCATTCACTTTGTGCGATTTAGCCGAGAAGTGGCTTTATAATACAACTGCACATTCTATTTCAAAATGGGATGAATTTGTTGCAGCATTCCTTAAGAAATTTTATCCCAATCACAAGACCGGCCGTGTTCGGAGCGAAATCTTCAAATTCACCTAACTTCCCAATGAACCATTCTGGAAATGCTTTGAACGGTTCAAGGATCTTCTTTTATAATGCCCTCATCACGGAATCCCCAGATGGGATTTGTGTCGAGTTATCTATGAGGGTATTGATCTCACGACTAAACAGATGCTTGAAACCATATGTCATTGTCAATTCCTATCTAAAGATGATGGTGAAGCTTGGAAATATCTAGAAGATTTAGCTCAAAACACATTACAATGGAAAAGTGTTAGACCACCATCATCTAGGGATGATATCAATCAGCTCGATGTTTCCGTCACAATGAGAGCCGAAATGGCCGCAATACAAAAGAAACTCGACGCTATAGAAAACAAAATCTCTTCAGCCTCCCTAAACCAATACACACTTCCTAAAACCGTGTGTGGCTATTGTTCAAATCCATCACATTTGACGGAAGAATGTTCTTTGAATGTACCGTTTCAAGGTCACACTAATGCTGCATTTCAGCAAAGACCTGGAAACGATCCTTCTTCTTCCTCATACAATCAAGATTGGAGGAATCACCCTGATCTTTCTTGGATCCAACACCAAACTCAATACACGGATCTAAACCAGAATAACTTGCAATGGGTCCCTCCATCCCAACAGCAACCACCACAAATGAGTCAGCACCGCTTCCAACTACAAAATTTTCAACACCCGGCCAACAACTTTGATCATTTTTCTGCCGGAACCAATAACACCTCTACACTTGAACAAACCATGAATTTGTTTCTGACAAATTTCATGTAATTTACGGAAAATTTTCAGTCTTTCGTCGATAAAATCCAGAAAAACTCTAACTCCCAAAGTGAGAGTATTAAATTGATGGAAGCACAAATTGCCCGTATAAATTCCGAATTGAGTGCTAGAGAAAAAGGGAAACTTCCATCTCAACCTCTACCTGATCCTGGACCTTCACATTACACTAATGTGAATGCACTTACCATATTGAGATCTGGAAGAGTGCTAGACAATCATGTGGGTGAACAGATTGATGTTGAGAAATCAATTGAACCCCAGGCTTCCACTTCCATTTCCACTCCCACTTCTACTTCTTACCCTATTTCATCTAATTTACCTTCTTCTTCCGAGCCTATTCTCCGTTTTCCCAAAGGCTCGAACCCTCCACCCACTTCATCCTTTCCACCCCCACAACCTTCTCCACAAATGTGGTAGCTAACACTTATTGATAGAGCTCCATTTCCGGAAAGGTTGAGGCCCAACAAACCCAATGCCCAAATGGAGAAGCTTGTGGAAATGTTTAAGCAAGTTAACATCAACATCCCTCTCCTAGATTCTATACAACAAGTTCTGTCCTATGCGAAAATTCTTAATAACTTGTGCACTAGGAAGAGGATGTCTCAAGTGACGAAAAAAGTGTTCATGTCAAGTACTGTAGACACAGCTTTTCCCCAACAATTACCAAGGAAACGTAATGACCCTGGCTGTCTTACTATTTCTATTTCTATTGGGGAGGAACACATTAACCGTGCTTTACTTGACCTTGGCGCTAGTGTTAACTTGCTTCCATATTCAGTTTATGAGCAACTAGGTATCGGAGTGTTAAAACCCTCGAACATAACTCTCCAGATGGCCGACCGATCAATCACCAAACATAGGGGTGAACTTGAGGATGTGTTGATAAAAATCGGGGAATTTGTATTCCCGGTGGAATTTATTGTTCTTGATACACAGCCTGTAGTGAACCCACGGAACCAAATTCCGGTAATTCTAGGTCGTCCCTTTTTGGCTACTTCCAACGCTGTAATCAACTGTAGAAATGGCTCTATGAACCAATCTTTCGGGAATAGGTCAATTTAGCTCAACATTTACAAGTTGGGAAGTCAATCCTCCGATCCTCATGCTCGAGTCTGTTCAGTCGAATTAATGGATGTCGACATCAGCGAAATTGATCAACCTCATGATACTGATCTAGACTCTTTTCATATGTTGTTATTTGACCCAACTATGTATCATACACATGCGGACTCTTCCACCGAGTTGTCCGGGTCAACAACTAACACTGATTATGAACCGTTTTTGGAGTTTGAAGATCACCCCGCGCTTTTTGATGACATTATTCTTCAGGGTATCGATGAGAGTTTTGAGAAAATTTTCGCTGATGAGCTCGCATTTTTAGCAAACACGGGTGTTGAGATGAATCATCTCCCAAACAATGAAATTGAACCTCCACCCCTTCTTCTGGACTATAAAGAGAATGCAAGTAATCCATCACAATCACTGAGTCGTCTCTCCAAAACGAGACGCAAACACATTCTTTCACACCACTTATCTTTTCCCCACTTCTTCTTGGCTCTTTTCAACTTGTTCTTCCACCAACCGGTGCACTACACTGATAAAATCTTTGAATGGTTGGTGTTGACTTTCGGTCTTTGAAAAGCTTGGCATTGACCAATAACTTTGACCCCCTCTTGTGATTTTCAAAAGATTAACATTGTTTAACTCAAGTTTGGGGGGGGGGGGATAATCTGACTCCTGAAAAGAAAATTTTTACTCAAAAATTGTGAGCCAAAAATAAGTTTGGGGGAGGATTTTCACGATCATATTTATTGCCCCCATTAATAAATTTTCTCCCAAGCTTACAGGTTTTTTGAGATCTAGCAGAAGGCAACAGTAAGGACACTGTTGAAAACAAGTTTAGGGGAGGTTTGTGCTTAATTGCGCATCATTTGCATCATACTTTGCATAAGCACAAAACATATAAAAAAAATGAAAAAAAATTGTACATAAATAAGATAATAAAAGATTAGATAGTGAAAAATTATATCCAAAAATTGGAAAAATTTAAGAAAACCAAGAAAATTAGAAGTTTTCTTAAACGAACTAGTAATAAGTAGTTATGGGCCGTTGTCCCGAGGGTTAGTAAGATGAAAGAAGTCACTAATCTGAGGATAAGAATAAGTCTGAAAAATAGTTCCTATTCTGGAAGCCAAACATTTGAACGTTGATACCCTACTATACGCACTTACACACGTCTTGAAACTCGGGATAGTAGAGGATACCTTGAAATGCTCTTGTCTAAAAGCCAAAGTATGAAGGAAATTATAAATGAATAAAATATAAAATGGTGTTAAGAAAAAAATGAACACTGGTTTTGTTATCGCCAAGGCAGCAATAAAAAAATACAGCGAGGGTGCTTCATCACCTAGTGCCTTAAACCAACTGGTCTGGGAGTCACTGCTAAGTCTTAGGTGGTGCAAGACGAGGAAAAATACTAAAACACCTAATCAACAAGCACATGAGTAATCGGTCGGTTAGTACCTCAAGAAGTATTAACGGTCGTATGAAAAATGTGTGAGCAAATCCATCTAAATATTCATCAATTAAAAAAGTACTGAGGTAGATGGACAAGAGTATGATAGCTTGAATTGAATTCTCCGAGTGTAGGGATGTCTTTTACACACACGTAAGGGTATATGATCGATGTTTGGAAGAAAAATAGGAATGAAGAATAAAGACGATGTTTTATTGGGGGATGCTGTGGTTTCTGACATCTTTTCATGACTATTAAGATAGGGCTCATGATAACCAAAAAGCTAGTGTAGTTGGAAACTCTAATTTTCAAAGTCTTTCTTTTACAATTCTTATCTTTACATGTAACTTTCACGGTCTTCCTTTTATTATTGGATTTTATGGGTGCAATCCGCTGAAAACCCTCAGAAGACAACACTCCTCCTACTAGGGACACCTAAAGGTTTAAAGGCTTGTTGTACGTGCTCAGTGCAATCGTGTTGCCTACGAAAGTGTGCTAGTTAGTTTTTCTATTTCTTTATTTTCTCCTTCTCTTTCTAATAAAAAAAGTTTGCTCAAGACGACAAAAATTAAGTTTGGGGGAATTTGATCAGTCGAAAATATTGCATTTTTAACACATCAATTTCCCTACTATTTGCAATCATCTAAAGGTGTTCGGTATGAATATAGCACATATTAGCAATTTGTCTGCAAAATACCAAATAACATGTGTTATAAATTATAATCGGCATTTTGTGGGAAATTGCGTGTTTATTATTGCACACATGATCTTTGTATATCGCAACACTTGTCTCGAGATTGTGTGCAGGAAATTCCAGGAAAAAGAACCGGAACGGCTAAAAGTGCTAATAAAATACGCCAAGTCAAAGACTTGAGATCTGGCAGAAATCAAGAAAGAAACATAGGATTCCAGACATCAGATAAAGACCCTAAACCCAACAGAAGAATCCCCTGGAAATTGCATGCAGTACTTCACCAACATGGCCGCGGATCCGCAGCCGAATCGGCCGAGTTGCCGCGGTTCTGCGGTCTTGTTAACTCATCAGTGAATCAAATTTCTCCACGTGGCTTATTGTAACGGACTCAGCTTCCAGAAGACACTCAAAGACCACGTGGCTTCTTCCAGAAGGCTCTGCATAACAAACTCACTGTAGAATATTCCTTGCAACAACCTTATTCTAGAAGGCTCTCTCAAAGACCACGTGGCTTCTTCCAGAAGGCTCTGCATAACAAACTCACTCTAGAATATTCCTTGCAACAACCTTATTCTAGAAGGCTCTCTCCAACAACCTTCTTCTAGAAGCCTCATTATAACAACCTTCTTCTAGAAGCCTCCTTGTAACAAACTCATTCTAGAATATTCCCTCTAACAAACTCATTCTTGAAGGTTCTCTCTAACAACCTAGATTTGGAGGGAAGATTCAAATGAGGTGGTTATAAAAAGAGATCTAGATCTAGGGTTTGGAGGTTGTTGAAATTGGAGGGAAAAATTGTAGATCCAAATCAAATCTAAATAAAATTGAGTGACACAATTTGATCCAAATCAAGATCTATCGAGTGCCGAGCCAAAGCAAGCATCCAACGAGCCTTTTTGAAGCAACGCCGATCTTCATCCGAGCAAGTGATCTACGACGATCAGCGACTCACGAAGACGATGCGAAGCTAGTTCGACGATCGAGTTCTCTCCTCAATTCTTGTAGTCTTTGAGTGAATTGTAACGAAACGTTGAATAATAAAAGGTGAAAATTCTTGATCTTGTTTTTTTTACATTTGAGCATTATGAAGAGTTCTCAATTCTTGATTGTTTCCTTTTTCAGGATGTTTGAGTGAAAACTCCGCTTGTGGAGGAATCGAGAAAATAGATAGATGATGATGATTAAATTCTTGAACGATTCTTAAGTCTTATGAGTTTTGTAAACTTTAGGAAATTGAATCATCGACAACCTAGCTTCGAGCGAGATGCTTTCTTGAATTTTTTCGCTCCAAATTATAGATCAATGATCGATGATTGAATTTCCTAGAGGCTAGAATTTGAATGCTAATTAATGAAAGGACAAGGGATAGAAGGAGAAACCCTAGTTTCTTCAAGAGATCCCTAATTCTCGTTGATCATCATCGATCTAGCAACAAATCATCGATAGATAAGAATTTGTAATCATCAGTCTTCATCATCACTATCGATTGGATCGATTCCTACAAGCCTCTTTATAAATCTTGATAATTCATTCGATTTGGACATCTTCTTGAACTTTATTGATTCTTGATTTTAGATCTAGTTCTTTACGATTCTTGAAACTAAATTTCACAATTCTTGAATCAATTTTCTTGCAATTTTCTTTTATCTTTTCATTTTGACTCATCTGAGCAAAACACACATCTCAGTGGACGATCTGTATTCATTAACGCACTACATCGACACCGTTAATTGATTGCGGTATAGATTTCTTTGGTTGTGAAACATCTTATATACGACATCGAAATAAATGATCAATCAATGCCCTAGAGGCCATTATTGTATCATACTGATTTGTATATTACTTAATGGAAACTTGGGATATACACGGATATAGTAACAGTCTTGCTCGAAATGGTAGTATGCTACCTGGTTTGTTTCTACCTCAATATGTGTATGTGCTTTTTAGCATATCGCTTATACATATTGGAGAGCCCTTAGGATCTTTGCTTGATTACCAGCGTTATGATGGCGATCACACTAGTGGGGGCTGGGTAGTCTATAAGCACATCCTATACAGGTCCCTAGTCATAGGATTATTGAGACGGAGCATCGATACTCCAGAGTATAGTAGTGTATAGGCTTCTCATCCCAGTAAGGGAGATGGTCTGTCCCACAGCCATTAGTACGTCGTACTTGAGATAGTATGCAGGTGCTCAATAGGTTATGAGTACACTGGACAGGACTCGCCGGGAACTGTTGGTGGGTATTATACCTATCGTCAGGTAGCAGTTTCCAGGTGACATGAGTACAGCTTAGTCCGTCGACTTGACACTGATTTTTCGCCTCGAGTGTGTTCCATCTGTACTTTGATTACTACCCTACCACGGCTCAAAGGAGTCGTGCAAACAAGTAGTAGTTGGGTGCAGTCCCGAAGCATTTGGAGGCAGTGGCGGTTAGATAAGATTCGTCTCTCCCGGTACTGGGGGTTGATATCACGCTGTGTTCGAAAGGCTATTACACAAAGTCCTTGGCCAAGGCAAGTGAGAATTACTGGTAGGTACTCCAGTAATTTCTCAGGGTGTTTTGGGCTATACTCTGACACGACTTATCGCGTTGTTAGGGGTCTGATGTTTACCGTCCCCCTAGGCCCGATATGCGATACTCTTAGACGAACAGACCGGACTGTACGGAGATTGTCACAGATAGGCTCAGTAGGAGTTCGGATGAGTTAGCTCATCGGCCTTCTTATCAACACATACCTGGGTAGCCGTTACGTGCAGCTTATAACTCTTGCGGCTTGTGGTTAAACCCACTGCCAGCATAGTGTCGAGTTTTTAGAGTCCCACATAGAGGGTTTCCCTGCACCGGGCAAAAGGTGTAGAGGCCGTATGGTTTTACAGCAGGGCTTCGATCACTTACGTGTACTTGTGCACGTATGATGATCGGGCAGATAATACTGGTGGGCTTTGGTTTAAGCCGGATTCTAGTATTATATTGATGGATTGTTTTCGTCTCTTTGTGTTCGTATTCTTCGGAACGCGGATGCGGGTATGTATATACGGATGATGGGCGTTCTCGTAATTTCTCGGGAAAGCTTCTAGAAGGAAATGCCAAATTAGTGTTTTGATTTTCTTTATGAAATAAAACCTAATTTGGGTAGAGAAATGAGGTGGAGATATTTTCTTGGATGGATACGACTCATCAATTGACAAAATAGATATTTGTGAACCATAGATATTTTTGTGAGATATTATCTCATCAATAATTCACATGGTTCATTATTCATCACAAATGAGAAGTCATTTCTTCATCCAAGCTCTCTTCTCCTCTCTCATTTTCTTCAAGTGACCTTCTTCTTCCTCATAACCCTAAACCTCTCATGAGTTGAGAAACCTAGGGTTCTAAGAGACAAATCACTCCATCTTCTCACTCTACACCACCTAGGACTTCTAGTTTAGCAAACTAGAAGCCGTAGTTACCTCGGATTTGAGGTAGGAGCTCGGGCTATAGACTCTCGGGTGGATCGTCTTTGACTCGAGGAGGCCGTCGAGGTTGCCCGATCCGTTTTCGATCCTTGGAGCTGACGACGAGGTGGAGGACAATGAAGATGACCCGAAGGACTTGGTAACGTGAGGTATAAATTTCATCCGAGTAGTTAAACATCATTGCAAGTTAGCTAGTTAGGGTTTAGTATCGATCCTAGAGTTCAAGTCGGTGTTACGTGCTTTGAAAAATCATTTTTTGTATATTTCGCCTCCCCGCGAACACGACATCGACTTGCAAAAAGATACCCTTAGAGTTCTTTGGGTATCCCACAAAGTTACACAGTACCGAGCTTGCCTCGAGCTTATCCGCATGCTGCTTTTTTACAAAAGCTGGACATCGCCATATCTTTAGATACTTAAAGATAGGGTTTCTTCCCACTCTACATCTCATATGGTGTGGTAGGCAATGACTTAGTAGGAACCTTGTTCAAAAGATATGCAGCTGATTCTAGTGCATAACCCTATAAGGATCGCGGTAACTGAACATTATTCATCATGGAACGTACCATATCCAATAAGGTTCGGTTCCGCCTTTCCGATACATCGTTGTGTTGTGGTGTGTATGGAGGAGTAAGCTGAAAGAGAATTCCATTCTCTTTTAAGTAATCCAGGAACTCGGCACTTAAGTATTCACCACCTCGATCAAATCTAAGTGTCTTGATACTTTTGCCAGGTTTTTTTCCACTTCATTCTTGTATTCTCGGAATTTCTCAAAGGCCTCAGATTTATATTTCATCAAGAATATATGTCCATACCTTAAGAAATTATCCGTAAAAGTAATGAAGTAGGAATAACCACTTCTTGCATGTGTAGACATTGGACCACACACGTCGATGTGTATGAGTCCCAAGAGCTCACTGGCTCTTACCCCGTGTCCAGTGAACGGAGTCTTTGTCATCTTTCCTTTGAGACATGATTGACAAGTTGCATAGGACTGATATTCAAACGGATCCAAATATCCTTCTTTATGTAACTTCGTCAACCGTGTTTCATTGATGTGACCCAGTCTACAATGCTATAAGAAAGCCTTATTTAATTTTAGAGACTTTCTTTTAAGTGTGTTCTGGACATTGAAAATCTGAGCTTGATTTAATACGTATATACCGCTATCTAGTGTACCAGACCCAATTAAAGCTTGATTAAGGTGGATGTGGACAACATCGTTTACAAATGTAAAATCATAAGCTTCTTTAGATAGTAAAGATACAGAGATGATATTACATGCCAAACTACGTACACACAAACAGTTACGCAAAATCAAAATCATCCCACTTGTCAATCTTAGGTGATATTCCCCTACGGATACAACATCCACGCTCATTCCGTTAGAAACCGTGAGAGTCATATCACCTGCCTTGATAACTCTATGGTTTCTCAGAGCCTGCAATGAATTACAGATATGAGATCCTGATCTGGTATCCAGTACCCAGGAAGTAGAGTTAATTGACAGACAGTTTTCAATCATAAACACACCTGAAGCCGAAGCCACAACGTGTTTTGAATCCTACTTTCTGGCTTTCCAAGCCATGCATTCCTTCTTCCAAGGCCTTTTCCCGTGACAATAGAAACATTCCTCCTTCCCTACTGCCAGCCCCGAAACCTTTGCCCTGACCTTTCCCTCTACCTTACTGACACCGCCGTTCAGCTTGGTGGAGGACTTCTTCTTCTTCCCCTTGGCTTTTGCGTTGGATATAGAAGAGGAAGATTCCCTAATAAGCAGAGCGGGTGTCTCACTGGATTTCTGTAGTGTGCCCTCAGCACTTCTCAACATGTTGAGGAGTTCTGGAAGTGAAACTTCCTTCCCTTGAATGTTGAAATTCAAGATAAGCAGGGCGTAGGTAGAAGGGAGGGACTATAGAATCAAGTCAGTATATAACTCATTCTCCAACGTGGTCCCAAGATCCACGAGCTCTTCAATATAGCTAATCATCTTGAGAACGTGGTCCCCTACTTATGACCCGACTGCCAATCTCGTCTGAAATAATTTTTTCGAGGTCACATATCTTGCGATATGAGATTGCTCTCCATATAAATCCTTAGTATGGAAGAAGATGGAAGCTAAGTCCATCTTCTCGTGCCGCCTCTGGTGTTCATTATCCATTGAGGCTAACACAAGGCACTTAGCTCTCGCACTGTCTATTTCCCATGTCTTGCGGATTTCAACATCCGCGATGGTGGAATCTGGACTTGGGATGGCGGGGGCTTTGGTAGTAAGGAGGTTGCCCAGCTTGTCATAGGTAATGTCCATCTGGATATTCCTTAGCCAATCTTTATAGTTTGGCCCAGTCAATTTATCATTATCTAGAAGTAACTTAAGCCCGGTCATTTTGGTCACTGCAATTAGGAGAGAGAAGAAACACTCAACATGATACTCTTGCAAATTTAGATTGGTTATTAGTTTATCTAAATAGGATGGCTCCCACTATTCCTCGAATCGTCCTTCAAACCATAAAAGAAGAATTAGTCAGGATTAATCTCACCCTACAATTCTTGCTTAACTTTTCGGCCAGGCTAGTGTTAGTACTTCGAGGGAGGTTATCCAATGCTTTCGCGAAATTCCTTAATTACATAACCTCTTTTCCTTGGAGGCGTAGCCCCGCTAACACCGTTCTAGGAACCTACTTGGTTTATAGTATTGATTGTTTAGTGGAAAAAATCTCCCGAAGAGTAGCGGATACGCACAGCAGGATCGGGATCCAAATATCATTGTGTGACAACCTTGAAGGATTCCTACCAAAATCATCACGCTCCAAATGGTATGCAACACTAGCAATTTTCATTTTCCTTTGAAACTCCCGATGTGGATTTTTGCCCCAGGCGCTTATGACCTTGACGAAAGCCAACATATCATAAGACGCAAGTCAAGTTCTACCCGTCATTATCCAGGTTAATTTGAACCCATCCGTACAAACCCTTGATGAAGGCCAAAATAGCTGTACGACTGTCTCAAATCAATGCATATATCTATACTATAGATGAATACCCAGCAGCTACCAATCACTATGCCTTGGCGAAGGTCAAAATACAAAGCTTGAATACTACTGAATACCCATCTGAAATGACGGAGGGCTACGGATGGTTTCGGCGAAACCTTGAACGTAATGAACTTGATATAGTCGAAAGAACCATGATAGCTTTTAAAAGAAGTGGTTTAGGCTCCGCATTTAAAAATTGTTTTTTCAAGAAAACCGAGTGGTTTTGAAACCGTTCCAATGATTTAAACTTTGGTTTGTTTTCCTTGCATTAATCAATATTAATGCGGTCCCATCATTTAACCCTATCATTACGGAAAAGAAATGAAAATAGAACGTACGCTTATGCCATCCGCATTCGCCATGGGGCCCGTTACTTAACTAACGGCAGAGCGGGGGCTGGACTAGCGCGGGGGCAAAACATAAGCAACGTTTATATATATATATAGCCATTCGTCTCACGTAATAATAGGCATTCCAGATCACACATCACAGATGAATATATTGGATATACTAGGAATTCCGTGTTTCGTTTTAGTCTAGAATGAAAGACGGATTCTACGGTCGTAATGAATAGCCAAACCCTACCCTAGACCCCTACGGTTGCGGTAAACTACCCGCCAAATTCCCGAAGTGAAGCAACCTCCCTCAATAAAATAACAAGGCCACTCGGCACTTTAAGAACCCGGTAGTTTGTGCACCCCACCTTGGATCTATCCTAGGTGCAAGAAAAAGTAAATGAAATAATACAACGGTGGCTACAAGCTCAACCCGGATGTGCCCCGCAAAAATAATATTACACCAATTTACAACTTTACATGAATGATAGAAAAGAAAACACTACTCTCACATCCCCGGCTATTCATCCACGACGATTCAATACTTCATATACACAAACCATCACAATACAGTTATGTGCAACCCCCACTAATCAACATATAGCGATTAGCAGACGTTTAGCAACACATATATTAACACAGAAACACCTATTAGCTAAGAACCTAGAATTTCGATCGATAATATTTATCTGTGTTTACCCCATGCACAAACCAGTACACAAACAATCTGGGTAAAAACCAAATATACCAAAAATCATAATTTCAAGAACCAAAACCATAAAAGAAATTGAGAGCAACTCAGCCACAACTCGGCGGCGGTTCGGCCGCCAAATGACCTATTTGGCGACGGTTCCGCTTCAAAGTTGATGAGTTAGGTGCTCAGATTTTTTTTCTAGATCTTAGAAATGCCTGCATGTATTTTTAAGGTCACTGAAATAATTTTTTGAACAGTTTTTAAAAAATCGACAGCAAGCATATCTCGGAAATTTAATTTCGGGTATTTTTTCGTCAATGGAAGTTCTAATCACTTACTAACAAGCTAGTTAAGGTTTAGTAAACTTTGATACCACTGTAATTCGATGTCGCGCACCCCACGCACTTGTCGGGAGGCGGAATTTACAAAAAACGATTTTCTTACTTCGCAACACCGATTTTAATTCCAAGATCTTTATGGAAACCTTAACTAGCTATATCTACTAGGAGCTTCTAACTACTATGTTAGGGTTTATACCTCCTTGTTTACAAGTACTTCGGGTCTTCTTCTTCTCCTCCTCTTCTTGAGCTCCTCGAAGATCCGGATCGCGCTTGATTGTCGGCCTCCTCGTGTCGAAGATGATCCACCCTAGAGTCTATAATTCAAGCTTCAACCTCTAAACCGAGGTAACTAAGGTACCTAGTTCGCTAAGCTAAGTAGCTTAGAAAATGTAGAGTGTCTAATGGAGTGTCTAATCTCAAATGACCTAATGATTAACAACTCAAGTGAAGGTTTTAGGTCTTGAGGAAGAAGGAGAGAAAAATTGGAGAGAGAAAGTGAAAATGCAAATGAGTTAGTGAATAGGCAAGTGATGAATGGCTCCTACACTCATCTCACTCAAGCATGCAATATTGTCAAATTGAAAATATCAACCATGCTTGAATAGTGAGTCCAAACCAATAAAATAAAACAATAAGCCATGCTTCACTCCATGCCTCAAATATTTCCAATTTCCAGCTCATTAATCTATTTCCATAAATAGATAAATCCAAATAATGAAGTGTCTCCTTCTAGAAGCGTCTCTTGTGAAATTACAAGAATGCTCTCACCGTATATACATACCCGTATTCGTATTCCGAAAAATATGAATACAATGAGATAATAATAATCCAATAATATAATACTAGAATCTGGCTTAAACCAAAGTCCACTAGTATTATCCGTCCGAACAACATCCGTGTAGCCAGTACACGTATATGATCGGAATCCTGCCGTAAAATCATACGGCCTCTACATCGTTTCGCCCAAAGCAGGGAAACCCTCTGTGTGGAACTCTGAAGACTCGAAAGTATGTTGGCAGTGGGTTTAACCACAAGTTCGTCAGCGGCACTAGCTGTGCATAACGACTACCCAGATATCTGTCGATAAGAAGGCCGATGAGAAAACTCATCCGAACTCCTACTGAGCCTATCTGTGACAATCTCCGTACAGTTTGGTCTGTTCATCTAAGATACTCGCATATCGGGCCTAGGGGGATGGTAACTGTCAGACCCCTAATAGCACAATAAGTCATGCCGGAGTAGAGCCCAATATACCCTGAGAAACTACTGGAGTACCTACAAGTAAATCTCGCTTGCCCTGGCCAGGGAATTTATGTAATGGCTTTTCGAACACAGCGTGATATCAACCCCCAATACCGGGAGAGACGAATCCTATTTAACCGCTACTGCCTTCAAGTGCTTCGGGACTGCACCCAACTACTACCTGTTTGCATGACTCATTAGAGCCGTGGTAGGGTAGTAATCTAAGTACAGTGGGAACACACTCGAGACGAATAGTGATGTCAAGTCATCGGACTAACCTGTATTTATACCACCGAGGAACTGCTACCTGACGATAGGTATAATACTAACCAACAGTTCCCAACGAGTCTGTCTAGTGTAACTCATAACCCAAAGAACACCTGTATACTATCCCCGGTATGACATACCAATGGTTGTGGGACAGACCATCTCCCTTGCTGGGGTGAGAAACGTATACACTAGTCTACTTTATGCTGGCTATAGTGCCCTCAAGTCAATTATTGTAATCGCAGGCACGCGATTGTGGTGATTGAGGGAGGACCTATACGGATAGAACAGTCTTACTCAAATTGATAGTATGCTATCTGGTTTGTCTGTGTCGTCATGTACATGCATTATGTGGTATTACATATCACTATTACATGTTGATAGAGCCCATAGGATTCTTGCTTGATTACCAGTATAATGATGGTGATCATATACGTGAGAGCTGGGTGGTCTATAAGTACATCCTTAAAATGTCCCTAGTCGAGGGAGTATCGAGACTGGGAATCGATACTCCGGAGTAGACTAGTGTATACTTATTGAGACCCCAACGAAGGGCGGTGGCCGGTCTCACAAGCCATTGGTGTCAGTTAATCACCTAAGATAGTATACAGGTGCTCATTAGGTTATGAGTACACTAGACGGACTTGCCGGGAACATACTAGTTGGTATTATATCTATTGTCAGATAGCAGTTCCCAGGTGACATGTGTATAGGATAGTCTGTCGACCTGAGATCGTCATTTGTCTCATGTGAGTTCCCACTGTACTTGGATTCCTACCCTACCACGGCTCAAAGGAGTCATGCAAACAGGTTTTAGTTGGGTACAGTCTCGAGCCACATGGAGGCAGTGAGCGGATCGTCGGATATTTGTCTTTCCTGGTATTGGGGGTTGATGTCGCGCGGTTCATAGGTGGCCATCACCAGAAATCCTTGGCCAAGGTAGTCGAGAATTACTGATTTGGATCAGTAGTTTCTCAGTGGGTGATGGGCTTCATACCGACATGAAATATTGCGTTATTAGGGGTCAGACTTTATCCACCCCCTAGACTCGGTATGCGATACTCTTAAATGAACAGACCGAACTGTACGGATATTGTCAGTAACAGGCTCAGTAGGGGTCGGATAAGGTTGCTCATCGGTCTTCCTTTCTCTCAATACGTGGGTAGCCATTACGTATAGCTAGTGTCGCTGACGTGCTTGTGGTTAAACCAACTGCCAGCGTATTGAAGAGTGTTTAGAGTCCCACACAGAGGGTTTCCCTGGTTCTGGAAAAATGATGTAGTAGCCGTATTGCATACGTGCAGGGTTCCGATCGATTGATTGTACTATGTACCAGGACTTTAGATCAGACAGTTGATAATACTGGCCGACTCGGGTTTGAACCGGATTATTAAATCAGGTATTGATTTAATAATTTGTGTATATATATTTCGATATATATATTCTAGTATTATGTTTTTTGTGTTATTCTATCTCTTCGGGTATTCGAATTTCGGTACGAATACAGGTATGTATATACAGTAGAATGTAATCCGTACTTTTCCGGAAAACATTCTAGAAGGTGGACACCTCATTTTGGGTTTGACCATTTAGTTCAAATGGATAATGAGGTGGATATTTGGAGAGAGGGGAGTATGGTGAGAACCATGCTTGTATAGTGTGCACAAATGAATTATTAATTCATTTATGCAAACTATTCAAGCATAGGCTTGATATTAAATTCAAAAGAAATGTTTTACAAAACCTAGCATGTGAATTTCTCTCTTATGGATGGCTCATTCATTCTCACTTGATTTTTCTACTCTCACCATTAGCTTCACTCTCCTCTCTAGGTTTTTCATAAGTTCCTCCACCTTCAAGCTCAACATCCTCTCTACAATCTCATGAGTTGAGAATCAAGGGATGCGATGAGATGGATAAACACTTAGAACACTCACTACATCCTAGACATTCTAGATTAGAAACCTAGAATCCTTAGTTGGTTCACTTGCTGTTGATGTGGAGCTAGAGCCAAGAGCTGCATCTATCGGGTGGATCATCATCAACGAAGGAAGACCGACGGCCAAGTTCAATCGAGCACCCCTTAAGGAGCTAAGGAAGATGATGGAAGACCGAAGGACTTGGTTCGTTCGGTATAACTATTCTAACCTTGTAGTTTAGCTTTAATAGTTTGCTAGTATTGGTTTATGCTTCGATCTTGGGTGGTTTCGTTAGCGCCAAGTTTTTTAAAATATCGTTTTTGTTCCGCACCGGCCACGGTAGATGGCCAGGGAGCTGGCGCAACCGAACATGGTATCAGAGCCACCCGATAAGCTATTACTAGCTAGTTTGCACAAGGTTAAAATCTCGATCGACTAATTTTTCCGAATCGTTTTTCCATGTTGACATGCTTGTTGCCGATTTTCAAACTTGTTCAAAAAATCTTTCAGAGCATCTTAAAAATACGTGCAGGCATTTATAGGGCACCAAACGAAATTTGAACACCTGAACCCATAACCTTGCCACGGAACCGCGACATATCATGTGCATTGGCCGCGGTTGCGCGGCGGTTTCATGGTCTTTCTGTGCGAAATTTCATCTGGCACCCTATTACTTGGGAATATGATTTTTGTGATATATGGTTTTGGCCCAGATTTGTTTGAGTGATGGTTTGCATTTGGGGCCAATGTGGAAAAGTTTAGTCGATCGAAATTTTACATGTGTATTTATCAGTACATGTTTTAGCATATGCGGCCGTGAATGTTATTGTGCGGTACAACCCGTCTAATTGCTATATGTTTTTTTAGATGGGTTTGCGAACATGACATTCATATTGATATTCTGTGATTGTGCTGATATTGTGGTTGGATTGTCGTGGTGGATAGCCAGTGGTGCAATGGTAATACAGTTCAGATTCATTTGTATATTTGTTATTGCGGGGCGAGCGTCCAACATGTGGACTGCCGTCTCTGCCAGATTATATATTCATTTATTGGGGCACGACCAGGTTGGGGTCGATGTCGCTATTGTATATATACTTTTCTTTTCTGTACTAGGATTATCCCGCGGTGGAGTGCACGAATAGCCGAGTAGAGGGTAACGGGCCCGCATCTTATGGCGTTGAGACAGAGGGGGCCTTACTCCAGAATTGGCGAGCTATTCGTCGCACTCGTAGGGGGTATAGGATGACCCACGGATGGGTGCTCAAGTTACCGGATTCTGTGAAGTGCTGTGTGGCCTATTGACATTATTGATTGGGGTTGCCTCACTTCTGGAATTGGTGGGTAACTTACCGCGCTCGTAGGGGTCCATGTTATTATTGCACGGGCTATCCACACGAACGGAAACGTCGGGTCTCATTAGCGTCTCAAATAAAACCCGAGGCTCCAAGATTATCCACCATTATGTGCTGCTTGTTGATGTTTTGTGATGTTGCTTATATCATGCCTGGCATGAATGTTATACACACACACACACACAAACACACTAGTAGATGTTGTATATGTTTTGCATCCGCACTACTGCAGCCCCCGCTCTGCAGTTAGTTAAGTAACCTAACGGTGCATGACGGGTCGCCGTGGCGAATGCGGATGGCATATACATACATTTTATTTTCGTTCCTTTTTCTGGTGTGATATGGATTAATTGATGGGACTGCATTAATTCTGATTAATGCAAAGAAAAATAAACCCAAATGATGTTTTTGGAACCAAATTTTCAAAAACTGTTATTACAAGACGTTTCCTTTTGCTTTGCACAGCGGTATTTGGTTCAGAATATTCAGCACCTCATTCGACGAGGCAAGAGCCGAGATCCCCTCGTCGGGAGTAACCTCTTGGGCAATAGTTCGCGTCATCATAATAATTTCACTATAGTCGATTCTTTTGCTTTGCATCATGGTATCCAGTTTGGAATATCCCGCACCTCATTCGATGAGGAAAGAGCCGAGATCCTTTCACAGGGAGTGACCAATTTAGCAAAAGTTTACGCCACTATATATTTGTAAAACCGCTCGGGTTCCTTCAACGATATCAAGTTCATTATGTTAAAGGTTTTTCGCCAAAAACCAGCGTAGCCCTCCATCATTTCAGATTAGTATTGCTTAGTATTCGTGCTACGTATGTCGTGCTCAGCCGAGGCGTAGAGTTCGGTAGCTATGTAGTGCTTTTCTGTTGCATGGTAATGCGATTGGTTAGGATTGTCGTACAGTCATTTTGGCTCAGTCAAGGACTCGTACAGGTGGGTCTAATGCAATTAAGATAATGACGGGTTGAACTTGATTATGACCCTTTGATATGTTGGCTCAGTCAAGGTCACTTGGGTCCTAGGGGTAAAAACTATATCGGGAGTTTCAAACATACAGGAAACTTGTCAGACATGTGCATACCTTATGGAGTGTGGTGACTTGAGTGGATTCCATCAAGTTATCATGCGATGATAGTTGGATCCCGATTCCTACTGATGAGTAGGTATTACTCCTCGGGTGATTTTAGATGATCCCGACCAATTCTCCTTTTAGGGTTTGGGGGAGAATTTGAGGAAACGGCGGGAGCCATTTTGATTAGATAAAGTGATTAACCAATCTAATCTAGATTAGAGTGCACGCTGAGGGTTTCTTTTCTCTCTCTCTCTCTGGCAGCGACCATGGCCCGACCTCAAACTAAAACTAATGAACCAAGTTAACCGAACCTTCTTAAAACACTTTGGCTTTTGAATTATCATTTAGTCGCATATATCCCTGCTACTCCTACTTTCCCTTTGCATTTCTCCGGAATATTCCGTATCACTATGAAGATTCATATTTCTTAGGTATGTCATCGTATAGTTACATACGAACTCAAAGAAACTTATTTCGGTTCGAAGATGGTTTCCGGTTCTGAAGAAATTGAATAGGATTATTCGGTTGTCTTTTCTCTTTACCTTCTCTCAGGTTGTGAGGGCTCCTAGTATTAGGAGAGTACACCTATTGTGTTTATTGGATAGTCTTCTTCCAAACCTTTGGCAGGTGACGAAAGGTAGGGAAGGAAGAAAATCAATTAGCCTAAGTATGGTGTACAGAAGGTAATAAGTAAAGACATATAAAGAGATTAGAATGAGGGCAAAGAAAATTGCGACTGCTATCATTCACGACGAAACATCGTATACCCCTGCCACTTCTGTATCACTTTTGCATTTCTCCCGAACACTCTGTATCACTACGAAGATCCACATTTCTTGGATATTTCATCGTATAGTTACATACGAACTCGAAGGAACTTGTTCCAGTTCGAGGATGGATTCTGGTTCTGGAGAAATAGAATAAGGATTATTCAGTTGTCTTTTCTCTTTACCTTCTCTCAAATTGCGAGGGCTCCTAGTATTAGGAGAGTACACCTATTGCGCTTATTGGATAGTCTTCTTCCAAACCATAGGCATGTGCCGAAATATTGGGAAGGAAGAAAACCAATTAGCCTAAGTATGGTGTACAGAAGGTAATAAGTAAAGACATATAAAGGGATTGCGGTGAAGGTAAGAAAGTATACGGTTATTGTCATGGATCTGGATAGTGGAAGAAGCATTACTAGGAATATCCGGCCACACCTTCGAAACATTTTCATGTTTCAGTTTTACTGTGCGGTGTTAATTGAAAACTGTTTTCCCAATCAGATTCTGACTCCAGGGTATGTATTTACCAGATTTGATTCTCACATCTGTTTGGCGTCATAGATGGTGAGTGGGAGTAAGATGTTGGGAATTGGGTGATTAGATCCTCTGTATATCGGAATTCTTTGTAATTGGTGATATTTGAGGAAATCACCTGGGTTTTGCCTGACGGCAAATATTTGGTTTAGAATATCCATCATTATGCACCAATTTCAAACTGATATATCTGTACGTTTATTTTATAAAGTGAGATATAATTTTTTGAAATTATGTCTATGGCATTTACCTATATCAATTGAAGGTTAGGTAAGGTGCATTCAACAGCGGTGTAATTTTTCTTAACCATAGCACAGTTTTCAACCTACAACGCACAGAGTTTGAGTTATTAAACTCAGTGGACTTATACAGAGTATTGTGTGTTGTCCGGTGTCCGTTGGGAAAAAGGGGTTGGTACTCGTACTATATTCTGTTTACTCATGACTTCTCTAGTTTTAGACAAATATTTCGTTGAAATAAAGGGTCCAGACTTTGAGAAGATATAGGTATAAGAATAAAGTAGAGAACCATATGTTGCAAGTATCAGGATTCTTCAAGATGATCGAATATGTAGATACTTGTGTTAGGTATTCTGTTGTAAGTAATAGTTTTGAGAACTTGTTTCTCTTTCAGGTTACTCATACGTGGGAGCATTCCTTAATGAGTAATGCTGCTTGGCCTCCTACCATCTAGTTGATATGCACTGGAAACGGCTGTATGTATTTTGAATCTGATTCAAATTAAATTAGTGTCTTTGTTTCTATATTGGATATATAGAATGGATTCATATCTTAACGATATTAAGGTATATAGAGTTATCCGGTTTATGCTTAAAACCAAAATCCGGATAAACTCTAGGCACATTTCAGTAATGGCAGTTTGTGGGTTATCCCGGGCTTTGACGAAGGTTAACATTCTACCATCTGGAAGATCAATAGTTATATTGTTCTTGACTCGCCACAGTTTTAGTAAAATGGATTCTTTTCAGAAAACATTAGTGGGAGTATGGTAGAACTGGAATTGATTCCAGAACCACAAACAATTACTGAAAATTTAGTAGAATCTAAAGATTCAATTGGATTCGACATTCCATTAGCCACTCCGCAGATTTGGTGGGTAACCTCAGGCACCCAAGAGGTACTTCGGTCTCCTCAAAGATAGTGACAGTGAGGTTTTTTATTACCCAAACTTGTCACTGTTGTTGTTCTAGACAATGAGATCTGGCAGGAGGATAAGTATAATGTCGTTCTAAACTAGCTTCAGAAATGCACGTGTATATGACTCTGCCAGAGGGTTATTATAGTCAGTAGGAGCGGCGGAAGCATAATAGGAAAGTAGCTTATGTCTATTTATAGACTAAAGCAGGCACATCGGAGATAGATCATCTATTTTTGATGTGACAGTCATAGAGTTTGACTTCATTAGAATAAAAGATGAATCTGGTAAGAAGGTAGTATGGAGTGATGTCCTGGTATTTAGATGACATGCACTTAATAGGAAGAGATCTTCATATACTACGATCGGTTATAATATGGTTGTCATAAGGTGTTTTCTCCACATATGATCTGGATAAAATATTAAGGATTCTGGTGACTAGATCTAGATTTGGGAAGTGTCCCAATTCGGGTACTTGAAACTATTCTAAAGTGTTTTAGAATGGTCGACTCCTGACGTGGTGGTGTACCCGCAGGTGATGGAGTCACCCTCTCTAAAGAGATGTCTTCTAGATTGATGAGGAGAGAGATTTGCATGATTAGCATATCACTTGCTTAGACAATTGAGTCAATCATGAGATGTCAAGTACCATACCAGATATTGTTTTTGCACTAGCTGCAATAAGTATATATTAATCTAATTCTGGAGAAACGTTGAGAAGCAGTTATGAACATAAGTGGATGTTCTTAGAATATGGTAACGGCAGCCTCCTTCAGGAGGCGGTTATCATTTTAGGCTTCTAAGGTGACTTGGATGACGGAGTGACTATCAGAGTTATTGTTTTCCCTCTTTTGAGGGGCTGTATGTTGGACAGGTGGTCCAAACGGATACGGAGGAAGGCATGACGCATGATACTGTTTAAATTCAGTGGATGATACAGTCTAAGAAGTTTGTTGGATTTGGAGTTTATTTGTGAACTGGGTCCCATCAGATATCCAGACAAATTCTAAGACATGTATTGCTCATTTCGGGAGATAGTATTTCTCTGTGAAATTGAGATATAGAGAGATAAAGATAGAACCATTAGAGCGGATCCACTTACTGAGGCTATTTCTCGAATGAAATAGTTTCTGTCACGCCCCGCTTCCCGGTGTACGGTGAAGGGGACGCGACGAGGCCGCTACGTATTTACTCTAAAGTAAACACGCTAAGCATATCTAAGCAATATAAGTAAAATGACAAGAGACAATAGATATAATTGAACAACAACTTTATTTATTCACATTCTTTTTACAATACATCTGAAAAGTAAATACATGGAATGAAAAGCAATGCATAAATAGTGGCATAACAGAAATGAAAAATACAGAATGTAAATTTGTACAAGGAATCTAAAGCTCTAGGTCGTAAGCAAGCTGGTCCAAATTCTTGCAGGTGGGCTCGATCTCCAGTGAGTCCGAATCACCTGAAGACATTCCAAAGAAGAAGAAAGAGAATGTCGTCAGCGAACAAATCGCTCGTTAAGTCCCAAAGATGAGAGAGAAATAGAATAGACAGAGAGAGAATATAGCTTTTAAAGTTGTATTATATTGTTATAATGTTGTATTTAGTGTTAACGCCGTTATTTGTAGCTTGGTATAGAAGAGACCAGTGTATACGAGAGGAGTCTCACTAGACCAGAGACTATGGTATATATAGTACAAGGCTCCGTCAAAATACCCGGAACAACGACGATTGAATTCAGGTTAGGTGTCTTATACTTGCAGTCTCGTGCCACTTTTAATACCTTCCATACCAATCTATCCCTTATAAACCCCGCAATATCTTATTTGTATTGTTTGTATTGTATTGTCTTGTAAATTGAATTGTATAGATAGATGACTTGCCGAAACCATGATATCAGTAAATGGATATAACTGGAAAATCATGTAGATGGATGTATATCCATGGTTTGGTTCAGTCAATAAAGATTGAATAAATTGAATATATGGATTCATGGATTCATATTGAATTGTTGTATTGTAGATTGAATATATGGATTCATGGATTCATATTGAATTATTGTATTGTAGATTGTATATATATACTTGAATCTCATTCAAGTTAGATAGATTATATTGAGACTCAGTCTGAGTCAGGCAATTAGAAAAGAAATTTAATCCTGAATTAGGTTTTGGTGTTATCGGTAACCGCTGCACATGGACGGCAGGATTTGTGTCTATTTCAAAAACGATCACTCTGTTGATAACATCGTTTGGTAAGTTGTCTATCTTAAATAGGCAAGCACCCATATCTCCGGCTCCCTGAGGCTCAAGAGACTGGTCTCGCTTAAACCTATGTTTACTAGGGTCCTTATTGTAATTTAATATAACTTAAGGGGGTTTTATGTAAAAATAATTTTGTATAATTTTTAAAATACACCTCAAGTATTTTATTATCATCTTTAAAGTTTTTATTGATGTATATTTTATCATTGTGACATTTCTAGTGAATAAAACCTATTTTTCATAATATATGGTATTTATTTATAATATTGGAATTGTATGGTATTTTCTTATAATTGAGATGTTTTTCTTGAATTTTGGAAATGTGGAATATTATAGATATTAAAAATAGATATTTTGATATTAATTACATATATATTTATTTATTATTAATATAAGTTTTATTTATAATAGAAATCATATTTTCTAAAAAAATTGTATTTTTAAATCTTTCGAGACCGTATGCTCCTTGCGGAGGTCTGCATCTCACACTACTAAACCCGATAATGTGCGATAATTTGCACCATCTCAAACGGGTTCCCCGAAATGGGTTGTAGCGGCGCATTGCAAAGATTTGTTAAAAATACATATCTTGTAAAAAAAGGTTTTTATAAGTCGGAGGTAGTTATGTGTAAAATCGTATTTTCCCCAAAACTATGTTCCCAAATATCATCGTGCTATGTTACATATGAGTGTTGTGAGGAGGTAGGCCATTACCTCGTGAACTATCTAAAGGTATAGGAAGGGGTAATGATGTATATGTCGAAACTAAACTATATGATATTTTTCTGTAAAAGTGCTATAAAAATTGAAATATGAATTTTTTTAATATAAAACTTGTCAATATATTTTGTTAATGTTAATAGTCATGATGTAAGAGTTTTTTATTATTGTGTTTAAGAAAAATATGATTTTTAAGGAAAAACCGAATTGGAAGTCGGATTAACTCCACTTCCGTCGGGTTTTAGAATTCTAAGTTTTTAGAATAGTAAAGAGAAGGGGGAGAAGGGAATTACTGGATGATTGTAGGGTAGAGGACAGGAAAAAGAAGAAGTGGGAGGCGCCGGTGCGTCGTTTCGTCGCCGGAAACTGCTCGGATCGTCGTCGGAAGTTCGCCGGAACTTCGCCCTTTGCTAACTCCACTTGTACACAATAAGTCTATAGATTTTTTTTTGAGAGTTTGGACAGAGATTTGGAAGTGAGGATGGGTGAGTTTATGTGTGGTATTTATAAGAAAAATTATGGTTTAGGGTAGATGAAAGGGTGTGATAAAAATTGTATTAAAATGTATTAAATGTATGATTTAAATTGTTCTGTAAATGTGCAGGGGAATTAAACCATACAGGGGTTATGGGGAGTTAAAAAAGACAGAGAAACAAAAAAGAAAAATCGGATTTGGGGCTGAGTCGACCGGCGGCGCCGGCCGATCTGCGCGAGTCGCGGGCCGAGTTGGGCCGAGTCTCCCTGCCATGTGTCCCCGTCGCTTCGCCTTCTGCAGTGGACTCGTTTGTTTTTGTGTGACTTTTGGTTTTACGGGTTATGCACGTGTAGACTCTTGGGCTTCTAAAAAGATTAAAAGAAAACTAATTAAAAAAAATAATGTGGTTGATGGGATTTGAACTCCGGTGCTTTGGTTCAGCAGTGCAAGGTCTTACCAATGAGCTACAAGCTCCTTCTTTCTGTTCAAAAGCAAATCAAACTTATAACTTGTGCTCAAACAAAAGTACCCCTTTCTGTATTTTTGAAAAAATTGTACAGAAAGTTTAAGGTTGTTACAGTTTCGCAAATGGGCTTTGCGAGACTGATTAGTAGAGAAGTTGGGTGTTCGGTATCATACAGGCTGTGAGTATGTGACACCGCAATAATTAGCCTTAAGTGCAAGTGGGAGATTGTTGGTTATAGTGCTCTCAAGTCAATTATTGTAATCGCAGGCACGCAATTTTGATGATTGAGGGAGGAGCTATACGGATAGAACAGTCTTACTCAAAATGATAGTATGCTATCCAGTTTGTCTCTGTTATCATGTACATGCATTATGTGGTATTACAGATCACTATTAAATGTTGATAGAGCCCATAGGATTCTTGCTTGACTATCAGCATTATGATGGCGATCATATACGAGAGAGTTGGGTGGTCTATAAGCACATCCTTAAAATATCCCTAGTCGAGGGAGTATCGAGACTGGGAATCGATACCCCGGAGTAGACTAGTGTATATTTATCGAGACCCCGACGAGGGGCGGTGGCCGGTATCATAAGCCATTGGTGTTAGTTAGTCACCTAAGATAGTATACAAGTGCTCATTGGGTTATGAGTGCATTGGACGGACTCGCCGGGAACATGCTAGTTGGTATTATACCTATTGTCAGATAGAAGTTCCCAGGTGACATGTGTACAGGTTAGTCTATCGACCTGAGATCGTCATTTGTCTCGTGTGACTTCCCACTGTGCTTTGATTACTACCCTACCACGGCTCAAAGAAGTCGTGCAAATAGGTTGTAGTTGGGTACAGTTCCAAGCCACATGGAGGCAGTGAGCGGATCGTCAGGGATTCGTTTCTCCCGGTATTGGGGGTTGATGTCGCGCGTTGCACGGGTGGTCATCACCAGAAATCCTTGGCCAAGATAGTCGAGAATTACTGATTTGGATCAGTGATTCTCAGTGGGTGAAGGGCTTCATACCGACACAAATATCACGTTATTAGGGGTCTGACTTTATCCACCCCCCTAGACTCGATATGCAATACTCTTAGACGAACAGACCGAACTATACGGATATTGTCACTAACAGGCTCAGTAGGGGTTCAGATGAGTTTGCTCGTCGGTCTTCCTTTCACTCAATACATGTGTAGCCATTACATACAGCTGGTGCCGCTGACATGCTTGTGATTAAACCTACCGCCAGCGTATTGACGAGTCTTTAGAGTCCCACACAGAGGGTTTCCCTGGTTCTGGAGAAACGATATAGTAGCCGTATTGCATACGTGCAGGGTTCTGATCGATTGATTGTACTATGTACCAGTACTTTCGATCAGACAGTTGATAATACTAACCGGCTCGGGTTTAAGCCAGATTATTAAATCAAGTATTCATTTAATAATTTGCGTATATATTTCGATATGTATATTCTAGTATTATTTTCTTTGTGTTATTATATCTCTTCGGATATTCGTATTTCGATACGAATACATGTATGTATATACAGTAGAATGTAATCCGTATTTTTCCGGAAAACATTCTAGAAGGTGGACACCTCATTTTGGGTTTGACCATTTAGTTTAAATGGATAATGTGGTGGATATTTGGACAGAGGGGGTATGGTGAGAACCATGCTTGCATGTGTGCACAAATGAATTATTAATTCATTCGTGCAAACTATTCAAGCATGGACTTGATATTAAATTCAAAAGAAATGTTTTACAAAACCTAGCATGTGAATTTCTCTCTTATGGATGGCTCATTCATTCTCACTTGAGTTTTCTACTCTCACCATTAGCTTCACTCTCCTTTTTAGGTTTTTCAAGAGTTCTTCCACCTTCAACCTCAACCTCCTCTCTACAATCTCATGAGTTGAGAATCAAGAGATGAGATGAGATGGACAAACACTTAGAACACTCACTACATCCTAAGCATTCTAGATTAGCAACCTAGAATCCCTAGTTGCTTCACTTGCTTTTGATGTGGAGCTAGAGCCAAGAGCTACATCCCTCGGGTGGATCATCATCGACGAAGGAAGATCGGTGGCCAAGTTCAATCGAGCACGCCTCAAGGAGCTAAGGAAGATAATGGAAGACTGAAGGACTTGGTTCGTTTGGTATAACCATTCTAACCTTGTAGTTTAGCTTTAATAGTTTGCTAGTATTGGTTTATGGTTCGATCTTGGGCGGGTTTCGTTAGCGCCAAGTTTTTTAAAACGCCATTTTTGTTCCGCACCGGCCACGGTAGATGGCCAAGGCGCTGACGCAACCGAACACTCTGGAGTATCGATGCCCTATCTCGATAATCCTACGAGAAGGAACCTGTATAAGGATGTGCTTATAGAATACTCAACCCCCACTAGTATGACTGCCATCACAACGCTGGTAGTCAAGCAAACATCCTAAGGGCTCTACCAATATGTATTAGCGATATGCTAAAAGAAACATATACACATATTGAAGTAGAATCAAACCAAGTAGCATACTGCCATTTTGAGCAAGATTGTTATTATATCTGTGAGTACCCAAGCTTCCAAAATATAATATACAATCCAGTACTATACAATAATGGCCTCTAGGGCATATATCACTAACATAGTGGGAACACACATGAGACACTATGGCGCTCTCAGGTCCTAGGAACTACCATGTACTCATGTCATCAGAGAACTGCTATCTGACTTTGGTATATTACAAACTAAGAGTTCTCGGTGAGTCCATCCAGTGTAACTCATCCAATGAGCATATATATACAATCCTCGATGTCAAACACCAATAGCTATGGGACCAACTATCGCCCTCCAACCAGGCCAGGAAATATACACACTAGTCTAAACTGGAGTACTGATGCCCAGTCTCGATACTCCTATGACGACTAGAGGCATTTAAGGATATGCTTATCGACTATCCAGGCCCCACTAGTATGATCTCCATCATCGTCTTGGCCGTCAAGAAAAATCATAGGGCTTTATCTCATGTTTAAACGATACATGATAGTGAATAAAACGCATCACATAAAAAATAAAAACAAACCAGATAGCATACTATCATCTCGAGGAAGATTGTTCTCTCGTATAGATCCTCCTTCAATTACAATAATTGTCTTGAGGGCACCTATATCCAACAATCTCCCACTTGCACTTAAGCCCAATTATTGCGGTATCGCTTACCCAACTTCTTTACTAACAGATTCACAAACTGTATTCGAGAAACAGCCTCAGTGAGTGGACCTAGCACAGCGCATCTCTCTGCTTCTCCCTGAATCTCAACTTCACGGAGATCAAATATCTCCCGAACTGAGCGATACCTGGCTCAGTATTTGTCTGGACAAACGATGGGATCATGTTCATAAATGAACAATTATATCCAACGAATTCTCAGGCAGTATCCTTTACTGATTTACGATCAGTATCTAGCACCACGACTACCTTAGTATCCCACTTGGAACTCTTTCCAATATACCGCTCTTCAAAAGAGGGTAAACTTATAACTCGTGACAGTTGCTCTGTCTTCCATGTTACCTGGGAAGCTAGAATCGGTAATCACATCTTTCAGGAGGTTGCCATTACCAAACATTAAGAACATCAAATGCTCTCCACTGCTACCCTATGTTACTCTAGGATTAGACTGACATCCATATCATTTATGGAGAAATATTTGTGACTACCATTGTTTTACCGATTACAGTATAAGAACATCATTTCCTATCATGAGCATGTCATCTACATACCATATGAAAAATCTGACAACACTCCATACTACTTTCTTACAAATAACAGGTTTATCTCTCATTTTGATGAAGTCAAACATTTTGACCGTGACATCAAAACAGATGATCCATTTCCGCTATGCCTAATTTATTATATAAATAGACTCAAACGATTTGCACACTTTCCGCAGCTCCCACTGTCTACGAAAACCCTCTGGCAGAGTCATATATACGCACACTTATAAATCATCATTTACAAAGACGTTATAGTCATCCATCTGCCAGATATCACAGTCATGAAACACAGCAGTTGTAAGTTATATCCGTATGGACTTCAGCACAAACACTGAAATAATAGTTTCATCACAATCCATATTGGGTATTTGATGAAAACCTCTTACTACAAGTCTAACATTATTAGGTTAGTACATTTCCATTTATACTGATCTCGTAAGATATACTTGCTCCTAATGGGTTTTACCCCTTCAGGAGTACCCAACAAAGTCCACACTTTGTTGCAGTGTATGGAGTCCAATTAGAATAACTCGGCATCCAGCCATCAATCGGAAGTCACCACTTCCCATGGCCTGCTGATAACTAGTAGGGTCATTATCACATGATACAAGCCTTCTTGTCACCGTTAACGAGGTAACCGTAATACCTCTCAAATGGCTGAGGTCACCTACTAAATCTTTGGAGTAGGCTAATATTTGTCAGGGTTAATTGAATCTCCAGGTTCAACTAAATCTTCAGTAGCCGTTTGTGATTCTGGAATCACTTCCAGTTCTACCATAATCCCACTAATTTCTTTTGCAAAAAAATCCTTTTCTAAAAAGACGGCGTGTTGAGAACAAAATAACTTTTGATCCCGAAAATGGTAGAAAATTAATCTCTCGTCAATTCCTTAGATAACCCACAAACAGCTATTACTGAAACATGCCTTAAGTTTATCCGGATTCTGGTTTTTAGTATAAGCCGGACAACTCAACATCTTAACAATTTTAAGAGGACAACCCATTCTATATCACATATAGAATTTGAGGCACTGATTTAGGTGGGACTAGTATCAATTGATATGCGCCTATTTTTAGTGCATCTCTTAAATGAAAAAAAAGGTTATACAGCATTATTCATCAAGGAGCGCACCCATGGACGAGTAATCTGAGAGAGAATCAAATTATCGATTATTTAACTACGGAATACCTGGCATAAGTATTCACATCTTTGAACATTTCGAATAATCTTGATACTTCCAACGTTTGGTTCTCTACTTTATTTTTAAATCTTATGAACTTCTCAAAATGTTTAGACTTTGCATTTCAACAAGAATGCGTGTCTAAAACCAGAGAATTTATGGAAAAATGGAATGAAGTATGAGTACCAACCCCTTGTCCGTGCGGACATTGGACAATATACATCACAATATATAAGTCCTATGAGTTCACTAACCCATACTCTGTGTGTTGTAATTTGAAAACTGTATTTTGGTTAAAAATGTTTATCCCATTATTCAGTGCACCATACCTAATCATCAAGTGATAAAGGAAAATGTTAATTACATATTTTTCAAAATTTATAACCCACTTTATCAAATAAAAAGATGGATATATTAGTTTTTAAAAGTTGGTGCATAATACCAGATATTCAAAACCAAAATTTTGCCGAAAGACAAAATTAGGCGATTTCCTCAATGGCAACAATTGCTCCGATATCCAATATTGAAGATCAAATCATCTTTCCAACAATCTAATCCTTCTCAGTATCTGTAATAACTTACAAATGTAGGATTCTAATCCGGTATCCACATACTCAGAAGTCATAATTAGGTGGAAAACAGTTTTCGATTACAATCACATAGAGAACATGAAACTTCAAAATGATTCAAGGGGTGGCCGGGTATTCCAAGTAATGCCTCTTTTATTGCCCAGGGTTATAACAGTAGTTGTATTTTCCTTTCCGCTTACTTCGTCTCCTATTATTGTATCTCTTTCTTACCTTATTAATACTGAACTTATGCTGAATGGTTTTCTTCTTACCCTTCCTTTCAGCTCCAGTATCAGGATTGGAAGAAGGCTATCCAACAAGCGTAATTGGCATATTCTCCTTATTTACGGAGCTCTCAAACTTGATATAAGGTGGAGAGGAGAGACAAATTAATTTTATCGTATATATTCACTTTCTCCAGAATTTGCGGCCATTCTCGACTGAAAAAATTTCTTCGAGTTCATATCTAACTATACGATGGCATTCCAAGCAATATGGATCTCTGTATCGAATACAGAGTATTCTGAGGAAGCAAAAGGGAAAGTGGGAGGGATAAGGATATATGCGACTATGTCGTGAAAATAGGGTAATCATGACATTCCAAAGCAATCGATTGTAAAAAGGTTCGGTTAACTTGGTTTATGAGTTTTTAGTTTAAGGTCAGTCTTAGGTCGCTGCCAGAGGGAGAGAAAAGAAATCTCGTCATGCACTCTATCAATATTATATTGGTATATTTATCTAATCATGATGGCTCTCACTGTTCCGTCGAATCCTCCTTCAAAGCCTAAAAGAAGAATTAACCGTGATCATATCCCGAGAGTAACTATTACTCACAGTAGGAATCGGGATCCAAACTATCATGGAGTGGTAACCTTGATGGGCCACCCCAGACCACAGAAGGTATGCAATCTCATTACAAGTTTCAACACTTGAAACTCTCAATATTGGTTTTTACTCCCGACGGCTTATAATCTTAACGAGGTCAACAAATTATAACTCGCTAGTCAAGTTCAACCCACCATTTTGTAATTAATTTTCACCCACCTGCACGACCCTTAAAGAGGTCAACAAAGCCGTACGACTGTTCTAACTAATCGAATCATATGCTAGCAGGAAGACATCACTTACCTACCGTACACTACGCCTCAACAAGGTCGACAAACGTAGCACGAATACTAAATACTCTACTTTCTGAAATGACAGAAGGTTACGACTGGTTTTGAAGAAAACCCTTAACGTAATAAACTTGATCTCATCGTAGGAATCGAGTGGTTTTGCAAATTTATAGTAAAAAAACTTTTGCTTAAGAGCGAACTCCCGGTAAAGGGATCAAGGCTCTTATCTCATCGAATGAGGTGCATCATATTCCTGTTGGATATAATGCCCTCAAAGTCAATTATTGGATTGCAAGCACGTGATTGCAATGATTGAGGTAGGACCTATGCCGGTAGGACAATCTTACTCAGGATGATTGTATGCTATCCGGTTTGTCTTTATCATCGTGTACATGCTTTAGGTGTCATTGTAGTTCACTATTGCACGTTGATAGAGAATAGTATGCTACCATGGTTTATCTTTATCATCGTGTACTGCTTTAGGTACCTTATAGGTCACTATTGCACGTTGATAGAGCCCTTAGGATTCTTGCTTGACTACCAGCAGTATGATGGCGATCATATACGTGGGAGCTGGGGTCTATAAGCACATCCTTAAAAGGTCCCTGGTCGTGGGAGTTTCGAGACTGGGCATCGATACTCCATTAGTAGACTAGTATATACAGTCGAGACCCCGACGAGGGGCGGTGGCCGGTCTCACAAGCCATTGGTGTCAGTTGGATCACCTAAGATGTATACATGTGCTCATTGGGTTATGAGTACACCGGACAGGACTCGCCGGGAACATGCTAGTTGGTATTATACCTAACGTCAGATAGCAGTTCCCTGGTGACATGTGTATAGGTTAGTTCATCGATCTGAGATCGTCATTTGTCTCCTGTGAGTTCCCACTGTGCTTTGATTACTACCCTACCACGGCTCAAAGGAGTCGTGCAAACAGGTTTTAGTTGGGTACAGTCCCAAGCCACATGGAGGCAAGTGAGCGGATTGGCAGGGGATTCGTCTCTCCCGGTATTGGGGGTGAGGTCGCGCTGTGTTTAGGAGAGCCATTACACAAAGCCCTCGGCCGAGGCAGGAGATTTACTGGTAGGTATTCCAATAGTATCTCAGGGTTTTCTGGGCTACACTCCGACACGACTTGTACCGCTTTTGGGGGTTTGACTTTTACCAACCCCCTAGGCCCGACATGCGATGCTCATAGACGAACGGACCGGACTGTACGGATATTGTCACTGACAGGCTCAGTAGGGTGTCAGGATGAGTTCGCTCATCGACCTCCCTTTTGGTCAATACCTGGTAGCCCGTTATGTACGGCTAATACCTCTGACGTTCTAGTGGTTAAATCCACAGCCAAAGTATTGACGAGTCTTTAGAGTCCCCCATAGACAGTTTCTCAAGTTTCGGGCGAAACTTTGTAGAGGCCGTATGATATATGGCAGGGTTCGATCTTATACGTGCGGTAGTGCACGGGTCTTGATCGGACGGATCATACTAGTGGGCTTTGGTTTAAGCCGGATCCTAGTATTAGATTTGTTGGATTACTTTAGTCTCATCGCATTCGCATTCAGTCGGAATGCGGATGCAGGTATGTATATACAGGTGAGGGGTATCCTTGTGATCCGTCACGAGTTTACTTTAGATATTGCCGTATCTTTTTATTGTTGCAAACATTTGGATTAATGTTTGCATATGGAAATTATGAGCTGGATATCATCGTTTTGTGCATTTAATGTGGCATGTGCAAGGTTAGTGACCCATGGTCTCTTTTATTGTGCACAAGTCACATTATATGATGGATTTGAGTGATGAATTGATAAGGAGAGAGAGAGGGGCTGCCATGATATGGTTGCTAGCTCTTGTATTTTGATAATTCACTCTCTCACTCTCATTATCATTCTAACACAAGAAAAGAAAAGAAGAAAAAGCTTCTCCTCCTTCTTCTTCCTCTAGCTCATAACCTCCATTAACGGCAATACATTCAACCTCCATCCAAGCAATGGATGCAAGAGACAAAGTGGTCACAAACATTCTCTACAACACCTTGGACACGTCGGCTAGCACACTTCATGCCCGAGTTGCTTCGGATGAAGCGGGATCCCGTAAAAAGACTCGTAGATGTGGTGCCCTTTCCAACGAGGAGATCAAGACCGGAGATGCCGCGAGGAGATTGGGATGGTGGCCAAAGACCGAAGGACACGGATCGATCGGTATAGCCTTTCTATCCCTTCTCTAGATAGCTAGTTGTAGGTTAATGGTTCGATCCGGGTTTAAGCATACGATAGCGCCGGTTTCATGTTTAGAAAAATTTTCGCTTCCGCATTTTGGCCTCGGAAAGACGGTCGGGGCGCTATCGTAGTCTTACAATTCCTAACTGAATACCACGATGCAAAACAAAATAATACGATTATTCAATTTGCAAATTTATAGTAACACAATATTTTGCCAAAGAGGTCACTCCCTGTGAAGGGATCTAAGCTCTTTCCTCGTCGAATGAGCTGCAGGATATTCCTAACTGAATACATCTGTGCAAAACAAAAGATTCGACTATAACACCACAATATCGAATATTTGGTCCCTACAACATATATTTTAGGTTTATTATTTTTTCATTAATCTGAATCAATGCAATCTTATCATTTAGATAATCTCATATATATCTAGCATCTTCTCACACCATTACAGATAAAGCATGATATGAAAAGAAAAATAGAATGCACAAATACGCCATCCGCATTCGCTACGGAGCCCCGGGTTTTCACCGTAGATTACTTAACTTACGGCAGGACAGGGGCAGGGCTAGCGTGGGTGCAAAACATGTGTATGTGTGTGTGTGTGTGTAATCGCAGGCAGATAATCAGCATTACAGACAAGCGATAAATATCATCACATGCAGGTAAATACATTATAGACATGCAATGAACATCACAGAATAGGAATGGTCGGATTACCTAGGAATCCCGTGTTTCGTTCTAGCCACAAACGAAACGCGACATTCTCCGGTCGCGTGAATTGCCCATGCGTAGCCAAAAGCAGACCCCTACGAGTGCGGCAAGCTACCGGCTAACCCAAGAAATGAGGCAACCCATCATCATCACCATGAGGGGGTCACCCGGCACTTTCTCAAATCCGATGACTTAATAACTCATCCGTGGGTCTATCCTATACCCCTACAAGCAGGGCAAGCAACCCGCCAACCCTAGAATCGAGTGAGCTGGTTTCAACGTCTTGAAATGGTCGCCCGCTGCAATTTAGGATCCGGTGGGTCGTATGCTTCTCCGCGGAGTAATGCTAAACCTATATTATTTAAAATGGCAGCCACGACCGTAACTTGCTCAACAACAACTTGCTCAACAATGACCGCAAGTTGCTCATGCTCCGAAAAAAATAATATAATAAGCGGCGATTACGACCACATGTGAACCTCTAAGTCTCGAAACAAAAAATATACAAATAAAGCGGAAACAACGGCCACAAATTGGAGCTCGTCCTGAACAAATGAATATACAAGATCGCTACAAGCATGAATGGAAATAACACTTATTGCAATATCACACTTCCATACGAGGCTATTCATTTCGCGACAACCAACACATTCCAACAAACTAACATCCTAGACTCACTTCATCTCACTTCATCGCAAATAACTAGTGTGCAACTCTGTCGAATTGATCGCATCAATTCGGCAACGTTAAACACGGCATATCACATATGCAATCAAAATAACTCAATTGAACACATCATCAGGCTAATTTGAAGCCACGACAAACTATTTCATAACCCACGGAATTGCAAACTTGAAATTCCAAGAATCGAATTTCAAATTCATTCCGGTGCTAAAAACCTACTCATTTCTTGCAAATTTCGAATCACAAATGATTCGAAAAGCGCCTGAGACTCCGGGGGAACTCGGGCATGACCCGTGGGGCCCCGGGGAGCTTTAGGTGGGGCCCCCAACCCACGGCCACAAAGTTGTAGCCATGGGTTGGCTGCTAAATCAGCAAGCACACATGGTCCAGCCCCGCATCCGAGACCGTTTTGTGGTGGTCTCGAGTGCGGAGGTCCACCCAAGCCCCCGGGGACAGCACCGGGGTTGTCCCCACTCATCCACGGGGATCTTGGTCTAAACCGTGAGCCCTGAAGTGCGAGTACAAGCGAGAAATGTGGAGATTTTCACAACTGATTTTCTGGACAGCCAAAACAGTGAGCAAGTCTTCGAAAATCTTAGGTTTTGAGATCATTTTGCCACCAAAACAACTACTTGAATTTGAATCAGCCCTGATACTGGCGTTAGAAAAGGTGTTAGGTCGCTACGATAGCGTATTGCGGCGAAATGATCAACAAAAACAATCAAGAACATAGCACCATTCCCAAGCCCAAAATCATTCAAATTCTAGTAGTTATTAAAAACAAAGAGAGCAAGTTAGAGACTACAACATTTGAAGCGCGTTAGCCACCTCTCCGTGGACTCCGGCTAGCTTCCATGAAGTCCGGAACAAGCTTGCTTGATGATCTCCTTGCCGAAGATGATCCATCTTGAGATAACTCCAACACAAGTTTTAGTTTCAAATTGATCTCATCAAAATGAAGCAACTCACTAATTAAACTTGCTAAGGATGATTAGTAGGAGATGTAGAATAATTAACTCACTAAATTCTTCTTTTTTCTTTTCTTTCCTTACATGAGAAAAACTCAAGAGAGAGCTCGATGAAGATGACGATAATCACTTAGAATAATAATATCAACTCTTTTGATTTATCAAGTCATGGTTATCTTTTAAGACAAAACAAAATTGGGTCACTAAATCTAGTAAAATTTAAACAATGATTCATTCCTTTTATCTTTAAAAAATAAATGATAAATCAGTTAGTTCTTATCATCATTCCAATGTGATTCTTATACACCCATCAACTTTGTATCATCAACCATAACACACATATATATTTATATCTTATATATATTTATATATAAAAGATAAGAAGAAATAATAAAGAGAGCAAAATATTAATATATATAGAGAGAGAATAATGGAGGAAAGAGGCCATAGGAAGGAATTTCCTCCTATGGCGTCGAAAAAATACACCATCCCTCATTTTTTCCGACGATCGGCACCCACCATTTTCATCGTTATCATCTAAGATATGGGTACACCAAATTTTATGTGATTCTACAACTTTTTCACCGTTGATTTAGCGGGTTCAAAATTAACGGTTTACCAACAATAGAACTTTTTACATTGCTAAATCAACGGTGAAAAAGTTGTAGAATCACATGAAATTTGGTGTACCCACATTTTAGATGATAACGATAAAGATGGTGTTAGTTGTATGTATGCCCTAGAGCCCATTATTGTACATGAGATGTATATTATAGTGGAGGCTTGGACATATATATGGAGGACTTTCTTCCTCGACATGATAGTATGCTATCTGGTTGCTCTTTACCTTAACATGTACACTTATATCGTCTCTCTGTGACATGTTGGTAAAGCCCATAGGATCTGTACTTGACTTCCAGGATTATGATAAGGATCATACTAGTGTGGTCTGGATAGTCGATAAGTACATCCTACAATTGTTCCTAGTCGTAGGAGTATCGAGACAGGGCATCGATATTCCAGAGTACGCTAGCGTATACGTATCTTGACCTATATGATGGGCGATTGATGATCCCATATCCATTGGTGTTTGACATCGGAGATGGTATACGGGTGCTCAGTGGAGACTGGGTACACTGAACGGACTCACCGAGAACTTCTAGATGGTATTATACCTCACGTCAGATAGCATTTCTCTAGTGACACTGGTATAGGTTAGTCTGTCGACCCGAGATCATCATAGAGACTTGTGTGTCTCCCACCATGCTTTGATTTCCACCCTACCACGGCTCTACTGAGTCGTGCAAACAGGTGGTTTTAGGGTACAGTCCCGAGTCACATGGAGGCAATGAGCGATAGGAGGGGATTCGTTTCTCCCGGTATTGGGAGTTGATGTTGCGCTATGCTCGATTGGCCATAACTGAAATCCCTGGCCAGGGTAGATGTGATTTACTGGTAAGTGTTATCGGTAGTTTCACGCCCGTTATGGACCTTACATCCGCATGACTTATAAGCTATTGGGGTCTAACGTTTACCACCCCTAGGCGAGATATGTGACATATCAGACGAAAAGACCGGACTGTACGGTAGTGTTACTGATTGGATTCGCAGGAATATGAGCAGGCTTGCTTGTTAATCTTCTGATCGCTCAATACCCGGGTGACCGTTACGTTTAGCAGACCTCTTGCGGCTTGTGGGTGTTTGATATGATCATCACCTACTGCCGGCGTATTGACGAGTCTTTAGAGTCCTACACAGAGGTTTCCTGGCTCAGGCGAAACGAAGTAGGAGCACATATGAGATATGTGCGGGACCGAGAATAATACAAGTATGTGATACCCTATTCTATTCTCGCGATTTGTGTTATCGGCCGGGTATATGTGATATAGCCTGGTTATTGAATCAAGTGTTGATTCGATAAATTGATACACATGATATTAGTCGGTTATATGCGATATGACCGGATCATTAAATCAAGTGTCGATCTAATGATTTAATGTATAATTGTATATTTGATATATGAATTTACATTGACTAATATTGCTCACTTGACCATTTCTTTTCTCACTTTGCATACATGTTATATATATATATATATATATATATATATATATATATATATATATATATATATATATATATATATATATTGTATTATGCTGGGTTATATATGCAACTTGTATGTGTAGCACTTATACCATAACCATGATATAATTAGGTTTTAATTATCTTTTTGGATTCAAAATTGAGTGGGATTGTGTCATGCTAGAAGCTTGGAGAAGCTTATAGTGAGCTTTGAATTAATCCACTCAATTTGTTTTATTATGAGATATTTATAAACCTAACCAATATCCTTGCTATGGTTAAGTGCATGACACTAACTCACCATGGTTGCAAATCTAATCTCATTCATTATTCTTGTTCATTCTCATCTTCATCTTCTTCTTCACAACTCCAAAGCTTTCTAGGTTTTGGATTAATGAAGAAATATCGTGAGAAAATAAAATCTAAAGTGAGCCAACTTCCTATTTCATCATCCTATACACTTGCTTGGGTATTATAGGGTGTTCTCTTCACAAAGTTCATGACCTAGTAAAAGGTTAGCTTGAGTTTGAGTTGCCTCGATGTAGATCATCTTCGGCCTCGAAGACATCTAGCATGCTTGCTCACTACGCTTTATGGAGTTCATCTTGAGTCCAGGAGATCGATGCTTGGAGCGAAGGGACGACTACATGGATCTTTAGAAGTGATGTACCGGGTCTACAAAGGTTGTATTCTTGTTCACTTCTTATGTAATATTTGATTACATTGTTTTGTTACCCTAGTTTTCTAGTATGAATCTTTGGATGTTTGCTTAACACCCCCTTAAATTTTTGTTGTGGCATACTTGATGCTTGCAAATCCTAGGCTAGGTGCCGAGGAAATCCCAACATGGTATCAGAGCCTAACTAGAAACTTAGACGATGTTAGATTAATACGAAACCGAAACAACTCCGAAATACGATTTCCGAAACCCTGCAGATTTTTCTCTCTGTCGATTTTGAAAAAGTCTTTAAAAATTATGCAAACAACTGCAGAGTGATGTATGTGATACATATAGTGCACAGAAAATTTTTTAGAGCATTTGCTCGGAAATGACCCGAGATCACTACCTTCATGGCCGTCCACTTTTTGCCCAAACTGCCTCGTTTTTGTTCTATGCATTATACTGTAGATTATGGGGTTTCAGGTATTATTTGTTTAGTCAAAAATTGCATGTGATGAAAATTTTGATATAGGACTAAAACGGAGTGTTTCGTAGTCGTATAATTTAACATTGTAATGGTAACCTAGGCTATGTTTAACAGTTCGAACGAACTTCAAACATCACCCCATGACCCTCTCTAAAATTCTCCAAGAGTTGGAATTTTCTAAGTTAATTATATTCGATGGTCGTGCAAGTAACTCTATGGACCCTCTAGAAGAACAAAAACCTTAACTCGATTCTATGCCCTCGGAACCGCGACTTAAACCCTAGAGTTTGTCGTAGTTCCACGGTGTCATAGGTGAGGCATTGGTTTGACCCTTCTACGGCCGGATCATAGGTACTGTGGCACGTTTTGGAAACTTTAACTTTGTTCAAGAGTTGAGCTAATCGGGTGATGTGTGTGTTGGTTGATTCGGTCGAAACGTTTAACATCGTCTAGTATATTGTGATACAATACTTGGAATCCACAATATTTGAATTTTATAAATCTAACAATTTAGTCTCTTTTGATCGGTTGCCACGGGATTTTGATGCGATCAAAAGTCCGTCGCCATCACGTAGCGTACGCAGATACTCGCCGGGTAACATTATTAGATAGCCACGTCCCATAGCCCCGACCAAGTGACTATAGGAGAACCCCGTCGCCAAAAGCATCCATTCGGGTGCTCGCGGCAGCGGTGTTCCGCCTTAGTGCATTTCGTCGACAGCATCGGGGGGTGCGGCCGTCTACTAAAGTTTCCGACGAGCATTCGATCAGGATGTCAGGAATCTTGTTGAATTGCCCGACTTGATATTGAAAAGTGTTTTCGAGATCGAGACTAAAATGCGGGGTTTATAATTGTTAGGCATGCGATGTCTAAGGAATTCATTTGGTTAGTCATGTGATGTCTAAGGTGGTTGCGGATTCCAACTGTTGTAGTTTTTCACTTTCTTTTCTACGACCGTAAGTGTAATATGTGGTGTATCGCCGATTTCGTTGCTATACGTCAACGACAATTGGGATACGCATATTTACTTACGTTGATGACATGTGATATTATATGTTGCTGTGATATGTTATATTGGATCGTCGTGTTTGAATAGCCGGGTTTTTTTTAATGTGAGATGAGAGTTTTTCTTTTTTCATTCATGTAAAGACTTGTATGTAATATTCTTTTATTGGGGCACTTCCGGATTGAGGAAGATGTCACCATTGATGTATATTATTTACTTTTCCGCATTAGAATAGACCCAATGAGAGGAGCACAAGTAACCGGGTTATAGAGTCTAGTGGGAGACCATCTCGAGGAGTCGAGTTCGGGTCTCCTAACTCTAGAATTGGTAAGGTTGCTTGCCGCTCTCGTAGGGGTCTATAGATGTGGGTTGGCTATTCATCACGACCGTGGAACCGTGTTTTATACAGGATCAAAATAAAACACGGACATCCTAGTATATCCAATATTTCATATGTTGTTTTCTGCTGCGATATCTGTGATGTGATCATTTGATATGATGAGATAGATACTATATATAGTATATGTGATATATTATATAGACGTTGCTTATGTTTTATACCCGCGCTAGCCCTGCCCCACTCTGCCGTTAGTTACCTAACATAACGGTGCATGACGGGACATCGAGGCGAATGCGGATGGCATAAATGTACATTGTATTTTTCTATGATGTTTAGGTAACTTAAATGATGGGACATTCATTAATGAGATTAATGAAAGAAAATAAACCTAATGATGTTGTGGAATCGAATTTTCAAAAAAAAGATAGCTCTAGTTGTTGCTTTGCATAGCGGTATTCCTTGTAGAATATCCATCACCTTATTCGATGAGGAAAGAGCCGAGATCCCTTCACCGGGAGTGACCTCTTTAGCAATAACTAGCAGATGCTAGAACCCTCGGTTTTGTCTTTTGATTGCTTTTCTAGTTCTTGCTTTGCATAGTGGTATTGTGAATATCCTTCTCCTCATTCGACGAGGAAAGAGCCGAGATCCCTTCACCGGGAGTGACCTCTTTAGCGAAACTAGCAAAAGCCTCAAAAACACTCCATTTAAAATCATTTGATTCTACAACGATATCAAGTTCAAAGCGTTAAAGGTTTTCTTAAAAACCATCTGCAACCCTCCGTCATTTTAGGAAGTAGAGTACTTAGTATTCGTGTTATGTTTGTTGACTATAGTTAAGGCACAGTGTACGGTAGCTAAGTGATGTCTTCCTATATAGCATATGATGCGATTAGTCAGGACAGTCATGCGACTTTGTTGACCATAATTACGGGTCATATGGGTGGGTCTAATTAATCACGAAATGACGGGTAGAACTTGACTAGTGCTTATGATTTGTTGACCATAGTTAAGGTCATAAGTCACTAGGGGTAAAAACCATTATCGGGAGTTTCAAGTGTTGAAATTTGCAATGAGATTGCATACCTTCTATGAGATAGTTAGATCCCGATACCCACTGCGAGTAATTGTTACTCCTGGGAGAGTTTTGCACTTTACAATTAGCCAATCAAGTAGGTGTCTAGAAAAGTGTCAACGAGGTTACGCCCCTGAGAAAACGAGGTTTATTTTAATTAGGTCCGTGCAAAAGCACGGGGAACCTCTCTCAAAGTACCGGCACTGGCCTGGCTGAAAGATTGGCGAACTTGTAGGGTGTAATTAATCCCGGCTAGTCTATCCTTTTAAGGTTTGAAGGAAGATTTGATAAAAACAGTGAGAGCCATCCTGATTAGATAAAATATATAACCAATCTAATCTTGCAAGAGCGCATGCATAGTGTTTTCTTCTCTCTCTCTCTCCAGGTAGCGACAATGTCACGACTTAATCAAGATAATAATATGGATGTATTGACCAAACCCGCATGTTATACTGTGCTGGGGAACGTTGGTCCCGCTCCAACTTATACTTGTTATAAGACCGAGCAGGAAATAGGGGAATACCAGGATTCTCATGCCGCCCAAATGAAGAAAGTGCATGATAAATGCATCTACTTCAGGTGTGTTCGTTACAGATAACTGTTTCTCAGTATCCTCTACGTCCTGGGTATGTGATACCGGATCAGGATCCCACATATGTAATTTGTTACATGGGCTACAAATAGGTAGAGAACTGGGAATGAGTGATATGTCTCTAAGTGTAGAGAATAGTGCAATTGTTGCAGCCAAGGTGTTGGCAGATATCACCTTGTATTACTAAATACATTGATTCTGAACGAATATTATTAGATACCGAACCTGATATGCAACATTATATCAGTCTCTTTATCATATAAAGAAGGATATAATTTTGTATTGTTAGATAATGTTTTGAACATTTCCTATATCAAAGTGTTGATCGGTTCAGGCATGTTATCTAAAATCATATACGTTCTAAATCAAACCACAGTTCTTAACATACTGAACACACACAAAAGGAAAAGTTCAGAAATGAACAAATCTTTCTTGAGGCATTGTAGGCTAGGTTATATCAATGCGACCCGACTAGCTAAGTAACATTAGATGCATATTTAAATCATTTTGAATTTGCATCTTGTGAAACTTGCCAGTTATGTCACAAAGATAAGATGACAATAGCTCTGTTTATTAGAAACAGAGAAAGAGTTAGTGAACTCTTGGGACTGATACATAGTGATATATGTAGGTCCCCTGTCTACACATGCCAGGACTGGTTCTTTGTACTTCATTACATTCATTGATGATCTCCTAAGATTCGGACATGTATTCCTGTTGAAACGCCAGCCTGAAACTTTTGAGAAATTCATAGAATATAAGTCAGAAGTATAGAACCAAAACCGGGTATAAGTATTATGTCCTTTGATGAGATCGGGGAGGAAAACACTTAGGCATGGAGATCCTGGATTATTCTAAAGGAGAATGAGATTCTCTCTCAGCATTACTCCTCCATATACACCACAGCACGTCGGTGTATCGGGGCAGAGCAATCGTACCCTATGAGATATGGTGCGCTCTATGATGAGTACTACTGAGTTACCTATTTCCTTTTTGGGGTTATGCGCTTGGGGAAGCTGCGTGCCTATTGAATTGGGTTCCAATCAAATCAGTGCCTACCACTCCATATGAGATATGGTATGTGAAGAGCCCATCTCTTAAGTAAGTTAAGATTTGGGGTTGTCCGGCCTTTGTCTAAAAGCAAAATCCAGACAAGCTTCTATAGTTTATTGGATATCCCAAGCATTTGTAAGGGAATATCTTCTACCGTCCCGAGAAACAAAAGGTGTTTTACTTCTCGGCATACCACTTTTTTTAGAAAAAGGAATTTTTTATGAAAGAAATTTGTGGTCATGAGGTAGAACTGGAAGGAGTTCCAGCTATACAAACTACAACTGATAATTTGGTAGAACCGGAGGATTCAATAGTTCCCGACGAACCTCAGCCTCTCCGCCGGTCTGGTAGGGTTCCTCATCCGCCTGAGAGATATTTCGGTTTCTCGATGACAGTGGGAGTGAGGATTGCATCATGAGATGATGGCCCAACTAGTTTCGAGCAGGCCATCAAGAGTGGTGACTCTGTAAGAATGACTGGATGCTAAGCGATCTGAGATGGAATCTATGTGCACCAACAAAGTATGGACTTTGGTTGCTTTATCTGAAGGGTTAAATCCCCATCAGAAGCAAGTATATCTTGAGAAGATTACTTGGTATAGATGGAAAAGTTGAGACTTTCAAAGCTAGACTTGTTGTAAAAGGTTCTTGCCATTAACCAGGTATGGTTTTTGATGAAACCTTTTCTCCAGTACCTATGCTTAAGTCCATCCAGATCCTACTTGCCATTTGCTACATACCATGACTACGATATCTGACGGTTGGGTGTCATGACTGCTTTTCTGAATACCAATTTAGAAGAGAGCGTCTATAAGTACACAGCCAGAGGGTTTCGTAGACAGTGGGAGCAGCGGAAATGTGTGCAAGTTGCTTTATGCGTTAAAGTAGGAATCGCGGAGTTGGAACATCTGTTTTGATGTGATAGTCAAAGCGTTTGACTTCATCAAAATGGTAGATGAACCTTGTATATACATAAAGGTAGTAAAGAGTAAGGTGGTCTTCCTCGTATTGTACGTAGATGACATACTCTTGATAGGGAAGGTGTTTCCTATGCTACACTCGGTCAATCTCCTCTTCTCACATTGATTCTCCATATAGGATCTAGGTGATATCTCTTAAATCCTGGTTTTTGGATCTATGAGATAGATCTTTGTGGATGTTAGGATTCTCAGTAGGTGTAGTGAGAGGGTATCAAACGATCCTTGGGAGAATCACTGGATAGCTTCCAGGGTGGTAAGGACGACTGAATATCAGTCACAGGCATTGTCTTTACCCTCAGTGGAGGGACGGTATGTTGGAAGAGTTCCAAGCAAGATACCGTGACAAACTAGACGATAAAGGCTGGATATATCGCTACCAAATATGCTACCAAAGAGGAAATCTGGGTGTATATTTGTTCATGAGATGAACAAGGTTCCTACCATTGTGTGACAATGGAGACGTGGCTTTGGCCTAGGAACCCCGATCCCATCAGTGACCCAGACATATTCTAAAGAAGTATCACCTGATCATGGAGATGGCTGATCTCCAAGAGATTGAGGTTAGGAGAGTAGACTCATAGGTTAACACGGCGGATCCACTCACTGAGGCCTTACCTGCGAGAGACTTTTACAGGACGTTGGGTATGAGATACTATAACAGATGGCCTTAGTGCAAGTGGGAGATTGTTAGTTGTATGTATGCCCTAGAGGCCATTATTGTACATGAGATGCATATTATAGTGGAGGCTTGGACATATATAAGGAGGACTTTCTTGCTCGACATGATAGTATGCTGTCTGGTTGCTCTTTACCTTAACATGTACACTTATATCGTCTCTCTGTGACATGTTGGTAAAGCCCTTAGGATCTGTACTTGACTTCCAGGATTATGATAGGGATCATACTAGTGGGGTCTGGATAGTCGGTAAGTACATCCTACAATTGTTCCTAGTCGTAGGAATATCGAGACAGGGCATCGATATTCCAGTGTAGGCTAGCGTATACGTATCTTGACCCATATGATGGATGATCCCATATCCATTGTTGTTTGACATCAGAGATGGTATACGGGTGCTCAGTGGAGACTGGGTACACTGAACGGACTCGCCGAGAACTCCTAAATGGTATTATACATCACGTCAGATAGCAGTTCTCTGGTAACACTGGTACAGATTAGTCTGTCGACCCGAGATCGTCATAGAGTCCTGTGTGTCTCCCACTGTGCTTTGATTTCCACCCTACCACGGCTCTACTGAGTCGTACAAACATGTGGTTTTTGGGTACAGTCCCGAGTCACATGGAGGCAATGAGCGATAAGAGGGGATTCGTCTCTCCCGGTATTGGGAGTTGATGTTGCGCTATGCTCGATTGGCTATAACTGAAATCCCTGGCCAGGGTAGATGTGATTTACTGGTAAGTGTTATCGGTAGTTTCACGCCCGTTATGGACCTTACATCGGCATGACTTATCAAGCTATTGGGGTCTAACGTTTACCACCCCTAGGCGAGATATGTGACATATCAGACAAAGAGACCGGACTGTACGATAGTGTTACTGATTGTATTCGCAGGAGTATGAGCAGTCTTGCTTGTTGATCTTCTGATCGCTCAATATCCGGGTGGCCGTTACGTTTAGCAGACCTCTTGCGGCTTGTGGGTGTTTGATATGATCATCACCTACTGCCGGCGTATTAACGAGTCTTTAAAGTCCTGCACAGAGGTTTCCTGGCTCAGGCGAAATGAAGTAGGAGCACATATGAGATATGTGCGGGACCGAGAATAATACAAGTATGTGATACCGTATTCTATTCTCGCGATTTGTGTTATCGGCCGGGTATATGTGATATAGTCGGGTTATCGAATCAAGTGTTGATTCGATAAATTCATACACATGATATTAGTCGGTTATATGCGATATGACCGGATCATTAAATCAAGTGTTGATTTAATGATTTAATGTATAATTGTATATTTGATATATGAATTTATATTGACTAATAGTGCTCACTTGACCATTTCTTTTCTCACTTTGCATACATGTTATATATATGTGATATATATATATATATATATATATATATATATATATATATTGTATTATGCTGGGTTATATATGCAACTTGTATGTGTAGGACTTATACCATAAGCATGATATAATTAGGTTTTAATTATCTTTTTGGATTCAAAATTGAGTGGGATTGTGTCATGCTAGAAGCTTGGAGAAGCTTATAGTGAGCTTTGACTTAATCCACTCAATTTGTTTTATTATGAGATATTTATAAACCTAAACCAATATCCTTGCAATGGTTAAGTGCATGACACTAACTCATCATGGTTGCCAATCTAACCTCATTCATTATTCTTGTTCATTCTCATCTTCATCTTCTTCTTCACAACTCCAAAGCTTTCTAGGTTTTGGATTAATGAAGAAATATTGTGAGAAAATAAAATATAAAGTGAGCCCACTTCCTATTTCATCATCCTATACACTTGCTTGGGTATTATAGGGTGTTCTCTTCACAAAGTTCATGGCCTAGTGAAGGGTTAGCTTGTGTATGAGTTGCCTCGACGTAGATCATTTTCGGCCTCGAAGACATCTAGCATGCTTGCTCACTATGCTTTGTGGAGTTCATCTTGAGTCCGAGAGATCGATGCTTGGAGCGAAGGGACGACTACACGGAGCTTTAGAAGTGAAGGACCGGGTCTATAAAGGTTGTATTCTTGTTCACTTCTTATGTAATATTTGATTACATTGTTTTGTTACCCTTGTTTTCTAGTATGAATCCTCGGATGTTTGCTTAGCACCCCCTTAAATTTTTGTTGTGGCATGCTTGATGCTTGCAAACCCTAGGCTAGGTGCTGAGGAAATCCCAACAGATGGTGGGTGATATATATATAAAATAATTAAATCAACACTTGATTTAATAATCCGATTATATCATATATAATCCGACTAATATCAATAAACGTCCGATTATAATACGTGTATCACATACACTTGTTTAATCGAACTTCTGCACGTATCACTATACATGCTCTACATCGTTTCGCCTGTACTGGGAAAGCTCTGTGTGGGACTCTGAAGACTCGACAATACACTGACAGTAGGTTAAGATCATATATGTATAGCCCACAAGCACGTCAGCGGTACTGTTCCCTTATAAAAAATAAGTAAATTATGAACCAAAAAGCGATGGAAAAATTCCCCAAATGGAGCATCACGTGTCCACACGTGATGCGCCTTGGAGCAAAAATTATAGGCAGTATGCTAAACAAATAAGGCTGAAATCGAGCCTCATATGCAGGCATGTGGGTATCTATATACAAAATATATAGGCGCCTTCCTAAAACAAATAACAGGCCTGAAGGCGCATCACGTGCCAACACATGATGCTTTTCTCTGGGACTGCTACATATAAGCAAACCGGCCTAGTGCTATGGGTCACATGCTACACGTGATGGTTCCTAATACCTTCTGAGCTGATAGAATTAAATTCTAAATAAGAGAGATCAGCACCCTATTTGGAAAATATTTCCCCCAATCTTTCTAAACAAGAAAGATTGTGCTCTGTAAATCAGAGCACCGTTGAATTAAAGATCCAATGGTGATTAAAAATCACCAAGCTATAGAATAAGCTCTGTATGGGAGAATATTTTCCCAATCTTTCTAAACAAGAAAGATTATGCTTTGTAAATCAGAGCACCGTTGGATTGAAAATCCAATGGTGATTAAAAATCACCAAGATATAGAATAAGCTCTGTATGGGAAAATATTTTCCCAATCTTGTTAAGAACAAGAAAAATATCTTCTGTAAAACAGAAGTCCATGGATCAAAGATCCAACGGTGGATAAAATCCCCGAATTAATCCAAAATCTCTCAATGAGAGATTTCCTTAACAAAAATCAACAAACTTACCTCTGCTATATAAAGGACTCGAGACTGGAGAGAGAAAGAGAGGAGACCCCCCTCCCCCATAAGATTTGAGAAAAAAAAAGATGAGTTCTCTTTAGAGAAAAAGAAACCCTAGATAAGGAAAAGACTTGGAGATCATTTTATCTCCTTTTACAAGAGTTTAACTCTTCCAAAAAAGAATTTAGTTCTTCCTCTGGTTGAGGTCTGCAGAAGCAGATCTCCCCACATGTTGAGAATTTAATTCTCATCGGGGAGATTCTGTTATGCAGTACCAAAACTTAGAGGAAAGAACTAGCTTAGAAGAATTTAATTCTTCCAAAAACATAGGAATTTAATTCCTTTGATAAAACTAGGGTTCAATCGTGCATAAGAATTTAATTCTTATAAAACAAAGTACTCGAAATTCTCAAGACTAAGATCAAAAGCCCCATGCATATTAGCGTTCAACGCTATAGCGACAGATCACGTTTTCCACGTGAGCACCTCTGAGGAACAAAATGGAACAACTGAGATCGAGTCACGTGATCCCACGTGACCTCCAATAGTGCTTAGCACTTAGAAAAGAATATAAAGATAAATTCAATAGAAGCAGTGTCCAGCTTGGTGGCGCCTCACGTGTCTACACGTGATGGGTACAGAATTTAAGTGTTTAACACTTACATGTATAAAACGAGGGAATAAATCCAAAGAAACAGTGCCCAACATCAGGTGCCTCACGTGCCACACGTGAGCGCTCTAAATTTCAGTGTTTAACACTGCTTAAGAGCATCGCGTGGGAGCACGTGAGCGCCAAACATTTATCAGTATTTAACACTGTGAGAGGCCAACCATAGCCCAAATTAGCCAAGTCTCCCGAGGCCAAAAACCTTTTGACCGTCAATCAACAGAGCCTTCCTATACTCAGGTCCCCCCAAATCGATCTTAGTTCCAAAGATGGTCAATGATCTCCTAACACATGGTATCTAAAATAACGTTCGTCCCACTATGATCTCTCCCTTCAATCTGGAGTTCGGTTCAAGGGTACATCTCTCCACACCTCTGATTATATGTCATTGTAATTCTTCAACGATATCAGAGAGGTGGAGGGTCCCGACAACCAACAGCTCTTGGATGCACTCTCAAACTCATGAGCATACCCCAATGGACCGTAATGTCCTTAAACTAGCTGGGGACCGTAACGTCCTTAAACTAAAACGATAGAACCCAAATGCTCTTTCGTTGGATCAAAAATGACCCTGAATCCCCGTTAAGTAGATCTTAGTCCAACATCGGATTAACATATCCTTAACAAATATTTAAGTCGATCTTAATCCCAAATAAAATTAATGATCCTTAAATCAAACCAAACCCAAATCTAAGAAAATACGGATTTGGACTAATCTACGCCCTACGGGAGACAACACAAATTAATCTCCGTATACAATCCACGGGCAACCAAAAATAAAACAAACACACACGACACGAAGTGAACATCTGGAGCAGGAGAAAGTGGTTTTCGCTACGCGGTAACGTAACTAACTGCAGGGGCTTGCGCCTGCAGGGAAGAGCGTCTCTACAATTAAAAAACCCTCAAAACGAGGGGGAATCTGACGAAGTCTGCTACAATGGCCGCATCCGTCCAGACCTCAGACACACGGTGTCATAAATCAACTTGGCATCCTCGGAGAGGTGGACAGATAAAACCAAATAGCATTTGCCCCCAAATACAGGCAAGACGTTTGTCTTTCCCAGCTTTCGGTGGTAAACAGATTCTGGCACGCCCGGTGGGACTTTTTCCTCTTTCCACTCCACACTTCGTATGTCGTGTTTATCCGCGATCAAATAATCGCGGTATATATGTTTGAGGTTGCCCTTGGGTGATGGGATACTGAAGCCGGTGTTTCGTTTCTATGAAGAACGACGTTTGCTCCCACCCTAGCAACTCAGACTTTATCATATCCGGTGGAGTCAAGTATAGGCCACTTACAGCCTCAAATCTCTGCAATCCGGCTCTTTAAGAAATCAATGGGCTTCTCTTTAGGTCGATACTCCCACATCTCACCCTCGGTGCCTCAACGCTGATGGAGGAAGCCCAGAGGAAGTTTTTCTTCCACAGGCTGGCTCTCCAAGCAGCAGCTTTGCCGACGGAATCAGTCCTCAAATAACTGACACCTGCCAAGGACCAAGGTCGATGCAAGGGGAAGAATATTCAAGCTCTCAAAGGAAACAGGGGGCAGGCTCGGAAAAATCCTGAGGCTAATCAAATCCCGGCCATAAGAAACGGTCAACGTCGATATTGGTATCAAACAAAATAAGTTGGGGGCAGTTCTCCGTATAGTCCTGTTTCAACCCCAGTGGTGAATGTTGTTGTTCCAATCGAGAACAGCTTCAAACTGTTGTGAAGGGTCAGACAAAATTCTCTCACCGCAATATTGAAGAAATCTCCGCAGCCCATGGAGATCCCACAAGAGCAGAAACCAGTTCGCTCCCTAAAACAACTTTCCTCACCTATATATAAGGTGTGGAAACAGGTGAAGGTCTCTGTCGTTAACCGCGGCTCTTTCTCTAGACGGCAGCCAAATTCTGACAAATTCTCTTTCAAATAGAAGAGGACTCATCCCAAGACGGATCCTAATACATCGGTTCCTCCCAAAACCAAAGCGGCTTTTCACAAAAAAAAAGAGACCTAATAAAAGCTCAAGTGCCCGAAGCAAACTCTAAAGGCCAAAACTCCAAACACCCCAAGCCTGGGGATATGGTAGTTCACATAGTCTATGTGGTGAATTCCAAAGACGAAGTTCAAGCTTCTACTACTCACCGACCTCAAACTCGGTCCCTGACAAAAGCTCAACCGCAATGTGAAAAGCTGCAGGAGATGCTCGGTCAGGCGGCAGCAATTGCTAATCCATCGCCTAAGGAAAATCCTGAGGACGCACACGAAGACAGAGTAAAGAAGGAGTCGGATATTGATTTCCTAAAGCGCGCTCTGAAAAAGAGAGATGAAGAAGTGGTAGAAATGTCCACTAAAATGAACCAGATGGCCATTCTGATTCAGAATATGGCTGGAATGATGGTTCAATCGGAACCACTGGCAGATGAACCGATGATAGTCGATCTTAAAGATAAGGATGACATTTCAAATACTCTGCAAACCTCATTAACGGCCGAGGAGGAAATGATTCCAAAAAGAAAAGCTGGACACATATATCGCTCAGCAAGTCAAAACTCACTGTACCAGTGAAGCATCAAATAAGCCAATCAAGTCTGGTCGACCGTATCCGGCGTGCTACGATCAAATACAGTACCCGCCAAAATACATACTTCCAACTCCACATATACAAAGGAACTGGGAATCCTCACCAGCACATCGCGCGACTTAAATCCATGTGCTGTAACACTGGAGAGAATGATATACTTCTCCTTTGACAGTTCGTCAGCTGTCTGGCGGGCATTGCCTTCGAATGGTATGCGGAACTCCTGAATGACTCCATGAATGCCTTCGACGAAATGGAGATGCTCTTCTGTCAGAAATTCGCTAGTGTGAATAAATGCACTACCGTAACGACGTTGGTCAATGAAAGGGTTAGACCGAATGAGACCTCGGTTCAATATGTTATCCGATGGTGAAATCTCTGGTAAAAATGCGAGTAATGTATCGATGAAGCTGCAGCTGTGGGAATGTTCATAGCCACCCTTGACCCAAATTCAAAAGGTATTCCCATTTACAGCCCTTTTCAAGCCGACAACCTTCCAAGAACTCATGGATAAAATGGCTCGATTGAATCAAATGGGTCAAGACTCTTTCTCATCCGATGATGACGAGTGAAAAGCGGAGGCGAGATGGCGTTTGTCGCCAACTCTTAGCAAAAATAAGCGGCTCTGAAGCAACCTGTCGCCAAAATAGCGACGGCGTGGGTACTCGTTCTCCCCGAGATATATACAGGGGGCATATTTCTCACTGGCGGAAGAATATCTATGTAGAATGGTCCTTTCTTCTCAAAGGACAGGAAGGATATTAAGGGGCCTACAAACAGGTCCTACAATCTAGTGGAATGCCCTCCCTCTAGCGCAAAAAAAAAAGAAACGGTATATCCATAGGCGAAATGGGCACGGATGAAAACCCGAAAAGACGCCGTGAGTAAAAAAAGCAGGGCTACCGGCGAGCTTGTGAAAACCCGGAAGGGCGTAACCTCGTTAAATACACTTACGAGATCCTCACGACTCGTGAGGAGAATCCCCCTGTGAGACCCTCACGGCTCATAGGATTCAAAAGCCTTAAATTACATGGATCTAGACCTGTTCTTAAGCCGTCATATCTCTTAAATTGCCCTACAGGCAGTCCATATTAGTGTATACAATCCAGGGGCACGAATAAATATTTCTTTACCAAGTTCTACAAATGGCAAGAAATGACCCCATATAGTGAATAACACTTGTAGGTCCTCTCGACTTATAAGGAGAAAACACTCTTGGAAGATCCTTACGACTTACAAGATATGACATCACTTAGGAATCCCCATGATTCTTAAGAAGAAAATACGCCTGGGAGATCCTCACGACTTATAGGGTGAAAACCTTTTATGAGACCCTTACGGCTCATAAAGTCAAAAGTCTTAGTCGACAGGACCCTAACCCTGTCTACTAAGCCACCTTTATCCAAATCGACAGGGACAAATGATGATTCGCTCCTGGCACTATCCCAGTTGTAGCGATGCTGATGCCTAAATCGGTATCAAATTTCGAGTCCTCTCAAGGCAAATGATGAGTCGCTCCTGGCAAAATCCCAGTTGTAGCGATACTGATGCCTAAACAGGTGTCAAACTCTGAGTCAACCTCTCCGGCAAGTGCCGTCCCTACAACCATCTAATGAAGAAGGGGACCCCGTTTGTCACGCCCCGCTTCCCAGTATACGTGCAGAGGACGCGACGAGGCCGCTACGTATTTACTCTGAAGTAAACACGCTAAGCGTATCTAAGCAATATAAAACATAATGTACACAAGAGACAAGATGTAAATGAACATAAACTTTATTTATTAACATTCTTTTTACAATACATCTGAAAAGTAAATACATGAAATGGAAAGCAATGCCTAAACAGCGGCATAACAGAAATTGAAAATACAGCATGTAAATGTGTACAAGGAATCTAAAGCTCTGGGTCGAAAGCTAGCTGGTCCAAATCCTCGCTAGTTGGCTCGATTTCCAGTGAGTCCGAACACCTGACGACATTCCAAAGAAGAAGAAAGAGAATATCGTCAGCGAACAATCGCTCGGTAAGTCCCAAAGATAAGGGAGAAGTAGAATGGACAGAGAGAGAACGTAGCTTTTAAAGTTGTATTATATTGTTAACGTTGTTGTTTGTAGCTTGGTACAGAAGATGCCAATATATACGAGAGGAGTCTCACTTTCTCCGGAGAGTAAGGTATCAGGAGTACAAGGCTCCGTCGATAATACCACGAAACAACGGCATGGATGTAATTACGTCTTAAGTGACCACCTAATGGCACCTTTAACATGTTCCGTACCAGTCTACCCCTTATAAACCCCGCGATGTCTTGTTTGTATTCTTTGTATTGTATTGTCTTATAAATTGAATTGTATAGATGGATGACTTGCCGAAACCATGATATCAGTAAATGGATGTAACTGGAGAATCATGTAGATGACTGTATATCCATGGTTCGGTTCGGTCAATATAGATTGAATAGATTGAATATATGGATTCATGTTGAATTGTAGTTTGTACTTGAATCATATTCTAGTCAGATTAATTATATCGAGACTCAGTCTGAGTCAGTAAATTAGAAAAGAAATTTAATCTTGAATTATGTTTTAGTATTATCGGTAACTGCTGCACATGGACGGCAGAATTTGTGTCTTTTTCAAAGACAATTACCGTGTTGATAACACCGTTTGTTAAGTTGTCTATCTTAAATAGGCAAGCACCCATATCTCTAGCTCCCTGAGGCTCAAGAGACTGGTCCCGCTTAAACATATGTTTACTAGGGTCCTTATTGTAATTTAGTATAACTTGAGGAGGTTTTATGTAAAATAATTTTGTATAATTTTCAAAATATACCTCAAGTATTTTATCATCGTTTTTAGAGTTTTCATTGATGTATATTTTATCATTGTGACATTTCTAGTGAATAAAACCTAATTTCATAATATATGGTACTTATTTGTAATATTGGAATTATTTGGTATTTTCTTGTATATGGAATATTTTTTTTTTGAATTTTGGAAATGTAAAATATTATAAATATTAAAAATAGATATTTTGATATTAATTACATATGTATTTATTTATTAAAAATATAAGTTTTATTTATAATAGAAATCATATTTTTCTAAAGAAAATTGTATTTTAAATCTTTCGAGACCGTATGCTCCTTGTGGAGGTCTGCATCTCGCACTAGTAAGCCCGAGGATGTGCGATAATTCGCACCATCCTGAACGGGTTTCCCGAAATGGGTTGTAGAGGCGTAATTGCAAAGAATTGTTAAAATACATATCTTGTAGAAAAAGGATTTTATAAGTCGGAGGTAGTTATGTGTAAAATCGTATTTTCCCAAATCTATATTCCCAAATTTTATCGTGCTATGTTACATATGAGTGTTGTAAGAAGGTAGGTCATTATCTCGTGAGTTTTCTAAAGCTAGCATGGATAAAAGGTATAAATATGTCGATATGAAATATAAAGATATTTTACTGTAAAAGTTGAATAAAACTTGCTACGATTATTATTTTAATGTCAAACTTGTTTTATTGTCTTAATTAATGAGTATTAAACCAGATAGCAAAAGTTGTAGGTTTGTTATTAAGAAAATATTGTATTTTTGAAGGAAAAAAAAGAATCGGAAGCCGGATAACTCCGCTTCCGACACGTTTTAAGAATTAAGAATTTGAGAATAGTAAAATAGAGAGAGAAGGGGTACTTACTGGATTAGGGTCAAGAGAGGAAGAAGAGGAAGATTGGGGAAACACCGGTGCGTCGTTTCGTTGCTGGAAACTCCTCGGATCGCCGTCGGAAGTTCGTCGGAGGTTCGCCCTTTGCTAACTCCACTTGCACACAAAAAGTCTTAAGAATTTTCTTGAGAGTTTGGGCAGAGATTTGAGAGTGAGGAGGGGTGATTTTAGGTGTGATATTTATAGGAAAAATTAGGGTTTAGGGATGTGAAAGGGTGTATTAAGAATTTGTATTAAAAATGGATTAAATGGGGGTTTTAATTTGCTCTGTAAACGTGCAGGGAATTTAAATAATATAGGGGTTATGGGGGAGTTCAAGAGTCGCCAGAGAAAGGAAGAAATTAGGGTTTTGGGCTTAGTCGGCCGGCGGCACCGGCCGATTCATGCATCCCGCCGGCCCGAGTCGGCCGAATCGGGACTCGCCTCGACGCCACGTGCTGCTGATGCTTACACTTGACTCGTGGACTCGTTTGTTTTATGTGTGATTCTTGGTTTTACGGGTTATGCACGTATAGACTCTTAGGCTTCTAAAAGATTAAAATAATTTTAAATAAAAATAATGTGTGGCTGATGGGATTTGAACTCTGGTGCTTTGGTTCAGCAGTGCAAGGTCTTACCAATAAGCTACAAGCTCTTTTTTGCTGTTCAAAAGCAAATCAAACTTATAACTTGTGCTCAGGAAAAAGTACATCTTTCTGTATTTTTGAAAAAAAAATTGTACAGAAAGTTTAGGGTTGTTACATTCTACCCTCCTTAAAAAATTTCGTCCTCGAAATTTGTAAAAGGAAAGTGTAACAGATTTAAGGAAAGTTTGGTGATAGAAGTATAACAAAGTGACACAAGGGTTTGAAAATCTTGAAGAGAATTACCAGTGTTACCTTGGTCTACAGCCTCTGCTTCTTCGGCTGCTAAAAGGAAAGCTTGACGCCGTGGTACATTCTTTCTAGCCGAAGGCACATTCCTCTATTCTTGGGGCATGTTTCTCTGCCCTCGAGGCATGTTCCTCAGTGCCTGATGGAATTGGAGAGTAGGCTGTGCAGGTGGTGGAGCAGGAAGTGCAAGGCGAAGTGCAGGAGCCTGGATAGCTGGCCACTGCGGGTAGTTGATGGGGGTGTGAGCTGTGTTGCGTCTATAAGGACGGTATCCAATTCTGTGATTGGACGCGCCACAAACTAAACACAGGCCTTTTGCGCGCCTACAGTCCTTCACCAAATTTCCATCTCTCTTGCAATAGAAGCAGAAATCTGGACTTAGCTGGTTATTGATTTCTTTCGATCTCCTGGGTTCAACAATTGGTCTTGAAGAGGCTCCTCCTGCCATCTGATTGGCAGGGCGCTTCACTCCGGCAGATTGAGGTTTGCCCTTCTTCTTCACCACTGCCTCATATCTTCGGGCAGCTTTCAAAGCCATATCATGGGTTGGGAAATCCCCTGTAGCTAATGCAGCTTGGATTTCTGGGTCCAACCCTTGCTGAAATCTTCTAGCTCTGATCTCAGCAGTCGGTATGAGATGGGCCGCAAACCTGTTACGGTCTTGTGTTAGCTGTATAGTATGTGATATAAAATCGAACATTGAGACATATCTTACCTACTGAGCATGGTAAACTCAACATCATACTCATCTACAGATTTGGTCCACATTGAACCTTGTTGCAGATGGATGAACTGCTGTTCCATATCAAAGCGGGCAATCTCAGGGAAGTACTTTGCGTCGAATATGTCGCGGAAAGTCTTCCATTCGATGGGTTGATCAAGACGGCTTTCTTCCGCCTTCCACCAGACCCGTGCATTGTCCGTGAGCTGCAGTTTCGCAACTCGAACCCAAGCTATCTCTGGTATTTGTGCCGCTGCCAGATCATCTTCGATGCTTTGAGCCCATTCCTCCGCTTCCAGAGGGCTATCTTTTCCTGAGAATTGCTTGAGGTGCAAGGCTCTGAATTGCTTCACTCCAGGTGCTTCTGCCTCTGGTCGGTTCATCAGGATAGCAGTCTGCTGCTGCTGTCCTTCCAGGAGGCTGCGGATCGCCTCAAGCAGAACCGTCTGCTCGTTGATCGGAGCAGCGACGGCAGGTGTGAGTGGTAGTGGTGGGGGTGTGTTGTTGACATTGGTGTTGGTGTTGTTCGGGGAATCCATAACCTTGAATGAAAAATTTTGGGTTAGGACAGATTCAAATTATATGAAATGATAAGATTTAAGGAGTATGAATTGTAAAGAATGTTTTCAGTTGCTGGTTCTTGTGTTATATTGCTTAGGTTGTCCATACAGAACTGAACTGCATGGTAGGGTTCTATACAGCTCTGACCTGCATGGGCCGCCAACAAAACCTGTCACGCCTCGCTTCCCAGTATACGGGCAGAGGACGCGGTGAGGCTGCTACGTATTTACTCTGAAGTAAACACGCTAAGCGTATCTAAGCAATATAAAATGTAATGTATACAAGAGACAAGATGTAAATGAACGGCAACTTTATTTATTAACATTCTTTTTACAATACATCTGAAAAGTAAATACATGAAATGGAAAGCAATGCCTAAACAGTAGCATAACAGAAATGGAAAATACAGAATGCAAATGTGTACAAGGAATCTAAAGCTCTGGGTCGAAAGCTAGCTGGTACAAATCCTCGCTGGTGGGCTCGATCTCCAGTGAGTCCGAATCACCTGACGACATTCCAAAGAAGAAGAAAGAGAATGTTGTCAGCGAACAATCCCTCGGTAAGTCCCAAAGATAAGAGAGAAGTAGAATAGACTGAGAGAGAATGTAGCTTTTAAAGTTGTATTATATTGCTAACGCTGTTGTTTGTAGCTTGGTACAGAAGATGCCAGTGTATACTAGAGGAGTCTCACTTTTCCCGGAGACTAAGATATCAGGAGTACAAGGCTCCGTCGATAATACCACGGAACAACGGCATGGATGTAATTACGTCTTAAGTGACCACCTCGTGCCACCTTTAACATGTTCCGTACCAGTCTATCCCTTATAAACCCCACGATGTCTTATTTGTATTGTTTGTATTGTAAATTCAATTGTATAAATGGATGACTTGCCGAAACCATGATATCAGTAAATGGATGTAACTGGAGAATCATGTAGATGGATGTATATCCATGGTTCGGTTCCGTCAATATAAATTGAATAGATTGAATATATGGATTCATGAATTCATGTTGAATTGTAGTTTGTACTTGAATCATATTCAAGTCAGATTAATTATATCGAGACTCAGTCTGAGTCAGATAATTAGAAAAGAAATTTAATCCTGAATTAAATTTTAGTGTTATGGGTAACTGCTGCACATGGACGGCAGGAGAGCGCCTAGCGCCCGTTGCGCGGTAGCGCATCCGTCTTCTTACGAATTTTGTGTCTTTTTCAAAGACAATTACCGTGTTGATAACACCGTTTGTTAAGTTTTCTACCTTAAATAGGCAAGCACCCGTATCTCCGGCTCCCTGGGGCTCAAGAGACTGGTCCCGCTTAAACCTATGTTTACTAGGGTCCTTATTATAATTTAGTATAACTTGAGGGGGGTTTATATAAAATAATTTTGTATAATTTTCAAAATACATCTCAAGTATTTTATTATCGTCTTTATAGTTTTCATTGATATATATTTTATCATTTTGACATTTCTAGTGAATAAAACCTAATTTCATAATATATGGTATTTATTTGTAATATTAGAATTGTTTGGTATTTTCTTGTAAATGGAATGTTTTTCTTGAATTTTGGAAATGTGAAATATTATAAATATTAAAAATAGATATTTTGATATTAATTAAACATATATTTATTTATTAAAAATATAAGTTTTATTTATAATAGAAATCACATTTTTCTAAAGAAAATTGTATTTTAAATCTTTCGAGACCGTATGCTCCTTGCGGAGGTCTGCGTCTCGCACTACTAAGCCCGAGAATGTGCGATAATCCGCACCATCCCGAACGGGTTCCCCAAAATGGGTTGTAGAGGCGCAATTGCAAAGATTTGTTAAAATACACATCTTGTAGAAAAAAGGTTTTTATAAGTCGGAGGTAGTTATGTGTAAAATCGTAATTTCCCAAATTTATGTTTCCAAATTTTATCGTGCTATGTTACATATGAGTGTTGTGAGGCGGTAGGTCATTACCTCGTGAGTTTTCTAAAGCTATCATGGTTAAAAAGTATAAATATGTCGATATGAAATATAAAGGTATTTTACTGTAAAAGTGGAATAAAACTTGCTACGATTATTATTTTAATGTCAAACTTGTTCTATTGTCTTAGTTGATGAGTATTAAACCAGATAGTAAAATTTGTAGGTTTGTTATTAAGAAAATGTTGTATTTTTGAAAGAAAAGAGAATAGGAAGACGGATAACTCCGCTTCCGACACGTTTTAAGAATTAAGAATTTGAGAATAGTAAAAAAGAGAGAGAAGGGGGTCTTACTGGATTAGGGTCAAGAGAGGAAGAAGAGGAAGATTGGGGAAACACCGGTGCGTCGTTTCGTCGCCGGAAACTCCTCGGATCGTCGTCGGAAGTTCGTAAGAGGTTCGCCCTTTGCTAACTCCACTTGCACACAAAAAGTCTTGAGAATTTTCTTGAGAGTTTGGGCAGACATTTGAGAATGAGGAGGGGTGATTTTAGGTGTGGTATTTATAGGAAAAATTAGGGTTTAGGGATATGAAAGGGTGTATTAAGAATTTGTATTAAAAATAGATTAAATGAGGGTTTTAATTTGCTCTGTAAATGTGCAGGGAATTTAAATAATACAGGGATTATGGGAGAGTTCAAGAGTCGCCAGAGAAAGGAAGAAATTAGGGTTTTGGGCTGATTCGGCCGGCGGCACCGGCCGATTCACGCATCCCGCCGGCCCGAGACGACCGAGCGGGGCTCGCCTCGACGCCACGTGCCACCGACGCTTGGACTTGACTCGTGGACTCGTTTGTTTTATATGTGACTCTTGATTTTACGGGTGTAGACTCTTGGGCTTCTAAAAGATTAAAAGAATTTTAAATAAAAATAATGTGTGGCTGATGGGATTTGAACTCTGATGCTTTGGTTCAGCAGTGCAAGGTCTTACCAATGAGCTACAAGCTCTTTCTTGCTGTTCAAAAGCAAATCAAACTTATAACTTATGCTCAGGCAAAAGTACATCTTTCTGTATTTTTGAAAAAAATTGTACAGAAAGTTTAGAGTTGTTACACTGTTCGTCTGGGATCAGAAATGCCAAAGTACACGGGACGAAATCAAGCAATACCTGCGGAATCCACTGGTACTGACCGCTCTAGTCAAGGGAAAGCCCCTCATCCTGTACACAATAGCCCTTGAAGATTCTTTAGGCGCGCTATGGGTACAGGAGAATGACCGGGGGAAGGAGAGAGCTCTCTAGTATTTGAGTTCTGGGGGCAGAAAACAATTACTCCTCCATCGAAAAGCATTGCCTGGTACTGATTTTCACAGTAACGAAGCTCCGACATTACGCCTTGGCACATGAGGTCCATCTCATATCAAAGGTGGATCCTCTCAAATATTTGATATCAAGAGCCATACTAACGGGAAGGCTTGCCAAGTGGGCCCTTCTCTTGATAGAGTTCTCGATAGTATATCGACCTCTCAAGGAAATAAAAGGCCGGGCCATCGCTGACTTTCTCGTTGAGCATCTGATACCTGCCGACTCTTCCTTAAAGTGTGAATTGCCGGACGAACACGCGTTTGACGCAATCGACAGGGAGAAAGAAGGGAGTGATATCCGATGGGAACTCTACTTCGATGGAGCGTCCTCTTTGAAGAAGCAAAAGCAAAACACCCTCATGATTAAAACCGGGGTGTGCCTTATCTTCGTGACTCCATAAGGAAGGATTATGCGTTTTGCCCTTTCCTTAACGGAGCCAAGAACGAACAATGAAGCTGAGTATGAAGCTTTGATAGCAGGTCTCGAGATTGCTATCAACATAGGGATCGAAAACCTCCTCATATATGGAAACTCTCAGCTGGTCGTTAGCCAAGTAAATGGCGACTACCAGACGTGCAAGCCAGAACTGATCAGGTATAGTGAAAGAGTGCAGCAATTGCTGACGCAAATCCACTCCTACACCCTGGAAAGCATACCGCGTGCGAAAAATAGCAAGGAGGATGCATTAGCCAAGCTCGCTAAAGAACTGGCCGACGAAAACCTCAATTACGTAAGGATCATTGTGCAAAGCCGCAGGATTCTCGCGCTAGCAGAAATATCTCCGGAGCCGTCTGAAGAAAAAGAAGCGGCCGAACAAGCGGCATTCCAATTAGAAGATGAAGAAAAGGCGAAAGATTGGAGAGAAGTCTTTGTAGACTACTTCGAATCCCATCGAACGCTCGAAGACGCGTCGTCAAGACATCAGCTCATGAAGCGAGCCCTGTCTTTCACCTTCGTCAGTGGTACTCTTTATACATGGCTGAGATGCCTGGGACCAGAAGAAGCAAAAAGGGTCGTCCAAGAAACTCATGACGGACTTTACGGTTCCCATCAAGCTGGGCCAAAGATGAAGCTGAAAATTAAAAGAATGGGCTACTATTGGCCCACAATGGTTCAGGACTGCCTCAAATATGCGAAGCAGTGTCACTCGTGCTAAATTCACATGGACTTCATCCATCAGCATCCAAATCCGCTACATCCGACATTGGATAGTTGGTCGTTCGAAATGTGGGGAACCGATATAATCGGGCCCATCGAGCCAGCATCGTCCAGGGGACACCGGTTCATATTGGCAACAACCGATTACTTCTCTAAGTGGGCAGAAGCAATACCACTAAGAGAGATGAAGACGGAGAACATCCTCCATTTCTTCAAGACACACGTCCTCAACCGGTTCGGCATTCCGCGACGGATTATCTCTGTTAACGGGCCAGCCTACAGAAGCCATAAGATCAGCTGCTTCGCACAGCAGCATAAAATAGATTGGAGATATTCTTTAGTTTATATTCCCCGAGCTAACGGTTTAGCTGAGGCTTTCAACAAGACCTTGACAAAGATCATAAAGAAAACGGTGTCCAGAAATAAAAAGGACTGGTACGAGAGATTGCATGAAGCTTTCTGGGCATATCGGACTACGTTCAAGACGGCCACGAACACAACGCCATTTGCGTTAGTATTCGGCACGGAAGCGGTACTTCCCTTGGAGATAGAGCTATCCTCTCTACGAGTAGCGGTTCGGTACGAACTAACAGATGAAGAGAATGCCCATCTTCGACTTGAGGAGCTCGATGCCCTCGATGAAACTCATCTCATGGCGCAGCAAAATCTAGAAGCTTACAAAGTAAGGATGACGCGCTCATACGAAAGATTGGCTAGGCCGAGAACATTCCGCCAAGGCGAACTCATGCTAGTCGTAAAAATACCTATGATCCCCAACCGTGCCAAACGGGAGAAATTCGAGCCGAACTATGATGGCCCGTACATCATAGACAAGGTCTACCAAGGTGGAGCCTACTTTCTCATGGATATGCATGGCGAAAGACCCTTCCGGCCAATAAACGGCCGATTCCTAAAAAAATACTACGCCTGACGAGTCACGACCCAGGTCAATGATAGATGACGACGCCTATGTCCGCTCGCTATCTTGAGTCAAGACTCTAAGAGTAGTACCCAATTGTACTCCGTCTCAAATATGGAGAGCTACGGACCGTAACGTCCTTAAACCAGCTATGGACCGTAACGTCCTTACAACTAACAATGGACCGAAATGTCCCTAAACTAACAATAGACCGAGATGTCCTTAAACTAACATTGGACCGAGATGTCTTTAAACTAACAACGGACCGAGAAGTCCCTAAACTAACAATGTTGCCTCAAACACGGCAGTAGTGGAGTGCAAGTCCACAAGTCCCAACGGTGAGGACTGCGGATCAAATCCCACCGGCGAACAAATAGGCCACATACGGCGAAACTATTCTCTAGAGTTTCCTCGCCAAAAAAAAACGTCCACAAGCGAAATGGGCATGGATGAAAACCCGAAAGGGCGCCGTGAGTAAAAACAGCAGGACTACCGGCGAGTTTGTGAAAACCCGAAAGAGCGCAATCTCGTTAAAATAAAGACACCTGCAAGGTCCTCTAGACCTTGTAAGGAGAAAAAAACCCGCGTGAGATCCTTACGACTCACAAGGGAGCAACACACTTAGGGATCCCCACGATTCCTAAGGAGAAATTACACTTACGAGATCCTCACGACTCGTAAGGAGAAATCCCCCTATAAGACCCTCATGGCTCATAGGATTCAAAAAGCCTTAAGCTACAGGGGTCTGAACCTGTTCTTAAGCCATCACATTCCCCAAATTGCCCTACAAACGGTTCAATATTGACCCTTGTATACAATCCACGGGCACAAATAAACGTTTCTCTCACCGAGTCCCACCAACAACGAAGAATGACCTCAGGTGGTGAACGACACTTGTAAGTCCTCTCGATTTATAAGGAGAAAACACTCTTGTGAGATCTTTACGACTTATAAGAGAACACACGCTTAAGAATCCTCACGATTCCTAAGGAGAAAACGCACCTACGAGATCCTCACGACTCGTAGGGAGAAACACCTTTATGAGACCCTTACGGCTCATGAAGTCAAAAGCCTTAGTCGACAGGATCTTAACCCTGTTTGCTAAGCCAGCTTTGTTCGAATCGAAAAAGGCAAATGATGATTCACTCCTGGCAATGTCCTAGTTGTAGCGATGCTGATGCCTAAATCGATATCAAATTCCAAGTGCTTTCACGGCAAATGATAATTCGCTCCTGGCAATATTCCAGTCGCAGCGATGTTGATGCTAAGATTGGCAGATCTTGAGTTCCATACTCGCAACAAAAATCAGCGAGTAAAATATATGCATATAAAAATAGTCGAAATGATTGGGCAACTCACAATAAAAAACAGCGAGTAAAGAAAAAGAAAAATAGCCAAAATGATTGGGCACCGCGAAAAAATAGCCGAAATGATTGGGCAATCGCGACTTTCGCGATATAAAAAACTGAAATGATAGAGCATCGCGGAAAGAAATAAAAAATGAAATGAAATTTCTGCCGTACAGGTGAGATCATATTGACCCATGTATACAATCCATGGACACAAACGAAAATGGAACCATATCGTCCCACCAGGCTTCGTCAAAGAGAAGCTAGATCTTGATGGCTACATCTACAACCTAGAAATCAACAACGGCGTTCCTTCTCGTTCCAACCAGAAGAAGATACGACGTCAGCAAAACGGAGCCACGGCAAAGTCCCCTAGTTCCAAATCTCGACGGTTTACAAACAGCCTAGAGACTACCTCGAAGCCACGACAAAGTCCCCTAGTTCCAAATCTCGACGGTTCACAGACAGCCTAGAGACTACTTCGGAGCCATAGCAAAGTCCCCTAGTTCCAAATCTCGATGGTTCACAAACAACCTAGAGACTGCCTCGAAATCATGGCAAAGTCCCTAATTCCAAGTCTCGACGGCTACATCTACAGCCTAGAGATCAACCAACAACGTTCTTCCCTTCAGCAGAATACAGGCTCAACATCAACAAACGGAGCCATGACAAATTCCCGTAGTTCTAAATCTCGATGGGTTCATAGATAACCCAGAGACAACCTCGACATTCGACGCAATATTGCAGACACGATGTCAACTAACGAAGCCAAGAAAAATCCCTCGCTTCAGGGTCCTGACGGCAACTCAATTGAGACCTGAAAGACTATCGGAGACCATCCCACTCCAGCGTGGAGTGGTCATGACTCATCGGGGCGCCCAAACTGAGTCTAACCTCAAGTAAAAAGCGACATGGAATATCCCTAACGCTTGCTCTTTCGACGGTAATATCACCTGGAAGATTACTTGAAGATGTTTTGTCCAGCCCCCGAAGGGATGAGAGACACAATAGTCGTGGAGCTACCCGAACAGCAAGATTGCATATCAGGGAATATATCGTCCAACGCGATGGTGTGATAGGTAAAAAACCCTAGTACCACAGACCCTAACGGACTTCTATTAGCAGGAGTTAACTGTGACGTTAGGAAACCCTTACGAGAACTTCTCGATTCGTCTCGACTCGTGAGGAAATTAATGTCCTTGGGAGAACTTCTCGATTCGTCTCGACTCGAAGGGAAAAGTCTTAGGAAATGGGGATCAGGACCTGTTTCCTAAGCACTAGGGCCCTGCAAGTCGGTCCAAGATGGACTATTGCATACTATTCACGGGCCACACTCTCCAAAGTCGAATATCGACTAGGAGGGAAACAACCACTTACGAGTCCTCTCGACTTGTAATGGGGGAAAATTCTCTTGTGAGATCCTTACGACTCTCGAGAGAAAATACACACTTAGGAGTCCTCACGACTCCTAAGGAGAAAATACACCTACGGGATCATCTCGACTCGTAGAGAGAAAAGTCTTTATGAGACCCTCACGGCTCATAAAGTTGAAAAGTCTTAGGCGGCAGATCCGAACCTGTTTTCTAAGCCATCGCTGCCCTGCAAAGAGATCAAGATAAACTATCTACAAGACGCATTTGCTAAAGAGACACGACAGTACAACTGCGTATGTGCTTAAATGGAAATAGTGTCCAGAATGTGTTGATTTATGTACGACACTACAATAGTGCTCGCACTTAAAAGAAAATTCCTAAGGGTAAAATACAAAGCTCATGTACAGAGGTGGGATACACATACGAATATATGATGAACAGAAAATATTCAACAGAAAACATTCAACGGGTAATAATAAAAAAAAACATTGAAATAAATATACTACTCTACAGGAAAGAAAGCACCAAATGTGGGATCAGAGATACAACAGTTAACAAAACAATAAATAAAGTTTTTCAATTCTCTCTCTGCCCTCTCTACCACGTCGAAGCGACGGTCTTCGCGAAGAGTTGCTCCCCATCGATTAGCGCCATGCTCATCGGCGAAGGGAGACATGATGGCCCACCGAGCTCGAATCTAACTCGGTAAATGAACCGAACGGTCCTTCAGAGGCTGAGTAATCAAGTAGGCCTCATGGAAACATTCAATCTTGTCCTCCGCCGCATCAAGAATCGCCGAAGTCGGATATCAGCAAGCACGGACATCATCCTGAGCCAAATGGAACCCATAGGAAGAGTAGAGCCCCTATGGGCCAAGAGTTCGTACAGTACCGCGTCACATTGGTCATCGGTGAAAAGAGGATCCGCTAACCGCGCGGCAAAACGAAGAACAATCTCCTCGATAGGAACCTCCCAGGGTTGCCAACGGGCATGGGGATAGTTGCAAGCCATAACCTTTGGTTTGTTTCTCAAAATGATAAAGGTCTAGATGGTTCTCTCTCTGTGAGGAAAGAGGAAGACTTAGCTTCGGGTTATAAAGAGAAGCATTCAAGGCTATGCACAGAAAATGGCGTGCATGGTGGAGCTATTCCCGAGGCCAAAAAGGGGAGCATGGGAAAAGAAAGGGGTGACTCGTTGGAATCAGAGTAGGGAGGCGAAACGACCTCATCAGTAGAACCCCATGTGCATGGCACGTGAGCACCCACCTTGATCCTTTTTGAAAAGTAAAACGACACCGCACGTGCATAACACGTGAGCGCAGGCGCTAGTGCAGGATTAAAATCCCCAGCGGTGTCTCATGCGTAAAACACGTGAATGCCAACAACAATATAACGACACTTCATGCAGAATACGCGTAAGCATAAAAAAAAAAAGGGGAAAGAGGAAGTTTTTTCATTCATGCTCAAAGAACTATACATGGTATAAAAACAAAAGAAAATGTTTACAATGGTAAGACACTTAATCCCGGACATGGATTGAGGAATTCAGAAGCGAGGCCGAGTAAAATGTTTCTGGCTTCTCTGACCATTTTCGTGTGCATCTTCTCACGAGTGCAAGCGTCAGGATTCTCGCTAATGTCATATGTCCTCTGATAGGCAGAGATTATCGTCGTCTGTTGGAAAACTTGATGCAAGATATCAACAAGACCATCTCGCCGCCTCTTCGAGATCAAGCCCATCAGATATACTGAGTGCACCTTGTCTTCGGCATCATCAAGCGCCTCAAGCGACATGGCTTCGTAAAATCCAGGAAGGGCTTCCCAAATCGCTCCCACAATGATCTTCACTAAAGCAGAACGACGGGAGAGTAGTCGACCGTTGTATTCATCAAAGCGACGCATAACCTCAGCGCATTGAGCGTTCGTAAACTCCTGGTTTTGACAGCGACCTTAGACGCGAATGTCTTCATACGAGATAATTTCGTCAAGATCATACAAATAAACGGCCATAATATCTGAAAAGAAAAATCAGTGAGAGTTTAATAATCAAAATAATCAAGAAAATGCTTATTATGAGAATCTAAAAACGGACACGGGAGTTTAAACAACTCTTGACATCCTCATAGAGAAAGCAAGTTCTGTTAAAATACCCAACAAATTTGAATTTGTGCAAGTAAGGAAAAACCCTGTGAAAATGTTCTCGAGACCACCAGTGAATGAAATTCCTGAAGGACCCTTTTGATTTTCAGAGTAGAGCTTTTTGGTGAGGAATTAAATTCCTTTTATGCAATGGAATTAAATTCCAGAAACCCCCATGAAGAGGAAATGAAAAATCAAATGCCATGAATCCTTAAAGGTCAGAGGAGGAATGCCGAAGGCATTTAGGTTTATTACTCAAAGATCGCGTCTTTGGATCTCTAAGAGATGGGTTTCAGAAGAGAGCAAACCTCTCATGGTGGATTTAAAATCCAGAAGTTTTCTTTAAGAAAAGGGTTTCTCTGATGTTCGAGATCTTTACCTAGAAAAGGTTTCTTTTTCTAACTGAGTTTAACTCTGGAATTGCAATGAACAGAGAACTAAGCTATGAAAAGGAGAATTAAATTCTCGAAGAAGACAAGGAAAGAAGAAGATGAAAAAACAGTGGCTTTCCAAAGGCCAAACCCTTGCATTTATAAGACGTGATAAGGCAAACCTGGGAGCACGTGAGCGCCAAACATTTATCAGTGTTTAACACTGTGAGAGGCAAACCTTAGCCCAAATTAGCCAAGTCTCCCGATGCCAAAAACTTTTTGACCGTCAATCAACCGAGCCTTCCTATACTCAGGTCCCCCCAAATCGATCTTAGTTCCAGAGATGGTCAATGATCTCCTGACACGTAGCATCTAAAATAATGTTCGTTCCACCATGATCTCTCTCTTCAATCTGGAGTTCGGTTCAAGGGTACATCTCTCCACACCTCAGAATATATGTCGTTGTAATTCTTCAACGATATCAGAGAGGTGGAGGGCCCCGACAACCAACAGCTCTTGGATGCACTATCAAACCCATGAGCATACCCCAATGGACCGTAATGTCCTTAAACTAGCTGGGGACCGTAACGTCTTTAAACTAAAACGATAGAACTCAAATGCTCTTTCGTTGGATCAAAAATGATCCTGAACCCCCGTTAAGTAAATCTTAGTCCAACATCGGATTAACATATTCTTAACAAATATTTAAGTCGATCTTAATCCCAAATGAGATTAACGATCCTTAAATCAAACCAAACCCAAATCTAAGAAAATACGGATTTGGACTAATCTACGCCCTACGGACGACAACACAAATTAGTCTCCGTATACAATCTACGGGCAACCAAAAATAAAACAAACACACACGACACGAAGTGAACATTTGGAGCCGGAAAAAATGGTTATCGCTACGCGGTAACGTAATTAACTGCAGGGGCTTGCGCCTGCAGGGAAGAACGTCCCCACAATCAAAAACCCCTCACAACGAAGGGGAATCTGACGAAGTCTGCTACAACGGCCGCATCCGTGCAGACCTCCGACACACAGTGTCATAAATCAACTTGGTATCTTCGGAGAGGTGGACAGATAAAACCAAATAGCATCTGCCCCCAAATGCAGGCAAGACGTTTGTCTTTCCCGGCTTTCGGCGGTAAACAGATACTAACTACATGTAACGGTTACCGAGGTATTGATTGAAAGAAGGTCAACGAGCAAGCTCATTTGAACCCTGCAAAATTTATCAGTGACATCACCGTATAGTCCGGTCTCTTCGTCTTAAGAGTATCGCATATCGGGTCTAGGGTTTGGAATCTGTCAGACTCTAATAACTCGATAAGTCGTGCGACAAAAGACTCATAACCAATTGGAGATACAACTAATAACACTTATCAATTTATCTCTACTACGGTGGCCAACGACTTGTGGTTGCAGTCATGCCTTGCACATCGCGACATCAACTACCTATACCGGGAAAGATGAATTCCCTCGACCGCTCACTGCCTCTATACCTAACAAAAACCTGTTTGCACAACTCTTCTGAGCCGTGGTAGGGTAGAAATCTAAGTATAGTGGGAACACATGAGACATTATGGCGATCTCAGGTCCTAGGGACTATCATATACTTATATCACCAAAGAACTGCTATTTGACATTGGTATATTACCAACTGGGAGTTCTCGGTGAATCCATCCAGTGTAACTCATACAATGAGCACATGTATACAATTCTCGATGTCAAACATCAATAGCTATGGAACCAGCCATCGCCCTCCAACCGGATCAGGAAACGTACACACTAGTCTAAACTGAAAAACTGATACACGGTCTCGATACTCCTACGACTAGGAATATTTAAAGATGTGCTTATCGACCACCCAGGCCTCACTAATATAATCTTCATCATCGTCCTAGCAGTCAAGCAAAATCCTATGGTTTTATCTCATGTATAAACGATACGTGATAGTGAATAAAACATATCACATGAAAGATAAACACAAACCAGATAGAATACTATCATCACGAGTAAGATTGTTCTCTTGTATAGATACTCCTTCAATTACAATAATCGCCTTGAGAACGTCTATATCCAACATGGTAAGCCTCCTAGAATCCAAGGCCATGCATGCAATTCTTATTTATTGGTTAGCCCTTGCCTCTAAGGAGCAATCACCGTACTTCTCATGCTAGGGCTACATTTCGTTTGATTAATCAAACCATTCATCCACCAGATTTGAATTTTCGAAAAAAAACAAACAAATCAACATAATCTTCTACATTTGATTACTCATTTTTCTTAATCCATCTTTTAAAAGTCGCAAGCTTGAAATGGGGCCAAGCTACAAAGGAACTAAGAATAAGAACTGTTTCTGTGGCACATTGTTTCAACTCAAACACCTTAAATTCCCCCTTAGTTTATATTTACAAACTATACGCATTTCCACTCTACAATGGCTAAAAACTCTCAAATTCACAACAAAGGGATTGGTTAAAAAGGGAAACATACCTCATCCCTTTTAAGTTTTAATCAACCATCAACCATACTCCACACAATCCAAACGCCTAAAAAGAAAAATCTCCTTTCGGTCTCTCACCATCCTAATCCTTGAAAATCACGCTATCCGCGATCTCAAGCAATGGGGCCAACGTCTCGTTCGAAAATTTCCTCGCGAATAAATACTCGTAATTTGAAGAGTTCGACTTCCTCAACTCCTCGATAAGCTCCTTCGAAATCTCAAAATTCCTATAAGTATGAGGATGGCCCCCAACGCTTTCGGTCCAATTCACCCTCGTCAACGAATAATGTGTACACCCTTTCGAATCCAACATCGACAGCAACGTAGGGAAATAGTGCTCTTCAGGGTAGCAAGAATGCTTCCTCGATTTCAAGCACGGCAACTTAAACTTCTTCCAAAGCACCCGATCTCGGACTACCATCAAAGCATGCCTTCTCGCCAACACGAAGAACTGCGAACCAACCCGGAATTTCTCGAATGGCACTTCAGGGAGCATCACATTGTCCCCTCTAGCAACATATCTATCGAAAAGATTGGGTTCTTGATCCAAAATCTCGATAAAACTCAAATGCCTTTTACGAAACGACAAAGGATTGGGGTTCGAATCGAAAATCGATCGATACACGAACCGAAACGAGTGTAAAGGGATGCAGGTTTGGGAGATCAGAGCGAAGAACGCATTTGATGGATCGTCGATGAGAGAAGCGGCGAGCAATCTCCGAGCTGCCGAAATCAAAGTCGGCGACGCTCGCTGCGTCGCCTTCGCAGGGATGAAGCGATCCTGGAAGGATGGGGTTAGGGTTTGAGTGAGCTTACTGTTGGGATCTAAATGGATGTAGATGTTGAAGAGGTTCTTGTGGCCAAGAAAGAATCTTTCCCACAAAGGGGCGAAGATGAGGTCGGAGTTCGTTAGGAATAGAAAAGCGATCTTTGGCGGCGACGGAGGGGGAGGGCGGCGGCGGAGGGCGGTGGAGGAGGCTAGGGTGGCTCGCCGGAAGAGCGCGAGGTCGTCGGCATCGTCGGGATCTGGGATCGGGGGCAGGGTTTTTGGCGGCAAAATCCGCGGCGCGATGAAGAAGAGGACAGGGATCGAGACCAGGAGGAGGAAGGAGAAGATGAATGGCGACGATGACTGCATCGCTTCGATCTCGATTCCGAATCGAAATCGATTGAGGATTTGGAGATTAGGGTTTTAGATTTGGGGGTTTTGATTTTGATTCCGGGGGCTGTTTTTGCAAAATTGGATTTGTTTGAGGGCTTTTTTTGGGAGAGAGGAGGAGGAGGAGGGAGGGAGGGAGGGAGAGGCAAGGGTTTTTATTAGGTTATCTTGTCTTTTGCTGCTTTTAATTTCTTTTGTCGTTTTCTTTTTTAAATAAATTTTTCAAAAAAGTAATAAATTGATTTAAAATAATTTTGGTAATCGATAATTAATAGTTGGTGAGTGATTCTTTTTTTAATGAAAATTATTAATTGCAAGCTAAATCTAGCATTTAGTAAATTAATTTTTGGTATATTAAAAAGTAGGGGCACCTAGGAACATGGTGTTGGATTAGATCAGAGAAGGGTAAACATGTCATTGTACAAAGAGTGAAAGTGAAGTGAGTGATTGGTTGCTGACTTAACACTGAATGACTCAAAATAGTGAAAATCACTTTCTTAGATTTTTATTTTTATTTTTTCCTATTTTTCCACTTTTATCCAGTCTTTTTCAAAGATAGTTTTCTCTAAAAATATCGCAAAACTTTAGTGTTTTAAGAAAAATACCGTAAGCTTTATAAACTGCAAATTGATGTTAGAAACTTGAAGGATAACAATAAAGTGCCATGACAATTCAGCTTTTGTCGTTTTAATATCATATCCTTCTTTGTTATTTCATAGTTCAAAATCCTATAAATTGATATATATTTACAAATTTACCAAGTTTATGATATTTACTTTCGAATTAATATTTTTATTATATTTATTAATAATTGATATACATGTTTATGTAATCTTCTGGGATATAGCAGAATAATAAGAGAGGAACGTTGAAGAAATTGCAAGGAACTATTTAAGAAAATTATTTAAACATTTCCAAATTTCAAAATTAAAAAGAAAAAATGTGCATGCTGTCTTACTTCATTTATAATTATACTAAGTTTTTTGCACAATAAAAAAAGTTTGCATTGGATTTATTAAAAATTTAAAATTTGTGTTTGTTTTATAGAGAGCATGCATACAAAACTTTATTATGAAGTCATCCATTGTGAAGCTATAATAATATTTATTTGTAATGTAACAAGAAATATTATTTGACTTATTTATGTAATTTAGGTATAATAAAGTGGTCATTTTATTCAAAAAATGACTAGGAAGACTAGCTAGGAACCCAGATAAGAATTTATGGCTAGAAAAATTCTTATTTTATTGAGCTCATTATAATACTACTGTAGCAAAAAATCGTAATTATTTTTAAAGTTTTGTGTTCGTTCATTTCTCTTTATTTTTTATAAAAATGATATTTAGACTTTTATGGGCTTTTTTGAAAAAGAAAGTTTATCTACCTAAAATAGAGAGAGTGAGATAAGAAATTGTATTTCTGTTGGTTATTGGAACCAATATCCAACCCTTCTGGTGGTGCTTATATATATAAAGGCTAGGATTAATAATACAAAAGGGTTAATTAATTAAGAGATCCAACCTGTGAGCTGTCGTCTTTTTCCATCATCCTTGTTCTACTACGGTTGGTTAGCTAGGTGATTATGTGGGGGATTCTCACTCGATTAGATTGTGGTTTCCTTCCGACCGTTGGGTGGAAGCAATAGAGATTGGATCAAGTACGTGACGTGGGCGAGAATAACAATCCCACCATCGGATCAAGTAATCGGTAAAACTCTTGTGTAGATATGTAATTGTTTCCGCTGTCATGATTGTAACATGTTTATGTATCTATGCATCTAGATGCTACATTGGTATCAGAGCCATGTAGGCTCACGTTTGTAGATCTTCGATATGTGATTTTATAAAAGTTGCAACTCGAAAGCAGCCTTTTTTGGGTCTAAAATTAGATCAAAATTTTTATTTTATTGATTTTGACAGATCTAGGATTATTACGGTTAACATTTGTGATGGATCGTTATAGATCTATCAATTTTCAATGTATCATAGGTCATACTAGATTATATTTAATTCTTCTTTGACATTTTGAGTATAGTACTTGTTTTATGGTGTGGAATTGGCCATGAAACAAATTATGAGAATAATTTTAAAAAAGATTGGATTTTTGTTTTGTGTAAATTTTTTTTTCTTTTGGTGAAAATTTTATGGCGGATAGGTCTTAAAAGTTTCAAAACGCTGGCCATAATTGTTGGGATAAAATAGTAGGATTTTTTTGATTTGACAAGACCAAATATATATATTTTTAAAAAGAAAAATAAATTTAAAATTAAGACAAGATTTTTTTTGGATTTGGCAGCGACCAAATTTTTTTTAACAAAATTATATTTCTAAATGGAAGAAAAATTTCTTGGGATTTTTTTTGATTTGGTAAGGTCAAATATTTTTTAAAGTAAAATAAATTTAAAATCAAGAAAAGATTTTTTCTGGATTTTTATTATTTTGGTTTATCCAAAAAATTTAAACCAGCTTTTTTTATTAAGTTTATTTTATAAAAAAAAACAAAAGGTGGGAGGCGGACTGGACGTTAGTGACAATATATCGTCAGTCTTATCAGGAGTGATATGATAGATGATGATAACATAATAAAACAGAAATATTAGTTTAATGTTACTTGAGCAAGCTCAAAAACTTGGACGCTGGTAACAATAAGGTGGCAGCGATGTAACGGGACTTCACGACGCAGTACCATCGAGATGCAGTATTTTCGAAGGATCGGTGCATCTAGTGTTAGTTATATGTATGCCTTAAAGGCCATTATTGTACATATGATGTATATTATAGTGGATGCTTGGATATATATAGAGATGACTTTCTTGCTCGACATGATAGTATGCTATCTGGTTATTTTTATCTTAACATGTAGACTTATATATTGTTATACTGTCTTGCTCTCACATGTTGATAAAGCCCTTAGGATATCTACTTGACTACCAGGACTATGATGGAGATTATACTAGTGGGGCCAGGGTAGTTCACAAGTACATTCTTTAATTGTTCCTAATCGAGGGAATATCGAGACAGGGCATCGATATTTCATAGTAGACTAGCGTATGCGCTTCTTGACCCATATGAGATCCCACATCCATTGATGTTTGATATCAGAGATGGTATACGGGTGCTCAGTGGAGACTGGGTACACTGAACATAACTCGCCGAGAACTCCAATGTGGTAGTATACATATCGTCAGATAGCAGTCCTCTGGTGACACTGGTACAGGTTAGTCTGTAGACCCGAGATCGTCATAGAGTCTTGTGCGGCTCCCACTGTGCTTTGATTTCCTTCCTACCACGCTCAAAAGGAGTCGTGCAAACAAGTGGATTTTAGGTACTGTCCCGAGTCGTATGGAGGCAATGAGCGATAGGAGGGGTTTCGTCTCTCCCGGTATTGGGGGTTGATGTTGCGCTATGCTCGATTGGTAATAACTGGAAGTCTCTGGTCAGGGCTGATATGGAGATCTACTGATAAGTGTTATCAGTAGTTTCTCGATCTGTTATGAGCCTCACATCTGCATGACTTATCACGTTACTGGGGTCTGACGATTACCACCCCTGGACATGATATGCGACATATCAGACGAAGAGACCGGACTGTACGGTAGTGTTACTGATAGGCTTCATGGAGACTGTGGACAGGCTTGCTTGTTGATCTTCATATCGATCAATACCCGGGTAGCCGTTACGTCCAGCTAGTACTGCTGACGGCTTATAGGTGACTGATATGATCATCACCTACTGCTGGCGTATTGACGAGTCTTAAAAGTCCCACACAGAAGTTCCCTGGTTCAAGCGAAACGGAGTAGGACACATGTGATATGTGTGTGGGCCTGATTAAATACGAGTATGTGATACCGTATTGTAATCTGGCAGTAATCTGTCATCAGTGCGGTTATATGTGATATAACCAAATTGTCGAATCAAGTGTTGATTCGATAATGTGGTATATAGATAAATGATATTAGTCGGTCATATATGATATAACCGGATTATTAAATCAAATGTTGATTTAATAATATGATATAAATTATATGTGATATAATTACATATTAACTAATATCATTAGCTCACTAATTAATCTTCATTAAATATATATATATATATATATATATATATATATATATATATATATATAATGAAGCATGGCATTTAAATTTTTATTTTGTGAAAATAGAAATGAGGTGTAAAATGAAGCATGGTTGCAAGCATGGGTTATATACTTCTTTATTCATTCTTGACTCACTATTCAAGCATGGTTGCAATTTAATATTGCATAATTCCATGCTTAAATGAGTGAGGGGTCTTGGCTTTTGATTCATTCTTGCTCATTCCAAAAAGACTTAGCCATTTTCCCTCATGCTTGCTCTCATGCTTCTTCTTCCTCCTCTTGCTTTTCCTCAACCTTCAACCCTCACATGTTATGTGAATCATGAAGCTTGAGCACAAATTAGTGAGCTCTTAACATCCCTTACTTCATCATCTCACACCATTTTAGCAAATTAGTGTGATGTGTTTCATACACTAAAGGGTTTAGTGTAGTGGTAGCTTGAACTAGTAGGAGCTTCGAGGTGGATCCTCTTTGGCGCGAAGGCTACGAAGGAAGCTTGCTCAAAGTCTCAAGAGAAACCTTGTAGAGTCATGTGACTACTACACGGAGCATATTGAAGAGAAGGACCATCTACAAAGGTTGTATTCTCATTCTCTTTAGATGTAAAGTTGTTTGCATTCTATTCCGTCTAAATCTCTAGTTAACGATTCTAGCGTAGGGTTCTTTGTAACGGCAAAAATTTTAAAACGGCATGCACGATTCCCCCCAAAACCTTGCTGCCGTCATAAGGAACCCTTCAGTAGTATCAGAGCCAAACTAAAGAATTAGACGGATAGCGTAGGACTACGAAACCGAAAAACTCCGAAACTTGAAACCCTAAAAATCCACTTTCTGTCGATTTTCAAAAGTTGTCAAAAAATTATTTAAACATGTGCAGAATGTAGTATGGGACAATATAAGAACACAGTACAAACCTCACCCTAAGGGCTCGGTTTTTGGCCGGCGACCAAGCACTAAATTCCGGCGTCGTCGGATTTCCCAAAGAGTTTAGGGATGGGTTTTGTAGTGTGTTCTGGTCTCTGGATTTTGGTGTTTCAGGTGTTGTTTATTTTTGCTAAATTTGCATGTGGTGTTTATTTACCAAAACAGCAACTCGGAGTATTTCATAGTCGTAATTCTAACTGTTTTCAGGCTTTTTTAGACGGTGTTAAAATGTTCGAACGGATAGCGAATACCCACTTTGACCCTTGCTGGAAATTTATTCAAAAGTTGGATCTTTTCCGTAGTTTGAAACATTCAAATATCGTGCAAGTTATTCGATGAACCCTCTAGAAGAACGAAACCTTAACTCGATTATGTGACCGTCAGAACCGCCACTGAACCTTAGGGTTCGTGATGGTTTAGCGGTGCCACATGTAAGGCATTGGTTGGCCCTTCTACGGCTGGTTCATTGGTACTGTGGCATGTGATGAATACTTTCAAACTACGCTCAAGTGTTGAGCTTATTGGGTAATTGTGGGTATTTGTTGATTCGATCAGAATGTTTAACATCGTCTAATATTTTGATGACATGTGATGTTCTGTGTTACTTAGATATGTTATATTGGATCGTTGTGTTTTGAATAGCCGGGGATTTTATGTGAGATGAGAGTTTTTATTTTCATTCATGTAAAATTCAATGTATGTAATATTCTTTTATTATGGCACTTCCGGATTGAGGATGATGTCACCATTGTTGTATATTATTTACTTTTCCGCATTAGGATAGACCCAAGGAGGGGAGCACAAGTAACCGGGTTCTAGAGTCCAGTGGGAGACCAACTCGAGGAGTCGAGTCCGGGTCTCCTAACTCTAGAATTGGTAGGGTTGCTTGCCGCTCTCGTAGGGGTCTAGGGGTGTGGGTTTAGCTATTCATCGCAACCGTGGAATCCGTGTTTTATTCTGCTTAACTTAAAACATGGAATTCCTAGTATATCCAATATTTCATATGATATCTTCTGCTGCTAATGTTCTGTGATGTGATCACTTTATATGTGCGATGCATTTTCATTTCTTCTGTGATGCTTAGGAATCTTAATTGATGGGACTTCATTAATGAGATTAATGAAAGAAAAAAAACCTAAAGATGTTATAGAATCAAATTTTCAAAAAGGGCAGCTCTAGATTTTGCTTTGCATAGCGGTATTCCTTGTAGAATATCCAGCACCTTATTCGATAAGGAAAGAGCCGAGATTCTTTCACCAGGAGTGATCTCTTTAGCAAAACTAGCAAATGCTACAAATCACTCGGTTTAGTTTTTGATTGCTTCTATAGTTCTTGCTTTGCATAGCGGTATTCCTTGTAGAGTATCCTGCACCTCATTCGATGAGGAAAGAGCCGAGATCCCTTCACCGGAGTGAACTCTTTAGCGGAACTAGTAAAAGCCTAAAAAACACTCCTTTTCAAAATCACTCGATTCTGCAACGATATCAAGTTCATTACTCTAATGGTTTTCTTAAAAACCTGTTGTAGCCCTCCGTCATTTCAGATAAGTACTACTTAGTATTCGTACTACGTTTGTTGACTATGTTAAGGCGTAGTGTGCGGTAGCTAATTAGTGCTTATCTGCTAAAACATGAGATGCGATTGGATTAGGGTAGTCGTGCGACTTTGTTGACTATGTTAAGGATCGTACGGGTGGGTTTAATTCAATGGGGAAATGACGGGTTGAACTTGGCTAGCGCTTATGATTTGTTGACTATGTTAAGGTCATAAGTTGCTAGGGGTAAAAGTATTATCGGGAATTCCAAGTGTTGAAATTTTCAATGAGATTGCATACCTTCTATAAGATAGTTGGATCCCGATACCCACTGCGAGTAAGAGTTACTCCTAGGAGAGTTTTACACATAACAATTATCCAATCAAGTAGGTGTCTAGAAATGTGTTAACGGGGTTACGCCCCTGGGAAAACGAGTTTTATTCTAATTAGGTCCGTGCGAAAGCACGGGGAACCTCCCTCAAAATACCAACACCGGCCTGGCTGAAAGATTGGCGAACTTGTAAGGTGTAATTAATCTCGGCTAATCTTACCTTTTACGGTTTGAAGGAAGATTTGATAAAAACAGTGGGAGACGTCCTGATTAGATAAGATAATAACCAATCTAATCTTGCAAAGAGTGCACGCAAAATGATTGTCCTTCTCTCTCTCCTAGTAGCGACTAATGACATGCCTTAATCAAGATAATAATATGGATGTATTGACCGAACCTACTTATTATACCGTGCTAGGTTTTGCTCTTCCTTATAATTGTTATAAGTCTAAGTAAGTAATAGGGAATATCAGGATTCCCACGCCACCCAAACGAAAAATAAGCATGTTGATGAATTGTCTTCAGGTGTGTTCATAACCTAGAACTGTTTCTCAGTTATCTCTACGTCCTGGGTATATGATACCGGATCAGGATCCCACACATGTAAATTGTTACATGGGCTATAGATAGGTGGAGAACTGGGAAAGGGTGATATGTCTCTAGTAGTAGAGAATGGTGCAATTGTTGCAGCCAAAGAAGTTGACAGATATCACCTTGTATTAGCAACTGGTAATACATTGATTCTGAACGACTGTTACTACGTACCAAAAATGATGTGCAACATTGTATCGGTTTCTTTGCTAACTGAAGAAAGATATAATCTCACATTAGAGGATAATGTTATGAACATTTTCCAGAATCAAGTGTTGATTGGATCTGGTACGTTATGTAACAGTATATACGTTCTGAATTAAACTACAGTTCTAAACGTACTGAAAACAAATAAGAGGAAAAGTTCAGAAATGAATGAAGCCTTCTTGTGGCATTGTTGACTGGATCATTCCGATGAAACAAGACTAGCTGAAGTTCTATAAGGATTCATATTTGAATACGTTCGAGTTTACTGTAGGGTTAGTATAGCACCTTGTGAAGGTTTTGGCAAGCATCAATCATGCTACTTTAATATTTTTGGGGTGCTAAACAAACCCTAACCAAGATCTTAACTAGAGACTTAGGGTAAACATTCATGTAAACAACTTTACTTCTAAGAGTTAGGGATTACAACTTTTGTAGTCTGTTCCTTCACTTCATAAGCTCCGTGTTGAGGTCCCTTCGCTGCGATCATCAAGTACCCGGACTCTAGAGAGGCTCCATGAAGAGAAAGATGCAAACTTGTTTCCAATCTTCAACAACTAAGATGATCTACCTTGAAGAATTCAAACCCAAGCTCATGCTTCACTAATCAAGTATTAGCAAAGCAAACACCCTAATCTAAGTGGCTAGAATAGATGAGGATGATGAAGTAGGAATTTAGCTCTCTTTTGTTTTCAATTTCTCACTTATTTTCATCACCAAAGAAAAAGCTAGTGAAGGTTTTTTTCATGAAGAAAGAAGAAGATGAAGCAAAACCTTTTGTGATGAATAATGAAAAATCATTATTGTGGTTACAAATCAACCATGGGTTAAGGATGAAGGCTTAACCCCTGTAGAGAATCAACTAGGGTAAAGGGTTTTGGTTGGGTTAAGAAATATCTACACAAAATATCAAAGGTCAATGTCAAAGCTTCAAGAAGCTTCATGAAAGCTTAACCCTAATCCAAACCCTAACCATATTTAAACTCCACAAAACATATTGCATTTGTAACCCTAACTTGTTACAATATTATATATCACATATATAATATATTTTGTAACAAAATAAAATAATACAATTAACATATATCACATATATATCAATGTATTATCCATGTGAGAAAAAGAATCTTTAAGTAAGCTTATATTAGTTAATGTGATATAATATATCAAATATATAATTATACATTAAATTATCGAATCAACACTTGATCCGATAATCCAGCTATTTCACAAATAACCGACTAATATAATCTGTATCAGTTCATCGAATCAACACTTGATCCGATGGCCCGGCTATATCATATATACCCGGCCGATATCACATATCGTGAGAATCTAATACGGTATCATATACACGTATTATTCTCGGTCCCGCACATATCACATATATATGTGCTCCTACTCCGTTTTGCCTGAGCCAGGAAACCTCTGTGTAGGACTCTAAAGAATCGTCAATACGCCGGCAGTAGGTGATGATCATATCAAACACCCACAAGCTGCAAGCGGTCAGCTAAACATAACAGCCACCCAGGTATTGAGCAATCAGAAGATTAACAAGCAATCCTATACATTCTCCTGCGAATCCAATCAGTAACACTCCCGTACAGTCCGGTCTCTTCGTCTGATATGTCGCATATCTGGTCTAGGGGTGGTAAACGTCAGACCCCAGTAACCGATAAGTCGTGTAGATATGAGGTCCATAACAGTTCAAGAAACTACTGATAACACTTACCAGTAAATCTCAGCAACCCTGGCCAGGGATTTCTAGTTATAGCCAATCGAACACAGCGCAACATCAACCCCCTATACCGGGAGAGACGAAACCCCTCCTATCGCTCATTGCCTCCATGTGATTCGGGACTGTACCCAAAAGCCACCATTTTGCACGCCCTCTTGGACGTGGTATGATGGAAATCAAAAGACAGTGAGAATCACACAAGACTCTATGACGATCTTGGGTCTACAGACTAACCTGTACCCGTGTCATCAGAGAACTGCCATATGACGTGAGGTATAATACCATCTGGGAGTTCTCGGTGAGTCCGTCCAGTGTACCCAGTCTCCACCGAACACTCGTATACTATCTCTGATATCAAACATCAATGGATATGGGATCATCCATCGCCCATCTACATGGGTCAAGAAGCATTCGCCAGTCTACTCTGGTATATCGATGCCCTGTCTCGATACACCTGCGACTAGGAACATTTGAAGGATATACTTAGCGACTATATTTTCCCCACTAGTATGATCTGCATCATAGTCCCGGTAGTCAAGTACTCATCCTAAGGGCTTTATCAACATGTAACATAGAGACTATCAGAGTACATGTTAAGATAAAGAGCAACCAGATAGCATACTATCATGTCGAGCAAGAAAGTCCTCCATATATATGTCTAAGCATCCACTACAATATACATCGCATGTACATTAATGGCCTTTAGGGCATACATATCACTAACAATCTTCCACTTGCACTAGGGCCATCTGTTGTAGTATCTCATACCCAACAATCAGCTGTGGCTGAAGTATCTCATACTCAACCATCCCATAAAAGTCTCTACTGGGAAATAGGCCTTTGTGAGTGGATCTGCGCTGTTGTCCTCTGTGTCTACTCTCCTAATCTCGATCTCCCTGGAGATCAACATCTCCATGATCAGGTGATACTGCCTAAGAATATGTCTGGATCTCTGATGGGACGGGGTTTCCTTGGCAAAAGCCAAAACTACATTGTCACACAATGGTAGGAACGAAGTTCATCTCATGAACTAGTGTACATCCAGACTATTTCTTTGGTTGCATCCTTGGTAGTGATTTATCTTGCCTTTATCGTCTAGTATGTCACGATATCTAGCGTGGAACTCTTCCATCATACCGTCCCTTCATTGAGGGTAAAGACAATGCCTGTGACTGACATTCAGTCGACCTTACCACCCTGGAAGCTTTCCAGTGATTCTCCCCAGTATCGATTGATACCATCTCACTACATCTAGTGAGAATCCTAACATCCAATTAGATTTATCTCATAGATCCAAAACCAGGATTTATAAGGTATCACCTTGATCCTATATAGAGAATCCTCGTGATAAGAGGAGATTGACCGAGTGTAGCATAGGAAACTACTTTCCTATCAAGAGTATGTCATCCGTGTACAATACGAGGATCACCACCATACTCTCTACTACCCTTTTGTATAAACAAGGTTCATCTACCATTTTGATGAAGTCAAAATCTTTGACTACCATATCAAAACAGACGTTCCAACTCCGCGATGCCTGTTTTATCCTGTAAAGAAACTTGCACACGTTTTCGCTGCTCCTACTGTCTACGAAGCCCTCTGGCTGTGTACTTATAGATGCTCTCTTCTAAATTACTATTTAGAAAAGCAGTCATGACACCCAACGGCCAGATATCGTAGTCATGGTATGTAGCAATTGCAAGTAGGATCTGGATGGACTTAAGCATAGCTTTGAAAGTATCAACCTTTTCATGTACGCCAAGTAATCTTCTCAAGATATACTTGCTTCTGATGGGGATTTAACCTTTCAGATAAAGCAACCAAAGTCCATACTTTGTTGGTGTACATAGATTCCATCTCAGATCTCATTAGCATCCAGCCATTCTCACAGAGTCCCCACTCTTGATGGCCTGCTCCAAACTAGTTGGGTCATCATCTTATGATGCAATCCTTGCTCCCACCGTCATAGAGAAACCGAAGTAACTCTCAGGTGGATGAGGAAGCCTACTAGATCGGCGGAGAAGCCGAGGTTCATTGGAAACTATTGAATCCTTCGGGTTTACCAAATCATCAGCTGCGGTTTGTATAGCTGGAACCTTTTCCAGTTCTACCTCATGACCACTAATTTCTTCACAAGAAATTCCCTTTCCAAAAGGTGGCATGCTGAGAAACAAAACACCTTTTGCTCCCCAGTTTGGTAGAAGATATTCCCTTGCGAATGCCTGGGATATCCAACAAACTTCCACAGGACCGACCTTGCCTCGAGTTTGTCCGGATTTTTCTTTTGACATAGGCCGGACAACCCCAAATCTTAATATCGTTAAGAGATGGGCTCTTCCATACCATATCATATATGAAGTGGTAGGCATCTGATTTGATTTGAACCCTATTCAATAGGTATGCAGCTTCACAAGTGCATAACTCCCAAAAGGAAATAGGCAACTCAGTAATACTCATCATAGAGCACACCATATCACATAGGGTGCGATTGCTCCGCCCCGATATACCAACGTATTGTGGTGTATTCGGAGGAGTAATGCTGAGAGAGAATCTCATTCTCCTTTAGAATAGTCCAGGATTTCCGTGCTCAAGTATTCTCATCCCTGATCATATCAAAGGACATAAAACTTATACCCGTTTTGGTTCTCTACTTTTGAAGTACAAAGAACCAGTCCTGGCATGTGTAGACAGGGGACCTTACATACAACATCATGTATCAATCCCAAGAGTTTAATAACTCTTTCTCTGTTTTCAATAAACGGAGCTGTGGTCATCTTATTCTTTGTGACATGACCGGCAAGTTTCACAAGATGTAAAATTTAAATATGCATCTCTATGTAACTTATCTAGTCGGGTCGTATTGATATGACCTAGTCTACAATGCCTCAAGAAGAATATGTTCATTTCTGAACTCTTCCTCTTGTGTGTGTTTTGTACGTTAAGAACTGTAGTTTGATTTAGAACGTCTATGCTTTTAGATAACGTGTCTGAACTGATCAACTCTTGATATATGAAATGTTCAAAACATTATCCAACAATACAAAATTAGATTCTTCTTTATTAAATAAAGATACCAATATGATGTTGTATATCAGGTTTGGTATCTAATAACATTCATTCAGAATCAATGTATTTGTTAATACAGAGTGATAATTGCCAACAGACTTGGCTGCAAAATTTGCACCATTTTTAACTTTTAAAACATATCTCCTTTTCTCAGTTCTATGTAATGAACACACCCGAAGATGATGCATCATCATACACTTTCTTCGTTTGGGTGGTACGGGAATTCTGGTAATCCCCTATTTTCTACTCGGTCTTATAACAATTATAAGTTGGAGCGGGACCAACGTTCCGTAGCACAGTATAACAAGTGGGTTCGGTCAATACATCCATATTTTTATCTTGATTAAGGCGTGATATAGTCGCAACCAGGAGAGAGAGAGAAGAAAACACTCAGCGTGCGCTTTTGCAAGATTAGATTTGGTTGTTATTTTATCTTCTTTCAAACCCTAAAAGGAAAGACTAGCCGGGATTAATTACACGCTACAAGTTCGCCAATCTTTCAGCCAGGCTAGTGCCGGTACTTTGAGGGAGGTTCCCTATGCTTTCGCACGGACCTAATTAAAGTAAACCTCATTTTCCCAGAGGCTTAACTCCGTTGACACTTTTCCAGACACATACTTGATCGGCTAATTGTAATGTGTAAAACTCTCCCAGGAGTAACTCTTACTCGCAGCGGGTATCGGGATCCAACTATCCCATAAGAGGTATGCAATCTCATTGCAAATTTCAACACTTGAAATTCCCAATAATATTTTACCCCTAGCATCCTATGACCTTGACGAAATCTAACAAACCATAGGCTACTAGTCAAGTTCAACCCGTCATTTCCCGATTGAATTAAACTCACCCGCATGACCCTTGACGAAAGCCAACAAAGTTGCACGACTACCATAACTTAATCGCATCATATGCTTATACAGATAAGCATAAATAGCTACCGCACACTACGCCTTGACGAAAGCCAACAAACGTAGCACGAATACTATGAAGTACTTATCTGAAATGACGGAGGGCTACGACAGGTTTTTAAGAAAACCCTTTGCGTAATGAAATTTATATCGTTGTAGAATCGAGTGAATTTTGAAAATGAGTGTTTTTGATGCTTTTACTAGTTTTGATAAAGAGGTCACTCCCGGTGAAGGAATCTCGGCTCTTTCCTTATCGAATAAGGTGCATGATATTTCACAAATATCACTATGCAAAGCAAAAACTATAAAAGCAATCAAAAGACAAACCGTGTTTGTAGCATCTGCTAGTTTTCACTAAAGAGCTCACTCCCGGTGAAGAGATCTCGGCTCTTTCCTTATCGAATAAGGTGCTGGATATTCTACAAGGAATACCGCTATGCAAAGCAAGAACTAGAGCTACCAGTTTTTAAACAAGTTTCTACAACATCTTTAGATTTCTTTTATTTCATTAATCTCATTAATGAAGTCCCGTATTATTATGCTTCACAAGCATCACATTTGAAACGAAATCAGCAATATAACATATATCTCATATATATAATATAAACATTCGTCTCATTCAGTAATAAGTTCTCATCACAGAACATTGCAGCAGAAGAAACACATATGAAATATTGGATATTCTAGGAATTCCGTGTTTTAAGTTAAGCTAGTATAAAACACGGATTCTACGGCCGCGATAAATAGCCAAACCCACATCTCTAGACCCCTACGAGAGCGGCAAGCAACCCTACCAATTCTAGAGTTAGGAGACCCAGTCTCGACTCCTCGAGATGGTCTCCCACTGGACCCTAGAACCCGGTTACTTGTGCTCCCCGCCTTGGGTCTATCCTAATGCGGAAAAGTAAATAATATACGATGGTGATATCATCCTCAACCCGGAAGTGCCCCAATAAAAGAATATTACATACAATTGAATTTTACATGAAAGAAAATAAAAACCCTCATTTCACATAAAACCCCCGGCTATTCAAAACACAACGATCCAATATAACATATCACAGCAACACATAACATCACATATCATCAACATAAGTAAATATGCGTATCCCAGTTGTCGTTGATATATAGCACCGAAACCGGCGATACACCACATATTACACTTACGGCCGCAGAAAAGAAAGTGAAAAACTACAACATTTGGAATCCACAATCACTTTAGACATCTTAAATCCGAAATATCACATACTTCGCATTTCATACCTAACTATATGAATTCCACATATTGTATCATATTCCAGATAAATAGACAATGATAAACTTTCCGATCGAATAAACAAACACCCAAGATTTCCCAAATAGCTCAACACTTGAGCGGAGTTCAAAAATCCCAGAACATGTCACAGCCCTAATGAACCAGCCGTAAAAGGGTCAAACCAACGCCTCACATGTGGCAACGCTAAACTACGACAAACCCTAGGGTTCAATGGCGGTTTTGACGGTCACATAATCGAGTTAAGGTTACGTTATTCTAGAGGGTCCACAGATACGCTTGCATGATTTCCCGAAAGTTTTAAACTCAGGAAAAATCCAACACTTGAAAGTTTTCCGACAGGGGAAAAAGTGAGTTATTGATATCCGTTCGAACCTTTTAACACATTCTAAATTACCCGGAAAAACTTAAACGAAGTTAAACTTTCCGATCGAATCAACGAGTTCCTAATATTTCCCAGAAAGCTCAACACTTGAGTAGAATTAAAAATTCCCAGAAACATGAAAAAGTACCCAAGAATAAACCCATGAAGTATTAGCCCCTAACTCCAAAAGATGGCCGCGGAACCGCCAAATGCATGGTTTGGCCGCGGTTCCGCGGTCCATTGAGGGAGTTATGGCTTCGTACTTCACAGTATTTCTTAGAATTCCCTGCATGATTTTCTGAGTATTTTTAACATGAAAAATTTCAACTTTTGAAAAAATTTCCAGAGAAGGGGTTGTTTCGGGGTTTCGGAGTTCGACCGGACTTCAAACTTCTTCTAAACAACGCCTAATACTCTAGCTTGGCTCTGATACCACTGTAGGGTTAGTATAGCACCTTGTGAAGGTTTTGGCAAGCATCAATCATGCTACTTTAATATTTTTGGGGTGCTAAACAAACCCTAACCAAGATCTTAACTAGAGACTTAGGGTAAACATTCATGTAAACAACTTTACATCTAAGAGTTAGGGATTACAACCTTTGTAGTCCGTTCCTTCACTTCATAAGCTTCGTGTTGAGGTCCCTTCGCTGCGATCATCAAGTACCCGGACTCTAGAGAGGCTCCATAAAGAGAAAGATGCAAGCTTGCTTCCAATCTTCAACAACTAAGATGATCTACCTTGAACAATCTCAAATCCAAACTCATGCTTCACTAATCAAGTATTAGCAAAGCAAACACCCTAATCTAAGTGTCTAGAATAGATGGGGATGATGAAGTAGGAATTTAGCTCTCTTTTGTTTTCAATTTCTCACTTATTTTCATCACTAAAGAAAAAGCTAGTGAAGGTTTTCTTCATGAAGAAAGAAGAAAATGAAGCAAAACCTTTTGTGATGAATAATGAAAAATCATTGTTGTGGTTACAAATCAACCATGGGTTAAGGATGAAGGCTTAACCCTTGTAGAGAATCAACTAAGGTAAAGGGTTTGGGTTGGTTTAAGCTTCATGAAAGCTTAACCCTAATCCAAACCCTAACCATGTTTAAACTCCATAAAACATGTTGCATTTGTAACCCTAACTTGTTACAATATTATATATCACATATATAATATATTTTGAAACAAAATAAAATAATACAATTAACATATATCACATATATATTAATGTATTATCCATGTGAGAAAAAGAATCTTTAAGTGAGCTTATATTAGTTAATGTAATATAATATATCAAATATATAATTATACATTAAATTATCGAATCAAAACTTGATCCGATAATCCGGCTATTTCACAAATAACCGACTAATATAATCTATATCAGTTCATCGAATGAACACTTGATCCGATGGCCCGGCTATATCACATATACCTGGCCGATATCACATATCGCGAGAATCTAATACGGTATCACATACACGTATTATTCTCGGTCCCGTACATATCACATATGTGCACCTACTCCGTTTTTCCTGAGCTAGGAAACCTCTGTGTAGGACTCTAAAGAATCGTCAATACGCCGACAGTAGGTGATGATCATATCAAACACCCACAAGCTGCAAGCGGTCAGCTAAACGTAACAGCCACCCAGGTATTGAGCAATCAGAAGATCAACAAGCAATCCTGTACATTCTCCTACGAATCCAATCAGTAACACTCCCGTACAGTCTGGTCTCTTCGTCTGATATGTCGCACATCCAGTCTAGGGGTGGTAAACGTCAGACCCCAGTAACCAATAAGTCGTGTCGATATGAGGTCCATAACAGTTCGAGAAACTACTGATAACACTTATCAGTAAATCTCAGCAACCCTGATCAGGGATTTCCAGTTATAGCCAATCGAACACAGTGATTGGTAGAGATTTTGTGATCAAAGAATATTAACCGCAATCAAGAACGGCGTCCCTTAGTAGCTAGCCGGTGAGTACGGGTCGGTCCACAGGGATTTTGTGTATTCTCAATTTGTTCTAACGAGTTAATTCCAATTGGTGTTGGATTGATTATCACTAAAAACTAAGGTTGATTTAGACTAGGATTAAAACCTTGCTAGGGTTAGGTTTAGGTTAAATTTGGAAATTTAAGATTTCTCACCGCTTTCAATGCCCTAATTTAGATCAATTTAGGTGTTATGGTAATAATTAATAAAGGGGATTAGCACGATCAGGAAGAAACGATGTTTCTTCCTCTAGGTCCTTGTCCGTCCTTTCTTAATTCTTACCATAATCTCCATGGAAAACATATACAACCGGTCTTTTCAACTACGGTATCACCGCTACCTCGTGGGATAGGGTGCCGTAGTGAGTGGTGTGTATATGTATGCATGGAGTCCTATAAAAAAATATGCGATGGGAAAGAAAGGGGTGAGAGATTTTCATCTCTCAAACCTTTCCTATTCCTAAACCTAACAAGTGAGGAACTACTCACTCATTAGGGGATTGATAAAAAACATTTTTTATGATTTGTTTTTTTAAAGACCAACTATCTAAACCACGCCAAAAAATTAAAAGTGCTAAACTAATTAACTAGGGCAGATAAATAAATTTCTAAACTACGGTAGAAAAGAAATTAAAACTAGGGCAAGGTAAAAAAAAACTACTTACTTTTATTCGATGCACTCTTCAAAACATTACAATGAATTCTGAATTTTTTTCAATAAAAAGAGGCATTCCCTCACAAAGAGCTTTAGGATTTCTATTTATAGATTATAGAAACCCTAGGGTTACATTCGATTTATATCTGCATTTACAAAATTACCCCTAAGAAGCCTAGTCAACGCACTGCCACACCGTCACAATATGCACCGACACGTGCTCATTATGGCCGTGGAACCACGGCTAAAAGCCCTGTTTGGCCGCGGATCCGCGGCCATCTTGGAAGCTCTTGGGCTGGAGTTTTCTGGGATGCTTCTGGTTGCATTTGGGTTCTTGTTTCTTCACTTGGTTTCTCAGATTTTCTTCTAGTTCTTTTCCAGATTTCCACAGTGCATAATGTCGTGGACTTTTACCCTTTGCTTCGTGTCGAAGTCTTAAACCTTGCGCTGCCTTTGTGCTTTGTGAAATTGTCCATTGATCTTCATTTATTCTTCAAACTGTAGACATGATCAAGATTCTTACATTTGTTGGTCGTAGTCTCACTTTTGTATCGTCTTTTCATCATTTTCACTGTTTTGTTTCGAGAACCAGTAATCTGCAACTGTGTAGCAGACATGGATCAAAAGCACCTGTTTATTTGTAAAATGAATAAAAATGGGGAATATAATAATACAAAATTATGACATGAACAAATACCCCCAAACTTATCTTTTGCTCGTCCTCGAGCAAAACTAGTTTTATTCTCGAAAAAGACCTAACCTCACTTTCGCAGGGAAACATGATTGGACCGAGCTCATGCAACAAGCCGTTAAACCTCTAGGTGTCCCTAGTAGGAGGAGTGTTGTCTCCTGAGGGTTTTCAGTGGATACTACCCACAAAATCCTATCAATTCGGCCTATTGACTTTTATTCTCCAATTCGGTTTTCTAACAAGAAACTCTATTATTTTCGACTCAGAAATTATCAACCCTTATTTTTCATGCTTCCTTATCATTTAACTTAAGATTATATATGTTTTGTAGATTTACTTAGCATTTAGCATATTTTGAGTTTTTCTTCTAAGGTTCCATCTCAACTTAGGAATTTTTATCATCTCTACTAAAAATATAAGTCATATTTTTCATCCCTATCTCTTATCTAAACCCCAATCACATACCCCTACGTATGTGTATATATCACCCCTACACTTGGAAATTCAAATCAAGCTATTATACTCTTGTCCATCGTCCAAAGTACTTTTCAAGTGGTGAATTTTTAGATGAAATTGCTCACATATCCTTCATGCGACCGTTAATACTTTTTGAGGTACTAACGAACGATTACAAAATGTGTTTGCACATTAAGGCGTAATTCCCAGTCTTGTAACACCTAATAGTTTAGCAGTGACTCCCAAACTAGTTGGTCAAAGGCACTAGGTGATAAAGCACCATCGCAAAAAAAAATTCTTCTATTTTTGCAGCCTTAAGTAATTACAAAAACCAGTGTTCATTTTTTTTTATCTCTTTATTCACACTTGTATTTTTATTTTATTTACCTTCATACTAAGGACTTTAGACAGGAGCATGTCAGGATCTCCTCTACTATTCCAAGTTTCAAGGTTCGTGTTTGTGCAATTTGTAGGGTATATATTTTCAGAATTTAGACTTAAGCTTAGGAATTATTTTTCAGACTTATACTTTAATAAAAATATCAATACTTTTCCTTTACTTTAACTTAGCCCAAGAAGTGAACTCAAAATTTGCCTATTTCTAAGTAAACTACAAAAACATATATTTTCTACCGTTGAATTTTAAGAAAGGTTATTTTTAAGGTTTTTAATTTACTAAGTCTAAGATCTAGTTATTCCTATCTAGTTAATCTTCTTGTCAAACTCAAGTCAGTTATGGCCAAAATTGAATGCTTTAATTGTTATAATTTTTTTTCCAGTTTTTATTTGATTTTTTTTATATTTTTATATTTTTTTTTAATTTCAATTTTTTCAATTTTTATGATTTTTTTATATGGATGCAATGCAGAATTTAAACATGCAAAAGAAAAAGAAAAATATATACAAAAATATGCAATGCAAAATATAACTATATACAACCACCAACTCCCCCAAACTTATCACAAGCAGTGCCCTCACTGCTCGACCCCATGCTGTGCCATCGAGCGTGAACAGGAAGGCTCAGCCCTACCCAGCAGGGTTCGAATCCCCTGCTCTACCTCAGTCAACCGCCTATCATGCTCCTTAGATATCCCCCTCAACTCCTCTATGCCCCTAACAGCTCTCCGCATCAAATGTGCATGTTCTAAAGGGGTCATTTCTCCTTCGCTCGCGGTCGAGCAAGAGCTAGGTGTTCGGGCAGGCACGTGCTCCGCCGGTTCAGTCCTCGACCACACATCCTTCAATCGTGAATAGGACGTAGAAACGCCCTCAATAAGAGGCCTGACAGGTATGCCTCCAAGCATGTAAAATTCGAACTCCTTCACTGGGAGGAAATATTGACATAGTTATGTAACAAGCATGGGAAAAGGGTAATTTGAGGCTCGTTTGCCTGCACCTATAGAGTTTAGCAAAACTGTGCACATGTCGAAACGAGGGTTCTTGTCATGAGGGTATGCACAATATGCAGTGAGGGTGTAAAAAATATGGTGTTGTGGGAGCTTCCAAAAATATTGTTTTGTGCCCACCGACACACAGTTAAGACATTGGCGAAAAGGGTTCTCGCTTGAATCCCCTTCGCGGCTCCCTTGAGCAAGCATTGCCCATCAAGGGCATGTAATCCTCAAATTGTAAAGGTTGGTAATAAGCGGGTATCCGAGGGATTAACGTGACTTCGTGTATAATGTCCCTATCGATGATAATTTCCTTATCACCCCACTGCAATTTTATAAAACCGAATTGGGTGAGACACCCTTCTTCCATACACTCGTAAAAACGAAGGACTAATTCCGGAAGTGCATAAGCATTAAGGTGATTATATATTAAAAAGTTCCAACCCCTACATGCTATCTCGTTCGCAAAATAACTCCCATACACATCGTGTGAAAAAATTTGTGAAAAATCACGTTCAAGTTGCATACTGTGTGCCATCAGGTAGCTACAAATCTATAAAATTAAAAACAGAGAGGGTTATGAGAGATCGAACCTCCTCTGAAAATTTCAGAGGGTGAAGACAGTAGGGCGCGACGGATCAGCGGCAGTAAGGCCCTTTCGGCGGCGGTTTAGCGGCGGAAAGGAGGGATTGCTCTGCAGAAATTTAGGGCGGCGGCGCTAGGGTTTTTAGAGGATAAAAATTAGGGTTTGTGAAAACAGGGGGGTCGGGTTCTTTATATAGTTGGAGAGTGGTGGATATTTGCAAATAACCCCTCTAAAAAGAGGAAATTATTTGCAAATAAAAATTTTATTTTATTTATTTAATCTGTAAATATACAAAAATACCCCCCCAAAAATTTATTTTCAATTTTTTTTATTTTGTATTTATGTATTTACAAATGATACATACCCCCAAACTTGTTTGAAACAAAGTTTTGGCTAGATGATCAAAAATTTGGGGGCAAATGGAGGAAGATCAGTCGGTATAAATCGGCTCCTGCAAAAACAGGAACTCCTCCGACGGGTCCGCGGTGAGGAACGGTTTGAGTCGACGTCCGTTCACTTTAAACATTGTACTGTCCTTCGAGTTTTCTAGGTCTACCGTACCGTGCGGATATACGGTGCGTACCAAAAACGGCCCTTTCCATCTAGATTTGAGCTTGCCGGGGTGGAAGTGTAACCGAGTGTCATATAGCAAAACCTGTTGACTGGGTTTAAAAGTTTTGCGCATAAGGTGTTTGTCATGGAACATCTTCGTTCGGTTTTTAACAATTACCGCATTTTCATAAGCCTCATCACGCAGCTCATCCAATTCATTCAATTGCATCCTTCTATTGCTGCCCGCATCTCCCATGGATAAGTTCAACTCTTTAATCGCCCAAAATACATTGTGCTCAATTTCAACTGGGAGGTGGCAAGCCTTCCCATAAACAAGACGGTATGGAGACATACCAAGATCGGTCTTGTAGGCAGTACGGAATGCCCATAGTGCATCAATCAGTTTGTGTGACCAATCTTTACGGTTTTTAGAAACCGTTTTCTCCAAAATTTGTTTAATCTGCCGATTCAACACCTCGACTTGCCCACAAGTTTGGGGATGATATGGTGTTGACAATTTGTGAGTAATGGAGTATTTACGCATTAAGGACTCAAAAGTGCTATTACAGAAGTGAGATCCATTATCACTTATAATCGCTCGAGAATGCCCAAACCGAGAAAAGATATTTTCTTTAAGAAATCGAACAACAACCTTATTATCATTCGTTCGGCTGGGTACAGACTCGACCTATTTTGACACATAGTCAACAGACAAAAGAATATACATATTTCCAAAGGAAATGGGAAATGGTCCCATGAAGTCTATTCCCCAAACATCAAAGATATCAATAACCAAAATTGGTTGGAGCGGCATTTCATTTCTTCGCGATATCTGGCCCAAGTGTTGGCACCGGGAGCAAGTCTTGTAGTATTCGTATGCATCTTTAAAAGGTCGTGGCCAGTAGAAACCACACTGCAAGATTTTTTCTACTGTCTTCTTGGGACCAAAATGCCCGCCACACGCTTGATCGTGGCAAAAAGACAACACACTCTTAAACTCATTTTCGGGGATACACCGACGAATGATTTGATTGGAACAGTATTTAAAGAGATACGGTTCATCCTAGTAAAAATGTTTTACTTAGGACAGGAATCAGAGTTTGTCCTGTTTCGACCAATGTTTAGGTATCAGTCCGGTAGCCAAATAGTTTACTATATCAGGGAACCAAGGTTCGCATGACACGGTTAAGAGTTGCTCATCGGGAAAAACATCTTTAATAGGAATGTCAAGTGTGGGCGAAGAAGGAAGTCGTGAAAGGTGGTAGGCAACTACATTTTCACATCCTCTTTTGTCCCTTATGACAGGGTCAAACTCTTGTAGCAAGAGAATCTAACGTATTAGCCGGGATTTAGCATCCTTCTTCGCAAAAAGATGGCGAAGAGCTGAATGGTCCGTGTAAACAATCACTGGAGAGCCGATTAAATAGGGCCAGAACTTTTCAAGTGCAAACACAACGGCTAAAAATTCTTTTTTTGTTGTCGTGTAATTCAATTGGATCTCATTTAATGTTCGGCTAGCGTAATAAATTACGTGTGGCATCTTATTAATGTGTTGTCCAAGGACAGCACCAATGGCGAAATCAGATGCACCACACATAATTTCAAATGGATGCGTCCAGTCGGGAGATGAAAGAATGGGCGCAGAAATGAGTGAGTGTTTCAATGACTCGAACGCTTCCATGCAAGTTGGGTCAAAATCAAAAGTTGTGTCCTTGGCCAATAAAAGAGTCAAGAGTCTAGCTATCTTGCTAAAATCCTTGATGAACCTTCTATAAAAACCGGCATGGCCAATGAAGGCTCGGATGTCTTTGACGCATTTAGGAGGAGGAAGATTGGAAATGACTTCAATCTTGGCTTTATCAACCTCTATGCCATTTTGCGAGATAACATGTCCTAAGACAGTACCCTCTCGTACTATAAAGTGACACTTCTCCCAATTTAAAGTGAGGTTCTTATCCGTATAGCGGGTAAGAACTGCGTCTAAGTGTAGCAAACACTCATCGAAGGAGTCACCGAAAATGGAGAAATCATCCATAAAAATCTCCAAAAATTTCTCCACCATGTTTGAAAAGATCCCCATCATACACCGCTGGAAAGTAGCGGGTGCATTGCATAACCCAAAGGGCATGCGACGGTAGGCGAATGTACCGAAAGGACAAGTAAATGTGGTCTTGTCTTGATCCTTTTCGGCGATGGGGACTTGATTATAGCTGGAATAACCATCCAAAAAACAGTAAAATTCGTGCACAGCCAATCGTTCTAGCATTTGGTCAATAAAAGGTAAAAGAAAGTGGTCTTTCCTTGTCGCGGCATTGAGTTTTCTATAGTCGATGCAAACTCGCCACCCAGTTTGGGTGCGGGTAGGTTTAACTCATTCTCCTCATTGGTTATGACCGTTATGCCCGATTTCTTTAGGACAACATGAATGGGGCTAACCCACTGACTATCGGAGATAGGGTAAATTATACCACTATCAAGACATTTGACAATCTCCTTTTTGACAGCCTCTTTCATTATGGGGTTGAGACGTCTTTGTGGATCCCTTACTGGCTTGGCATCATCCATCATATGTATATGATGTTCAACTATGAGGGGACTAATCCCCTTGATGTCTGCCATAGTCCAGCCAAAAGCTTGCCGGTTATTTTGTAAGACCATTAAAAGGGCTTTCTCTTGGTCGAGAGATAGAGATGCCGATATGATAATGGGAAGGGTCTCTTTCTCACTTAGGTAAGCATATTTAAGGTGAGACGGCAAAATCTTGAGTTTGAGTTTTGGAGGTGAAACAATTGATGGTAACATTGGTGAAACTGTCTCAAACTCGAAGGATTCCATCAACGGTTTAAATCGAGTGTAAGCAACCGAGTCGGATGGTACAACCAACTCATCCGGAAAATCAAAGAACTCAAACTCGGGTGGTGAGTCTTCAAAATCGTCCAAAAAAGTGAAACACTCAAAATTGTTTTCCGGTGTGAAAGTTGCGTCAGATTCTAGGAGGAACGCACTAGAGGCGTCAAAACTGTTGTGATCGAACAAAATTTTTTTGAGCTCACAGTCCTGCATGATCTCATTGATCGAGCAAACATCAAGTATACTAGCATTAGGCTCGAAGGGCTGATTCCCCAACTTTAAAATGTTGAGTTCAATTGTCATATTTCCAAAAGATAGGTTCATTGAACCATTACGACAATTGATCACCGTATTAGAAGTCGCAAGGAATGGTCGACCGAGTATCACCGGAATTTGACTCCGGGGTTAGCTACAGGCTGTGTATCCATAACAATGAAATCAACGGGGAAAATGAAGTCCCCTACTTTGATCAACACATGCTCTAATTCACCCCTAGGATGGGTGATGGATCGGTCGGCCATTTAAAGAGTACAATGAGTGGATTTAAGCTCTCCAATGCCTAATTGTTCGTATACTGAATAGGGTAGCAAATTGACACTAGCACCAAGATCTAAAAGTGCTCTATTGATGTTCTTATCCCCAATTGTTATCGAGATTGTAGGACAGCCGGGGTCCTTATGTTTTTGGGGTAAAGATTGGACAAGAGCATCACTAACAGCACTAGCCACAAAAACTTTCTTTGGTACTTGTGACTTCCTCTTCTTGGTGCATAACTCCTTTAAGATTTTCGCGTAAGAAGGGACTTGTTGGATTGCATCCAAGAGAGATATGTTTATGCTAACCTGTTTGAATAACTCCACAATTTTCTTCATTTGTGGAGTTGGTTTATTGGATCTCAACCTGTTTGGAAATGGAACATTTTGAAAATTTGTTGAGTCCAATTTCTGTGGAGTAGATTGCGGAGTTGGAGCGGATCCCAGTGTCGGTGTGTTCGTGAAGTGAGATGTGGGTCGGTTTAAATTAGAAGAAGTAGAGCTTTGTGAAGGATGAAGAATAGGCTCTAACGAAGAAGAAGAAGATGAAGAAGAAGCAGAAGAAGGACCGGCAGGGATGTCATCACTATTACCCACGTTATTATGCAACACTCTTCCAGATCTCAACGTGGTCACAGCATTTACATTATGATTTTGTTGTTCATAAGCAACATGTGCATTATGTGCGTGACCGGAATTTGGCAATGGTTGAGATGGAAGCTTTCCCTTTTTTCGTTCGCTCAATGCAGCATTTAGTTGTGCACTTTGGGCCTCAATTGATTTGATGCTTTGATCATTTGAAGCACTGTTTTGCACCAAAGATTGAATGTAACTCTCCAACCTTGTTGCGGATTGTGTAGATTGTTTTAGAAACGCATCTAAACTTCTTTCTAGCGAGGTAACCTTATCATTATTCGGTTGAACAAATTTTTTTTGAGGATAAGAGTTGTTGGGCACAAAATTGTTCATTTGGTTTGGGTAAGGTTGGGGTTGGAAAGGTTGCTAGTATTGAGTATGTTGAGGTGCTTGTTGTTGTGGAGGAGGAGGCCTTTGAAAGTTGTTATTGCCTTGGAATTGTTGATTTTGATTCCAAGCAAAATTTGGATGGCTCCTCCAACCAGGATTATAAGTCGAAGAATATGGATCATTTCTTTGTCTTTGCTGAAAGACAGCATTGACTTGATCTTGTCCTTGAACAGGTGGATTGTAAGGACACTCTTAAGTAAGATGGGATGGATCCGAACAACAAGTGCAAACAGTTCATGGGGGTAAAGCAGGGGCAGGAGAAGGCGATGAGATTTTGGTCTCAATTGCTTCTAGCTTTTTCGTAAGTGCGGCCATTTCGGCCTTCATTGTAATCGACATATCTAGTTGATGTATGCCTGCCCTAGACTGACCTGAAGAAGAAGATGAGGTGGACTTAGTGCTTTCCCACTAAAGTGTTTGTTCAGCAAGATCGTCGAGAAACTGCCAAGCTTCCTCGCTTGATTTTGTTAGAAAGTGACCTTGACAAATGGTTTCCAACAACTGCTTAGTTGCTGGGTTCAATCCTTCGTATAAGGTTTGGCAAAGTTGCCAATTCTCGATACCGTGGTGAGGGCATTGAACAAGTAGGTCTTTAAATCTTTCAAAACACTTCCAAAAGGGTTCGGAAGGAAGTTGGGAAAATTGAATGATCTCATTGCGAATTCTCGCGGTCTTGTGATGCGGGTAAAACTTTTTTAGAAAATCTTTAACAAACTCTTCCCAATTTTTAATCGAGTGTGATGCTGTGCTATATAACCATTTCTCGGCTAGGTTACATAAGGTGAATGGAATGACACGTAGCCTTATAGCATCATCAGAAAGTTGTGTTGTCTTCTTCACTGCGCAAACATTCTGGAATTTGTTTATGAAGATGTAGGCATCTTCGGATTCCAGTCCGTGAAATTTTGGCAACATGTTGATGAAGTTGGGTTTAATCTCAAAGTTATCCCTATTTGCCTGTGGAAGTGAAAGACAGGTGGGTAAGGCGGTGTGGATAGGTTAGAAAAGATCCTGGAGCGCGATTCGTTGGGGCGCTTCAACAGGTGGGTGTTGTGGGTTATTCGCATCTAGCGGAGGTGGAATCAGTCCCGCGGGTAAGGGGTTGTTAGGATTGAATCCCGACATCTCCTTAGAAGAATAAGAATATGAAGGTGAAGGTAAAGAAGTGGAAGGAATTTCGATTTCGGAGTCGAAAGCCTCATCAGTCGGTACTAACGAGACACGAACTAAACGGGCACTAGTGTCCCTAGTTCAACCGGACATACACTAAAGAGGTAGTGTAGTCAAAAGGTGAAAATAAGAAGGTGGGGGTAAGAACGGCATCGCTTGGTAGCTAGCCGGTGAGTACGGGTCGGCCCATAGGGATGTTGTGTATTCTCAATTTTTTCTAACGAGTTAATTCCAATTGGTGTTGGATTGATTATCACTAAAAACTAAGGTTGATTTAGACTAGGATTAAAACCTTGCTAGGGTTAGGTTTAGGTTAAATTTGGAAATTTAAGATTTCTCACCGCTTTCAATGCCCTAATTTAGATCAATTTAGGTGTTATGGTAATAATTAATAAAGGGGATTAGCATGATCGGGAAGAAACGATGTTTCTTCCTCTAGGTCCTTGTCCATCCTTTCTTAATTCTTACCCTAACCTCCATGGAAAATATATACAACCGATCTTTTCAACTACGGTATCACCGCTACCTCGTGGGATAGGGTGCCGTAGTGAGCTGTGTGTGTATTTATGCATGGAGTCCTATAAAAAGTATGCGATGGGCAAGAAAGGGGTGAGAGATTTTCATCTCTCAAGCCTTTCCTATTTCTAACCCTAACAAGGGAGGAACTACTCACTCATTAGGGGATTGATAAAAGACATTTTTTATGATTTGTTTTTTAAAAGACTAACTATCTAAACTACGGCAAATAATTAAAAGTGCTAAACTAATTAATATGGCAGATAAATAAATTTCTAAACCACGGCAGAAAAGAAATTGAAACTAGGGTAAGGTAAAAAAAAACTACTTACTTCTATTCGATGCACTCTTCAAAACATTACAATGAATTCTGAATTTTTTCAATAAAAAGAGGCATGCCCGAAAAAGAGCATTAGGGTTTCGAGAAACTACTGATAACACTTATCAGTAAATCTCAGCAACTCTGATCAGGGATTTTCAGTTATAGCCAATCGAACACAGTGATTGGTAGAGATTTTGTGATCAAAGAATATTAACCGCAATCAAGAACGGCGTCGCTTAGTAGCTAGCCGGTGAGTACGGGTCGGTCCACAGGGATTTTGTGTATTCTCAATTTGTTCTAACGAGTTAATTCCAATTGGTGTTGGATTGATTATCACTAAAAACTAAGGTTGATTTAGACTAGGATTAAAACCTTGCTAGGGTTAGGTTTAAGTTAAATTTGGAAATTTAAGATTTCTCACCGCTTTCAATGCCCTAATTTAGATCAATTTAGGTGTTATGGTAATAATTAATAAAGGGGATTAGCACGATCGGGAAGAAACGATATTTCTTCCTCTAGGTCCTTGTCCGTCCTTTCTTAATTCTTACCCTAATCTCCATGGAAAACATATACAACCGGTCTTTTCAACTACGGTATCACCGCTACCTCGTGGGATAGGGTGCCGTAGTGAGTGGTGTGTGTATGTATGCATGGAGTCCTATAAAAAATATGCGATGGGCAAGAAAGGGGTGAGAGATTTTCATCTCTCAAACCTTTCCTATTCCTAAACCTAACAAGTGAGGAACTACTCACTCATTAGGGGATTGATAAAAAACATTTTTTATGATTTGTTTTTTTAAAGACCAACTATCTAAACCACGACAAAAAATTAAAAGTGCTAAACTAATTAACTAGGGCAGATAAATAAATTTCTAAACTACGGTAGAAAAGAAATTAAAACTAGGGCAAGGTAAAAAAAAACTACTTACTTTTATTCGATGCACTCTTCAAAACATTACAATGAATTCTGAATTTTTTTCAATAAAAAGAGGCATTCCCTCACAAAGAGCTTTAGGGTTTCTATTTATAGATTATAGAAACCCTAGGGTTACATTCGATTCATATCTGCATTTACAAAATTACCCCTAAGAAGCCTAGTCAACGCACTGCCACACCGTCACAATATGCACCAACACGTGCTCATTATGGCCGCGGAACCGCGGCCAAAAGCCCTGTTTGGCCGCGGATTCGCGGCCATCTTGGAAGCTCTTGGGCTGGAGTTTTCTGGGATGCTTCTGGTTGCATTTGGGTTCTTGTTTCTTCACTTGGTTTCTCAGATTGTCTTCTAGTTCTTTTCCAGATTTCCACAGTGCATAATGTCGTGGACTTTTACCCTTTGCTTCGTGTCGAAGTCTTAAACCTTGCGCTGCCTTTGTGCTTTGTGAAATTGTCCATTGATCTTCGTTTATTCTTCAAACTGTAGGCATGATCAAGATTCTTACATTTGTTGGTCGTAGTCTCACTTTTTTATCGTCTTTTCATCATTTTCACTCTTTTGTTCTGAGAACCAGTAACCTGCAACTATGTAGCAAACATGAATCAATAGCACATGTTTATTTATAAAATGAATAAGAATAGGGAATATAATAATACAAAATTATGATATGAACACACAGCGCAACATCAACCCCCTATACCGGGAGAGACGAAACCCCTCCTATCGCTCATTGCCTCCATGTGATTCAGGACTGTACCCAAAAGCCATCGTTTTGCACGCCCTCTTGGACGTGGTATGATGGAAATCAAAGCACAGTGGGAATCACATAAGAGTCTATGACTGTTCCACTCCGAATGGCGGCCAAGACGAACTGTCTTGCCTGAGATTCGGGGCAGATGCTATATGGTTTTATCCGTCCACCTCTCCGAAGATGCCAAGTTGATTTATGTCATCGTGTATCGGAGGTTTAGACGGATGCGGCCGATATAGCAGAATTCATCCGATTCCCCCTCGCTCGAGGGGTTTTTGATTGACGCTCTTCCCTGCAGGCGCAAGCCCCTGCAGTTAATTACGCTACCGCATCGTGGTAACAACTTTCTCCTTCTCCAGAATTTCACTTCGTGTCGTGGGTGTTTGTTTTATTTGTGGTTGCCCGTGGATTGTATACGGAGACTAATTTATGTCGTCGCCCGTAGGACGTGGATTAGTCCAAATCCGTATTTTCTTAGATTTGGATTTGGGGTTTTGGTTTGAGGATGCGTTAGCCATATTTGAGGCTAAGATCAACTCAAACGGGATCGTTTAGATCCAACAAAACAGCGTTTAGGGGCTCTATTGTTCCAGTTTAGGGACACAGTGGTCCACTAAATGTATGGCCGTCGGGACCCATTACCTCTCTGACGACGTTGAAGGATTACAACGACAAATGTCAGAGGAGTTCAGAGATGTACCCTTGAACCAAAGTTGGTTGAGAGAATTGTAGTCCAATTTGGGACTAAAGCCTGTTTGAGGGTTTAAGGATACGTTAGCCGTATTTGAGGCTAAGATCAACTTAAAAGTTTGTTAAGGATACGTTAGTCCAGTTTGAGACTAAGATCAACTTAACGGGATCGTTTATATCCGACAAAAGAGCGTTTGGGTTCTATTGTTCCAGTTTAGGGACATAGTGGTCCATTGCCAGTTTAGGGACGTGGTGGTCTATCATTCCCGTTTTGGGGACAAATGTTAGTTTAAGGACGCATTAGTCCATAAGTTTAAAGAGGCGTCAGTCCATGAGTTTAAGGACCCCACAGTCCATATTGATGTGTGGTTATCGGGACCCGTCACTTCTCTGACGACTTTGAAGGATTACAACGAAAAATATCAGAGGAGTTCAGAGATGTACCCTTGAACCAAAGTTGGTTGAAAGAGCAGATGTGCCCAGTTCAAGATGATTTGAGGACTTATGGCCAGTTTGGGCTAAGTCCAATTATGTTTGAAATATTGGCCCTTTGGGCCATTAGAAATTTGTCTGGGTCATTAGACATTTGTTTGAAATGAACAGTGTTAAACTCTGGAGATAGAACTCTCAAATTAGTGTTAAACACTAAAAGACAATCAGTGTTAAACACTGGAAATATAATCTTTAATTTAGTGTTAAACACTAGAAACAATCAGTGTCAAACACTTGAAATATAATCTCTAAATTAGTGTTAAACACTAAAGACAGAGGGGTCACGTGTGAACACGTGAGAGCGCCCAAAGGGGGGACCAGATCCCTTTTCTTCATTTTGCAATTAAGTGTTAAACACTTTTCATTTCCTGGCCATCACGTGTGGGCACGTGATAGGCATCCATCCATTGGATATTAAAGGGATTTGTTAGGGGTCACGTGGGGACACCTGAGGGCGCCCTAAATATGGAGCCAGATCTCCTTTTGCTTTATCCTCAAATCCGCGAATAAGTGTTAAACATTTTTCATCTTTATTTTAGGGTGTCACGTGTTGGCACGTGATGGGTATTTATGCATCGATAATTACAGCACTTGCTGAGGGGTCACGTGGGGATACGTGAGAGCGCTCAAAGCTTCTTTTCTTTTGTTTTTTCTTTCTGCATTTTGGGAGTCACGTGGGAGCACGTGAGGCATTGCCTCAAAGCTTCTTTTCTTCAGGGATCTTTTCAAGGGTCACGTGGGGGCACGTGACCCTAGTTCTTTTCATGAACAGAGATCTTTTAAGAATTGAATTCTCTGTAGGGTTAAACCCTAATTATGATTTTGGAGGAATTAGATTCCTATTGTGAAAGAATTAAATTCTTATTTAGGATAAAACCCTGATTTCTTTTTAAAGGAATTAAATTCCTAGATATGTAAAAGAATTAAATTCTTGATTAGGGTTAAACCCTAGTTTCATTTTAGGAGAAATTAAATTCCTGTAATTTTGGGAGAATTAAATTCTCAAAACTCAATTCCCCTTCTAAGTTTAGGATCTACATGGCAGGATCTCTACCTGATGAGAATTAAATTCTCAACTTATGGGGAGATGTGCTCTGTGCAGATCTTCAACCAGAAGAAGAATTAAGTTCTTTTTTGTATAAGAGTTAAACTCTTGGATTTTAAGAATTAAATTCTCTTTTTGAAATTGATCTTTTTCCTTTTTCTCACCTAGGGTTTTCTTTGTTGAGAATTAAATTCTCCTTTTTTTTCTTCCCTCTTGAGAATTAAATTCTCCTCTCTCTGTTTTTCTCTCCAAAAAAGATCCCTTCTCTTCTTTTCTTGGCTCCTATTTATAGGAGAATGAAAAGAATCAATTTGTTTTGCAAATATTTCATTGAAAGATTTGATTTGTTTTCATATTTAATATGAGCCTTTAGATCATTCAATGAACTTTATTCACCGTTGGATTTTAAATCCAAAGATATTCTGTTTGTTATTTTCGGTGAGATTCAGGGGAATCTTTCCTTGTCTAAGATTTTTCCATAAATTGGTGATTTTTAATCACCCTTGGATCTTTAATCCAAAGGTCCCCATAATCGTTTTCCATTTGGAAAGATTTAGAGAAATTTAGAATTTTAATTCTATTTCGAAAGATTTTAGAGAAATTTAGAATTTTAATTCTATTAAACTGTAAGGCTTTCAAAGCCTGTCACGTGCTGGCACGTGACTCTTGGTCACGTGTGAGCACGTGACCCCCAAATTGGTTCCTTTAACAGCCGCTTGTTTATGTTGTTGTTTTAACCATCACGTGTCAACACATGACCATTGGTCACGTGTGAGCACGTGATAACTCGTTGAGGTATTTCCTGATTTTTAATCAGGGAACAGATTTTAGAATTTAATTTTATTCATTATTTTAGAGGCCTTAAAAGCCCATCACGTGTCTGCATGTGACCCATGGTCACGTGTGAGCACGTGATGCCCCATTGGGGTCTTTTCTGAGTTTTTATTATATCTTTTAACTTCTCCAGCGGGTTTTTAAAGGTCCATCACGTGTGGACACGTGATGCCTCATAACTTTTGATCCCGGATGAATTATGAGGCCTATAATATATCAAATCGATGGGTTTTTCGAGATGCTTCCAATACCATCAGAATTTAATAGTTCCACCTTCGGGAACTTATCAAATTACATGCCGAAAGATATTGGTTTGCATTTCCTTAAGCGTATCGCTGCCATATGATACCTTGGAATCTTCTGCGCAGAAATTTTTGGCGGGAACAATGACGATCTCGGGTCTACAGACTAACCTGAACCAGTGTCACCAGAGAACTGCCATCTGACGTGAGGTATAATACCATCTGGGAGTTCTCGGCGAGTCCGTCCAGTGTACCCAGTCTCCACTGAGCACCCGTATACTATCTCTGATGTCAAACATCAATGGATATGGGATCATCCATCGCCCATCTACATGGGTCAAGAAGCATACGTTAGTCTACTCTGGTATATCGATGCCCTGTCTCGATACACCTGCGACTAGGAACATTTGAAGGATGTACTTAGCGACTACACTATCCCCACTAGTATGATCTGCATCATAGTCATGGTAGTCAAGTACTCATCCTAAAGGCTTTATCAACATGTAACATAGAGACTATCATAGTACATGTTAAGATAAAGAGCAACAAGATAGCATACTATCACGTCGAGCAAGAAAGTCCTCCATATATATGTCCAAGCATCCACTACAATATACATCGCATGTACAGTAATGGCCTCTAGGGCATACATATCACTAACACGTTTTAGTAATGGTAGTTTATGGGTTATCCCGAGTATTGATGAGGGATTAACTTTTTGCCATTTTTGGGATCAAAAGGTATTTTGTTCTTGACGCGCCACCTTTTTATAAAAAGAATTTCTTAAAAAAGAAATTAGTGGGAGTATGGTAGAACTGAAAGTAATTCCAAAACCATAAATGGTTACTAAAAATTTAGTAGAACCTGGAGATTCAATTAACCATGACAAACCTTACCCTAATCTGCGGATTTGGTTGGTGATCTCAGCCACCTGAGAGATACTTCAGTTCCCTCGTAAATGGTGACAAGAAGGTTTGCATCATGTGATGGTGACCCTACTAGTAATCAATAGGCCATGAGAAGTGGTGACTTCCGACTGATGGCAGGGTGCTGAGTTATCCTAGTTGGACTCCATGCACTACAACAAAGTGTGAACTTTGTTGGGTGCTCCTGAATGGGCACACTTTGTTGTAGTGCTCCTGAATGGGTAAAACCCATTAGAAGCAAGTAGATTTTGCGAGATCAATGCAAATGGAATGGTACTAACCTGATAAGGCTAGACTTGTAGTAAAATGTTTTTATCAAATACCCGTTGTGGATTGTGATGAAACTATTACTTCAGTGTCTGTGCTGAAGTCCATACGGATAAAACTTGCCAATGTTGTCTTTCATGACTATGATATCTGGTATGTGGATGACTATAACGTCTTTCTAAATTGAATTTAGAAGTGTACGTGTATATGAATCTGCCGGAGGGTTAACTTAGTTAGTAGGAGCAGCGGTAAGCATGCAAGTTGATTATGTCTATCTTTAGACTAAAGCAGGATATAGCAAAGAAGGATCATCTGTTTTGATGATATGTGATCGCACGCCTTTGGCGTGTTGCGTATTCAAAAATTCTAAAGTTAATCGCGATCAAGACGGTGTCGCTTCACAGCTAGCCGGTTGAGCATGGGTCGATCCACAGGGGGACGGAGCGTTTTAAGTTCTTATTTTAACGAGTTAATGCGCGAGGCAGTTTGTTCGTATCTATCCTAAGTGTTATGTGCAAAGTAAAAAGCTTGTTAGGAATCGATAGGATAGTGTAAGCTAGGGAAATCCATACTAAAATCCTTTGAGCTGAACTTAACGATTGAAGCTAGAGTAATCGACAACAACGTGGATTAAGGTACTTAAGCACGGTATTAGAAATCCGGCTTATTGACCCTTGTCCGTCCGTTCTTGTTTCTTACTTTCGCCTCCAGCCAAACCGAACGCAACCGGTCGCGGTTAGGGATCACCGATACCTTAATAGGGTAGGGTGCCTAACGAAGCGCTTGTGTAACATTTGGAAGGAGTTCAATTGGAAAATACGGGAAAAGAAAATGAGCAAAGAAACCTTAACTTACAATATCGTTATCTATTCCTAACAACACCATATTAACAACCATTCACAACAACAAAAGAAAAAGCAAAGAAAAGGAGAAGAGAAAAGAAAAGAACAACAACACAAGAAAGTAAATGACATGGTAAGAAATGCATGAAAGTAAAGCATGGAATGTAAAGAGCAAGAATGTAAAGCAAGTAAATAAATTGCAAGAAAGTAAAGCAAGATAAAGAGAACTAGGAACCAAAGAACACCATACAAGACATGGGTTAAATAACCCAATCTTAAACTTGCAAGCTCAATTAAGAGGTTGCAAGATCAAGAGGAGGTAAAGAACCCAAGGGAAATGAAGGCACAAAAGAGAGATTTATTAAACTTCAAGAATGATACAACCCTTGAGATAAATAACCAAAGCTTAAACTTGCAAGATCAATGAAGAGATTGCAAGATCAAATTGAGGTAAAGAACTCAAGGGTTAACTTAGCTATGTACAAGAGATTAAAAGAGAACAAAAACAAAACTTGAGAGTAAAAAAAATGAGGTAAAGAATAGACCCTTGACCCTTTGCCCACTGCCTGCTTTTATAGGCCAAAAACAAGATTAAACAAACAATAAAATTAAGACCACATGGAAGCAAGGGAGGGACTGTGAGAGACTGGGGCCCATTTGGCACTGCAAGGCCGACCAAGGAGGTCTTGTGCTCGGCCCAAATCCGAGCTCTGGGGCTCGTGCTTGGTGTGTTGGTTTTTGTGTTCCCCCACATCACTTTGGTGCTGCTAGATTTGTCTGTAGAAGCTTGGGTTGCACTCAGGGCTTGGAGGGAAACATGTAGCTATAAATCACATCAACACTTTATGCATTTAATGCACATCACATCTCATGCCCACTTGCCTTGATTCATGGCTGCCTCATCCATGGTCCAAGGGTTATATTCATTCATGCTATGCATTGGACCAAAAAGTGTGTATACATTGTTGCAAAATAACTCTTGGGATATCGGTCGGTTTCCAGTTCTGGTTGCAGTGTCGGCTCACAAATGATATATCCGTGATTTTAAGTGTATTTCCAGTATTTGTCACGGATACCTGTAATCTGTATTACTGAGCAGACACTGGTTAATAGTACCGATATATAACAAAACAGATAATGAATGAGCGGTATTTAAATGCAATATTCTGGTATGAACAAATACCCTCAAACTTATCTTTTGCTCGTCTCAAGCAAAACAAAATCCTAACCTCACTTTCACAGGGAACGCGATTGCACTGAGCTCATGCAACAAGCCGTTAAATCTCTAGGTGTCCCTAGTAGGAGGAGTATTGTCTCCTGAGGGATAACACCCACAAAATCCCGTCAAGCTAGTTTCATAAGCTAACGTCGATTCTACTCCTACAGTTCAGTATCTACGTTAAAAATTCTATTATCCTTGTTTAGAAATATCCAACCCTTATGTTTCTCGCCTCCAATATATTTAACCCTAGATCCTATACATTTTATAGTTTAGAAAGATCTCGGCATTTCCTGAGTTTTCCTTCTAAAGTGCGGTCTCAAATCAGGAATTTTTATCAACTTTATGGAAAACATAAGTCTTATTCTTTATTTCTATCTTTCCTTCAAATATCGATTGTATACCCCTACATGTGTGTAAAATTTTCACCCCTACACTTAAGAATTCAATACAAGCTATAGTACTTTTTCCCTAATACCTAATACTACTTCTTTTCATTAATGATGGACGGAGTTGCTCACACACCTTTCATGCGACTATTAATGCTTCTTAAGGCATTAACAGCCGAGTACTGAATATGGAAGTTTAAAGCGTAAATAGCAGTTTTCAGGTCTTGACTTTATTTATTTATCTTTATTTTCTTTCTTTTTTTTTTATTTTTCAAGACCGGAAATATTTTTTCAATGATGCTCTTTAGGTAGTTAGCTTTAAATACCGTTTTTTTTCTTTCATACTAGGTTTTCAGGCAAGAGTATTTCTAGGTATCATCTACTATCCCAAGTTTCAAGGTGCGTGTATATGCAGTTTGTAGGGTATATGTAACAACTCCAATTTTAGTGTACAAAAATTTGTTTAAAGGTTAATAAATACTTGGGGTATTTGCATTTACTATGATTACTATAAATAATTGTTTTGATTTTTAATAGCAAGCAAGAGCTTATAGCTCATTGGTAAGACCTTGCACCATTGAACCAAAACACCAGAGTTCAAATCCCATTCCCCATATTATTTTTAATACCGTTTTCTTTTAATTTTTAGAAGTCCAAGGGTCTACACGTACATAACTCGTAAAAACCTCACGTCACACTAAAAACAAACTGTACCAAGGGAAAGATAAAACGACGGTGGTCACTTGACGGCGAGCCCCGGCCTGACTCGCCGTGACTCGGCCGACTTGGCCAGCCGCTGCCGGCTGAGTTGAGCCGGATCGGCCGATTCCCTTCTGCGACCCTCTGTCTTTTTGTATTCTTATAACTCTTGCTCACTTTAAAAAACCTGCACATTTCCAGAGCCTTTTAAATCCAATTAAAACCCCATTAAACCATATTTTTAATACAATTTTTATTACATTTTCAATTCAACCTTTCATCTACCCTAACCCTAATCTTTCCCTCTAAATATCAACCCTAAACACACCCCCTCACTTACAATTCTGTCCAAACTCTCAAGAAAACTCTATAGAATTCTAGTGTGCATTTAGAGTTAGCAAAGGGCGAAGCTCCGGCGAAATTCCGACGACGACCCAAGGAGCTCCCGGCGACGAAACGATGCACCGACACCTCCTACCACTTCCTATCTCTCTTTTATTGAATCTAAACCCGTAAGTCCCACCTCCCTCTTCTATCCTCCAGTCTTAAAACTTTTTTAATAAAACCCGACGGAAGCGGCCGACTTCCGATTCATTTTTTTTATAAAGTTCAATTTTCCTTAACACAACCTTATTAAACTCTTACATCTTGACTATTAATCATTAATAAAACATATTGAACAAGTTTCATAGCAAAACATTTCATTTTGTAACTTTTACCGCTCTTTTTCACTAAAATACCATGTAGTTTACTTTCTACTTTAAAACATTATTAATCTTGTTATACCTTTAATTAGATCATGAGGAAATGACCTACTTACTCACAACACTCATATGCAACATACCACAATACCTTTCGGGAATATAGAATACGGGAAAACGAAATTTTACTATTAAAACCGTTTTCTACAGGATTACGTATTTTTTTATAAATCTTTGCAAAGCGCCGCTACAACCCATTTTGGGAAAGCTGACTGGGATGGTGCGGATTATCGCACATCTCTGGGCTTAGTAGTGCGAGATGCAGACCTCCGCAAGGAGCATTCGGTCTCGAAAGATTTGAAATACAAATATCTTAAGAAAATGAGATTTTTAGAAAATAAAAAAATTATTTTTATAAATATATGTGTGTGTGTGTGTGTGTGTGTGTGTGTGTGTGTTATATTAAAATACCTATTTTTGATATAATAAAAAAATATTCCAACTTTTCTAAATCAAAAGAATCACTTTACATGAAAATACCATGAATTCCATACAAGTTCAATATTATAATTAAATACCCTATATTATGAAATTAGGTTATTTTCACTAGAAATATCACAAATATAAAATCTACATCTATGACAACTCTAAAGACGATAATTAAATACTTGGGGTGTATTTCGAAAATTATACAAAAGTATTTTTACATAAAACCCCCTCAAGTTCTATAAATTACCTTAAGAACCCTAGTAGATATAGGTTTAAGCGGGACCGGTCTCTTGAGCCTCAGGGAGCCGGAGATGTGGGTGTTTGCCTATTTAATGCAGACAACTTAACAACGGTGTTATCAACACGGTAATCGTGTTTGAAAAAGACACAAATTCTGCCGCCCATGTGCAGCGGTTACCGATAACATCAAAAACCTAATTCATGACTTCAATTTCTCTTTCTAATTGTTCTGACTCAGACTGAGTCTCATTATTATAATCTGAATTGTATATGATTCAAGTAAATCTACAATACTACAATTCAACATAAATCCATGAATCTATATATTCAATATATTCAATCTATATTGACTAAACTGAACCATGGGTATACTTCCATTTACATGATTCTCCAGTTACATCCATGATTCTCCAGTTATATCCATTTACTGATATCATGGTTTCGGCAAGTCATCCAATTATACAATCTATATTACAAGACAATTCAAGTTGCAGTGCAATACAACTATACAAACAAGACATCACGGGGTTTAAGGGATAGATTGGTACAGAAGGTGTTAGAAATGGAATGAGACTTTAAGATTTAAGACACCCAACCTGTATTTCCGTTTCTGTTGTACCATGGCATAAACGGTTTCTTGTACTACACGTGCCTCTGGTCTTTGACATATAGAGACCCATCTCGTATACACTGACATCCTTCTGTACCAAGCTACAAACAACAACGTTAACCATATAATACAACTTTAAAAATTACATTCTCTCTCCGTCTATTCTATTTCTCCTTTATCTTTGGGACTTACCGAGCGATTGTTCGCTGACGACATTCCTTCTCTTTCTTCTTTGGAATGTTGTCAGGTGATCTGGACGCTAAGGAGATCGAGCCTACTAGCGAGGAATTGGATCAGCTTACTTACGAACCAGAGCTCTAGCTTCATTGTACACATTTTATTTCAGTACTTTTCATTTCTGTTATACCATTGTTTAGGCATTGCTTTCATTCAGATGTATTTACTTTTCTATGCATTGTAAAAAGAATGTGAATAAATAAAGTTGTTGTTTCATTACAATTGTCTCTTGTGTGCATTTCTTTTATATTGCTTAGTTACGCTTAGCGTATTTACTTCAGAGTAAATACATAGCGGCCTCGTCGCGTCCTCTGCCCGTATACCGGAAAGCGGGGCGTGACAGGTTTTGTTGGTGGCCCACGCAGGTCAGAGCTGTATAAAACCCTACCGTGCAGTTCTGTTTTGCGTGAACAAACTAAGTAATTTAACACAAGAACCAGCAACTAAAACATTCTTTATAATTCATATTCCTTGAATCTTATCATTTCATACACTTTGAATCTGTCCTAACCCAAATTTTTCTTCAAGGTTATGGATTCCCCAAACAACACCAGCACCAACTTCAACAACAATCCACCTCCTCTACCAATCACACCTGCCATCTCTACTCCGCTCAACGAGCAGACGGTTCTGCTTGAGGTGATCCGCAGCCTCCTAGAAGGACAGCAGCAGCAGACTACTCTTTTAATGAACCGTCCATAGGCGGAAGCACCTGGGGTGAAGCAATTCAGAGCTTTGCACCCCAAACAGTTCTCAGGAAAGGAGAGCCCACTGGAAGCTGAGGAATGGGCTCAGAGTATCGAAGATGATCTGGCAGCATAAGTACCAGAGGTAGCTTGGATCCGTGTTATGAAATTACAGCTCACGGACAATGCACGGAATTGGTGGAAGGCGGAAGAAAGCCGTCTTGAACAACCCATCGAATGGAATACTTTCCACGATATGTTCAATGCTAAGTACTTCTCTGAGACTGCCAGGTTTGACATGGAACAGCAGTTCATCCATCTGTAACAAGTTTCGATATGGACCAAGTCAGTAGATGAGTATGACGCTGAGTTCACCATGCTCAGTCGGAAGATATGTCTCAATAATTCGAATTTTTAAATATCACATACTACACAGCTAACACAATCGTTTAGCAGATTTGCGGCACACCTGATATCGACGGATGTGATCAGAGCCCGTCGATTTCAACAAGGTTTGGATTCGGAGATCCAGGCTACACTGGGCATAGGAGATTTTCCGACTCATGAATCGGCTCTGAAAGCTGCCCGCCGTTATGAGGCAGTGGTTAAGGAGAGGGGCAGATCTTAATCTGCAGGAGTTAAACGCCCTGTCAACCAAATGACAGGAGGAGCCTCGTCAAGACCACCTTTTGTGCCAAGGAGACCGGGAGTACCGAACAACCGTCCTAGCCTAGCCTTTTGTAACTACTGTAAGAGAAATGGGCATATGTTGCAAGACTGCCGGCGAGCCAACCGTCTTTGCTTAGTTTGCGTCTCAGCTACTATGTAGCAGACATGGATCAAAAGCACATGTTTATTTGTAAAATGAATAAGAATGGGGAATATAATAATACAAAATTATGATATGAACACACAGCGCAACATCAACCCCCTATACCGGAGAGACGAAACCCCTCCTTTCGCTCATTGCCTCCATATGATTGGGGACTATACCCAAAAGCCACCGTTTTACACGCCCTCTTAGACGTGGTATGATGGAAATCAAAGCACAGTGGCAATCACACAAGACTCTATGGCGATCTCGGGTCTACAGACTAACCTGTACCAGTGTCACCAGAGAACTGCCATCTGACGTGAGGTATAATACCATCTGGGAGTTCTCGGCGAGTCCGTCCAGTATACCCAGTCTCCACCGAGCACCCATTTAATATCTCTGATGTCAAACATCAATGGATATGGGATCATCCATCGCCCATCTACATGGGTCAAGAAGCATACGCTAGTCTACTCTGGTATATCGATGCCCTGTCTCGATACACCTGCGACTAGGAACATTTGAAGGATGTACTTAGCGACTACACTGTCCCCACTAGTATGATCTGCATCATAGTCATGGTAGTCAAGTACTCATCCTAAAGGCTTTATCAACATGTAACATAGAGACTATCAGAGTACATGTTAAGAAAAAGAGCAACCAGATAGCATACTATCACGTTGAGCAAGAAAGTCCTCCATATATATGTCCAAGCATCCACTACAATATACATCGCATGTACAGTAATGGCCTATAGGGCATACATATCACTAATATTTACATCTTATGAAACTTTCCAGTCATGTCTCAAAGAAAAGGTGACCAAGTCTCCGTTTATTGGAAACGGAAAAAGAGCTACTGAACTCTTGGACAGATACATAATGATGTATGCGGTCCTATGTCTACACATACCAGGATTGGTTCCGCGTACTTTATTACATTCACCGATGTTCTCTCAAGATACGGACATGTGTTCTTATTGAAACACAAAACTGAATCTTTTGAGAATTTCAAGGAATATAAGTACGAAAAAAGAGCCAGATGGGTAAAGGTATTCAACTCCAAAAGATATGATCGGGGAGATGAATACTGGGGCACGGAAGTCCGAGACTATTTAAAAGAGAATAGGATTCTCTCTCAGCTTACTCCTCCGAATACACCACAGCACAATGGAGTTTCAGGGCGGAGAAATCGCACCCTATTTGATATGGTGCGCTCTATGATGAGTAATACTGAGTTACCTATTTCCTTTATGGGGTTTTTGCACTTTTTGAAGTTGCATACCTATTGAATAGAGTTCCGACCAAATCCGTTGCCTACCACTCCATATGAGATATGGAATGGGAAGATACCGTCTCTTAAATGAGTTAAAATATGGGGTTGTCCGGCCTATGTTGAAAACAAAATCCGGACAAGCTCGAGGCAAGGTCAGTTCCGTGCAAGTTTGTTGGATATCCCAAACATTCGTGAGGGAATATCTTCTACCACACCAAGGAACAAAAGGTGTTTGTTTCTTGGAATGGCACCTTTTTGGAAAAGGAATTTCTTATGAAGAAATTAGTGGCAATGAGGTAGAACTGGAAGTAGTTCCAGTTATAAAAACGGTTACTGACAATTTGGTGGAACCAGAGGATTCAATAGTCCCAAATGAACCCAAACCGCTTCGCTGATCTAGTAGGGTTCCTTATCCACCTAAGAGAAACTATAGTTTTCTCGTAGACAGTAGGAGCGAAGATTGCATCATGTAGATGATGACCCAACTCGTTTCGAGCAGGCCATCACAAGTGGAGACTATGTGAAATGGCTGGATGTTATTCGATCTGAGATGGAACCCATGTACACCAACAAAGTATTGACTTTGAATGTTGCTCCTGAAGGGGTAAAACCCATCGGGAACAAGATGATCTTTGAGAAAGATAATTGGTGTAGATGGAAAAGTGAAGACTTTCAAAGCTAGATTTGTAGTTAAAGTTTTTCATCAACGATCAAGTGTTGATAATGATGAAACCTTTTATACTGTTGCTATGCTTAAGTCCATCAGGATCCTACTTGCCGTTGCTGCATACCATAACTACGATATCTGGCAGTTGGGTATCAAAACCGCTTTTCTAAATGATGATTTATAAGAGAGTGCGTTCATGACACAGCCAGAAGGTTTCGTAGACAATGGGAGCAGCAAAAACATACGCAAACAACTTAAATCCACCTACGGGTTAAAGCAGGCATCGCGGAGATGGAACATCTATTTTGATGTGGAAGTCAAAGAGTTTGACTTCATCAAAATGATAGATGAACCTAGTATACATAAGAAGGTTGTAGAGAGTAAGGCAGTCTTCCACGTATTGTACATAGATGACATACTCTTGATAGGAAATGGTTTCCTATGCTACACTCGGTCAAGCTCCTCTTATCATGATGATTCTCCATAGAAGATCTGGATGATACCTACTACATATTGTGGATTATGATCTATGATGATAGATCTAAGTGGATGTTGGGAATGTCCCAAATCCAGGAACATTAACACCATACTAAAGGGGTTTAGTATAGAGGATTCTAAGCGTGGTGGTTTGCCTACTCACTCAGGAATCACTCTCTCCAAAAAGATGTCTCCCGAGACTGATTTGAAGAGAGATCGCATGCAAGGGATAACCGATGCTTCGGCGATAGGCTCTATCATGTATGCGATGTTATGTATCAGACTAGATGTAGCTGACTCAGTAGAAGTAGTGATTAGGAATCAATCAGATCTTGGCAGAATCACTAGACAGCTGTGGAGGACATTCTTAAGTACTTGAGAAGTACTAAAAGAATATTCTTGGTTAGAGCTTCCAAAGTAATAAGGTAGATAGAAAATCAGTCACATGTATTGTCTTTACCCTCAGTGAAGGGACGGTATGTTGGAAGAGTTCTAAGCTAGATATCGTGACATACTAGACGATAAAGGCCAATTATATCGCTACCAACGATGCTACCAAACAGGTTGTTTGGATGAATAAGGTTCATATGATGAACCTGGTTCCTACCATTGGACATCCAATACCTGTGTATTGGGATGACAATGGAGCTGTGGCTTTGGCCTAGGAACCCTTGTCCCGTCAGCGATCCAGACATATTCTTGGACAGTATCACCTGATCAGGGAGATAGTTGATCTCCGGGAGATCGAGGTTAGGAGAGTTGACACAGAGGACAACACAGCGGATCCACTCACCAAGGCAATTCCCCAGATGCTATTCGAGAGACTTTTGGGACGTTGGGTATGATATACCACAACAACTGGCCTTAGTACAAGTGGGAGATTGTTAGTTATATGTATGCCCTAGAGGCCATTATTGTACATATGATGTATATTATAGTGGATGCTTGGATATATATAGAGATGACTTTCTTGCTCGACATGATAGTATGCTATCTGGTTACCTTTATCTTAACATGTAGACTTATATATTGTTATACTGTCTTTCTCTCACATGTTGATAAAGCCCTTAGGGTATGTACTTGACTACCAGGACTATGATGGAGATCATACTAGTAGGGCCAGGGTAGTTCACAAGTACATCCTTTAATTATTCCTAGTCGAGGGAATATCGAGACAGGGCATCGATATTCAAGAGTAGACTAGTGTATGCGCTTCTTGACCCATATGATGGACGATGGATGATCACACATCCATTGGTGTTTGACATCATAGATGGTATACAGGTGCTCAGTGGAGACTGGGTACACTGAACAGGACTCGCCGAGGACTCCTATGTAGTAGTATACCTATCGTCAGATAGCAGTCCTCTGGTGATACTGGTACAGGTTAGTCTGTAGACCCGAGATCATCATAGAGTCATGTGCGGCTCCTACTGTGCTTTGATTTCTTCCCTACCACGCTCAAGAGGAGTCGTGCAAACAAGTGGATTTTGGGTACAGTCCCGAGTCGTATGGAGGCAATGAGCGATAGGAGGGGTTTCATCTCTCCCGGTATTGGGAGTTGATGTTGCGCTATGCACGATTGGCAATAACTGGAATTCCCTGGCCAGGGCTGATATGGAGATCTACTGATAAGTGTTATCAGTAGTTTCTCGCCTGTTATGAGCCTCACATCGGCATGACTTATCATGTTACTGGGGTCTGACGATTACCACCCATGGACATTGTCACGCCCTACTTCCCGGTATACGGCGAAGGGGACGGGACGAGGCCGCTACGTATTTACTGTGAAGTAAATACGTTAAGCGTATCTAAGCAATATAAAAGTAAAGCACAAGAGACAAGATAAAATAAAAAAAACAGCAGCTTTATTTATTCACATTCTTTCTGTACAATGCATGGAAAGTAAATACAACTGATAAAAAAAACGATGCTTAAACAATGGCATAACAGAAATGAAAAAGTACTGAATGGAAAGTGTACAATGAACTAGAGCTCGGGGTATTCACTGAACTGTTCCAAGTCTTCAGCAGAGGGCTCGATCTCAGGAATGTCCAGATCACCTGACGACATTCAAAGAAGAAAGAAAGAGAATGCCGTCAGCGAACAAATCGCTCGGTAAGTCCCAAAGAGAAGGGAGAAATAGAATAGACAGAATAAGAAGATAGCTTTTAAAGTTGTATTATATTGTTATGATGTTGTGTTAACGTTGTTGTTTGTAGCTTGGTACAGAAGATGCTAGTGTATACGAGAGGAGTCCCACTTACACCGGAGACTTTGGTAACCCGTAGTACAAGGCTCCGTCGATAATACCACGGAACAACGGCATGGATGTAATTACGTCTTAAGTGATCACCTCGTGCCACCTTTAATATATTCCGTACCAGTCTACCCCTTAAACCCCGTAGTGTTATCTTGATTGTATTGTTGTATTGTATTGTCTTGTATTATAAACTGTATAGATTGTATAATTTGATGACTGACCGAAACCATGATATCAGTAAATGGATGTAACTGTAGAATCATGGATGTAACGGTATAATCATGTAAATGGAATGTATATCCATGGTTCGTTTCGGTCAAGTCGATAGATTGAATAATGGATTCATGGATTCATGTTGAATTGTAATATTGTAAATTGTAGATTGTAGCATGTACTTGAATCATATTCAAGTCAGATTATAATGAGACTCAAACTGAGTCGAACAATTAGAAAAGTAAATTGAATTCCTGATTGTTTTGATGTTATCGGTAACCGCTGCACGTGGACTGCAGGATTTGTGTCTTTTTCAAAGACGATTACCGTGTTGATAACACCATTATTAAGTTGACTATCTTAAATAGGCAAGCACCCACTTCTCCAGCTCCCTGAGGCTCAAGAGATTGATCCCGCTTAAACCTATATTTACTAGGGTCCTTAGGGTAATTTATAGAACTTGAGGGGTTTTTATGTAAAAATACTTTTATATACTTTTAAAAATACACCCAAATATTTATTAATGGTCTTTAGAGTTATAATGAATGTAGATTTTATATTGTGATATTTCTAGTGGAAATATTCTAATTTCATAATAAGTGGCATTTATTTGTAATATTGGTTTTGTATGGAATTCATGGTATTTTAGTGTAAAATTGATTCTTGTGATTTTTGAAAATAGTTGGAATTTTTATATTATTACAAAATATGTATTTTAATGTTATATACACATATATTTATACAAAAATAATTTTAATATATATTTTATATTCTAAAAATCTTATTTTCTTAAAATGTCGCATTTTAAACTTTTCGAGACCGAATGCTCCTTGCGGAGGTCTGCATCTCACACTACTAAGCCCGAGGATGTGCGATAATCCGCACCATCCCGAACGGGTTCCCTAAATGGGTTGTAGTGGCGCTTTGCAAAGATTTGTGTAAAATACTAATCATTAAGAAAAATGGTTTTATTAGTAATGGTATTTATTTGAAAAGGTGTCGTTTTCCCATATTCTATGTTCTATAGTCTCTTAAGTTAACTAGACAGCTCCTAACTGGTCCAAAGCGACAAGTTGTGAGATATCCATCAAATCGCCTCTTCACCGCCAATTGTGGCCTGGTAACTACAAGTGAAGAAAAGAGGGGTCCGCTCAAGAATCACCGTGAGACGGACCTTTTAAAGTTACCATTCTCACTTGTCTAGCTTAGGCACCATAAAGTCAGGTTTAGATAAACGACTGAATACCCACAACCTTCCTTTGTCCTAATGAGTGCGACCGTCCTTAATTGGCTGAGTCTAGATATTTTTTATTAGTTCAAAGGTTATTTATTTGTAAAGATATATCAATACTAAATCTTTTAGAAATGGTTTTATTAAGTAAAGGGTGTTTAAATGAAAATGTTTGTTTTCCCGTATTGTAAGTTCTAGAGGGTATCGTGTTATGTTGCATACGAGTGTGTGAGGAGGTAGGTCATTACCTTATGGTCTACTTAAAGGTATAGCAAGTTTAATAAAGTTAAATGTATAATTGCAACAGTGCGGTGTTTAAATGAAAAATACGATAAAGTGAAATAGCCATCATTTTATGAAATGAAACTTGATCAATTTGGTTGATTAGTGTTTAATAGTCAACATGAGGGAGTTTAAGCATAATTGTATTAACGAGAAGTGAAGTTTTATAAGAAAACCGGATCGGAAATCGGATTTGTTCCGATTCCATCGGGTTTTGTAAATCCGTATTTTAGAAAAGAAAAGAGAGGTAGAATTTGGGGACTTACGGGTTTAGGACAACCAAGAGAGGGAGATGAATCGGGAGGAGTCACCGGTGCGTCACTTCGTCGTCGGGAGCTCCTAAAATGATCGTCGGAAGTTCGCCGGAAAATTCGCCGTAGCTTCGCCTCGTGCTCGATTTCAAAGTACACAAGGTTTGTTGGAAATTTTTGAGAGTTGGCTCAGAGTTTGAGGTGAGAGGGTAGAGGGTAAGGGTGGTATTTATAGGGTTAGGCTAGAGTAGGTGAAAGGTTAAAATGAAAAATGTGATAAAATGTATTAAAAATGTATTAAAAGTGGAGTTATTAGGGTTTTAAAAGAGCTCTGGAAATAGTCTGAGGCTAAAATTTTGCAGGTGCATAAGGAATGTGAAAAGACATAATTTTCATGTTGGAGTCGTCCCGGAATCGGCCGACTTGGGGGTGACTCGGCCGTGACTCGGTCTGAGGACTGAGTCGGCCGAGTCGAGAACGATTTGGCCGATTCTCGGCCGAGTCAGGCGGCGGGGATCCCCCCGACGGTTCATCTAACCTCTGGCAATGTTACATTTTTGGGTGTAGTGGGGGTTTTTGTGAGATATGCAAGTGTAAACCCTTGGTATTCTAAAGGTTTCAAAACAAAATAATATTAAAATAATATGGGGCATGGGATTTGAACTTTGGTGGCTTGGTTCAGCAGTGCAAGGTATTACTAATGAGCTATAAGTTTCTTCTTGTAATTAAGGTGCTAATTAATTACTTAAGTCTTGTGCTCAAGCAATAAATACCCTTTTATGGATTTTTCGAAAAATTTTTGTACAAAAGTTGTATAGGAAATTTGGGGTTGTTACATTTTACCCTCCTTATAAAAATTTCTTCCTCGCAATTTGAAAAAGGAAAGTGTAACAGTTTCAAGAAAAGTTTGGTGACTAAACTACAAACAGTGTTTGAAAAATAATAAGGTGGTGCAAGGGTTTAAAAATGTGAAAGAGTCTTATTAATGTTGCCTTGATCAACTGTCTTGGTTTCTATGGCTGCTAAGGTGTAAGCCTGTAGCCGTGGCACGTTCCTCCTAGCTGGAGGCATATTCCTCTGTATTCGAGGTATATTTCTCAGTGCCTGATGGAATTGGAGATTTGGCTGAGCAGGAAATCTATATGGAGGTGGTGCTGGAAGTGCAGGACGAGTTGCAGGAGCCTGGATAGCGGGCTGCTACGGGTAGTTGATGGGTGTGTGAACTGAGTTGCGTCTATAGGGACAGTTTCCAATTCCATGATTGGATGCGCCATAAACCAAGCATAGGCCTTTTGCGCGCCTACAGTCCTTCCACAAGTGTCCTTCCCTCTTGTAATCAAAGCAAAAATTGGGTCTTGGCTGATCATTGGCTTCTTCCAGTCTTCTGAGTTCAACAGCTGGCCTTGAAGAAGCCCCTCCTGCCATTTGAGCGGCATGGCGTTTCACTCCTGCAGACTGAGACTTGCCCCTTGCCTTTATCACTGCCTCATAACTGCGGGCAGCTTTCAGAGCATCTTCATGAGTTGGAAATTTCCCTGTGGCTAGTGCAGCCTGGATTTCCGTGTCCAAACCTTGTTGAAATCGACGGGTTCTGATCTCATCCTTCGGTATCAGGTGTGCCGCAAATCTGTTACGGTCTTGTGTTAGCTATGTATTATGTGATATTAAAAATTTAAAATACTGTGACATATCTTACCGACTAAGCATGGTGAACTTAGCGTCATACTCATCTACAGATTTGACCCACATAGAACCTTGTTGTAGATGAATGAACTGCTGTTCCATGGCAAACCTGGCAGTCATAAGGAAGTACTTCTTGTTGAACCTATCGCGAAAAGTCTTCCATTCAATGGGCTGATCAAGACGGCTTTCTTCCGCCTTCCACCAGTTCCGTGCATTGTCCGTGAGCTGTAATTTTGCCACACGAACTCAAGCTATATCTGGCACTTGTGCCGCTGCCAGATCATCTTGGATACTCTGAGCCCATTCCTCAGCTTCTAGTGGGCTTCCCTTGCCTGAGAAATATTTGGGATGCAAAGCTCTGAATTGCTTCACCCCAGGTGCTTCAGTCTCGGGACGGTTCAAGAGCTGCTGTCGTCCTTCTAAGAGGCTGCGGATTGCCTCAAGCAGAACCGTTTGCTCTGTGGGTGGAGCAGGAACAGTAGGCACAATGGGTAGTGGAGGTGGAGTGTTGTTGAAGTTGGCGCTTGTGTTGTTTGGTGAATCCATAACCTTGAAGAAAAATTTAGGTTAGGACAGATTCAAGTACATGAAATGATAAAATTCAAGGAATATGAAATTGTAAGATTCAAGGAACATGAATTGTAAAGAATGTTTTAGTTGTTGGTTCTTGTGTTATATTGCTTAGGTTGTTCATGCAGAACAGAACTGCAAGATAGAGTTTCATACAGCTCTGGCCTGCATGGGCCACCAACAAAACCTGTCACGCCCCGCTTCACGGTATACGGCGAAGGGGACGGGACGAGTCCGCTACATATTTACTGTGAAGTAAATACGTTAAGCGTATCTAAGAAATATAAAAGTAAAGTACAAGAGACAAGATAAAATAAAAAAAAAAACAGCAACTTTATTTATTCACATTCTTTCTATACAATGCATGGAAAGTAAATACAACTGATAAAAAAACAATGCTTAAACAATGGCATAACAAAAATGAAAAAGTACCGAATGGAAAGTGTACAATGAACTAGAGCTCGGGGTCTTCACTGAATTGGTCCAAGTCTTCAGCATAGGGATCGATCTCAGGAATGTCCAGATCACCTGACGACATTCAAAGAAGAAAGAAAGAGAATGTCGTCAGCGAACAAATCGCTCGGTAAGTCCCAAAGAGAAAGGAGAAATAGAATAGACAGAATAAGAAGATAGCTTTTAAAGTTTTATTATATTGTTATGATGTTGTGTTAACGCTGTTGTTTGTAGCTTGGTACAGAAGATGCCAGTGTATACGAGAGGAGTCCCACTTACACCGGAGACTTTGATAACCCGTAGTACAAGGCTCCGTCGATAATACCACGGAACAACGGCATGAATGTAATTACGTCTTAAGTGACCACCTCGTGCCACCTTTAACATATTCCGTACCAGTCTACCCCTTAAAACCCGTAGTGTAATCTTGATTGTATTGTTGTATTGTAATGTCTTGTATTGTAAACTGTATAGATTGTATAATTGGATGACTGACTGAAACCATGATATCAGTAAACGGATGTAACTGTAGAATCATGTATGTAACTGTAGAATCATGGATGTAACGGTATAATCATGTAAATGGAATGTATATCCATGGTTCGGTCCGGTCATGTCGATAGATTGAATAATGGATTCATGGATTCATGTTGAATTGTAATATTGTAAATTGTAGATTGTAGATTGTAGATTATACTTGAATCATATTCAAGTCAGATTATAATGAGACTCAAACTGAGTCGGACAATTAGAAAAGTAAATTGAATTCCTGATTGTTTTGATGTTATCGGTAACCGCTGCACATGGACGGCACGATTTGTGTCTTTTTCAAAGACGATTACCGTGTTGATAACACCATTATTAAGTTGTCTATTTAAATAGGCAAGCACCCACTTCTCCAGCTCCCTGAGGCTCAAGAGATTGGTCCCGCTTAAACCTATATTTACTAGGGTCCTTAGGGTAATTTATAGAACTTGAGGGGGTTTTATGTAAAAATACTTTTATATAATTTTCAAAATACACCCCAAGTATTTATTAATCGTCTTTAGAGTTGTAATGAATGTAGATTTTATATTGTGATATTTCTAGTGGAAATATCCTAATTTCATAATAAGTGATATTTATTTGTAATATTGGTTTTGTATGGAATTCATGATATTTTAGTGTAAAATTTAATGTTATATACACATATTTATACAAAAATAATTTTAATATATATTTTATATTCTAAAAATCTCATTTTCTTAAGATGTCGTATTTTAAACCTTTTGAGACCGAATGCTCCTTGCGGAGATTTGCATCTCGCACTACTAAGCCCGAGGATGTGCGATAATCCACACCATCCCGAACGGGTTTCCCAAATGGGTTGTAGAGGCGCTTTGCAAAGATTTGTGTAAAATACTAATCATTAAGAAAAATGGTTTTATTAGTAATGGTATTTATTTGAAAAGGTGCCGTTTTCCCGTATTCTATATTCTAGGGTCTCCTAAGTTAACTAGACTGCTCCTAACTGGTCCAAAGTGACAAGTTTTGAGATATCCCTCAAATCGCCTCTTCACCGCCAATTGTGGCCAAGTAAGTACAAGTGAAGAAAGGAGGGATCCGCTCACGAATCACCGTGAGACGGGCCTTTTAAAGTTACCTTTCTCACTTGTCTAGCCTAGGCACCACAAAGTCAGGTTTAGATAAACGACTGAATGCCCACAACCTTCCTTTGTCCTAATGAGTGCGACAGTCCTTAATTGGCTGAGTCTAGATATTTTTTATTAGCTCAAAGATTATTTATTTATAAAAATGTATCATTACTAAATCTTTTAGAAATGGTTTTATTATGTAAAGGGTATTTAAATGAAAATGTTTGTTTTCCAGTATTGTAAGTTCTCGAGGGTATCATGTTATGTTGCATATGAGTGTGTGAGGAGGTAGGTCATTACCTCATGGTCTACTTAAAGGTATAACAAGTTTAATGAAGTTAAATGTATAATTGCAACAATGTGGTATTTAAATGAAAAATACAATAAAGTGAAATAACCATCATTTTATGAAATGAAACTTGATCAAGTTGGTTGATTAGTGTTTAATAGTCAACATGAGGGAGTTTAAGCATAATTGTATTAACGAAAAGTGAAGTTTTATAAGAAAACCGGATCGGAAATCGGATTTGTTCCGATTCCGTCGGGTTTTTTAAATCCGTATTTTAGAAAAGAAAAGAGAGGTAGAATTTGGGGACTTACGGGTTTAGGACAACCAAGAGAGGGAGATGAATCGGGAGAAGTCACCGGTGCATCACTTCGTCTCCGGGAGCTCCTAGAATGATCGTCGGAAGTTCGCCGGAAAATTCGTCGTAGCTTCGACTCGTGCTCGATTTCAAAGTACAAAAGGTTTGTTGGAAATTTTTGAGAGTTGGCTCAGAGTTTGGGGTGAGAGTGTAGAGGGTACGGGTGGTATTTATAGGGTTAGGCTAGGGTAGGTGAAAGGTTAAAATGAAAAATGTGATAAAATGTATTAAAAGTGGAGTAATTAGGGTTTTAAAAGAGCTCTGGAAGTGGTCTGAGGCTAAAATTTTGCAGGTGCATAGGAAATGTGAAAAGATAATTTTCATGTTGGGGTTGTCGCCGGAATCGGCCGACTCGGGGGTGACTCGGCCGTGACTCGTCTGAGGACTGAGTCGGCCGAGTCGAGGCCGATTTGGTCGATTCCCGGCCAAGTCAGGCGGCCGGGATCCCCCCCGACGGTTCATCTAACCTCTGGCAATGTTACATTTTTGGGTGTAGTGGGGGTTTTTGTGAGATATGCACGTGTAAACCCTTGGTATTCTAAATGTTTCAAAACAAAATAATATGGGGCATGGGATTTGAACTTTGGTGGCTTGGTTCAGTAGTGCAAGGTATTACCAATGAGCTACAAGCTTCTTCTTGTAATGAAGGTGCTAATTAATTACTTAAGTCTTATGCTCAGGCAATAAATACCCTTTTATGGATTTTTTGAAAAAAAAATTACAAAAGTTTTGTAGGAAATTTAGGGTTGTTATAGACATGATATGCGACATATCAGACGAAGAGACCGGACTGTACGGTAGTGTTACTGATAGGCTTCATGGAGACTATGGACATGCTTGCTTGTTGATCTTCATATCGATCAATACCCGGGTAGCCGTTATGTCCAGCTAGTACCACTGACGGCTTGTAGGTGACTGATATGATCATCACCTACTGCTGGCGTATTGACGAGTCTTAAGAGTCCCATACAGAAGTTCCCTGGTTCAAGCGAAATGGAGTAGGACACATATGTGATATGTGTGTGGGCCTGATTAAATACGAGTATGTGATACCGTATTGTATTCTGGCAGTAATCTGTCATCGGTGCGGTTATATGTGATATAACCAAATTTTCGAATCAAGTGTTGATTCGATAATGTGATATACAGATAAATGATATTAGTCGGTCATATATGATATAACCGGATTATTAAATCAATTGTTGATTTAATAATGTGATATAAATTATATGTGATATAATTACATATTAACTAATATCATTAGCTCACTAATTAATCTTCATTAAATATATATTAATATATATATATATATATATATTATATAATGAAGCATGGCATTTAAATTTCTATTTTGTGCAAATAGAAATGAGCTGTAAAACTAAGCATGGTTGCAAGCATGGGTTATATACTTCTTTATTCATTCTTGACTCATTATTCAAGCATGGTTGCAATTTAATATTGCATAATTTCATGCTTGAATGAGTGAGGGGCCTTGTCTTTTGATTCATTCTTGCTCATTCCAAAAAGACTTAGCCATTTTCTCCCATGCTTCTTCTTCCTCCTCTTGCTTTTCCTCAAGCTTCAACCCTCACATGTGATATGAATCATGAAGCTTGAGCACAAATTAGTGAGCTCTTAACATCCCCTACTTCATCATCTCACACCATTTTAGCAAATTAGTGTGATGTGTTTCATACACTAAAGGGTTTAGTGTAGTGATAGATTGAACTAGTAGGAGTTTCGAGGTGGATCATCTTTGGCACGAAGGCTACGAAGGAAGCTTGTTCGAAGTCTCAAGAGAAGCCTTGTGGAGTCGCGGGACTACTACACAGAGCATATTGAAGAGAATGACCGTCTACAATGGTTGTATTCTCATTCTTTTTAGATGTAAAGTTGTTTGCATTCTATTCCGTCTAAATCTCTAATTAACGATTCTAGCGTAGGGTTCTTTGTAACGGCAAAAATTTTAAAACGGCATGCACGATGCCCCCCGAAACCTTGCTGTCGTCATAAGGAACCTTTCATCTAGGATCGTCCTACGTATTGGATGTGCTGAAGAGTGATATCATTAATGATCATAGGATTTATTGTCGAACACTCGCAGTTTATACTGAACGATAGTTATAAGGTATCTACGCGCCAAGAGATAAGTTATACGATGGTTATAGGATAATCAACGCGACGCGAAAACATTACATTATTTCTCGGTTTGACCTTATTTTCACATAAGGAGTCGAACCACGTAATGTGGATACATTTAAGAGTTATATCTTCATCGTTCCGGGATCTGAAGAGTGCTGCTCCAGTTAGACTTTTGAGCGATAGCAATAGGCGGTTACATATTTTCTATTCGATATATGAAACAGTTAGTTATATAGAAAACGAATGTGATGATATTTGCTAGTAATTTTGAGTAATTGAGGCTTAAAGTTTAATCGTCTGGGGCGATAGAACCAAGTGCGATACTGATATGTTGACAATATCAACAGTGTGTAAGGCAGTTTGCTCACTAGATAGGATTTTAAAAATTTAGCGGAAGCGATTTTAGAAAAACCTAGAGAGCAAAACCCCTAAAAAATCGAAATCGAACCTAAAGATTACAATTTGAAAGAAAAATGAAGAAGCAAAGTTAGAAGTTGGAACTACAATTTTTGTAGCGTCTTCTAAAGCTCCTTTGATAGACTCCTTCTTTACTCCAAGTGGTTTGAACAAGCTTGCAAGTTGATTCTCTTCGTCTTAAATGATCCACGCGAAGGAAACCACAACTTTGGATCTAACTTCACACTTGGATGAAACAACTTGATTTAATTCTTTGCCGGGGAATTAAATCAAGAGATGTAGTAAGGTTATCTTTGTGTTTTCTCTCTTCTCTAAATTTTCTTTTCTTTTTAGAGAGTCTTGAAGGAAGAAGATGAAGTGTAGAGAGTGAAATAAAAAATATCTCTTTTTAACTCTTTTTCCTTTCCAATTTGTGGAGAGGGGGATGTTTCAATGAGTCATCCTATGACTCATAAACCCACACCCTTCTCCACACTTCTAAAATGATAAGAAAAGAGCGTGTTTTATTTAATATATTTACATATATATTTACACACACGCACGCACACACACATATAATTATATTAAATACCTATACATGTTTATGTATCAAATACATATACCCGTATTTGTATCAAAATACGAATACCATAGAGAGAGAAAATAAAAGATATAATACTATTAATATTAAATCAACACTTGATTTAATACCCGACAAGTATTATTAAAATGTTCGATTAAAATACTTGTATCATATACATGTGTTTAATCGAACTCCCGCGCACATCATCATATGCACACTACATCATTTCGCCAAAACTAGGAAACCTTCAATGTGGGACTCTAAAAACTCGATAATATGCTGGCAGTAGTTCAGGATCATATCCATAACCACAAGCACGTCAGCGGCACTGGCTGTACGTAATGGATACCCAGGTATTTACCGAAAGAAAGGTCGACAAGCAAGCTCATCCTAACCCTGCAAATCCTATCAGTGACACTAACTATACAGTCCGGTCTCTTTTTCTAAGAGTGTCGCATATCAAGTCTGGAGGGTGGAATCCGTCAGACCCCAAATAACCCAATAAGTCGTGCCAATGATTGACCAATAACCACTATAGATATAACTGATAAAATTTATCAGTTCATCTCATTCTCCCTGATCAGGGACTTATGGTTACAGTTGATCAGGCACAGTATTATATCAACCCCCCATACCGAGAGAGACGAAACCCTTCCGATCGCTCACTGCATCCATGTGGTTCGGTACTGTACCCAACTAAAACCTGTTTGCACGGATCTTTAAAACCGCTGTAGGGTAATAATCAAAGCACGGTAGGAAACACATAAGACACTATGACAATCTCAAGTTTACTGTCACATCCCGCTTCCCAGTAGATGAAAACGGTGACGTGGCAGGCCGTAACGTATTTACTATGAAATAAATACGTTTAAGTGTAATTAAGCAATATATAAAAATGAACAAGAATGATAAGAGAATAAAATTAAACAGCAACTTTATTTACATTCAACTTTAGATACAACTGTTTGAAATAAAAGATACAATAATAAAAAACAAATGCCTAAACAATGGCATACTGAAAGTTAGTGCAGAGGAACTAGTAGTCAGGCTGAGCAATAAGCTGGTCCAAGTCCTCATGACTCGGCTCTATCTCCTCAGAGTCCAGTCCTCCTAACCAACATTCCAAAGAAAGAAACAAAAAGGAATGTTGTCAGTGAATAAACGCTCGGTAAGTCCCAAAAAAATAAAGAGAAGATATTATATAAAGTGAAAAGAACAGGTAAAGTTGGATATGGTCGATTACCGGTATATGATAGTTATTCTAATGTGGTTGTTTGTAGTTTGATAAGAAAGGTATTCATGTATATGAGAGGAGCCCATCTTACCCCGTGGACTATGGTAACATGTAGTACAACGCCCCGTCATAACCCATGGGACAATGACACGTGAATTCATATAGGTGTCTTATGTGACCTCCCGTGCCATGATATACGTTCCGTACCGATCTACCTCTTTATCCCCGCGTAATGTATTGTATAAATTATGTTTACAAGTCTTGGCTGAAACTATGGATACAAAATGTTCAGGTTCATATTCAGGATGTAGTCATGTATTCAAATAGTCATGTCAAGTTATAACCATGGTTCGGTTAAGTCAAGTCAAGTATAAATGTTTGAATTTTATGTTTGAATTCGAGTATTCATATTCATGATCAAGTATTCGTGTTTGATTTTGGATTCAGGTTTGAGATTGGACTCTGATTGAGTTAGACACTTGCAACAGATTTAACTCTTGAATTCTTAGGTTCGGGAGTCATCGACAACTGCTGCACATGGACGGCAGGATTTGTATCCTTTTCCAAGACAATTGCCTTTGATAACTCCTGTTAAGTTTTCTAATTTGAATAGGCAAGCACTCACTTTCTCCGATTCCCTAAGGCTTAAAAGAATTGATCTCACTTAAACCTATATTTACTAAAGTCCTTAAAATATTATTTTGTATATCTCGAGGGGGTTTTATGAAAAATATTTTATTATAGATTAAAAATAAAATCTCGAGGTTGATTGGTATTACTTAGGGTTTTCATGAACATGTATTTTAAGTATTGAGGTATTTTAATGATAAATATCTAGTTTTTAAAAGTTTATGGTATTTTATTCAAAACTAGTATTTTTAGTAATTTTATGGTATTTTATTGACATTTTTTAATGTTTCATTTTTATAAAAAATATAGTTTCAGAATATAATGAAAATATGGATTTATAATATAATATTTTTTAAAAATTTAGTTTTATTTAGAAAATTCGTTTTTCTTAAAAACCGTATTTATATCCTTTCGAGATCGAATACTCCGCGAGAAGTGCTGTATCTCGCTCTACTATTCCCAGGATGTGTGATAATCCACACCATCCATTAGCGGGTCCCCTAACAAGAGTTGTAGATGTATAATTGTAAAGGAATACGAAATACTGTTTTAAAAGAAACCTACTTTTAACGTATGTGGTATTTTATTGTACATAATATTCTTCGAAACAAATATTTATACAAATAGGTATCGTGCTATGAAACCAAAGTGTACGTATGGGGTAGGTTGTTACCCCGTGAATTTTTTCCTAAAGGTTTAGTTTTAACAAAAATGAAAACATGCGATAATAAAATTCAAGGTATATTAATGAAAAAGTTTAATTATGGTTGTTTCACATGAGATTCTTGGTTAAACTTGATTCTAAACATTAGTATTTAATGTTACATGTAATGTGTAAAATTAGGCTGACCAATATATAAAGGACAAGGGAGTTTCTAATGTTTAGAAAAAGAATATCGGTAATAACTCCACTTTACCGAAATAAGATATAAAGATGAATTTCAATGAAAAGGAGGAGAGTTGGGAGGGACTTACGGTTTGAATATAACAAGAAGAGGTTAAGGAAGAGAAGGGAGGCTTCATGGTGTCGCGGGAGTTCCGGAATCGGCTTTGATCATCGACGGAAGAAGCTTGCTCGCTAACTGCACTTTACTCCACTTGCACTTAGGGAATTTTGAGAGAGTTTTTACTATAATTTTCATAATAGTGAAGAGCTAGGGTATGGGGTGGTATCTATAGTGGAGAATTAGGGTTTGGGAATTAAAAATGTGGATTAAAAAGCATTAAAAATAATGTTAGATGACGAAATGAAAGGTCTTTGTTTGATTGCAGGGAAATCAAACAGTGCAGAGGAGTTGAAGAGAGTTGAAGAGACAAGTGTGCAAAGCACGGAACAATTTAGGCACATCCGAACCGTCCCCGTCGGCCTATTGGCTAAATCCGGCGGTCGATTTTGAGGCAAATGCCTCGAGATTCGTGCCACCAGATTATCTCTGTGTTTACACCATTTTCCACATATTTGATTTTTCTGAACTTTTCATTTTCCCGTGTATTGCACGTGCAACCTTTTGGGCTTCCAAAAAGTTGAAAAGAAAAATCAGAAAAAATAATTGTTTCTGATGGGAATTGAACACATAGACTACGCCACAGCAGTGCAAATGCTTTACCAGTGAGCTACAAGTGGCTTCTTGTTTTTATTTAACAAAACTAACTTATAACTCAAACTTAGGCTGTAATACTCTTTTCTTGTATATTAACAGGAAAATTTCTGTACAGAGATTTCAGAGTCGTTATATTCTACCATCCTTATAAAAATTTCGTTCTCGAAATTTACATTTATATAGGGACTAATTTTCAAATAGATAAGGGTATCTTGTACGCATGTCTTCTTCTCGTTCCCATATTGATTCTCCTGGCGAATCCTTTCTCCACATCACTCGGACCAAGTTTACTTCCTTGTTCCGCAATGTCTTCACCTTTCGGTCCAGGATCTCAACTGATTGTTGCCCACAGATTAGGTCGGTCTGTACTGTAAGCTCTGATTGATCGAGTATATGGCTGGGGTCACTCACATATCGTTGTATCTGAGATATGTGAAACACGTTGTGCACTCTTTCCAATGAGGGTGGTAGTGCTAAATGGTATGCCACTTCTCCAACTCGTTCGAGTATGTTGAACGGTCCTATGTATCTTAGACCGAGTTTACCTCTCTTGCCAAAACGGATCACTCCTCTGTTTGGAAAGATCTTCAGGAATACATGGTCTTTAGGTTGGAACTCCATATGTCGACGCTTTGCATCTGCCCAATACTTCTGTCAGTCTTGGGCTATGCGCATTCTTTCTATGATCGTGCGAATCGCGTCCATAGTTGCCACGATCATCTCTGGTCCAAGGAGTTCACGATCTCCAATGTCGTCCCAACTTAGCGGCGAACGACACTTCCATCCGTAGAGTGCTTCGAATGGTGCCATTCCAATGCCTGCCTGATAGCTGTTGTTGTATGAAAACTCCACAAGATGTAGGTGATCTTCCTACGAACCTCCGAAGTCTAACATACAGGCTCTTAGCATGTCTTCCAGAATCTGAATTGTTCGCTCGGACTGTCCGTCCGTTTATGGATGATAAGCCATGCTAAAATTCAGACTCGTTCTCAGGCTAGCTTGCAGACTCTGCCAAAACTGTGATCGAAATCTTGTATCACGATTGGAGACGATGCAAACATGCACTCCATGTAATCTCGCGATCTTCTCCATATACTTCTTTACTAATGTCTCGGTTGACTGGCCAACTTGAAATGGAATAAAGTGAGCCGACTTGGTGAGTCGATCCACAATAACCCATATTGCGTCATTACCCTTCGTGCTGCAAGGGAGAGCAGTCACGAAGTCCATGGTAATATGCTGCCATTTCCATTGTGGGATTAATAACGACTGAAGTAGACCAGCAGTTCTGTGATGTTTAACCTTCACTTGCTGACACACCAAACACTTTGCTACAGTTCTAGCAATATCACGCTTCATTCCATGCCACCAGTAGTGTTGCCGCAGATCCTTGTATATCTTTGTGCCACCGGGGTGTACAGAATAAGGAAAGCTATGAGCTTCTTTCATCAACTCTTCTCGAACATGGTAGATTGGCACACATAATCGACTTCCATATCTCAAGGATCTGTCTTCGTAGACGATGAAGTCAGTTCAAAGTCCATTTTCTACTTGTTCTTGGATCTTTTGTAGCTTGGCATCATTTGCTTGAGATGCTTTGATCTGATTGACAAGAATGGACATGACTTGTAAGTTCATCAAATATGAAGCGTTACCTGACATAACTACTTCGATCTCCAATCCGTGCAAATCTTGTTATAGCTTCCACTAAGCGGTAAGGTTCATTGCTAATGGCTGGCGACTAAGTGCATCAGGAACTACGTTCACCTTCCCAGGATGATATTGTAGGTTGATGTCGAAGTCCGCCATGAGTTCTAGCCATCTTCTCTGACGTATGTTTAATTCCTTCTGAGTAAATACATACTTCAGACTCTTATAATCAGTGTATATATCCACTAGTTTGCCCAAAAGATAGTGTGCCAAATCTTAAGCATGAAGATGGCGACTGCCAACTCCAGGTCATGTGTTGGATAGTTGCGCTCATGAACCTTTAGCTATCTTGATGCAAAAGCTACAACTTTTCCATGCTGGTGTAGAACACATCCTAATCCTTTACCAGACGCATCACAATGCACAACGAATCCTCCAGTTTGATCCGGTATTATAAGAATAAGAGCAGAGGTTAATCTCGACTTGAGTTCTACAAAAGTATTTTCACATGCTTCTGACCACACGAATGCTTTATCTTTACGTGTGAGTTTAGTTAAGGGTGCTGCAGTCTTTGAGAAGCCTCAATGAGTCATCGGTAGTATCCTGCTAATCCTACAAAAACTTCGTATATCTTTCACCGTCTTTGGTGTCGGCCATTCGCCGACAGCTAACACCTTAGCTGGATCTACTAAGATTTCTTCGCCTGAAACAATATGTCCGATAAATCCAACTTGATCTAGCTAAAATTCACATTTGCTGTACTTGACGTAGGGCTAATGTTGTCGCAATGTCTTCAGGACAATCCGTAAGTGATTGGCGTGTTCTTTCCGATTCTTTAAATACACAAGGATGTCGTCGATGAAGATGACAACGAACCTGTTTAAGTACTCTCGGAAAACTTGGTTCATCAGGTTCATAAAGATGGCAGGTGCATTGGTCACTCCAAATGGCATTACGAGATATTCATAATGACCATAGCGAGTCATAAACGCTGTCTTTGGAATGTCGGACTCTTTGACCTTCACCTGATGATAACACGAACGGAGATCTCACTTTGAAAATAAACAAGACCCACTTAATTGATCGAAAAGGCCATCGATGCACGGTAGTGGATACTTGTTCTTAATCGTCACTTCGTTCAGAGATCAATAATCCACACACATCCTGTAAGAACCTTCTTTCTTCTTCACAAGTAATACAGAAGATCCCCAACTTGAATTACTGGGTCGAATCCAACCTTTCTTCAGGAGTTCATCTAATTGAATGAGGATCTCCTTCAATCCTTATGGACTTAACCGGTACGGAGCTTTGATTACAGTTTGTGCACAAGGCTATAAATCAATACTAAACTCAAGAGCTCGATCGAGAGGCAAACCTGATATATCTTCAGGGAACACATCCTCGAACTCTCGAACCACTTTGGGCTTTTCTTCTTCCTCCGGTAGAGAAAACACTTCTGCATTCTTCGGTTTAGTACAGTATCTTCCTGGCTCCAAATTTCTATCTTCACTTTTGAAATAGAAGACTGGGTGATCTGGTATCTCAAATACTACTCTCCTTTGACGGCAGTCAATAGTAGTATAGAATACTCCCAGCCAATCCATTCCCAACACAACATCAAAATTTGGTATTCCGATACTTTGAAATTTGCGTAGAATTCTCATTCGCAAACTACAACTGGACACTGATCAAACCCTATAGTTTCTTTCAAGACTCTATTCCCGAAACAGACATTCCAGCTTGGCTTCATGGGAATCGCATGCGTTCTCACTGTTAGGAATATGTATGCCCTAAAGGCTATTATTGTATGATATAGTGGATGCTTGGACATATATATAGAGGACTTTCTTGCTCGACATGATAGTATGCTATCTGGTTGCTCTTTATCTTAATATGTACACTTGTATTATTATACTGTCTCTTTGTTACATGTTGATAAAGCCCTTAGGATATAGGCTTGACTACAAGGACTGTGATGCAGATCATACTAGTGGGGCTTGTGTAGTCCACAAGTACATCCTTTAACAGTTTCTAGTCAAATGAATATCGAGACAGGGTATCGATATTCCAAAGTAGACTAGCGTGTACGTTTCTTGACCCTATATGGTGGGATGGTTGATCCCACAACATTTGGTGTTTGACATCAAAGATTGTATACAGGTGCTCATTATAGAATGTGTATACCGAACAGGACCCGCTGAGAACTCTTAGATGGTACCATACCTATCGTCAGATAGCAGTTCTCTGGTGACACTTGTACAGGTTAGTCTGTAGACCCGAGATCGTCATAGTGTCTTATGTGGTTCCCACTGTGCTTTGATTTCCTCCCTACCACGGCTTAAAGAAGTCATGCAAACAGGTGGATTTTGGGTACAGTCCCGAGTCACATGGAGACAGTGAGCGATAGGAGGGGTTTCGTCTCTCCCGGTATTGGGAGTTAATGTCGCGCTATGCTCGATTAGCTATAACAGCAAGTCTTTGGCCAGGGATGATTAGATTTACTGGTAAGTGTTATCGATAGTTTCTCGAACGGTTATAGGCCACATATCAGCATGACTTATCAAGTTACTGGAGACTAACTATTCCACCCCCAGACTCGATATGCAACATATCATACGAAGAGACCGGACTGTACGGTAAGTGTTGCTTATAGGATTTACGGGAGTTTGGATAAGTTTTCTTGTTGATATTCTATTCGTTCAATACCTGGGTAGCCGTTACGTCCAGCTAGTACCGCTGACGGCTTATGGGTATTTGATGTGATCATTACCTACTACTAGCGTATTGACGAGTCTTTAGAATCCCACACAGAGGTTTTCTAGCTCAAGCGAAACGAAGCAGGGCACATATGGAGATATGTGCAAGCGCTTGATTGAATACGAGTATGTGATGCCGTATTCTAATCTTGCGATATTTGATATCAGTTGATTATATGTAATATAACCGGATTATTGAATCAAGTGTTGATTCAATGATTTGTTATATGTATATATATTTGATATTGGCCAGTTGTATATGATATAACCGGGTTATTGAATCAAGTGTTGATTTGATAATATGATATACATATATATAAATGATATTAGTCGGTTATATATGTTATAACTGAATTATTGAATTAAGCGTTGATTTAATAATTTGATATATATTAATATATTTGATATATACATATATATTGACTAATATAGCTTACTAAAGATTTTCTTCTCTTTATACATATTCATATAAATACATGTGATATATAATTATATGTATTATTTATTGTATCATGGTTGATGATACATAGAACTAGGATGTATGAGAATCATACATGAGACAATGATGTATGGAAAATGGTTTTATTTATGAATTAAAGAAATAGGAAATGAGTCATTGGTCTTGGATGCTTGTGGAAGCCTTGAGAAGTCACGAATCACCACTATCTCTTTGTTTTTATTCATAGATATTTTCCACACCAACTCATCACTTCACCTCATGGTTCTCTCTCTCCCCATTCCAAGTTCATTCCTTTCTTCTTCCTCTCTAGATTTTTCTTGAGGTGAAGAAGAAAAAGAAAAAGAAGAAAATATTGTGAGCAAAATTCCCACTTCATCAACCTACACTTTACTAGATCTTTAGTTTAAGTTGTTTGCTTCACTAATACCTTGATTAGTGAAAAGTGAGCTTGAGTGAGAGAGACTTCAAGGTGGATCATCTTCGGCCTTGAAGACTACGAAACAAGATCGTTCCTTTCACCAAGTGGAGTCTAAGGAGAGTTCTTGGAACTACTACTTGGAGCTTTGGAAGTGAAGGACCGGTTTACAAAGGTTGTATTCACTTTTCACTTAGCGTAGAACTTGTTTGCTTACACTAACACCCCAATTCTCTAATTAGATTCTAGGTTAGTATAGCTTATACCTCTAGATTTTTTAAAATTGCATACTTGATACTTGTATAAACCTAGTAGAGGTGCTAAGACATACTTTCACTCACGAATCATTAGGACATGAAACAGTATGAAGCTTCAGTGTCGAAAAGTGCGAGTGTAGGAAGGGTGGCTACTAGTATAGTACCTAAGTTGTGTGAGGTTGGGTTTAGATATAGGAAAAATACAGCGATACACCAGGATTGAAAAGATTTGAAAGGATGGGGGAATTACCAATGATGACTTGTCATGTGGCTTCGACCTCCTCAACCGTCATTATAAAAGCCCGACGTCTTGATACATTCCTCCTTGCTGGAGGCACATTCCTCTGTCCTTGGGGCACGTTTCTCTGCCCATGAGGCACGTTTCTCTATGCCTGATGGAATTGACGTTGAGACGGTGCAGGTGTTCCACGTGGGGCTGGTGCAGGGAGAGCTTTGTGAGGTGCAGGAGTCTGACTGGCTAGCCACTGCGGGGCTGTGGTTGCTGGGATGGGTGCTGGTTCTGTGTTAAAACGATATGGACATGCTCCTATAGCGTTAGTGGATGCGCCACAAACCAAACATAGGCCTTTTGTACGCCTACAGTCCTTCGCCAGGTATCCAGTTCTCTTGCAGTAGAAACAGAAATCTAGACTGGACCGGTTAAATGATCCTCCCGGTCTTCTGGGTGCAAAGGTTGGCTTAGAAGAGGCTCCTCCTGTCATCTGTGCGGCAGGGCATTTGATTCCAGCTGTTTGGGGCTTACCCTTCTTTTACACCACAGCTTCATAACAGCGAGCTGCCTTCAGGGCGAGTTCATGAGTCAGGTAGTCGCCTATGGCTAACACCGTCTAAATCTCCGGGTCTAAGCCATGTTGAAATAGTTTAGCCCGAACTCATCAGTCGGGATCAAATGTGCCGCGGACCTGCTAAGCATGATAAATTTAGCATCATATTCATCCATCGATTTTACCCACATAGAACCTTGTTGTAGGTGGATGAACTGTTGTTCCATCTTGAAACGAGCAGTTTCAGGGAAGAACTTCGTATCGAACAGATCGCGAAACGTTTTCCACTCAATAGGTTAGGTGAGACGACTTTCCTCAGCCTTCCACCAGACTCATACATTGTCTGTCAGTTGCTGCTTAGCAACTCTCACCCAGACAATATCTGGAACTTGAGCGGCTGCCAGATGATCTTCGATCGCTTGAGCCCATTCTTCTTCCTCAAGTGGGTTCTCTTTTCCCGAGAAGTGTTTTGGGTGCATTGCCCGAAATTGCTTGACTCCGGGTGTCTCGGCTTCGGGGCGGCATATGAGGATAGCAGTCTGCCGCTGCTGACCCTTCAATAGGCTCTTGATAGCATCATGCAGTACCGTTTTCTCATTGATAGGAGCTGCAATGGTAGGTGGTGGTGGTAGAGTAGGCGGTGGGGTATTGCCGTTGATGTTCATGCTGGTGTTGTTCGAAGAATCCATTACCTTGATAGAAAAGGAATGGTTAGGATATATTCAAGAAATTAGAAATGTATAGTTGCTGATTCTTATAATTCTTGTGATATATTGCTTAAGACGTCATGCAGAACTGACTTGCATGGGCCGCCAACAAAACCTGTCACGCCCCGCTTCCCAGTAGACGGAAACGGTGACGTGGCAGGCCGCAACGTATTTACTTTGAAATAAATACGTTTAAGCATAATTAAGCAATATATAAAAATGAATAAGAATGACAAGAGAATAAAATGAAACAACAACTTTATTTACGTTCAACTTTACATACAACTGTTTGAAATAAAAAATACAATAATAAAAAACAAATGCCTAAATAATGACATACTAAAAGTAAGTGCAGAGGAACTAGTAGTCAGGCTGAGTGGTAAGCTGGTCCAAGTCCTCCTGGCTCAGCTCTATCTTCTCAGAGTCCGGTCCTCCTGACGAATATTCCAAAGAAAGAAACAGAAAGGAATGTCGTTAGCGAACAAACGCTCGGTAAGTCCCAAAAGAAGAAAGAAAAGATAGTATATAAAGTGAAAAGAACAGGTAAAATTGTATATGATCGATTACTGGTATATGATAGTTATTCTAACGTGGTTGTTTGTAGTTTAATAAGGAAGGTATTCATGTATACGAGAGGAGTCCATCTTACCCCGTGGACTATGGTAACATGTAGTACAAGGCACCGTCATAACCTATGGGACAACGGCATGTGAATTCATGTAGGTGTCTTTTAAGTGACCTCTCGTGCCACGATATACGTTCCATACCAATCTACCCCTTTATCCCAGCGTAATGTATTGTATATATTATGTTTACAAGTCTTGGATAAAACCATGGATACAAAATGTTCGGGTTCATATTCAGGATGTAGTCATGTATTCAAGTAGTCATGTCAAGTTATAACCATAGTTCGGTCAAGTCAAGTCAAGTATACATATTTGAATTTGATGTTTGAATTCGAGTATTCATGTTCATGATCAAGTATTCATGTTTGATTTTGGATTCAGGTTTGAGGTTGGACTCTGATTGAGTCAGACACTTACAACGGATTTAACTCTTGAATTCTTAGGTTCGGGAGTTATCGGCAACTGCTGTACATGGACGGCAGGATTTGTGTCTTTTTCCATGACAATTGGCATTGATAATACCTGTTAAGTTTTCTAATCTAAATAGGCATGCACTCACTTTCTCCGGCTCTTTGGGGCTCAAGAGAATTGATTCCACTTAAACCTATATTTACTAAAGTCCTTAAAATATTATTTTGTATATCTCGAGGGGGTTTTATGAAAAATATGTTATTATAGATTAAAAATAAAATCTCGAGGGTGATTGGTATTACTTAGGGTTTTCGTGAACATGTATTTTAAGTATTGAGGTATTTCAATGATAAATACCTAGCTTTTAAAATTTTGTGGTATTTTATTGAAAACTGGTCTTTTTAATAACTTGATGGTATTTTATTGGCATTTTTTAATCTTTCATTTTTATAAAAAATATAGTTTCATAATATAATGAAAATATGGATTTATAATTATATATATATTTTTAAAAATATTTAGTTTTATTTAGAAAATTCGTTTTTCTTAAAAACCGTATTTATATCTTTTCGAGATCGAATACACCGAGAGGAGTGCTGCATCTCGCTCTACTATCCCCAAGATATGTGATAATCTCCACCATCCATTAGCGGGTCCCCTAATGAGGGTTGTAGATGCATAATTGCAAAGAAATACGATATACTGTTTTAAAAGAAACCCGGTTTTAAAGTATGTGGTATTTTATTGTAAAGAATATTCTTTGAAACAAATATACATACAAATAGACATCGTGCTATGAAACAAAAGTGTACGTGTGGGGTAGGTCGTTACCTAGTGAAGTTTTTCCTAAAAGTATAGTTTTAACAAAAACGAAAAGAGGTGATAATAAAATTCAAGGTATTTTAATGAAAAAGTTTATGTATGGTTGTTTCACATAAGATTCTTGGTTAAACTTGATTATAAACATTGGTATTTAATGTTACAAGTAATGTGTAAAATTGGGTTGACCAATATATAAAGGAAAAGGGAGTTTCTAGGGTTTAGAAAAAAAATATCGGTAATAACTCCACTTTACCGATATAAGATTTAAAGATGAATTTCAATGAAAATGAGAAGAGTTGGGAGGGACTTAAGGTTTGAATATAACAAGAAGAGGTTAAGAAAGCGGAGGGAGGCTTCGTGGTGTCGCGGGAGGTCCGGAATCGGTTTCGATCTTCGACGGAAGAAGCTTCCTCGCTAACTCCACTTTACTCCACTTCCACTAAGAAACTTTTGAGAGAGTTTTTGCTAAAATTTTCAGAATGGTGAAGAGTTAGGGCATGGGATGGTATTTATAGTGGAGAATTAGGGTTTGGGAATTAAAAATGTGGATTAAAAAGCATTAAAAATGATGTTAAATAGTGAACTGAAAGGTCTCTGTTTGATTGCAGGGAAATCAAATAGTGCAGAGGAGTTGAGGGGAGTTAAAGAGACGAGTGTGAAAATCACAGAACAATTTGGGCACATCCGAACTGTCCTCGCCGACCTATTGGCTAAATTCGCCGATCGATTTTGAAGCAAATGCCTCGAGATTCATGCCACCAGATTAACCTTGTGTTTACACCATTTTACACATGTTTGATTTTTCTGAACTTTTCATTTCCCCATATATTGCACGTGCAACTTTTTGGGCTTCCAAAAAGTTAAAAAAAAATCAGAAAAAATATTCGTATCTGATGGGAATCGAACACACATGCTACGTCACAGCAGTGTAAAGGCTTTAGCAGTGAGCTACAAGTGGTTTCTTGCTTTTATTTAACAAAAGTAACCTATAACTCAAACTCAGGCTGCAATACTCTTTTCTTGTATATTAACAGGAAAATTTCTGTACAGAGATTTCATAGTCGTGACATTTACAGACTACCATGTACTTATGTCTCCAGAGAACTGCTATCTGACGATAGGTATAATACCATCCAGGAGTTCTCGGTGAGTCCGTTCGGTGAAACTCATTTTGCAATGAGCACCTATATATAATCTTTAGTGTCAAACACCAATGGCTACGGGAACTACCATCGCCCAAGTCGGGGTCTAGAAACATATACACCAGTCCACTTTGGAGTATCGATACCCAGTCTCGATACTCCTACGACTAGGAACATTTAAAAATATGCTTATAGACTATCAAGGCCCCATAAGTACGATCTCTATCATAATCTTCAGAGTCAAGAAAATATCCTACGGGCTTTATCAACATGTATTAGCAATAGTAATAACAAGTAGAAACTATACATATGAATGATAAGGAAAAATCAAATAGCATACTATCAAATCGAGCAAGACTGTCCTGTACATATATATATGTCCAACAATTACAATAATTGCCTCTAGGGCATACATATCTAACACAGTGTGTAAGGGCAGGTATCCTAATGCAAGAAAAGTTCAATCAAGCTAAGAAACTAGGAATAGCGTACCAACAACTTAAGTGGTCTCACATGCGAAAATGTGCTGGCAATAATAAGAATAATAAGTCTAAATGATTGACTGTGAGAATTTGAACTGTTCCACTCGTAAGGGTACTGAGTGGAAGTAGGCATTCTGTTGGGAGTAGAAAAGTTTGTGGAAGCAAATCATAAGTCGAGGAACATATGAGTCTATTCTGCATCGGGGATGCAGATAGTTATCCATAAATTATCTTCCTATCAGTTATAGTTTCAGTTTTGGCTTAGGGTATTTGGTTAGCTTAGTAGGACAATCTGTCTTATAAGTTATTTATGGTTTTGAGAATTGAACTTTCTATAAATTTCATGAGTGGCATAGTAGATTAGGTCAACAGGTAGATGGGATGACTTAACCACCAGGAATGAATTAGTTGGTATTTGAGCTAAAGTCAAACCATCTACTTGTAAGAGTTTCCTTGGAGGCGAAACTACGAGAGGAAAACCATTTGGATATCCATTGCAAATAATTTACTCTAATAAATACGGACCAATAAATGTGAAGACGCGTAGTAGAGTTTCTTAATTCAACACCTTCATTAATAATTACTCGATACGGTTACCGATCTCACACAGAACCAAATAGTTAATTTGTATCAAGCATTGTATCAGTAAAGTATAAATTCAGTTCACGCAAACAGAGTTGTACGTATTTTACGGAGTAGTTTTGGGAACTGCAAGTAATCCATGAGTATTTATTTTAGAAATTCAGGGAGCTGAATGAAGGAAAAGTAGTCGTCAGGCAGCTGATGATACCGTAAAATCAACAACAAAATGATGTTGTGGAAAGAAGAATTAGGAAACTGCTAGATATGATAAATAATATAATGGCAGGGCCAATCTTACATAGTGTTTGTGAGATGCATTGTTGAACGCGGTTTATATTTTTGATCATGTGTTTTCAAAAACAGTATTGTCAACACCTTATGAGTGGTGGACGAACGAGAGACCTGAGAGGTCACTTGTGTCCATGAGTATGTGCTAAGACTATGATTGACATTTGGTTATGCGACGTTGATTTCCTCAGGGAAGAAACAACGAACGATTTTCTCGAGAGGAATTTTCGTAGAAGGTAGAAATAGATCGGGATTTAGGATTCTATGAGATTGAGGAGACTCCTAGTCGGTCAGTGGTGCAGAAAGAATTAGTTCTTTCAGCGGCTGGCGATAGTGGGAGAGATATTTCCATTGATGCTTCGAAACTAATCACGGATCATCAAGAGACTTATACATAGTATTGTGGATTGACACCCCGACGATGTTTCGATATTGAAGGGAAGCCGTTTATGGTAACTCTGCATTGGTTATAGAACCTAAGTCATTTGAGGACGCTATTTCTGGGCCTGCTGTGAAGGAGTGAATAACGACAATGGAAGAGGTACAAGAATCAATGCTGAAGGATCAAGTATAGGATTTTTTTCAATTATCCTACCAAACACAAGATTGTTGATAAAAACTGGGTTTTTCGAAATCATGCAAGAGGAGGACGGTACCGTAGAGAGATATAAGGCATGCTTGTTAGCAAAGAGATTCACCTAGCGTATGTGGACAACAAATATACACTTTTCTCACGGGGTGATGATTATGTCTATTTCACATTCATTAACAAATCGTTGCACATAAAGATCCTGAACTCGTCCTGGGAACTTAGATTATTTTCTCGATGGAGATTTGGATAAGGAGATCTGGAAGATCTGCCTTCAGGTTTCAAAGCCAAGAGGACTCGTGTCGACTTAGAGAATCCATTATGGCTTGAAACACTTATCCAAGAAATTATCGAATCGATTTCATCAATCTGTATGGGAAATGGACTGGCAATAATTGAATGCGAAAACTGTAGGTTCAAAGATCTTTTCGTGAACGATGTCGGAATGGACAAAAGTGACTAGGAGATAATAAATTCCACTTGGAGTGGTTGTACTTCACTATCGCGATAGAGGAAAAGTGAGATGTTGAGTTCGTACTTAGGAATTGGATCCATGAAAATCATTTTAAGAGCATCCTATGTTTGTCTTCGGAGACTCACATTAGGCATGTCTTAAAACGGTTTAGTCGGCACGATCACTCTCCAATTTATTACTCCAGTCATTAATGAAATTTTTTGTAGCTTTGATCTTAACTATAATACTCTTGATGAAGAGAGATTGATATTGTGTGATCCATTTTGCAAAGTCGGTAGTCCAATGTATGCATGGAGTATACTTGACCCGACATATATCCTTTGCTAATTAGACTTAATATTTGGGTCTACTTGTTGGGATGAAGTAACGTGAATTTTTAGGTATTTATGTGGGACAACCCACTAGACCTTGTGCTATGAGCGACTGGATGGACACATAGATGCCGACTGGGCCGGAAGTCTAGATATGATAGCATTTATGTGTGCACGTGCTTTCTTCCATAATGGAAGGGCCATCACTCGGAGTAACAAGAAGCAGGTTGCGTAGCTTTTTCACCATAGGGGTGGAATATGTGGCTACCTCAGTAACGCCAAAGAGGATGCTAGGTTGAAGTGATTCCTTGTAGGTCTGCGCGTAATTCCGCATGCAAGAGAAACAGGGGTTCTCTCTATCGTGACATCAGGTCAACGATGCCATGCTTAAACAATCCCATATATATAAGAAGTTGAACCACTTATAGATCTAATGATATTTCATCAAGAAGTAAGTGGTCGAGGTCCTACGAGGTACCCACTACTCGGAGTACCCTCCCACGGCCGGGGAGGCCTGAGAGGCAGTGGTTCACCCAGTCCATTCCGGGATAGGCGGCTAATACTAAGGCACTCTGCGTGGCCGAAAGGAAACCTTTCGGATCAGCGGGTTCTCCCGCCCTAGTTAGAATTTTTTGCTCTATCGAACATACAGGGAATTGGAGGTAGCATTCCACCAATGTCAAGTCATGGACTGGTTCCTCCAGAACAGTTGGATGTGAGGCCCCGTCGACTGAGGGCGAGAATAAGAGAGCTAACTTCATTGCTCAAGCTTGAAAGCTCCTTCAGTAGACGGGAAGGTCACAACTGGCTCGGGGGACGGATTAGTAGCTTCTTCAACTCCTCTCCTATGAAGGGTAGGCCCAGACAGATTAGTAGTTCACCCATTAGCAAATGAACTAATGGGTGAACTGCTTGCGGCGGTCTAAGCTATATGGTCTTCTTTCAAGTCAGACGATCGGGGAGCCGATAACGAAGGTAATAGCCGAATAACGCTATGTGCGTTTGGGTTTCGTCCTGGGTGACGTGTTTCATTTCAAATAGCTTGATAGATCTTACACCTGTATTTGACATTATTATTATGGTTGGTGACATCATAGATATATCTTTTAAGATTGATAATGTGTTGTTTTCTTTCTTTATTATCTGGTTTTGTTTGAGTATTTCTGGCATGGAGTACAAGTGTACAAGGGACACGATATGTACAGGGTACACGATGTGTGCAAATCACACATTAAACAAAGATACGCCAGCAGGTAGGAACTCTCCCTCACACGAGAGATCCCCTTTATGGTAGGGAAGTATTTGAAGGTGAGACTAAGTGCAAAATGTCATCTGCTTGGAGTAGTGGCTGTATTGTTGCTTACAGGATATGGCCACGATGGGAGCGCTTAACAGAGTCTCCCTAACTGGGTTAGGACAAGATTTCCATGTGCTATATGTCGAGCGACCGAAGTGGTTATCCCATGGCCACTTTACCTGTTTACATATAGCCGGACTTGGGATATGACTTGTTGTACGGGGTGTGAGCTTTTCGGGAGATCTCAGGAATATCATAGGGCTATGTGGCCGGGAAATTTAATCATTAGATGATTGGACTTGAGTCTGTACATGTCACGCCTCGCTTCCTAAAGTACAGAAACAGTGACGTGCCAAGGTCCATAACCTAATTGTGTCGAGGGTGGCATTTCTCGATACAGTTACGTTAAACGTATAAATAAATCATGCGGGCAATGTACCAAACTTGATAATAAAAGCAGAAGCATTTATTTCCATTAACTAAAATTATTACATCCCAAAGTACTGAAAGCAAACTAAATAGTTTGATTACATTGATGAAAAGAAAGCAAGCCCTAAACAGGTGGGCAATAGAAGAGCTATCGTAATACTCTTGCGTCAACTCCGTGTAGTCTTTATTACCGGGCTCCACTCTATCATCTCTTTCTTCATCAACCTCGTCCTCATCTAACAGACGTTTCAGGGATAGAAAAAGGAAAAGGAAGTTCGTCAGCGGGTTACACTTGGGTAGGATTTTCTCAACACAAAGTAATGGTAAAGAGAAGTGTGTGTAATGTATAATGTCATATGTGTGTAGAGCTATGATATATGTGTTGTAGGCATCAGGTATAGTATGGTATACAGCGTAAGGTAACTACAAATAATATATTCGTTTAGTTCGTTAGACAAGGGTACCGGGTTCTCGAGATTATTCCGTTGCATCACGGAACAAAAGTTGTGGAAAGTGAAATGTACCGTTCCACTTTTCCAGATCTGATCAAGTAATAGGGGAGTCCGAGTCCATATACTACCTTGTTTAATCAAACTACCCAGCCCATTTTATTTAGTGTAAAGGTTTTACGAATTACAGTTAGTGCGTATATCATCTAGGCATGGAATATCATTTGTCTATTGTAACGTTTTGAAAATCGTTTTGGTGAAGTTTCGGAAAAATCGGTAAAATAAGAGGGTTTTCTGTAAAAGTCAAAATATAAATATCTTTATTTTAAAATTAAATATAAATATTCTAGCTATGTAATTGCTAGTATTTGGTGTTTATTGAGCAACTGGTGAGATTTCAAAATTTCTGAAAATTTTTCCGAAATTAATTATTTTAATATTATTTTAAGCCGTCACTAATACATTTAATTAGGGAAAATTACAGACTGGAATGAGTTGAAACAAATTTTGTGCAACATAATATATTAAACAAAATTTTATCATGTGGTTTTTGAATTGAAATAGAGTTGTTAACCGGTGTTAGAAAATATCGAAGAAAAAGTCTTTTTCCGGTGAAATTAGTGCAAATGGAGTACGGTACAACTTTTATCTTTTCCCAAACAAAACCCACACTCTCTTTTTCTCCCTCACACCATCTTGGCCGGCCTTGGCAGCCCCTCTCTCTCTTGAGTCTTCAAGTGGTTTCTAGAATTTGTTTTTTTGGAAAATAAATAAAAGAAAATGAATAAAACTTGAAAAGACTTAAAGAATGAAATTAATGAATGAAGTTTCTACACAACTCTTCACTCTTTCTTTCTCTCCCATTTCTTCATGTGGTGGCCAGTCCTCCTCCCCATGGCAGCCCCCCATTTTCCTCATTTGATTTTGTTGCAAAAATCCACCAAAATTCATTAAAAATCCAAATAAAAATCCACAAAATCCAAATTAATACCTACCCTCTATTCTTTGCTCATGTTTACATGGATTTTAGAGATGGAAAGCATTCATTTTGGAGGCTTATTTTCATGCTTGGATTTCATGTGTTGGAGGTATAATCTTATTCTTTTGATTTATTGTTATTAAATGTTTCATTTATGCATAATTAGATTTAATAAATAAATTCTATCTACAAGTTTTAAAATTCAAGTTAGGGTTTGTAAAATCAAGTTATGGTTTTTACTAATTAAGTGGGGTTATTATAACTAGTTTAACATTTTTAGAAATGGGAAAAATCATGCATGGTTGATATATTGTAATTTGTTCATTCAAATAGTTTAAATTAAGTAAATTTGAAAACTAGATTTATGTATATTGTATATATTGGTGAAATAAAATTTCAATTAATGTTTGTAACACTAGATTGTGGTTTTAATGAGGGTATTAACTTGTTGGTGGAATGAAAAACTTAATTTGATTACTAGTTTTTATTTATAATTGAAAAATAGTGATAAAACATGCTATTTTGCTAACTAGATTTTGGAAATTCTTAAATAAATGAAATTTAAAATATAATTTATGGTTTCATTATATCATTATCATCATGAATTGTATTTTAATGCATTAATTCATGCAAAATCCAGTTTAGATGTGATATTGAGACAGTTTGCTTGCAAGGTGTTAAAATTGGTCTATTTGCAAACTAGAATTTTTCCAATTAATACAATTGGGGCGTTAAAAATATAGTAATGGGTTGTATAATCTAGTTATTCTTTTTAATGAGTTTTATAACCATTAGTTTGATTTTAATGTCATGTTTTGAAGTAAAACGGTTAATTGGCGTTTCCGGGCTTTTCGAAATCGGACGATTTGATTGATTTTTAGGGTTTTGATGGATTAAATCATGTTTTATATTATAAGTAATGAGTTTTTAAACTAAAAGTTGTTTTTTGATGTTTATCCCGATCAATCGGCGTTTGTACGCCGATATCGAGCGATATTTGGTTCTTTTGCATGAACGGGACATAGGTTTTAACCTATGCGCGTTCCGTGTGTCGTTTTTGACTTTTGTCCGTGATTCAGTTTACGATACTATATATGTTTGCGTATAGGTACCCCTCACATGGACTGCGGACGATGAAGAAGAGGATGGCGACATCATTTTCGGCAGACAAGGACCAGGTGAGTAGATGTATATCTACGGGGGGAAAGTCGGGTAGATCGCGTTTAGCACCCCCGCAAACGTAGAATAGGGATAGTACTTATTGTCATTAGGAAGCCAGACGTGACCTTAGATTCTTGATTAGTAGGACCCTAGTAATGACCCTAGGTTGGACTAGACTGATTTAGAAAGACCATACCAGAGGATGAATACCTTGGAAGAGAATCGTAGATTTCAGGTAGATACACACATACGCACACACTGAGACTCGATGCGGTGTATACGTGTATGTGTATATATATATAAGGCTGGGTGTAGGTATATATATATATACATAATACGTATATGTGATACAAGGATGTGATATGATACACGGAGATAAAACAATATAACTGGGCTGATGCCGTGATTCTTGGCTACGGTCGTGTTATGATGTTAGCAGATCATTAGGAAATGAGTTAATGAATAGGTATACATAGATAATAAAGGGTGGTGATGATATTGAGGTACATGGGACTCTAAAATAGCACCCGGACCGTAGCATGTGATTGAAATTATGATATGATATATGTGTGACTTGATTACGACATCATACAGGTGTGACTTGATTTCGATATCATATATGCGTGACTTGATTATGATATCATATAGGTGTGATTTGATTACGATATGATATATGTATGACTTAATCACAATATGACACATATGACATGATATTTCTGAGGATAAATTAACGATGTATATTTATGCTGGCAATGATATATGATTGAGGTATGCGAGTACAGTATAGTACCTTGATCATGACATGTGTTGATGATGATATTATATGAATGATGAGACACGTAGGTGATACTTGACCCGTATCCCGATATTGGGATGTCGTACGATGGATTTTACCGTATGAGGCATAGATATGATGATTGATCCGCACTCTTGATTCGAGAAAGCCATACTGCATACGTGACGCTATTGAGGCTGGATCGCCGACTATTAGAGATATGGGTTCAGACCTTAGGTGGACTCTTATTTCTTATTGACTAGTTTCTTAGGTTATAGTTCCTTAGGAGGTTAGATGGACACTAGTTTGGGTTCGAGTCATATAGTGGTAGTGGTACATGTATATCGCAGATGAGTGGTTATTACACATCCGTCTTTACATTCATACCGTAATCATAATGTGCATGTTCATACATATGTTTCTATAATCAGCATAAAACTTTACCTGTTAGGACACCGGCACCATTACCGATGATGCGCATATTCCACGCACACATATTTTCCGGCTCACACACATCATCATCGGTAATTGCTATATCACGTACACTTTAGATCATATTATCTTTTATTGATAGAATCAGCAAACAGCTAGATCGATATAATATTGTGATTACTCTCTGATGTTAGTCTAGACATGGCATTTATTACTTAGACATTCATGCATTCATATTTTCATGTTGTCATGCAGTATTATGGGGCATATGCCGACACTTATCATATACTTACTCATGATTTTTGGGATTTTGGATTTATATGAGATTTCTGGGGAAAACCGCAAGAATACATAAAAACTTCTCTCTCTCTCCTCCTCTCTTTTTAAAACATAAGATGCGGTTTTCTCGTGATGTATGTGTCGTCCACCATGAGATTTCATGTTTTCTGTTGGATTTCGAGACCCGATTCGAGTAGTGGATGAACCGTCTTGGGTACATGGTAGGCCTGGTATGGTACCCCGGGGCAAGAAGATCGAGTTGTAGATGATGAGCCTGGCAGGGGAGGACTACCTACCGGTGATGTCTGGCGCGGCGGATATCCAGAGGATACCGACCGTTGTCGTGAGATTTGATGATATGGGCCGATCCGGACCGATGGAGCCCAAGATATTAAGACTATGAGACATTGAGATTATGAGGTATTGAGACTTGAGATTTACATGGTTTGTGTCGATGCTTGACACGGATTTCCATGGATTTCATCGTTGATATTTCAGATTTCTATACACGTTTTACCATGATAAAAGCTAAAGATTTCTTATACAGATATATCTAGATTTCAGGATTGGTTATTTTACATTCATGGTGCATGCATACTCATTCTCATGACATAGTACTATATGAGGCACTGACACGAGCACGGAGCATTTGCACTTACACATAGCTTATTATCTTGTCTTTACTTGATGACTAGTAGTATATTAGTATATTATTATGACCTAAAATAGCGTCGTGCATTCGATTTCTTTTCGCAGATATCTTTTACTCACGAGTTGGCAACTCACCCCCGTTGTGCCAAATTTTATTACAGGTTCGATGTACAGGTTTTCCTGGCAGCTTGCTGGCACATCTTTTCATTCAGGCTGATTTGCACGGTAGGTTGGTTCACTTGTATCTGGACCGCCATTGTAATTTTATTATTTCATTTGTATCTAGAAAGCTCCATCAACCAAACTTGTATTACTTGATATTTTAATGGACCGGTTATTTGTTTCGACCTTAGAGTCGCGTTTGTATTATTATGATATCTGGTGGTTTTGTTTTCTTTTGAGTTTTGAGCCTCGCCCTTTGGCGTTGTATACTATTATGCATTTGTGTGGTTGTTTCCGCCTTTTGGCATAGAGCTAGCTTCCGTTTGGGGATGATTTTTATTGTTTGTGTATATTATACTTGTTGTACCCGTTTGGGGCCAGTTTTTACAAAGGAGACTCTGCTGAAATTTTTGAGAAAATTGGATGATGCTTTTAAACTTGTTTTCTTCATGTTTTCCTTTACTTCTTCTTCTTCTTTTATGGTTTAGATTTCTGGGCTTCGGCTTACTTAGGTTATGTTGCGCCTCTAGACGCTTCGTAATCTAAGTGCCGGTCACGTTCTGTACTTTCGGGTCGTGACAAAGTTGGAATCAGAGCGCTAGGTCTAACCTTTGTATATGTCTAGGGTGGTCCTTGGTTGATGGAGTAGGCGACTAAGGTAGAGTGACGTACCGTGGGTATGATCCGCGGCATACTTACGATACGCTACTCTTCTTAAGTAGCCTTAGGATGTACATTTGTTTGCACTGCATTTCATTCGTTCCTTTGATCTATCTTCGTCAATATCGGAGGGTAGTTTCTGTTACCACGGGCGCACGGGCAGAGGGAGCCGCGGCTCGAATGCGATAACCATTAGGGTATTGGTTATTCTTGAGGATTAAAGTATTGTTTAGCGTGCGGACGAAGGGTATTCTCATGGTGTCCAGGCGAAGTTAAAGGG